>OY754337.1:1256250-2510000 GCA_963573305.1 Pyrrhosoma nymphula
CCATCAACATCATCAAGTCTTTCAAAGTTAAGATCGGTTAACTCTAACACATTGAGTGCGTGTAACATATTGTCGTCATATCCCAGTTCCTAAAATGTTCAATGCAGCTATTTAAATAACTAATTGCCGTCAATCATGTGAGACACCCACCAGCCACTTAGTGTTGTGCACGTCACTCATGAGTGACACCCGCACTCAACGTGCTAACCCTCAAGTCTACTCTTTTTCTATGCTTATACTGATAGCGAAACATGGTGGCAGTTGCGCAGAAAGCCCTCATTAGCGGAAGTGTACATTGCCTACAAACCAGCGTTGCACCGGAGAGTTAGGCGGTCTCCAGGTTTGACCAATGAGGTTCCCAAGGTAGTAATATTTAGTCGCCAACTTCCAAATGTTCAATCTGTCACTCAAACCAAACAAAAGCTATTTATTAGTCTTAATCCAGTATGTCTAGATTGGTTTCTCCAATAGGTAGCGAAAAAAACGAGTATTTGGTTTGAGGTCTGTTTGGATCGTAAAAATGTCGTTTAACGCGCTGGTGACACTTACACACCCCCTTAAGTTAATTTCAATAATGCTTGCAGCGTTGCCTAGTTTGTAATCTCCCCACTAATTCCGATAATTTGCCTGCCACCTTCCACGCGCGTCCTCCCCCTTTGACGTCGCGCAGGTGACTGCCACCAAATTTCGCTACCCCTGCACCTCTCCTTCACTTCATATCAAAGTGTGGATATTCAATTTGAAAAAAAAAATCATAAAATATAAACAGGATTATAGTACGAGTTTGCGCGTTAGGTGTGTTTGCATATTTTGATACTCAACGAAGAGTACCGATGAGGTTAAATGAGAATAAGCATCACACCGTTGTGCGAGACTGCGTACAAATCATTTGCGTAATTTTACCCTGATTATCCTTTCCTTGGTCTCATCTCTCCAAGGTCTCTTTCGTGGTCCCCTATATCTGTACCTTTGGTCTTCTTCATGGGAATTTAACTTCAATATTCCCCTTCAGTGTGTCTCTAACAATTTCAATGAGTATCTGGTTGTTATCAATCTATTTCAATCTATTATTTCAATCTATTATTACAAAAACAATAATAGGGTAACCCCTAAGGAATACACCTGTATTGGGGCTAATATCATGTTATCCATGCAAAACTGTTAACAAAATATACATAAGTAGAATTATACACAAACAAATATTAATTTAATCCTGTGAAGATTATGACAATAATAGGGGAATTGACACAACGATAAAACACCGATAACAGTGGTTATGAGTTAGACAGATACATACGTGATTAGCTGTTGTAGAACATTAACAAGAACAGTAACAAAATCATTTCAAAAGCTTTCATTTTCTACAAGTAATTCAGTATTTATTACATGAATATTACAGAAAAAGACCTCTATATTTTGTATAAGAAGTCGCCAACTTCAACCCACATTATTCTTAATTTTCGAGCGTTGTTCCATAGAGACCTCCCTTCCTTGGTTCTTTTGCTTTCATTCTCTTTCCTCTCTTAATTGGAACATTCAGTCTTTGGCTTTTTTATCCTCCACCAGCAATCGAAAGAATTTATTCTTTTCTGGTCAGCTCTTGGAGTGGTCCACGTTTCTAATCCACAGAGAACCATCAGTTTAAAACTGTACGTTGGTGCTATGGTAGGCAAAATATGTATATGAACGTGTGCTCGAAACAAACTGACCTTAAGTTCCTTAAACGGCTTACCTACCAACATAGGTAGTACCAAAATCGCTGGAGGAAGCCGAAAAATTAAGTAGGATACTTTAATTACGCATTGAAACTCATGAGTAAGGTTTTTGTGACTGCGAACGAATGATACCAAAGAAGGATCATTTGTTTTCAGAAACATACTCGGAAACAAAATGTCTCAGGGACGGGGAGGGGGGAGTAGAATGTAGGAAGTAGTGTGAGCTCATGTCGATAGGTTACGTTGGTGCGTATGGTGAAGTTGGGAATCGAATGTTTTTTCCTAAAACAGAAATAGTGGGCATGACCATTAAAATAAAGTCATGACTCATAAATTGAAAATAAAGAGACAAGTCGTAGTTGTTTTCTTTGATTGAGGCAGTAACCAGACGAAGACACTAGCCTACTATTAACGAAAATAACCAAGTTTTAACACCCCGTCCGTCGGACGGAATACTACTTTCGAAGTTCCCTCCACGAGGCACTAAACAAGGCAGCGGAGAGAGAGAGAGCAATTTCACAGAAAAGTCTTCGCCACTGCCGGGATTGCAACCCAGGTCCTCGGAATGGTAAGTCAGTACTCTAATTAGCCCTACAGCCATATCCACGGCTATAACGTGGTAGAATATTGGTAGCAACATTTAACATTTTAAAAAATTCTATCGCAATATCCACGATAATATCTACGCATTTTTCAAGTCATTTCATTATCTAATTAGTTAGATTACACTACCGTTTTCTCACAAAAAAATTGGAATTACATCAGATTTTGGACAAAATAATACATCAGTCACATTTTCCTTATAAGTAGAGTGATAGATATTACCTTCACTTCTTAGGAGCAGTAAATGCTGCGGAAATATATCTCGCCGTCTAGCCCAAGAATTCAATTCGGATTATACAAAACTTGGGTCCCACGGGTGGTGGGGTTCGAACCCAAGGTCTGCGAATTTTCACAGTTTACGCTCCTGACGAATGGAATGGGAAATAAATTTAAAAGGTGGAAACAATGGAACGAAAGGTTATATTTCTCGTAATGCGAAAGTTGAAATTCTCAAGTTTCATGATTCTCCATGAGACCTTGATGCACGTCGAGCGTTCGACAATCGGCAGGGAGTGTTCAGGAGAGGAGACCGCTGTTGCCAAATTGACGCCTCTCAAAAACACAGCCAACAACACCTCCGTGACAAATGTAAATTCCTCTCACTCCACCGCACACTTCACTATCATAAATATGTTCATGTAACACACTAATGGAAATAGCTGGAATCAGCTAATATGGCAATGTAATCTGCGTTGGGGAATATGCTAATTTCTTCCCAATTCACCTTTATTACCTCGATTACTTTTATCTCTGACACTTTAATCGCCTCCTATTAGTGAATAACAAACATTTTTCTTGTTATATTAAACCAATATTTTAACATACGAAAAAATAACACTTTCCTTCCCCAAAAATGGTTTCCGACAACTGGAGAAGGTAGCACACGTATCTATTGGTCGTCATAGCCAGCACGAGTTAAGGTGGCATGAAATAAACGAAAATTGATATTTTTGACACCCTTTTGTCACGCTGCAATGTGAAAAACCCCGAGAATACCATCAGATGAACGTTGAATTTATCATAGATCAGATTTATCGGGGCATTAACTATTTCTGCTGCACTTTGCATCTCTTAGAACTTGACTCCATTCGCAAATATATGTCAAATTATCATTTTCTCATCAATGCTATAAAGAGAATGATTAATTGTATTAATTGAAGAAAAACACGAATAACTGCCTATTTTTTTATTTTACGACCATAATAAAAGTTTTTCCCCGCTAGTTTTATAAACTAAACTCGTAGTTGATCGAAAAACTGAGAAAATGTGAGTTGAAAAACTCCAACTAGTTGTTATCGAGTCATCCTAACACATATGATAATGATGCGAGGGTGTCCTCATGGACTACGGAGTGACGACCCATGACACACTATCAGGAGTCCTTATCCTAATTTTATAGGGCAATGGTTTTGTAAAAGGGATCGCAAATGGGTCTTCCTCCCATCTTCAGTTCCCATTTGTGGACCGCCCTTTTGGGCCACACCCCCTGCCACTTCTCGCCGCAGCTGCCATGCGGGTCACGCAGCGCCATCTGTAGGTGCGACATGAATTTGCGCCCCGGTGGCGCCACACCCGGCGCCTCCCACTTCCTCCCATGAGCGCCTTGACGACCTCCAAGGGTGATGACCTCCGAGCGATTGAAACAGGGCATCAAAAAGTGCCGGGACCCAAAAGAGGTGCTCACTTGCGCGCCCGAGTGGAGCAATTGATTTTACGAGGCGAGCACTCAGAAGCACGCATCCAAACTGGTGTACGAAGATCGAACATCTGCATACTACCCTGCGAGCCGCCGCTGAAGCGTATGGCAGTGGTTGTTACGACACCATCCATGGAAAGAGGAAATAGTGAAAAGGAGAGAGGAGAGAATGGAGATAATGTGTGAGCTAGCGATGTGTCTTAAGTAAGTGTCACGCTGTTTATTGTTATAATTACTAATTACGCGTGTAAGAAGAAATTCTTGTAGCTGTCAGTTTGGCAATGCATCTCCCATGTTTTGTCACTCCTGAAACTCACCTGATTGGAGTTTTTCAAGGAAACGAAGGCTAGCGTGTTGCCTCCTAGTCTCTAACACGGTTCCCAATCTAATCCTTCCACCAGCTCTGTGATACTTTTTGTTCACTTGTACTCTCACGGATTAAATCTTTCTGTGCTGGGTCTCAAATACTAGTGGCGTATTCGATATGTGGGCTAGCCAGAGAAAAGTAGCATCTCTCTTCCACCTTTTCACCGGAGATCCATCCTGAATATCCTATTGATAAATCCTAGTTTCTTTAGCTCCTAGCTCCGCAAATGTTTCGTATGCTGAGTCTGAAGTCGAGGTGATTCTCAGGTATATGACTTCATCTGACATTGAACGTTTAACCTGAAGTTCTTTTGCTTAAGATTAAAATAATATAGGGAAAAAATACCACTGTAACAGGCTGGATATGGTGGAAGTTCTCGATATTCATAATGAATAAAGACACTTGGTAATCTTCCACAGATTTATTTCTTTGACACGACGTGTTTCACCACACTGTGGCACACATGCACATGATTATGCCACAGTGTGGTGAAACGCGTCGTGTCAAAGAAATAAATCTGTGGAAGATTACCAAGTGTCTTTATTCATTATGAATAATATAGGGCTTTCATCCAATAATGCATGTATGGTAGCAATTAGACTCCAGACGCCTTCAGTGCCAGGTACTGAATTCAGTCTCGAGCTGTTCATTCAGTACTTTGCAAATGCGGAGAGGTCCACATTTACGAGACACGTAGAACAGTTGGAAGCAGATTAAATGAGCACCTACAGAAATTTCGGCTGTGACAACCGGAGGAGTCGGGGATTTCACCATATTCATTTAACCGCCGGCATGCCATGAAATGGAAGGATACTAATTGGCTCTGCCACTCCAGGGGATATTGGGATAGGATCGCCAAAGGCCAAATTGAAACCCACCTGGCATCCTACAACATCAACAGGGACAAAGGAACAGCTCAGTAATAGAATCCAACTCTTAAATTGGCGGAAAGAAGGCATATGAATCCGCTAATCACAGCGAACATGACCTGAAGGGAAGAGGATACAAAATCAAACATTTCTGACAACCGGCATTATCATCATCATAGTATTACAATCCTAGGATTAGTATACTGCAGCCCTCCACTTCACCCTATCCCATGCCAGTTCCTTCACTTCCCTATGGTTCTATTTCCCCGTATCCCTCTTGACTTGCCCCAAGTCTCTTGGTCTTCCTCTGGGGACTTTCCCTTCAATTTTTCCCTCCATTATGCTTCCTAGGTAATTGTTGTGTCTCATGACATGGCCAACCCACCGTGTTCTTCTTTGGCGTATGGTGCTCCACATTGCCCTTTTAACTGTGCTCAACAGTGCGGCATTATCAGTAAAATAAAATTCATCGTCGATGGGCTTACTTCGTGGGACTTTTCCATGTTTCGGAAGAAATAAACTTAGTAGTTTTCCACACGTTTTACTTTATCAATATCATTAGCATTATCAGTCCAGAAGTAGATGGGAAAGATGGGAAGACCTGACCCGGTGTGAAGTCCATGAACAATTCACATCAGTTATACGCCGCGAAAGCATCAACACTTTTGAGTAGACTCATTTCCAATTTCAGGCATACAAAATTTAGTGCATAAGTGCGACGGTGGATTCAATTCTGCGATGCCATTAATTTACTTATCATTGGGTAAATTTTGAATACGAAGATATTCGTCACAAAGAGTTGAACGACTTCTTATCTGAATGCACTCCCCTTCTGTGGGAAGGGTAAAAAGATGAATCAACTTAAATATTGAATGAGAAGCAGTAACATTGTAAATTCACATGTATTTATTGGAAACGACCTAGGCTTCAACGTAGCACGTCATCATCAGGTCTAGACCTGATGATGATGTGCTACGTCGAAACCTAGGTCGTTTCCAGTAAATACATGTGGAAATACAAAGTTACAGCTTTTCATTCCATATGCTAAGCAAATTCCATAAAGTTACGCCTGAAACAACGGAGTTTAACCAATTTAAATTAAAGAAGCTTCATGATGTGATACAATTGACCAATTCAACAAGCCAAAACAATTGTGAAGGTTTCTTCATGCTTAATGAACAGTAAATAAAAAAAGTGATGCCAAGATGAATCCGAGTGAATAATGAATAAGATATGGCACTCATTTAGAAATAATTTCTGCGTGAAAGCCAATTGTTCAACCAGATGACTAACTCAGGATTGACCAATTAAATGGACATTGAATTATGCATTCATTTTCAATCGACAACGGCCTTATGATACCAAATGTATTTGACCGAGTCAAAACCTTACTCATACTTGAAGCGTATATTTAAGGCACAAGATAGGTCTTGGTTTTATATACCATGTCAATATTTTATGCTTTTGATGAAAAATTAGGTAACTTATTCTCCAGGCAAATTTTCAGATGTTTTACATTCATTTTGAGTATTTATTTTAGTGTGCTGTGCACACATTCACAGGAATTAACATTTATTTCTACGCAAAGAATTTCCAACTTAAAGTGTTTTCTTTAGCTATTTTTAGTTCTTTCTGAATGAGCAACACCTTCCTTATCACTTTTCCCACGATAAGACGCGAGGGTATTCATTGAACTTCGGCGAGTTCCTTCCTATACTCTCGCAGAATACTATGTTTTCTTGGCAAGTGCCGAGATTCGATAATTCGCGGGATGGAACTAAGATTTGATTCATTTCAGTCGTGATAAGATCCCCGCGCTTAATTCTAGAAGATATTGTCGAGTTCACTTGTTGAGTTGCATAACAACCCTTTTCGCTGCGTTTGCTCATTTATAAGCCGCCGGCACATGTGCCTTGGCAAGAATACGCTCGCGGTGGACGCAGAAGGCTATAGTATCGAATAAATCACACACAGCGTGCAAGCTCGCGCCCCGATCCTTTTCGCGGCCACAGGTGAAACTATCCCCGATCTGATCGCTGGTTGCCAGCGTAGAATCCACCAAGGGAGTCGAAGAGTTGGATTAAACGAATAATTACCCCAATCTTTTAGCGTCGATTGCTGCAATGAGAGAGAGAGAGGGAGGTAGAAAGATTCACGCAGATTCTAAATCATGATTTCCATTTCAGTTTTCGTGCAGCACCAGTGGACGCATGTCACGTAGAAGTATTTATGCGCGGAAAATGTTTTTCAATTTGGGGATAAATGGGGTCCGCTGCTGGGTTTGTTCCTCGTTCGCGACATTTGAGTTATGATTTCACCACTGAGTGTTAAGCGCCATGTATTCTAATTTTCTAACCAACTCGTTTAATCAATCTTATAGGTTATAATTATGACAGTAAATCACCTCTGGTTGCGTCATTTTTGTGCTGCAACCAATTAGATGAAGCGAAAGAGACTTTTTAGTAACTTGCGCAAATTATGAACGCAATTTTCTCACACGCAAGCAGGCGGTATGTTACTACCACCAGCAGTGCGCCAGCACCCCCTGAGACTGTTTTTCGGCTTCATAACGTTGAATCGTGGGCCGACTTCGATCGAATGATTCTCCTCAGATGCGACCACACAAACTTTAGCCTTATTAGCCTTTATCGGGCTGATTTCTCATTAATTAAGGGAACCACAGTCATGGCGGTGATCATCACCACCGATACATATAATATCGCTCGTCCATAAAAGCCTAAATATGAGGACACTAGGCTTCCTGAATGAATCAACGGACTGTGAGCAGATCGCGGCGAATCGAAAGAATGAAATCCTTAGTTTTCCTGATTTTAATGTTGATCAGTGGAAAGGTCTAATAATATATTATCGAAGTCCCTTATTTTAGACATGTCACATAAGGATTAAATCCAGTCCAGTGAAATGTAAAAAATTCATATTTTGGCTGCGTATAAATTTTTTCTTATAAACTCAGCTAGTGACTCACTTAAATGTCACTGGACGTCCGTTATTTAAATTACACTTCTTTGGTGAGGGTAATAAATTCCGCTAAAAAATCTGTTAGATCTCCTGAATATATTTTTGCAAAAGCATAATTTATCGAGACCCTCAATTTTAGTAAGTGTATATATATAAATACTATGCATTATAAAATCAAAATTGTAATTTTCTTCAATTATAACACTGTAGAGAAGTACAAGAATTTTATTTCAATTATACAAGCCAATGGCTTATCAGGATCTCAGGGGCATATGGACCACCAGAATCGTCCAGGAGAGCAAAAATAAAAAAGTAACAGCTGTAAGAACTTCTGCGAAGTGAGGCCCAAAACATTAACGTTCACAACACATAGGAATAAGTACGTAATCTAGTACATTAGTGTGCAAGCTAGTGTTAACCAAACGTTTCTACAAACAACACTATTATATAAATATTTTAATTTGGTCCCACCTCTGATATTTGAATGAGATGAATCTTCGGCGCCGCTATTTTTCCTCACATACATTATGCTCCCATTAAATAGAAACTATTACGTCTTTAAAGGAGATTCGGTGGTTTTACTCAACTTAAGAGAATTCAATGAAACTTCCTGATAGTATTATTTAATATTGCTCTAAAGCTACCTGCAAAGTTTCAGAATTATTTGCCGCAGGTTTTTTTAAAGATATTTGATCGAGAATTGGGGATGAAATTACACGGGTTCTTGTGCCATTTCTTCTGCATCCTGCAAGTTATGCATCTACGTTCAAGTACTTTACCCGTGGTGCCAATTTCACACGATCTGCAACGCGCGAGAGGGATTTATTCAAGCGCTCGGAGTAAATACATATCCATTTTTCTATCGATGACATAAATTATTATACATTGAATAATTAGAAAAGGTTCTTTCTGATGAATAAAGCCTTGGGTTCCCATAACAACCCGTGTATTCTCATGCCCACTTCTCGTTCAAATATCTTAAGAAATCTGGGGGAAATAATTCTGAAAAAAATCAGTTAGCTTTATGATAACCAAATTAATGTTTCCAGGAAGTTTAAACGAATTCTCTTAAGTTGAGTAAAACCACCGAACCGAACAATATAATTGACTTGCGAATAGTGTAGATGCAACATGTGATATGACCACGCGCTATTGAACCGTGGAATCTGGAGGCAAATAAGGCTTCCTTTTCGAATCATAATATACTTCATTCGTCCCGATGCGTTAACGGCGGACTGCCCGCACCTCCACTACTCCCTCCCTTGTATAAGTATGAATGCACTTGATGAGCCAGGTCCTCGCACTGGGAAGTGACGGGATTACACCAACTGAACATATTTGGCTTTGGGCCCGCATCAGCACTATCGCTGTGCTTCGGCCAGGAGTCGGGGGACGTGGTTTTCAATGTCCTTCTCCACCGCCCTCCTCCACTTCTCACCCCCACAGTTCGTGACCGGTCGAGCTACGTCATCTCTGCCGTGACTTCCTCGCGTTCAGTTGGCCGGGGTCTTTCTTAGTTACGGTGGTCAGGGGTCTTATTCAGTAAGGACTCCACACGTTCGAACGTCGGAAAATCCGTGGATTTGACGTCACAGCCCCCGACAAATCTCAACTATTGAATATTTGCAATATTAGAGGCGGTGACGTCAAAATTTCGTCACTTTCGAGGCTCGTAAATTCCGAGAACATACCGAATAGCCACTCTGGTCTCGAAGAATGGACCTCTTTAATTGGGAGACGTTTTGACAACCCCAACCTGGTCCGGCCGGCGAAGTTCAGCGGTCTCCGGAGTTAGGGACCTGGAAATATAAACAGTTTTCTACCACCCCGGCATAAGTTTTGCAGATTCCCTTTTTGGGGCCGAACTGATAGGATGTTCCCTTATGAGAACATAGTCGCGCTCCTTGAAACGATGTTGTCTTGCTGTGGAATTGTACTCTCTTTCCAGCCTCTCGCGAAGTTCAATCATTTCCCTATTTCATCGCTATTCCCGGTTTTCCCCTTCCATCTCTACTATAAAATTGTCGGAGATGTTCCTACGGACCTCTGATGGGGTCTTGATTTCACTACCCAGGAACAAACTTGGCAGAATTCATTCAGTAGAGTCGAGCTGCGCCGTATTGAAGGCGAAAGCTAGAGTTTCTAGGTTTTCATTCAATTTTCTTTGGGGGCTGGGGGTAAGGGCGTATTTTAGATTCCAATTAAACCTTTCAGCGTGTGACGGCTGTGGATTTTAGGGACCGATCGTAATGTTTTAGTTTCCCACGAGAAACAAAAGTGTTTGAATATATTTCAATTGAATACTGACGCAATATCCAACACAATAACTTTGGGGGTTCCAAAATTATTAAAAACCTTTTTTCTCTAGCCCTCACAGTGGTCTGAGCGCCTATTTTTCGTACCACGGAGCTTTGACCGCGAGTTCGGAAAATTAATTCAGTACTACTAATCTACCGATGTATCCTGAGAGAGTTTTGGGTAGTGGCCCAATTTAGTCTATGAAGATCTTTTCCCATGGCCTAGTTGAAATCTCTGCTGCATGTATTACCACTCTTCCAGTCGGTGTTGGCTTCGCTTTCTGGCAGTCGGGGGGGCATGGCCTGACATATTCCTTCACTTCACGATACATATTTTTTCCCAATAAATTTTACTGGCGATTCTATGGATGTTTTTGACACCCCTAGGGGCCCTCTGAATACAAAGTCGTGGTAATAGTTCATAATAACTGATATTAACGAGTAAAGGACGAATATTCTGTATTTATTCGTTTAACTGTTCTTGAGGTCTAGCATTCGTCTGCGAATACAAATATTTCCTGGTCTTTCACCGCCTTTTATTTTCGAAAATTGTTTTAGAAACGCTTTTGCACTCCTCGTCCTTCTTCAGTTGTTCTAGAATGGAAGTGAATGACGCAGGAGGAGGTTCACTTCATCTGCATAGACCTGCGGTTCCTCATCGAACATTCTGGAGCGGCCGTCAGCCATCACGTTTCCTTTTATAAGAGTTACTTTAAATTTGAATGGCGAGACACATAATACATAACCATTTTCCTACTTTACTCAATTGTTTAGACTGGGTTTTCATCCAGGCTCGTTATCAGTACTATGGAGCTATATTTCGTGGTACTCCAGATATTCTCCAAATTTTTCGTGCCAAAACAAAGAAAAGAGACATTAGTTTCGTACGTCGAGAAGTTCCTCTCCGTTACTGACAGAGTTCGTACCAGTTCTTCTCTTTGCTCCATTATTTTTTAAGTGTAAGCTTCTATAGGCGCACCTCGCACAGAAAATTCTGCAGGTGGTAAATCGGATTATGGGAGTCACGCTCTTTTTCTACGTCACGCTTTGCATGCCGCGAATGTCAACTTATGAGTGCAACAGATCCAGATGGCGTAGTGGTTATAGTCATCGTCCCACGTACCGAAAGTGCCAGGATCGGTTCCTAGTGATGGAGTATTTTTTAAAATATGTATGGCTCATTCCCCCTCAATTCAACAAACGTTTGACCCTTAGGGTCTCAGATTTTGATAAAAATAGGTGTATGGGTACAATTTTAATTCAAACTGAATACCCTCAAACCGTTTTGTGAAAAACATTTAAGCGAATTATGCATGTTTTAATTCGTTTGTATTTTTAGCAAAAATCAGAGCCTTAAATCATATTATCACTTATATCTCCGCTTGTAATCGTCATACAGCAATGATTAATATCTCTCATAAAATCAAAATCTTTAGTGAATGCAAATATATCAAAAAAATATTTTCTTCAACACCATATTGTTGTTAATTACTAATGTTTAAAAAATTGTTAGTAAACTTTTATCAAATACTCCATCTCAGAATCGGCCGAAACATTTTTTCCGTAATCTAAACATACTAACGTCCTAACTATTTGAAAATTAAAATTTAGTGGAAATTCATAAATGCGTTTTTAATAAATATTTAAACATTTACAATTTTCCCTCGCGCGGCCCGTCGGCTCCCCCATTTGGAATACATGCAGCAGACACGCGATGCAAGCCTAAAAATTTCCTAAATGCTCAAGGTCGTGGCTATATGAGATACAAATATATTATAAACTATAAATGTTAACAACAATTGTTATTGGTTCTGTTAAATGGATGTTTGCAGAGAAATTTACCTTTGAGCCCCACTTTCTCTGCACATCCTAAGACACACTCTGAGATCCTAAGGGACAAGCGTTTAATTGTGGTGGAATGAGCCATATTATATTTATCAGAATATCGCCATAGAAGTTTAAACTTCTCCCGTGTGGTCTTAAGTACACCAATTCTTTTCCTGTTGTTTCCTGTTCGATCGTCCTTATAACCGTTTTTATAATCGCACCCTTGAATACCTTCTTCAAGTAGGAAGAAACTCTCCCGAGTTGAAGTTAAAGGTCATCGTACTTAATATAAAAATGTAGTGGTGTCTGTATGTTCGTTACTCTTCTCCTCGAAGACTACAGAACAGATGGTCCCGAAGTTTTTTACGTGGGTCATTAAGTGCACCAGGGACATACAAAGGGTATTAGAACAAGTCCTCAGAATCCTAGGTGCCCCCAAACGCGTCCCTCTTATTTACTCCCATAAGAAAAGAATTGAGATCAGTGCAGAGATTTCTTTTTTTGCTTTTTTTAAATTACTTGCAATCAAAATACAGGGTTAAAATATTCACTATCAGATGGTTGAGAAAAGGAAATATTCAATTCTTGCATTTGATTGTGTTATAAACTTCGTTTTTTATTAAAATTACGTTTTTAATACCAATATCATCCAATTTTCTCCGATTTCAACAATAGCATGTTTACTGGGCAACCTAAGCATTGGCTATGAACAGGAAACTGTGATCAATATTTGCAAGTTTCAGTGAGATTTCGGTTGGGGGATTTTCAACTCCAACCTCTACACGCGTGCTTAACGGCTTGCACTAAGTATCGGCATTTAGTACGCTACATTGAATCTTATAATGAGGTTCCATCGGTATGCGTAATGTATCTTTTAATACGTCGACTTTTTCACACAGCTAGAGACCGACGTACTACACCTGTTAAACCTTAATACAGTCCTAGAGCTCAAGAGGGATGGTTGGGGTACCAATGGACTCTTAAGTCCAGAAATCCTATTTATTTTGGTTCGCGTTCTTTGCAGTGCGATGATGTGCACCTGTGATATGTGCTGATTTCAACATCTTGAAATGAAAGCTATCAACACTATGCTAGGCAATGTGTGACTTATTTTATATTTAGTTTGACTATGAATCAAGCTGCAGAAAATACAAAACTGTGCTATACGTTATGTGTGCGATATCTATGTATATGTAAAGAAGAATGTTTGTCTGTTTGGTTTTTAAACGAATCGACAGTTTTGCTCTGATCGTGCTGATATTTTTCAGGCTAATAGTTTAAGACATGAGGGAAATCATAGGTTACTTTTAAAAGATCTCAGGGCCCCAAAAGGTCCCAAAAAGGAGCCGGCCCTTTGGTACACTACGTATTGGGTTTTGTGCAGTGGTTTAAATGTTTGCTTTTTAAAATTACTTCCGCTCAAGATTGACGGTTGGGGTTTCTTTTATTGGATGGCTGAATACATGAAGTTTATAATTATTTCAATCGATTTTCTTTTACGCTACGTATTTGTATGAATATCATGTTTTTAGCCGAAAAATCGCACATTTTTCTCTGAAATCAACAATAGCATATTTCCTTGACAGCCAGAGATTTGATTTTCAAAGGGTATTCACGTCTCTATCATTTAAATATCACGTTTTCCTGCTGGCCCATGATATCATGTAGATGCAAAATCTGTATAAGAAGGGCCAAGAGTCTCAAGGGCCCCATGATAGATTGCTTCGGGGGTAATCGATAAATTCAATGCATATTTACAACAAGAATACTCTTCAATGTCTATTCTCAAATTAGCTCTCATAGTGGCACTGCAATACTGCAAGTATTTGAGAGAACACTTACGTAGTAAAAGATACACATAAAGGCATTTAATAGACTACTCACGCAATAAAATGTGCAAGAATACTTATAAACAGCGATTAGTGATGTTAATAATTCCTCTATTACTACAACAATCACAGCTTTGTTTACTATCATTTAATACTTAGATATATTACACGTAGTGGTCTGCTTCTCATTACGATTGCGAATTGTTTTTTAGACCAATTCCCACATCATGCCCACGTCATAAACGTTGCAAGTTATTTATATATGTTTAAAAGTGTTAAACTGCAGTTAACTTACATCACTCATTTTTGGGTTTCCCGTGCATGAAAGAGGACCAAGAGTCATTCATCTCTCCGTGCACCTGGAAATTGGTCAACATGTCTACTACATTGAAAGCAACATACAAGATAGGTTACGAACTCTTCAAATAACCACGCTGACATTTTTCTTCAGGCTTTGTCGTTTTCTTATAAAATAAGTTCAATGTATTTCACACCCGTTGAATTTCAAGGGACACCTTCAGCTAGTAGCATATAATGAGCATATTACTCCATACTACCATGAATTTAAATTCCTAAAACTCGAACGAAGAGGAAAATTTCAAATGGGATTATTTATGTCTAAAATTTCAAAAACCGAGACTCCTTCCTACATTTTCCAGCCTTATTAAGATAATTTAGCAAAAAAACAAGGAATACCAGAAATAAAAATTAATTGATTGTACCCTGTCACAGGAGCACTATGTACCACAATTCCTTTTATGTAAAATCCTCTCATATTTGGAATTGGATTCCTCAAGATTTGAAGAACATCTAGGCAATAGAAAGATTTAGAAAAAAATTTGTTTTATTTCAATGAAATTTGATTCGTGTGAAAATTTAGAATGAAACTAATGGATGAATATATTGTCTTGATGTATCACTCTTATGTATAGAACCTGTATTTGTGTTTATTAGATGTAAGTTGTGAGTATTTACAGTGAATGCGATTACATTAAATGTGATTGATTGACAGATTGATTAGTTTGAATGTGATTGTTTTCCTGTTCTGACTAGGTCTGTCTGAGTTGTTACTGCATACTCTTGCTCCAAGAGAAATTATTCCTTGAGCAAATAAAGCATTATTATATCTTAGTTTCTGTGAATAGATTTTGCAAGCCATCTGAGCCTTCCTCCTACGGTAGAATTACTGCGCTGAATAATAATTATAATAATAATCTGTCACGGTGTGGACCGACTGAGATTGATGGCACACGCAAAGACTCTTGGGACGTGGGCAACATCCCCCTCTCCCTCCGACACATTTTTTAAATCCCCGCTAACAAATGAGCGTCTCTTCCGTCCACAAACACGCGAGTACCCCTCCCCTCCCACCCTCCATACATCCAAGGCACTTATTCCAACCCTCCCCTCACCCCCCGCCCCTTGTTAAGACGGCATTGAAATGTTAGTTATGGGGCAATTACCCCTAAATTACGAGATTAGCTGTCGCCGTCGCGGGGATTAGCGCCACTGAGAATCTCCCGCTGGAGGGAGACGCGCGCCTGCCAGGGGCGGCGTTGTGGAGGACGACGAGCAGGAAAAGGAAGAGGCTCTCTCGCGGTCGGTGTAAATCCATCGAGAAGGGATTAAGCAAGGCGTAGCGGAGGAGAAGGGGGTTTGCATTGCGGAGTCGATGGCGGTGTGGGGGTGATAGGGGGCTGGGCAATGGAGGGTTAACTGCTTTGAGAGGGTGAGTCGCCTATCGCACTAATTGTTTTCCTTTCGGGATTTTTCCGCGATACCTCATTTCAAAATGTTAAGAAAATTGACCGCTAAGAGGAGGTGGCAAATTTGCAAGTCCTTCAGTGGTGCCGTTACGATAAGTAATGACTAAATAAATCCTGATTCATTCGTGGAATTTTTTGAGCACACTCTGCTTAAAAATGCTCGTAGAAGGAGCTTCTGAGGCGAGAGGAACTGGGAAAAGAATGTAATTGTGGTGCTAGATTACCTCCTTAGTCTAACTGCATGATAATGTGAATCTCGCTGGAAGGCAAGGATTCAAGGAATAAAGCACTTTGGACGCTTTTAAAGGAAATTATGCAGCAGAAGGCCATAAGATAAACTAATAAATATGCCAACACCGTTCCGAAGTAGTTCTCGCGTCTGCAAAAGTGGAAAATCCTTTTCATGACCCATTCCAAAAATTCTCGAATTCGTTGCTTCTCCAGGTATTGAAAATAAGAAAATTCGTAAGCACCGATAATAATGGAGTCTTGAAGTTCGATCACTTACTATTGATTGTATTCATTCATATCTAGAGTTTGAACAATTTTGCATACTTTGCACTAGCGACAAGAAGTCTGCTGAAGTAGCATCATGCTGAAGAAGCATCATGCTAAAGGCACAGTTCAAAATTCGTAGCTAATTCTAACTTATGATTAGTTATTGTACCCGTCACTCCAATCTATTCCCAGCCTATTGCGATAGCTTCTCCTCCGTCAACTAAGAAGTGTGCAGGATTTCCAGGAGGAGAATTCCTTACCACCCGTTCTCGGTAATGTTTTGGAATTTCCCGTTCCCGGCTACCGATAAATATCGGTCGTGAAATCGGCTTCTTTAAGCGAGCAAATAAGCGCACCTTTCATAATCGCATTCCATGGAAAATGCATCTAAAGCAGTTTTTCCAAAGCATCTCTCATGGAAAATGAATTTTCCATCAGGGGGGATAAACGTTACGAAGATTTTGCGTCCTCCTCAATTAAATTATTCTATGAAACATAGCTTGATTTTTTGCCGAAAATTGACTAATTTAGAGCAACACCCAGAGCCCACTGTCGCCTCAAGGTGACCGTATCATGCTGTCGTGAGCCAAAATAAACGTATAAAAGAGATAGGGAGAAAAACAGTACGAGGAGAGAAATAAGTAAATGAAAATCCTCTAGTCTATTGCTAAGCTTTTCCTATTTTCAAAGGTATACATTTTGTTTATTTTTAAATTAATCTGAATGTAATGCCTCAGGGCACTCAGAACCAGTCTGAAAGAGGGCAAATTACCTGTGTACACTCGGTTTGAGATTTCATTTCGAGATGCTAGTGTGGCGGAGAATACAAGAAGAGCTGCAAGCATTTTTCCTCATTCCAGCGGCAGTCCCTAATTCAAGTCTTATATTAAAGTAACACCGAAGGATTTACAACTTTTGTTCTTCTTCTGTAACTCTCCTTCAATAGACTACACTAATGCCTTTCAATAAACTCTTGTTACCTACAAAACCTGATGAGATTTGTTCAATAGAGATATGTATAATCATTCCTTTGGTTTTTCCACAGCACTCTTCACTTGCACTTGCAAAATCCTTTAACTTCTGTAGAAGCTATTGTATTTTGCAACACCTCTGCATCCCTGGAAATAACGCAGTTATCAGTATACATTCTCATTAGACGCTTTATAATTCGTCTATATCATTTACATACATTAAAAATACTAGGGATACTAGAACGCTTCCTTGAGGTACGCCAGATGATGTGTAAATAATTTCAAACAGAAAAAAATTCCACCCTCGCCGTGTACTCTATTATATAAGAAGGATACAATCAGTACACAGTTATTTTGTCAATTCCATCATAGATCAATGTTTAAGGAATATACTGTCATCAAAACGAATGATGTAGTTGGAAAAATCAATGAGAAATGAATAATTTTATTTTTTCTCTGTAAACGATCTTGAAGGATCATGATGCGAGGAATAGTCCAGTCGACTGACTTTCGCCGGAAATTGTCTTCAGATGATTCCTCTTCATGACCTATTTTGTATTATATATTTTTTTCAATCAGGACATATAGGTCTATATATATATTGATAGAAAAATATATATGATAATTTCTTTTGGAAACTGTACTGCCCTTCCCATAAATAGCTCTACTCGTCCAAGAGCAATTATATATTTTCTAAGTTTTCCATTACTTTGCATGTTATGCACGTCAATCTTACTGGCTTGTAGCAATAGACACTAGTATGGGAGCCATTTCTGCGAATAGAGGTAATTATAGCCTTTTGATTTGCACTATCACCAATCCCTAACACTTTATTAGTTGCCAATCTATCCTATATGGGCCGCTGGATGCATGACTCAATTTTCTAGAACCTATTTTTAAACTTTACATCCCCTAATTTGAATATTTGTTGTCCCTCCTTCTCTGTTGTAACTAAATCTAAATGCCGTCGATCAATAGTATTATTGCCTCTTCGCCTCCTATCAACATATTTGTGAAGCTCATCTTTCTACCCTTTCTACTTACACCTCATTCTTTCTTCTGTCTTTTGTTTTCCTATATGTATCTCGCTCATTCAATATATTCAATGCGAAGCTGGATTTATTTATTATTCTGTGACATTGTGATGGATTGAACATTGCCGGCTTCGGCTGCATTGGAATGGTGTGGCACGTGGGGCGGCATCCTTTCAAGAAGATCCAGAGGGCAAGAAGCGGTCGTTCCCTCCAGCAGCGCCGCGCCCGCCGCCCGGCATATGATGTGGAGCGCGGGAACTGCCGCACCCCCACGAGGTCAAACCCCCTGCGCGGGCCCACCCCGCCCTTGGGAAGGGGGTCCCCCTGCGTGGTTATGGATGGAGCGCCACGACATAATATATAGCAATGCAATCGAGAACAATCACGCAGCAACAGACAAAGAGGACGAGCATTCTCCCGACGTGATATGTGCTCCCGCGCTCCCAAAGAGAGAACCGTGCCCGATCAGTGTTATCGATCAATAATCCCGAATATCTGTCCCCTGCCGGGGAGCGGAAGGGCAAATTCTAGCCCTTCACCCCCAACTCCTACTTTCATCCCCGCCCCCTTCCATTATACCGCCCCCACCAAGGAGAGGGGGTGGGTGGAGGGGTGGGGAGGAGGCAGGGGGGGGGGGGGGACGCCGAGAAGGAAGGAGTGGCTGAAGGGGTCCCCAGCACCAAAAGCACATCCATCTCCGCCGTCAAAACATTATTTAAACTTTATCTACCTAATGGAGGCCGGGGCGCTGTTTAGCGTGCTACTGCGCGAATCCATATAATATAGGTGAACCGTACAGTTATTGGCCACCCTACAGTTATTGGCCATTTGGTATTTTGAAGAGCATAGTAAGAGTATCTACAGTTGGACAAAATTTACAATAATCACTATTGCAAATCTTGCTATCATTATTGTAAATTTTATTACTATGCTCTTCAAAATACCAAATGGCCAGTAGCTGCAGTGTGGTCATTAACTGTACGGTTTACCTAAGTACAAGCAGATAAAATACGTAAAGTGGACCCACAGAAGTTGAACATAATCCGTTCCACGATTTAGTTCGGCTTCAGAACGTTTCACAATCGAGTCCAATTATCTCAAATGAAACAATACAAAATAAATAAATCATTTCCCAATCCTCTTATAATACTCATTTTGAGGTCACATATTGATTAGCTAATCAATTATGTATAATCATGCTTAATGTTTAAGATGCACATAAAATACTATCAAAAATAATGCTTAAAATTATGCTTTCTAGAAAAAAAAATAAAAAATGAGAGTGTACCTTTACTAAGTGATGATGACGTATGATAAAATCAGAGAGGAAGATGTACATTTATTCGTTCCGTGGCCAGTGTATAAATATGTCAATGCATAGTTAAATAAAGTAATCATCTAATGAGGCATGGTTTTCCAGTTGTTCAGTAGATTATTAGAGGTATTCTTATCTAAATCTCAGCTAACGTTTGTTGGTAGGTCACCTGAAATTAAAAAAAAACAAAATTCCTTCGAATATACATATGTATAAATATAAATTTATTAGCCTAAATAATTTCCGTAGCAAGTACTAGCGTCACATCCAAAGATTTGTACAAAAATCCTGAACTGAATGCCAAATTTTATGACCTATGAACCAAAGAAACCAATATTTCTATTTTCAAAGTTCCATATTAAAAAGCTAATTTTTCATCGGATTCAAAGCATTTTTCGTTGTGAAACTTTTTCCTCCTTGAGACACGCATATATCAATAATCCCAATGCTGATTTGAGCCTCAGAATTTTATCTCACAGCTCTGGACGTTTCACCGGTTAATGTGAAGAAACTGTTTTATTTTACTATAATAGGTACTCATGCTTCTCGTGGATAGACTATTCAAGAAATATTTTTATTATATTCGTTGAAATTTTATTAAACAATTTAATTGAAGTTGAACCAATTTTATTACCTTGGATGTTTTATGCAACTAATATTTGCAGAAAAGTAAACTCATGAACTAGAACAGCTGTACTACCAATTTTATTTAATGTAAAAGAAAAAAGTACCTCGAGTGACTGGTATCGCGTTAGAAATATGTAAATGTTAACTTCTTGTGTGGAGAAACAAATAAAAGAAATCTTTGATAAAAATAAATGATTATTTTCAATATGGGAGCCGTGATATTCCATCTTGTCTCGGGTGATTTTTCAAAGATGACATAGAGTAAACAAATAAATGTAAGATACATACATTTATACGCGGAGAAGGACGCGACCGTACTAGATACATTTCCTCGGCCATCATTTATCACGCGGTCGGTCACACGGAGGGATCCTAAGCATCGGTAATTATTTAGAGGAATGAAAGGAGCGGACCAGCGCAGAGAGAGTGTCGCTTCAGAGATTGGTTTACTGCACGGGTGGTGCGTGCGTGTGTGTGCTTGTGAGCGGGAAATAAAGCGATTGCTTGGGAATTAATGGCAGGAGCATCAGAGGAGAGAAGGGCAGGATGGAGGGAGGGAGAGAGTCCTTGGCCGCATTGGACAACCCTTTTCTTCCCTCCCTTTTCATCCGCACCGCGCACCGCTTCCCATTTCCACGATTCATTTTTCATTCACAGCAGCAACTTAGGGGTTGGTGGGGGGGGGGAGGGGGGGGAGGGGGGGCTGTGCGTTTTGTGACCGCGGGTGGTAGCTTATGCGCAGCCGTCTTTCCCTTCGATGCCGCCTGTAGCACTGTAGCACCACCACCACCCCTCCGGGGAATCTCCGACGAGGAAAACATGGGAGAGATTTTTTTGTCCCTCACTTCCTCTTCTTCTCCGAGGCTGTTGTGGGGGAGTGAGGGTGGCTGAAGGGGGTGGAGGCAGCAATCGTTTTGTGTGCCACCCCTTACGTATCCCTCTCTTGTGCTTGTAGTGTTTTCCACCAGCCCACACCTCCACCGGCATCAGCGGCTACCGACCACCCCGACGACTGCCCACCAGCCCAAGGATCCACTTCCTCCTCCTCCCTCCCTCCCCCTCTCTCTCTCGACTCCAGCAACACAAGGGGCTGCTCCACGCACCCCATTCCTTCCTTCTGAAGAAGCAGCGCCAAGCCGAGTGAAAGGAAAACGCTTGACGGGCGTCTTGTACGAACATTGGCGTTTGAAAGGGCGACGCCAGACCATCCCCCCCATCCGATACACACCCCCACGTACCCTCACAACCGCATCGCCCGCCCACCCGATCCAAATCCCAAATTCCCCCCTCGATCCCTTGCGCACCCTTACCCCCCCTCCCCTCTTCAAGGGATGACCTTCTCGGGCCCTTAAATGCCCTTTACCACAGCTCCCTTTCCTCGTGGTATTGCCCCCGCGGGCCACCCGGAACTTTATCCGCTCCCATGCAACTAGAAGTAGACACATCTCAAACCCTAAACCAATGAAGCTGCTCCCATCAACCAACACCGGCCGCGGTTATCGTCGTCCAAAAATTATTACAATAAAATACCACTGGCATTATTCTTGTCCGCACCTAATTTTCCCCACTCGCTTAATTTAGGATGACGCTCTTTTTACTTCCCATTTTTTAAGGCCGTTTTACACGGGGCACGAAATTGCACAACTTCAATGTGCACGTTTTTCTCGATCGGGCGTCCAATCATTTTCGAATTAGAGCAGGGGCTATTTACCATCTAGCATTCATACATTTGCGCATGCGTTCTTGCAATTCCCGGCTTTACACGATGCAATTTGAAATGCACGTTCGTCCGTACACCAGATTGTGAAATTCCGAACCCCGTGCAAAACGCATTTGGCAATGCTTCCTTGCATTTTCATGGAGATATACTTTTGAGGTCACATTGACACTGAGGCAGAGGTTAAGAGTATTTAGTCGCACCATGGCACACTGAAAAGGTCCAAGAGCGAGTGAAGTTCTCGAATTAGAAATAGGGGGGGGCCTTTTCCTTTTCCCCAGTGTCAGTTGTGCGTTCTGAGACAAATTTCGATAAATCTCTCAGTTTTGGGTCTGTTGAACAAGCTTGGAGGTCTCTCCCTGGATTCGAATGCGGTATCTTTGGTTAATAGCCCAATGCCCTACCAGCTGCGATGACACGTCGCCCTTAAGCCCGTTTCACACACGATACATGATCCAGCACAAGACCTAGTAGTATGCTAGATGGTACTTGATATTGAGGACGGAATCCAGTACTATGATAGAAGGTTTAACACGATCATTGAACTTGTGCTTGCGATGAAGCGGTACTGTCGTCCACTGTTGCGAACTGTTAAATGAAAATGGAGGATTTCCATGAAAGAAGGTGACTTTCGGCTGCTGCAGTAATAGCAGGGATTGTAGAGACATTCACGGCACATTGATTTCACTACCAAAGAGTGCGTAACACCCGCGATAAAATTGAGGCGCTGATTCAAATAAGTGAAGACCGTACTGCGACTGTAAAATCTAACGTGATTGGTTGACGGCTACTATGTCCTACTGGGAGCTAGTAGCAAACTAGTACCGCATCAATTATGAAATCAAGTAGCCCAGCCAGTATGATAGCTACCATGCTTGTTAGCCAGCATGCTGGTTCCATATCATACGGTACTGGAAAGCTGTTATACCAGCGATTATCCTCGATCTTGTGCTGGATCTAGTATCGCGTGAAACGGGCTTTAAGCACAATAGTATTTTTTTTTACTAGCATGATGAGGATTTTTCGGGAAACAAATAGTGAGAACAAAGCCTTAGTTTTGAAAGAAATACTGCACTTAAGGAGTCTCCACTGGAATCACGAACAACTATTGCAGACGAAATAGTTTATTCAGATAGAAAAGATGGAGGCTTCCTTTGCTCAAAATTATAAATGAATTTTGAGTTAATAGCTCCCTATTTTTCAGATTTTAACTCTATTGATTTCTTTTCGCTATCTTAATATTACTTTGATTTACGGTAGCGTTTTTCTTAAGGTTATATGCTGACAAAATACTCTTTCCCTTCATGTTCATCTCTGTCCCATCTCAAAGACTGCCTGTGAGTATTCTCCCATTTTGGCGTTGGAACAACTTTACAATTCTCAAGTTGCCCCTGAGGCTTATTTTAAAAGGAATTAAACCCTCAATTTTCAAACAAATCTTAAATATCTGCTACAAAAATATTGTTTAAGGAAAATATAACCAGCCATGATACGAGGGTAAAATTTTCATTGAATTCATGGAAACTGATGGCGAATAAGATTGCGATGAAAGAATTTGGATGATGTTAGTCTAGAAGACTACTGGAGGCTAGTTACGACATTTAAGAAAATGATTACACTTACAACAACCAAATCGTCCGGTCAAATCCTAATCAAAATGGATATCGTGAGTGATAAAATTCCGTTCTTTACATACTATCATTCCAAGGTAAGTCTATACAAGGCAAGGCAAGTCAAGCTAACGTGCATTAGAACTTGCAGAAGCCATCAGGGTTTACCGAGTTGATGTATTCTCCTCACCATGCAATTGTACCACAATTTAACTTGAAATTAACAAAAGCGTTATAAAATATCTTCAGTCTCTTTAATAGAATTTATTTATGAATTAGATAAATTTTGAAAGGGTGTAACACAAAACTTTAGACACAAAGTGTATAGGCTGCGTTCATTTCAAACCTTGATCTAAAGTTACTCCAGGTAGGTGATAATCAATACAGCTCAATGGTGACATAAATTTGGGGCTCCACGTCAGGTGGTAACCATCGAATTCGTAAACGAGACCTTGTAACTGACACATACTTCGTAACCAGACATCTCGTAACTTGCTATTTCGTAAACTTACAATTTGGCAAATGACCAACTAGTGACCAGAAGCGGGGTCGAAATCTAGTATTCGATCATACAATCTATGAGAATTGTTATTAACTAATTTAAAAAAATATTCTATCTTCAAGAGAAAAGAAATATTTCCATTGCAACAACCTACATTTTTCAAGCCATATATGCCGTTTACCAAATGCTTATATTGTAATTATTTTTCTCCATATGAGCCGTTAAACAACTTAACAGGAGATAACGCGGGAAAGCGGGATGCTTTAGGAGTGATGAGGATGTTGGTTGAAATATATGTCCAAAATGTTTTTGCTGCAAATTTCGAGAAAGCGTTGGTTATGGTGGACTGGAAGAAATTAACGGAAGTGCTGAACACATAATGCGTAGATTGGATGGACAGATGTCTCATGTGGAATATGAAAATGAACCTCACGGCGCAGGCTAGGGTAGCCGATGAAGATTAGGGATTGGCCGTGATGGAACGGGCGCAAGACAAGGATGTCCACTATCACCATTGCTCATCAACTTTTATCCATAATAAATGATGAGGGAAGCATGGGGGAGATGGAAGTTGGAATAAAAGTAGGAGGGGATCGGATAAAGTCAGTTTGATTTGCAGTTGATCAAGCGTTGGTCTGCCAGTCAGTCAAGGGGTTACAGCCAATGATGAATGCATTAGAAGTGCAGTGCGGAAGTTATTTAATTAAGTTAAACCATACGAAGACTAAGGTAAATAGCTTTTCTATAAGTAAGAAAGCTGGACTGAATATAAAGGACGTAGGGTATAAAAAAGTGCTGATGAACAGTTTGCACACTTACTTAGGTCCCATTTTGAAGAAAAATGTCTTTAGCAGTAAGGATATCAGATTTAAATTTGCCCTGACAGAACGTAAGAAGGTCAAGAAAATGTTTTCGCAGAAAATGGATTTAATGAGTGGGTGTTTGAGGAGATAGGTAAAGAAAATACGAGAAAACAATAATAATACGGAGCACGGCGCCGTATGGGTCGGAAAATAGTTCATTACGAAGAGTATGTGAACTGGAGGTTTTTCACTTGTGGGTTTAGATAAGAATGAAGAGCTAAGCTAGGTGGTGAGGAAGACAAACGAGGAAGTATTGGATTTGATAAAAGTGGAAGTAAAGTTGGTGGCCGAAGTTCGGAGAAGGCAGAAAAAGTAGATGAAAGACGCTTTGAGATGCTAGGGCATATGGAAGAGGGGATAAAATTGGGGAAGCGTGGAAGAGGATAGAAATTTTGGACAGATAAAGGAGGTAATGAGTATGAGAAATTTAAGGGAGACCTAATGGCGAACCAATATGTGAAGAAATGTGAGATGGTAGGATAAGCACTATCCAAAAACCTACCGATCAGCTGGTAGAATACCCAGATGTATTATCTCAATCTGAAAAATATACATATTTTAAACTCTGGAGAATATCGATATCAAAGAGATAGGTCTATAACCACCATTTAGATGCAGAATTGCGAGAGGGATAAATATGATTTTCCTTGCTTCATGTTCAATAAAAAATGACTAAATGACAATTTCATGATTGGGGTCAGAGGTGTTGTCTACGATTCAGAATTGAAATTTTTGAAAATTATCGAATGTTCTTTTCAATTTTTTTATCTAGGTGAGTATCCTTCTAGTTTAACCATGTGCTGTTATAAACCGGTCTTAAGATTTATGGGGGCCCAATTGTAAGCGTCTCCCCAGATTGAAACCAAACTAAATAGGTACTTAATCACTCGAATGGGGATGTAAAGCCCACTACGGTTGCCAGTAGACTGATATGGGAGGGTGACTTTATGGCATAGTTCACAAATATGGATATTAAAAAGAAGAGTAAAAATTGCATAAAAATATCATCGTCATCAGTAGTCATCAATCCGAAGATTGGTTTGCAGCAGCTCTCTACTACAATCTCTTATCTGCCATCCGCATCATTCCTACATATAATTATTTACTTTGACGTCGTCCTTCATGATTTGCATAGTGCATTACATTCTGGGTCTTCCTCTGTAGTTCTTTCCAATCATTTTTCCTTTCAATATTGTTTTCATCACAAAAGGACTCCAAGAAATTCATCTCTCCTTCTTCGCAGCGTTTATTATGCTTCTTTTCTCTCCACCTTTTTGTATGACTTCTTCGTTATTGATTCTCTTCATCATTAATCGGTAACACCACATACATCTCCATTGATTCCAATCTCCTTTGCTCTGCTGCTGTTATTATTGTCCAGGCTTCACTCCCATGTAAGAGCTTGCTCCAAATTCATATATGTTTTAATAAAGTGCTTCCTATCTACCTGGCTTATGTTGCCAGCAGCCAACAGGCTCCTCCACTGGTAGAATGCCTTCTTTACTTGGGATATTCTGTTTACAATGCCTTTCTTGGTCCATTCACCTCCGGTGATCATGTTTCCCAGATGACAAAATTCTTCTCCAGTGCAAGCTTTTGCTGCTGAAGTGTAACAGTGATTATGTGTGCTTGATTTCTTCCACAATTCATAACCTTGGTTTTTTTCACATTAATCTCCAGGTTGTGTTTCTTCATAGTTTGGTTCATACAGTACAGCATTCTCGTCAGATCTTCTTTATTCTCAGCAAGAATTGCTATGTCCCCAGCAGAGCGTAGCATGCTTATTTATTCTTCATGCACTTGTATTCCTGTTTCTAATTTTTCTTTATTTCATTTATCACCTTTTCAATATATATATTGAAGATCGTTGGTGATAACACCCAACCTTGTCGTACTCGTTTCCTCACTTATGATTCCTCTGCATTTTCACCACATTTAAACACTTCCAGCTTTTCGTCTGATAGCCGGCATATCGCTCCACTGTCATTAAATGACTCTTCTATGCTCTTCAGAGTGGTCATCATTCTGTTCCAGTCCACATTGTCAAATGTTTTCTCTAGGTCACTGAGGAAAATATATATCTATTGGGTTGTCCTTTTGAACCCTCTTCTCTATGATAAATCTCAGGGCTAAAATAGCTTCCATCGTTCCCCCAATTTTCCTGAATCCGAACTGGTCTTCATTCAGGAATTCTTCCATCTTCTGTTCCATCCTCCTGCAGATGATTCTGGTCAGAATTTCCGATGTATGTGCTGCAACGCTAATTTTTCCAAAATATTTGCATCTCTCGGCTCTTTTCTTCTTAGGGATAAGAATTACTACATTCTTTTTAAAGCCTGTTTGCATTCACCCACCTTGAATAAATGTGAAATATAAACTTCAATAGCATGTTCTCACTCCTGCATACCTAAGTAACTCTGAGGGAATTTCATCAACTTCTGGCTCCTTTCTCTTCCTCAAATACTTCACAGAAGAATAAATTATCATTTTAATATGGAATGTCCTTACTCATCTTCATCCACCTTGTCTTCATCCTCAGTTATCCTGGGATTCATTATCTTGCCACTGTATAGTTTCTCTAAGTAGGTACTCTTTCCATCTCTTCCCCTTTATCCTCACTTTGAATAAGAATTCCATTTTCTTCACTACGGATGACATTACCTTTGATTGAATGTCCTTTTAAGTAACTTCGCACCGTTCTGTAAGCATCTTCATTTTTCTACGAAATAGATAGTCTTCCACCTCTTAACATAATTATTTCAACCAGTCTTCTATGGCCTTTCTTGCTTTTCGGCTGATCACATTTCTTATTGTTTTATACAGCTGCTGTCTTTCCTCTGTTTTCGAGTTTCTTTTACTTTCTTCTTTCGTCTATTTGGTCCAAGACTTCCTGTATAATACATGGCTTCTGATTCTCTGTTTTTCTCCTCCCAGCCTTCTCCTCGGCTGCATTAATAATTCCTTTATTGATCTCTTGCTATCTCACTTCGATTAATCCAGAATCTTTTGAAGTTATACTTCTTTGCGCCCGTTGGAGACTTTTGGGATGGGATGTTGGTCGAGAAACCGAGTCACGCTCTTTTGGGTGAGAAAAATCCACAATTGTACTCATTGATACGAATTCCTGGGTATTTCTAATCGAGCTAAAAGGATGAAATTTTCAGGGAAGGGTTCAAATTTGGTGTCAAGTCAGGAAAAAATCGAAAATCCCAATATTTTTCATTGGTTTCGAGTCCAGATAGGATTTTGTTTTTTAATGGGTTTAAATGGGAAAAACGAATAATTTACGTGTAGAGTAATTTTAATTCATTCATTAAAATATGAAATAATTTAGATACAAGTTTCATTCTTTGACTGAAATGAGGCCAAAAGATCAAAGCATTTACTTCTTGCAACCGATGTTTCTCTATCGATCGATAAATTGAAATATTTGAAGTTTAAACGCAAAATTAATGCAAATTTCGATCTTTTTTCATTTTCGTTGCTAAGCAATTTTTTCATTGTTCCCGAGACTTCCAGTACCTTATACGCGTGCTATAAAGATTAAACTTAAAGGAATATAACATTCTCCGTGCGTATTTCAATCGCTTTTAACGATATTATGCCTTATAAATATACTTTTTACAATGTTTTATAATTATATACATAAACTGTTTCGTAGCTTTGACACTCCTCCATTTGCTCATGACTACGAAATCCGTTGGGATCGCTCCAGATTCCTCCATTTTGCTTCTGAAACATTCTTTACACCTTATTCCGGGTTTCCCTCTCTCTCTGTTTTTCCAGGAAACATTAATCCTTGCACCTACTTTCTGAAATGTACCTCGAAACTCCATTCTACAAGTCAAAACCATGTAAAATGATAATGTTCTATGATGCATTATCTCTTGGATTTTGAAATTATGATTTCAAGTACTACGCCATGTGTTTAATATGTAAATTATAATAATTGAGATCAGCAAAAATAAAATGAAATGTGAAAATCCATAGCATTTACTTAGCTCATATTGATTGAATTTCATACTGCCAAATAACTGTAACCATGTTTAATTACAAATATTTACTTCAAAATTGCTCAATGGCATGAAAATAAAAGGAAAAATATAGCAATTACTAAGAAGAACAAAGTACATATGTCATGGGACCATTCGTTTTATGCTATTATCTCATTATTATATTCTTAGGTCAAAAATTGACCCAGCTAAAATAATTTCCAAAAGAAGTAAGACCTTATTGCATTCGTTTTTAATGATTTACAATGTACTATCATACACTTTTCCCCTTTTGCTTGCAAACTGCAAGCACCCATTTACTCGTTTTGTACGTTCGAACTTTGAAAAGAAGTTTTGTTTAAAATAACAATATATCGAAGAGAAATATATTGAATAATAGAGAAAAAATGTCTTTTATTTCATTTATATATCCTGTCTGCCTGTGTGTGTGAGCTGGTGTGTGCGACCGGCCAAAGAAGTATAACTTCCACCGTCTGGTACGACGCAGACCACGTTTTTTCCATCCTCGTCAGCTTGGTCTAAGGTACTTTGATAGGCTAATCTGTGTTCTGTTTCCCTTAGTATTTCAACCTGCTAGCGAGTCTTCGTAGATGTCTTCAGTATTTCAAACTTAAGCTGACATTTCATCATGGCCAGATTATGGTCCCTGTTAATATCTGCTCCAGGATAGCTCTAGCAATTCTAAACTTAATTTATAAATTGCTGCTTCACTAGTATACAGTCAATTTGAAATCTTCTTCTGTCTCCTGGCATTTTCTAAGAGTATCTTCTTCGAGGGTGGTTACCAAATAGTGTGCTTGTGACAACAAGTCCATTTCGTACGCAGAACTCAATAAATTTCTGTCCCTTATCATTCCATTTTCCCAAACCATTCTTCCCTAATGCCTTACCTTCTTAGACTTCACCTGCAATAGCATTTCAGTTTCCAAGAATAATTGAGTTTGCATCCCCTTCCACGCTCCCTATCGCTTCTTCTATTCCATCTTCCATTCCATTCTATATCTTCATCTTCGTAATCTGACATGCGCATGCATACTTGTAGCACCACCGTGCCCTTACGTATTGTTTGTAATCTAATCATAATTTTCTTTACGCTGCATTGAAGATAGTTTTTCACTCGCATACCGCTACTTCTCCTGAGTATTATACCAGCACCTGAATTTCCTCTCGTAGATCCAGAAAGGATAACTGGGTAGCCGCCGCTCCAGAAGTCCCCTTCTTCGAGCTATTTCATTTAAATGACACCGAAAACATCCAAACCCTTTCTCCTCATCTTCGTTTTCGTGTTTTTTTACTGCAATTTAGTACTTCAATTCAATCTGCTCTAAATATTACGGTTATTTTAATATTAGAACAGAACCTTTTGGATTCAAGATATCTACTTACGTACTGTACACTGCGAACTGGAATGGTTTTATTGGAATAATGACTGATGGGAACAAAATATGAAAACTCTAAGATCATTAAATAGGGAAACCATGAGAAAAAAATTATTTGTTCATGTACATACAGTAGCAAGTGAAACGGAAAGGACGGACTTGAGTCGCCGGGCTTGAGAGCGAAGCGACCTCATGCATGTAGACATTGGAAAAGGGAAATCAGCACTGCTTAGATCGGAGCGTAAGGCGAGGACGCGGTAAGTCAATCTTTGGATTGATTTAATGGGAAAGTAATGGCCATTTCAATGACTAATTTATAAGCTCCGAGGAGAAAAAATGAGGCCACGCGAATGAATCTGGCTCATATGATAATATCCTCAAGTCACGTATGGTCACCGCAGCTAATGGCCTTATAAATCCGCAATAAGGCAATTTGAGTCCACTCTTTTTAGAAATAATCAATGCAGATATGGTACCTTAGATACTTAGATTATCAGTTTCAGAACCTTTTCAGCTAAAGAATAAGAGAACCAATTACCAAACTAATCGCCAAAGCAATAATAATTTGAAAGTTGCTGATTGTGATCGTTTGTTATCCATAACTTTCCAGTTATGGATAACATTTCTCCAGTTCCAACAATATTTTTCGTATTTTCAACCACGGTTTATTGCTCAAATGTTACTTGGGAGGGAGGATGACGTTGAAGTTACCTTGCATCTCAAATCAATCACTTCAAGGACTCTAAATTACGGGCTGAAGATGTATGTATATCGAAATTCAAATACTGATTAAACTAATTAGAGGTGGAGTACAACGAAAGAAGATTTCGATCCATTTTCCTTTCAAGCGTTTAAATCAATAAAAGATAAAAATCGTGATAATTAGTGCTTAATTCTTTAACTTCAAATTTTGGTACGTATTGAATGAGAACTTGAGTTCATTTTCCCGTATAAAATCGGGATTAAAATCTCGTAATTACTTTGACTTCCTAATTACGTTCAAACGTATTTGTTTACCATTCCTTACAGCAATATACTCATTGGTTCAACTAAATTTTCTGCAAATTTTTAATAAATTTAAAAATTGTAAATATATTTGAGTAACGCACATCTCACAGGAATCACAGTATAGAACCAAAATTAAATTCTCACAGGAAAGCATTCTTGAAAATAAGGTTGATCGCAAGGTTAAGTACCGAAACCCGGTAGACGCACCAAACCACTATATCGATGGGATTAGATAAGGATCACAAGTAGATCAATGAGATATGAATAAGTAGCATTGGACCATTCTTATATTTCTTACTACATATTAACTGCAGAAATGAATACTATCTAGAAAATATTCTAAATTCTCATGACATTAATACCAGCAATTTTATGCGGCACTCCTGTTTGCCAGAGATACAAACTGGAAGTAGCTAGGTTGCGTGCTAAATTGCCCTGTGATTAATAATTAAGGAGTTTCGTTGGTTTCACTCAACTTAAAGAGAATTCAACGAAATTTGCTGGAAGCATTACTTATGTTGTCTTAAATCTACCTGATTTTTTTCAGAATTATTTACTGCAGATTACTTAAGATATTTGATCGAGAAGTGGACAAAAAATTAAATGGGTTCTCATGGGAACACAAGGTAGGAGTAGCTTAATTCATCAAAAAGAACCTTTTTCTAGTTATAAAAAAAATAATAAAAGTAAAGTATATAAAATGATTTTCATACATTATTCTTTTGATAATTGAAATTATTTTTGTTTTTCTTATTTAAACTAGAAAACGTTCTTTTCGATGAATAAAGCTAGTCGCACCTCGCGTTCCCATAAGAACCCATGTAATTTCATGCCCACTTCCACATAGAATATCCTAAGATTTCTGCGGTAAATAATTTTGAAACAATTCAGGTAGCTTTAGGAAAACATAATTAGCATAGCATAAATAGATTAGCATAAATATCTTCTCGCAAGTTTCGTTGAAATCTCTTAAGTTAAGAGTGAAACCACCGAACGTCCTTAAGTTGGAGGAGAACCATCCATGGTAAATGTTGGCTTTCGTATCGCGAGCTCAAAATTTGCGAGAAATCAAGGACTCTAGAGATAATAATAAAGTTAACAAAACATGATAAAAAAAGGAATGCGCAATCAGGAAAAGTCTTACCAATACCTCTTGTATTCTAAGAGAAATAATCGTTGGAAAAACACACACTCTGAGTTTTTTTGCATTTTTTGACGCCATATTAGGAGGTTTAAGAAAGAAGTGGTTGAGGGGATACCGACAGATTTCACGTGTACCGTACGTTCTCACCAAAACAAGTGACAACTCAGCCCGTAGTACCGTGTACCGAGCACTGAGGTCGATTTAGTGTGATCTTTGGTGCTGCAGGAACGACAGAGCAAACGAAATGTATCTGAGGAGCTTTTCGGCCCGAAGGATGCCTGGGTTTGGTAGTGTAGTATATAGAGGGTATTCGCGAACCAGCGTGAGAAAACAACGCGACATTATCGTTGTAATGAATTGTGATAACTCTATGATTGTATAAATGAAACTATGCAGTATATTTTTTTGTGTTTATGAATATTTATTTTTTCCTCTATAGTAATCCACTCTATGCACTGCACACTCTATGCAATTACCGTTGTAATTTTAACTATGCCTGAGGTTTACCCTAAAGTAGCGTTTGGCTGTAGGAATATTACTGACCGAAGTCTTTCATTTCTAAGGAAAAAAGATTTTGGAAAACAATTTCCTAGCGTTTAAAGGCATTTCCTTAAGGATGAAATTTTTTCCAAGGTAGATTCAAATATTTCCCTTCCTTGCTTGCCAATCAGACGAGGTGGTCACAGGGAAGGAGTTGCGATAAATGAACGAGTAATTTTTACTTTGCTTTGTAGTTTTTTCTTGGGAGCCTACAGATCCTCTTGAGGGCCTCACCGATCACAGAGCAACTTTTGGGTTTAATATTACGGCGGACCAGATATACATATATAAAAAGAAGAACATGTTACCAATTGCTAAGATTGTTTCAGTCGCGATCTAACATCCCGAAGCACTGATTTAAGGTATGAAATAAGTATGCAAGGTGGGAAACAGCCTTAAGGGACGAGGGTCTTGATCCTAGGGAGGTTAGGAATCAAGGGTCCCCACCCCATCTCTCCCTACATTCTTCCTTCGACCCCCTCCCCCCGATGACTAGAGGGAGGGGGGAAGTTAGTGGTGGGTAGAGAGGGAGGGGGCGAAGGAAGGTATTGGTGATCACTGCTTCTTGTTCTACCTCCCCTCTCCCACTCCTTGAACTGAGGGGCATGGAGGGGAGGGAGCAAAGGAAGGGGGGAAGAAGAGAGACGAGTTCTTCCCGCATCTCCGGAGACGTGCTAGCCATCGAAAGGAGGGCGAGATGGGATGAAGAGAGGAGGATCATTTCCGGCGTCTCTTTCTCGGCAGAGGGCGCTAATCAGAGCCCCAACTCCACACTCATCAAGGGGCCTTTTGGGCCGCAGGAGGGGGGGGGGGGCAATAAGGAGGGGGGTGTAGGGATGGCTCTAGCACACGGAGTCGAGAAAGCAGGAGACAAGGGTGTTGTATTGAGGGGGGTAGGGGTCTATCCGTTGGCTTCCGTCTCTCTGCTTACGGGTCTTTATTTGAGGATGTAAGGAGACTGCGATGTGTTTGCGCATCTTGGGGTGTGATCTGCTTGCGCCGCAGCGGTGGGTGGGAGTGGCGAGGATGGGTGGGAAATGGAGAGAGAGGGGCAGTTGCCCGGGGCGGAATCCACGTAAAAAAATATAGCCTGAGGGCAATAGTCATCAAACCTGTCAAGTTACCCGTGTACCATTTCTAAATGAGAAATATATTGAACGATGTCTGGCGAGATGATGGCTGAAACATCATGGAGACCAGTAGGAATAATAATCAGTTACTTTTCCTATCTATTTAAACCAATTTAAATGCTAAACTCTAAACTTTAATAAATAATTGATAGATATGTTTAAACTTTATTGTGTTTCTTATCATGCAGTTGTTGTTATTTGACTCTAATGATTTCAAAACACAAATAATGTAATACATTGAAAATACCACTAGTAATAGCAATAAATGGTTGTCGGGGCTCACTTCAGTGGGCATTACCAAGTTTTATTTATTGTTATTGGCGATAAATGAGCCAGTATCAAATAGCAAGTCAAATATTTTAGAGCATAGTTTTGCCAAATGCGGTAATTTGATCAATATATTACCTTTACGTTAGTATAATCACACCCTTTAACCAATTTTTTCCCAACGTTGCGTGAACGCAACGTAAACGATGCGATTTTATTCCTCTACATCCGTTTACAAGACGTATTTTATATTTTCGATATTGTAGGTTATTTCATCAAAAGGTATTATAAATTTTGGGATTAACATTTTCCTCTTATTTTTGTTTCTACATGACATATTCACTTCATGGTAAATAGCTCTGGCCGGGTAATTGCTAAGGTCACATATTATGTAAAATATGGGGCATATTCTGAGTGGTTCACGCTGAATATGGAATTATACATCTGTTAACTAGACCACTAAAACATATTAGGCGAAATTAACATGATACTTTACTTATAACTTGTGAATAAACAAAGTGTTACGTTCACGCAACGTTGGGGAAACTCCTGCAATCATTGGCAATCTTTTTAGTCGCTTGCAGCATTTCTTTAGAGACTAAAAAAAAAAATTTCAAGAATTTGTTTTATTTTAATGGAAACATTTAGTCCTAAAGCAATTTTACAACAATGTAGTCCTACATTTACATCTACATAATACCCTGATAGCCACCTCAAGGGTGTTTGGCAGGGGGTGAGTTTTCAACGAGGAGGTGTTGTTTGTGATGATATTCGCTTCGCGTATCAGAAAGGAGAAAGACAAAATTTACTTATGTCATGAGACTTAACTATGACGAGCCTATTCACATTGGAAGTTAAAAAATGATACTTTATAATGGTCCCCGAAATACATAGATTTATTTTCACGTCTCAAGTTCCATCACACTGTGCCAATTTAGTGTAGTTAGTAAATTTTCGTAGTTAGTTCCGTTAGCTGACGCAAGATAGCACTGTTTAAATACCGGTATTTTTAGTACCTATACCGTCGGTAGTACCGATTTTAAATACTGGTCGGTACTAACGGATTTAAAAAAAATAGTAATCGGAACGACCAAATACCGGTATTTTTGCCCATCCCTACACAACACCACGCACCAACGACTATCACTTTCCCCTCCCTCCCCCTCTTATCCTCACCCACCTGGTTTCAGAATATATACTTTTAGAAACGCATCATTTTTTACCGTAGGATGTGTGATGGAACTCGGGACGTGACCATAATGAACCATTTCACTTCATTATTGTGGATGTAAGTACTTCCTCATGAGAAGAAAGGAAAATATCCGAGGGGAAAAAACTATTAACTATTAGAGTATCTAAAAACTTTCAAAGTAGCGAAATTTCCTCGGTGGTAAGTCTTATATGGGGAAGGAAGGAACTGAATTCCTTTTTCGAGGAATGTTCATTAAAATTGATGAGTAAAACGCATAGTGTTTTAAATTATTACAAAAAGGGCGTCTTTAGGGAATATGATTTGTGAATCAAACAAAATCCCCCTTCCAGAAAGATGCAACTCATGTCAGAAGTGAAACAATTGCTTGTTAGAATCTTTGTTAGAACATGAGTTTATTTTAGATTTTGAAATTAAAAAAATCAGGGTCTCTCTAGCTACAAAAATAGAAGGTATAAACAGTACTTAAAAAGGATAATAAAGGTTATTGATTTGAGTTAAATGTGCAAATAAACATCCTTCCGAGGATCCTCTTGTGTTTTCGTTCCTCACAACAATTGCAAAAATGTAATAGTGACTTCAATAAATACTCGTACAAGTGCTTCCTGTTTTGTCATTATGTCACTTAAAAAGTCAGAATAGATGTACATCATGTCAAAAGCCATAAGTGCTAGACTGTGGTAACAAACTACTCGGTACGTAGTTCAAAAATTGAGGAAAGTTTTGCCTCTTCTTTGAAATTTCTAACCATTGAACGGATCATTTATTCCGCGAATGCTAGTGTGACTTCGGTGCACTGAACGAGATTACGATAATTTAAAGAGGATGGAAAAACCGTCACCTTAAAACATTACCCGCAAAAATAAAATGTTTATAAGGCAATGAAAATGTTGGCGAAAGTGAGCAAAACTTAGCATCATATACACCGCATTGCAAGTAGTTATAAACGTTCACCACCAGAGGCGCTTGCTTCGGCGCGCTGCAAGTCTGTACAGGGAAAATTACATGGCTTGACGCGACTGTATAGACTGTGCCATTACTAAGTGCAATTCCGAAAGTCAAGATTGCTGAACTTCCTCGTGTTGTGCCACCTGATCCCTAATCACGGCAGATATCTAGGAATAAAGGAACGTGGCTTGAATACTTCAAGGCTGATTTCAAGAAAGTAAGCGTATTACCGTAATACCAGTATTTTTTAGACTATAACTTTATTGCGGTTAAAACTTGTGTTTTTACATTTTTCGAAATACTTTTTGCTGAAAAGCTTTCTTATACATTTCAGAAATGAGTTGTGATGGTCGAATCTATCGTACGGTGGAGGAAATTCAAGCTGTTATTGAGGACGTAAAGGCTGAAGAAATTGAGGGTTATTTTTCCGTCAGATGGAGATCAGCTGACAGATGAGGAGGATATGGAAGATGACGAAATCGTGATCAGTGATGCCTAATAAAACCTTCTCTCAGATGTGGTTGGGACATTTGAAATTCATACTGATTCAAACGCTGAGTCATCGACTTGAGGTAAAACAATTATTTCGGTCGAGCGTCCAAAAATGAAAAATAAAAATACCGGGGCCGAATGGGTTGATTCAATGTCTCACAGCAGATTCCCTTGCAACTTAGAAAAAGCGAGAGTGGAACAGATTAGAGTTATTCATGGTGGCTGTACACCAATTGAGATTTTTTATCTTTTCTTTGATGACGCGTTTCTGGACCAGATTGCAGAACTTTCGTTGAAGTGTGCTGTAAGTGAGAATGTCCACAACATTTCTTTGAAAAGACCAGATTTGAGAACATATTTTGGAATTCTGTTGTTCAGCGCCTATCACACCTTACCTCAGACTAATCATTACTGGAGTAAAAACGCCGATAAACGTGCTCCAATAGTGCAATGAACGATATCCCGGAACCGTTTTGAAGAAATTATAAAATAATTACATCTCTCAGACAACAATAAATGATTTTTTAACTGTGAAGTTCACACAATTGGATGATATTGCTGTTTTCGTGAAACGAGTTGTCGGCCATTTTGAATCTCCTCCCTCACCCCCTGCACAGTTTTTTGGACTGGCAACATCCATATTCGTATTCCTTGTTTTAATACCTTTCAGAAAAACTAACTCCCAACATTGTACCACAAAAACCCCACGGAAGTCAAATATATTACCATTTGCTCCCCCACTATATAGCTTTGTTGACATTGGGCAGAGGATAGAAATCGGCCGGAAGTCAGAAGTTAGCTTTGGATTTCATGTCTTCTATATAGGACGGATAAAGAGTATTTTTGGAGGTGGCAATTTACGTGGCACGTAGTAACATTACTTGAGCTCTCAAGGTTGTGAATCGGTGGTGAACGACCACCTGCCTCCTGTTACCACTTCTTAATGTTCTCTTCGGGTTGAATAAAAGAGCGAGCATCATGGTCACAAAAATTCTTCCAATTCGAATAAACATTCTTCCATTCCACACCCAAAGGTACTTGATTTGTTCTCCTATTTTTAATTCCCTGACCACATAATACAGTTTTGTTCAAAATTGGAATATATAGGTGATTTTATTGAGGCATCAAACTCCATACCTTTGAGACATAGGTTTCTTTCAACCTTAAGCTATTTAACGAAGTTTAAAGTCAATGAGAAGCAGAAAAATAGTCCAATAATCGGGACAGGCCTAACGGCACTATCAGATGGCGTGCGGCTGTTCAAACCTATACGCAGAGTCGATGTCGCTAATTTCAAACTTGACCACTAACGAGGTCTTCCTGGATGATTTCGGCCTCACGACACGGATTACGACCTCAGTGTTGCCATCACTATGTGCAATTCACCTGGTCTGAGCAAAATATGATCAAGGTCACTTCTGTTCATTTGTAGCTGTTTTGCTGGGATATACATATCCATATCCAATGTAATCACTGTTTTCCTACAATTCCCCATTACTGCATAATTAATACACTGAACCTGAGGTAAAACTGTGAGCAGTGTATTCCATTCTGTTGATGGTGCGTGAATCAGTGGTTTATGTACTCTGGTTTGTGGTAGTGTGGTAGTAGCTCATGTGAGAATTGTATGCGGACCACGTAGGAATCCGGTTATTAACTGTGCAATCACGACTGCCACTATTGTCTTCTAGACTAAGATTTTGACTGATATCTTCTGTTGCAGCATTTAATGGCTTTGCTATGAGTCATGAGTTAATTTCCTTAACATCTAGATTGTCTTTCACTAAGAAAACAAGTATATGTTGGAGAATTTAGGGTTGATTTTGTAGGCATACTGCATTCATTCAGTGATGTCACACTGTCTGGAATTTCTGTTAGGACTCTATCGTTTGATGGTTTAATGAAGTGTATAGCTGGTGAAGTATTATCTGGTTCTTTCTGTTGATAAATGGCAAGGGTAGTTGCCTGTGTTGTATTCTTCCCATCTGGTTTATCCTCCATGAAATCCACGTTGTCCTCTACGAAGAAAATATATCAGTCCTCGATTATATCTGCAGGCACATACACTCCCTGGTTACTTCTGATATCATATATTATCGTCTCAGATATTTGTGTCTCACATCGTCGAAGTCGATCATATCCAATTGACAGACCATAGCCAAACAAAAGTTCAATGACCTCTTTGTTCCTTACAGATTGGTGAACCGATGATCCTACAGCTACTTGCTGAGGCATTACATGCGTAGGCTGAATATTTGTAGTTGTTTTACATTTCACTTGTCTCTCATTATATGTCATGGATATTGCAGTTTGTGATATTCTCATGACAGCTTTGTTAACCCTTGATTGCTTGCGTTCTGAAGACATATGTTCAACAGTACCACAAATAAGCCATCTGAAGAACGAATACACTTCTCTTGGCACATTATGTAACGTTAACGCTAGCTTTTACACAATTAACATTATTCCTAATAATAATAATAATTGTAAAAACTACATCAAGAAGTATTTTAAGCTTTACAAAACTGCTGTAGTCCTATAAATGATGAAGATATTGCTGTTTTGTTGAAACGAGTTGTCGGCCATTATGAATTCCCTCCCCTGCACAATGTTTGGGACTGGCAACATCCATGTTCGTTTTCCTTGTTCAAATAAATTTCAGAAAAACTAACTCCCAACATTGTACCACAACACAATCCCACGGGAAACCACTTGCTCCCCCACTAGTAGAGACATCTTCGAACAAGTTACCGAATGAACATAGTAGTGTCAGGCTGGACCTTGTGGAAGTTGTCAATATTCAAAATGAAAAAAAACATTACTTAGTGTTTTATTCAACATGAAGTTGCTGAATATTTAAATTATAATGTGAAATTTGACCCTCTAAAATTGGGCTTTCGTTGTGGATTCAGCACACTGACTGCTCTAATAAAAGTTACCTATGACTTGCAATGATCAAACACATGGTTAACAGTTTTAGTCCTTTTTCGACTTCAGAGAAGCATTTAAATGGACGAGGTGGAATTTAAACTCCTCACCCGCCAAATGGTGAAACTTGATTTCTCATGTTCAGTTCTTTACTAGTTTCGCTAATACCAGGGTAAAACAACGCAAACAGTTTTGGATCTTGAAAATAACTTATCCACCTGGGCTGCTGTATACTGTGGAGTTCCCCAGAGATTTGTTTTGGGCCACCTAAAATTTTCTGAATTTTATTGTGAAATTTCGTTTGTGAATAAAAATAGCAAGTACATAAGGATGCAGATTACGTTCGAATTTGCATTCACTCCCAGATTGATGAAAATTCCGATAGTAACACAGTATTGAATCAAGACGTCACAAAAAATTACTAAATGGGTGAACGACAATATTCTTATTCTTAACTACGAAATGATCAGATCCGTCACTATTGGGAATACGAGACTTCTCAACAAAATCGATAACAATCATCTTTCCCGAGTAGCAGTTGGTGATCATAAATTATGAATGTAATAAGGCTCACTCAAACATACGCATAAAAAACGCCAAAAAGGATTATTACGAGAAATTATACTATATATCATCAGCATTGTATTTATCTTTAAACATAAACTCAATTATCTGCCGAATTGTTTAATAGGTGGTGTAACCAACGCATTTACGGAGTAGTCACAGTTTCAAAATTCATTTCCATGGAGACCTCAACAGCCGAATTCATATTCCCGCCTGTCCTTGAATACACGTAAATTCAAGCGCAATTTATGGGAAATCAGTGCAAAAATATGAAACTCTTTCCCGCAAATCGATAGATAGACCCAATCCATACAATCGATAGATACTATGGGCCGTATTTATAGTCATTACCTAGCAGTCCCCTTATCCATCCCCTACCCAGCAGGCCCCTTGAATTGTGCGTCCTATAGTCAAAATTAAGGGAGCTGCTAGGTAGGGAATGGTTGGGCGTTATATCTGGTAACTAAGGACTACAAACGGCGGGAAATGGAATTCGCAGCTCAAATGTTTCAGTGGTGACGCTCGTGATCAACATGGATACGGATAAATAAAGAGCCAGGCGCAGCATGAAAACTCTTAAGATGGCCGCTCGACGTGCAAATAGCTTCAACGGTGTGAAGAGGAAGATTTTGCGTGACCTGGTGTAGAAGCATAAAGATATAGTGGAAAGTAAGAAAACGGACGCAGTTTCCTGCCACAAGAAGAAGAAATTGTGGGAAAAAATATGCTGCGAGTGCATGTGAACATCCTTGGAATGAGTCTGGCGTCACATCAGATATTTATCGATTAAGAGCAAATCTCACCGTTATTTTATTAACACCAAATGTTCGAAATTATTAATTTAAGGCTATGCACGTTCATTAGAGTCAGTTTAGTAAAATATGTTGTGTTATTTTTTTCGATAAGGTGACCCCTGGTGGAGCATGCATCTCCTGCCAGAATAAGGGGAGGCTAAGGGTGCTGCTGGGGGTGGAAATCAGACTATAAATACCGTTTTTGACGAAGGGGCCTGCTAGGGGCTGTGGGACTGCTGGGTAACGACTATAAATTTGGCTCTATATCCTTTAAGTGACATGCCTGCAATAACGCTTTTTCTCAATTTGTGACAAGACATGTTTTAATCTGATCTCGGGTAATAGGTTGGCCTCCAGCACGAGGTAGTTAGTCGGATCCGAAAACTTCCTCGAGTATTTTTTTTCGAGCGGTGCTCCTGGGGTACGTGACGCGATTTAGCTAGGTTGGTACTCGCTTTGGCTTCTGCCTCAACTCCTCATCCGCAAAAGGGAAAGAGGAAAGTGCCCAGTCGGACGCAGAGAAGAAGAAGAGGAGGGAAAAAAGCTCTTCCCAATCTCTCTCTCTTCTGTATCCCTCCAGCCAGATATCCACTCAACTGCTCCTTCCCCCAACCACACCCCCCGCCACCCTCCAATCTCCAGACTTCTTATCGCGTTCCTCACGGACAGGCAAGAGAGAGAGTTCCAGCGGCACTTCCCCCCCCCCCCAAGAACCTACTGCCCGCTCCTCCCACCTACCCAACATCCCCCCCAATGCTCTCTTCCTCCTCGATGATGTGACCTCCATCGGCGGTGTTCTGACGAAGATTAATTGGATCTTAACTATGCTCTATCTCAGCCAATGCGACAATAACCTTTTTTTTATTATCATCGTGGGAAACGGTGAAAACGGTGCATCATATGATTAGAGCTCAAAGGTTTAAAAAAAATCACGATTTGAACTGAAAAAATGGCACTAGAATACGAATCAAGTTCCCTCGGCTCCACAAAAGAGTGGTTATAAACAATTAAGTCACTCTGCCTTAAGTCCATACCAGTTGAAGCGAATGACTGTTTCTCATTTTGCTAATTTCGCACATTTGCGAATAAATCTTTATTTGGTGACCCCGCAACATTTACTATCCCAAATGGTCCAGTCACAATTTGAAACAACAGTATTTGTCATCCGATCATCATTCTACGATACCAATCACATTTTCTAAGCTTTAAGCAAAGAAACATTGGTCCATGAAAAAGAGAGTAACTTAGTGCTGGATAAAAATATTCCACTGTGGTAACTACTTACCAATTGATTTTAACACAACTACTTTATTGATTCACTTTTCTCGAGTTTCGTCACCCTGGAGTAGATTTTATCATGAAAATATATATTTTAGGAGATGGATGGTGACCCGAAGAGGATTTTAGTGGCTTAGGATTACCAGTTTAAAATCAACAGGGGAAATATTGCATTACATTGGATTTCCGGGTGTGTAAAATTAAATTTCAGCAAATAGTTTTAAAGTTGGTAAATGGTTGCAATTTCCTCAACACTGGAATTACGTTTAAGTTAAATATAGCGAGTGAAATTATAGGTGCAGCAAAACCTGGTGGCACTCGCTCGCACACAAAATGGCGTCAGGGAGGGGAGAGCATACAAGAGAGTAGGGATAAAGATGCTTAGGTTTCGCTCTATAAATTCCCAAATGAGCTCTTCGGTAACTATGCCAACTCATCAACGCTTAATTCGCCCTTTGTGACCTCAAACTTTCCGATAACGAGTGCCACCAAGTTTCGCTATACCTATACTTGGCAAAAAACTGACAACCTATTCGTTTCACTTATACCCCATTTACTTGCACATGTCTTTAGATTATTTTGCTGTTGTCAGTTTATGGTCATTTACGTGAACATATGTGTAAATAATTGAATTGGGTATTTTCCAAAATTTTAAATTTAAGTTTACGTATCTTTATATGTTACTTAAACTCGAACAAGCTTGTGGAGTGAAAGTAGTTTTAAAATTGATTCAATATTAATTGAGATATTTAAGATTAAAATAGTCGAAATTTCAAATTTTTTTACGCCGCTGCGAAACGAAATCTGATTGGCTTGACGTCATTTTCGCTGAGCAATGGACGGATGTGAGGGAGAAAGTGAGTAACTGTAGAAGATCTACCGTATATTTAAAGATTTTTCATTGAAAACAAAGACTATGGCGTGCAATGGTTTTATTAAAACCACATAAGATAATTTACCCTAAGTGGATATGTTTATGGTAGGCGTTTTAATGAAGAAGGACGAGCGATTTAATGCTGCGGAAATTCGTTGAGCTTAAGTCCAAAAAATGTAAGCCTAAAGTTTGCTTTTAAAATCGTCATTACTGTTTTATATCATTTTTGATACATATAATTATGTATTTGGTGTATGAACTTTATTAACTGTTTTTCCAATACACTCATAATTATTATGATACTTCTTTCTTTATCGAAGTCCATATCACAGTCCATGCAAGAGTAAACAAACAGTATCTTAGTAACATATGAACATAACACAGTACTCGCCAAATGTTTGTGCTGCCAATACTCGACACACCTAAAACGTTAATTTTTTATTTGCTAATTAGTGATTGTTTGTAGAGGAGGTTTCTAGAAGTGGCTTATCTGCTGTAGAAATGCCTAAAAATAGATTCTCATCTCCTAAATGTCTATTCAAAGTTTAATTTAAGTGTTGTTATATAATAAAGCTTCTCGTGAGAGTTATGGTGATAATGCTATAGGATACATCCAAGTAAAGAGAGATGGACCACTGTGCACAGTCATTGCAAGAATATGTCCAGAACACAAAGTGCGGAGTAAAGTATACATTTTTACGGGTGGACATTGAGGAATCCAAGGAAGAAATTTCAATCATTCAATGTCGTGATTGCGTGAATAAATTTCTTGTTCGGTGTTTCAACCGATGTATTCGTACATTGTGGCACAAAACACCATCTATATCCCTTACTTAGATGCCATTTAAAGGCATATCTAGAAACGCGAACACGTCAGAAACTAATTTCGCCGCATTTGTTACCACTGTAAGCATAAGGAAACGCCTGGGTCTAAATGTAAACAGCGAAAATGACGTCACAGGCCATTCGGTTGTTTTCGGAGTGTGCTCGGGAGCTTTCGTAACCTTCTACTTTCTTTAGCTTTTAAAACCGAAATTCATACAATTTGATAAGAATTTTTTTAGCCAATGCAATAAGTTCAAGTAACTGAATCAGAATATTGATAGTTTGAAATACGTGGAAAATACCCAATTATCGTTGAATTACTTTTTTTTAGTTACTTTATGAAATAAAATCCTGGCTACTTCTTATAAAAAATATAGAGGTCTTTTTCTGTAATATTCATGTAATAAACACTGAATTACTTGTAAAAAATGAAAGCTTTTGAAATTATTTTATTACTGTTCTTGTTAATGTTCTACAACAGCTAATCGTGTATGCATCTAACTCATAACCACTGTTATCGGTGTTTAATCGTTGTGTCAATTCCCCTATTACTGTCATAATTTTCACAGGATTCTATTAATATTTGTTTGTGTACAATTCTACTTATGTATATTTTGTTAGCAGTTTTGCATGGATAACATGATGTTAGCCCCAGTACAGGTGTATTCCTTAAGGGTTACCCAATTACTGTTTTTGTAATAAAAGATTGAAACAAAAATTCTATTCTATTCTATTAAAAATAAACCAATGAATTTTTCATCGCTAGCTTTGACTAATCTAAATGTCACATTTTAATTTTTAATGCAAATTTTAGGTAAAAATGTGTCATAAAATATTGCCTCTATTTCATTTTCCTCGTTGAGGAATACTTATTGAGGGTTGTGTTTTTCGGTTAAGATTTCCAATTTATCTGAGTACGGTTATTTCAGTGCATTCAGCTGGCACGCCGAAGTGGTAGCGCCCTGTTTAGTATTTATTTTGGATGACAGTCCAAGCTTTCATCTTCTATTGAGAGTCAGATTTTCATGTATTCCAAAACTGTAATGTATACTGCGGCAATTTTTCACAGTGTTTGACGAGCATAATGACATAATAAAACTCAATAATTAATATTTTTGCACCATACGTAGTAAATTAACCTTAAGGAGGTTACGCCGCGACTGTGTGAGTCAAAGCAAATACTAAATCCCACTTTTTTTATATTTTGTCCAAAAATCCTGCTTTCACAGATGAAATGCGTTTACCTACAGGAAACCAAAAGTAAAATAGAAAAAATGCAGATTATTATTCCACGAATGTATTTTAAATGAGCACTTTTTAACAGCCATAGGAGCCGACTGCAGCGCCATTTCCTACGAGTTACCGCATGTTGACTTCAATTACGGCTTTAATTCTTCAATAACTAGAAAAATAAGGTGGTAAGATGCCTGTATTTTATTTTTATTCAATTTCTCTGGATTATGTCCTTCATATAAATACTTTTTAGCGAAATTGGCATTTATATTTTACGGAAAAATACTATTTTTCCCTGTGTTTCTCTCATTCGCACATTGAACACAATGTAATTTCAAGTTAAATTATAGAATAAAATAGGGTGGCAAGGTATTATTTTGTTCTTCATATCAGATAGAGGAGAAGGTTTTTTACAAGTAGACGAAATATGAATAAAATGACATTTAAGTCATTTTACGGTGGAACCACCTTAAATAGGTGGGATTCTTGGAATTCAGTAAAAGTATTACGAACTGAATTTAATTATATCATTGCGTGGAAAACCTAAGCTCTAGAAACTCGAGATATTTGAACGGTTGATAGCTGAAGAGATGGAATAATGAGGTACTTCATGTGACCGTGGGCGTCGTTTTATTTGCTATTTGTCCCGAAGTTTTTTTTTCCTCCCTCGGACAAATGAGTCATTTTCCCCCGGGCGACAGAGAAGGAGAGAGGCGGGCGAAGAAGAGTGCTATCCGGGCGATGACGACGACGCCCCCACCACCTTACTCCCCCTCCCACCGGAGGGTGCGAAGTCCAGCACACACCCTCCTCCATAATTCACCCCCCCACAAGGCCTTCCCCCCACCCCCCCCCAACCACCCCCCGACCCCAAACCACCCTCCAGATCGATTTCCTAGTTGGAGTATTTGGACGGAGGAAGAGAGGTGGAAATCCCGGCCTCGTCTCTCTTTTCTCTCTCTATTTCTCTCTCTCCAAGTTGGCTCGGCTTGGGATTTGATGCGTGGGCCCTCAATTAAGCGAGGGGTGCGGGGAGACGACCCTGGTGCACCCCCCTCCTACCCATCTGCCAACCCACTATAGCACTGGTGGAGGAGTAGAAGGAGAGTTGACGCAAAGACTCCATTAACGGAGACTTCTCCTCTTCTCTCATCCCACCCTCCCTCTCCCTTAGCTACCCCACCCCCCCCCTTCACTCCCCCCCCTCTCCCCTCCCTACCCCCCCCCCCACCCCCAACTCACCCTCCCGCACACGAATGAAAATGGATTGCGGCTCTGAACTTTCTGATCTTTCGAGTGCCTTCTCGCATCGATTGCAGCAGCACCAGCTACGGGGACGGGTCGGGGAAGAGGCTGAAAATAAGAAAACTTACTTAAGAACTCCCTAGCTTGCGGCTAACTATCTTGTGCAACTCGATGGACAAGGATGCATTCACTAATAAAAACCTTCTGATCTCGAGGTTGAGATAAAAAACTGTAACACTTAGCACGTTCCTCGATCTATTTCATTTGGTACGACAGATTGGATGCAGATGACTCTAAAAAGTAGACTAGAAAGTTACATTTTTACACGATGCGTACTTTAACTAGAATTTAAAACTTCAAATGTCTCCCACTGACTAATAATATATGAAAGGGTAGAGTGAGTGGGTGATACTTTATATAAGAGAGAGGAACTTTACATTTTTCAACATTTTTATACGAGTTTATGGAAATTTCTTGAACAATATTTTGAAGACAAGTATTATATTCTTCTTCAATTACATTCTGATCTTTTGCGGTTCCCTTTCACCTACGGATTAAAATAGGTTATACATTTTACCTGAATTTTCTCTTTAGATGACCTATATGCCTTACAGTATTCTTAAAGCCGGGTATGAACTACTTCAAAAGCTTTACATTCTTCCCCAAGGCCACTTTTTTCAAGTATGAGTCCCCATTCACCGTCAGATATCGGACTATTGCCAATTTTGTGGTGGTGGTTGTGCCCCAAGGGCGGGGGGCGGTGGCTCGGCCGAGTCGGGGAGTGGGGGAAGCGGAGGCTAATCCCATCCCCGTTCGCAACAGCTTCGCGGTTTTGTCGGAGGACAATTCTGGGGGGCCAATTAGCGAGGTCAGGAACGAACCCCCCGTTGCAAGGGACTCAACTTCGAACGGCAGCCGGGCTGGGAGGGCAGGGATAGTATTGTTAGGGAGTTCAAACGTCCGGCGGATTTTCCCCCAGTTAGAGAAGAGGGCAAGGAGAGACGGAGTGGACCAACGGGTCACCTCCTGGTGTATACCAGGGGGAATCGTACCCAATTCTACGGCGGTGGTAAAAGCAGCGGTGAAGGACACGGGCTGCTCTAGACTGCGGGTGGTGGCCCATGTCGGCACCAATGATGCTTCCGAGCGTAGAGCCGATGAGATCTTGGATTCCTTTAGGGATCTAAACTCGGAGGTGGATCGCGTTCGGAGGGGCACTGGTGTCGATCTGCGACTATCCATCTGCAGCATTGTTCCACGGACTGACTGCGGCCCTCGAGTTTGGGACAGGATTGCCTGGATCAACAAGAGGCTGTGGAAATTCTGTGCGAGCATTGGGGCAGAGTTCGTGGATCTTTGGCCGGTACTTAGATCGTGCCGGGCTCCCCTCAACTCGTCTGGGGTGCATTATTCCAACGAGGCGTCTGAACGGGTGACTCGTAGGATTTTTGAGCACTGTAGATATTTTTTAGACTAGAGGGTAGGTCATCTAGTGGGATTTGTAAAGATTTAACCGAACGTAGCCTCCGAGGAAGTCCGCATTGCGAAAATGTTCACATCCAAGTTAACTTAGAAGGGCTAAAGCCGGAAAATAGCGACAATATTCCCAAAACGCGTACTCCAGCGAAAGAAATTATATCAAATGTAATAAGCACTTCCAGTGAAATTCGCCCACCTAATACCCATAAGCGTGGAAAAGAACCAACCGACACTCAATCTACAAAATATGACATTAACTTTGTAGTAGTTAATTGCCGTAGCGTTAAAAACAAGCGCGCTGAAATCGAGCATATATTTCAGGACGCAGACGTGGTCATAGGAACGGAGAGCTGGCTTACAGAGGATATAAGTGACAGCGAAGTTTTTCCTCCAGGATATAAAATCTACAGATGCGATCGAAGCGATAGGACAGGTGGCGGAGTTTTTATAGCAGTTAAATCACATTTACACAGCACCGCCCATGAAATAACTGATAATGAAATAGAAAGCGTATGGTGTACAATTAAACAACGAAACAAAAGGAGTATACATGTTTGCTCTTTTTATAGACCTCCAAGACCAGATGGTCGAGAGGTTGTGGTTGGTCACTGGCGTGGATTTTTTCCCCCCAATTTTTTCCCGCAAACCAACACAGCAATTGTGGCGTATTTTTGACGAGTGGTGCCAATTTATTACGGCCATTGGAGATTTTTTATACCTTATAGAGGACAAAAGCACTGATGCATCATGGAAATATTTCTTAGAAATTCTACGCCAGGGAATCAACGAATATATACCGCGAAAATTGAAATGTGATAGTTAAGAACATCGCTGGTATAACAATGATGTTAGGAGGGACCTTAAGAGACAGAGAAAACTGTACAACTTATTCAAAAAGTCCATTACGTTAGGTGACAAATCGAAGGAACTTGAAGCAAAAGAAAGTTACGCTGCACAACGCTCAAAAACCAAGAAATCAATGCGTACTGCATTGCGAAATTTCAAGAAAAAAGTACTTGGTGAATTACTCGAAGAAAATCCGAAATCTTTTTCGTCATATGCGAGAGAGCTTTAGGGAAAATCTTCAACCGTAGATTCGTTACTTGATAAAGATGGCAAACTTGTCACCGATAATATTGACAAAGCTAACACATTAAATTCCCACTTCGAAAGTGTATACACTACATACGATACTCCATGTTATTTCGACATTTCATTCACTGAGGAACCGATGAAAGAAATCACTATTCAATGTGATGGGATAACTAAACAGCTACAGTCGATCAAAAATAGTAAATCTCCGGGTCCGGAGGGAATACCTGCGCGTGTCCTCAAGGAATTAGCGCCACAGATCGCACCGTTCTTAGACATAATATTCAAGAAGTCATTGTCTGAAGGAAAGATACCAATAGACTGGAAAATTGCAAACGTTACACCGATATTCAAAAAGGGAAACAGACATGACCCAGGGAACTATCGACCAATTTCATTAACGTCTATTATAGGCAAGATACTCGAACATATCGTCGTTAGCAATATCATGACGTTCCTGGACAGTCATAACTTCCTTCATGGCTGTCAGCACGGCTATCGGAAAGGTAGATCATGTGAAACACAGCTCGGGCTCTTTCTTCATGACGTTCTCAAATCTGGTGAATCGAAAACACAAGTGGACGCATTATTCCTAGATTTTAAGAAAGCTTTCGACACGGTACCTCACAACAAACTTTTATACAAATTACAGTCATGCGGCCTAAACGAAATAGTAGTAAACTGGATACGCGACTTTCTGAGTGATCGTAAGCAAAAAGTAGTTCTTGACGGAATTAGCTCTGATGCAGTTAAAGTGACATCAGGTGTCCCACAAGGAAGCGTAATCGGCCCCCTTTTGTTCATTATATACATAAATGATCTATGCTCTCGAATTAGCAGTAAAATACGTTTATTTGCTGACGACGCTGTCATCTATCGCGAAATTAATGATCACTCTGACTTTGAAATTCTATCATCGGATTTGAACAACGTTCATGTGTGGAGCCATGAGTGGGGACTCGAACTTAATCTGAGCAAATGTGCGGCGGTACATTTCTTGCGGAGGTCGTCCAACTATCCCCGTGTATATGCTGTGGATGGCGTTAATATAAAGGCGACAGATGAAGTTAAGTATCTGGGAGTTACGATAACCTCAAACCTATCGTGGGGAACACATATAAGAAATATTTGTGGCAGAGCTCTGAAGAAGCTAGGATTCGTCAAGCGTATTGTGGGAAGATTCTCAGATGAATAAGTAAAAGAGAGGTGCTATTTCGCACTCGTCCGGCCACACCTTGAATATGCAGCAAGCATATGGGATCCGGTGCAGAAAGACTTAATTCGGGAACTTAATAAAATACAAAGGAAAGCTGCGCGATTCGTCAAAAACTGCTACGGGCGTACAGACAGCGTTACGCAGATGTTAAACGAATTAGGCTGGGAGCCGCTAGAGACTCGGAGGCTGCGCGCTAGGCTTAGATTACTTGAGCAATTGAGAATAGATATCTTTCAGAGCGACACGGAGAACATCATATTAGAACCCCACTATATTTCCAGGTCCGACAGAAACGATAAATTAAGAGAGATATGTTGCCGAACGGATAGGTATGGGAATTCGTTTTCCCCCGAACAATAAGGGAATTTAATAAATGCTAGGCGTAATTTCATTAGAGCGTTTCCTTTTTATATGTAAACTGCTGGTGTCCTAACACCCCCCGCCACACGCCTATTGAGGCGGCTTGCGGGGTAGTAGGTAGATGTAGATGTAGATGAATTTTGACTTTTAGTTCCTCGAGTACAGCTATGCGTGAGAACGCAGAATAATATATGTGATCACCTCCGAACGTGAATCACGAAATTTTGTGGACTGTATTTCTTAACAAAAAAACGATAATTAGTGCCGACACAAAAGGTTGAGCCAAGAAAAGCCTCACTGGCTAATGCCACTCACCGCATGCAGGTCCGACCGATCGACGATTATGCAGCACGATGACTCAACCGGCGATCTCGATGCACTCTGATGCACACTGTTCAGCATTCAAACGTAGACTCACACAACAGTCATACAGCATTCACTCACTTCACTCACGACAACAAAACAAAAGACAAACGAAAATCCAAGTCTAGTGGCACCGCCAAGTGGTGGCGCGGCTCAACCTTGATATATGAACTGAAAACACAACTGAACATTCCCCCGCCCTTGGAACAACGTTCCAAAGGAAAAAAAACCAATAAGACAATAATTAATTCAAAAATTTCAGAAATAGATTATCAAACAATTATAGTGCTTCCCCTTCGGATGTGATCATATGCTCCAAACTAAATCAATCAAACAATGAGTATGGAACAAAGGAAAAAAAAACAAAACAAGGAAAGGATTGGTTTATCTTCACTCCAAGGGGGCTATCAAGGAGACTCATTAGGAAAGGGAAGCCCACGGAAAGGTTCACAAATACTAATAGCCAACGGTCAACTAAATAAACGCACCTAACTTTACTACACTACCGAATCCTACTCACTAACATTAATTATCCTTGGTAACGGACATAAGTCTTTCACTGACCGTCTATACACCCCTTGCTTGGTTTTAACCTCAGCGACTCTAACTAGGCCATCCGTCCCCGGGAAACAATTGCTTATTCGACCAAGTCGCCACCTACAAGGGCTACGGTTCGGTTCTTTCAATATCACTAGGTCACCCTCCTTGATATTGCTACTTTTGGTAGTCCATTTCTCTCTCCTCTGAAGAGTAATTAGGTAATCGTCCTGCCATCGCCTCCAGAATGTCCCCACTACTTGTAGGAGTAAACTCCATCGTCTTTTATATCCCCCTTGACCATGCTCCGGTTCTTCAGGAAGTGTGTAAATTGGCTCTTGTAGAAGAAAGTGGTCGGGAGTTAGAGCCTCGAAACCGGAAGGATCCGAACTAACCGGAGTAATAGGCCTCGAGTTCAATACAGCTTCTATCTGAACAAATACTGTGTAAAATTCCTCGTACGTCAGTACTTGATCGCCGAGTGATGCTGCCAAATGTTTTTTCACCGACTTTACACCGGCTTCCCATAGTCCTCCCACATGGGGGCTACCAGGAGGTATGAATTTCCATGCGATTCCTCTATCACCCAGATACCGCTCGGCTCTACTATTAAAGTCAGCTGATGACGTTACTTTCCTCCAAGTCGCCAACTTTCTCTGCGCCCCTACGAAATTCGTCCCATTGTCGCTATGAATTTCTGACACGGCGCCTCTTCGAGCAATAAATCGCCTTAACACTAGAATGACCGGGGACGGTCAATTGACCGTTCGCGTTTTTCTTTCGCGTACCAATTCGTTACCTTTCGATTTATGAGGCTCAATTTTTTTGACTTTTAATATTTTGGAACAAATAATGCGAAAATGAAGTTTTTTTGGGGGAGGATGCTTCATGTCAAGAGCAATGCCAGCTTTTACCTACAATGACCGCGAGCGGTCAATTGACCGTTCTTGCATTTTATACCGTTATTTAGATCTATTTGTCGATTCCTGGTGTCAATTGTGTCAAATATCATAGCGTACACCTTATCACAAACGCACACCAATCAAATGTGACTCTCAATTCTTCACAACAGTTTTCACATATGATTTTACCGTTTATGAGAAGGAGGGACACATTAACAAAACCACAGTATGTTGCGTCGTAAAGAGTCGCTACTAAACATTTTATTGGCAGTGGTGATCACTTCTTTAGCTGAAATGCGCTGTTACGTTTATGCGTAGCTGCTAGCATCCAAGCCTGGCGCCGCCGCACCTTGCTACCCCTGTCCGCCTTGTAGCCTGCAGGGCTGACCGTGAGAGCCCGGGGAAGACCTTTCCGCGGCATGTTACAATACGCGACGGTATGCGAAACGCTCCATGGAGAATGGCTTCCCCCTTTCTAGCTTGCTGTTGTTTGTTTGTGAACCTATACTTAGGATCATAAAAATGAACAGAAAATGAGGCACGTCGCGTAAAAGGCGATGGCAACAGGTCTATATCTTTGGAGGAACTTGACGCTTTTATTGCCATACTGTACGCGCGCGGGGAGTATGGCCCACGGGGATTACATATCCATACGCTGTGGGACAAAAACTGGGTGCCCGCTTCCTTCTCCAAAACGATGGGAAGAAATAGGTTCAAGGAAATCATAAAATTTAAGGTTCATAAGGTTCAATGAAAAGGCAACCAGGCCTCAACGGAAAAGAACTGACAAATTTTTCCTCGCATCTAAGATGTGGGACAAGTTCATAGAGAACTGTATCGCCTGCTACAAGCCTACTTAGAACATTACCATGGACGAACAATTGTTCCCATTCAAGTGTGGATATCCCTTTACCCAATTCATGGGTAACAAGCCAGACAAGTATGGAGTAAAGTACTGGATAGCAACAGATGCAAAGGAACGTTACGTTCTGAATGCTTTCCAATACTTGGGAAAGGACGAGTTGAGACCAACAGATCAGAGAGTTCCGGAAAATGTTACCCTGCGCCTGCATGAACCGCTCATGGATAAGGGTAGAAATGTCACAACGGATGTTTTCACATCTTTGTACCTAGCTAAAGAGCTTGCAAAACGCAAGACAAGTATTGTTGGTACTCTCAACAACATTCGAAGGGAAGTTCCTCCCTAGAAAGCCAAAGATCCTTTACACACTACAGTTATTTACGAGCATGACAGTGTTAACTTGACTTCTTACCAAGGCAAAACTTCCAAGAATGTGCTGATGCTTAGCAGCATACACTCGGCGATAACCATCAATGAGGCTTCTGAATAGAAAAAAACAGAGACAGTTGAATTCTACAACGCAACCAAGTCTAGAATTGACGCTGTTGAATGAATGTGTCGCAAATACAGTGTCCGGACCGGGGCACGCCGATCGCCTGTCCACGCGTTTTACAATTCTTGACTTAGCAATGATAAATGCTAATACTTTGTACATGCTTGTATTTGGCTCAAAGATGTCCCTTATAGCTTTCATTATGAAAGTAGCTGAGGAGCTATCCGCACTTTACATTGAGAAAAGAACTCCCGTTCAATCTTTGGGATCTCTTTCTCCATTAGGCAAGGTTCAAAAGAAATGCCAGATTGGTCTCTGTAATCAGAACAATACAAAGTATATTTTCTCAAGGTGCTACAAATACATGTGTGGACACTGTGAAAGAAAGCAGAAAATTTGCAAAAAGTGCTTATAAGAGTAAAGAAATACCTTGAGACCGCATTTGTAGCGCTTCACTGTAACGCTGTCTTTTCTTATTCATTTTTATCCGAAATCATATATTTATCTAATATTATTACGATAAATAACGTGTTTTGAAATTTTATTGGTGTTTTAAAACACATGACATTATTTTTACCGATGAAAACGAGATATTTTTATTTTACAATAAAAAATTTTATGTGTTTTTAACATTGTTTGCAGCGTACAATGTTTTGCCTAACACTACGCCTAACCGTAACACATTATCAGAACACTTCTACACTCTTTAGAAAAAAATTACGATGGGAAAACGTACGAAAGAGCGCAAGAAAAGGGGGAACGGTCAATTGACCGCTGGTGGTCATATTAGGTATGCGGCTTACTCCGGTCATTCTAGTGTTAATGCGGCTAGGAAACAATCGGAGCTTAAATCCGAAACAAGCTCCAAATGTATTGCCTTTGTTGCGAAACAAACGAACAAGCAAACATATCCATTTAAAATCTTTGCATTGCGGATTTTTCCCATTCTTAGTGCAAACGGTCCACCATAGTCCACGCCTGTTATGCAAAATGCATTAATTTTCTCCAATCGAGAGGGAGGTAGATTACCCATAAACTGCTCTTTCGGTTTGGGGTTTGCACGAAAGCATTTAACGCAGTGCAATATTCTCCGACGAATAACTTCTCTAGCATTTATGATCCAAAATTTTGCCTGGATAAGGCAATGCAAATGAAGTGACCCAGGGTGTAGGTGGATCTCATGATAATAATCAACAATCAAAGTCGTTAAATGATGAGACTTCGGAAGCAACATTGGGTGTTTTTGGTTGAATGCAATTTTGGTATGCTTCAATCGGCCTCCAACCCTTAGGACTCCTTCCTTATCTACAAATGGGTTCAACTTTCTTAACCGGCTGGGCACTACTTCTTTTCTTAATAAATCTAATTCCCTTTTAAATTCTATTTGTTGCACTAAAATTATCAAACGCACCTCAGCCTGTTCTAATTCTTCCGTAGTGAGATAACCACTATGTTTCTCATTAGAGTGCCTACAATTATAAGTGAATCGCAGGCAATATGCTGTAATCCTCTTCAAACGAGAAAATGAGGAAAACCTCAACAACCAAGCCAGTGTATTTTGCTCTAGTACCGTATGGAGATTAATTGTCCGAGCTTCCACTTCAAGGGCATCACACTCAGTTTGGTTAGCTAGCTTGGGAGCCCTTGGCCACCCCTCCACTGGTTGATTCAGCCATCACGGGCCCGTCACCCAACTCGCGTCCTCGATAAATTGACGAGGAAGGGCTCCTCTTGATGCTATGTCACTAGGGTTAGAGTCTGATGGAACATACCGAAATTTGTTAGGAGATAATTTCTCTTGAATCATCGTCACTCTATTTGCAATAAAGGACTTCCAGCGGTGAGGGGACGACTTTATCCACTGGATAGCAACCATAGAATCACTCCATACGACAACATCTGAAATTACGCAGTGATGGTGCAATATATCTCTGGCGTACTCAATAAAGTTAGTAGCTAAAACCACGCCTAACAATTCTAATCGAGGCAGTGATATCCGCTTGATCGGTGCCACCTTTGACTTAGCTATCAGTAATGAGGTAGTAACCGTCTGATCGGACTTCACACATCGTAAGTAAACCACCGCAGCATAGCCCCTCTCTGAACCATCCGCAAAGGCATGCAATTGCAGGTCGATTGCCGAGTCTAATTTCAAGCAACGACGTAATTCAAATTTCGAAATAAGTGGAAACTCATTGCGGAATTGCTTCCATCTGGCGACTACTTCCTCTGGAAGAGGGTCATTCCAATCAAGTCCGCTATGCCAAAGATACTGGATGAGCCATTTTCTATAAAATGTGACAGGACTAATAAAACCAAGCGTATCGAACAAGCGGGCAACCTCCGACAGTATGATTCTTTTCGTAACATCACCAAACCCAGCATCAAACTTATACGAAAAGTTATCCCTCCTAGGATTCCAAGTCAGACCCAACATTTCCGCGGCAGGTTGGTTTTCATATTGAAAAGTAAAAACCTCAGGCTTCAGAATGCAAAATTCTGAGGGTACATTCTTTAGCAGTTCGACCTTGTTGCTCAACCATTTGCGCAACTCAAAGCCTCCACGATCCAAAAGCTTCGTTAATTGACACTGCAATTTTAACCCTTCGTCGATGGTTCGAACTGAGGAAACTATGTCGTCCATATACGTATTTTCTCTCATTATTCGAGAAGCAACTGGGTATTCTATACCTTCATCGCATACCAACTGATGAAGTGTACGAATTGCCAAAACGGGGCCGATTTTAGTCCATAAGTTACGGTGGTCAAGCAGTACTCTCGCAAATCCTCCTCGGGACTAAACCTCCAAAATATCCGTTGCATATCATAATTTGCCGGGTGCAGTTTAATGTTTCTATATATTTGGCGGATATCTGCGATCACCACAACCTCATGCAATCTAAATCGCATTAATATATCGATTAGATCCACTTGCAATTTGGGACCCTTATACAACACATCATTCAATGATATGCCATTAGTGGTTTTCATTGAACAATCGAAAACCACCCTAAATCGAGAGAATTCTTCCTTTGAGCGATAAATACAATGGTGCGGAATGTAGTAAGACAGTACCGATGGGGCACCAGATGTCACAATCATATGGCCTTGCGTAATATAATCCTTCATAAATTCATTATACTTTGCGCGTAAAGCGGAGTTTTTTTTCAATCTGTTTTCAAGCATATAAAATCTTTGCAGGGCTAAACCATAACTTTGCCCCAATTCTGGTATATCTGTGATAAATAGTAGCCGAACAACATATTGTTTAAATTCACGAGCTATATTATTCTTATAGTGTTGTTCGCAAGCATCATCTTCCGGACTGCACTGATGTCTCCTCGGAGGTTCCTCATACTCCCAGAACTTTCGCAGTAAACTTTCAATACCCTCACCTAGTGTTGAGCATAACACCTGTACTTTATTACCCATATTTTCTATTTTTCCAATCAGACAATGACCAAAAACAGTGGGTAAAATGTCTGGCGTCCCTGGTGGCCCAATTATTGGCGCGTCAACTACCACGCGCGCAAACCATTCGGTGCCCAATAGTACATCTATCCTTTCCTCATCGTAATACCTCGGGTCTGCAAGTTCCAATCCCACAATATGCGGCCATGTTCTATTAAAGACAGATATTTTTGGGCACTGAGCAATATGAGGAACCACCATAGCGTTAATATCATATTTCAACGTGCTTTGGGAGGAAGGCCTTATTTTCAAACTGACCATTCCAGAGGATACTACGGCATTATTATTTCCAAACCCGAAAACGGGCGTTCTAATTTTATTGGAATTTAGCCCTAACCGCTGAACGCAGGATTCAGTGATAAAGGTTCCCTGACTTGCGGTGTCAAGCAAGAGTTTAATGGCACGAACGTTGCCATTAGTATCCAATACGACTGCCCTAGCAGTTGCAAGCATCACTACAGACCCCGACCGACGAGTAGAAGTTTGAAGTGTGGAAACCTTGCTGATAGGAATTTTTTCCGTGTCACCTGGGTCCGCGCTCGCTAATTGAGGGTTTTTCTGTCGTTACTCTCCCGTAGCATTACCCATAGCCTCAAATTTCGAACTTGAGTTCCCACGATTGACAAAACAAAGTAATGCATTATGTCGCATTTTACAGTTAGGGCATGGCAATTTGAATTCACAATCTTTTAAAAAGTGGTCTTGGCTAAAACAAACTAGACAGCAACCTTTTGCTTTTACTACTCTCAGCCGAGAACCCACAGATAATTGCAAAAACTTCCGGCATTTCTCCAATGAATGCGACAATGAACAATTTGGACACGATTTCTGGCTGTCCGTGTTAACAACCATACCCGTAAATTTTCTAAACGATTGTGCTGGCTTATGGGGCCTTGTATGCAATCCAGTTTCGGCATGGCATGATGAAGATGCTTCCAAAACTTTGGCTTCCTCATTCAAAAAATCAAAAAAAGCTTGTAAAGACGGCTCTACAACTTTCAATGCTATCTTTTCCCATCGCTCTCGCAACACAGAATTGAGTTTACGGCGCAACAAAAAAAGCATTGGGACCGACCAACTTTCGACATTGTGCCCCACAGCGCTTAACGCACCGACATACTCTGTAATCAATGTACAAAAATTGCGAATAGCTTGAGCTTCCCTGCTCATTGGGGTCATATCAAACAAAGCCTCCAGATAGGCATTTGTCAGCCTATTAGGATCCATATAGCGTGATTTCAAACTCTCCCACGCGACCGAATAATTCCCCGAGGACACCGGTAAGGATGAAACACAGGACAATGCTTCCCCTTTAAGAATAGATTTGAGGTACAAAAACTTCTGCACGTCACTCAAGGAAGGATTGTCATGTACCGCGGATAGGTATAAATCATAAAATGCCTGCCATTGCATTAAATTACCATTAAACTCTATCGAATCGAGTTTAGGGAGCGCTACTGCATGAGTAACATTACTTTCCACGGCAGCATGATGCCCCGATAACCTTAAGTGAGGCTCAACATCAGGAAAATGAGTGAAGAGAATTGCCTTTGTATTGTAGAACATAGCCTCGAACTCCTCAGTCGACTTACGCAAATCTTTGTCCTTTTCAATGGGAGGGGACTGTTTCGCGTACAACGCCGCTAATTTTGGAATGCCCTCATTGAAATCCTCTGCAATTTTATCAACCTGGTCTGTCATAGCTCGTAATAAATTCCTCTGTTTTACATCACTCGCATTCTTTTCGAACTCTCTAGCGACATTATTAATACGACCCATCTTCGCAATGAGAGATGCGATACGAAACTCTAAGTCATCGATCGGCGGCATTTTCAACGTTACCCGTAAACCAAGCAAGGGTAAAAAACCGACCGAATCTTATCGATATCTACACTGATCTTTAACAATATCCGGCCCGAAGGACCATATGATCACCTCCGAACGTGAATCACGAATTTTGTGGACTGTATTTCTTAACAAAAAAACGATAATTAGTGCCGACACAAAAGGTTGAGCCAAGAAAAGCCTCACTGGCAAATGCCACTCACCGCATGCAGGTCCGACCGATCGACGATTATGCAGCACGATGACTCAACCGGCGATCTCGATGCACTCTGATGCACACTGTTCAGCATTCAAACGTAGACTCACACAACAGTCATACAGCATTCACTCACTTCACTTACGGCAACAAAACAAAAGACAAACGAAAATCCAAGTCCAGTGGCACCGCCAAGTGGTGGCGCGGCTCAACCTTGATATATGAACTGAAAACACAACTGAACAATATGTATCTTTAGATCGTAATTATTTACTTGTAGCTGCGTTTATTCTTTCAGGATTGGCTACGAACCGGCTAAATTTCGTCAGCGTCCGATTCTAGAACTAAATTCAAAGTCACGTCATAATACACCAAAGGATGCTATCCATAACTCTTGAGGTTTGTATTCATAAACGGAATAATTTCGGCTCATTTTTTCATTCTTATCATCTAGCCTTTTACTTGCTATCCCCGCTCTCAAATTTCCAATTTCCTATCTGATTCCGCCGTTTGTTTCTTAGTTACCATAAAATATCGATTCCAATCATCCAAACGTTTAATCATGACAATATGTGCATTTATGGGCCATGAAAAGCGTACTCAATGAAAGAATTATGGACATTTTTTTCTGTATCCATAGTATGCGCTCCTTATATACGCCTAATAAAATGCTTACGCATGCTAGTTCAAGTGACTAGTGTCAACCACAATTTATTGGTCATTTGGCAGGGTGCCACAGTTTCTGTGGCACGTTGCAAGAAGAGAAAAGCCCGGAACCCAGGAACTGTTTTTTTTTAATTCCAGTCACGAGAATAATTCGTAATTAGGTGTGTCCCTGAATACTGTACCGTGATAAGAAATGTACGGAATACATCACACTATCCATGAAACAAATAATATATTAGTAAAATAAATAGCAGAGATTTTCAATTTGGGTGTCTTAGATTTGGACTATCACAGATATCCCCATTATTCCTTTGACAAAGGTTTGAGATATGATTTATTGGAATATAATAATGACAACTCTAAATGGCGTAAAATTTTTAGAAAATATTGGTAATAAGGGATTTATATTTTTCCATTGAAAATATTTTTTATTTTAAATCCAGATCCGAAACCAAAGAAGAAGAGTAAGAAAGAAAAGATTCAAGATCCGCAAATGGACAAATTGAAGAGCCAATTTCACTTCACCTGGGTCAACCACAGCAAAACAAAGGGAGGTCGACAGTAAAAATAACGGGTGGTGGATGGATGTAATAAGAAAGAAAAAAGAAATGCATTAATTTGAAATGATGTGAGTCTAAAAGGGAATGAGTCTGCGTTGGCGGTTTATAATGTTTGAAGCTGCGGCCGTCGAGGTGCTTGCGCTGCATCGACACTCCTACATTCCCGAAGAAGTCTCACCCGTTCCGTCACGGGCAAAAGCGCTTCTGATCGATGGCTAACTCCACGCCCATTTTGATGAAATCCACTGTCTTGTATTTTCTCAGGGGTTTTCAGTGAGTCTGGGATGGAGCGTGATATGTTACCAAGAATTTCATCGCATATTTTTTGATTAAATAATAAAATTCAATATACAAAGTCACTTTTTGTCATAACTAGACATACATTTCGTTAGGCGCCAAAATTAGTGCACTAGCACATCGTAGTTGCAAGATATCATCACAGTATTACAATCCAAGGATTGGTATACTGCAGCCCTCCACTTCACCCTATCCCATGCCAGTTCCTTCACTTCCCCATGGTTCTTCTTCCCCGTGTCCCTCTTGACTTGCCCCAAGTACTCGTCTCTTCGTCTTCCTCTGGGGACTTTCCCTTCAATTTTTCCCTCCATTATGCTTCCTATGTAATCGTTGTGTCTCATGGCCTACCCACCGTGTTCTTCTTTGGCGTATGGTGCTCCACAGTGGCCTTTCTTGTCCAATTCTTCTGTTTACCTCCTCGTTTCTCACCCTATCCGTCCATTTGATCTTTAGCATCCTCCTCCAGCACCGTGTCTCGAAGGCTTCTATTCTTTTCTGGTCAGTTTTTCCAATGATCCATGCTTCTGATCCATAGAATGCCACTGCCCACACGAATGTTTTCACGTATTGTTTCCTTGTCTCCAGTCTTATGCTCTTCGAGCAGAGTAGCGGCCTTTTGGCCATGAATGCCGTCTTAGCTTGGGCCATTCGACGCTTCATGTCTGTCGTGCTTCTTCCATCCCAGGTAATGGTGCTCCCGAGGTAGGTGAATGATTCCACTTACTCCAATCTTTCTCCTTTGAGGCGGACGTCGGCCACTACTTTTTCTCTTCCGCACACAAGTATGTTGGTTTTCTTCTTATTTAATTTCATTTTATATTCCTGAAACACTTTTTCAATTGTGTTCAGTGAGTTCTGTAGGTCTTCATCGTTTTCTGCTACGGTGGCGATATCATCAGCGAAGCGTAGCATAGATAAACTGTGCGAAAATGTTCACCCACGCCTAAAAATAGTCGCTAGGAGCCGCGGGCCCCTAATACAGCCACGCGCATGCGCATCATCAGCTTATGGTCTCGCATCGTATTCCTATTGCCAATTGAATCAAACCACATTTATTAAAATCATGATATTTTTTGCGAAGTCATGGTGTCACAATGAAACATCCTGAAAATCTTACATCGCTGTTCGCTCCCTTAACCGATCGTCGTGTCAAAAGACGTATCCAAGTCTAAAAAATGCTTGGAGAAAAACATAGTGAAGCTGAGTTATTTAGTGACCTAGAATGGTTCTCCCTCCTAATGCGAAGAATTAATCGCAAGTGATATTAAGAATACTATGAAGGCATTGGTTATCCAAATTTGACTATATATCCAACCCGTATTATATTACTGGGCCTCCTCACTGATCGGCAGGCTCGATCTCTTAGTTAAATTAATCGAGACAGACAATACGAGTAGACGTACTAAAATACTCAATTTTCTCTGGAAAAATTCGTGATTACAATCGTTCCGGGACAAACAACCCCTTCCATTTAAATATAATATAACAACGTTAGATTCAAATATACTTTTCATTCATAACTAAACAAAACGGACTGGTGTACAAAAACCCCCTGCCACAAATACTTGCTTTCTTAACTTGAAAATGTTTGACCATGCGAGTTTTCGAATTAAACGGAAGATATTATTTAAATTTCGCACTATATAATTAGAGCTGATAGAAATGACAAAATAAGTGAGAGATAGGTACACTGCCAAACCGATTGGTACGAAAATTCCGTATTTATACGGATCAGTCGTTACCACAATAACAGCTATGCGAGACAATATGACCCTTCGTTCACATACAAACGTTTTATCTTCTAAATGATTATTCGTCTTCGCTCCCTTCTTCATGACTGGTGTTTTAAAATCTCATGCCCCACGCCATCTGGCTCGCTGGCTATTATGGAGATGTGCCCGCCTGAAAGGTATAACTTATTTGCTAATGTAGAGATAGATTTGGGCACAATTTGCAGTACTGCATCGGATAAACTGATCTTCCGGAAACAAGTAGATTGAAGGCCAATGAACGAGGAAATTAAAAAGAGATATTGCCTTATATTCGCCAGACCACATCTTGAGAGCGTTATTAGCGAAGCTCCCAGCGTAGAAAGATTCAATCTGCAAGCCCTAAAATATTAATTGTAAAACCTTAAGTTTTGCTAAAACATACCTATTGAGAGATATTATTGGAAACATTCAGACCTCACGTAATCCAGCCCAACATAGCGGATATTTTTTACCCTCATACTACGTCCATACGACCGACAAATACGAGAAGATAAGATATAGATGCACTGCCGGGAGGTCTGAACTCCCAGCACTCCACCACTAGGTTTACCATGGAAGCTGAGAAAATGGAACAAATGCCGATCTTGGACGCGATTGGCCAGTAATAAGGGCAGATTGGGGTCTTGAACACCAAGCTTGGCTGTTCGGTCTCACCATCATCACCCCGCCCAGGGTGTGTCGTTAACTGACACTTTGCTGCGATAGTCTTACAGCATCTCTGATGCTTAATCTCTTCCGGTTGAGAAGTGACACCTGACAGCATACCTGGAGAAGAATGGATATTCTCCAAGACTGGAAATGAAAAGATCTGCCTGGGTAGAGAAGAGGGTATTGACGATGACGAGGACCCTAAGGCACAAAAACCCTCAGGTTGCATCGTGGGGACTGGTGAGAAGATTGGCAGACTGCTACGCAATCACAATAGGGTAGCCAGATTTTCCGCCACCAATACGGTCGGTGACACTATCCCCAAACCATAGAACCGAATTCCCGGCGCCATGAAGGAGGGAGTTTGATAAATCAACTTTATGAGCGGGAAGTCAGAAATTGGGCAAACGGTAAGAGAGATAGAATTCCGGGTGAAAGAACACGAAAAAGCGACGTAAAGGAAGCAGTTTCGCCTCTCCACCATCGGCAAGAATTCCTAGTCATAGCCTGGCCACAAGATATGCTGCGAATATTGAAGAGAAGCTATTGAAATTGAGAAAACCCCAGAGAATTTTGGCAGAGACGCCCTTCCCACATGAAATACGTTTTTGCGCTGCGGAGATACAAAATAGTGCGCAAACCGACAGCTAATGGGACACGAACTCTAGCTCTACGTAGGCCTACCAAACGCCTATCGCTATCGCTATCTTCGACCTGAAGACGCCTCTAGGATAGGAGGAGAAACGTTTGAAAAAGCAGTCGTATGAAGGAATTATTATAAGAAGAAGATAAAAGCACTACGAAAGCGTCGCAGAAACCTTCAGCAAAAGATACATAAACTCTTATTTCACACACGTCATTAACTTCAATGAAAAGAGTAGATCGAGACACCAATTCTACCACGACACAAAGCCCTTCCTCCAAGCACAACCCTTTCCTTCTCCAAATTCCTTTCCCTTACTCCCTTAATTTCTATTGCCGGCGTCTTGACAACCCCTGCCACAATCCTATACAGCGGACAAGGGGAGGCACGTAGACGTAATCATTTCATGCTTGAGTGATCGCACACATGCTGTTATATAACTGAGCAGTTAATGGCCTGATCGTACCGCAAGATAGGGTTAATTACCCTGAACTTTTCTGGTGTTAATTTACATCAAATTTAAAAAAAAAATATTATATTACCCTCTGCGGATCAGATGGGATAGTGCTAGCTAAGGAATATGCTATGCTTCCATAGGTTGAGCAGGGTACTGTATTTTATGTGAACCGTACCTGGTGACTTTCTGGCTTATCTGCTCAATACATGAGTCCTACAGTATAAAATTATGAAGGTGTCATCAGCAATCTGTGCATCACTACATCTTCTTCATTTAAGATATTAGAGAATGAAAATGAGATAAGTTTATGATGAAAATGTGATGCACAAATATTAAAATAAATTAATAAAAAATTTAACAAGATATTTTAACCAAAAATAGCTAAAATTACTATTTGGTAATATAACGGATATTAAAAAGTAATTTGATTCCAAAATTATGGACCGTGCATTTTTCATATTTTTTAAGGTAGTTTGAGCGAACAATCATTTCAACTAGAATTTGATGAATTTTTCCTCATTTTAAAGAAAAAAACTCATCTTTCCAACAATATCAAAATATCAAACCCTTGCCGAACTTCTTTTTGGGCAATATTCCTAATAATATAAACTGATATAGGTAAACATGGGATAGATTATGACTGTGCGCTCCAGAGAGAGAATATTAATCAAATTAGGAATTTCTAGCACCTAGATTTCGGGAAAAAACCAACGGTGCATACTTTGCATGTTTTCTCAATTATTTATAAAAAATAATTTATTACTCACCACAGTAATTTTCACAGAATCGCAAAAAAAACAACCTGCTGCTTTGAAGGGTTTTCAGCCGTACGGCGGGAAAAAATGAGTCAAGTTAGAGACTTGTGTAGCTTTATTTATTTAATTACTGAGAATTTTGATCATGTATATAACTATATCTTTGCGCCATAAAAATTACAATATTTATTTCGTACTTGTTACAGACGCTGAAATCAAAAAATAAAATTTGAACATGGTCTCCAATATGACTAGGGAACTATCTCGCTCAAACCACCTTAACCCGGGAGTGGTCGCTAAGCAACATATATCACGCGAGCGGTCGCGTGTGAGAATTTTTCTCACACTCAGATGTACCACTGATTATCTATTATAGAGCGTTTATTGTAACTATATTACACTATATTTAGATTTGATTTATTTCTCTAAATGTTCATTTGAAACAATGATTTCCACATGTAGACAAATACTGATACAATTACGTAATCAATGCTAATTTTACTGGCGATGATATCGTTGGATATCAATGAAGAAAATTACCATTCCCAAGAAGAAATATTTATTTATGAGGAAATACTTTCTCATGACTCATAAATTTTGATTGACGTATCTGGTCTCCACAAAATGAATCAACTTTGCCCGCATGTTGCGCAAGTGTAACTCAACTGAGTGATACAAAAACACTAACGTCAGTGGTCGCACGATGAGGAAAAGTCTCACACCTTGTATCAGACATATTACACAGCTACGGACGCTTCATTTATACTTTTTGAGACTGTCGGTCAATGGGAAGAGATAAAAAGTCAGCTAGAAGGAAAGGAAACTTATTCTAACTCATGATAGCAAAGTGAGCACAAGTTTAAATTTGGTGTGAGAGAAAATCTCATAGCGCGACCAATGGCGGGTTAAAAAAACTTGGAGTGTGCTGCAAAATGCCACCATTGTGCGGTCGTCCTCCTTTCACACATTCGAACTCGAATTCCACTTTGCCGTCGAAGAAAGAGCTGCAAGGCGACCCCTTTAACCTCCACTAACGTCCAGTTCCCCTCTTCAAATGCCCCGGAAGACGTGGAGTGGGTGTTAAAGGGTGTGAGTCTCCACAGCAACTGATTTACATTCTCGCATCAACTCCGCGTGCAACGTTCAATTATCCTTCGGAGGCGTGTGAATCTATTTAGAGAGAGAAAGAGTAGGTACGTATTTGTGTCTATAGAGTGTCGCCGGGCGTATCCCGGGCGAGACTTCCGCGATTCGCCGCAATTACGAGGCAGCGCTGAACCCGCATACTCGAGGCGGGTGTAACTGTGCTTCCGCGTTCCCCCGGCAACCGTTCCCACGACAACACACAACATTAAGAGAGAGAGAGGTAAGAGCTTGAAGACGATGAGAGGCATCGACGCGAGGGGGGAGAGATTGATAATAATGACCGCTTATTACGCAAGGCCGTCCATGTTCACATGAAAACACGTCGTGAGAGAGTGTGGATAGCCGTTGGGTTGGGTGTCGGATTGGCCTTCGAAATGCTCCTGTAATTGTAGCCAAGTGGAAACATTGAGAGCCGAATCAAAAGCCTGTCAAATCGAAGGACTACGCAGAGATAGGTTTAATCTTTTTCATAAGTTCGAAGTGGAAACTTTATTTGAGGATTTTCAGTATCATGAACTAGTTACTCCATTATGTATGAAATAGCGGATATTACACACATAATTGATGTTTTTGAAATGAAATTTCTATATACTGTATCATACCGCCTACAAGAAGACACTATCATAGTCGCGTTGGATATCATCCTTGTATTATTATTCGTACTAGGGCAGACTAGTGTCTATGGCTAACAATTCTACGCTCAAAGAAAAAGGTTGGTTGGCGCATCCAATTTTTGCTAGATAGAAAATGTTGGTCCGGTAATCAGCTGTAATAGATGAAACATGAAAAGTGCTAGGGCGTGCCATTTAAAATAAACATTTGCTTAAGGGTGTCTTCCGCAGCCGAGGGGTCGAATGGCAGCTCCGAAGGCGCGAAATAGCGAACAGAAGTGGATTTTAAAAAAACATTATCGAAGAGCCTACGGACACGTAGTTGGATCAGAAAGTCAACTCGTTTGATAGCTGAAGAGTTTTTCAGAAAGATAACTATTGGATGAAGACCATCTTAAGACGTTTATAATAATTTAGAGCCAGTGATAGTAAATTAGTAATATTTGAAATTTTAAAATGCAATCATACTAAAGTACTGAACTAACTTTGTAAAATAGTAAAAAAGTAAATTATTCTTGGCGAGGTTATCGGCAACAATTTGAGTAACCCTCTTCTATAAATCTACTAAGTGTAAATAATATTACTTCCTTCATAATGACAAGATTTTGCATCGTTTCATAGTAGCAGATGCTCATCATAAGTACTGACATTTGAAGGATCGCGGCCAATTAAGGCTGAATATGTCATATGATTCCTGCTTTTTCTATTTTTCTTCATTATGCAATCCACTAAAGCAATGAATATAGCATCCAAATTTAATGGTAGCATCACCCAATTAGGACAATAGTATCCAGTGCGTATTTAAACTGAACACTATATCCACATCTTGGTTTTCATCATTCTACACTTTTTTCAGTATCGCTAAAAGCCTACCAAATAGAGTCTTCTCGTGCGTAAAGCTATTTGGCTAAACATTAAGGCTCGAAAAATAAATGAGAGGAAATGTATCAGTCTTGATAAATAGGTGGATACATTTACTTAAAAAAGATTAAGTGCAACACCAAAAGTCACTCAGTGGAAGCTATCCATAGCAATGGTGAACATTAGACATCATAATTAATTTATTTCATTGATGAAGTTTTGTCTAGCTTTCGTCACCTGACTGACTTAAGAATTCTAAGCCATGCTGGAAATTAAAACATGGCATGGCAAGTTCTTATGTGTGGGTCATAGATATGAATAAAATAAAAAATCAAATTTCAATGAATTGCACCAAGGGTGAAGGAGAGGAGATACAGCTACAAATTTTATCCTCCCATCATGAAAGAGATAAGATAAAGAATCAAGTAAGAAGGCAATCTTTTTTCACATTGCGAGGGTAGTAACGGAATTTGAGAATTCCAGATAAATAATAGCTAGCCTCAGATGGAATAGAAGTGAAAATTGTCAACATTTTGCCTTACAAATTGAAAATGCCTAGCATGCAGGTGATACATACGAAAAATGGAATATCTGAGAAAAGAATTTAAATACACTATCTAATTATCAGAAGAAAATTTGATTTGGACGTGGGAGAATATAGCTGGGAAGAACAAAGGTCAGTTAAGATGGTTTGAGGAGCGAGATAGTTCCCATTGAGTCATAATGGAGACCATATTTAAATTTTATTTTTTTATTTCATCGTCTGTAAGTAGTATGAAATAAATATTGCAAATTAATGGCGTGGAGATATTGTTATATATGACCAAAATTCTCAGTAATTAAATAAATAAAGCTACACAAGTCTTTAACTTGACTCATTTTTTCCCGCCGTACGGCTGAAAACCCTTCATAACAGCAGGTGTTTTTGCGATTCTGTAAAAATTACTGCGGTGAGTAATAGATTATTTTTTATAAATTGTTGAGAAAGCATGCAATCTACACACCGTTAGTTTTTTGACGAAATCCAGGTGCTAGATGTTCCTAATTTTTTTTAAATATTCTCCCTCTGGAGCGGACAGCCATAATCTATCCCACGTGAAACAGCTTATATTTACAGGCAAATTGCTCGAAAAGTAGTTTAACAAGGTTGATATTTTGATACCATTGGAAAGATGAGAGTTGTTTCTTTAAAATAAGTCCAAATTCATCAAATTCTAGGTGAAGTGATTTTTCGCTCTCAAACTATCTTAAAGGTTGACGTTGCCTCGAAAATATACCTACGATAAGGAGGTCGAATGGGAAAGGATTGAAGTGAACACAACGGCAATGACTCTCCGAATTAATGGGGGGACGGGTTGGGTTGAGACGGCGGAATCCACGAGCGATGTGCTGCCTGTGAATATAGCGAGGGGGGCGCTCTAAGGATAACTACTACTTTTTGGAGAAACGAACAGAAAGCGCGGCGGTCCACGGGTCATCTACAGAAGACCCAGTCATACTTTGGGGACGGTGCAAGTTCGCCAGGGATACTCTGGAAACATGCCAACTTCATTGCGTCGAGACAGCTTATGCGGAATAATGCAAGCTCCATTCAATACAATTCCATTAGGCAATAACAATACTTGAGGTTGAGAGATTCGGGGCGTTATTTTTTAATCTCACTTTAGTGAGAATACGTCATAAAATGTCACTTTTTCGTAGTTCAACTCCGCCACCCAGGCGGCGTGACCATCTTCGGATCTCAATCGGTGAACTGCCGGTCATGTGCTGGTCTTTTAGACGATTCATCCGCTCTGATCCGTATCTTTCGACTCTTGATCCGTTTCATTTTCTCCGCCTGCCATTAGTTCCATCTCACCTGTCATAAAGAACGTGACATGGAGCCACCATCGTTTCCACTTGAAGCTTTAGTTGGAAAATAAACAAGGGCGAGAAAGATACAAATGATTTTAAATCGTATTGCTGTAATTTGCTAATCGTGAATAACTTCAACATTTTCATCTCCAATATATTGGGCACTTGAAGGTATGCTTTGTTTGAAATGCTTATGTTATTATTAGCTTGAATTATCTGTGTATATATTTCGTATCAATATTTCCCAAACAATTTTGCTCATACCTTTGTTTTCGTGTGCCTATCCGCAAGTGTATGGAGAATGGAATTCAGTTATTTATACCATAATTTCATCATTTTAACAAATATTGCCTTAAAATCTACGTTCTTGGTAGATATTTCCCGTGCTTGTGAATCGAACACTAATTAGATGCACTTAATTTTTTTTTATATTGAGTGATCGCTTACATGTCACTTGTAGTTTTGACTGTATTTAGATTTTCGTGGTATATACAGTGTAAGATGTCTTCCGTAAGATGTTGAGCAATCTGGGTATTCGCTAGTCTCGGCATCTTTTATTTGATATAAGGTAATTGAAGCTTAACAATTCACGAACCTTTCGTGAGCCGATCATTAAGAGAGGGAAACGGATCTCCCGCCTTTCCACTAAGAGTCACTAAAAAGGTGAGATTACAAAATAACCCCCCAGATGGGAAGACATTAAACGCAATTCAGCGAAACACAAGAACGACGATGAGTGGAACGATGTGCTCAGGCGAAACGTTCGGTAGCCTGGCGAAAGGTAGCGCTCTGTTTGTTCATAATTGTCATGGCCGAATGCTTAGTATATTAGGTAAATATTAGTTCAAACAACGTAATAAAAAGCGTGAGCTCTTTACCACGTTTAAAAGTAGTTCAAAGTTTTACATTATCCACGTTTGTCATCCTGAAAATATCGACTGCTGAACAACAATAGAGGATGCGATTATCGAAGTTCTTTTTTTCTCTAGCGCAAAATTGACTCTGCTCTTGAACTGCTTTCAAGAGACACTTCCTGTTAGTTCAATATGTTGTCAATTTTTTCCGAATATTCGGTATGATAAGGAATCCTCCCAAATCATTGAGTCGTTATTGAGATTTGACAGACTGATTATACATAAATAGTGATTTTATTTCGACAGAGCAGATGAAAAAACGTCTAGATAGTGGAGAGTAAGAGTAACACCAATTGCTAAATTGCATGTACTCTTTTACATGGATCGAAAAAACAGTTAATACGTTCAAAACTGGCGAAGAAAAACATATATTCAAAGGGGCGCCCATGAAGAAAGAACGTTGCTTAATACTTGTGAATCTAAAGTATATACCCATTAATATTTTTCTCAGTACACCACTAACCAATATATATGTTCTTTGGTTTTTATTTTCCAATGCATACGATATATTACTCTTACACGAAACTAAAATGTCGTGTATTATTTTATCTCACTTCATTTCTGCCCTGAAAAATGCCAGCTTACGTTCGATATGGTTTGAAAGAAATTTTTTTTCGAGATATTGTAGTAATTTCAGCGGAAGTCTGAATACTCACATTTAGTCAACTCCACGTTTCTGGTGGTCCAAACAACCGGGCGCCTAAATATTAGTGATCGCATGATTTAAAAGAACGGCGGAAGCGTCGATTTGTGAAGAAGTGAACAACGCTTATGGATCCGTCAATTGAGAAATGTAATAAGACTAGATAAATTATGTACTTAAACAGACCTCCTACTATGTGTTTACACTTATCTAAAAATTAACTAGATTTTTATTTTTTTATTTCGCAGCAAACATGGTATAGCTCTGTAGTTTGGGTCGTGTTTCAAGAAACAAACCGGCCTTCTTTGCTCACCTGGTTGTCATACATTATTTCTCTTCAGCTATGGTTTGCGAAAAGGTAATTTATCTTAAATACAACTGTTTCAGGTTGGATATGGTGGAAATTCTCCATATTCATAATGAATAAAAACACTTGGTAATCTTCCACAGATTTAAATCACACGGACAGAAATCTGTGGAAGATTACCAAGTGTTTTTATTCATTAAGAGTATTTTATCTTCAAAATGGCTTATTAAGTCAATTAAGCCAACGCTCCTCCGGCGATACCATATTTTACGAATAACATGAAAAGTATTGTCACTTGTGAACATAAGCATGGAAGTGCGTTATACATATGTCAGAACCTAACTTTTAAAAATATCTACTTCAGAAAACTTAAAAATTCTCAGTGAAGATAAGATCGGCATTTTGAACGATTCGTTAAAAATGTTACAACGGAACTGAAGGATGGAATACTGGCTGGGGGCCGGTGGAGGGTTGGAGGCTACTTACGAGGCTAATATTAAAACTTAAGTGGCAGAAGAAAGAAATTGTATTAGGCTTAACTTTGCTGAAGTCACAAGCATTCATGATTAAAAATGATATTGTATTAATCCACACGCTTTTATTTAAACTAATCGACCGTGGGTTTCAGAAGCTATGTGCCACTATCAAGGTGAAACATATTATCAGGTGGCCAGGTTGGTTATATGGTTGAGGTTAAGTGGCAGGGCTATACATAACTTCCAACAAGGCTAATGTAACTAAAATATTCAGACCACCCGGATTCAGAGTGACTCGGAGGGTATTATTTTACTGCACTACATCTTTGGATTGATATAAGCAACAAAATAAAGAGTGAAAGACTCCCAAACTGATAGATACAAACATTTCTTCTTTTCACGCGATAATTACTTTATTTCTTCTTTCGGGAGATATTGGTCCATTAATTTTAAATTAGTTTATATCTCTTCACCGACGATTCGCATTTTGATGTATACTTCTTCAGGGCACAGAGAGAGTTCCTTCTGAATTATTATATATATAATTACTTTAACAAAACTGAGCTGGACACTAAGAGCTAGCACTCAATCATACTTTCTCTATTTCTCTCTTCCAGTTCTTTTCTCCTATTCCCTCATGGCTGGTTTCCTAGCGCCCCCTGCCGTACGCTGCTGTGGCGGTTCTAATATTAATAAAGATGGATCACTCATAAGTAACAGGGAAATTTAGGACTTGCCGTAAGCTTGACATACGGCTTTTCACCACACAATCAAGCCTCTAACGGAAAAGTACTTCCTGGACTTGTTTTGGGAAGAGATGTAAGGATTGGAGGTGTGGGGGGAAGAGGGAGTGAGGGAGTGAGGGAGACTGGAGCTGGAAGGGTGAGCCGCCGGGTGCCAGTTCGGTTGTCTAGTTCGGTTGGTTGAAGCTAGGAGGAGGGAGGGAGGGAGGAGAGGTCGTTAGTCAGGGAGGTGCACCTGAGGGAGGAGTAGAAGGATTGGAAGACGGGGGGAGGGGTGAAAGTTAAAGAAAGGGATCCCGTGAAGATCAAAGGGGAAATCTTAATTTTTTTATTCCAGGATATCGCAAAAAAGAAAGATATCGAATTGATCCATTTTACTCTGAGCTGTATTTTGTAGCCCTCTTACGTGGGAATAATTAGCCGTTTCCTCAGTGCAACTTCCCCGTTATCGCTCACGGTACGACCGGTGGGGGGCGAAGGATTTTTTCGTGTAAAGCGATGAGGATGTCAATATCAAATTTAAGACGTGAATGGAATCAGTCGTCTTGAGAGTACCACGAAAACTTCGGCATTTTGCAACTTGAGTTGTGACTAATCTAGACTGCATTTTCGCCATTCGGTGAAGCCCTTTTTTTATTCCCTAAAATATGTTTGTGATTTTGGTGAGTTAGTAGTAGCAACATATGTATTACCCCTCTAAATTAATATATAAAAATGGTTTTAAACTTTGAGGTGTGCATCAGACATGGTGAGATTCAGAAGAACATAAAAGCTTCTCCAGATGTGCTACCTGAAGTCTTAACTTTCAATTCCACTACAATAATAGTTCTTACAAAATAACTCTGTGTGATGGCATATTGTGACTCGTATAAAATATTTATATATAAACTTAAAAATGAATCATTAGAACCAGGACATGAATTCATTATGAAAAATATATGGAAACAGTGCTCTAATTAAGGAGCCTCTTTGAAATCTGCATACATGGTTTCGTCCAAATCTCTGATCAATTTTAATCCAATGGCGGCTCTCAGTGTGCTTGCACTCTAATAACGCCGTAAGGGGCCATTCAAGTATTACGTAATGTAATTTTAGACGGTGAGGGTGAGGTCTACGTCACCCTCCCTCTCGCCCCCCTTCCCCACTTTATGTTTGTAACTATATATGCAGAGTGTTCTAAGATAATTTTACCTGATGATGACGTGCCACGTCGAAACCCGGGTCGTTTGCAATAAATATATGTGGAATCACAAAGTTACGGCTTTTCATTCAATATGCTAAGCAAATTCCACAAAGTTACGCCTGAGACAACGGAGTTTAGGTACATATTTTGAACTAATTCCTTATCCATGTACATTACATTTGGGCGTGACTATGGTGTGCATGTACGATGCTACCTGCCGTCAGGTTACCAAACGTTTCTTCTGCGAGAGTTGGATTCTCCATTCGCAAGGTGCGTATGTCGTTCCAATCATCGTCGTTTGCTTTTGCTGGAGTTCGCTATGTGTTCGCACCTGCGCTTACTTCAGCACCTCGTAAAAAATTCTCCCATCAACTGAAGCATTTGGATCACCTTCAACCGAAAAGGAACCATTAGGTACTACTCAATTACTACTGATGGGCTTTCCGCGCTGCGCTGTCGATCAGTGACGACAGTTACTTAAGTCATCACGCTGGCGTTTTCAGGTCAGAAGTGGTGACACAGGTTTCTTGTCCGTATTATAAAATGCAGACTAGGAACTATTCCCATACTCCAAGGCGCCGAGGAAACCTGAGAACCAACATTAATACGGCTCTCAGCTCAGCATCAGTGCTGCTCGTTTTAGATTTATGAGATTAGGTTGAACGACCTCCGCCAATGTTAGGGTTTTTTGATTCAAGATGTGAAAGTACTGCGCACATTGGAACCCATCTAAGCGCACTGAAGCGCACAAGAACGACGTTGAATGGAGCGATGTGCGCTGGCAAAATGTTTTTTGTAACCTGCCGGTAGGTATGCATTCAATGGGTGAAAAACAGTCACTGCCGAATGTTTTGTTTCAAGTTGTTGAATTCGTTCTGCATAATTGTTTAAAATGTTAGCCTTTTATCGTTGAGTGATTATAAACCTCACATTATGTATGTTAGCCGCTTTTACTGAAAATCAACAAACTTGACATCAATCAAGGATGCCATTATCGAAGTTCTTTTGTTGTTTAGCGCACATCAACTTTGCTCCCGATCTGTTTTGAAGTGCGCCCCCTAGTGCGTAGTGTCTGTTAAACGAATGGAAGACAAGTGCGCTGTTGTGTTACGAAGTGATTAGGGCACTTGAGCGACAGGAAGGCACCCGTTACTAGAACTCTTTAGCAAAAAGCAAAAGAGATTAAACGATAGGCTTTTTTGTATTGTCTCTTTTTAATTCATGGGTACATATCCGCGTCATTTTTTCGGTTGACAACCGTTAAACAAGAGAGTGGGCATCGCGCTGTTGTATCTCCTCCAGGAGTGAGGGCATGGCTTCGTGAGGTGGAAGGTGGGGGCGGTGTGGGTTGGGGGAGCGGGGCAGTGGTGGTGGTGGGGGCAGTGAGGAGGCAGATGGCACAGCACGCCCCCTCTCCTTCCTTCCTCTCTGCCCCCGCTTCTCACCCCCTTACACCCCCTTACACCCCCTTACACCCCATTCCCTCCCTCCCCCACCGGTCTCCCGTTTGCTCTCCTCTATCCAGGTTGGATGATGGCGGGGCGGCCACAAGATGCTCCCTTTCCCCCCCCCCGCCCCCACCCACCCACCCTTCCTCCCAGCCATACCACACTCCCTACCGAACCCCTTTTCCATTAAAACCCTCGACTGTTCCCCCCCCCGCCCCCACCCTATCTCTTCTGACCGAAACACCGCCCAAGCGTTTGGGACTGCCCTCCACTTGACCCCACTCTCTTCCTTCCCAGAATGCCCCGCTTCGCGCCTCCCCCAAATCCTCCTACTTCTTCTTGCCTTCGGTATGTCAGCCACGTCTTCGGCCACGCCGCCAAATTACACTCTCTCTCTCTCTCTTCCCTGCCTTCTCTCGCTCTCGCAGAGCAAGAAGAGAGGCGGGCTAGCAAACCTTTACACTCGGGCGTTTGTTTCGCTGTTTCTCTCTCATGCCACGCGGGGTCCTCCTCCTCCCTGGCGATCAGAGACGAAGTGAAGAGGGGGGGGGGGGGCAGAGCTACCCTTTTCCAGAGTTCAGAGTGGGAGAACTTCCACCCCTTCCTACCCCCCCCCCTCTACCCCCTCTCCCCCACCGATACATACCGGCCAACCTCACCCCCTAGGGACAAACGGATAGTTGCGGAATATAACGTTGATACCTTTCATTGGAACGATCCCATAGTTGTCAGCTACGTATAAGTACGATGGTTTTCGTTGACGTTTACTTATTACACTGTCTTTATTTTCGATTTCTAATAAATAAACCTATGGTATCCATCAGGTTTGTAGCTGAGCACGGCATAAGTGTTCTTAAAGGATTCAACGACACGGGCCGTGGCTTCTTGAAATTATTCAGTCCCCTTGAAATGTCAACCTTGATGGAAGGCAAGGGCGTAACATGTGAACCCTTCAAAAGTTTTTATGAGTGTTTGAAGGCTTCGGTAGCGTAATGGCCCACACACGTGTCCAGGAAACCTACTTCAAATAAATTCGCAGACCAAGTCGTTTTTGTTCTCGCAGCAATTTCTATGTTGTCAGTTGGTTTTAAGCAAAAATGGCGAGCAGTAAATGTGCCATGGCAAATAAAATAGCCACGCTCTTCTGATCGCTCTATAAAACTCATGCTCACATTTTCACCTGATTTAACATGACTCATCGTCTGCTTATCCCTCCTTTTGTCAGGGTTGAGCAAAAAATAATAATAAATCAAATTTCAGCATTATCTTACCACCTCTTTACAATGAAGAAAACATAAAAAAATATTGCAGACGTTATTTAAATCTTAAATATGTACATATGAAATATCTTACCTCAAGAATAATTAATTCTGCATGACACGCGCCGAAGTCGGTCTTGTTGACATTTTCCTCTCTTTTCAGTGATTCGAAGTTGCGGATTATCATGATAACGCAATAGGTATTGCGATGATGAATGCGAGAAATGTGGAATTCGGCGTGCGGGTCAAATTGCGCTCGTATTACACGTGCTTATGGCCGGCGTTAAACATCTTTGACGGATAACTCAAGCGGAAGACGTATAATAAGACGTGAAAATTTGAAGAGTGAGGAACGCGTCCGACTTCTGTGAATATTTCAGATTATTTTAATTTAGGAGTCGTTTGACGAAACGAAGCGATCCAACAACAAACTGACCAGATACCTACAGAACGGGGAGAAGTCCTAGGTCGAATTCGGTTCATTCGAGGAAAGAGGTAAGATGTAAAAATGCCGTTTGCATTATGAAACAAGCAGGATTTCACTACAGGGTTGTCAGTCACGCTACCTCAAATTTGAAGCCAAAATTAAAACCTAAGAATCTATTTGCGACTTGATATTCAGAGCCGCATCTTACGGCAAAAGTCGATTTTTGATACAAGCCTGAGATCGTCTCCCATTTGATAATATTAGTCAATTTGTAGGGACTTACTTCGTCTTGTAAATTTTACTTTTCATACAGGTACTTAATTAATGTTGCCGTAGATAAAGTGCTTTTCAATTTTCAACCCAATGTGTTTTCGTTATTCCCTCGTGAGTGACGATCACGACAAAGATAACCCAATCAGCATAAGGGTTCTGAAGAAGCGTTTATTGGCATACTTTTGTAAGCAAACCTCGAATAACATGCGCAGGACGATGGGCTGTCAAATAGAGCGCAGAAAGTGTTAAATTTTTCGTATTTTTGTCATTTCGACAACTAGGATGACTAGTGCGAATATTGTATTGTAGTACTTGCACGTATGAATCGTTTTTTAACCCGGGAGAGGGCGCGCGGTATCATGCAACGCTAGGAGGCGCGCGGGGTGTCTGTGATACCCCACCGTAAATAAGTTTTTACTTTTTCCTTGGAAGTATATAGTCACCTAGTTTTCTTTTTTTAAGGAAGTCTCTTTTATTAATTTCATGCTAATTATTTATTATTACATTATTACTAATACAATGATGTCGGGAGAAATTTTCAAACTGACGTCTTTTCTGAGGCTGATTTGGCATTCGTAAAATATTAAATGGTGCCTTTTCAACTCTTGCTCTCTAAGACATGATATTTCTCATTTAAACTCTAAGATATGATGTTCTAAATGTATTATCTAGACATTTCAACGTCGTACAAAATAAGCACACGGCGGTCACTCTGCGGAATATGTTTCATTTTAAAAAGTGTGGTAAACTTTACGATTAAAAATATTACAACTATTACCCAAAGTGTTTGAAAGAGTTGAAGTATATCGAAATAGCAGCAGCAGAAAGTGATTTTTCTTACCAATATATGGCCGCAGTTTGGACGCTAGAAAATAGCTCGGGGGCAGACTGTCGATTCCTAAGAGGAACGTGGAGGGGCGCGTGGTGTGTAAGTGCCAACCGAAAACACTTTGACTCGTTCCAATCTCGAAGCCTAATGAAACTTATATGGACTGCTGGCATAGATTCGTCATAATGTAAGAGGTCTGAAGTTATGGCAAATTGCAACATTGTAGATGCAACGATTTACACACAATCTATCAAAGAAGAACCTTGGGGTGTCAATTACACCCCGCGCGCCCTTTCCCGGGTTTATCCAATACAACGCAGTACTGGAACTGGCTAGTCCTCACCACTATGATATTATAACATTCTCACTAATCACAAGCTGCTCTTCTCTGGGAAGAGGAGCCCTCTTGACATTGATCACTTTCCTTCCTGGAACGTATGCTCGAAGGTTACCTTTGGCATTGCCATTTCAAGCCATCATCACGATAAAAAAACGAGAAATATAATGAATCGTTCCCAGCTACCCTCCTACTATATTACCTTCAGATTGGGTCCTGTCCAGGTCGCAGGTTCAAAAAATCGTTTAGTCTTGGTTTTGATCTCGGCGGGGGCGGTCACCCTTGTGAGCGGGCAGTCACAGGGGGGCAGTTGGGGGGGGGGGGGGAGGGGAACGTGAGTAAAACTCTTGAGAGATGGGCGGAGTTGGCTGATGGGACACGCAAGAGATTGAGTGTGCCGGAGGATGAGGAGGGGGCAAGCGAGAAGAGAGGGTCCACGGGGTCGGCGAGGCGGGCGGCGCTTGGAGTGGGCGTTCTCATTTGTAGGGGAGAAGGACGTGGGGGGGGGGAGGTGAACTAGTCGGTGCAGAGGACGCGAGGAGTCAAGAGACGCGAGGGGGAGGGGCCGTTGGCAACTAAAATGGAATGGTGAACCTTCATCCACCCGGCCTTTTGATTTAGGGATTCCGTCTTTAAAAACCGTTTCGAAAATCAAACCGTTTCATTGATTTATCGTCCGAATTCTCCCGCTAAAGGTTTTTCTTCCAACCAAAAAACGTTTCCGAATGATGGGGGTCTTTCCCTTAATTTGAGGTTCAGGGCAGCCTGCTTTCCACTCGGCGTGATTCTTAAAACGGCAACGACGACGAAGTTGGGAGCGGAGGATCACCCACCACCTCTCCCTGGATGTCGTGCATCATCGAGAAGGCCAATCTTTCTCTCCGAGAGAATCGGTTGTGATTGCGGATGTAAGGAGATATGTGTTTTGAGGGAATTTTCGTGGCATGTGCGTGAATTCGAGAAACCTGGAAGCGTATGAACGCCGCCACGCACTGACTGACTTGAGATTGCCACCACCCATCGAGTAGTCTCGCGGTAATTACCGGGCGTAGAGGCAGATTTGAATGCTCAAATCGTAAGATTTTTCCACCTGGATAAAAACAAGGGAAACGGAACTAGGCTAGTTCGATGAAGCCCTCCATTTCTTCATATTAGGTAGTTTGAGCGAAAAATCACTTCACCTAGATTTTGATGAATTTGGCCTCATTTTTAAGAAAAAACTCTCCTCTTTCCAATTATATCAAAATATCAACCCCTTGCCGAACTATTTTTCGAGCAATTTGCCTGCTGCCTGCCTGAGCAAAATATAAGCTGTTTTACATGGGATAGATTATGGCTGTCCGCTCCAGAGGACTATTGACGGAAATAGGAACTTCTAGCACCTAGATTTTGTCAAAAAATTAACGGTTTTTGTAGATTGCATTTTTTCTCAACAATTTATAAAAAATAATATATTACTCACCGCAGTAATTTTTACAGAACCGAAAAAACACCTGCTGTTTGGAAGGGTTTTCAGCAGTACGGCGGGAAAAAATGAGTCAAGTTAGAGACTTATGTAGCTTTATTTATTTAATTACTGAGTATTTTGGTCGTATATAACTACATCTCTACGCCATTTATATTACAATATTTATTTCAATCTACTTACAGACGCCGAACTCAAAAAATAAAATTTGAATATTGTCTCCATAATGACTATAGGGAACTATCTCGCTCAAATCACCTTAAATCCTCTCACCTCTCACCAGGCAAAGTCCTCTTCCTACGTCCATCTTGATTCGGTCCAGATTCGCTCCCTTTGGTCTTCCTCGTGAGGGGTCTTGCTTTTCTTTTTCATCCATTGTCATATTTCTTACGAATGTGTCGTACCTCAGAAATTACCCAGTTCGTATGAGCCTTCTGTTACTTTGGAATTCCATCTGGTCACATCATCTCCTTCTGGTCTGCGCACTTTCCAATTCTGAACTCTCCATATTCAGCAGACGCCTCTAGCACTAAGTATCGGAGATCTTATATTTTTCGTTCTTGGTCCAATGGTCCAAATATCTAATCTTCATGGTGCCACGCTACTCATGAATGCTTTCAAGCAGTTTGCTTTGCTAGTTTTAGCGTAAGAATTGATCGTTTACCTCGAAAGCCTACGATCTTCTTCCTTTGATGTCCTCCTGATGCTTCTCACATCTCATACAACGCTGCTTCCGAGATATTTGAAGTACTCCATTTGCTCTTTTCTCTCTCATCGCCTCTGGACGGTCGTGTTTCCCAAGTCATTTTTTTCACACAAAAGGACTTCAGCTTTTATATTGTTTATATTCAAGTTATACCCTTTGAACTCGATTCTTTATGTTGTTCAAATATGCCTAATGATGCTTAACCACGTAGGTGGTTACTATTCATACCTATCTTGAAAGTACTAAGGAGCTATACGCGGCAGTAAGTTTTAGTGAAGTCACGCGCCGATGAGATAGAGGGTGGACTAAGGGTGGAATGAGATAGCGGGGTACCAATATTTCACTTACTGGACGGTACTAAAACTTAGCGAAAAGGAGCTGAACTATTTCAGAAAATCGGGAAGAATATGAAGTAACCATTTTGGTTACGTATGTAAGTTGTTTTGATCACAGTGAATGAGTGTTTTTTATGCTATGGCGAGTCATTTGTTTGGATTTTCCTAGTATGAACTTATATAATAAGCCAATTTTTGTTCCGTATTAAGTATGCCTAATATGCTATGAGCACTTAACTTTAATTGGCACATTTTGATGATGTTGAGCGGTTAAACTGGTCGTGTATATATAAAACGGTAAACATTGTTCACTTAACTATTGACTCCGTCTAAGGCTCTAGTTTTTATAAATTGTTTCGTTGAGTAATGAAAAGCATGTTCAAACGAATTACTGTCAACGTTATCTGAGTTGCATCTGAAGATGCAACTCTGTTCCGACGCCAGTATTTTTCATAGTAACATTATTGACTATTGACCTTTGTGCGGAATGGGATCTATCAAAATGAATCGAAAAGAACATTACCGAAGGCTGTGAGACTAATGAAAATTAAGAAATGTTTCTCCTGTAGAGATCCGTATTCAACGTCAAACGAAGGGTGGGTGTTCAGAGTTATATGAAGAGAGCACAAAGTATGGCTAGCAGAAACAGTGATTATGCTGAAGAATTGTTTTATTTCGAACACTATGTAATTTTTATATTTTAGGATGTCTTTTTGCTTCTTCCTGCCTCTTACCAGGGCAAAAAAAAATAACATAGGTAAAATGTTTTGCTTTTAAAAAATATTCCAAAAAATACCAATATTACTTTAATTGCATGTATTTTGTGCATTAATATTTTTTTTCCATTATGTCATAGGCTAGTAATTACCCACCCTACTTATATATTTACAGGGTGATTACAAAAGAATGCGTCGGTTTCAAAGATCTGTATTTTTCAAATGGTACGACCTACAGAGCTGCGCGACCTCTTAAAATGACCGATACATTCTCTAGTTTTGTTGAAAAAAATAACATTTCAAATGTTCAATATATCCTCCTTGAGTAACCCGAACAATGTCAAGTCGATATTCAAATTCCTCTCACACTCTATGAAGCATATCAGCAGTTACTGTCTTCACAGCCAAAGTTATGCGTGCTTTCAATTCCTCGCTGTTAGTAGGCAATGACTAAGATTGGCTTTTTCCTCTACTGGAAGCAGATTCCAATAATTTTGTGTTTCAGCAAGACGGGACTCCCCCACATTAGCACCTCTCAGTTCGTGCTCATCTTAATGAGACCTGCTCACAAAGATGGATTGGTCGATCTGCAAGGCAAGACCTCGCCCTTCATCTGTGGCCTCCGAGGTCACCTTATCTCACACCATGTGATTTTTTTGTGGGGATATGTCAAGGGTGAAGTCTTTGTGCCGTCATTGCCTACTAACAGCGAGGAATTGAAAGCACGCATAACTTTGGCTGTGAATACAGTAACTGCTGACATGCTTCACAGAGTGTGGGAGGAATTAGAATAACGACTTGATATTGTCCGGGTTACTCAAGGAGGACATATTGAACATTTGTGATGTGTTTTTTTTAACTAGAGAATGTGTCGGTCATTTTAAGAGGTAGTGCAGCTCTGTAGCTCGTACAATTTGAAAAATACAGATCTTTGAAGCCGACGCATTCTTTTGTAATAACCTTGTATAATGAACTTTTAAGCATGATATCCCGTTCCACCCCTAATTTCCCACAGAATCTGCGAATTTCACAGCTGATAGTCCCGCATGGCTTCGTCCGGGGTGAGCTCTACCCTCAACTATCCAAACCAACCTTTGGGTTGAATCACTGAGTGAGTGAGTCCTGCTATAGCTCAGACATGTGCATAAAACATTTATTTTAAGTATTTCAACAAGTGTTTGTCGCAGTTCAGCTACTCCGATGGTCCTTGTCTATGATCCATGAGTGTCACCTGCAAATGGTGATGTTTCTGCGCAGGTGATCCTCGTATACAATTGACTTCAACTCAATCCTCACGGAGTTAAGGCAATATAGAGTCACTCAGCGAGCGAAGTGCCACCTCAACTCAATTCAACTTCAACTTAATCCTCACGGAGTTTAAAGGCAATATGGAGTCACTTCGCTCGCCGAGTGACCCCGTGGAAGGCGTTCCCGGGAGGGTCGGTTGAGTTTTATTCTAGAATTACTATAAAGGAGGGAGTTGAGTCGAGGAGGCGGTAATCGGCTCGTTGCCGCCGGCCATCCCTCGGAAGGCGGGCCAAGAAGGAGGAGATGAAGAGAGAGAGAGAGTGGTGTGGCCCTTGTCCCTCCCGGGAAGAAGACGAGGGCGATGCGATGATGATGAGGCCAGGTGCGCATGCGTGTTCGGGTGGGGTCAGACATCAGGCATTCTACGTGCCAAATTTTAAAAAAAAGAAAAAAATAGGGATTTTTTTCTGCGGAGTAGAGATAAATATCCAAATACGAGTGCTCCTTTATTAATCGTAGACAATATAAGAACAGAAAAGTAGAAATGTAACAATACCAGTCTTTATAGAAAGTGAATTAAACTGGTTCAAAGCAATTTGGGACATCGGCGAAATAGAACTTTTTGAACGATACTAAAACAAGAAAAAAACGAAAAAGGCGAGGCGTCTATGAAAAATTTAATATTAATAGATACCTCAATCGTGAATGTTGGGTTCAGAGTATTCGAAAAATAAGAGGAGCGTTACAATTGCGGAAATTCATCACAAAAAAATCAATCTACTTCCTTAGTGTTTGAACCCCAATCATCAGTTGTGTACTCCAGTTAGACTAACAAGTCACATATATTCAAGGCAATTCTACGAAGGTATTTAAGTGAGCTTAATGTCCTTTCCTTCAGTTAACACTAAAGTACTTTCTGTCTATGCTGTGTTCGACGGAGTGTGGTGTACTTAGAGAAATACTGTTTGTCATGGAGTCGACAGTTACTCAAGCTAAATGTTAACAGATACTTCATACTTCCCTGCGCGACTTTCGCTCCACCGATGAAAGAAGACCGTTCTATAACGTTCGCAAGCCTTCTACTCCTAGGAAACCAGCGGACTTTCATCATTCCCCTTAATTCCTCACCTAACTGGTGAATTACATAAGAAATTACAAACCCTATTGGATTCTGCTATAAGATACGCATATAATATTTATGATCATGTTATTCCTTAAAATTTTAGGCTACATTGATTAATACTAGTACTTAAAAGAATACTTCAGCTAGGTGTTTTATATATAAAATTATACTATGTAAACCACCGAATTACTTGTATTAAAGTATAATGTCAAACCTCAGATATTCGATTGGACCCGTAAGAACCAGAAGACGGTTCAAAATCCCAAAGTGTAGAACCACGGTTTATCAACTATCAATTCTAACAAAAGGGCATTGAATGATATTCCTGACTAAATTGCCAACTCAAATATGTTAAATCAGTCAAAATTGAAATATTTTATATATCTTTTATATAAATATTATTGCAACATAAAATAAATATGCATAATAAATATTTTTCTTAAGATTACTTGCACCATTGCATTCTAGTTTCTTTTCGTTCTATTGTAATTTACTATTCAGCCAATCCGTATGTAACGGAATTTATTATTATTCTTTATAAAATGTATATTTTCTTTCAAATCTTATTTTGTCTCCGTTGTAAGAGCAGAATTAGACTAAAAAGGATTGTCTTTGTAAGCATGGCAAGTGTAGTTGCCTTGATGTTGTTGAATTTATAAAAGTACAGTAAATAATTATCTTGCGTAACGGGCGTTATAGAATTCTGAATATGCTCTCGTGGGTACAGAGCAATCAACAAAACGCTATTCCTAAAAGATGGTTACCAAAAAAGTAAAAAATATATCTGGTATATGTAATATGAATATCATTTTTAGTCAATATTTAGAATTTATATTTTAAGAAGTTATACCGAAAAAGAAATTATTTAGTTTTGTAACGGATGTCACACTGAATTTGTACCGGATGTTACAAAATTTTCATCCTTAATGAAAAGCACTATAAATTGTTTATTTCATTATTAAATCACCCCTGTCATGTTTTATTTGTTTAATGTAAATTATTTCATTACATTAAACCCATGTAACATGCATGCTGTTCATATATATATTTTACTAAACTTTGTTCTGTTTTCTGGTTTTTCATATTTTATTCTGCCTAATGAGCAATCTTAATTGTGGAATTCAAAGATTATGGTAGTTAATAGAAGCATAGTTACGTCATATATTTGATTGTTTTTACAGCCAGCATTTTTTAAAGTCCTCAAAAATTGTTTTGCAGTGTTTATGATGACTAATCTTGATATGACTTTCATCCAGATCTGTCGAGTTGACCTCCAATTGCGTCAAAAGCACCATGTCTTGTTACAAAGTAGATCCACTCAAAATTTAATAAAGCCAAATAATTAACAAGAAAACAAGCATTTAAAACTGTTTATTTGCATTGGAACTGCGCTGAACAATTATCTGACAAAAATTGACATGTTTGTAAGTTCTGGATAATCAAACTGCTGACACTTGTTTTTAGGAAAACCAAACTTGATTCCTTGAAATGTGACATATCATCACTAACAACGGCATGATTTACTATCTTCCTCATACCAATTACCAAATACAAACAGTGAAGAGTATGGACTTGGGTATGAATCCAATGAGCACTTTGCATTTCGTCTTGTTATGTCAAACAGAAGTTCTCCACATAATCTATTTGAATGACCGCAGAGCCTTTGTCAAATTTATTCTTTACTTGGTTAAATTATTCTCACTGGATTTTATCACAAGATATTTTTTCTGTTGGCTGTTTTTTCGTCGTTTCAGGGTCATACGTTTTTCCATAATCCCGTTCCTCTGGGGATCGCCGGCTCATATCATCACTCTCACACTATTCTAAAATTTTATTTCGTGTATCCTCAGAATAAGTTTTCATTGGAGTTATGGTTTTTGCTTGAATAAATCATTAAGTATTAGTTAAATTTTCAGTATCCAGTTGACGGATGAATCCTTTTCTCTTTTTTTAACTGAATGGTAAACCTTAAACCTCTTTCGAACCTTCAAAACAGACTTTTGTAGAGTATTTTTCTAATTATGTGTACCTATTATTTTACCAGAAGTAGACTGTGCATTAACATCTTCAGATGATTTTTGTTTTTTTACTCACGCCATGCTTTCACCCTTAAGCGTGTTTCCTCTTTTTTCTAAGCTTATCTTCTGCCTATATGTTTTTTTTTGGCTTTCTTGGTTGTCTTTATATAACTTTCTGTCCTTATCGGCGTTGTATGGGGCAGAAACGTAGACCTTGAGAAAGGAAGACGAAAATAGGCTGAAGGCTTTCGAGATGTGGGTGTGGAGCAGGATGGAGAAGGTGCGTTGCACGGAAAGGAAGACAAACGAGGAAGTGCTTGACATGGTGGGCGAGGAGAAGAAACTTATAGATGAGATTAGGGGAAGACAGGGTAGCTGGCTGGAAGGGGTAATAATGAGGGACGATGGTTTGCTGAAGGCCGTGATAGAGGGTAGGATGTTGGATAAGCGGGGAAGGGGATGGAAGAGATCGGTGTTCTGAACGGGATGAAGAAAGGTAGGACTTATGCTGAGATGAAGAAACAAATACTAGAGGTAGAAAGGGCACGGCACGTGTAATAGTTCGTTGGATATTCTCTGGCATTCATCACAACCTACCTCTAACCGGTAGATTACTGTAATGAATAAATCAAGGTAAATTTTCTAATTCTCTTCATTTATTTTCATGTTGTTACAGTTCTCCATTCTATTATTAAACTACGGTGGGTTTTCAATTGCGTGATTAGTTGCAACCTGAAACAATGAAATTACCCACAATATTCATAGATAAACCCATTCAAATTAAATATAGTTTAAACTGTTTTATTTTAAAATAACTAAGAAAGACCTTACATAGTTTGTCATCTGTGGCTAATAGAATCAATTATTTTAAGTTGTGATCAATAAACTGGTAGGTACACTTGATAATAAAAAAAACCTTTATTTCCCGTGATGCTCTCACCATGCAGATGGTATTTCTAGGCCAAGGTTAAACCTATCTGTATTTCTATTTTATACTTCAACTCCTAGGCCTGCAACATCTTTAGTCGACACAAAACATGCAAAAACTCCAAATCATGAAACTCTCTCAGGCTATAAACCATTCTTGATTCCAATCATGATGTTTCTGTATCACAAGGGACTTCAGAGCAAATAGCTGAAATATCAAATTCTAGAATGTCGTTTTTGGAGGTATGGGATTTAACTGTGGTGCCAAAAAGCGCTTTTCGTGTCAATGCGTTTCATCACCTATCCAAAACCGGTATTTCGTTATTGGAAATTTAACCCATAAGATATCTAAATTTCCACTTGTAGCTGTGATGTCCGAATAACATAAATTCTTAATTTCCATTTTAATGACGAAAATAAGAAGAAATTTTCAAATCTGTTTGCCAGGTTATATCTCATTGACTATGTTTCTTCTGCATTTTAGCATCTCCACATGTTCTTACGAGTACTTTTAACTAAATTATGAAAAAATTAAAATCTGATTACGATAGTTGGAAGTTGCCGGGAGGAACATTTAATTACACAGTCGACAGGCGTTATTTTCAGGTTGGTAGCCCTGTGAAACCAAATTCTACGGATAAACCTAATGATATGAATGGTATTTTGATAATTATTTACTTCTTTTACAAGCACATTAAAGCCCTGAATTCGAATTAGTGTAGATGGTCACTCTAAAACAATTTATGAATTAACATTTTGGATGAAACAATTTCGCAGAATACGTCCATATTGTGGATTATTAGAGATCTCTATGTAGATGTAATAGAAACCACATACCATTTTTCAGCATTCCAATTTTAACAAATGAGCATCAAAAACGTAATTATATAACATAATTGGGTAAACAAAAATATATTTAGGCATACATAAATTATAATAAAAATTCTGCATATTGTACACATTTTGTTAGGGATTGACATGCTTCTTAGGATGTTCTCATTAGATATTGTATGGTTAATTGTATACTTCCACAGCAACAGTACATGCAAACGGAGATGTTAATAAGGAGAAAAATGATATTCTAAGATATTGAAAATAACCATTACTTAGTGACATGTGTACCATGGAGAGTTGTTGTGGCGTTGTTGACTTTGTTGGTTGACCTTCCTGTATTAAATTCCATAGCCCTGATGATCGAATACATTACATTCCAAAATATTGGTGAAGAATAGCCGATTTTATTTTAGAATTCTGACCTTACCTCGCCACCCCATTTAAATTAGTAATTTTATTTCATATTCTTTATTGATAAAATAAGCTTTATTTACGGAAGAGGATGGCAAAGGACGGAAGAGATAGAAGCAGCGTGCTGGCGAGGCCACATACCACCTCAGGTATAATTGGTCATGCGAGAGCAAGTAAAATAAGGGTTCACTCCGTTCGCAAAGGGTTAATGGACCACCACCTTCCGGCGGCGGGATGATAGCACTTCTAATGGATGTGGAGGAGGGAGGAGGCTTAGAGTTGGGACGAATAAAGGGGGAGGGGGTGTAGGTAGAGTGATTTGGAGCGTGTGACCCCGACCAGTGTGCCGGTCGGAATCCAGGGCCCCGGCAAGGTCGTGCAGCCCAACCCCATCGTCGTCTCACTTCTGCTCCAGCGCTTACTTCGCAGAGGGGAGGGACGAGGAGGAGGGGGGGGGGTGGCAACAAACCCACCCCCATCTCGCCCCCCTCCCCCACCTCCCTTCCTTGATCCTCTTCTCTTGCACCACTCTATAATTTGTTGGTCCGAGATGACAAAGAGAAATCGCTCTTCGTGGCCTTTTTTTTCGGGTCCGCAAAATGGAAACAAAACCGAGAAGCGGAGGAGCGGGGGGCGTTCAAGGGGGGGGGGAGGGAATTAGGGGAGGGGAGGGAATGGGAGGAAAAAAAGAAGGACCTCTCGGAAGAAGAGCTGAGGGACGCTCGGGATAGGAAGAGTTCAGAGGGCACAGTGGGGGGGGGGGGAGAATTGCGTGTTCCTCCCACCAGTTGACCCCAAGAGGATTCCCTTGAAAGTGTTCATCGAGATATTTTGATAAAATTTTATCAACGGTTTTTTGATAATTTGTGCCTATATTTTTAATGCTAACACTAGGTCAGAATAAATATAACTGTATCAGGCTGGATTTGGTGGAAGTTCTCGATATTCATATTTAAAAAAAACATTTGGTCATCTTCCAAAAGATTTTTTTCTTTGGTACGACGCGTTTACCGCACTGTGGCATAATCACTGTGGCACATGATTATGCCACAGTGTGGTGAAACGCGTCGTGCCAAAGAAATAAATCTGTGGAAGATTACCAATTGTTTTTATTCATTACGACTAGGTCAGAATTAAAATTACCTCAAAGTTATAATAAATAACTATAATTCCATGTATGCTACTGTAGAAAAATTCTTTTGCTTTCACAATAATTTCCATTTCACACACCATAGCAGCCACCATGTATATTAACATAAAATTTGGTACCAAAGGTCATTTACTCATAGCAGATGATCGCTGAAAAAACTTATTTTCGTATGTTTTTTACTTGAATCTTCTGACTTTACTATTGTTAACTTCGATTGTAGTTATTTTATTGGTGGTTAACGGCTTTTTGAAAAAAGGGAGATGTTGAGAGATGCAATGAAAAAGAATTTTTTATGATCTATCTAAAAACTAGATTTGAAGAGAATAATTTGACGTTAGTTACTTATTATTGACTTTTAAAAGAGTGTCCGACGTCATGCACTGAACTGCATCCTTACTTAACATTTCAGAGCGACATCCGCAGAAAACACTCGATTTTCCGTAAAATTTCCGCTGAACTTAAAAATAAAATATATTGCTGAATGTGGTGCCCACTGGAGGAATACTTCACTGAAATTATGCCTGCTGAAAGAGGGGAAAGTTTTCGTAATATATCTTGCGTTATGATAAGAAAGACTGCTTTTTCTCCTATATTCTGGTTTCCATGGTCAAAACCATCTACCAAACTTGTCGTATTTTATCTTTGAATGTATTCCATCTTAACAAATTATGGAGTAGAGATTATTTCATTCCCGTTAAATTCGTTTCATAAAATTAAAAAAAAATCTATAAGATACTTTTGAGGAAAATGAGATCATGAATAAAAGCACGAAGGATTACAGTTTATAAATGGTTATAGGAAAAAAAATTATAAAAACTTTGGACGTAAAATCGTTCCGTGAGGAGCAGGCGTCAAGGGCGTGGGTGGGGAAGGATGATGAGAGGAGGGGGGAATTTGGGTGCGGGGGTGGGGTGGGAGAAGTTCAACTTGGGGGAGAGTGGCCGTAGCCAATAAGCATATAAACAGCGCAGAACGCCGGAATCGGGCGTATCATTAACCTATTGCCTCACGACTCTCACAGATTCCACGGCCCGGACGGTTAGCGAGACGGACCCCCCCACTCCATTTCCACCTCCGACCACCACCTCGCAAATGGGAGTCCACGGAGGAAAGCTCCTTTTCCATCACCCTCCCTCCCTCCCCCCGCCTCTTCCAACTTCACCCACCTCCCAGCACGCCTCGGGTTAAGAAAAGAAGAACTTCTTCCACATCGCCTGTGTCTCACTGAGGTGACGGGCCCCGCACGAACTGAAATCCGTTGCAAACGAACTGGTCATGGGGCTCTTCGCCGGATCTTTCAAATGACGTCGGCCCCAGTCGTGAAGTCGTCGCCTGCTTTCACCCTAGGGTCGTGAGTTCGTGTCCCGCCAGGAAGAATTTTTCATCAACCGCAACATATTTGTGTGATTTCGTCCATTGTTACACGTTGATGCACTCGGTGTATAAGCCATTTTAGGCGTTAGTTTTCGGAGACATTGGAAATGGATAAAAACATTAATAAAAAGAAATAGTTTCCTTTCTTTCTTACACAATGGCTGAATTTCTAGGATCTGAAACTTCCGTCGGAACATAATGAATAAAAACACTTGATAATCTTCCACAGATTTATTTCTTTGGCACGACGCGTTTAACCACACTGTGGCACATGATTATGCCACACTGTGGTGAAACGGGTCGTGACAAAGAAATAAATCTGTGGAAGATTATCAAGTGTTTTTATTCTATGAATATCGAGAACTTCCACCATATCCAGCCTGAAACAGTTATATTTTTTCCGTCGGAACGTTTGGAGAGGTGATGGCTTGTTGATAAGGGCTCTGGAGGGGTGGACAAGTGGAAGGAAGAGGATGGGGACTTTGGAAGAGGTAAGGAGCGGTAGAAAGTATGAGGAGCTTAAGGGAATATCGATACAAAGATTGTTAGATTCAGGTTGTACAATATGGGGATGATAAATTTTATTAGAAAAGATTAGAGATGCGCATGTAACGAACTAAAAAAGAAAAACAAAGCAAACAATTGACAGAACCCTGAATCATCCACAAAGGATTCAGGAATGAAAGCCAAATGAAAATAATAAAGCTGTGAAGATGTTTACAGCTATTCATATGAATAACTTAAAGTATTTTATCCTGAAGTTTCATTATCATCGCATTTTAAAACTTATATTAGGGATTCAGAAGCGTATTTCGGAAATTGTCTGAAAATATTTGTATTTTCACATTCTTCTTGAAAGCATATATTTCGAGATTTTTTTGTTCGGTTTTTTTTTTTTTAAATTCCACATTTGGGTTTGGTTCATGGTAGATTAGCCCTGTCCATCGAGACGCACAGCGTATCGTTGCTTCTTGGTCCGTTTTTCTTCGTGAGCTGGATGAGAGCGTTTGTGCCAACTTGGGCGCTTCAGGGCCGGCATACTCCGAATCCGGCCTGTCTCTCGGACATCAAATAGGAGACAGCCTCGTCTGACACGCTTCATGCCGGAACAGATCACTAACAAGTGGCACAAATGGTATAGAGAAGCACCACAATTGAACAAAGGGTCTAAATATACCTCAAAATTGCTATAGGAATTAATTTTAATGCATAGTAATCCGCGGTTAGTTCGCTTAGAACGGTAATGGTCTAAACTTTGACGAATTTTCTATGCTACAACGAGAGGTAGGAAGTATGCTGAAATGGAGAAAGATAACTCGTGTCGGAAAAGATAAACCTTAGTGAGAACATTAGGAGGACAATGATGATCCTACAGAAACCTACTATAACCGGTAGATCACCCTTTACATATGTACGCTTTGTCTCAATAGATGAACTAGCATCGGGCAAATATTTTGCGGCGTCTCTAAATTAATGAAATTGTAACGAATAATCCTTTAATCTCTCTATTCTGTTATAAACTTACAAAAACGACAAATAGGAAACTAGGTCCCAAAATAAAGCATAATTTGAGATAAATTTGTAAAAGCGGACAAATCGAGGTGAAATAACATTAATTTATTACTTTTGCAAAACTTCTCCCAAAACTTGAACACTCATCTGGGGTGATTCCTTGACTTGCTATTATGCAAGAAATTCTTTGAGCAATCTTACTGTTCTAGCACTATTGCTGTGATGCTGTGAATGGCTTATAATAGGACTGCATAGGAAAACTTTCACTATTTCCAATAATCTATCAATTCTATTTCCTTAAATTACACCATTTTCCATAACCTCAACCATTTAAAAAGCTGAAATTCTTTAGAAATTCCACTTCCACGGAGGGAAAAACGAATGGAATGTGGAATATTACGAAAAAATATATACGATAAAGAAATCAATCTGGCTAATATACACAAATATTAGTTTTGGATTTCACTGATTTTAATCTTTTTCAACTAATATACATCTGTCCTTAAACAATTTTATTAAGACCCCAGTTTTTCTAGAAAACTGTTTATTAAAAAATACAGAGAGTGTTACAGTTTGGTATTCTGGATAAGATTCGAGTATGTATATTATTCCACAACCTCGTAAAAGCAGATGGATTGAACTGCATTTCTTTTATCGAGATAGAGTATTCAAACTGAGACATTCGATTTTAAGGGGCCTGACAAATGCTTTAAACTGTTTTGAGGCCTTTCATTCACCCACCAACGAGAAGAAATTAACGTCCAGTGAAATTATCGGTTTGATCCAAGTTTGGTTCATGCGTATCTAGGTAATTTGGGTACAAGTTGACCTCTAGTAATTCCATCCAACTGTCTGTGGTAAAGTCTCCACGTTCACTATAAAAGCATTGATTACCGTGAAATATTTATTGACTAGTTTGCAGTGTCATGGACCGACACTTGTTTTCAACGGGGAACTCGCGAAGTTATTATTCCGCTCCCTTCTTCTTGAGCATTTAAATATAATGATGGCCTTTGACTCACGATCTCACGAAGTCCTTCGTCCAGCAAGGACTGCTGGTCCCTTTCTCATCGGTCGGCACCTGCTGCAACCAGTCAGTCCCCTTTTTTCAAAGTAAATTATTATGTATGCCATCAAGAGTGGAGAATGTAAAATCCAATGCTTTATGAACATCGGACTCTACCGCAATTGTCCATTAAACGTATAGCATTATTTTTTCAACGGGCAATCCATTTGTAAAAAAATGTTTTGCCTCTAGAACAATAAAATACGTTAAAACAACTTATTACCAGGGGTATAGTTGCAAATGAGACTTCTATGGCCAACAATCCCTGGTTTATTGGTAAGAATTAAGGGTATAATACGAGAAATTATGCAAATGTTAAAGAACATTTTTTACAGCAACATCTTTATCTTGTGACTGCAAATGTATAAGAACCAATGCGTCTAAGTCACTAGCTCAATCGACATAAATTCTACCATGTGCATGCAAAAAAATTCGTCGCAGCATTGCAAGAATGACTTATGAATGAAAATTTCATGGTGATTTTGAACAAGGTTTTCCAATAAATTGATGGAAAGATTTCCACTCTTTGAACGCAATGACAAATCTGTTAAAATTTGTTTCAAATGTCATAGTTATGACATCTCCTTAATACAAGTAGAAATTGGTCCACCAAAATTTGCTCAAAGCTTAAATTATTATTTTATAATGAATAATACATCACTCGAGCAAGTATGTCTCCCAATGGAAGAATTTCATGCTCGAAATTTAGAAAATTCAACTGTTTTTATCAGATATCAGGTTGAGGTTTATCCTTTAGTCACCGAGTGGAGCATCTGTTAAATAAACTGCGATAAAATGTTAAATTAAGCTCCCACTGACTTGTTTTTTTATCAACCAGTAGTTACTCATTTTCTCATAGCGCAGCATTCTATGAAATAGTTATGAACTTGACATATATATATCGGCCACTTCGTAACCAGAAGATTGGATGTAAAGTAAAAATAGAGTTAGGAAGCGAATGAGAATTTGATCATTGAAAGGATCACGTTTTTCCTCACCCGCACGTCCACGTGAAATCCAGACGAGAATACTTACTATCAGGCATTCAACAGAAGAAAGCAGAAACCTTATTCAGTAAGGACTCAACAAGAACGAACCTCAGAAAACTCCATGGATGTGACGTCGCACATTTTGGCCGAAATTAACACTTCCAAATTAACAATTATTATTAACCTTTAGACTTTCAGTAAGTATGATTTTTCCGTACTCGAATAGCCAAAAAAGCCTTTGGGAGCACTAAACTAAGTTACTCAGAAATTATCCACCAGCAACACTCCAAAACTAGGCATAAGTTATGTATGATGGTTGGTATACTTGTAATTTCCTGAGAAATAGCTTATTTAGCACTAGGCTAGATTAGATTAGATTGTTAGTAGGTAGAGTTCCGCCTAGGAGGACCTGAGGCACTTAGACCAAATGGTCTATTGTGCCAACCACCATGTCTGTAATCACCCATAGAGTCCAGTCGCCCTGCTAAAGGCTAGCATGTCCTCTACGGGGATACCCCTGACTTCATCTAGTTCCAAAAATGGTGAGCCCAGATCCAGAGCCTAACTCTGGTCCTCATCAAAGCGGGACACTTGCAGAGTACGTGCGATGTTGTTAGCACTAGGCTAAACATCATTTCTGATTTGAAGTTGCTCATTAAAAAATACTTTCTCCGGATTAGGTAAAAGGAAGGATGTGGTTAAATTGAAGATCCAATTATAACAGACCTTGACAGTAAATTTCATCAAGCCTACGTGATTCAAAACTAGAAGTGTGATCTTATTAGAGGAAGAAATGTTGAATTTAAATTTTTCTCATCAAAGTTGCGAATTACAATGATAAATGCTAACAAGACCGTAGGGAGTGGCGAGGATAATGAAAGTGGTAACTCGTTGCGGAGTTGAGATACTGCTATTGAGTGAGTGTCTCCCCCCCTCATACTCGTGCTCGTAAAAATGCTCGACGCAACATGAGGAAAATGCGAGCCATAAGATAGTATCCCCCTCTTGTGGCTGAAAAGCCGACTCCTCACACACGCGGGAAAATCCAAAAATAACGTCACCATGAAGTTCATCTACATCTACATACTACCCCGCAAGCCACCTCAATAGGTGTGTGGCGGGGGGTGTTAGGACACCAGTCGTTTACATATAAAAAGGAAACGCTCTAATGAAATTACGCCTAGCATTTATTAAAGTGCCTTATTGTTCGGGGGAAAAACGAATTCCCATACCTATCCGTTCGGCAAAATATCTCTCTTAATTTATCGTTTCTGTCGGACCTGGAAATATAGTGGGGTTCTAATATGATTTTCTCCATGTCGCTCTTAAAGATATCTATTCTCAATTGCTCCAGCACTATAAGCCTAGCGCGCAGCCTCCGAGTCTCTAGCGGCTCCCAGCCTAATTCGTTTAACATCTGTGTAACGCTGTCTGTACGCCCGTAGCAGTTTTTGACGAATCGCGCAGCTTTCCTTTGTATTTTATTAAGTTCCCGGTTACATAAGTTATTCGTGTCATAGTTATAAACAATATGGAGGAATAATAATTCGCCAGTCACTATATCCACGAGGATCATTTAATTCCATTAGTTTGATTCGCACGTCATGGCGGAGAATTAGACTCACCTCGAAACGAACAAATCATTTTAACTCCTTGCGCTTACAATAGAGACTAAATATGAAATCAGCGTTCATGTTCCTCTTGATTATGCATAGAAGAGTGATAAAATGGAAGCTCAATATCCCTGACATTCTCCAAATTCATGTTCAACTCAAAACCTTTACTCAACAACTCACAATGCATTACGATTACAGTTTGATAATAGAGCAAAAATGAATAACAATAAAAACATTAAAAGTACAACTCACCTATTACCTTCGGTGTTCTACTCAAGAGGATAATTGGAGGGGTTGAAGAGAAAAACACTGAACTGAACGGAAGTTCTTGTTGAAGTAAGGAGCATTTTATATTAAGGAGCACTTCAAGTCATGGTTGAACATTGCCAGACGGTCATTGCCAAAGAAAAATGTTCGCATTTTCGTCGATAGCATTTTTATTAAATATTGGACAACATTGTCATTGTAAAAAGATCCCTCTCATTGGTAAATGTAATGAAGATCACCTGCTACATTTAGCAGTGGATTCTAATGAAAATATTATGAGCGTACAGCGTTCTACTGACTATTGACCAATTGGTTAGTGCTCTTGAAGATATTTCTTCAACAGGGCTACAGGCCAAAGATACCTATATGATCCCATTGTATTGTATTAGTGACAACGTCTACGGGTGGCTGTCGGTGTGTCAGAATAGATTTGTTGCTTCACTAAATAGCCCCGACTATATTGAAAATTTTAATGGAAGGGGAAACTTTTCTCATCAATATAAGACATACCAGGTGACAGCTGTATTTTCAGGTAACCTCTAACGCCTGTCAGCACTACAACATTGGAAATATATTCAAATAAATGAAAAACTGTCTATAATGAAAATTTTCACTTCCTAATGTATTTATATTAAATATTCGACAACGATGCTTAAGGGGCCTCCACCCTCGGCTTTGCCGGTCTGTATATGGACCATATTTGGAAGAGGTTTTCTCGTCAACCTCATAAGATAATTGAAGTTCGTCTTCAACTTATGAAAAAGTGTTCTTTTTATTATGTTTTGCCTTTGACAACAAAAGGATATTCCTCCCACGTTTTTCACAAAAGCTCTGCAAATAAGGGTCGGCGCGTTGCTATTTTACTCCCGTTTGGTGATGAATATTGGAAACATCTAAACAGACAGACAAAGATTGATTCTTTGTAATTCTTTTCCCGCATAAATTTCAGAGTCCATTAAAAGCGTTTTCCTAATAATGTCTGTGATTTTTGGACGTGCAAAACTAAATAAACGCCACCCTGGCGGTCCGTGGGAGACCAAGAAGTTCGCCCTTTCTCCGCAGCGTCTTCCATAGGCGCTCCGTGTCGTTCTAGGAGACCGAGTCGGCAACGCTGCTGTGGAGCAGGTAAGGGGGGGGGGGGGAGGAGGCAGGAAGGGGTTAGTATAGGGACAGTGAAAGTTTCGCTCGCTGCTCCCAGGATTGAGGGTCATAATAAGCCTTGCGGCGAAATATATTTTGCAGCGGGATTAATATTTATTCCTTCTGGAGACCTATCGTTAATGGTTAGACATCGCCTTCATTTTTCAAAGGGGGGATATTTTAATATTTGGGACGTGGACCCTTTAATCAAGTATCTGTACATGATCGATAATAATATGAAATTTGAGAAATGTCGTGCAACTCAATACCAAGCCCTTGAAAATGACTTAATTAACAAGTCGAAACCTTTATAGTCGGAAAGCGAAATGAAAATGTTTGTGGAATAATCAAAGGTTCCTTCATTTCCTTAGAATAACCTTATTCCGCCATCTTTACGCAATATATGGCTTTCAATGGAGGAAAATAAAGATCAAATACTAGCCCTGCAGCGGTATGCTGCTTCCGCGTACTGAATAATTACGTCACTTTGCCACCAGCCAATCATCGGGCGTTTTCGATTCTCATTTGTGTTTGAAAATTCTCTTGAACTTTAATGAATTAAATATCGCTAACTTCGTCAAAAAATAATAAAAAAATTTCACCGTGAAACGCAAACATATATTTCTATTGAGTTTTGGGGTTCATGATTATATCTGATATATATGCAAGTTCCCTATTGTTTGAATGCATGTAACCAAACGGTAACGCAAGGGCTTGCGGGTTTAATCAATTACTATCCAATCGATGAAGGCAATACATAGAATTTAAAAGCTAGGTTAGCATGATTTATTACAAAGAATCACATCTTCGAGTTCAAGAGAAGCATATCTGTACGACTTCAGCAGGTGGCTTCCAAACACGAGGCAGTTCTCCAACTGTATTGCAATGAGCCTCAATCATTTCTGCAAGGCAAGAAATAATATTTATGTTGCATTTTCAGAGAGTAAAGCCACAAACCTCTAAATTTCAAATTTTCGCATTAGGATAAACATTCAATATCGACAAAATACTACTTTTTTATGACATTGAATATCAAATTTCGAAGGTACTAATGAAATATCCTTACGAATGGATCGAAAGCTGCTGCGAAAACATTAACGACAACATGATGAGGGGTAAATCGAGAACGGCATACAGCATAGTCAAGAGACATTGTGGAGAAAAGAAACCAAGATGCCAAAACATTAGAGATCGAAATGGGAAACTGTTCTGTAGGATGAAGACATTGGAAATACATGGATGGACAAACGGAAAATATCTCAAAAAAAATCTTTCTTTTCCCCCGAAAGAATTCTTGCCACGTTTTCTCTCGTAATCATTAAAAACAGAAGGAAATGTTTCCTAAATTAGAAAAATTTTATAAAAGTTGCCTGCTGCCAGAGATAATTGATCCTCGACGCAGCAGGTCAATGGAAATACGGGATCCTGAATATATAATACAGGCTCAAAGAGAATTAAAAAATAAGCAAGAAACTCGTAGCCAAAAGTAAAAACCTATAAAAATCCTTTCAATAATTAAGTTTAACTGAATAAACTTCTTTCCAATAAATGATACTCCATGATGATTTTATTTGTTAAACAACCTTTCCGAAAACCTACCTCAGCCAACTCTCTCAAAAGGGTAATAATATACCACTGCGCTATACTGTGGTAAGAATTCGGAAAAAATGCGGACAAAAGTCATATTATCGACTTACCTTTCGTCGAGATGTTAAATTGGGGTTTTTCGTGGACATTACTAAGCTTAACCATTTGTTTCAGAGTACTTAATGAAAATATACGTTCAATAAAGTCATTGAAAAATTTAATCCCTTTAAAACACTTTGAAAATTGGAACAATAACGGTGACCAGCATAATAACGGACGTTGAGCGATTGGATAATCTAGGTTGTATTCTTTCTGTGACTGCTTCTCCCCGTTTTAAGAGAAATAATATGTCTCAAACGTCTCCCTGTCAAAGATTAGGACAGCTTGAAAGCGAGGCCGCTCTTCCCAGAATATCCCATTGTTCTTATTGAAGCGAGGCGAGGGTCTACGCGGTCTACATCGTCTACATTGTATGCCTTCCTCTTTTAACCCCCTCCCCTGAATGATGGGTGGGCGAGACGGTCGTTCGCCAGCAAAGATTATATACTTTCGCCAGCGTTGCAACGCACTCCTAGGCCAGTGACCTTGAAGCGAAACAGCAGATTCCTAATAATTGCCATTGTGGCCACCAGGGGTTCCACTGGAGATTCGCACCAACGACAACTGGCGGATTTTGGGGGGCACTATGCGTACCGGCGCGAGGAAAGCAGGGCCTTAAGACCTTAATTGGAATACCTCGTTTTCATCTTTTTATATTGGTAATGGGTTTTTCAAAATTAACTGTTATTATTTTTTATTTTATTTATGAACACATGCTTACTTCAAGAACCAACTTTAATGTGCTACAAGCTGATAAAATTCCTAACAGGAATCATTCCTGTGGTTTAAAGGGGATCTATGAGATACGAATATAATTCCGAGAAAGGCAATTTTTCCGCAAGATTAAGATTCAACCGAGACTCCCCGGCGGGACATTTTAATAAGAGATGATATCGAAAGGTCTCCTGAATCGGAATTATTTCGATTCGTTTCGAGCCGCTTTGCGGTCTGCGAAGGGCGTGTACAACAAGGCTCAGTTCTAGGTCCGGCATAAATGCTAACCTCGAATGTTCTGCCTCCGTTCGATTCGACCCGTACCACCACCACAGAAGAAGCCTTCACGCCTTTGCCCTTCTACGCACATTCCTCAACCTCCGCTCTCATCCCCATCTCGGCCGTTTTTTGAGGAGGCTGCTGCTTCTTCTTCTTCCACGGTTCAGCGACCGTCCCTCTCTCTACTCACCTCCCGCTCTCTCTCTCTCTCGGGATAGAGCGGGGACGCAACTGACTTGCGGGTGGGAGGTGGGTGGCCAGTGAACGAGAACGCGGGTGACTTGTGGGGAGGGCGGGCTCAGGGGGGGGGGGGCAGTGGGGAGGAGGAGAGGGATCAAGGGGCATCGACGATCGGAGACTGCCGGAGGTGGGTGTGTGGGGTTGGCGCTCGGGGGCGGGTCTTAACTCTTTCCCGATGGGGGCAGCATCTCCATGAAGGGGGCGGGAAGTGGTCGGGGGGGTGGGGGGGGGGGCGTGGTGGAAGGCGAGGTGGATGGTGGTGGGAGGATGATACAATACGATGCGATTGAGAATCGATACGAGAGCAGGTGGAATTCGCACCGGAGAGAAGTAACTCCGTCCATTGTCGTAACGGTTCTTCTCCACTCCAGTTGCCCGAGCCTCGAATCTTTCGTTGAGCAGTAACGAAGGAATTTTGTCGTCACGGTGCCATACTTCATACCTGGGTTCATTCAATCTCTTAAAATCGAGAGTCTTGAAAATATTTGTTGCTAATACACATTAACAATTTTTTATTTCGTTTGCGTCGCGAACAACATCTAGAACTCGTTTGTGAATTCACGACAGAACATTTAGAAAATATGAACTCACATTAAAGCCCATTACTAAAACGCATAACGGCATTCAACCAACTGACAACGCGAAGTTATATAAAACATTGTCATATTGGTTATTAGATTTTCAATCGAAGCCATGCTACCGCTAGGGCCTCTAATGGGAGCGTTAGGATACCATCCATGATTTAAGGGTTTCAATGCATTTTGTACGGACTTAATCGGATAAAATGGACTGTATTTTTGTCATAGTTACAAAAAACAGCGGAGCAAAATTTTGCTTGCGCCAATGATGAGCGATATTTCTCGACGAAACTAATCCCTTAAAACTGAACAAAAGAGAATTCCTGGAGTAGTCATGAAAATTACCCAAATATTTGCTTCTACTATCGTATTCATGAAATGCAATACCGCCTTGGGATGTGTAGCGAAGTTATGCGTTTCAATATGAATACTGGCCGTTGATTATGCTTTCAATGGTTACCTACTTTACGGAACAACTCCATGCAACCTCACGAGGCTCCACGAGGAAATGACGTCAAAGGGATTTGCGTTCAATAGGTGCAGGAATATGTTTTCAATACATACTTGGAATAGAAATATATCACCATTCATTTCACGTTCGCAAATAAATGTGGGATTGACTCCTACCATATGACAAAGTAATTCGTGGAAATAAGTTGCGCGCTGCAGTACGAATTTCATCCAGACAATAAGGATTGTCAAGAGCCAGAGGATATTGGAGCGTTTCCCTTTTGACTTGATTTTTTACGGTAATGTATCGACAGATTTACCCAACCATGATAAAAAATACGGAGGCAGTTTTTCCACCGCGACATCAACTTTGTCAACATAATTACAATTATTACAGCCATCGGTAACAGAAGAGTAAATATTGTTTTCCGCTTTGTATTCGCATCAAGGTTTGTTTTAATCCGTCAGCTACAGTAAAACTAAGATATTTGGCTTGATTATTTTACAATTTCAGATCACATGAGTCATAGGGTGATACGAAGGACATTGTTTAAACCCCGCGTCATTTTTCCAGAGGTGATAGAAGCGGCGAAATTTAACAGATAAGACTAAAAAACTGACAGGTAGACAATTTCCTTATTTCCACGCACCACTAGTGGCAACGAGCGAGAAATTAAAACTATAATAAGCGAAAAATACGCTTTCGTCCTTTCCTTCTTCCTATTCCTACTCCCTCCCTTTTCCGCTGCCGGCGTGTTAACATCCCCTGCCACATTCCCCAGAGCTGTAGCTCGCAGCGTGTAGTGTTTAGATGCGGATGTAGAAAACATTAGTGGAGAGAAATGTTTGCGTCGCGATACCAGTGCAGCGATGTTTGACCTGCGAACGGGGGCGGAGGTAAGGAAAGGGGATTTCGGAGGGGGCGGAGAGGGAGATGCCCGCAGGTGGAGTGGCGGAGGCGGTGGCTGGGGGATGGCAGGTTGTGAGAGGGGATTGGCCCCCGGGGGCAAACGGTGGGGTGGGGGGCGGGCGTGAGGGCTGCCTCACTCGCGCGCGGCTGATGCCCCGAAGGAGATGCACCCTTTGCGTCTCTCGAAGGCAGCAGCACAGGGGGAAGGAAGGGGTGGCGCGCACACTGATGGCCTCTGGTGGCGGTTGGGTCGGTCGGAGTGGATATCTGCCCCCCCCCCCCTACTGGACTACTCCCGGGGAATGCCGGGAAGAAGGGCGGGCGGGAGGGGAAGAGAGTAAGAGGACACGAGAAAGTCTCGGCAGCAACATATCCTTTCGGTTCCGCGTTTAGCGTGCTTTTTATCTCCGGCCACAATCTTGGCGTTTCATTAAAAGGGCGAGTTGCTTGGGAGGCCGCTCTTTGTAATTGACAACCGCCCTCCTCCGCGAGATGCGTGCTCGGCCCCACCTCCTCCTGCCCCCGCCATCCCTCCCTCTCACTCGGGAGGCCCCCGGGGGCGGGGGAGGCAGAAGACCTGCCGGGGGCGGTTACCCCGAGGCGGGCATCCTCCCTCGACTCTAGCCGTAGGGAGAGAACCGGTCCTCTCCGAACAGCAATTACCCTCCTCCTCCTCCTTGCTTTGCCTTGCCTCCATCGTTCTCCGAAGAAGACGAAGAGGAGGGGGTGGAGTCTTCGGCTGCGTGATCGTGGGGACGTGCGTGCGATAGCGGTCGTTGGGAGGCTGTTATGTTGGGGCGATGGGGGTTGGGGGGCGTCAAGGCAACACACAGAGGTCACTGGAGGGGCCGGCCGCCCCGCATTCCCCCGTGGCCCTTGTCGCCCCCTCACCAGTGGAAGCGGGGCGAGGTGGTGGGGGCGTCCGAAACGGCCCCCACACCCTCCCACTGCCGCCCCCCGAGATCAGTGGAATCGTAAGGGGGGGTTGGGAGCTGTGAGCGTTCTGTGGGGGCGAGGGAGGGGAAACATGTTGAGGCGTCGGTCGCGGTGAGGGGGGTGGGGGTCCGGGGGCATGCTCAACATTTCGCGCAGCGCTAAGCGATATGACCTGTCCATTCGAATCCAACAGCTAAGTAAATTGGACCAGGGACTCGTTCCAGAAACGCGGTCGAATACCCTGGCGCAGCAATTTCAAGCGTAGGCGAGTCCTTACTAGGATAGTATACTAGGATGATTCAACAACTATGGCCTAGTAAAATCACCCTAACTCGGATCTTGAACCTCAGTAAAACCCATCTGCCCAGCGGGATTGGAACCTGCAACCGTTGCCCAGCAGTGCGTTTATTTAGCAAAGATTTTTCGACGCTATTTCTTCTGATTACGCGATTATAATGATCCTGGTTACAAAAATAAGATCAGAGAAATAAATATACACGTTTTCCTACTTTCTTTTTCGATCTTTGGATAACTTTTTTCAGAAATATGTTCACATTTTCCCATCCACCAATATTAATAAATGCATTGCTATGATTACAATTCAAGCAAAAATCATTACAGTTCATCGAATTTTTTAGATCTACTAAATGTTTTGTTATTGCAGTGTTTACGATGGTATCTTGTTTTGAAATGAACTGGATTTCTACCTACCGCATTGAAAACATTACAAATCTGCCGGTGACTCCGAGGCATTATTATTTCCAAATCGCTTCCGTCTTCAGTTCCCGCGATTTCTCACGGTTGGCAGGCGTTTGGTATTATACTTGATGATATAATATGTCGATGTCGAAGGCGGCTCGGTTGCCGTGTAGTCGTCGAATTTCCTCCGAAGTCGCCCGAGGAGAGAGCATGTCTCACTATCTTTCTCTCTCTCTTGCTTCTCATTTGCATAAACGGCATTAATCATGAAGCAAAGCAGTAACATTAGGTCATTCGCTGACAGAATATGTAATCCATCGAGAGGTAACTCATAAAATGGGCTATTTAGCTTTTGGTTTCAAGTTACGATACTTGGATCTCATGCATTTTCTCTCTTTCTCCCCATCTGCACTCGCAAAAAAAAACTTAAAGACTTTACATTAGCATTCGGCGTACTATAGAATTGAGTGAATTCGTAGTAGCTGCTGGGCAAAAATGGCTGAGGACTGGAATTAGCATATTATGTTGGTTTGAAATATTAACGTGGTTGGAGCATTAAGGTCTTCCTTCAGTCCAAATATCGATTAACTGCACCCTTAAATACTCCTTATTCAATTCTAATACTCCAACGACCTCTAGCTGAGAATTCTTCCTCCGCTGATAATTTTGGCCATCAGAGACAGGACGAGCATACACGATGGACTTGACTTGACTTGACTTGATTTTATTTAACCTGGAGGTCATTATGATAAATGCTGTGAAAACAATCGAGAAGGAAAGGTGAATGGAGAGGAAGACGTAGTGAAGAAAGTGATGACTACGGTGAAAGAGAAAGGAAGTTAGTATGGGAGAGTAAAAAGGAGGCAAAGGAAGTTGTTAGACAGTGTGTCAAGTGGTAACTGGTGGACAACAGGGTTGATGGAAATTGGGATTATATAACTTATAGCGTGATTTTACCAACTTTCCTTCTTTGGAGGGAACCAAAATACTGTTGACAAATAAAACTGCGTCAGGTAGTACCAAGAGAAAGTTTTTGAAAATCATTCCATGTTAAGGTAGTTTGAGCGACAAATCACTTCACCTAGAATTTGATGAATTTGGCCACATTTTAAAGAAAAAACTATCATCTTACCAATTATACCAATATATCAACCCCTTGCCGAACTACTTTTCGAGCAATTTGTCTAAAAATATATAAGGTGATTTACACAGGGATAGATTATGGCAGTGCGCTCCAGAGGAAGAATATTTAAACAAATAGGAACTTCTGACATCTAGATTTTGTCAAAAAACTAACGGTGTGTAAATTGCATGTTTTATCAACTATTTATATAAAATAATCTATTACTCAACACAGTATGTTTTGCAGAATCGCAAAAAATCTGCGGTTTGAAGGGGTTTCAGCCGTACGGCGGGAAAAAAATCAGTCAAGTTAGAGACTTATGCAGCTTTATTTATTTAATTACTGAGAATTTTAGTCATATATAATTATATATTTGCGCCATTAATATTACAATATTTATTTCACACTTCTTACAGACGCTTATGTCAAAAAATAAAATTATAATGTGGTCTCTATTATGACTAGAGAACTATCTCGCTCATACCACCTTAACTCATAAACACGCCATTATACTCGCGGGTCTTTTCAAATAGCTGGTTTCCCCCCGTCCACCATCCCGGATGTTCGTCAGCCATTTTACCAATCCACTCGACCTTCGACACGCAATCATATAAAATTGGCATCGCCATCCACCTTTTTTGTTGGTACTAACCCTACTCCAGCCGCGTCAAGTCCTTCAAAAAATTATAACGAAAATCCCTCGCAGCGATTAACTCCCCGTGACTCTACGCCAGTCCAATTATGAGGAGAATTTATTGACTCGAGATGGATTTTTTCAAGAGAGCGGGAGGATATTCCAGTCCATCGTTTTACTTCTTCACTATTTCCGTTCTTGTCAACGGTTGTATGGATGCATTTAAAAAATGAAGTAATTTAGCGTAAAGCATTCACTCAGTAGTAACCAGGCGTCGGAAAAAATTGGGTTTGCTGTTGTTTAGTCATGGTATTATCCAAAATATTTAGCCATAAAACAGGAAATCACGTAAGCATATATATAAGCATAGCATATAACTGAAAATCGCTTCGGAAATAATACGTAAAACTTCAATAAATTAAAGCAAACTGGATTCAAGTCTTGCCCCCCACATTCCTGGTTCAATATATCACTTATCGTACATTTTGGTTTGAATTCACATCCCCTCATCTTAACTGGAAAATTTCTTCCGCACATAAACAGCATACTGCTTTGGAACACGCTAATCAATTCAAACGCAATTTGAACATTTCCAAAGAATTTTGATACTACTACGTGTTTCAACTCACAGAGTCATCTTCGGGTACAAGAAGGTCTGTGAAGGAAATGTTTTTTAATTAATACGGTTTCCTTACACTATGTAAAGGCTGAATATGTTGAATTGGTATGTATAACATGTATTAAAAAATATATATTTACAATAAATACCTTCATAATAGCTTCATAACACAGTAACTTCATTACTTCTCGATAATTTGCGGCGACAATAATTATTAGTGATATGTGGTGCAATTAAATCGGTTCTAGTAGGCTGCAGTAAAATACGAGTAGCTGGTAGTAGTAGTCATAGTTTCCACTACTCAAGGGCTGTTTTTTTACCTCAGACTGCTCATCTTCACCTCGGAATTATTTTTTTTGCTTTAATATTTTCCCACCTATCACATTCTTCAGCATTCCCATACCATTCATTATATCCAACCAGTTAATTTTTATTTTGTTTCAACAGCTTACTCCCCCCACGGTACCGCTATAATTTCTTGGACCTTTCCCAAATCCTTCCACCTTAATACTCTACCATCTTTTCTGGTCCTTCTTCCTCAGGAACAAATTAGCGCAATTATATTTCATAGTAAAATCTCAATTAACCTGACTCCATGCGTTTAATTATGGCTCTAAGCAATCAGTTTCCTCCTTTGCTTGCATTCTATTTAGCTGCTGCAAACGAAGGACTAATTTCTAAAGTGACATTTCTCCAAGATCAGACTATGTTCAGTAACTTCTCTACAATTTATCAAATAAACACCGTAGTTTTGATACTAAATCCAGTGATTTTTTCCTGTGGTAATCGTTCATTTATTTCCTCTTTTAAGGTTTGGAAGCAAATACTTTGTGTACATATGTTAAAAGTAATTCCGTCTTGTATAAAGCTGTCATTATCTTTGAACTCATGTATTTTGATTTTTCACCTTCTGACATTTATTTTTAATATTACAAAGATATTGTGGAATAGTGTTGCCGTTGCAGACTCTTATTTTCTTCTTATTATACTAAATAGTCATTTGTAATTTAATAATGGTAATATAAGGTGGTCATTTACTAATAATTATGTATTGTCTATTTGAGTTCAATAAGTCATGTTGTATAATTACTGTTCTAAGTGGATATTAATCCAAGAACAATAAATACTATGATTATGCAACTGCTATTTATGTTTTTACTATGAGGACAATATCGTTAATCAAATTCAAAATATAGATTGTCTTGGACGTACACTGTCACATGAGTTGGCTTACGGCGATGAGAAATAGGGTATTTGAGGGTGAGAGGGGGTTGGGGCTTAAACGGCATGGGATGGAAGAAGGACATATCCGCGGTTCGTTAAAGTCAGGTATTAGAGTGGTGAGGTCGATCGATGGTGTGGATCGTGGCTTTGATCAATTATTTTTTCAGTTAGCAGGAATCAGGTTATAGTATCACTTAGGCTAGCAGGTAACGGGTTACGCTTTGCGGCTTGAACGCAAAAAGTGTCGATGATGTTGTCATTGAACTCCTGTTAAATACCAGGGAGCCATATGTAATAAGGGAGGCTGGTGTACTCGGCATACACGTGAAATCAACCACCAGATATTACAAATTCGTCCGTCACCGGGATGAATCATAGTGGCCATGCAAAAATGGAATTGCAATTAATATGACACTAATTACTAATATATTATTATGGGAGCATATGTGTCCATTCTCACATAAATACAGTAGATAAGTGAACCTGCGTATTCAAATAAAATAATATAATTCGCGCGACAAAGTTTATCATAAGTTCCATTTGATATAATTGCATACTCATTGTTGCTAACGTGCTGTAGCTTGTAGTCCATTCAATAAGACGTTTGCCAGTTAGATATCACAACATATCATTCAAACACCAAAACATTACATTTGAAATGCATTATGATTTGAATTTAAAATAAATACATCGACATTTTCACATAAAAAATATCTACACACCTGCAAGACAATAATTTCATCGCTAGGTTCATGGTAAATGGACCCTCAAGACAGTGTAATATACAAAGGGCCCTCATTCCCTTCCAACAACGTCCTTTGGATATATCCACCCCATTCTTGACTATTGTTCTCCCATCTGATCTTCTGCCTACCCGTCAACATTGAAATTCCTTAATCGCAACATTACAATCTTTTTCGCTCTTGGTCGTTATCGTAATCCCTCCCCTTAGAACCTTATCCCGTCAACAAATTCTTTCCCTCTGGGAATTCAGGACCTAAATCCCCGCTGACAGATATCTAACCTAAAATTGCGAAGTAGCATCATGAAATGGGGCCATCCGAAATAATGATCTCCTGTCAATTTTTTCTCTTTGTTTACCCCCTCGCTAATCCAATCGCATCAACCGTGGACACATTCCTGAATTCCGGCTTTCCATATTCAAGAGATTCCGCTTCTACAGAATTACGACCTATTTGATTCCCTTGTAACAAAGTATTCATCTTTTGTTCTTATTTTTCCACGACCACATCCAACTCCTTCTCTTAAGATCTTTCAGTGGTTTTGCTTATACTTTTTTTGTGACTCGTGTGATTGCTCATGTGATTGGTAGTCGTTTCTCGTTTTTTAATGTACTTTATCTGTTTTTCCGTTATGTCCGCCAATGTAAAAGGCCTATGTGCTGCTTTTGGTGATTTGAAAATAAATAAAATGTAAAAAATAGCTTAATGGTATCAATTGCTTCAGCCGTTAGGTTATCTTGTGGCATCATCATGCAAAAGTCTCAATTACCATGTTTTCCTGGTTGCTGCAGCTACGGTTACAGCCGTTCAAAACTGCTGTAACCAGTGGTCACCGACACCAGCAATCATAACCGATTATCGAGGCTCTGGAGTGAGGCGGATAAGAGGTTGAATGTGAGGCGTGGTGTTTGGGTGAGGCTTACCATAGTTCCCACGGAAGCTCGTCTCCTCCCACCTTTCCCATGATGCTTCACGATGGAGAGGGTGGTGGCTGTGGTGGAAGGGGAGGGGCGATGCCTCCCTCTCAATATCAAAGGGTATTTTATGCAAATGACGGGAGCAGTTGCTGTTCGCCTCGAAGCAGAAACAACGGCGGAGGTGCAACGCGCAGGGATACTTGTGTATGCGTCCGATGATGTGTGTGTGTTGTCTTAAGGAAAGCATGAGCCAACTAGTAAAAAGGAAGTCGCTGACGCAATTACCCTTTTTAAAAAAAAAAACGCAATGATTTTTTAAATGGCTTCAGTACTTTTATATCCCCTCGGTTACGGATAAACTCAATTTTCAAGAGCTCAGAATTAAATTTTTTTTAACTATAGATGAGTGCGAAATTCCACAGCGGAAAAATCCTTTCATCATCAAAATTTGTAAAAAAAACAAATACGAGTTTCCCTGCTAAAATACTCACAATCTCAAGCTGAATATTCACTCAACCTTGCTAAGTTGTATTTTCCGGTTTACATTATACAGGGTGATTACAAAACAATGCGTCGGTTTCAAATATCTGTATTTTTAAAATGGCACGAGCTACAGGGCTGCGCGACCTCATAAAATGCCCGTTACGTTATCTAGTTTTGTTGAAAAAAACATCATATATTTCATCAATGTCATATTTACGCCGAGAAGCACGTTGCACCATGGTAACAGACTCACTTTTCGCGTACTGCAACACACAAAACGACTTTTGTTGAACGTTGCCATCGGAGAAACTTGCGAAAAAATATGATCGATTCATGTTTTACTTATTTTAGTGAAAACTAGTTGGGACTTGTATAAGTTGTTCTAAACCATGGATAGCCATAAGGGATTGATATTCGTAAGAAATATCGTTATATTGTAATAAGCAGAGAATCATGTCACGAATTACTATCAAATTTTTCTCTTGCGAAACGGCTAATGTTAACTAATGGCAATCTCTTTTAATGTTACGGAAGAATTGAATCACTTTGTTAACTCCACTAAATTATTTATTACCACGACCCGGGTTCCAAAACTTGGTGGATTCTTCAGGTGACACCAAGATCCCGATCCTGAAGATGACACCCGGTTGAAGATGACACAAGGTGTTGAAACCCGGGTCGTGGTAATAAATAATTTAGTGAAGTTAACAAAGTTATTACACTATTCAGTAATGGATAAATTTCACAAGGTAAAGCCTACAACAGTGTTCCGTAGCATTTCTTTGTCGGTATGTATATTCTCAAAGGCAGGGGTCTTCGACCGGCGAAAAAGGGTTCCCATCGCCGAGTGGCCAGGCGTCCCTGGCAATTCCAAGGGTGATGACCCTCTATTCATTAAAATAAAGTTTAGTACTTTTCTACACTTTTTATTTTTTAAACACACTACGCGTTTCACCAATTTTATGGCATCGTCAGGTGACACCAAGATCCTGATCTTGAAGATGACACAAGGTGTTGAAACCCAGGTCGTGGTAATAAATAATTTAGTGAAGTTAACAAAGTTATTAAATTCTTCCGTAATGGATGAATTTCACAAGATAAAGCCTACAACAGTGTTCCGGCATCTGACGATGCCATAAAATTGGTGAAACTCGTAGTGTGTTTAAAAAAAATAAAAATTGTAGAAAAGTACAAAACTTTATTATAATGAATATTAAAAGTTTCTACAAAGTAGACCCTGAAGCTGTGAATTTTATGATGACCCGGGTTTTGCCGGCCCTGCAGAGGGTGAAGGACCAGGCCATGAAAGAGGCCGTACATGGAGAAGTTATTGCTCTCCCCGCCCCCGCGCCCCCTCTGGAAAGGGTTTTCCCTGACACCAGATGCAAGGGGGGAGAGAGGAGGCGCTTTGCTTGGCGTGGACAGAGCATCAGTCGGACGTCGCACAGCTCTTGCCGTGTGCTCATCACTCTACTTGTAAACTTACCAATTAAACAAAAAAAACCGATCTGGTGTTAATTATAAAAAATCAAGAACCAGTCGACTCATATTAAGTTCCGGTTCGACGGGGTCTCCAGCGCCGACGAATCAACCGCGAGATTTACGATCTCGACGGCACGCGCGGACAAACAAATAAGTATCGACCCCATTTCCAAACAGTTTCCTCTTTTAATGTGTTCCAAAAGATACGCATAATTTTCAACTCGACTTGCAATCCCCTTAAGAAAGGAAAAGCGGGGTCCTAAAAATAATTTTCACAGCAGCTAATGTGCCAGTGGTATTGAACGAATGACATTAACATGAAATAAAACGTAAAAATGGAGCGCACATCCAATGAGGTACGAATAAACAATTTATTTATACATAGTACATAGGCAACACTGACGGTTAATTTTTTTCAAAGCTCTCAAGGGAGATTCGCAGAAACTCGGCCTATGAAGAAATTATTCAAAATCACCATCCATTTGATTTGTCATCGGCATAAATACCACAATGGATATCGCCATTTTTAATAAGAATTTGGCATTGGAAATAACGTAAGGAATTTTATATAGTCTTCATCGCCATAGTTTCTGCTCTGTCGTCTCAAATGGCCGCTAATATTTGACCGCCGTGCACACGTCCCCGTTTTTCTAATCATATATCTCGCCCATCAATCAAATAGATAGAAGTCAACTGCTCCCCCCCTCTCTTCCGACGTAACCCTCCCTCTCCCCCCCCCCCTGGGCTTCCTCCTCCACCCCTCCGCCCCGCTCCGGGCAGAAGAAAGCGTGCGGCTGGCATCTCTCATTTCGTTCTCATCTTCTGAATGATGATTGAAAATTAAGGAGGGTGTGACATAAAATGAGGCACGTTTATCATGTACGCAATGTTTGCGTGATATAAGAGGCCCTTATCAATTTGATTCAACATAATTCTTACCTTTAAGTAGACTTTTTATTAACAAAATACGCATGAAATTACATCGTAAGTGGCGTATATATATGCTCAAAATGGTGCAAATATATTTACATCATTAGGTAAGTATGTATAAGTTGTTTATTTTACAGTAAAGAATATAAAAGATGACATATTAAGCGAATATCGCTACTTATAGATAGATTTTGAGCTACAGTGTGACAATTTCAAAGGAGCATCAATCGAATATTCTGAATCTTAATGGGATAACAATTGGGTATTATTTGAGAACCACTATAACATAAAGCAATTCTTGTTGAGAAGAAGAAAGATCATACGAGAATGCTGAACTGCATGGACAAAACTCAGAAGAAAAACAACTTCAAGATTAGTGCTTAAAAAAAACAAGGTTATAGTTTCTGGAAGAAATCAAGGGGACAGAATCGCCGTTTAACTTGAGCATCAAAAAATTCCACGAGTGGAAGAATTTTGATATATGGGAAGCAGATTCACCAGCGATAGGATATCCAATAATGACATTGTGAGGAGAATATCCCAAGTAAAGAATGCATTCTACCAAAAGAGAAGTCTGATGACAACTGGTAACATTAGCCTGGACATTAACAGCAGCAGAGAAAAGGATATTGAAAGCAATGAAGATGTGGTGTTCCCGAAGAATGATGAAGATCAAAGGTGTGCAGAGAATCACTAACTAAGGAGTCCTACGAAAAGCTGGAGAGAAAAGAAGAATAATAAAAACTCGGCGAAGAAGGAGAGAAAAACTAATTGGACACATCTTGCGACCCAATAGCAATGACAACAATGTCGGAAGGAGAAATAAATGGGAAGAATTATAGAGGAAGACCAAGAATGTAATACATCATTGAAGGACGTCAAAGTAAATAGTTATGTTGGAAGAAGTGGATGGCAGAGAGGAGATAGGAAGGGAGAGCTATACTGCAAACCAATCTTCGGATTGATGACAATTGGTAATGACGTGGATTTCACGCAAAGAAGAGTTTTTATTCTGCATCAGTGTATATTAGTATAGCTGCGGCAAAAAATTTCACCCGGAAACCATCTTTATTTCATGCACTGGATTTCCAACGCAAGCCTATTGTAAGAAAGAATAAACAACATACAAAGTTGGAAGGGAATTTATTTCCTTAATTCCATCAAAAGTTTCCGTATCACTGAACTACCCTGTGATGTTTATTTGTGGGTAAAGGAAGACAGTTTGAAAATACCTCGTAAAAACCTCGCAGGACTTGTTCTACGGATCACTGGCTTTCCAGATAAAACCTCAAATGAGAAACGTGCTTGAACACACGTGTAATTAGTTGAGTTAGGAGTATGAATAAAAGAGCATAAAAATTATTAAAAATTTTGAATTGTAATGAAATCTGAGGAAGGAGTTCCACCGAGTAACGCCAGAGACAGTGTCCTATATTGAAAGCTGAGGAACTCTTCTTATATTTTTACATCTTTCCTTTGCGACTTACTTCATTGATAACTGCTAATCTGTAAAAGGGGAGGAGTGGCCAAAGAATGTTATTGTTTTGAGTGCTACGGTTGAGCTCACCATGGAAAGATAGCGGTTATATGGACGCAAATGAGCGGAAACACAAATGCCTTGAAATTATGTAGTTGGTATGTACATCCTGGATCGTATCTCGAATAAGTCACATTTTCTTTCACTGATACAGTCCCCAAATTAAAAACCGGTTGAAGTTAATGGAAATACATTAAAATTGTGGCAGCATTGTGGAATGGCGTGAATTATTGTTGGTAGCAAGGTGAAATGCAGTAATTTCGAGAAAGAGAGACAGTGAGTCCGTCAAGTCAATTGGTGACACCCCAGGGTGAGAGAAGCACCTTTGACACATTGCTCGACCGCGACTGACTGGATCATGGGTGCTGGTAGAGGGGCGGTGGGTCTTCGGAGGAACCGACGATAAGGGCTGATCCCGCAGGTGAACGAAGGAGCACACTTGATCAGTGGCATTGCACATGAATGATGTGCGGATAAGTGTGTGGCTGGGTGTGGTTAGAATTATTAAAAGGATGTTTTTTTGGAGGGTTGATCTTCAATATATAATATCGTACTAACTCATGCCAAAGTTTCGAAAATTTATATTTTCATCATCAGGGCTTGAGGTGGATAAATTAGATTAAGGAGTCAGAATATCCAAACAGTTCTTATGTATATTGACATTAGTTTTTTTTCGAAACGTTGGCAAGAGTACTCGTGCGATGAAATTAATTGAAGACTAACTCTCCAAAAAACACCCTTTTCATAATAAAGTGCTCGATAACTAGCTCTCATCAAGTTAAAATTATTGTATTAGAGATTTGCATGGGGGACTTGTTCTAATACATCCAAACCGTTTTGATCAAGGCGTCCAAGGCTGACTAAAATGTTCATTGCTTTCTACAAGTTTTTTCATAGGCTGTTAGAGGGGAGAACACTGGGGAAGCGTGGGACAGGAAGGAAGAGGATAGGAATTCTGGATGAAATAAGAGGAGGTAGAAGATATGAAGAATTGAAGAGGGATCTAATGGCGGGACATCCTTAGGAGGGAAAGCGAGACAATGGGTAGGAAATCGGTATGCAGAATGGGGACTGTCCAAGAGCCTACCAATCAGCTGGTAGAATATTTTGATTGAAAATTATTGTTACAGGAGTGCGGCTAAGGCCGGTTCGGGTGCGGTGGGATCAACTCCTCTGCAAACTCAATGTTCGCGAGTTTTAGTTCCACCCGGATGGGTTTTCAACCGCAAAACGTATACTCGTGTGCGTTCGCCAAATGTTGCTTCTCATTTTTTTCCGATGTAAAAAACCTTCGGTTCTATTTTCGGGGATATTAGAAAAAATATAATATAGTGGTGATGTCCTTTACGGCGAACAATTACAGATTCGTTTAAGCGGTCTAATCGTGACGAAAAGGCAGTTTTCTGTAACAAGAGCCGAACCAAAACATCCCATCGCATGATGAGGAAGATGCCCAATCCGTCCGCTCCTCCCTTTTTTCAACGATCCCTTTCCATTTTGATGCGAGTAGGGTCGCGCCCCCCCCCCCCCCCCGTTTGCCCAGGTAGAGGGGAAGGGAGGGAGGGAGGGGATCATGGGAAAGTCCTCTTCCCAAGCGGGCCACTCACAAATGAGCAACTTTTTTCGCCCCGGGATTAAACGGTAGGCGTGAGCGCGGCCTTCATCTCCATCGGGGAGAAGAAGAAGAAGGAAGGAGAAGGCAAGAAGAGACGCCTCTCCTCTCGTTGTCGGTCGGTGGGAACGGTCTGGGGTTGAGTGTGGGAGGGAGAGGGAAACGCCGGAGGAGCGTGACACACAAGAGATTGCCCGGGCCAATTTATTCATGCCTCTCTTGGACTTTCGCCGTCCACGCCAACCCGAACTCCCGCCCCCATGCCAATCCCTCAAACCTCCACCTTTTACACTTGTTTTACGTAATCATAGAGAAATGGCTTATAAAAAAACATAAAAACGAAGAACGCTGGAAAACGATTCAAAAAGAACTTTTTAATTTATTTTTGAGAAAGAAAAGACAGAGTAAATCCTCCCAAAGTTAGAGATAACTATCTCTCCAGGGTGAATTGTCTGCGTTTAATTAGCAAAGTGGAAAGGAGGTGCACAATCAATTGTAAATTCTTTCAGCACCTTGCACAATCACTCCTTGTCACGCCTCAATGACGTAATAAAATTAATCGCGTTGTAATTTTTCACACGAACAAGTACGGAAACAGTGAAAATGGAGAACTCGTTCATCAAGCGTCTAAAAAGATAATTTCTAGAGATAGTAAGAACTGTGGATAGTTAAAAAGGCATACCGATTCTGAAAGAAAAGTATTTGATATTGAGGCAGAATCACAGGGAAGTAATATTGAGACAAAATCCTACTAACGATTTGGTACATGGGACTCCACCAGAATATTTGCTATGCGTAGATAAAATAGCGATAGTGTACTCCCTTCCATCTTACAATGTACAACCAAACCACGAGTGTTCTAATGTAAGATCTATCTTGATGACGTATGAATCGAATGAGAGAAAGATGTTAAGAGAGAGGTTTCGGTGGTAAAAATAGAAAAGTTGGGTATAAATGTGTGGACCGCTGATTGCATGTTTTAAGAATAGACAACAAATAAAGAAGTTAGTTAGCTCTTCGGTGAGAAGATTTAAAACGGGAGAGAGAACAATGAGAGAGGTAAAGAAAGAAGGAGACTTGTGATTGTGGAGAAAGTAAGGGCTTTTACAAAGAGCAAGGATGTGTGTGATGAAGTCCATGAATGCGGCAGTCTCGGAAGAGACATTTTAGGATAGGATAGTGTTAAATAAGCAGGTAAAAACAGAACCAAGTTATCAGTTCTGCCAGCAATATGTTTTTCTCGAAGGTATTTCAACCGGAAATGGAACGAGTGTTTATGTATGTTATCTCGTCACCGATTTACTGTGAATCCTTGACTAAAATCTAAAAGTTTGTGAGTAAATCATCTGCTAACAACGCAACTCCTCCCGTTCTTATACATTCACATGAAGTGTTTACAAGGTATGAAAGAATTGGCGATTACGCTACCCTCGCACATGCGTCATCCTCGATCTTATATCGTTATAGAACACTTACTTAGTTCCTTCGACCGCACTCTATAGTATTTTTTTCTATTCAATTACAAGGCCTGTTTACAGGAAGCATGAACCCACGAAGGTTCATGCATCTTCTGCCACTTCAAAATTTTAACGTGAACGGACAGACTTGCGCGAATGCATGTCCAGAAAATACACCCAGTTAAATTTTCCTGGATATGTTCCTGATCATATTCACGCAGGGCCCGCGAGGGTTCATGCATTGCGTAGACAGGGTTTAACGATTGCAGGGTTTGCAGGGCTCCATCGAGGCCCGCGATGGTGATTGTGGGTTGTGCTGTTGTCTTCTATTAGGCACCACACTTCACTCCGGTCATACACGCAGGTGAGCATACGACACAAGTGATTGTATTTATACTCTCGATCAAGTGCCCTTCTATGGCTAAATGGAAATTTTTCACTACGTTTACTACTTAAAGGTCACTCTTGAAAACTGACTCCCTTTTCCTCAGAATATTTAATGCATTTCCCAAAAAAAGAACCTTCCAAATACTGCTTTGAAGTAACTCAAATATTAACGTTATAATTTTATTACCTGGAATGAGGCTTTTACAGATCGGTTCCAATTATTACGGTTCAAATTATAATGATAGTTTATTTCATTTGTTGGCTGAGTAATTCTGGCCCCATACCACATCCTCAAGTACGAAAAATATGAAAGAATAAGAGGAATAGACTTCCAATCACAGAGGCTCAAGGATTCTATTTTCCCATAACACACTGCCACGGTATGTAACCTACTACTGCTTCTATGGCGATGGTGGCTTTTTAATTATAAAGAGAGAATACTGCTGTGGGCAGGTATTTCACTGAGAAGAGATTTGATATAAATTCACTACAAGGCCAAAAACAATTCCACCACAGCCACTTTGAATGCTTATTTTTTTATTGAATGAAATCAGCTAAGAAAAAATGCGGCAGTTTAGTTATGCATCAGTTATATTATTTAAACTGTAAATAATATATTTCAATATTAGTTTCAACGCATGCCAGCCATATGGATGGCTTTAATATTAAGAATGCAGCTTCGGGGTTTTCACACACTATTTTCTCAGGAAATTACACTCTGTAACAAAATTGCTTGTATTTGTATTTGGACTCCGACATTATCTCCAATGGTATCCTGTTAATGGATTTAATCACCGCGGTGGCTACTGAATTATTTCCACGCACGGCATTAATGGTGAATGCAAATTTGGGTCCAAAGACAGCAAATAACTCGAGGCGGAGAACGAAAGAATAGACATCGATCGCCTAAATAGCACGTGGACTTGTGTTTCTTCAGTGCATTCCTTCCGCTTGTATATTTGCCCCTGGAGTTCATTTGACCTCAGTTTCGTTAGCCCTGTTTCTCCGCAACCTTCCTCGTCGGCCCTCGGCGATGTAAAGTTATTCCAGCAAAGGCCGCAGCCAGCCATGTGTGCCAAAAATCCAAATGTTTTCCAACCCGTCCCAATTCAATTAAAGTTGTAAAATTGGGCATGGAAGGTGTCCACATATTCTTTAAAGTTGTAGTACTACCTGCAGAAGAGACAGTGATGTAGAAAACTCTATCATCACTATGTGACAGCCTGCCGCGCAATATGAATTTACATGTTGCCATTTCACTTGTAATGAATTTTTCATCATGGGCTACGAAAGAATTGCCTCATAATGATACTTCATGGAAGAACTTATGCATTCCTCATGCTCCCATCGAAGTAATGAGCGAAAAGTGTTTTCGATCAATCTCCGAGGAACGAAGAGGAATAACGTCAAGTTTTGAACAACAAATTTGCTCCGAGAATATAATTAACTTTTGAAATACTAAAGAACAGTGAAAATGTTTTGTGATTAAAAACATTTATGACTTCGATTAATCCATATTTGGCATGGTTTGGATTGAGTGAGTTTTTGCCGGATTCAAGACTTCCTCAACGGCTAGGAGAGTGCAACAACAAATGCGGAATTTTAATCAACTTCTGCATCGTATGCAGAAAATGCATAATATTCTCTTCTACTGATTTCGACACAATGCACCAAAAATGGTCCAGTGGTTTCATTCTAGAGAAATTTAAAAAAAGGGCACCTTGTGAAATTTTGAACAGGAAAGACTGGAAAAAAATATAATATTCAGTGTAACGCTCGCTGTTTGGTGTAGACGCGTGGACTCTGAGGAAAGAGGATGAGAATAGGCAGGGGGCGTATGAGATGTGGGCATAGAGGAGAATCCAGGAAGTGCGATTGGCGTAATGGAAGAGAAGTGAGTTAGTGTTTGGTGAAGTCGGTGACGAGAGAAAAGTTCTGGAAAAGATTGGAAGGAGGCAGAGCAGGTTGTTAAACAGGTAGTTTACTGCGAGGGTATGCTGATGGCCGTGATAGAGAGGAAGATATAGAGTGAACGGGGAAGGAGAACAGAGAATAGGCTTCGTAGACGGCTAGGAAGCGGAGCAGAACGTCTATGACATTAGGCACTACGTGAATCACAGAAATTCACCCTTTCCATCCGTCGCTGTTATTGTCGTCTTCAAAACAAATACCATCACCAAAACTCCTCGCTGACATCGTTTTTCCAACCGCAACTCAGCAATAAACAGGAATAATGCAGAATATTGAACACTTCACGATGTTACACCGCCTTCTTCTCTACCCGGTGTTGTTCATGGAAACGGATGTCCGTGAGTGATGCACAGCACTTCGGCAAAACGTCGCAAAAACGGAAGCATGAAAACGTAGATTGAGGCATCAACGGTCTGCAGTTGTTGAGGATTTTTATGCAGATTCCTACTTTCATCTAACTCTACCTTTCGGTGGATCACCTCAAATGATAGCAGTATTAAAATCCAACTGACTCTGATTCCTCTGTATTCGTCCCGCAATGAAGGAGGTGTATGGCGAAAGGCGGGTCACTTTCCTCTTTGATTCAGGAGGATCGGGGGTGGGGGTTGTTGGGGGGGAGGGAAGGGGCGAGTTGTGGACGATGGGGGGGAGGGGGTGATAAGTCGTGACGTCTGAGAGAAGGGTGGCGCCCCGCGTGATCGGAAGAGGCGCCGTTCCCACGGTCTTATCACTCCAGCGTGTCACAGCTCCCACACATTGGTATCATGAGCATGCTCCAAATTCATTTCCCTCCTCTTCCCCCCGCCCTCCTCCACCCCCCTCGACCCTCCCTCACGATGTCACTTCCGTTGGTTGCAGAAACACTGACGAGGAGCAATCCGTGCATCTACAATTTCGAGATCCTCAAGTCATCTTCTTCATCAGTTTTTCCACTCACAGATTAGTTCAATGAAGCCCTCTATTCCCTACGATTCCTATTCCATTTAAGCAACCTTTCGCCCTTCTCCCTTCCCACTACTCCTGGTGTGGTTCTTGAACAATAACTAAAACCCTCTTGGTCTTCCTCGCAGGGATATCCCTTCCATTTGCCTATGACGCATGCCAGGGAAAATAACTCCAAAAACAGAGCGGAAATTCCTCTCCAATCATGATTTATCTCGTCAACTAAGAAAGTTTTGGGAGAATACCAGTAATGAGGAAAAATTAGGTTGAATAAAAATTACATATCTGGTTGATAGTGTTATGCTTGAATACAAAAAATATTACAAAAACAATTAAAAAGAGAATACGGATGGCAAAAACTACCACAAATTGCGTTAGACGGCTGCAGACGGCGTGAATAACGAGTGCATCGCTGGTTGCTCTCATTCTTAATTATATGAGGTGCATGAACTCCTAAAAGAAACACGCCCGATTGAGCGATGGACGAACACATATAAGCTGAACATCGATTGGTTTCAATCCGACCCTCGGGCGATTGTGGGAACTCGTTCGACGTTTTGCAGGTGGCGCTAGGGAGGAAGGAAGGAAGGGTGAGGGTGTTGATACACACACGGACGTGAGAGTGGGTGACGGGACTCCTTCGCCCAACCAAGTGCGCTAGTCCACCACGGCGAGCGCTGGCGTCATCAATACCTCATCGCGACCAGTATCGTGTCAATTAACCTGCGGGCCAATTAAGGCTCGACTCCCTCATCATCGGATAAGTGATTGGCCACTCCGATATATGAGATACCTTCCACATCGTATGTGCCATCGGCAAGCAGAGCGAGTGATAAGTAAAAGTGATATGGATGCCATATTAAATCCCAATGTTTGCCAAAGAGGATGGATTATTGGTCCTTGACAAGGGGACGAGAAATTACTACCCTAGTGCGACAGCCGAGGATGGGAACAACACTCGTTTAAATGCTTGCGTTCTCTTATCAGGAAAATATTATTACGCATTATTTTAATACACGTGGGCAGATTTATTACTGAACTCTCGCTTCAATTTATAATATATGCATGCAACAGTATGAACAGATTTTTGTCGTGCACTTTAACCCACCATTGGTCGCGCTATGAGATTTTCTCTCACACCAAATTTAAACTTGTTCTCACTTTGCTATCATGAGTTAGAATAAGTTTCCTTTCCTTCTAGCTGACATTTCATCTCTTCCTATTGACCGACAGTCTCAAAAAGTATAAATAAATCTATAGCAGCTGTGTAATTATATATTTGATACCGTCGGCTACAAGGTGTGAGACTTTTTCTCATTGCGTGACCACTGACGTTAGTGTTTTTGTATAACTCAGTTGCGTTACACTTTCGCAACATGCGGGCAAAGTTGATTCATTTTGTGGAGACCAGATACGTTAATGCAATTTATGTGTCTTGAGAATGCATGTCCTCATAAATAAATATTTCTTCTTGAGAATGGTAATTTTCTTCATTTATACCCAATGATATCATCGCCAGTAAAATTAGCAATGATTACTTAATTGTATCAGTATTTGTCTACATGTGGAATTCATTGTTCCAAATGAACATTAAGAGAAATAAATTAAATCTAAATATAGTGTCATAAATTGCCAATAAACGCTCCCTGATAGATAATCAATGGTACATATGAGTGTGAGAAAAAGTCTCACACGCGACCGCTCGCGTGATAGGTAGCTTGGCGACCACTCCACTCGGGTTAAGATTCCGGGTCACAAAAATCACAGTAGAAAACGAGTGTGAAAAAATAAGTGGCCACGTATTCATATGATACTTGCGCAAGAAGAAATAAGCCACTGGTCTAAAAACTCATCTTCAGATTCTTGTACCATTTCACTGAATCTTCCATTTTCTCCATTCAGGGTCACATTTTGCACAGCGCTACAGGTCTATCATCTTAGGAATACCTTTATATGACACATAAATACGTCCATTGATTGTATTCTATTGGCTTTCAATTAAATTTTCACTCAAAAACGCCATAAAGCAAATCAATGTACGAACCGCATTATATATTAACCCTCTCGTTTGGTGCTCCGTATGAGCCATTCTTTTCACGCTGTTCTGTGAATTCCATACATGCACACATAGCCATCACGCTGCTCTCGCTTGGGGTAGGCAAAGACAAATAAAAGTTTAATTCTCGGCAACCGGCCTGAGAAGCTGACTGCATTAACAATTACCTGTCGTGCCAAAGCGATTAAATTGAAATTTCTTATATCCCTCTGCACTTTTTTTATTTGTCTACATTCAACCTTTAATTCCCCAGTTCAATTCAATTTCATTTGTACACATCTACTTTCTTCCAAGATGTTCTCTTTGTTAACAATCCTCTTATTTGTTTTCCTATCACCATGACAACCATTTAAAAAAATTAAAACACGTTAATAAACGAACAATAAAAGCACAAAATTCAATTCAATATTATACAAATGATTGAATAAATAAATACACAAAAGTGATTATTGGCTATCAATACATTAACCGTTCATACAATTGACATGCGTCATACCTTATACTGTCAAATCTTTGCACACCTCTTTTTCTTCAGTTACCCTTATAGATTGCTTCATTTACGCCCTTCTGCTCTTAAGACTTATTCCTTCTGCTACCACCACAATTTTCACCACATTCAGCCATGACACACTCGGTCTACGCCTTCCTCTCACACGACTGCATCCTCCGTCATAAATCTCCTCCGTTATTCTAATCTCATCCATTCTCTCGACATGGTCCAGCCAACGAAGTACGATCCTTTCATGCACGTCCATTATGTGTGCATTTACTGCACATTCTTACATCATCCACTTATTCCTAACCCTATCCCTTCTGCTTTAATCGCAAACACTATTCAGTTATCACATTACCACTGTGTCCATCCCTCTCTTATGCTTATCCTGACTTACCCAGGGTTTACTGCCATTTAATAAACTCGGGAAGAGAACACTTTCGTGTACTGTGATTTTTACTTGCTCAGACGAACACTCATTCCTAGATATTTTCTTGATACTGCCCACGACTGTACCACTAGCATTGCACACCTTATTATCTCTTCATCTGTCCTTCCATCTTTCACAAACGTTAAGACAAGATACACAAAATCGTCCACATGTATCACAATATTCACCCTCATTATACAATTATTCTTCCCATTCCCCTGGTCAAAAACAACCATTTTGCTCTTTTGCACACTTATCCTCAAAAATCCATTGTCCCTGTTGCTTAACTGAAGTAATCCAAGAGCCCCTGTGATCTCTGTAGGCTCTCAGACAGCAATAAAGTGTCATTTACATGTAGTAGAACTTTTACATTTACATCTCCCACCGCCATCACCCCTACATACATTTCTCAACATTTATCCATAAAAACAATGAATAGCCACGGTGGCATTACACATCCTTGCTTTACGCCATGATTTATTGAAACGAAAAAAAATTGATTATTTATTACGAGTCACTCAAGACCGCGTTGACTCTCACACTTGACTCACCAGGGGACTTTCCATCCTCCATACCGATTTTCGAAGGCATTTAATATTTTTATTCTCTTATTCATAGATCGCCACATCCAACGAGAATTTTTTCCAATATTCCTTCCCGATTTTTTACTGTGCATTTTTCGAACACATCAGCAGTTCCTTTATTATCTACGAATGTCATCTCGCTTTTGAACATTGCTGCATCGGATTCGACAAGTCACTCACCGTTATTGCTTTATCAGTAGGAAAATGACTTCACAAGCCGTCTTTACTATCCATATATAAAGCGCGGTGGTGGTGTCCGTCACCCTCATTCTTTTTCTTCTCCACAATCTAGAATTTAAATTGCCGACACCAATCGATTTGAACGTTTTATTATTGTGCTTGTTGTTTAGCAAAGAAATTTTCCATAAAAATGTCATGCAATTTTTTCTCCAAATTTTCTAAACGATCCTATGAATTTGTAACCATCTCATTTCTATAAGACTTACTAGAAAACCAGGTTTTACGGAAGAGTCTAATCGATAGCAAGCAAAGTTGAACAAAATTAGCAGCCTTGACCAGGTGATTTCGAAAGGCGTAAGAATACTAACACAAATACATTCACGATGCCTAACTTGATTAACCCGTGCCATTTATCATCTTCGCGGCCCGGCGTTTTCTAGCCATCAAAGGAAAGCCGGGCTCAGTTGAGAATTCTAACTTTCACCTGAGGAGGAATGTACCCGGTTTGGCGGAAATATGATAGTGTAACCCACACATATTTCCGAAATTATGATTTAGTTTAAGTATGACTCAACTTGTTTTGCCTTTTTTATGCTGTTCTTCTGGTCTTGCTCTTAACGTGGATAGTGCTCGCATACGAAAGAGAGCAGGCAAATCCCCGCAAGTTACTTAAGTTCGTTCAGGGTGCCTATGCAATACATTATCTATTCCAATTTCCCATTAAAGTAAAGAAGTTTTCAAAAATCCTCATATCAAGCCGTTTTCTGATAGGCACGAAAGAGGTCGTTTTTAAATTTGTAAAATGTTGGTAAGGATACTTTCGGGGTGCGCTGTGTTCTGAGTTACTGAACACCTCGACGTTTCGTTTTCATTGAAGCTAGCGGAGCCATCGACGACCTTAGAGCGTAGCACACTTCGGTTTAATGTGCTTCCACGGCTAAGGTCATTTACCGCACTTAGAGACGGGTCACATTCTGAGGGCGAGGGGCAACAATATCTGAAAAGACGAATCGGAGGATCACCAATTGGTCCGAATTCGAGCCGAGCCCAACGAACCCTGTGATCGAGCCGAAACCGGTGTTTCCAGCCTTTGTCCACGCAGCGCGACCTGAAAGTATCCTTAGCATTCACACGTGGCTGCAACAGCCAACACTAATGCCTGTACCTCACGGTAAAATTTTCCATAATATAGTTTTATAAAAACATTTATTGAAAATTTTATGAATCGTACGTAAAACGTACTTGCTTGCTCACGGTAAAACTGTTCATAAAACCGCAATGTCCTGTCATCTATGAGACGCTTTGCGAACACGTGAAGTGATAAATGCACTCTCTTTTGGATGACTGTTAGGTACAAACTATACGTATTGTTTATTTACTTACTTTCTGATCACACTCAACGGTGCTACGGCTCTAACACATTCTTCTAACAAGAAGGATACTGCCTCAACGTTCCATGAACTTCCAGCCATGTTTGTTTACGTTTTCCTTGTTTGGCGTCCCAAGGATACGAGATTATTATCAACGCGATGAGCGGAACTTCTCATTGGTTGTTGCATAAAACGATTTTATGGAAATAGAACCTCTCCTATTCCGTAAAACGTTTTATGAAACTAGGTTTTATAAAACGGTTTTGTCGTTAGCAAGCTCATTTTTATAAAATTAGTCATTTTTATAAGACGTTTTACCGAAAATTTTACAGTGAGCAACAGGCATTAATCATTAAATTGTGGCTGTATTGTCAGAAGTTCTTGTAAATTTGATTAAACTTCGATTTGTAGAATAAATAAATGTTAAAATAAATCAAAGAAACCTAATGGACGGGCGAACACTATTTGCCTGATGGGTGCATGCTGTGCTCTGTTCTGTCGTAGTAAACACAGGTCATCGACAGGCGTTGTTGAAAGAGAGGAAAAGCGACTGGTGACTTTTCGCTCGACGGTATCAACAGAGAGATAGATAAGAAGCCTGATTCTTTTATCCTCAATAAGGACTCCCACGACGAAACCTCGGATATAAAATGAGCCCACTCTCCGTTTATTTCTGCACAAACGAATTACTGTTATTATTTTTGGGTAAGTTTCTTTTGGTTTTCTGCGATTAAACTAAACTTTTTTAGCAACAGTTTCGTCGTGCTATTCTGCCGGCTTCGTCAGGCATTCTAAATCAACAATGAAAAATAAATAAACAAACTTAATCGGTTATTATGTACAGCATGATTAATTAATACTTTAGTTTTTCAAAAGTCTTTTCCACGTATAAGGAAGTTTGTAGCCATCTTCTCTGTTTAGGTTAGTGGAAGCCGGCAGAATAGCACGGCGAAACTGTTGCCAAAAAAGTTTAGTTTAATCGCAGAAAACCAAAATTAACTTATCAAAATTAAAATGAACTGCGAAAATCTGCGAAAAAAGTTTACTGTTATTATTTGTTTCCACACAATCCCTGCGATCACGCAATCCATGATATTTCCGTTCCATCTCAATTGTCAATATTGCGTGTGTCTTTTGATGCTCTTAATCTCAAGTTAATTTTGGAAATATAGATCAAAATCTTATGTCGACAATGGGAGCTGTCTACTTTTCAAGGTATTGAAGTCCAGGAGCGCAGATTCAGCGTAATACAAGGACGACGATGAGTGAAATGATGTGCTCAGGCGAAACAATCTTGCGGAATATGACATTCCGTAGGCTCAAAACGGAATATTTTGTTAATAGTAAACGAATTCGGAGTGAAGGCTTCCGCAGTGGAATACAGGATCCCATGTTTTCAGGTGTGGCTGACGCCATCTGATCACATGTTTACAGGTGTCTGTGTGTCACCTAACACACAGACACACTCAGTTGTACCTTAAAACACGGGATCCTGTATGGTAAACGAATTCTTTCAAACGGCATACTTATAAAGGAAAACTTATTACCGCCAAGTAATAAAAATACTTCACATTATGCATGTTAGGTGTCTTTGATGAAAATTACCTCAAGTGACGACAATCGTGGATGCGCTTCTTGATGTTTTCCCCCCCCGTGAGCCCACTCCAACGAACGTCACCAATCTGATCTGAATCTGAAGTGTGCAGAGTTCAACGCACAGGGTCTGAAAAGATTGGAATGCAAATGCTCTTGGGGCCTATTCTCTAACTCGAAGCATCGGAGCTTTCTAGCGAAAAGATGCTTCAATAAGCTACTTGCTCCCATCGGTATTCTCTATCATGGAAGCTACCGGAAAAAGAGCAAGTAGAAGCTACTGGTAGCTTATTAGGCTCCCACCCATAGTCTGTAAATGTCACGGAGCTACTTCCGTAGCCCCAATAAGCTACCACGGTAGCCTCACGAAGCGCGGCTTCCGAATATCCTGCTTAAAATATTGGTCATTTTATTACGCTTATTTATCTATAATTATCCAACGCACGGGTATGTTTCTTACATTTATTAAATGCGCATTCCTTGCACTTTCACTGTGTTAGTTTGACATTTTTGCCATTTGCGGGATTTTTACAAAAAAGATATTAACTGGTGTGACGGAAAGCCATATTTACCTTCGGAAAGTAACGTGATTCCAGCCCGTAGTGGGATACTTACAATTAGTGGGCCGTGGTAACGTGTATCACCTTCGCATTTCTTTTGAAAGCTTCATCTTCGTATATTATCTAAATGATTTGAAGCAACGAGTAATTGACGAATGCAAATAGCACGAATCATATTGAATCATATAATGGACATGAACCCTAATTCTCGAATATATTAACGAACAATCTTATTTCAATTGACCAAAACAGCCAAGACGGACGTCGTGCGTTGGTGTTCGCAAGATTGTTCACGAGATTATGTTAGCAAAAATAAAACATTTTACAATTTTGCTCGCATGATTTTTAATGCGTGGAATTTTTCGCTAAACACGATGCACGAACATCTTCACCGTCTAAAGCGACCTGAAAACAGGTTTCACCAGAGCTTTGTTCGCGTCGCTGCTCCTTTTGCACTTTTCTGCACCTTTTTGCTCCTTTGGCGTTCGCGTCGCAAAAGGTGCAAGTGACGAACGCGTTCGCGTCGCAAGTTCAGGTGCAAAAGGAGCAACTTGAACCTGTACCTTTTGCTCCTGCTGCCGAGGTGGAGCAAAAGTGGCAGAAAGGAGCAGCGCAGAGAATCATGGGAAAATTGGCTGGGTTTCGTCTGCTATACGGTCCGGGGAGTAAATTAAAATAATATACAGGGAATTTTCTCGTGGTTATTATTGAATATTTGCTGCCTTAATAAAAAAGACTGATAATTAAGAGTTTAGGCTGACATTTTAAAAATCTCTCAGCATTTAGTTCACTGTCTGTTAACATTAGAAAAGCCATTGATAGGCACTCGCATGTCGGAATAGTTGCTGTGCATCACATGAAACCAGCGATTGACGAAAGGTTAGCTCAATTATAAGCATTTTGAGCGGCTATTTCCTTGGTTGCACGATGATTTGTGAAGAAAAGCCCGTAAAATACTGAGAGTTATTCAGTTATTACCTAAACAATTTCATCACTGAGATGCACCACAAAGTCGAATGAGTTAACTTCTAAATAACGGCATAATTTTTAGATTGATTTGTTTTTATGAGTCATGCATTAGAAATTAACTCGAGGCAAGAAGGTTTTGTACAAGGTCGTAGTTCCAGAATACTGTGCACGTAATGAAAATGTTGAAATTCACCAAAAATCATTTTGTTTAACCCAAGAAAATGAGAAGTTATGGAGTAAACAAACTCACATAAATCTTCGAAGTAGTCGTTGATCAGCGAAACCACACAATTTGAAATGGGTTTTCACCTTGATTCCTTGCATTGCTACTGCTAGGTGACACTCTTTGAATTGAATAGTTCAATAAAGACATTTAATAGGTACCTCAATGTACAAATATAAATAAAAAACAAAATATTTTTCCATAAAGTTGTTGCACTGCTTTCTTGGAAACCTTTGATGCTGTAGGAAAAAGCTACAATAAATGTTTTCAATTACTTATTGAAGCGTGTAACATTATTTACAGCACTATGCACCTATTTGCAAGTACTCAGCCTTCAATCTGTGACATGGTGTAATATTTCTGCTGAGTTTAATGAGTGCATAAATGCATTATCGTTAAATACAGTTCAGGCTACTGTTTATGACAAACATTACAGAGTTATATTTATATATACAAGGTAAGGTTAATATCTGAGGGATCCTATAAATAGTGGTTTTCCTTCTTCTACATATTGCCTTCTTTTGTATCAAGAGAACGTTTTTGCATACTCCCTTGTCCACAAAACATGGCTCCGTACGAAATACAGGTGTGTACATGTAGTTGCAAAGTATAGCAGTTTTAGGGTGTTTAATATAGACTGTGAAATAAACACACCGGTTGATAGTATTTGGCGATACTTTCAACATGGATAGTCCAGCAGAGATCGTCACAATTATGAGTAGGCCAAGAAATTTAACGTTATGTACCTACACTTCTGCCGTGGATTACAACTAAAGGGAATGATTTCATGCTCCGAAGAAGATAAAACTCTCTTTGCTCGAGTATGGTGACATTTATTAAAATTCATTTGGTACAATTTTTTTCAACCAAAGTAGAAACACATCTAATACCTAATTAAAAGGTGATACTTCAATGCAATTTTGCTAAGTTCTCAATATTCGTCCCTTATCGTTGGATATAGCTCATTCACAAGAATTATTTAAACACCGATAAGAACATTGATTTAGGTGAGCTTTCGTCTAGGCAGCTGAAACGCAATTTTCACCAACTTGTAACAGATCGGTATCACAATAAAATTCACTTCACTCATCATGCAAACCTTGCGCATTTATGGAATACTTTTAGGGTAAACACTTACTTTCATGAGCACAACAATAGCCACAAAAGCCATCACGTTTTCGAGATTTAATGGTACTTTATCCTTCGTACATCAGCGTTGAACAACTACTATGATATTATCGCCACATAAAGCCACATTTCTCGTTTATCACTGCACTCACAATGAATCAAAGCATAATAATCACTGGACACAATTTAAGAAGAACTTTTTCTTGACCATAAATCCCCGACAACTTAATGTTTACATCGGTCTTTATCACGCTTTCGACATTTAATGGTACTTTATCCTTCGTACATTAGCGTTGATAACAACAACAATGGTATTACCACAACGTAAAGCTAAATTTCTCCTAAATCACTGCACTCACAATATACGAAAGCATAATAATCTCCAAACACAATTTAAGTATAACATTTTCTTGGCTCTTAAACCACCGACAACTCATGTTTACATCGTCCATTTGTGGCAGTGGATTGGCGCTTATGAAGTTAGCACAGCTAGCCAAGCATGACAGGGAACCCATAACGCGCAGGATACAATAAAGAGCATCTCCCATCGCGTTTACGACTGAAACCAAAGCAATACAAAACTGATTATTCAGCAGGGGTAACTACACAGCTGAATTAAGTAAATACGTGACGTAATATTTATGCAGAGATATTATCTAATAACCTCTATGTTGTGGATGAAGTATGCTAATACATTTTCTGCACTATCTTCGCCAGAGAAACTTTTCTCAAAAAGCCTTTGTAATATACTGGAGCAAATTAAATCGTCCGCCATGTTTTTAGGAGCAAAAAGCGTTCGCGTCGACTGCTTTGAACCTCTCTGACGTCAGCTGTTCTCTCCTGCTCCCTCGGGTACAGAAGTCACAGAGGGAGCAAGCGACGCGAACAAAGCTCAGTTTTATCCACGGAAAAACATTGAGACAAAGCTTTCCTATTGGTTCTAAGATTGACGTCACCAGAAATGGAGTTTCCGTGGATTTGGTTTAAAATATTCTCATACCAGCCTTTCCTCAAACTTCTCTCCTTTTCCTATTACGTTCTTGAGAAAGCTCCATCGAGTTAGAGAATATGGTTGGTAGCCAATTATGGTAGCCTATTCGAAGCTACAGCATCGGTAGCTTCGAGATAGAGAATAGCCCCCCAGGTCGCATAGTGCAGAAAAGTGAGCGATGCACTAAAGCGAATGGGAAGCACGCAACGTATTCAAGGGGGAGGGTTCGTGACCCCTGCCAGCCCCATTCCATTTCCCCTGTGACCTCATACCTCGTCCTGATATCCAATAAATGGTCGAGGAGGGATGCGTGGAACCGATGGAATTCGGAGATGTGGTGTTTCAAGGGACGGGGGGGGGGGGGGGGTAAAAGAAGGAAGCAGGCCTTTGTTTCTATATTATCCAAAGCAAACTGGAGGTCGAAATCGTTCACTCTCCGGACGAACGAGTCTCCCCGTCTCTCCTGGGCATTTGGGTGCGGGAGAGAGACGATACACAACCATTGAAGAAATAATATTAATAATTCCGAAGCATTCGCTTGCTCTCTCTCTCAATATGCATTCCCTAGGGATGCATCGATCAAAGCCGCAAATCTGTTCGGCCAGCACTCTTCTCTATGCTCGTCGCTCACACACGCTACCCCCGCCATATTCTCCCCCTCCCTGCCCCCTCCGCCCCCCCCGCCAAAACTCACCGAAATCCGATTCCCCACACCCTTTCAACCTCCCCAATGTCCACCCCCTCCCCCCACCCTATCGGCTGGCCAAAAAGAGTCATCATCCCCCATGCACAACGATTCGTCTTCTTCCCTGGTCTTCTCCATTTATGTCCGGAAGATGGCAGGCTGATGTGACACCCGGAGGGAAAGATAGCTCTTCCATTTCTCAGAGATACACCTAACTTCATCAGCGACGGCCGTTCGACGGGGTCAATCACAATAACGGGGTGAAAAACGACCGCAGAGGTTGATGGCACTCACTCCAGAGACCATGCGAATGGAGAAGATCGGTTAGAAGATGGAAATTTCGATGTGCACATGAAGATGGAAAGATGTCATCAAGAAACCAGGGATGGAGTAACTTGTGCCTTGTCTTGAATGCCAAATGAATTTCGGAAATGGAATTCGCTTCTGTTAAAATTTTGATTAGTTTGCAATGATACCGAGATTTCAGTCTTCGTTCAACGTTTTTACAATGAAAGATCACTGCTAAAATATAGGGGCCCCTGTGCTTTGTAGTGGATGATGACTTAGGTTTTAACTCAGATGAAAAATTGTTCAGCAACATGGCACGCTTCAACGTGGCAAACTCTATGCATCCATTCATAATGCCCAATGAAATGATAAAACTTAAATTGTAACTACTGGAATATTCAGGAGGAATATACCTAACTCCCGGAGTTGGTGGGGTTGAAGTATTGTTGTTCCAGAAACATGGGACCCAATCTTCCCACAACGGAGCTATCGCCGTGTGCGTATTTTACAGAAACTCTCTTTTAGTTACCATGAATATACTCCAACTAGAAGTGACGTCCATGTATGTACAAACACTAATAGACTAAAACTTTTCTGAGATGTGTTTCAAATGCATAGCTCCCTTTAATTATATATTTTATGTTTTTGTTCCCAATTTTCAAGATTTTGACTGAAGTTAGCTGTTTGAAATTAAAAATAAAATATATTTGCCAATTTGAGAAACGAAGAATAACTGTAGTGAGATGCACACTACAGCAAAAATAATTAACCTTCAATTTAAAAAAAATTGATATCATTCACCAGGAAAAGAGATGGAAATTTACTTCCTCCCCGCCATTGCCGTAGCAACGTGGATGAAAGCTCTTACTTTTTGAGGGCATTGAATACTGCGTGAACTTCCTTTTGTATAGTGTCTACACTAGGAGTATCACCTGAAACTTCAACACATTCATATTTTTGGAAATTCCCTAATGCTCTTGCTTCGTCATCTTTGATGGTCGACAAAGAGCATTTCCATATTTCGGATCATATGAAGAGGAGGAGGGTGTTTGCGTCAGGGACAATGGCTTGCACTCCCGAGATCTTTCCCCCGACTTGAGCGCGGCTGTGCTCTTGGGGATGGTCGCGGTTTGTGCCGAAGGATCGCATCAATCACAGCCACCCTCACGCTTCCTCCCCGCCCGTATCATTCTGCTGCCCGCGAGGGATGAAACTCTGGGGACGAGGACATGGAGCGGGATAGAGAGGGTGGGTGGGTATGCATTCGCCGTATGGGCAGACCCCCATGGGATCCGCAGATGGATATATACTCTTCCAACCTGCTACACTCGGGGGAATGGCCAGCACACAATCACGGACACACACTCACACTCTCTCGCCGGAAAACGAGAGAGAAGGAGAGAAGGAGAGATAAGGCTGTGGGCAGCTTAGGAAGGAAGAAGCCGTCGCTTTTATTGAGTGAACCGGATGTGACGGGCGCTCAATATCCAGCTGTAAATCAACCAGGGACTCCGGCGAGAGAAGGATGGGAGAATGGCTTTCGCATAAAACTGGAGAATGTTGACGCTCGGTATTTATTATGGGCGTATCTGCAGGTGCACCGGTAGCCATACGTGTCAAAGCTAGCAAACTGAGAGATAAGAGGTATCGGGAAAGTTGACATGGTATGTGGGAAGAAAATTATTATCACCTTCTTTTATTCCTGATCCCTTAGGCAACTCTCGTACTCCGTATAATGACGACGAAAAGTGATTGGGGCATTAGTAGGAGCGACAACGTTTTTTACCTTCATAACAACAATCATTGATTTAGCCATCAACTGAAATGAAATTATTCAAGAGTATCAGAACTTACTTACATTATAAGACAGACCAAATGTAAAAAACTGTACATTGTTCAATTAAGTTTAACATTATTATTACAATACTAGTGAAGGTGCCGGTTGAATATCAACGGGAAGGAAAAAATTAGCGCTAATACATTTTAATAAACCATTCATATCTTATTTATAATAGTAGGAGCGAGAACGTATGCAGTGCAGTGGATTAATATTAGTGCAAAGAATCAATGAGTTTGATGGATATACACTGAATCTCGGCTTAAATAATGAACATGGTCGTTATAGGGACGGCGACTCAATAAACGCTAAAATATTCCAAAAAATAGCTCCGTTTTAGTTAAAATATCGGAATTTCGGCCGGAATAAAAAATTTGATTGAAAGAATAAGAACATACATTTTATATTCTTTCTATAAGTACCTTTTTCACAATAACAGAAAGCCACTATTTCTAATTTAATTTTGCGAATAAAAAAAGGCCTGCGGTCAAATGAAGATTTACCTTCACGTGTATTTCTTATGCGAAAGTTAATGACACATACATATATACACATCAGTGATTATTATAGTAGATAATAATAGGAACGGTACTCAAATTGACCATTATCATTAAGAATCCGAACGAAATATTTATGGGCATGCTCTCTTTCCAATATCTGCTTTAGAGAGCCGTGAGATACCTAAGATTGGAAAAACTGTTCAACCATATATCTTTTTTGCTTCGAATGACCCATTAGAAATATACTACAATATATATCCACTCCTGTATTTATGTGAAACATTAGATTTTTTCAAATATACGGTAAAAAATTCAGGTGTAAGAGTCATAATAAGTAAATCACATCATACTTCATTATTTCGCTAGGTATACAACTTACGGATGCAACCATCCCTCTTCTAAATTGACGAAAATGGATCCTGGAATTAAGATGAAGAATAGGTTGGAAAAACTTATAAATGGATATACTATCTAAGAAGAACTAACATTAACCATTCTAGAATACAAAGATGACAAATTACTCTCTAATTGTAGAACTGTTCAAAGAGAAAGGTACAAAGAAGGAATGAATGAATAATTACGAGGTTTTTTTAATATATGTAGGCATATGAGAGTACTTAAAAAAAAAAGGAAATGAGAAAATTTCTATTGCGAAAGTGAAGAAAATACTCCTTCAAAGAGCCTGTTTTTACAATTTAGGGTTTATCTGGCTGGAGATGCGCAGAGCAGCAGCTAGAGTTTCAACAGGTTCTTTAAAGTGCATCAATGTGCGAAGAAAATTGCATTAAGCATTATTGGATATGGGTGTCACACAAGGTAGAGTAAATTTAAATTTTGAACGCTCTGACTGTATAAGGAGTGAATTTGTAGTTCTTTAATATCATAAGCATTATACGTTATGACATGAAGGCATACCGTTTCATGTATATAAAAACGTCAGGGCTAGTTTGCAATATAGCCATATATGACGTTAAACAAGGATGTGTTGGCCTCCGTAGTTGAGATTTAGGCAATGTTTAAACCACTTCATTCCTAGCGACCAACAAAGAGTCTGAAGCTTCCCAATGTGACCATGAAGTCATCGATATGCAGGCTAAACTACTTACTTGAAACCACGAGAATTTTAGGCGTTCAACACGCTCAAGGTTTTCTGAATCGTACCCAATATTTTCGATTATCGACTTTTTCACCAAATTGCCTAATATCTCCAAATTTTCGGGGCCACAAGTTTTTTTTGTATCCAAGCTGACGGAGGCTGTCATACCGACTTCATAAAATATATTTTTCAGATTGCTTTGCACGCATGCATGGAGACACATCCGACTTAACATGGTCGCGACTTCAGTTTGCCGAAATCAATGAGAGATTTCAACTCTTTATTTATCCCGTGAAAATGAACTCATATTCACCATTATTGAGCTTATGCTTCTGAAATGTAACACTATGGTGCATAAGATGTAGATTAATTGACGAATTAATGTGAATATAACTTTGATGCAGTATTATTCAGCTCTGAATTTTCCTGGGAATGAACACCTCATTATATTATTTCGCATGGACATAATTTCCCACACTTGTGTTTACCCTACTCGAGAATAGAGCAGTAGCAGGCACCACAAGTAGCAGGGACTAGTAGTTATCTCACAGCACCTACTCTGACTTTGCCCCAGGCAAACACTTGAGTGGTGCTAATGACCCCGCTGTCGACGCACCCTTATTAAATACTACTACCAAACACTTGAGTGATAGTTTCAAAAATAAAATTTGTTATATTCCACACCGTATTTATTAAAATTCAACCGGTTTCGACCTTTTCAGGTCATTCTCAACAGTTAACTCTTGAGAATGACCTGAAAAGGTCGAAAACGGTCGAGTGTTTTTAATAAATACGGTGTGGAATTTATTTAAGTTAATTTTGAAACTATCATTACTTCATTCTACGAAATGAACTCGCGAACCATTGATTTGAAACACTTGAGTGCTAAAGAAATTGCTTTGAGTTGGAGAGGACTGTAACATGAGTATCACAAGTGCTACGTGGTGGATCACAGGTGTATCGTTTGAACTTCTATTTCCTTCAAAAGGGTCCACGGAATCCATTGTACAACAGGGTGCGAAAGTGGTATACGGAGGCATTAGATGGGACATTGAAGAAGTATCGAGAGAATGTTGATGAAATTATGGGTGCTGATCATGGCGTGAGATAAGTGGAAGATGAATGGTGAAGTTTGAAAAATGGAATTGTAGAAGCGGCGAAAGCAACGGTAGGCGTAGTCAGAGCTACTAAAAGTAGAAAACCGTGGATCACGAAGGAGATGATAGTCGAGATGCAGGAGAGAAGGAAATGGAAGAACGTAAACTCAGAACCAGGCTGAGAATTAAATAACAGGCTGAGAAGAGAAACAAAGAAAGCGAGAGAGGCGTGGTGGAGAGAACAGATCGACTTGTTAGAGAGATGCCAAGAAGAGGGAAGAACGGATGTATTATATTGGAGAGTAAAGGACGGAGTAAAGGAGTAGACGGACGATAGTAAGGGAAGAGGAATTACAACGATAGCAGACAAGTCGAAAGTTTATCGTAGAAACAAAAGAGATCCAGGAGAGGTTGAAGAAATATGCTGAAGAGCTTTATGGTAAGGAAATAAGGCCCAGTACGTTAGAAATACAAAGGCAACAGTGATGGCTTCGGACCATTTATCCTAGATAGCGAAATCAAAGAGCTCTACGAGACATGAAAAGGAGTAAGACGGTTGGAATAGATAACAAACCTGCTGAGTTTCTTAAGAGCATGAGGAAGAACGGAAGAGGAAAACATTTGCGCTTATATTCCGATACCGAAGAAGAGCTAGGGAAAATAGTGTGAAGACTATAGGACACTAAGCTAAATATCCCACGCGGCCAAAGTTGTTCTGAGAATTATAAATAAAAGGCTAGAGAAGAAGGCTAATACCTGGGTGACGACCAGATCAGGTTTAGGAGAGGGACGGGAACGCGAGACGATATAGCTGTGATGAGGACTAGATTATGAAGAATCTAGATTAGGGGCAGAATGTTTTTGCTTGCTTCAAAGATTTAGAGAAGGCGTTTGATAGAGTGGACTGGAAGAAATAAATGGGAGTGTTGAAGAAATTAGAGGTCAATTGGAGGGACAGGCGTCTGATTCAGAATTTGTATATGAACAAGACGGCGCAGGTTAAGGTAGCCGATGAAGAATCGGGATGGGCCATGATAGGACGGGGAGTGCGGAGGGGTTGTCCTCTATTGCCATTGCTTTTTAACGTGTATTCAGAAGAAATGGTAAGGGAAGCATGGGGGAGGAGGAGGGAGGAATAAAAGTAGGAGGGGAGTTAATATAATCGGTGAGATTTGCTGATGATCAAGCATTGGATTTCCAGTCTATCAAGGGGTTACAGTCAATGGTGAATGCATTAGAGGTGCAGTGCAAAAGGTATGGGATGAAGATATACCACAAGGAAACGAAAGTGATGTGATTTTCTAGAAGTAAGAAGGGGGGCTGAATATAAGGATGAGGGGGGTTCTGAGAAGAGACGTAAAGAAAAGGCTGGTGCAAACTTTAATATGGAACGGTCGGAAACTTGGTCATTGCGAAGGGAGCCTTGAGGCGCTTGAGATGTGGGTCTGGGGAAGGATAGAGAGGGTGAGCTGGTTGGCGAGGAAGACGAACGAGGAGGTATCGGATATGGTTGGATGGGAGAGGAAGCTGGTGGCAGAGGTTCGGAGAAGGCAGAAGAGAAGGATGTATTGAGAGGAGAGGGCATGATGAAGAGAGTGATAGAGGGGAGAACACTGAGGAAGCGTAGAAGAGGAAGGAAGAGAATAGGAATTCTGGGCGAAATAAGAGGAGGCATAAGATATGAGGGATTTAAGAGGGTTCTAATGGCGGGACATCCTTAGGAGGGAAAGCGAGACAATGTCTATGAAATTGGGATGCAGAATAGGGACTGTCCAAGAACCCAAAAATCAGCTGGTAGAATTCATGAATGAAAAATATCATATTCGTGATTTCTTCAGCGAGTATCTCCGCCACAGTTGCTCTCGCGGATAATCGTCTTCACTTGATCACTGTGAAAAAATTACTTGTTTACTGTCTTATAACGTCAATCCCTGCAATCAAATCGTCGAATCAAGAGTGATTCGTGTGATGAGCAGAAGTATAATAATGCAGGCAAAATGGATGGGAATACCATCTCGCCGTAAGAGACGTTTGCACGCGAGAGGAAAGTGTCACAGCCTTCATGTGACGAAGCAACTTATTCCTCTTTCAATCGGGCGACCGCAGCGCTCTCTGGTCGCGTGCAATGGAAACTCGCCCCGCTGGTTGGCGGCGTGCGTCGCAGCCGGGGGCCGAGCAGTCCCTTATGGTCGCCGCCGGGGGGCGGGGGGCGCTAGTGGAGCGCGTCTCTGCCTCCGCGACGGCGCCTCGCCCTGCATCCTCTCGGACACTTCTGCGGGTAAAAATACGACGCCACACGCATCTCACCATCCCCTCCCCCAACCCACGGGCGATATCCAACCCTTTGACTGCCCCCTTGACGAAGGGGGGGGGGGGCAGCCGAGACTCCCCCACCCCCTGGTCCCCCTCTCCTTCTGCCCCCGCTCCTTGTGTGTTGCTCCGCTGGGTTTATTGTTCCTGTCTCCGGCAAGGCGAAGACAGGGAAGGAGGATGCCAGGGGGAGGGGGTGGGAGGGGAGGGGAGAAGGAGGTGTGTACTGTGGTGCCTGGGGGTTGGGTGGAGTGGGAGGAGGGTGGAAAGCGGAAGTGAAAAAGGAGAGAGAGAAGGGGGTGGAATAAATAGGACAGTAGCCTCACCCTTGTCCTAACCTCTTCTGCGTTATTCCCGCATTTCACACAACGTTTTGCCCCTGCGACCTCACTGGTGCATTTCGTACATTCCATCAACAATTCATTCATTACAGTAATCTACCGGTTAGAGGTTGGTTGTTATGACAGTCAGAGAATATCCAACGAACTCTCACACGCGCCGTGCTCTTTCTACCTCTAGTATTTCTTTCTTCATCTCAGCATAAGTCCTACCTTTCTTCATCCCGTCCATAAAACCGATTCTCTTCCTTCCCCGCTTACCCAACATCCTTCCCTCTATCACGGCCTTCAGCAAGCCATCACCCCTCATTACCCCATCCAGCCACCTACCCTGTCTTCCCCCAATCTCATCTATAAGTTTCCTCCCCTCGCCCACCATGTCAAGCACTTCCTCATTTGTCTTCCATTTTTAATTTTAAAAATAAAAAATAATCATAAAAACTGGTGTCTTGTGTCATTGAGGGTATCAGAGGGAGCATCGTTAAATAAGGATAAGTGGATAATTAGAGTGAATTTCACTTTTTTGACCTGCAACTGGACTGCTGTGTGGCACTAGCAACATACATTGCCAGTATCCCTAGGGATGACTATTAGCCTCTGCCTTTCTTACAGATATTCTTAAGCCGAAGAAACTTGACCTAAGTATCACGACCGGCATGCAAACCAAACATATTTCCATTTCTATTTCCGAGATCCAAGATAATATACTAATATCGTAGTACAGGGTGTGGCAACGTAACTTCCTTTTTTCAAAACGCAATGAAACCCATTTTGTGAATCAGAATTTTTTATGTTTTCTATAATGTAGGTACATATTTTCATTTTTGTTTTACACAGTTTAGAAAATCAAATCAAGTAGATGACGTCCCTCATTGTCCATGTACACCGAGTAAGCCGATTTCTGGCGTTTGTCATGACCCATGCTGTCATAGCAGCGGATATGTTGGCAATTTCTGCCCGGATGTTGGCCTTTTTCTTTTTCCGGGGGTTTCTTGAAATCCCGCGTTTATGTCAACCATCCAAGGACCCTACAGCACCTGAAGGCCATCATCCGGGCAGAAATTGCCAACATATCCGCTACTATGCTGGTATAAGGGTAATGAAAAACGACAGAAATCGGCTTACTCGGTGTACATGGACAATGGGGGGCGTCATCTACCTGATTTGATTTTCCAAACTGTGTTAAACAAAACTTAAAATATGTACCTACATTATTAAAACAAAATAAAATAATCTTATTATAAAAATGGGTTTCATTGCGTTTTGAAATAAGGAAGTTACGTTGCCCCACCCTGTAGTAACCAGCGGAACAAACCTTGCCTCTTTAGCATTTGGTTCTTACCCCGTTTATGCTGCGGGTGAAGTCTTTCACCAGGTCAGGTGCTTGGTTGGTTGCCCAGCGCTTTATAAGACCAGCCAATGCCTGGCCTTATGGAAGACCCGAGAAGACTTCACTAAAAACCTTGCCACTATTCGGAAAAGAGAAGTTGCTTCCTCATTCAAATTATATCAAATTCTGTCCTCCATTGCTCCTAAATTTAAGTGTGAGCATAGTACTCAGGGAAAAGAAGGTAGCAGAGCCTTATTAGTACCTTCAAAGGCCTTCCAAGGAAAGTGAATCCGACTAATTCCGCGAAATTCGAAATAGCACAGATTAAAGACTCAGGGTCCTCAGCTATTGGAAAGACATTATTTTCAGAAATTTCAGGAACGAGAGAATATAGCAACACGATATGCTGCACCGCTGGAGAAGGGCAGCAGTTTCACTGTAAGGCACTGGTGGGTGAACTGCAAGTGAAGTTCCGGGTGTGTCATGGTAAAGTTCCGGGTGTTACATTATTACTCTTTTTTCCTCACCATTATGAGTAAAATTCAATTTTTCTTTCAAATTTTGGTAATGGTTCAGTATATTCCATTCATTAAGCTCAATTTAACCGGGCAAAGTCGAAATTTAAAATTTTAGAACACAAACATTTTATTTTTTCCTTATTAGGGCTCACTTTAAATGAAATGGCTGATTTACTTCTTTTAATAATTGATTAAAAATACGCTCTACGAATCTTTTATTTTCTGACACGATTGAGCATCACAGCTTCTTTGTTTATTTCATAATTCCTTTCTCGATCGCACATCCGTACCACAGTTCATGGGAAATTTCTTTTATTTAAAGGCAAATATCTCCGAAATTATCGAAATAAGTTTACTAATATTTTACTATAAATAGAAATATGAGATCATTTTCTTTATATTGAGGCTATGTTCATGGAGTTTATATGTGTAATGATGTCGCATTTAAACTACCTCAATTAATTAATAACCTGTTTTAATTTCTCAATCCTTAATGTGTGATCTTAAATCTGTGCACAGTTACCCTAATTTTACGTGTTATGTATTCTCTTATTCATTGATTATTGTTGGTTTGCATGTGGTGCTCCTTAATGAAATTTGTATGTATTGCTGTTACCATTGGCCCCATTTGTTTTGGCATGTAATAATGTTTCAATGTTCCACGGGACTTAAAGTCCCAGAAAAATAAAACCTGTTTTCAATTTCAATTTTATCTCATATATTTCCACCAGGTTATGCCTGAAACTCACTCCCATGTTCAGCTGTTGACCTGAAGATGAAATAAACTGTCGAAACCCGGGTCGTGAATAAAAAAACTTAAAAGTGGTATTCGCAAAGTTTGTTCTTTTTCCATCATGGAGAAATTTCACAAAGTTACCCCTGACATTGTTCGTTTTGTCCCATGTTCAGTGTTTCCCTTAATGGAAATACAGGGTGATTACAAAAGAATTCGTCGGTTTCAAAGATCTGTATTTTTCAAATGGCACGAGCTACAGAGCTTCGTGACCTCTTAAAATGACCGGTACATTCTCTAGTTTTGTTGAAAATAAAAAATTACAAATGTTCTATATGTCCTAGTTGAGTAACCCGAACAATATCAAGTCGATATTCAAATTCCTCCCACACTCTGTGCAGCATGCCAGCAGTTACTGTATTCACAGCCAAAGTTATGCGTGCTTTTAACTCCTCACTGTTAGTAGGCAATGACTAAGATTGGCTCTTTCCTCTACTGGAAGCAGATTCCAATGGTTTTGTGCTTCAGCAAGACGGGACTCCCCCTACATTGGCACCTCTTAGTTCGTGCTCATCTTAATTGAGACCTACCCACAAAGATGGATTGGTCGATATGCAAGGCAAGACCTCGCCCTTCATCTGTGGCCTCCGAGGTCACCTGATCTCACACTATGAGAATTTTGTGGGAATATGTCAAGGGTCAAGTCTTTGTGCCGTCATTGCCTACTAACAGCGAGGAAATGAAAGCACGCATAACTTTGGCTGCGAAGACAGTAACTGCTGACATGCTTCACTGAGTGTGGGAGGAATTAGAATAACGACTTGATATTGTTCGAGTTAATCAAGGAGGGCATATCGAACATTTTTAATGTTATTTTTTTCAACAAAACTAGAGAATGTACCGGCCATTTTAAGAGGTCACGCAGCTCTGTAGATCGTACCATTTGAAAAATACAGATCTTTGAAACCGACGCATTCTTTTGAAACCACACTGTATTTCAGCGACAGCCGGAGTGACTTCTCTTCTGGCGCTACTTTGCCCATGAGCTCTACAATTTTTCTCCACCTTGAAATCTTTAGAGCCAGTTTTGGAAAGGCTAGGCGCCCCTCACTGCCCTCTTCGCGTTCCCTTCGAACCTTAAGGGTAAATCACAACGCGACTGCAAACGGCATCTTATTAGCAGAGCCCGACCCTTTTCAATCCCTACCCATTCCTTTCCTCTCTGTTTCACTCAACTGTTACCATTCCTCCCCCCCCCCCCAATCCCATTCTTCGTATTTCTTTAACGTCCCCTCCCCCCTGGATTCTGCTCCCCCCTCCCCCCTTTCATGTCCCCCCCTACCCCTCTCGCTCCAACTCACAAAATATCCGCACTCAGTGGGACACAGTTTAAGGGGACGGGGCTGGGAAGTCCACCCCCACCCCGAACATACTGACGGTGAACCCCCCCTTGTGTTTGGAGTCGGCTGGATGAGCGGCTTCAAAGGGGTACCAACCCTTTCTTCTTTTAATGTCGATTGCAGCGCCGCCTTTTGACTCTTCTGTGACAGAGAGCGAAGAAGGGATTGGAGAGAGGGGTGGGGGGAGAATCACTGCCACCTCCCCCCCCATTACTCCTCTCTGTCTGCTTCCCCCCCCCTCCCCCCACCCCTTCCACCCCAAACCAACGAACAGACGGATAAAGGCGTGTTTTTTAAGCTTTTTGTTTCCCGAATGTGATGCGCAGACGTGCAAAAGTTGTAATTGGAAGGTAAAAAAATACCACTTCCGCGGCTTTTTCTGGTTCTTCTATGTCAAAGTGTTCTCATGATGCACATTCTTTCGTCGAATTAATCGAATAATATCTCTAAAACCAAGCTCTGCTTGTAGTCGACTTGGTGGAAGTTCCACAGGGGAACAGTAAAGAGACCTCAATTGGGAACAAGTTTTTTGGAAGGCTGGATTAATTCGAAATGGAATATAAAACGTAATTCAACAAGAGCCAGCATCACTTCCAAAAGTGGTTGACGAGGTAATTTAATTTATATTTGTTCTGTAAACTTTGATGGAAACTCCATAGTTCCCGAGCTATGGCAGTACAAACATTAATTATAAAATATAAGAATTATTAATTATTAAGCATTAAAACAAGAATTGAATTCTACTTATGAGAACAATAAACAAATACTGGGGAAAAGAATTTAAGAAATTTAGCTTTCTTTCCACTCTTTGTGGATATGGAATCTTAAGTGATCCTTTACATGAACCCATTGTTGGGCGGCTCTATCCCATGCATGGAACTGGAAGTCATTTATCCAACACAAAAGGCAATTAACCTCGCCGATTTAAGCTAAGGCATTTCCTTTTACGTGTATCGACTATTGTTAAGTTAATAAATTGAAAAAAAAATTGATAACATTAACGAAAAATTATTTTTATAAAGAGTTTCAAATTCCTTGTAAAAATATCCATTGCATTCTAAATATAAATTCTCCTGTTTTGAAACGTATAATAATTATAATTAATATGGTAAAAGGTTGGCAAAATATTGTGCACCAAACACACTTAATTGTATGTCCAAACATCTCAAAGACCTAAAAGGGATGCCAGAGGTAAAGAAAAAAGTACAAGCATAGTTAACTGATGAAATAAAAAAATTGTATCCTGTAACATCTGATACATTTGGCATGATCATGTATTTAATGATGTGGAATGTCTATATCGATTAATTTTCTGAATGTTGCCAAGTTGTATTGTAACTAAACCGTTGAAAATTGTTTGCTCCATGCCTTTTGAAATTTCAATATTTCATTTTGTTGCATACCGCTTTGTTTGTGTGCTTTGTGGAACCTCCTGGCAAACCATTTGGCTTTTAAGGAACAAGTCTGTCTGTGCAATAAAGGAACCAATTATTATTGTTATTAATTATTTTTATTAAAAATTACACAATTCTTCATGATATCAGATGACTGAAAATATTTCAGAAATTATTGAGCGAAGGACATTTCTCAATACAAGCTAATGAGTCTTAGGTTGGTACGAATGCTGCTATTTTGGTGTGACCTTGGAAGTGTTCATTCATTTTTGTTGCATACATTGCCACTGCGTGAAGTGATGTTAATATAACTGTGCTTACAGCAATTGAAATCTTGAAACCATCATTCTTGTAACCATCGTGACAATGGAAGTCATTTTTAGAATAAGCATAAAAAAGTGATTCGAGAACACCTATTTTTAACAAGTCATCTGACAAAGAGTTTAAAAATGCAGGCTAGTGTTACCAACCGCTGAAACCGGGACAGAGATCTGTCAGTCCAATGAATTAGGATCGGTAAATCTTAACGTCCATAATCTTGATATTGATTTCCACATTATGGTGTAAACTGTCATTCACGATCTACACGACTGCGACTTAGCCACTGTTGTCGACTTAGCTCACAGATCTAGCTGGCTCACCAATGTCTTGAACGCAGAGGGGGGGGCTATGCGTTCCCCCGCCCGGGGCGGAGGAGAGTCGAGTCCTGGAAGCACCATTAAACCCCACTCCTCATTTCCCACGCCAAATCCCACCCCTCTGCTCCCTCCCCTCAGGCCATTTAGGCAGACGACGGCAGTTAAATTGGTCCACGTCAGTCAAATGGAACCGCGACATTCTTCGCCCCACATGCAAGCCAAGACACGCGCCGGGGCCATCTTGACGAGGGTGGAGACAGGCCGCGTCTCACCCCTTCCTTTTAAACTGTGCGTGCGTGTGTGTCTGCTTCTTGGTGGCAATCTCCCCCTTCCTCCCTTACAAATCCCTTCCTTCTTCGAGAGCAGACAGGACGTGCGTGTGACGCCCTTTGAAGACGAAGGGCGTCCCATTCACCGGATGGGACACGGATTGTTTACGTCAAGCCTCCTGCGTTATTTTCTCAAGGAAAAACCACAAGGAGAAAGCTGCAGGTGATTGATCCTGACGGTCGAGAAGAGTGACACAGCATGAGACATTTACAAAACTTGTGTCCCCAGCATCTTGTCCTTTCGACCAGCTTCCCTGTCGCTTTATCTTTTAAACATTTTTACCATCACGCCTCTCCCTCCCCCCTTTGGAAAACTAACGACTAGCCTTGAAGAAGTCATCATGCCAATGTTCGGTCCGTCCAGCTAAGGGAGAGCTCACCAAGTATGTATGCACTATGGCCTACGTTTTGCGAAATGAACACATATTTGGGGTCGTTTCTCTGTGGAGCTTTTGCTTAATAGTAAAGATAACGTCACCCGATGCCTGCGGTATGTTAAAATCACTTCCTATGGAAAAAATATTTCATATCTTCTTAAAGTCACATCTCTCATATTTTATTGCTAAATTAGAAATACATATCGTCTCAGAGGTTTTTATGACCTGGGTTGACTTGTTGTTGGCACCTGAAACTTGCTCCACCACGATAGGTGATGGATTTAATCTTCTCTGAAGGACGCACACTCACCATTCTTGCCCAATTTGCTCTTCGCCGACCCTGAGTTTCTCTCCCTCAAGCAATTTTCTTTAAATGCTACGAAGATGTCGCGAGAGCAGATGAATTCGTCTCCGAAGGGAAGACACCAAGGCGATGATAGCCGGAAAGGATTACTGGCATAAGAGAGGTTTTTATGATTGGGCTCGTGAATAATGCTTTTAGGAGGAAGCGAAGATGAGAACCGTTGAAAGAATCCCAGAAAAGAATAAATCTACGTGTGCAGATTGGTCCCATGCCCGGCAGGGGATATGCAGACTTGCTACTAGAACTTCAACCGGCCATTTTATTTTGTATGGACGTACGAAAAATGTGCATTGGGCATTTTAAGATTAGTTAGCTGCTCATTAGATAACGTTTTCACTCCATAATGTATTATGTAGATTATTCTGTTAAGTACCTACTCATTTCTTGGTCTCATCCTATTTTTACGAACAACATATCAAAACACCGAATGCTGTCGAATTCCGATAGTCATGGTGCTCATCCAGCCATTGCCTATTTTAAATTGTTAAAATATGGTATTTATTCTTCCCAAGGAAAACTATTAATCTGTGATGCAGCTGACATAATGCCGAAACGCGGACATGATATCATCCGTTTTACCTGCGTCCAGACGGTATTTGGATGAAACCATCTATTACAGACATTTTTCCATTCCACAAACAATACTCCATTAAGTCATTTGATATGACATTTCCCTAATGTTAAGCAATTTCTCCCTCAATGCCTTTATCAAACAACTTCAAACTTTTTCAAAGATGTTGTTGTGAAATTTCATTGAAACCCATGACAACCTCATCCGTAACAACTTATCAGCGAGTGGTAGCACATAACAATTTCCACTTTCAATAATTGCCAACAATATACCGACGAAAAGCGAATCCCTAAAACATTTTCCAAAAAAATACAACAACGTTTAAGATACTGGACGGCGTTGTTTCACAAACTCCTTTCATTGAAACTGATAACTCATTATCCAATTAGTTTCAAGCCATTGCATACTTATTTCATTTGCATACTTGACAATTTTCACCTCATATTACTGCAACATTACTACACGTTGCCCAAATTTAAAATATCTTCTCCGGCATCCCCTCCTGCGTCACAGATGAGTGGACCTCTTGGATGAATCTGGAACTCTTGGGATTCCAAATTAAACCGGGTTACAGAAGGAGATGACGACCAGGGAGAGTGAAAATGTCACAGGGGGTTTTTTGTTTGTGTAAACACAAGGCGAGCAGCATTCAAGCGATGTGTTTACTTTAAGACCTAAAAGTAAAAACGTCTATTTGTCCATCGGGAGCATGCATCTGAGAAAACCTTAAAAATAGCTTTATAGTGTTGACACTAGCGGTGCCACCAGCGCGCCCGCCGCTGGCGCCATCGTGCGCGCGACTCTAGAAACACACGTAAAAGGGGCAGGGGGCGCGACGGATGGGCTGTTCCTCTCTTTCTCTCTTCCCCACCCCTTCCAACACCCCACCCCCACTTACAACCCCCCTTCCCCCCCATCCCCACACACATACACAGACCCCCGCGTTACAGATTTCCGCATGCTGGGCGCGCGACTGCCGCCGCCGCCGCCGGACCTCTTGGAATGTCCAAACGTTCCCACTCCGCCGTGCCCTCCCAGGGCTGCCAACTACCGCGGAGTCCAGATTGTGAGACATAAGCACGTCTGGTTGAACATCATGGGAGGTCGACAAAATTGCTTCTAACCTACCGACAAGGAGAACATGCTTGGTTCCCATTAATACATATAAACATACATTGAGATTGAAGAGCGGACATGAACAGAATGAATTGATAAACGCCGTACTTTTCGGCCGTTTTACACGAAGCGCTTTATTCCACAATTATGAAGTAGGATCTGTTTACGCAATGCGAGAATGCAAGCTCGGAATTAGAGGAGAGGCTACTTTCCCATCCCTCGTTTATGCATTTGCGCATGTATTATAGCAATTCAGCACTTCACAAGACGCAATTTACAATTCACATAAATACGCATGTATCAGATTGTGTAATAAAGTGCCTTAAGTGTAAAACGGCCTTTAGGTGAGTTTTAATCTAGGTAACTTTAGATATATTGAAAAGATAAAGGTTGACTCAAGAATTAATTGTCCTGCCAATTATTTTCAACTCTTAAAAATTAATACAAATGCTTAAAAAATTAGGTAGCTGAATATTTTTCTCATGCAACAAAGGGAACAGCTTTATCCTCACCGGATTGAATAGTATCGAACAAGCATTGGTGATATTCCCGATAGATAACGTTGTTACCAATCCGCATTGTCACATGAAATTAGAACCTTTGAATTTTAGTACACAGTAGGCTGTCAGATTGCAAGAAATCTAAGGTACTATCAACGCTCTGAGTAAAATAAAATTGACACAGCAGACGAAAATCGCGCGATATTCACAGTCAATATTTCTCCAGCACTTCGGCGCGAAAATTTTTGAGGTGGTTCCACCGTAAAATGACTTAATTGTCATTTTATTAATATTCTGTCTACTTGTAGAAAAAGTTGTTCTCTATCTGATATGAACGAAAAATAATACCTTTCCACGCTATAATACTCTCTAATTGAACTTGAAATTACATGCTGTTCAATGGGAGTATGGGAGAAATACGGGGAAAAATTTTATTTTTCCATAAAATATAAATGCCATTTTTGCGGAAAACTATTTATAAGAAGGAAATAATCCAGAGAAATTGAATAAAAAAGTAATATAGGCATCTTACCACCTTATGTTTTTGTTATTAGGGAATGACTGCCGTAATTGAAGTCAAAATGCGGTAATTCGTGGGAAATGGCGCTACAGTCGGCTCCTATGGCTCGAAAAAAGTGCTCATTTAAAATAAATTGGTGGAATAATAATCTGCAAATTTTGTTCCTTACTTTTGGGTTTCTGTAGGTAACGCATTTCAACAGGGAAAGCAGGATTTTTTGGACAAAATATAAAAATTGTGGAATTTAGTATTTGTTTTGACTCACACAGTCGAGGCGGAACCTCCTTAACATGATCCAAAGTGCAGCGTGTGACATGCATTCAAAGTCTAAGCTCCGTCATTAGCTTTGTGGACTGAGGAAAGGATTAAAGGGAATGGAAAACTCACATCCTAATTAAAGGCGTCTGGAGCAAGAGACAAATTGATGCAGCAGCATACAGTAGTAATTTCATTTATCTGAGGAGAAATAAAATGATTCTTTTCTTCGATGGGGAAGAGTATAGATCGCAGAAAGAAGTTCGTTAATAGACCGCTATGTCCCTGAAATAATTAAGGGTAAGTAACTCCAAGAAATCCCAGCTATACAAAAGAATTTTTTTCTCCTGGATCATCCATTAAGATCGCAGGATGTTCACACCCGAAGAGTTGCAAGATGAATGCGACTGTCAAGCACCGCTAAGCACCATTTTACCTCAGCCCAACCAACGACGTGCTCTCACTTACTTAGGGTGCTTTGCTTTCTTACTCTGTCGATGGAATCCGACACATGTTTCAATGCTATTTTGTCGACGGTTTGGCTAATATTCTGAGCAGTCTCCAAATGGCTAGAATATGTAGTTTTCATTAACTACGTCATGCTCTATTCGCTGCGAATAAACTAGTTCCAGTTATCTGGTTATTACTGTGACTTTACAAATTTAAATTTAAAAATGCTGAATTCAGGTTTGATTCCATGCAATGAAATTTCAGCTGAAATGTTTTGAAATGTTACCTCCCCAAAACAAAGGGGTAATGAAGAGAATGGGATACTGCGGAAGAAACAAGAACTCGGCAGCTTTTGCTAGTTATTTATTTTACTAAGCCAGTAAATACAAATGAAATAATCAACTCTGGCCGTGGTGGTGGTGGTGCGTGACCCAAAGGAGGGGAAGGAGAGGGGAGGTAAAGCCGCTGGGCCCCGGGACTGGCAGGAGACCGCCGGACAGCGGCGCGAGCTGCAACCACGAAACGACGTCTCTTTAGGAAGCGGAAGCAGTGCCGTCTCGTTCAAGTTCAAGTTCAAAAGGTGTTTATTTCCACATTTGCAGGGCTTGACTCCGCACTTGGTGGCCGACCATTCTGATCGAGCCCGCATAGCACGGCTCAGTTTCATGTATGATGTCTGGAATTTTTGTTGATATTTTTGTCACATAAGTTGAGAAAACAATTAATGAAAAAGAACCCAATAAATATTTTTAAAACCTTTTAGGGCAAAGGCTCAGGAACCTGCATGCAAGCAGATTTGAGCGACGCGCTGCAGTTCCATAATAAGGCTTCTTCCCTTTTCACAGCAGCGCTTTGTTGATTTTTATTCATCAATTAATTGATGCATTAATTAGTTATTCCATAATTGATAATATTCTCGAGTATCACTACGTGTTAATGGGAGACTTCAAGCATCGGACATCCGAACGCTGGCACGGAGTAATTGTTATGGAACGCGATAGATTTCCGTGATCGCATCCAGTGTCTCTTCATCTGGCGACAAACGTGGTCACGAGGCAGGAACAACCCCATACGCGCCCGAATGGGAGAGTGAGAAAGAATCATATTTCGCCCCCAACCCCCCATCCCTATAAATGGACTCCCCTACAGCGATGAATGGAGAGGAAGGGAAGATGCGCGCTTGAAGCAATGTCTGCACGTGGAAAAAGCTGAGAAGAATTTAACTGCCGCATTAAATATTTTAATTTCATGATACTCCTTTTGAGTCGAGTTATTTCATAGCAGTTCCCAGCTAAATTGTTTTGATTGGTGAAAATAAGAACGTCATCTTCGCAAGAGGCGAAAAAAAGGAAATACACTGTAAATTCTGAGCACTTTCATTTCTTCTTGTATCCTGGTATTTCCAACAGAATTTTTAAAAAGATGGTTTCCGTAGTCCTGTCGATTACTTTTATATTCACATTATTATACCTGATAGAACTAGAAAAGGGAGATTTCAAATTGTTACTAAGCAGCGGCAAATAACCATTGGAGGTTGCAACTACCTTGGATGACTAATAGTTAGGAAGAACTAACGTTAAACTTGGGCCAGTTGATGCGACCAGAATGGCTTTCCAAGCCGAATTCGCCGCTGAATAACCCTTTCGGTCAAATGACAACCAGGGTCACCATCGGATTCGTAAGGGGACCGAGGGGTTAAAAAGAGAGACCCTAGTTTCACCCCCTACCCTTAAACCCCCCCCCCCCCCCACCTCACTCCTGTGAGCGCAAGACGGGTTAAGGGAGGGGTAAGGGAGGGGTAAGGGAGGGGAAGAGAGGAATGCTAACAATGATGGCTCTTTTCGTGAATGTATAACGCTGTCAACGCAGGGGGCGGGGGGGGTAGGAGGGGTTGGTCCAGAAGGGGGGTAAGATAATCTCCGGCGGGGCGAAAAGACAGAGAGCAGCGCCAGTGGTGGGCGAGGGGAGAGACTCCGAAAGAGGCGGGGGCCGATAAACAAACCCGGAGGGAATGAAAGGTTTGAGCAAGAAGGAGAAGCGTGGGGGGGGGAGGCTCACGCGCCTCGAGTGACGACGTCCGATATACGACGTGGGGTGGCGGTGCTTTGGATTGTCGCCAGCAAGGGGGGAGGGATAGAGAGAGGGCGCACACTGTCCAGGGCCGCCGTCCCTTCTCCCTTTCTCGTGTGTGTGTGTACACTATACAACTCCGCGGCGGCTATTTCGGTGAGGCGGCGGTGGTGGAGGGCCTTTTGCTCAATCTCAGCCTCTCGCCTCGACCGCCTCACGCAGCGCACGGCGCTTATAACAGTTTCAGCGAGATATTTCCCTTGCAGTCATAGACGGAGACCATATTTGAATTATATTTTTTTTTTATTTCAGCGTCTGTAAGAAGTATGCAGTAAATGTTGTAATATTATTGGCGCCAAAATATAGTTATACATGACCTAAATTACCTGTAATTAAATAAATACACCCTCATAAGTCCCTAGCTTGACTCATTTTTTCACGCCGTACGGTGAAAACTCCTTCAAAAAAGGAATTTTTGTTACATTTATGTAAACATTTACTAGGATGAATAATTGATTGCATTTTACAAAAAGTTAAGAAAACATGCAAACTGCTCACTATTATTTTTTTACGAAAGCTAGGTGTAAGAAATCCCATATTTTTTCAATGTTCTATCCCTCTAGAGCGCACAGCCGTAATCCCATGTAAAACAGCTTATTTTTTTAGACAAATTACTGAAAACGTAGTTCAGCCAGGGGTTGATATTCTTATATCATTGGAAAGATGAGAGTATATTTTCTTTGAAATTAGATAAACTTCGTCAAAATATAGGTGAAGTGATATTTCGCTCAAACTACCTAAATGAGAAACTCCACCTTTTCATCGATGCAGAGTGTATGGTACTACTTTGGCTGATGATGGTCGTATACAAAGGCAATTTTTAGTGAGATACTTGAGTTGCAGATTGATTGAGCGATAAATATTTTTTTGTTGGGTACTTTTTCCAGCGCGAGGTGAAGAGTGCAGTGACAGGCGTCGAACTAACGCATAGTTTTAGCGTCAGTTAACCGAATTTATTTGCTAGTAGCTGGAGAACCTACTAAAAAAGTAGGTTCTCCTGCTACTAGCAAACTACTAGTATGTGTTCCGAAGTACCGGCGTGTTAAAATCACCGGTGTATTCATCCAGCATTGTATTTACGCCGAATTGTTTTGGAATACAGTTTTGTTTTGGTGTTCGTGCACATATTTTTAACTGTAATTCTAACCAGCGCGCTGCAGCGGTTCCTAATTTCCGAGAATAAAAATTCTTATGTGCCAATATGTCTCCTTTTTATTTAGAGGAATAGTAATTTAAGAACTTTATTTCGGGAAACAAACGCGGGTCGAGACATGATAATTGCAAATTATGGTAACCCACAGGTTGATTTATACTTCCATTATTATACTTTTGTAGTGAATAGTGACTAAAAATAATGTACCGGCTTGAGCAGTGAATATCTGTATGCGTTTCCGGAGCAGTTATTGACAGTGATTATAATTAATTGTTTTTATCGTATTTAATCGTTATGCTTGGGCTGCTTCGGTGGGCTGTGGTCCAAGATATCGGGACTCAATTTCGTTAGCATTTGCGAAGAGTGCAGCTTCAATAAACGGTAAAATTTAAATACTGCAATTGGTTGTAATAAAATAAAGTAGAAGGGACGGTGCCTCCATTTCATTACCCGTTAGATTTCCTAGACAAATCTGCCACTTACATTAGGTTTTCGTGAATATTTCACTTGGCTATGGTTAATTGAGGAACCATTTTTTTCCCTCTTCATCCATTCTTGCCTTGAAGGCCGTCGTATTGTTGGCATAACTTCTAGTGTAATTTTGGAAATAAATTATGTTTGAGATGGAAGGATTTTGTTGATGCTATCAGATTAAAGTCAACATTTTCTCAAGGTCGCCTGAAGATGAAGGACGCGACAATTTCTCCGCTCCCACTCCACCACATCCCCCCCCCCCTCTCCCGGACGCCACCAGACCACCCCTCTGCCCCCCTCCCCCTGGCTGCCGTTGCATTCCTCCGATAATACCCTTTACGCCTCCTCGCTCCAAGCAACGCGAGCCTTCTTTTCCATCTCTCTCCACTCGCAAGCGCAGGAATCCGGTGTGATGTTGGAGCGGGCAAGGCTCAAGAACCACAATCAAGGATATTCCCCTCCCTGCGTCCCCCATTCACTTAACTCTTGATCTGGTCGCACATCTACATCTTTGGATAGCATTTTCTTACTCATGGGCCATTGTCACTCTAGATTTACTACAATATATTGCCATACTATAAGTATTGTAATATATTGGAGTGGGTTAATGAAAGTGTTCAGAAAGAGACTTTGGAGCCTTTTAGGCAGTAATAATAATTTGTAGCTACAGTTGTGTGTATTGTATAACTATATATTGCTTAAGTAATTATTGTGTAAGTATTTAATATGTTGTGACAATTGCATAAGTATACTATAAGTACCTGTTGCATTCTATACATTGCAAATTGAATAGTAGTATACTGTATATTGCAAAATTGTATATATATATAAATATTTGTCAATACCACCCTGAACTCATATGCTTGCTTACAATCCATTTTAAGTGATATATTTTTTAAAAGACGTATTTACAGTTTATTTTGAAAATTGTGTTTTACCTGATTTTCTTTGTCATTTAATCTATATTGTATTGTATATTTTTTTCTGCACAAAAGGAGAGCTACTCCTAGAGCAATAAAGATTATTATTATTACTGTTATTCACAGCCAAACTGGGTTAGACTGAGCTTAGATAAGTCAATTTCCAGTATAAAATAATGAATGGAATGAGGTTAGAATTTTCTCAAATGCTAGCCTCATTGAATTCCAAGCACGCTGCATGTTTTCTAGCTTTAATTATTTTCTCATCTTTTCTTTGTCATCCACGCATTTATTTTGTTATTCATTTTTAGGATGGTGCTAGAAATAACGTATCTCCAAGAGACAATCCAGTGTTTTCGAAGGTGCTTTGAATCACCACTAACCCAGACCCCAGGTTGCCGTCTTATTCACTCATTTACTGTGTTTAGGTGACGAAAAGAAATTCAATTGAAAATATATACTTTACGTACATATTTTGTTTGAAATGACAATTTTGTATTTGAAACACTTCGCGTTTTTAATTAAAATGATGTCCCTGTGTTGCATAAGCATCAGATAGTCCTCGCACCTCACTTTCATGACCCCATTTTTTTGCGCTTGAGTGTACCTGGGGATTGGTGGGCGTGCACTGTTCACTTGTCATTAATACGTATAGGCAGGTTTACCATTCTAAAAAATGAAAACAAATGCGCAAATAATGATGCGTTCGCTAAGGTGGCTGACTTGAGGCGCACGTCTCGTCAGCACCTCTTGCTGTTCACGACACCTAATAAGGACGCTTCACACATTTAACTTCCGGCAGCACGCATGTGTTCACGAAATTAAAAACCTTTCCATGCCTATAGTCACCCGGATGACCCAAGCTCATGCATATGAGTCTTTAATTTCCACTGCTTCTATTGACAACTTGGATTAATCTTTAATTCAATCCTTGTGTTCTCCAGTATTTTGGAAAAGATACTTCTAGCACATGTGTAATTTTAATAATTTGTAATATTTATAATAATATATATGAAAATTAAAATTGTAAATTGAAGCGAAGGTAGTCTTAAAACAGATAGGTATCTAAGGTTACCTAAAGCTTCTATTTTTTGTGTTGCATCTATATATGTGTATGCATTTATTTGCATGGCGAAAACCAATAATTTTAACTTTATAATAATTCTTGTGATCCTATAAACCACTTATAGCGATATCGACATATCAGAGGTCCTGTAATGACACGGGTAAGTTTGATCAAGTAATTTCGTTGCTCTTATTAGTCAAACCCGTACTGCTAAAATGTTTTTAGAAAGTGCACTGATTTTGTCGTAGCGCATGCCCTGACACGATGGAAACACCAAGTCCAGATCAGTCACCGATGTTATGCATCGTTGGGCTCGCCTCACAGTCGGAGAGTTAATCCTTCGATTCGTCCGAGTGCTGATGCCCCTGTCTGCAAGTGGCAGACAGTATGTGCGAAATGACGCTATCCGTCGATATAACTAAAATACGACAATTTTGTCATTGAATTATTCATTAATTTGTATTTTCGGCATAGTAAATAATTATCCATAATTTTTCCTATCCTTATGATACGCAACTGGGAAAGATGGTTCCTATTGCAATGGAGCCACTTACATGATATGTGTTATTCAAGCGATTGCGAAGATGTGGACAAATTTATCCACGTGGGAAGTAGGGGCACATTCTAGAATAGTCTTTAGACTCTAGTAGAGGGTTAAAAAGACAGTTTTCCTAAAAGACCGAGTTCTAACTTCACTTAATTCGACGATTCGTTGCCACCCTGACTCCAGCAAGTGTGTTAGATTGAGAATCCCTTCACCTTCATCGTCAAATGGTGGCCAAGACGACCCTGTCTAGCGGCGTGGGCTGGAGGTGTGGTGCCTGAAGTGGTGCCGTCAAAATAAGATACGACGTCACCACCATTTCCGTATATTTCTGTATATAAGCGATGTCACTACGACACAGGAGACTCAGTGTTGAGCTGTTCACGTGCCGACATGTGCCTTCGCGCTTACACCTCTTGAAAAACTGTAATCAGATATTATCACCATTTCTAACAAGTGCACCTACCACTTCCTTTCTTCTCCACCTTACCACCAAACCCACGATTATCCCCCCGCCCTCTCCACCCAATCAGAGCGTGGTTCCTGCGCGTCTCGCAGCGCCCCTGCCCTGCAAGTAAAAGCGTTCCCTCCTTCCTCTCATTCATCCAAAATTCTGGCGTTGGCCCGATCGGCGGTCCCCGATAAGAGAAGAGCGGTCCTACTTTGCCTTCTCGCAAGCATTCCAACGCTTCCGGCACATTGTTCCTTGTCGACCGCTCCAGCCAACAAACAAAGGGACGGGACTATGACGGGGGCGGTTGGGTAGAGGAGTTGAACTGGTGATGAGGGTCATCCATTTCCCGGGTTCAATTGAACCGATGGGTCGGAGACCGATTTGAGTCAAGGAGGCGAGAGTTTGTTGACATCTGCACGACAGCGGACGTCATTATAGGAGTGATACAACTGTCCTATCTGCAATATTCCTAATATTTCTATATAGAGTATGCAAATACCACTAACTCACTGACAAGGATTTCATTGAAACGACGGAACGCATTGCAATGAACTTTTCCATACAGCTCCGCCTTAAGCCCGGCGTATGCACTATTTTTCAATAGCAACTATAACAGGACTTGTTTATATCGACCGTCAATTGAGGGCTTATGCCTTATTAAATTATAAGGGTAACAATGAGCTAAATTGCATTATAATTATTATAATTTTTAATGGGGTTTGAAGAGGATTATCCCCATAGCCGGCCTCGGTGGCGGCGGGGTAACGTCCTCGCCTGTTAACCCAAAGGTCGCGGGTTCGGATCCCGCCTGGGGAGGATTTTTCACTTCCCAGGGCATGGTTGTTAGTGCTCGTCCATTGTTAATTGTTAATACCCCGATGTAAAGGCCAATAAGAGCTGTTTTCGGTGGTTCTTGAAAATAAATAAAATAAAATGTCTGATATAAGAGGGAAAATCATCGAAGAAAGTTTCATTTGGCAAAAAGTGATAACACAACAATTCAACCAGCTTTGTGGCGATTTTGGCTAAATGATTTCATTTTTTTGTTTCTCAGTTGTCTCTGGTTCGCTTTTTATACGTGATCTCTGTTGCATCATAAAATCAACTTAGAGACATGTAAATATGTATTAAAGCAACACTATGATCTTCTACTCAGAGTGAGAGTGGCAGGTAGGGAGTTTAAACAGGGTAACCAAGTACTTTGACAATATAATAAGGGATTATATGGGAATAATAATAGGACAAGCGAAGCCACCGGTGACAGCAAGTTGATTAAAATGAATTATCGAGAAGGTTAGGCTAGTGCTACTGTTTTCCGTACCATGGAACCAAGCAAGTAATACTGCAAACAATACAGGCCAGAGAATAGTCGCCTCTCTATCTCTCTGCATCGCTAACCGAACGAATTCACACGTCCACACTTCATCCTCCTTCGCAGTGCCGAATGGAAAAATGAAGGGACCTGCAGTTGACGGTGAGAATGGACAAGATGGAGGAAGAGAGCTATATGTCCGGATATTCATATATGACTTCCAACTCGGCTGGAATGCATTACCAAAAATCGCGAAAATGGATTGCTGAAAAAAGGTTAAACTAAACGTTAACTATAATCGATAACCAATGTCATGGCACTTCAAAGGGGTCACAAAAATAGTTAGATGGCATTTTACTCGACTTCATCGCCCATACCCAAGAAATTGAACATTCCCAACTAGACAAGGACCTCCTCTCTATGAAGTGGAAGAGATAGCTCTCGCTCGCAGATTATTGCTCAGAATTCGCATCATAGGCAGGACGACAAGCCTCAATTTATGCAAAACCACACGATTCGGGTCATGGCGTCACTCGAGGAACTAAGAAGTTCACAGACACCCCGGATGCTGGAATGGGACATTTATAGAGGACTGAGCTTCTGCTTAGGTCAGATGACGGTAAAATGAACTCCACAACTGAATTCAGAACCGGCCAAATATCGCCATTAAGACAAGATTTTCATAACTCCAGTAATTTCAACTCTACATTTAAAAGGTATTAAATTTTTAGCTCAGAAGTGGCAATAAACCTAAAGTATAAGCAAAACATAATTTGCACAAACCAAGATTTACAACAATGTATATTTTACCCAAGCCCCAATTGACTCTGTTCAAGCGCTCATTTATCTATATAGGGCCCAAATTATTTCTTGGTTTGCCTGAAAATATGAGAAAATAATAGTTAAACAACGTTTTTGAGCAGAGTAAAAAAGATGGTTATTTACTGCTGATAATCCAAATGTTTTTCTTTATATCAGGGAAAAAATTCACTAACAGCATTTCTGCATTACGTGATAAGTTTAAATAAAAAGTTGCTATCTTCATCAAGTGTGTATTATCTACGTTAATTAGTAGTGTGTCTATTTATTCACTTCTCTCTGAGGTTTCCGCGACGACTGGATATCAACCGCGTTGTCGTCTTATAAACAACGACAAGGCAGATATCCCGAAAGAAGAAATGGAACATCTATGTATTCACTTATTTAATGTAGGCTGTGACTTCAATTTTGAGGTATCCCATGCACAGGCAATGCCTGGAGAGGATACCTATTTTATTAATTTTCATATGTAATGTATGGGTTGTTTTTTGTTGTAAATTGTTGTTGCTCCAATGGATAAATAAATATATATATTATATTTTTTAAATGCTCAAAGTATTGCAGAATTCATAATAGTATGATAATTTCAACGGACTTAAATCAACTCATTGACGCAATCGTCGTTCCATTTCCCCTTCATACATGCGTTAGGAGAATTGATTTCTCGAAATAGTTGTTCATGGATGAGTTAACTATGTACCGAGTCTATATATTATCGGTTTATCCAACGGAATTTTATTTATTAAGAATTCTATATTAATTACCTTGATGAGAGTTGTTATTGATCACTATTTAATATCAAATGTTTTATGGAGAATTGGTCGTTAAAAAACAAACCACTTTTCTTCTCTCGCCAACGTTTCAAAACTTTATTGTTTCATCTTCAGGGCTAACTAACAACAGTAATATTTAATGTAATTTTTAACAATTGTTTTTTTATACAAATGATTGATAAAATATATATAAACATAGCAATATCTTCAGGTGGAACACATACAATTGATAACCAATTCAGACAGTTTTATGTTAACTCAATTGACATAAGTTATGGTAACATCACCTTAAAAAATTGTTTAGTATGAATAGCATAGTATAGCACAATAGTTTAGTATGTTGGTTAGTGTTTTTATTTTAGCCCTGAAGATGAAACAATAAAGTTTTGAAACGTTGGTGAGAGAAGAAAAATGATTTGTTTTTTAATGACCAATTCTCCATAAAACATTCAAATATAAATCATGTATTGCCAATGCTCTTGGTTGAAGTAATTTGCATGAATACTCATATCCAGTCTATATTTAATTTAAACACACAGGTGGATGTTTGATAGATGGGAGTTAGCCATTAAAATACTTCGATCAAGATTTGGACTTGGTGATGAAGAGAAATTGATAAACATGTTGCTTCTTTCTTGATTTCATAGAGAATGTCACAGTCGGAAATCGAGCATGGATTTGCACCCACCATTTCCAAAGTGCATTGCAATATGAATGAACTTTCTTAAAAGCAACAGATTTTTCTTTATTTTTGACTGAAGATCACGATTCCCAACTGTTTAACGAATAGCCTCCCTCCCGAGCAGCAAAAAAACACTAGTAACACGCGGTGACTGCTCCATTAGTGTACGACTATATTCGGGTCGGATCACACAACAGTAAAACCGCCCTATTTCTCCTAAAGATCCCATCAGATGGGAGCAGTTAATATCTGTCGCCGGGAAGGCATTTAAGAGGTGACAAAAGTGAAGGAATGGCACGTCAACTGCCGGGTCCCGGGGAAGGAAGTCGGATTTTGTGGAGGGAATCTGTTCTTCTCATCTTTTCGGAAGAGGAAGCGAATTAAGGAGGGTGGGGGGGGGGAATGATACTCTTTCGAGTTGCAGCCAGCCGGGGGCGGGGGTCCATGGGGGGGGAAGGGAAAGAGATGGAGTGGGGGGGAAGAGGGTAACAGGGGCAGTTTCCTTCGTAGTGAGGGAGAATAAGGGGTGGATGTAACATCATCCCGATGCTCTTTTTTTAGCTTCCTCCGTCTCATACCACCCTCTCCCTCTCTTTATATCCTCACTGGGGGGAAAAGGACAATAGGGGGTGGGTAGGGGACCAGCAGCGCGACGCCAGGCGTCCCCTAAAGACAACCTGTTGAGCCGAAAAGGCCATCCCCCCCCCCCAAACCCTCCTTAAACCCCCCCCCCCCCCCACCCTGCCTTGCTCTCTGATATAAATCAACCCCCACCCCCTGCGGTTTAAGTGGTTGTCGCTGTCATGTCATGGGGAAGGAGACCTGTATGTGTGTCCCTTACCCTCCTCCCTCCCACCTTTCACCCACCCAACCGCCCCCTCTTCTCTCTCAAAGATAAAACGCCGCTCTGGCGTGGTAGAAGGTGTTAGGGGGACGGAGGAGGAGGGAGAGGAAAGGGAGGAAAAAGATTTAAAAAAAGATAAAAAAAGGAAGGAGTCCTCCCCTCGATAAAACAGACGTGGAAAAGTCGCGCGCGCTGGTCTTGTCTCCGAAAATCCTCTTATCGTCGCAGAAGGACTCCCCGGGTCCATAGCTACGCATGGGTGGTGGAAGTTACCGAGAGGGATCCTTGTGGAGAGGGGAGAGGGAGAGAGAAATAAATACTGGAAAAAAATAAGAAGGATCCGGGGCCCTCCTCCCAAGCACAACCCTTTGCCTGGCGACGAGCCACCCCTTCCCAAAGATCAGTTCAGGGGAGGCGACGACTCATTCATTGCCCACCGGCATTCATCTAATTCCCTCTCTCTCTCTCCTGAAGTTTCTTTTTTAGTCACTTTTTATGTGCTTGGCTCTTGAATACGAGAAACAAAACCTACGAGAAATCCCGCCTCTTTTCAATCCCTATAAAACAAACTTCATTCACGGAAAATATGGTTAAGTTACCAACTAATAAAAGTCAAAAAGAGGCAAATTAGTGGGTAAATACATTGTCTAATTGTTTTATCCTACTGAGTTCACTACAGCGTCATCGATGTAACACATAACCATCACAATTATCTATAAGATTTAGTGAATACCCGGTAAACTCAGGCAAAAGGTTTTGCCATGATGTTTTTTTTACATTTTGACATGAAAAATGAAAAATGTTTCATTAGATTGTTGGATGATATCCGGGGAGAGGACCAATATATTATGTTACTTTAGCTATAGCATTTAGGTTTACTGGACAGTTAGGAATGGACTCTATAGGGAAAGAATGAACGGTGGAGAGAAACCAGGCATCGGATTTAGTCTGTTCTTCTGAAGAGGAGTCAAGGGGATCCCGGGATGGAGGACTCCGGGCCATCTGAAAGGGTGTTCTGTATTCTGGCCACTAAACCTTCAGACTTCAGATAAAAGTACTTTCTAGTTAACTAGTTTGATGCTGAATTTTGGTATTTGACAGGGAAATAAATTCTTGAACGATGACTTGTTTAATCCCGAAGCGCTTGCTCGAGTGTCATTAATATCTCTCTCTCTCTCTCTCTCTCTCTCTCTCTCTCTCTCTCTCTCTCTCTCTCTCTCTAAAGCATTATGTGAGCAAGCTATCAATTAGAAAACTAAGACAATGGAGTGTCTTCTTGATCGGCATGTTTATTTCTCGGGAAAATAAACATCGTCAATAAGTCTTTCACAAATCGCTGCTATTTGGAGGAACTCGTTTCTCCGAGACGGCGGCCAATCTTCCAAGCCAGAGTTTTGGAAAAAGACTCCCCACATCGATTATAAGGGATAAGTAAGACTGGCGGGAAATATTATGTCCTTTAAATCAACCACTGAATACCATTTTAAAATACCACAGTGGTGAAAACTATGAGAGTAATATTTCCAATACGATGCAGAGTTCCTGCCTTATGTATGCGGAAATTCACTTTGCAAAAACGCCAAGAGTATTATCATTTTTTTAAATCTTTGTTTTAACTTTTCCCGCTATATTTCAAATGAGATCAATCTTTATATTTCCCTAGCTTCTTAATACATATGAATCCGGAAGGGTTTAAAAGTCATTGTTTCCATTTTGAGTTCGACACATGGAAGGGCTTCTTTACACCATATTAATTTTTTCATCTGGATCCACATGTATAGAGAGAAATATGTGAATACAAAAGTATGAAAATCACGCTTGACCACATTTAATGACTCAATGGGAAAAAGTTGTATATTAGATTTATTACTTAGGTAACTTGCTGTCACACGTGTAATAGTTCCAATGATTAATGTAAAAAATATAGTATTATAAGAAATCCCTTCAAATATTTGGATAGTAATTGCAAATTTAAGAATAATTTTTTAATAAAATTTCATTTTTATACAATTCAAAGGAATTATTTTTAGTACAACTCACTCAATGCCATGGAAAATTCAATGGAGACTCCATAAACTTGCAATGCAGGTGATCTGGTAAACCTTTCTCAAGTCAAGTCTCAAGACTCCGAGCCTGTTCCCATTTCAAACTTCGAAGAGTAAGGTGAAGCCTCGTGGATATACGTGCGATCGAAGAAAGATGAAGCCTCCTACCATCCGTATCATCGCTGAGACATCAAATGCATCGCCCAATCAAGCGAATCGTCATCAAAGAAGACGGGTTTATTCGCAAGCCTGTGTTTCATATGTGAGAAGTGAAGGACGTAGTTGTCACTAGCGCATGTATGTAATTCCTTTCCAGTTAGATCATTCAAATTTATCAATTTTAACGATATATCCAGTTCCTCTGATTGATGACCTGAGTAATAAGTGCCACGTATTGTTATATATCATTCATGGATTGTACATTCACTGAAACTCGATGGGACTATGGTAGATGCCAGCAAACACTAGCCATAACAAACACCCACCAAGATGTCGTCCTAAAATGTCACGAGGCGAAATGTACAGGGTGATTACAAAAGAATGCACCGGTTTCAAAGATCTGTATTTTTCAAATGGTACGATCTACAGAGCTGCGCGATCTCTTAAAATAACCGATATATTCTCTAGTTTTGCTGAAAAAAACACATCACAAATGTTCAATATATCCTCCTTGAGTAACCCGAACAATGTCAAGCCGATATTCAAATTCCTCTCACACTCTGTGAAGCATGTCAGCAGTTACTGTCTTCACAGCCAAAGTCATGCGTGCTTTCAATTCCTCACTGTTAGTAGGCATTAAGGCTTCACCCTTGACATATCCTCACAAAAAAATCACATGGTATGAGATCAGGTGACCTCAGAGGCCACAGATGGAAGGGCGAGGTCTTGCCGTGCAGATCGACCAATCCATTTTTGTGGGTACGTCTCATTAAGATGAGCACGAACTGAGAGTCTTGCTGAAACCTACAATCATTGGAATCTGCTTCCAGTAGAGAAAAAAGCCAATCTTACAATCAATCTTTGTAGTCATTGCCTACTAACAGCGAGGAATTGAAATCACGCATAACTTTGGCTGTGAAGACAGTAACTGATGACATGCTTCACAGAATGTGAGAGAAATTTGAATATCGACTTGATATAGTTCGGGTTACTCAACGAGGACATATTAAACATTTGTAAAGTTATTTTTTTCCAACAAAATAAGATAATGTATCAGTCATTTGAAGAGGTCGCGCAGCTCTGTAGATCGTACCATTTGAAAAATACATATCTTTGAAACCGACGCATTCTTTTGTAATCACCCTGTATTGTTAGCTATCACTCAACTGGTTTACAAATCATAAAAAAACATTACTTATCTAAATGTTTATGGAATTTCTTAATAATTTTACGACCGGCAAAATCTTAGTGAACCCATGGCTAGAAAAAAAATCACATTATAAATTAAAACAAATGGCAATTATGAGAAACATATGCTATCCTCGTTTGTATACAACCGCATTTTCATCCCGCAAAGAAATATTAAAGAAAGAAGTATGGAAAGTTAAAACGAATGTCGTGCCATTAGATTGGAGAGGTTTGCTATTTTCCAAATATAAATTGAGTAGAGCCATATCAGAGGGACAAACGTAGTAGTCAGCGTTTCTTTTAGGGAATTAAATTCTAGCATTCATGTCTTTCTGAACGTTTCGTATGCGCAATACTAAATAAATCACGCAATTAGTCTTCTTTCGCCATTACTCTGGCGTATAAAAAGCTATTTGAGTTGCGCAAGCTTTTTACTCAGCTTTCAAAGCAGTATAAATTTGGTGCCTCTCCACTTGGCGTTGCATCTCTCAAATGTTGTCGAGCGTATAGCAGCACAGTTTTTATTACCTAGTGTCAAAATTAATTCCGAAAATTTGCGATAAGACTGAATTTGATCGTGAATATATAGGCATTTTTTTAGATACAGATCATCTTTATTTCCAATGTAGCTACTTCTATTAGAGGTATTGACGACCTAGCAACTTTTGATTTCACCTCACAGTCCTTGTGCAGGGGTGACTGGCAGGAAGCAGAGAGATACGTAATGAATTAAACAAGTAAATTCATTCAATATCTTATTTATGACACATCTCGCGAGTTAGTGCGACAATTATTTAAGATTCGATTTTGCATGAAAAATAAAGGCGCAAGTGATAAAAACGTACTTCAGATGGATTTTCCATGGAAATTGATGCAGTGGAAGCTGAGACTTCTAGATAGCAAAAATTAGCTCATTATCTGCAGTGGCAACATTTAATAAATTGAAAAGCTGAAAGTGGTTCAACTTATGCTTCTTAAATTAATTTAGTATTGCATGAAATTTTTGCAGTTTTAGGCTTATCATTTTATACAATTTAGGATTCCGTTAACCAAGTTTAAATTCCATGTGAATAATCGAAATTGCTATCAGTAGCTATTAGCAAATTCAGCACAAATATTATATCTCAAAAAAGCAAATATGCCGAATCAGAGTACATATTCAAGCCACACTTGCCTACGTGGGCACCTAATATACTTCTCCCAAACTACATCACTTCAAAATAAAATTGATTTCGTATTCATCCCACAATCATTTCACCTGTTGATGTTCAAAATGCCATTTTACTCCTTCATTCTTCTCCACTTAACTGACATTTTCCCTTCAATCCCAATCTCAAAGAACCCACTGCCTGTTAGTATGCCCTTCATTGATTTTTCTGTCTCCTTTAAATTTCTTGCCGTGACGTTATCTCCTCCACCCCACACATTTCATAATTCTTCACCAGCCAACTTTTTAAACTTATTTTATAACTTGTTAGTTTCTTTATCGATGTAAACCAGTGGTTCCCAACCCGTAGAGATCTGCGGACCACTCATCCTGAAATTAAATCATGTACGGACCACCCCCACCATACTCTCTATCAATTATAACCCTTCCTCAGCCTCTTTCCCATAACCAACTTCAAAAAGGTGAGTAAGTAAACGTTTTTTATAACGCATGATTTATTTGTTATAGCTATGCATTAATTAGTGTACAGTACAAATTAATTGCCCATCTCGTTCATAGCACATCGCTTTCAAAATCCACATTTATTGGCAACTCTCGCGGACCACCAACTGGGATCCACTCATGTAAACGAACGAGAATATCAACCGCTCCCTATTTACGTTCATCCCCATGTTACCTAAGGAGCGGCGGGTGTCAGGGGGTGTAAGGTTCACTAGCGATGACGAAGGGAGGGACTGAGAAAAAGGAATTGTGAACGGAGAAGGAAAAAGATGAATTGTGTGTTAACTAAGTGTCTTAGTGTTTCTCCGTGTTTTTATGGAGTCACCAATTGTGCCAGGGAAGGAATTTGTGCATCTACTATTTAGGAAGGGTGTCTCTCTTCTATTGCCATTTCTATCAGTTCCATAAATTTTGTGCGGGGTTGAATTTATAGTAATCTTACCTTGAAACTGGCCTGATCAGAATTTTCCAATTAATTCTATCCTAGTGTGTATTAGTCTCCGGTGTCTCCCAGCCTAGTATTTTCATCAGCTGTGTTACAATCTCAGATCGCCCGCAAAAGTTTTTAACAAAATTAGCGGCTCTCCTTTGTGCTTTTTTACACACGTATCTGTTTAGGGTAAAAAATACTCCCGGCATACTCTATATGTGGACTAACTTGAGTGAACTAACATTTCTCTTTCATTCTTTCATCCGAGGACCGTCTTACGATTTGGTTGACGAGTCCTCGTCTCTTCAAATGCATCGCCGCAAACGTTCCGCTCGCATTTTCCCCTAAGAATCATGTGTGAAGCTATGGAGAATCCCAAACACTTGACTCCATCGGGTACATTTATATCTATTCCCCTTAACTCTTAGATATGGCGTTCTTGTGAATCGCATTGCAGAAAAAGTAACGCAGTGCATTTGCTTATATTAGGCTCGAACCTCACTCAGGACACCACGAGTTGCTGTTAACATCCGATGATATGTCCGCTTTCGTAACTCTTCCCCATTTGTGTTCCCAGGAGACCATATTTTACATCTGTTCTGCACGTAGCTACTTGTTTTTTTATCACTATGCCCAGTCAGGCTGAAAATCAGAATTCGAACCAGAGATTAGCATATTTGAACAGGATTTAATAATCACCTGAATATAAACAGCATACATCGTGAAAATACTTCTTTACAAACAAAAGGTGACACGTGATAGAACATAGATTTTTCACACACGGTGATCTACTTCATGGGAAATACAACCAGAGGGGAGTGGCTATTGATAATAACCACCCTTCAACCCAGCAGGAAGAGTTAACCCCCTTCCCCTTCAAGCCAAAATCTGATCTACCGTGTACCTCCCAGAGTCGCTGTCTCGCAAGACTTCTTAGGGGGAGGAGAGGTCTTTGCGTGACTATAGATTCCGACCAACCCGTGGGCAATAATCCGTACAACCATTTGCGGAGCTTCAGCGATGAGTATTAACGAGTAGGTATCAAAAGCGAATTGTGGAGATCGTCGGACTAAGAGGCAAGATGCATTTTTTGCACTAGCTAAGCCTCGAGTAGGTACGTCACCAGCGATTGAAACTCTGAAAGGCAAGGATCATTACGTGAAATACACGATATTCAGGTGGATGTGGAGAATATTTTCTGCCTACACTCCACCCTTAGACCTTATGCAAGATAACTGTGAACTTGACCGTTATAAATGCAGCCAATCAGTAAACACTAGCTCGTAGGCTTCCGCGGATGTAATGTTGACTGTTTAATCATTCGGGATTCATTCCGCGATGTTTAAAATTGAAAAAAAAACAATATTTCGCTGGTCCTCCTGCCTCAGCTTCATCAGGTTAACTGAACTGATTCCTTAATCTCTCTCGTCTTTATGTATATGAGTGAGGACTGGTTATATATGAGTGAGGATGATTCCTTAGTCTCGCTCGTCTTTATATATATATATATATGAGTTCTCACTCATATATATAAAGACGAGAGAGATTAAGGAATCAGTTCAGTTAACCTGATGAAGCTGGCAGGAGGACCAGCGAAATATTGTTTCTTACAATTTTAAACATCGCGGAATGAATCCCGAAAAAAGACACAGTCAATCAGTTCACACGTTCAATTCCGGCTGGTACGGCAAATCACGTGATCCAATAATCTAAGATGGTGGTCCTTGTTTACATCATACGATCATGAAAAAATGCGTACTTCTCATTACTTTCTTCATCAAATCAGTGGATTCTATCGAATTATGGTATTAAAATCATTGTTTAGTGTTGTCGAAAGTGATTTTCATACGTTCTCTTAAGCTCGTACTCCCCTGCGATTACTGGTCGAACATTACGCTAGACTTTGCATGATTTTTTTTAAAGGTTTATTCCAAGAACGTTTAGTTTATAAAGTAGTAACAGCTAGTACTCTAGGATTTTCATTTCATAACATACCTGATTTACATCGTTCGAAATCGCGTTAACGATCCATATTGTAAAAAATGAGATGCATAAATCTCAAATTTATTGAAGATGCTGTGTTTTACTGTTAGCATTGAAACTGGATTACACTTTTTTGAAAAGACTGAAAAGACAGGTTACATGAAAGCCGTTTTATAAAATACGTCGGCAGTGACACTGCATTCCCAGCCGTCGAGAAATTTATGTGAATCTGTTCGTTCAGCTAACTTTTGTTTGTTAAGTTAACATTCATTATAGCTATGAATGGATTGATTTTAAAAGAAAGATTCTTTCGAATGTCGCGTTTTTATTGCAGTAACATTAACAACAGTTACCACGACGCTTACCTTCCTCTTATGGTGGGGTGATGGTTTTTTCCTATAATATTTTTCGTCAATATGTGAGAGAAATCACAAAACCTTTTAAAAGAAATAGCTTATCGCAAATACATCACACCGACGCAATTTACTATTGAATGCATTATTTACAAGACGCTAACAGCGGTTGCACTGTCCGAATATGATAAATAACAATGTATCGATAATGTTTCCCGGATACGAATTATTTGCTGAACCATCAAGACTAATCTTTTTTTTTTGTCTTCGAGATGTACTTACCCCATAACACCGGATCATGCAGGTGATTGAGGCCGCTTATTACTTTTTTCTAAGTCTTTACAAGAATAAAAAAGGCAACCAGAATATTGATTTAAATATGTTCATGCAGAATTTTAATTAAGGTGGAGTATAATGTGACAAGTGCTCTGAAATTTCCTTGTGAACGATGATAAACATGAACGAGAAACTAATTTAAAAAAGCATGCACAAAATCAGCATGTAGTGCAACTTCGTTAATATTTACCTGTCACCTGATGGTTTTTACCAATTATCCAATGATCGCTTTACAGTAAATGTTTAAATGGAACTGGAAAGTTCCCCTAAGGCATCGCCATTACCATTAAGTCATCCAAGAAATTCGGATATGGATTTTTAAGCTTAAATTTAAAAAAATAATTAAAATAACTACCCTAAAATTCATGTTTTTCTTTTTCAATAATACTTAAGTATCCATGTGTGAAATTAAAATATTAACAATTAGGGACATCTTCTCTAAAGGTACATCTATGACTTATTGCAATATTTGGTATTTTGACAGAAATATCACTACTTATGTAAGTCAATGAATGCGGCATCACTAGATACAAAGAAAACACTCAGCTTTCTAATGATGTTAAATCATCAGCCAATTATTGTACAACCTTCTTTACGACACATCTGCTGAAAAATAAAAGCCGTTTTCCACGGGATGACGTAGGGCTGTACGTTCTAGTGAGATCATTTTCGAAAAAGAACGTGAAAGTTCAGGCAAATGAATCGAGCGGTGGTCCGTAATTCATCTTTCCTCAGTAATTAATAAAAGATAATTTATTTCTTACGGTAAACCTTTTTATCAAATGGGAAAAAGCCATCGGTTGTCAAGGCGTTTTCAGCGCAAGGAGTGAAACAACAAAGTCAAGTTGAAGCCTTTGAACACATATATGAATATTTGTTTGTTTTTCAGAGAATGTAAACCATAAAATCAAAGTTTTTACGTAATCAATAAAATTCAATTTGGTTTATGCTTCTAACATTGCTTAAATTTTAAAATATAATACGAACACAGTGTCCATTATCCCCAGAAAATACGTTTGCTAAAACAATTCTGATATTCTGATAGAAGAAGATACCCAGCGCTGTTGTCGCATTAAAATGGACTCTTTTGCGTCCACCCTTCAACGGCGGCTGCCTCGTTTTTTCACCACAACTGTGCATGAGGAGTGTTCTTCCTTTCGTCTAGTGCAAGCAAGGGAGCAGTAGGTGTAACGGACACTTAGAATTCGAGTACAGACATTATTTCCCAGTGCAGGGAAAAGCGGTCATTTTCGAGCAAGAGTGGATATGCAATGGTGAAAAATAAATTTATTTTCAATACGACTTTCATTGAATACACATTCCAACTTTAAATTCCATTTTCAGTGACATGGCTACAATTTCCAGAGAGACATTATTATACAAATTAGAATGTTTTGGCATACAGAGTGCGTCAGACATATGTCAGAGTCACTTATTATATTTCTCTGTTATTTATTCGAACAAATTCATTACTCAAATTGCAAAACAGCCTTTGGCTGCGAAGGCTATTTCAGCCTACAGTGTGAAAATGTTAAGCAAAAACCCGAACCACGTTTAGGTAATAATAACTTCGTCCTTATTTGAACGAATGTTAGGACTGCCAAGTCATTTCTTAACTCACTTCAACCTACACAATCATCCATGCACAAGATGGGAAGTAACCCACCCAGGCGGGACTCGAAACCGTGACGTCAGAATTGGCAGAACTTTACCCCACCGCCAACGAGGCCGGTATTACTCAGATAACCTGTGAGAAGTTCATTCACATAAAACATTTGGCGTCATTATTAGTTATATATTTACTTCAATCTTCATACAACTGCTTAACCCGCCATTGGTCGCGCTATGAGAATTTCTCTCGCACTAAAGTTAAACATGTGCTCACTATGTAATCATGAGTTAGAATTAGTTTCCTTTCCTTCTAGCTGACTTTTTATCTCTTCCTATTGACCGACCGTCTCAAGAAGTATAAATGAAGCGTCCGCAGCTGTGTAATTATATGTCTGATACCGTCGGCTACAAGGTGTGAGACTTTTCCTCATCGCGCGACCACTGACGTTAGTGTTTTTGTATCACTTAGTTGCGTTACACTTTCGCAACATGCGGGCAAGGTTGATTCATTTCGTGGAGAACAGATATTTAATGCAAATTTATGAGTCATGAGAAAGTATTTCCTCATAAATAAATATTTCTTCTTGGGAATGGTAATTTCCTTCATTGATACCCAACGATGTCAATGACAGTAAACGTTGCAATGATTACGTAATTGTATCAGTAATTGTGTAAATGTGGAAATCATTGTTTCAAATGAACATTAAGAGAAATAAATCAAATCTAAATATAGTGTAATATAGTTACAATAAACGCTCTATAATAGATAATCAGTGGTACATCTGAGTGTGAGAAAAATTCTCACACGCGAACGCTCGCGTGATATATGTTGCTTAGCGACCACTCCCGGGTTAAATAGTAAAATAAACTTGGAATATAGTCACCATTACGAATTTAAAAAATTCTCGCTAAAACTTCCTTCTAAAAGGCGTCACGGCGAGGACCGAGCACCCGGTTCTCATGCGATCAACTCTCGGATCATTAAAACTAGTTCACGGAAGAGAGAACAACTTTTAAGGGAAGCTTTATACGTACGGGGCCGACGACGCCGCTGGTGCAGCTAAGTGTCAGAGCGATCGTGGCAACGTGAGTGGAGAGGGGGGGGGTGGGTGGGGGGCAGTCTCGTGACCCCAGAGGCCATCTACCGCCTCCGGCAATGCCTCCAACCTTTCCTTCGCCCCCTCCTCTGCGTCCCACACCTCGAACCGCCCCCGCCATCTCCAAAGGAGCATCTTCCCTTCCCCTCCGTCGCCCCCGCATTCCTCCGCGATTCCCCTCCTCCCGCCCCCCCACCGCCTCACCCCCTCCCCTACCTCCGCCCCCACCGCCTCACCCCCTCCGCCCCAGAGCTAACGAGGGAATTATTGCCTTTCGACTCTGGGCGACTCATCTGTGGCGAGGGAAAGGGGGGGTGGGCACATAGCGGCTGTGCTGCTCTTTTGTTCCGGCTACGCGGGTGTGTGTGTGTGTGTGTGTGTGTGTGCGGAGACTCAACCCCCACCCCCCTTCCCCGCGTCTATCCCCTGCCCCCACAAACTGCGACTCTAATTAACTTTTGAAAGAAATATGGCCGGCGCTGTTGTTCTTTGCATTCGGTGCGAAATTACTTCCCGTCGTGGCAATCCTCCCCTCCCCTCCCACCCACCCAACCCATTCCCCCTCTTCCTCTCCTAACACCACCCCCCTCCCCTCTTCGATATATATATTCCCCGGACGAATAATTCTCGATCCGAAGAGCATCAGTGTCGAACCAAAAGGTGGGCGAAAACGCCACCCTTGTCTCCCACACAGCGACGCGCTCCCTTGCTACTTACTAAATGTTATTCCAACGGAAAATTACTTCTATGCCATCTCAATCATATTCTGGGTACTAATAGAAAAACGTTTTCATAATCTGATATGAACAGAAAAATTATACCTTTATGCACTACTTTTCTCACAAATTGAACTTGAAATTACATGGTGTTAAATGGGAGAACGGGAATAACACGGAGAAAAATAGTATTTTTTCATATAATATGGATATCATTTTCACCGAAAACTGTGTGTGAGAAGGGAAAACTCCCAATAAATGGAATAAAAATAAAATATATGGACCTTACTACCTTAGTACTTTTGTTATCAGCGAATTACTTCCGTAGTTGAAGTCAAAATGCGGCAATTGCAAACAAATGCCGCTGCAGTCGGCTCCCATGGCTGGAAAAAACTGCTCATAAAAAAATATATTTGCGGAATATTCCGCATGCTTTTTCTCCCTTAACCATGGTTTTTAATAGGTAATGCAGGTCATCACGGAAAGCATAAATGTTTAAACCAAATAAAACAGAAATACAGAATTTAATATTTGTTTTGGCTCACTGAGTCGCGGCTGAACCTCTTTTGGGACGCTGTTCCCATCCTCGCTTTCATGGCCTACCACGTGTATACCATTCTGTGTACATTTATCGAAACTCTTCGATCCTTGCGTTTCGAGCGATATAAGACCCACTGTTGCCACATTTCACTATTCATGGACCTAGCCTCAAGGAAATGGTGGTCGTTCACATTTAGCATGTTGTAACATTGGACACTGGAATAATTTATCTATCATCCAGTCTTTTTCGTTATTTCTGAAGAGGATTTTTATTGCGGAGCTTTTCGAGCTGTCATCACACTTTAGGCCAATTTCTTATATCTAGATAGCGCTAACAAAAAGATGACGTAACATTTTAGTTAAATTGATATCGTCAGAGAGTTCGGGTTTAATTTACAACAGCAGACGGTCAGGTTGTTTACGTAAGTGTTATCGATGTGAGAATGTATTGACTTCGTGCCGAGAAAATATCAAACCAGGGATAAAACCTGGCCTTAGAAATAAACTGACTTCAACACAAGGAACTGTCAGTTTTCCACATTACAAATGCGACAACATTGAACAATATATAACTAGATACCTGTCGATTGCACATTTTCGTATTTACGCACTAGTTCGAGAAAAACTTTCTCTGTATATGAGAATGTGTTCCGGAGGAAATGGCTGTGCATCTCGTTCTCTTCCCTTCGTTCCTGAGCGCAATAGTCGCGAAAAGTTGTCAATATTAGTATCCTGCAGACGAGTGAAATATAGTCCTGGAACGTATAGCAATTTTGAGGATGCAAATACTTCTCGTTACCGAAAATATAAAATTTCATTTTTTTCAAATGTCTGCAAAAAAAAAAACGGAAAAACGAGTTAAGTACACACGGACTCCTTTTTCCTGATTTGACGGTGAGGAAATCAGTTCCTGAAAAGACTTCCGCGCAGACCAGATACGATCACGTGGCAGCAATACTTTGAATGCAGCTGCCTCTTCCGGGGGAAGTTGAAAAAATTATCACAACACGTGATGAACGTTAAATTGTTAATTGAGTAGAGCGCAGCGAAGTTAAAGATTTTAGGAATACCGATCTTTGTCCATGAAATATCTCAAAAAAAAACTAAAAATACGTCCACCTGGACTTCAGAAGTGCCTTATTTGGGGATGACATCCTAATTGAACCACCAATTATGGAACTATCTAGTACCTATGTTTACACACAGCTCAAATTTCTACAAACTGAGGTACGATGAGTAGTACGGTGGCCTTTTCATTGACCCTGTAAGTTTTCCGTGGTCCGTTTCTTGTTTTCTTGAGCTTATATCAACACGACTTTTCATTCTTCTGTGTTTGATAGCATACCTTCAAGAGTCTTACAACAGCATCTTGTATTCCCTACTATACATTCCCTTATGCATATTCCTGTGTGCAAAACAAGTACTTTTGATTATTAGCCCTTTGGCTTCTGCCAACTCGCTTATCATGTTTCCGTTTTCATTTGTTTCCGTACGTGAAGAGTGTTTTCCAGCTACGTGCTGCAAATTCTATGTTCCCGGTAGAGATACCTAATTTTGGATCACGTGTGAGGCCTAACGACAGCAAAAAATATTGCCGACGACGATTGGTTAACCTCCTAAGTACCACCTCCACAATTCCCTTCTAAAATCTATTCCCCTTCCAAGAACGTCACAGTGCCACAACCACAATACAATATTCATGAGCTTCCCGCAAGCCATCTAGAGTGTAAAGAAGACGTTTTAGCTTGATATAGAAATGATGTGTGACAGTGTCACTTAGAAAAAAACTACCGAAGAAACTAACGAAAAAGGAGTGAAAAAATGATCGGCAAGTGGTTTATGGCCCAGACGGCACAAGTGACGGCTGATCAGGGTGATTATTGCTCGATGAGTAACACAAGGTTGCCCGTTTTCGCCTTTTCTTTTGTAACCTTTAAGCCGAGAAAATGGTTAAGAGGTACGAAAAGGGCCAGGTGTAGGAATAAAAGTAGGACGACAGCGGATAAATTCGATTGGATTCGCTGAAAACCAGATGTAAGATAGCCAAACATGCAGAGGACAGTACAGACAATGGTAGAGGTATTAGAAAAGCAGTGTTAGAAATATGGAATAAAGATGAATCATAAGAAAACTAAAGAAATGAGGTATTCTTGGAAAAAGAAAGCAAGGCTGACCACAAAAGTTGGTAGGCACACTGGAGCATTTAAATTATTCGGGGTGTATTTTTTTAAAAAGGCGGCAATGGAGGAAAAATAGCGTTGACAACAAATGCTTTCAGAAATATGAGTAGGCACGCAATAAAGTGTGAAATAAATTTTACTCCCTTTAATGCGACTAAAACTTGTTTTCACGCGCATTATTCACGGAAGCATCGTGCGCTATATAATTTTAGAAGTAGGAGCACTTTGCTTTCACTTGCTACGACAGCCAAGGCCATTCCGCGCCTGCGCACACCGCTTACACGCAGGGAGAACGCAACACACGGGACGAACAGGGGAACCGGACATCCGAGTCGGACCAGCGACATCAAACTTCGGTAACCTAGCGGGAATCTGCATTTTCATGGTGGCAGTCTGAAAATGGAGTAACTTTTTCCCACATTATAAAAAACATCTGCATATGCTCGGTCTTTCCATGTCACCTCTTGCTAAGTATAGAATCACTTGCCAGAAGACGTAAAAAAATCTGAAAATGCGAATAAATTGCAAAAGAAATATCATGAAATATTGATACAAATGAACTAAATATTGTGCTACACTGTACTATACCGCATGTATATTTATAATGTTGCTGTTTTGTTAAATATTATGTTGAATTTTGTGATAGGTACTAATACATCTTGTATATTTTTCTATTGTATTATTCGTTTGACCGTAAATATATGTATGTTCCAAATGGGACACACATGTCCCGGGATAATAAATTTAATGTTCCATTCTATTCTACTGTATTCTATTTAACTCAATGATCTGATTACTGCATTAGATGCATATGTCACAACATTGGTAATCACATCGCTCGAATATGCATCTAACGTATGTTCCTCGTACTGTAGACCAGAGGCCTTATTCAGTAAGGACTCTTCATGGCCGAACCTCGGAAAATCCGTGAATGTGACCCCCAGTCACCGCCCCAGGATCCGTCCCAGGGGGGCTATTCTGTATGTTCTCGGAATTTCCGAACCTCGAAAGTGACGACATTTTGACGTCACAGCCTCTAAAATTTCAAATAGGGCCATTCAAAAGTTAAGATTTGTCGGGGGAAGTGACGTCAAAATTCACGGATTTTCCGAGGTTCGGCCATGAAGAGTCCTTACTGAATAAGGCCCCAGATCAATGATTAGTATCGACGGAAGCGAAAACTCAAAAGAGGGCGTGCAAGTGGGAGATGGAAGGCGTAAAGGAATTCCGTGTTTAGCTGAGACGGGATGGACGGAACGCTCCCAGCGTTTTAACGGTCGTCGCGACCATGGCGGCGACGGCGGCGGCCCTTACAAGCTCCAGTCCCGCCAGGGGCATTAAATTGCCCTGTGGTCGCGTCGCCAGGGGCGGTCACGGCCCCCCATTGCCCCCGCCCCGATGCTCCATGCCGCCGCACTGATGTAAGCCAAGGACGCCGCGTATTAAGCGGGGGTGGTGAGGTTAGACGGGGTAGAGTTGGGGGGGGGGGCAGGAGGGGAGGATGGTGGCGCGACCTGGTATGACTTCCCTTTGCCATGTGGAGGGGGCGTGGGGGGTGGAGGGGGAGGGAGAGGAGGGTGGAGGTATGTATGTATGTACTATCGTTTTCAAAAGTCTGAGTGCATCCACTTTGCCCTATTCTACAAACCGTAGAATGGGGCATGTCCGGAAAAGTTTTGAAAATTGGCACCACCTGCGGACTGCGTCTTTTGCTGGGCTAGCTTCACTTGTCGTGAGACGACGGTGGGGTATGAGTTACTGAACGAAAGAATCGACGGGGACGGAGTAAAACACGGGAGAGGAAAACCCCATCGGAATGCACCGAAGGTTATTCGCGCTCATGCGGTTGCGACGCGACGATGAGGCCTCCGACTTGGGTGATTTTCGTTCTCGAAATTCACATTTGTGCTCACGAGTGACCCACTGTAAAAGCGGCGCGGTAGCCGCGTGGTTAAGACTGCCTCGAAAGGCGTATTTAAAACATTCCCAGGTTCGATGCTCAGTGTCAGCCTTTTTTTGCTCTCAAGTAATTTCAATATGACTGTGATAATGAACCTCGAGTACAGCCTCTTTATATCAACGGACCCGGTACAGTTTATTATATTACAGGCATTCAATAATGATGGAGGACTACCTAATACCAAATTAGAATCCTTGAATCCTTATCTCTCCTTAAGCCAATCTATTCACAGTGAATAAATACTTACACGTCTCACTAGCTGAATATTTTTGGTCTAACATTGAGTATGGCAAAATCTCCCGAGAGGTAAAATCCCTATGCTCGAAACAAATCTCTCGCTTTACCACCAGGATATCAAGTCACATTCTAGGTATGATAATTTGGTGATCCGCGGGTGATACGTATCATCGAAATGTCTTAGATAGGCCTCTTATTCAAACTCCTGGGGCGCAAAGAAATAATATGCTGTTAAAAACAGTATTGATGCTATAGAAAGAGGGTTTCTCAGGAAGTGGGTGTACGAGCGAAAGTAAATTATGCGGCTCGGGCCGAAAAAAGTATCCAGTTATTTATTTACCGTAGTCTTCTGACGATTATTGTGTTCTAGACATATATTGAGAAGCGTAGCCAGGGGGGAGCAGTGGGGGTGAATGCCCCCCCACCCGACCCCTATGTTCTGCAAGGCTGCATTTTGCTAACGCTTACATGAATTTGCCTCAAGCTTTCTGGGACCTCACCATATTTTCTGACCAGAAAACATTCAGGAGTTATTGCAGCGGCCGAATACATTAATGGCGTCCGCGAAATACACAATTAGTTTTCCGTTTGCATATGCTTCATCTTGAATTTATTCAGGCCTTAATCTGAATTACCTTTTAATCAACGCCTTCCTCTGTTTCTGTTGATATTTCCCTCAATCACAAAGTGCTTAAGTGTTAGACGAAGAAAGTTAGTTATTAGTATTAAATGCATATATTTTTAGCACTTAGAAGTGCGTCGGTAAACAGCCACGAAGAGAGGTCAAACTGATTATTGATATTTAAAGCCAATTATTGACGTAGAAAATTATCCGATCTCATTTACAATTAGACTAATGTAACGCAGCAGAAGAAAATAGCTTAGGTTATAACTGCTAAATTTAAGAAATGAATTACATTTTACACACCTAATTAAAATGTAAAATATCTTCGAATAATTTTGTCTTTAAAGATACGAATCCAGCCATATTTTGAGAAAAAAACATCTGGGCGTGTTACTGCAATCTCTTGGGGAAATGACCGCTTCTGGTCCTGGACTATTAGTGAGGACTTCGACTCGAATGAACGCCCTGGAGTACGTTAACGTATTAGAAGATAATCTGATACCGTTCTCAAAAGAGGTTGCCCCGGACGTGGAATCGAATTTTGGACAGGACAACTGTCCTATACATACGGCCAGAACTGTGGAGGACTTTTTTTTCTAAATAAACAATTAGTGGTGTTACCTAGGCCGGCATGTTCACCAGATTTAAATCCCATCGAAAACCTGTGGGGACTTATCAGCGTCGTAGGGCTAGGGGTCATGATCGCCCCTGGCAAGATTTGAATTTTGCGCCCCCCAAGACTTATTTTCTAGGAAGAGAAACAACACTTTAACTTTGAAAGTGTAATTTAAGATTTGTATACATTTAAGCATGAAATTAGTTCTTACTATTATGTAGGAAGGGAAATAATAACATACGAGTTCATTCATTTAGACATAAAATCTCTTAAAAGTTTACTTTTCTGGCTTTTTCTGTGACCAATTTGACAATAATATCGTCTATATTAATTGTTTTTTGCAATGTCATACTCAATCGATAGTATAGCGAGATTACTCAAACGATCTTGAACAATCTGCGATCGTAAATATTTTTTTATTAATTTTTATTTGCTGAAAGATCTTTCAGAGCTGGCAGAAGTCACAGGTAACGTCAATGCTAGGCAAAGTGCAATCCCTATATTGGAATAACTTGTCACTAAGCCATATTCTTCATGGCAATTAAGACGTGCAATGTAATCTGCATTTTTTAAATCAGGTAAAAATGCAAACAGGCAATTTTGTTTGGTATTTGTACCTTTCAATTTCTAAACACAACTCGCTGGCATTTAAATCGTCATTGAATTTTAATGCGAGATCCGCTACGGATTTCTTTAGATCTTCAGTGGAGGTTTCATGCAGCAAAAGTCCTGTTAGGTGACCAAAATCAGAAGCTACGGCAGCTAAACTTTGAAATCTCCATCCCATTTACTGAATAAGTGGGTCTAGTGCACAGTAAAGCTGAATTTTATACTTTTGAAGAGGATTCTTTATAGCCGCATTCTTGGCCCTTTCATCGAAAATTGTATTAACCTTTCGTTTACTCTATTTAGAAAGTTATGGCTATATCGACAGCTCTTTTGGTAGATTATATGCTGAATCAATACACAGCTATCTGTTTGGCCTTTTCTGAAATAATTCAAAAATCCACAAGGCCCTGCAAGTGTTTTGATGCTGCCTCAATGGAAACAGTTTTTTCCTTTAAAATGATATTAACGTTCTCAATACTTCTATGAGGATATTCCCATACGACCACAATACATATAAATACGAATTTTATCATTTTTAAATTAATTTTAGCTAAAGATACAGAATCAGTTGTATATGTCCTCCTTTCATCAGTTACTTCTGCAATGGTATGTAATGTTTTCATTATTTGAGGTAGTTGAGTATGCAATGGGTGAATTGAATTATAATTTGATGACCATCTCGTATCAGAATGACCCTTCAAAGTAAATTTTAAATTTGATAAAGCTTGTCAACGTTCAATCGATCCGAGAAAATAATTAAAAATATTTTGCACTGTGTCGAAAAACGTAGTCATTTCTAGTGTTACACAAAACGTATGCACTTCAACAAACTTTAGTTAATAAGCTCTACTAGTTTACAATCTGGCAGGTTCATTCAGTTGTAAGATTCGCGCTTGAACACCTTGATATTTACCCACCATGTTTTACCCCTTATATTTAGGGTCTGGTACAAATTTTGTGAGTTAAGTTAGGGGCGCCACGCCGTTTCTAATCTGTGTTTTTCCCCCCGGAGTCGATTAGAAACGGCCTGTTGTAATCAAGTGTAAGTTTTTTTTATGTGAGGTAAAATCATTTACTAATTTTTTGTGCGTGTGTCCCAGCGGCCCGCAGGCTGTGGGCCTGCAAAGTGTGCCCCCTTGAGGGTTGCGCCCCTGGCAGCCGCCCGCCTGGCCTGCCCATAGCTACAACGCTGGGACTTAAGGTTCAGGAGTGGAAATTGGTTGAAACAAAATCTGTGGAGACATTAGAAGCCAATGTCCGGGAGTTATGGGATTCCTTCCGCAGACGGCCTAAAATATGCGAAAACTTAGTCGCATCAGAGAATCGCCGGTTACAGGAAGTGGTGGATTCAGGGGGTTGACGAAACAAAACAAAAAATGTAAAGAATTTCATGTGTTTATTTTTTCACCCCTTTCCTCGCGGCTGCATACAGAGACAGTGACGAATCACAGTCCGTTGCAACTAATAAACAATTGGTAGAATTACGTCAGCGCAAATATTATCACTGTCATATTCAGCAGATCATATTAATTTCACTAATAACATCCACTCATTTCCGAAGAAATGAAGAAAATATGAACTTTGGAAGCTAGTCTGGTGGTCTGACTATTGAATAAAATAGTGTAAAAGACAGGAAAGAAGAAAGGATTAACAACTCCCTTTTTAAATTCTCTTATCCTTTCCCATCCCAGAAATGCATACCCACTGAAATTACCCGAGAAAGGTGACTTCGGTTTTCGAAAAACTATGCCACATCCAATGATATTTTAAAATAATATATACAGTGGCGTAGCCAGGTTTCGGGTCTAGGGTGCACCGGGGAGAGGGGGGGTGTTAGGGGGCTCCGACTCATATATTCAGCAGTTTATTAAACAAACTGTAACATACATGTTTTTCTCGTCATTTACTATCCACACTTGTAGACTTTGTAGAATTTATTGTTGATAATGAAGTTATGAAATTGATTCACGCTCGTATTTGGGACTTTAGGGCGGAAACATTCACATACACAGGGTAGCCAGAACATAGGGAATGGGGGGGCATTCGCCCCCACTGCTCCCCCCTGGCTACGCTCTCAATATATGTCCAGAACACAATAATCGTCAGAAGACAACGGTAAATAAATAACTGGATACTTTTTTCGGCCCGAGCCGTATGATTTACTTTCGCTCGTACACCCACTTGCTGAGAAACCCTCTTTCTATAGCATCAATACTGTTTTTCACAGAATATTATTTCTTTGAGCCCTAGGAGTTTGAATAAGAGGCCTATCTAAGATATTTCGATGATACGTATCACTCGCGGATCACCAAAATACCATACCTAGAATGTGACTTGATATCCTGGTATAAATATATAAAGTAATCGATGTACTACGTCCACTTTATTTAAAAATACACTACACGTCAATTTATTACAGCGAGGAAACTTTTACAAACCACATAACAAATGTTATGTGGTTTGTAAAAGTTTCCTCGCTGTAATAAATTGTTGTGATGGAATACCACAAAGTTTCTGAAGACTACGTTTTATTCTTTACACTACACGTGTTTCAGCTTTGTACTAAGCCATCTTCAGGTATGATTACAATCCAGTATATTATTAAATAAAATGGACGTACTACATCGATTATTTTATATATTACGATGTTCCACCAAATCTCGCCTGACACCGTTGATTTGATATCCTGGTGGTAAAACGAGAGATTTGTTTCGAGCATAGGGATTTTACCTCTCGGGAGATTTTGCCATACTCAATGATAGACCAAAAATATTCAGCTAGTGAGACGTGTAAGTATTTATTCACTGTGAATAGATTGGCTTAAGGAGAGATAAGGATTCAAGGATTCTAATTTGGTATTAGGTAGTCCTCCATCATTATTGAATGCCTGTAATATAATAAACTGTACCGGGTCCGTTGATATAAAGAGGCTGTACTCGAGGTTCATTATCACAGTCATATTGAAATTACTTGAGAGCAAAAAAAGGCTGACACTGAGCATCGAACCTGGGAATGTTTTAAATACGCCTTTCGAGGCAGTCTTAACCACGCGGCTACCGCGCCGCTTTTACAGTGGGTCACTCGTGAGCACAAATGTGAATTTCGAGAACGAAAATCACCCAAGTCGGAGGCCTCATCGTCGCGTCGCAACCGCATGAGCGCGAATAACCTTCGGTGCATTCCGATGGGGTTTTCCTCTCCCGTGTTTTACTCCGTCCCCGTCGATTCTTTCGTTCAGTAACTCATACCCCACCGTCGTCTCACGACAAGTGAAGCTAGCCCAGCAAAAGACGCAGTCCGCAGGTGGTGCCAATTTTCAAAACTTTTCCGGACATGCCCCATTCTACGGTTTGTAGAATAGGGCAAAGTGGATGCACTCAGACTTTTGAAAACGATAGTACTTCCCAAGTGCTAAAAGGCGGCGTTGTGTTCTTCGGTTTTGAAGGCGGGGGGGGGGGGGGGGGGAGATTGGAAGGGGGGGGGTATAGGTTAGTTGTTTGTGGGAGGTAATTGATAGCCCCGGGGCACAGTGCAGGAGGCCACCCGTCGACTCGGGTCGCAGCGGGGACTCCGTTTCCCAATCTACGGCAGGGAGGTGCGTTCGGATGATCGGCGCATCCTTTGTTTGAAGCGGAGGGGAAAGGGGGGGAGGGAGGGAGTCCACCCTCCCACCCACCAACGGTCAAACCCTCCCCTTTATCCGACGTTATCTAATGATTTCATTTTTCTCCGGACATCACGACGCTAGACGGGAAAAGAGACGAGTAGTTTAATTCCTTTGCGGGTCGTCCCGTTCCACACTGCAGCGGCGCTGGGGTCGGTGGGTGGGTAGGTGGGAGGGAGGGGGTTTTCGGGGTTGGGGGGAGGGTGGGGGGGGGCCTGGGGGTCTGTTGGTGGAGGGGGGGTTGACACGGGTGATTAATAGGGGATAATGGGCGGTTTGGCTGGCATGGACATTAAGGTGGGCGACCCATCGTGACGGGAGTTGTGGCCGGCGGGAGGGCATCTATAGCGGCGGGAAGGGGAGGGGAGGGGAGTTGGGGCGGTTCGAGCCGGAGGGAGGGTGAGGGGGGGGACTGGAAAATCCGAAAAAGGTGTACTGCCGGACACTGCGGGAAGATGGCGCGATGGAAATTAGCCGTCCGCCTTCTTCGGTGTCGTCACGGGCGACATTTCTACCGAAACCCCAAGAGCATTGCCCGTTCAAAACGAGTCGCTTTTTACGAGAAAGCTCCATGTTGACTCCACAGAAATCGTGAATGTCACCCGATAGATTCCAATTCTATATGTTACACATTCTTTTATTGTTACTGACTACTGACTGGTACTCATGATTCATTAAAATTCTTAGTAATTTTCTACAAATGTTTATCGTACTACGCGCTTCACCAATTTACGGCATCATCAGGTACAGAAAGTTTCTTTCATGCGTTCATTGTTGTTGTAGTTACGGGGGAGGAGGGGACAAATGCAGATAATCGGGCAAGGTTGAGAAAAACACGTCGATCAAGGGCTGGTGATGCGGGAAAAGTTAATTTTATGGGAAAGGTGTGGAGAGGGACGCGAAAATAATCATTCATTACCAATGCTATATTGATCGGATTATCTGATAATTTCTATTGGTTTCAGTACGTCCAGATTCAGGCCTGTGTATATGAGTAATGTGTAAAATTTCGGGTATAAAATCACTTGCATGATTGTTTTCCAATAGGTGTTTACCAAAATGTGAGGTGGAATCCATATTTCTGTAACTTATGGCGTGTCCTTGATAAGTGTGATAAAACTTCTACCAGTCTGACCGATGCATGCCCCATTGCAGCTATTGCATTTAATTTTGTAAATACCAGAGTTTAGGAGTCAATCCTGTCTGTCTTTGCCGTTATCACTGAACATTATGTAATGTTTTCGTTCTTCAACACTCGAAATAAGAATGGAAAGCAGGGTAGGGAGTAGGCACGTAGCCAGGAGAGGCTTCAGCCCCCCCCCCCCCGAAATTGCAAGTCATATTATTAGTTTAGTTTTATCATGTTTTATATTGACTGAAAATGACAAGAGTTTAAGAGGGGGAAATAGAAAAAAATAAAGCAGTTTTCTATTAAAAAGTTAGCCATAAATAAATTGAAATCGAATGAAATTGTACCAAGAGGGGTCCCCCCCAGGCTTCAGATTAAGCCCCCCCCCCCCCGAACCAAAATCCTGGCTACGTCACTGGTGGGGAGGCTTGGTTTACAAGGTGAATGATTGTGAGGGGTGGGGGATGAAGTGGTGAAAATACTAAGCGAAGATTATGACGTCAAGCAATTCTCTGTTTGGAAAGGTTATTGACACAAGGGGAGAGTGGTGGTCGAAGGTCAAGCTCACTCAGCAAGCAAACTATTTTTACGTTGACAATTTCAAAGAGTTCTAAAAAGTCCAGTTTTTTTGTTTTTCATGCACATGACAGAGTGAGTGAAGATTTGACAAAATCGAGAGCTCATAGTTCGGAGAACACTCATTGTGAAACCTATTGCAAATCGGTGTGGAATCAGACTCATCTGCCTCGAGAATGGGGAAGCAGGGAAATACTAGAACCACTGGTTGAACGAGAAGGCAGATGAAGTTTGGTTTAAACTCTCATCACGATACTCTCACCCGCATGCATTCAGGTAACAATTATTACAAAGAGTAAACTAAATTCAAATAAAGGAATTAATTATCCATTTTACTGAATCACGGGTCCATGGCCTCAATCTCCATTGTGAGTAAGATGAAATATTCCGCACATCTTGGAAATTAACTGCCTGTGAGTAAAAAAAACCAGTACTGGCGTAAATGACACGGAATGAAATTATGTAAAATATTGAAATTTTGTATAATTACTAAAGCATTACTTGCTACTTAAGAATAATAAAAATGTTTCTTCCTATTTTATCAGGAACAGAACACAAGAGATTTTAATTGAGCAGAAAAATGTGAGTAAAATTTCCTTTACTCGAAGACAAAGAGACCACCTTTGGGGGCCCTGAGGGATTTTTAATATAGCCTATGTTACACCCAGATACATTTTCTCACTACATGCTAAATTTCAGCTCAATCGGTTCGGTAGTGTTTGTGTGATAGAGCAACAGACAGACAGACACCATTCAATTTGTATACGTTAGTATGATCATGATGATGTACTTAAAAGCCTTATTTAACATCCATCTACTCTTTTATAAAGGTATTAATGATCTTGTTCTATTTTTATTTTCCTTCACAATTTATTATTGAATCAAAAAGCCATTCACATGTACTCATACTTATTGACAATCTAATCGTATATTACATATTTGTGTTCCACTGTCTGATTAAGTCTTTTATGATTCAAATTGCACATTTACTTTCATCTTTCAATTTATTACCAAGTAAGACTAAAATTAAACTAGATGATAACTTCTCGAATAAAGCCACTGATAAAAGCCACTTAAGTGCGTACGATCACATTTTACTATTTTATGCACTTTCAAAAAAAGGTTTTAATTCTCTTATGTTATATCCTGCCACTTTTCTTTAAATTTAGCAAATATTCACTGAGGTAATATTTTTAGAAAACACCGCATATATAAACATAAAACTAATGTAGTCAAATCACTCATATAATTCAGGTTAACCAGCCAACACAGCATCTTGATAGTCAATGCAGGCGACTTTAAGATTGCTGTGGTCAGTCGCTCACACATGCCTACCTAATGTGTAACAAATGGTTTCTCTCTTTCCTATCACCAGAATTACGTCCTATCCGTTCCAGAACGGCATTATGGGATAAAGGCAGAAACTTTTGCATTAGTTACTTGATCCTCCCACCGTAGTGTTTGCTATTCTCAGCCATCCATTATTTTTTGGGGGCGTTTCCTTTGGGGTTCTTGATGTAGGTATATCTCAACTCTATCGCTCATGAGAGTCGATATTAAAAACATACTCAGCCTCCGAAAATAATTTCTAATCCTTCATCGCTTTTATCATTTTATTCTCCAACCACATTTACATGAGGAAGTAGAACTGCGAAATTTTGAAGTTGAGGAAACTACGTTTGTGTTCAATCTCTCTTGACTGGCCATCGAAGTCAAAAAATATTTTATATAAAAGGGGTGAAAGGAATCGCAGTTTTCAGCGATGATTTATGAAAACTTTAAGAGAAAATTAGCGTGAGATAACTGCTTTGGGTTATGCTCGCATTCTCTTTTGAGTACCTACTTATGCGCCGTGTGATCCGGGGTTTTTGCTTGAGAGGTACGTTCTGCGGAAGAGCCCAGCGGAGGATTGAGCGAGCTTCATCTGTCATTCCACCCACCGTGGAGTGATTGGAGACGCTACCCATCACTCGCCAATAACGTTCCCACATTCGAAGCCAGAGGGCAGGCTGGGTGGTGGGAGGGGCTTCACACATCGCTTTCCTGCATCCCTTCGGTAGATGACAATGGGAAGCTTTGAGTCCGTACTTCGCCCTGGGGCGGGGAGGGGCGAAGGTTGATCTCTCGAGACTTCGGGCCCGGGTTGCATTCCCGGCGATGGCATTGTTCCATCCTCTCGCCACGGCCAGGATGGCGCCAGAGCACCAATCGAATGAATCGGAGAAAAGCTTGAGGAAAGTGGGATGAGGAGTCTGTGCGATATTTGAGAGAGTTTAAGGGTTCCTGACCCAAATAGGACGTTTTGAAAAAAGTTTAAACACAATTTTCACGTGCTGTTTTAAGAACAACCTTGGTTATATTACACACAATATTTAAAGCTCCCAACTGGTTTCGATATTTTCAGGTCATTATCAAGAGTAACTCTTCCTTGAACTACGACCTTGACGTGGTGTAAGGGCTTGTGCGTTCCAATGACCCCTAGAGCTGGACTGGCAGGAGCAAGTACATTGCTCCTGGTAGGGCCACCCATGCCAGATAGGTCGAAGGGTAGGAGCCAGACGAAAGGTAGTTCCGTGATGGTGTCACGTTAAAAATACCGTTGAGTCGCGTGGGATACCTCTCAACTATCACTTCCCAGAACATGAAAGTCATTCAAAGAGATCTGATTCCTGCAAACTACGGGACGCCGCCCACTACGGCGGGTGTCGTGCCCGGCAGCGGGGGAGGCAAGTCCTCCGCGGTCGTCATCACACGAAATCCTTGCAAAGAATCAGAATCATCATCAGAAGATACAAGGGAAAGGAGGGAGAAGAAGAAGAAAAAGAGGAAGAGGAGGAGGAAAACAGTGGTAAAAATAGGAACTTGGAACGTAAGGACCATGATGAGGGTCGGGAAGCTTGAAAATATTAAGCAGGAAATGGAAAAAGGAAAAATAGATGCTTTGGGATTGTGCGAGGTTAGATGGAAGGATAGCGGGGACTATTGGAGTGATAACTACTGGGTGATCTATAGTGGGGGAGATGAGAGTCAACGGGGGGTAGGCATGGTACTGAACACAAAATTGGGACTGAGGGTGGTAAACATTGAACAGGTGAACGACAGGATACTAGTGGTAGAAATAAAAGCACGGCCGACGAATTTCGTACTGGTCCAGGTATACATGCCTACGAGCAACCATAGGGAGGAAGAGGTGGAAGAGGTGTACGAGCAAGTAGAAGAAATAATTAGAGAAGTGCCGGGGAAGAAAAACCTGATAGTGATGGGTGACTGGAATGCAGTGGTGGGAGAAGGGAGGGACGGATTAGAAGTAGGAGGTTTTGGGCTAGGAAGAAGAAATGATCGCGGGGAAAAGGCAGTTGAATTTTGTAGAAGAAATAAATTAGTAGTGACAAACACTTGGTTTAAACATCACCCCAGGCGTAGGTACACATGGAAAAAGCCGGGTGACACTGGGAGATACCAAATTGATTATATAATGGTGAGGCAGAGATTTAGGAACAGTGTAAAAAACTCTCGTAGCTATCCAGGGGCGGATGCGGACTCGGATCATAACTTGGTGATGATGAAGTGTGAAGTTAGATTCAAAAGGCTTTGTAAAGGTAGGAAGATAAAGAGGTGGAACCTTGAAGCATTGAAAGGGTTGAAAAGGAGGGAATACCAAGAGCTAGTAGAAAATAACATAGGTGAAGAGAAGCGGATGGGAACCATAGAGAAGAGATGGGAGGTTATAAAAACAGGCATCGCAAGAGCGGCAGAGAAAACAATAGGAACGGTGGAAAAGAAGAGGGTTAAGAAGCAGTGGGTTACAGAAGAAATGATAAAGAAAATGGAGGAGCGAAGGATATGGAAAAACGTGAACACCGACGTAGGGAAGAGGAAGTACAAGGAATTGAATAATAAACTCAGGCGAGTGACCAATCGGGCAAAAGAAAACTGGTGGAAGGGACAATGTGAGCAAATGGAAAAGATGCAGGAGGAGGGGGAAGTGGGCTCTTTGTACGCCAAGGTGAAAATGTTATCGGGTGGTAAGAGAGGTCAAGCGATACCAAAGGTTAAGGACAAAACAGGAAAGATATTAATCGAACAGGAAGATATCCAAGAAAGGTGGAGAGAATACGTAGAGGAGCTATATGACAGCGAGAATAGACCCCTTAGCCTAGATCCAGAGGACGAAGGAACAATAGAGAAAGATAACCTCGGACCAGAGTTACTTGAGAGTGAAATAGAGAGGGCACTAAGAGAGATGAAGGGTAGAAAAGCCGTGGGAACCGATAACCTACCTTCGGAGCTACTGAAGAATCTAGGTAGTAGGGGGAGAAAATCGTTTTTCGAACTTATTCGCAGGATCTACGAGGAAGGAGTATGGCCAGAGGATTTCGTGAAAACAGTATTAATACCTATCCCGAAGAAGAAGAAAGCGTCAGAATGCGAGGAGTATAGAACAATCAGTTTAATTTCGCACGCAGCAAAAGTGTTGCTTAGAATACTAAATAGAAGGTTGGAGAGCAGAGCAAAGTGCTATTTAGGCGATGACCAATTTGGGTTTAGGAAGGGGAGGGGAACCAGAGATGCGATTGCGGTAATGAGGACACTTATAGATAGAAACATAGAGCATAATCAGGATGTTTTCGCTTGTTTTGTAGATTTCGAAAAGGCGTTTGACAGAGTAAACTGGGAGAAACTAATGCAGATACTGGGGAAAATAGGAATAGATTGGCGTGATAGGAGACTCATCCGAAACTTATATATGGGGCAGAGGGCTCATGTAAGGGTAGCGGACGGTGAATCAGGGTGGGCAGTTATAGGTCGCGGGGTGCGGCAAGGGTGCCCGTTGTCGCCTTTACTTTTTAACATCTATGCTGAGGAAATGGTAAGAGAGGCATGGGATGAGCTAGACGTGGGAATGAAAGTAGGAGGCCAGTGGATAAAGTCGGTTAGATTCGCAGACGACCAGGCGTTGGTGAGTCGGTCATCGAAAGGACTGGAAACTTTAGTAGATGCACTGGAAAAGCAGTGTGAGAAATACGGAATGAAGATAAATAATAGGAAAACAAAAGTAATGAGATTCTGTAGGACAAAGAAAGCGAAGCTGGTGATAAGAGTAGGAAGTCACAAACTGGAGCAAGTTGAACAATTTAACTACTTGGGTAGTACGCTAGAAGAAAGAGGACATAGTAGCAAAGACATTAGGAGGAGAATAGCGCTAGCGAAGGAAGCGTTCAATAATAGAAGGGAGCTGATGACGGGGACCTTAAGTAAGGATGTAAAAAAGAGGCTAGTAAAGAGCTTGATATGGAGTGTGGCGTTGTATGGGGCTGAAACGTGGACCTTGAGAAAGGAAGACGAAAATAGGCTGAAGGCTTTTGAGATGTGGGTGTGGAGGAGGATGGAGAAGGTGCGTTGGACGGAAAGGAAGACAAATGAGGAAGTGCTTGGCATGGTGGGCGAGGAGAGGAAACTTATAGATGAGATTAGGGGAAGGCAGGGTAGGTAGCTGGAAGGGGTAATGAGGGACGATGGTTTGCTGAAGGTCGTGATAGAGGGAAGGATGTTGGGTAAGCGGGGAAGGGGAAGGAAGAGAATCGGTTTTATGGACGGGATGAAGAAAGGTAGGACTTATGCTGAGATGAAGAAAGAAATACAAGAGGTAGAAAGGGCACAAGCACGTGTAAGAGTTCGTTGGATATTCTCTGACTTTCATCACAACCTACCTCTAACCGGTAGATTACTGTAATGAATGAATGAATCAAGAGTAAACATGTCATGTTATGTTGTGTCAAGATGTTAACTCTTGATAATGACCTGAAAAGATCGAAACCGGTTGGAAGCAATAAATACCCACAGAGCAAAGCAAGCCCTCTACAGGCCTGCAGCAAGCTTGTCATTGCAAGATAGCAGGCTTGCAGCAAGCTTACATGTGCAAGATTAAAGCTTGCAGCAGGCTTGCTGCAATCTGACAGCTGAACCTGCTGCAAGCTTGCTGCAAAGTTGCACTGCAAGTTTCACGCAAGACTGAAATCTGTCGTAACCTTACAATACTTTGTCATGACAAGACGGAAAACTGCCGTAACCTTGCAGTACCTTGTTGTGAAGAGACTGAAACCCGCCGTAACCTTGCAGCACTTTGCCATACTTTTGGTGAACTTTACTGAATCTTTTCACGACAAGACAATTCGGGTAGAAATATATCCCATTCTAAACTGTTTTTGAACTGATTTTCAACTCATTTCCTTCACTCATTTGGAATTCATCTGTAACTGCTTTATAAAATGAAACACGGGAAAATTAGTTCTTGAAGCAGTTGAAAATGACTTCTAAAAGTGCTGTAAAAGTAAATATTTAGGCCAAATAATGTTTAATGGAAGCACAGGTCTCACTAAACCAGCAAAACTAGGTATCACTAACATCAGCAAAAGTTGGCATCAAAGTGAGCTATAACTAAAATTAATAAAGTTGAATTATATTTCTAGTCGGGCGCCATATTTTCCAATGTATCAATAAGCAAAATTGGTCCTGCTGCTGAGGCAATGCCTATCCTTGAGAATCCAGATACTGTATCGGTGGACTTAAGATAATTCTAAACCTTTATTCAAAATTTAAAACTTTGAATTCTCTTTTAGCTATAATAATATCTATACATAAAAATTACAAATGTAACATATTTAACAAATTAAATAAAAGTTGAATCATATAAATTCTTTCCATAAAATGCTGTCAGTCACCATCTGCGTAACTGCCTCATTTACAATGCCTTTCCTTGATTGTACAGAATTAGGTTTTTTATCGAAATAAATTACGATCAATCGACTGCACCACCAAAGTCCTTGAGGTCAACACCCATGCGAATGAGAACCAGTTCATTTGGCTGATTTCACAGCATATTCAAGGGTAATTTGTTAACACTATTTCCTCTTGAAATGAAGTAGTAATAGGTTTTTATGGCACTGCGAATTCAATCCCAAATTATAAAATGCTATTTCCTTCTGCGGTTCCATCCCCATAGCCGTGAGCTTCGCTACAACACTTTTGAAAAGTATGAACGCGATGAAGCGTGTAACGATTTTATACACATAAGAATCCCGCATGAGTTTTCTATACCAAACAATGCTTGCAAGTTCAAATAACGACGCTATAAAGAATAGGAGAGGATTGATGTTTTGTCTTACCAGATATCGGCGACGTCTGTCTTTCAAGACTTCGCTCACACCATGGTACTAATACACTTTTCGTAGGCTACACGCAAGGATTCAACCTTGTTCCACTGATTACGCGGTAGGTTTCTCACGAAATTTTCGATTGAAATAGCTCATGGAAGGATGGAAAAAATCGACCTTCGGCTCCTAAAAGTATTCCATTACTTCAATGGAGTATCACTAAGTCCATGGACAGAGAGGTGATACGAAATATTTAATATGGTATAAAGGACGATTGTTAAATCGTACCTGTGAATTTCTTTCCTTCCATTCATTCTCCTAGGAGACAATGCAAACAAATCTACGTAATATACCGCAATCCAACAACAAAGTTGTCTATCCTCTTCAGGGACAATTTTTTTCATTACTTTTAATTTTGAACAATTTTTTGTCTATATTATGTTATATTGACATTGACTTAACATACTGTAAATGGCCACATATGTGGCAGTATCCCCGAAGAGGATATATCACTAGTAAACAAACGACACAAAACACACCAACGGCTCCTTCTAACGACGCTAACGACAACAAAAAGTGATAAAATGAGCATCGAAATGTTACCGCCTCTACCGCCAAAATTCTAGCTTGGGGAGATTTTTTAAGTTCATTAATTGCAAATGAAAGTTAAATCAGTTGCAAAACAGTCCAAGTAAAAACATATTGAAAATTAGTTTTAAAATGAGTTGCAAAAGTGAGTGAAAATAATTTCCAAAAGAGTGCATCAATAAAAATAAGGATGAAAATGAGTACAAATGAGTTCAAAATTAGATTCAAATGGGAAAATCCCTGCAGAATCAGTTGCAAAACTATAACTAAAATAGGCTGGCATACTAGTGACAGAGTTGTCAACTTGGCACTTGCTTGGGCTTTCCACTGTTGCTACCAATATTGCCAAGTTTCCAGAGTACTGCAGCAAAGTTGGCAGGGTTGGTAACTCCATGCAGGTCGAGTGCAACTTGCCTTCTGCTTGCACCGAACGTAACAATAATGGCAAACCTGCAGCAGGCTAGCAACAAGATTGCCAATCTTGGCAAGCCGTATGCAAAACTCAAGCAAGCTTGCTGCAACCTTGCATGCTATGTGGGTATTGTGTGGAATATAATAAAGTTTATTCTTAAAACATCACGTCTTTATTCCAAAAAGTAAACTCGCCAACCATTGAATTGATAATATTCCCGAATGAAAAATAAAACTATTAACTATCCCTGAAAAGGCTAGTACTTGAAGCTATACATATATTGAGGCTACTTGCAAAGATTTAAAGAATAGAAAGTAGTGGTGCAATGTATCCTTTGGAGTTGAAAACAGTAACGTTTTCCTCTTTAAAGGTTAATAAGTCCAGTGAGTAGATTATTTCAAGTAATAGTTCAATATTTTTAAAAACTGTTTATTTTTTCGGGATTCATTCCGCGATGTTTAAAAATGCAAAGAAAAAACAATATTTCGCTGGTCCTCCTGCTAGCTTCATCAGGTTAACTGAACAGATTCTTTAGTCTCGCTCGTCTTTATATATATGAGTGAGGACTCCCATTGCTGCCGGAATTTTTAAATTTGAAAAATTCGTTTAAGATTTCTATTCGACGTGTAACCGTCTTCTCGGTTGACGTTCTCCGGTCTCTTCGCAATTTCTATAGCCTCCCTGATTAATCTTGGGTAATAGCGTACCTCCTTTGATATTAATTTTGTCTTCTCAAAGTTGAAATTATGAGTGGGGCCGCTGAGATGGTGTTCGGCTGTTGCAGAAATGCGGTAATTATTACTTTTAATTGCCCGTTGATGCTCTTTGAGACGTATTTTTAGGGCTCTGCATGTCTGGTCTATATATGGATGTCCACAGCAGCACAAAACTTAATATATTCCTCCGTAGAGGTTCCGTGGAAGCGGGTCTTTGGCTTTCAGAAGTTCGTCCCCGGTCTTCGTCGCGCATGTGAATCTGCTAACTACGTTGCAAATTGTTTTTTGCTATTTTAAACATCGCGGAATGAATCCCGAAAAAAGAAACTGTCAACAATACATCAGCGGAAGCCTACGAGCTAATTTTTCAAAACTGTATGCTTTATGTTCACATTCCAAAATTACATACTGTTTGGTGTCGTTTGGGTACTCGTTTGCAGAACCTCAAGCATAAACCCCGGATCACAATATGTAACAATTTTTAACGAATATGAGATTTACTTATAGCAGTTATTCAACGGTATGGTTTTCATACGTAATTAGTTTACAGAAATGGTTTCAGTAAAAAAAAAGTCCTCCCGAGTCACAATGAAGCGTAAGTATTCACGAAATATGCACTTCTCGGCTGACGGCTTCAAAGAGGGCTTAAGTTAGCTGAGACATTTAGAGGACAATTTGGCCATAATAAAAGCATTCGCCAATATCATTAACACACGTGCTCTTCCGTTCACAATTGATTACTCGTGGGGTAAAATAATTACGCGTGAATACGAAATATTCTATTCCACCCATTCCACGACGATAGGTTAAATATTTATGTTTGTACTTATATCTACCGCAAGATCGAAAATACTAGTTCTCAACTTCATTTTTGGCAAATTTACGAGTAAGCGAAAATAGGGTCTTATAATTGCTTATAACAGAGTTTATGACTTCTTACTCTACATATAAATGCATGAAAAGGAATCAATAGCTAAATTCAGTCAAAAATGACCTGAAAAGTTACAGAGCTAGCAGGAAAGGTGCATTCATAATATTTCCTCCAGGTAACGCATTAAGTAGGTAATGACTACATAAATTTTCTAAAGCATTTACAAAGGCTTAAGGAACGCATTAAAATGTGAATTAGGCCATTCGTCTGTGTTCGTTAGCAGTTCAAATGCAACGAGACGTGGAGTCATTATTCGTAACAAATAATCAATGTCCATCTTAAAGATGACCCATGAATTCAACTAATCAAGAGGAAAAACACACACACTAAGTATTCCCAATCTTATCCGACCACATTTTGTAACTCTTCTGCAGTTCTATTCGACAAGCATCAATACGAAAATTTACGCGAGGCATTTGTTTTACTCATCCGAAACCAAAAGAGTTTTCGAGGGAAGAAACTGTACAAACGGACGTTAAGCAGTCTCCTACGTTTCTCAGGACTGAGAGATATCGATAAATACGACAATTGGACTCGAAAATATCGTAAGTTCCATCGTACGAACTCAGTTCCTCCAAATATTCAAAATAATTAATCGAAATAATGACAGTTTATACCGATGTTATGTACATACGAAATCCTCTTAAGACTGATCGATTCTGAATTTGCAAGTCACCGCGAAACAAATGAGAACTTTTTTTATCATCCAAAACAATGGTTGTTTCGTTATATCTTATGTTCAGTATAAAAAGATTGTGAGTAGGAACAACAGTTGTGGGCGCTGTATGGGTGAATTACACTGGGAGACTCTTGGGTTTCCAGGACCGATTTTTCTGCCAACAGTGGACAAAGCTGAAGAGAAAATGCTTACTTCGTGACCGTGGAGATTTTAAAGTCGTTTGAAGCAATGTGAAGTGGAAGATATCCAAACAAAATATGCTCATTCTTAAATGTATCCATGTTTCATTTAACAGCTGCATATGAAGTATAAAGTAGACTCTTCAGTATATTAATAGAGTTTATCGCACTGGCAAGTCCGCACGACGCAACCGGCAATTGATGAAGAAGAAAAATTCAAAGAAAGATCAGCCAAACTTAGTTTGTACTGTAATAGCATAAATTTTTATGTTCGTTTATACTCGTACTTCCGCAAATAATATCTAAGCACAATCAATGCAATACACAATCACCCGATCTCTGATTTTCCAGCACTCGGATGAAATTAGAACATTCGGTGGTGCATCAAATTTCTTCGAGAAGGTTACAATTTACTCATCCAATTGGCCTTCTCTTGAATAATATTCGATGTTTGGTTATTTATCTTTAACGGAAAATCACCAAGGGGACAAAAAGTCCTACGTCCCATTCAATGGACGGAGCACTGCACTTGAAGTTGTCTCTGCAAAGCATCGGAGTAGGGATCGGCATTCCAATGAAATATCTCTGCCTCGATATGGATTCTAACCTGGGCTCTTCAGGATGGACGGCCAGAACCCATGCATCCTTAGAAACCCCAACCCCATCTAAGTAACTTCCAAACCATCAAAGGAACAAAACGGAACAAGGTCGCAGCTAGCCTGAAATATATTTCCACCACCGAAGAATCGAGTCTATACAAACCCACGACATCACTCGTCCTCCTTGTGAATAAGACCAATCCCCATCCCCATGCCATCGCCACGTCGTTACCGAAGACTACTGTATGCCATTCACTTGTAACATTTACAGCCGATAACACTTCGTTGCGCCCTCGGCCGTTCAATTGTTCCTCTTTCCCGCCCATGAAACGCACAAACACCGTGGTCTTCTCGTTCCTCCGCACCTTCGTCATTCCCCTCAAACATCCCCCCCCCCGCCCCTTGATGTATCAATCCGGAGACAATCGGGAGAGGGGAGGGGGAATGGGGAGGGGGGGTGGGGTGAGGGAGACCAACCCCCCTCCACCCCCCATCCACTCCTCACGCGCCGGAGAAGCCTCCAAAGGATCGCCCTCGTCATCAGGAATTCCATTAAGTTTGTCTCACACGCTGAGAAGAAGAGGGCAAGAGTATAAGGACCCCTTGCTTCTCTCTCACCCTTCCCACCTCCCCTCCCCCGCAAACCAACCGACTCTCCTGTTCCCAGAAGAAAAGCTCCATTTCCCGGGAAACGCGGCCTCTCATCCGAGAAGGCAACTCACACCTCATCCCCCCTCCCTATCCCACTGCGTCCTTCTCCGGAGAGAGATTGTAGAGAATGCCTCTCCACGCTGTTAAGACCCCCACCCGCCCCCCAAGCCAGCACGCGGGGGCCCCTCCCTCCCCCCTTGCAGGGACCGCGTGGGAGAATAAGAGGATGATGGGGTGAGGGTGATGAAAGGAATCTCCCGGAACGACGACGACTCTTCAGCTCGAAGCTCTCTTACTTGACGACGAGGGATGAGGAGGTGGCGAGGTAAGGAAGGAAGGGCACGAGGTGAGAGAGAACTATAAGAGGTGGGAGGTAAAAACACCACCCTCCCCACATCCTCACGCGACACCCCGCCCACACGCCCTTGCCACAATCCCCAGTAAAACCCCTTGGCCTCTCCTATCCATTGGCCTGTGTGCAGGGGACTAGACGGAAGGTGTTGAATATGAAGTAACACTCCAACTGTCACCCCGTGTACGAAAGGAGCACACTTTTGCCGACATACAGCCACCCGCTAAAGCTAGTGGCACGAGCTCAAGAGTAAAGCCTCAAGTACACGAGGCGAGTTTTCAAGCTACAAGCCGGCTTTTTCACAAGCAGCTCGTAAACTAGTCCAGTGTACTCGATGCACTCGCTCCGTTAGCTGCTTGGAAAAACGCTCTGGAAAAAGTTGAACTGCCGGCGACTTTACACTCCACTCGCCGGCTTTTGAGTGAGCTAGCTTGTAAAATAGCCACGTGTACTCACAGTAGCTTGAGCACAAGTTGCTAGTAGCATTGGTCAGCAGACGACAACACGCGGTTTCCACACGCCAGCTAGTTGGCTACTGAGCAAGTGGGAACTTCTGTGTGTACTCGACTACTAGCGTACTCGCCGACTCGCCGTCTTTTTACAAGCCGGCTTGTTAGCTTGTAAACTCGCCCCGTGTACTTGAGGCTTAAGATTTTGGGACTGGAGGGGTTAGTTGGTTATTTTGGTGTGGCAGCCAACGATTTTTTTTCGGAAAACGAGACTAAATTGTAAGATCTATCAGGAAGGCGAATGGCCGTTAAGTTTGTGAAAACAATTTTAATCCCCGAAAAAAAAAAGAAATAAAAAAATGAAGACAATATTAGGTAAGAATTAGAAGTACAACCAGTGACAGAAGTAGCAACAAAGTATAAAGAAAGGTGGAGTGAATATGTTGAGCGCATCCCTCTAGAAAGGATTCTCAGAAACGTTTTAGAGTATAAGCCTTGGGGGAGAAGAAGTATTGGGAAACCGAGATTATGATGGTGAAGCCGGAACAGGCAAATTGCCTAAACCTGAAAAGGAACAAGAAGAAGAAAAACAAGAAAATATTTGAACTCGAAGAATATAGAACACTGTAAGTTAGGTATCTCACGCGACAAGGTTGAATTTGAGAGTATGGCCGAGGAATACTTACTTCAGTGACCCCGGTTTGGATTTAGATAGAACAAGGAAACACGGGATGCGATTGCCATAGTAAGAACATATATAGAAAGGAATCTAGTGAATAATTGAGACGGTTATGCTTGTTTCGTCAATTTCGAGATGGTTTTCAACAGAGTAAATTGGGAAAACTGGTGAAGATACAGATGAAAATATGAAAATATTGAAGAGATAGACGACTCATTTGAAAGTTGTAAATGGCCCTGACAGCACCAGGCAAGAGGTAAGAGAACAGCTTGATATAGCAATTGAAGTAGGAAGATGGCTGATACAGTTGGCAGGATTGACGACAAGGCTTTAGTTATCCGATCACCCAGAGCATTTCAGGCTATGTTATTTGGAATTGAAAATCAGCGCAGGAAGTACAGAATGAGAGTCAGTCATTGTACAATAAAATAGGTGCTGAGCTCATCTTGGATAAAGAAAACGAAACTGATCGTAAGGGTGGGAGGGCATAGAATGGAGAACACAGAACGATTTATTTACTTGGGTAAAACGCTTGAGGAAAATGGGCTCAGCATGAGTATACTAGATGGAGAATGTGTTAGCTAAGGAAACGTTCACTAATAGGTGAGATTTTATGACGGGGATATTGTGCATGAATGTAAAGTGAGGACTAGCAAAGAGTTAAACGTGAAGCGCACGATACGATAGACACGTGGACTCGGAGAACAAGAAGACGAGAATAGACTGCAGGCGTTCAGGCAGTTTTACACGGTACATTTGTTTGTACAAACTCTTCCGTGAACTCTTGCACGAGACAAAATGTATCGAGTAAAGCGGCAAATTGTTTGAAGGCTTGTGCGAATGTCTCAATGCCTAAACGGAAAATAGAACCTGTTCTAATTTCGTTGAGACAAACGTAGAATCTCACGTACATTCGTTTGTACAAAATCTCTCATCTTGTAAAACGGGCTTAATCCACTATTGGTCGCGCAATGAGATTTTCTCTCACGCCAAACTCGAGCACACTTTGTAATCATGAGTTTAGAATAAGTTTCCTATCCTTCTAGCTGACTTTTTATCTCTTCCTATTGACCGACCGTCTCAAGAAGTATAAATGAAGCGTCCGCAGCTGAGTAATGATATGTCTGATACCGTCGGCTACAAGGTGTGAGACTTTTTCTCATCGCGCGACCACTGAAGTTAGTGTTTTTGTATCACTCAGTTGCGTTACACTTTCGCAACATGCGGGAAAAGTTGATTCATTTCGTGGAGAGCAGATATTTTAATGCAAATTTATGAGTAATGAGAATGTATATCCTCATAAATAAATATTTCTTCTTGAGAATGGTAATTTTCTTCATTGATATCCAACGATATCATCGCCAGTAAACGTTGTAATGATTGCTTAATTGTATCAGTAATTGTGTATATGTGGGAATCAATGTTTCAAATGAAAATTAAGAGAAATAAATTAAATCTAAATATAGTCTAATATATTGCCAATAAACGCTCTATGATAGATAATCAATGATACACCTGAGTGTGAGAAAAGTCTCACACGCGACCACTCGCGTGGTAAGTAGCTTAGCGACCACTCCCGGGTTAAGAGTTGTGGGTGTGGAGTAGAATGAAGGAAGAGAGAGGCAGACGGAAAGGTAGACGAACGAGTAAGTGCTCGGTTTGGTGGGTAAGGAGACGACCCTTCCGGAGGAGATGAGGAGGGAGAGTAGGTCTCAGGTAGCGAGGGGGTACTGAAGGACGCGTTAGAGGGGTAGTGGAATGAAAAGGGACTCCATGGACCGGATGCAAAAGGGTAGGATGTATCCCAATGTGAGTAATGAAATGTTGTTAGGAGACGAGAGTCTGTGGCTCCTAAAGAAGAAAGAGTAGATATTACTACTTCCGTCTAAAACTACCCTTACGAGTAGATCACTCATGTACCTACTAAAAAATAATATTAGAGATACGTGTAAGAGGGGCACTTGTTATCAGTTGCCACACACCTTTCAAAATTACAAAAACAAAAGAACAGAAGTGCAGTGAAAACGATAAGCGGTTACGTGGATTTGAAAAAGAGTGTTGCTCATTTCCTGTTGGGAAATAAGCATAAGTATAAAGTCTTGAGGAAAGTTGGGGAGACAAGGTTTTCGATAACTAAGAAGCCAAAAATAGGATAAACATTTTATTTGAAAAACACAAACTCAGCGAAGGCAGAAACAGTGGCTAAGACTTTCTACTAATGAAATGGATATGGAACTTTCCTCTTGGGTAACCAATGACCTATCAATAAAAAAATGTCTTAAAAATATAAAATTAAGGCTGGAGAAAGAAGTGTTCTGCTTGGGGTCTTAACTATAAGGGAACTATAACAATACTATGGGCCTATTATTACGGGAATTTCTGTCAGAAGACGAGTATTTGAAATTCAATACGGGGCCGGTAACATCAGTTAGGTACTTTATTGGAGTCATAGCTGAGATAATCAGACGGGAGCGAAACCAATCCTGTTGGTTGCTAATCGCCAAGCGTAACCGTCATAAGTGATCTTGCTTCACGGTGTATTACCTTCCTCAGCAACAATAATAAAATTCTGCCGGACACCCACAGTTTGTGTGTTTAATTGTACTGAGTTGAGTACAAGGCAGTCTTACGTTATCTACCCTGGTCTTACCCAATGTTTGCTAATTATGATATCGTCCGGTCATTTCATCCAGGTTTCTTCGCCGTTGTCACGCAAGCCTCTTCATCATCAATGAACCTACATAATACTCGAGTTTTGATGTAAACCATTCCTTTCCCGACATTAGAACGACCGCTATGCATGTCCACCAGAAATGGATGGCATGATAAATATGTCCCCCTTTTGTGATTAGGTGTTTTTCTTGCGTAGATTCTCCTCTTTTTTCAATTTTTTAATTATGAAACACCTGTTATCCAATGCATAAAGGGGTATTATTTGAGGAAGAGGATTTTACTGCACTCATAATCAGTTACATTCGTCGGGACGCATTGCTTAGGTCTGATCGAAGGGGTTCAGAAATATAAGGAAGGTGAATAACTACCTATCAAAAATGTAGTGTGAATATTCTGCCCCGTCTGGTCGCTCCTCGGTCGGAACAAGTATTAGGTAAAAGGCATATGATTGAGAGCTTCGGCAGTCTTTTAAATGATCATCCATATTGATGTAGTGCCAAAGAACCTCGAAGAAAGTTGCGTAATCTGTGAAGACCTGACCTAGAAATGGAGACACTATTGTCACCATCTTCGTACTTGGGTAAACAACAACAATTAAATGTTGTTGGACAAGGCAGCGTCACCGTCTTCAGGTCTGTTGTCGAGTAGGTACACGGTGCTGAGTGCTTCTTCTTCGGGCAGGTGTAGGGAGAGGGAATAAAAGCCAGAGGAATGGGACGGGTGTTTCTGAAGGGGCGCCCGTGTGGCCGGCTGGGATTGCACCGCGGGAATTGGCGTCTCGAGGTGGGAGGGGTAGTAAAGGGGGTGAAGGGGGACGCCGGAACGAGAGGATGATATGACAGCGGGTGCTGGGGAAGGGGTGTATGGCGGGTGGTGTCTTCCCTTGCCCGCTCCCATCGTGAAAGAGAGGGAGCGCCCAGTCCTCTGGGAGTGAGGAGAGAAACATCCGTAGTCACTGTGACTTGCAACAATGGGAGGACCCCCCAAACCACCTCTCCCTCACCCTACCCACCCCCAAACGACTGCCCCACTCTTCAGTCCCCCCGCGGGGAGGCCGAGATATGAGATGCTGCTCTGCCCCCTACAACCTCCGTCTCCTCTTCTTCTCCCGTCCACACCATTCCGCCGCCGCCGCCAACGACAATCAACGCCCCCCATCCTCAATCCCGCCCCCTTGTGGCGACCAACTCCTGCCCCCCCCCTCCCCCAACCATTCCGGCGATACCCCTACCCTCCCTCCGCTCACAGGCGTGAGACTGCGATGATATATTCTCGTGCAGACTGAAAGCAATACCGCCACCTTTTCCCTCCCAGTATCACACCTCCCCTCCCAGCCCCAGTTTTATATACAAACTTTTAACTTGCAAAACACCGAATTATTTATATGAAAGTTTAATGTGACACCTCAGTGATTCAATTAGACCCGCAAGAACCAGAAGACGGTTCAAAATTCCAAAGTATAGAACCCTCGTGTATCAACTAACAACAATAATTTCTGCCTTAAGGGCATGGAATGATATTCCTGACTACATTGTCAACTCAGATATGTTAAATCTGTTCAAATTGAAATATTTTAATGCCTGTCCGAAAAATATTATTGCAATCTAAAATAAAATTATATCACATATATATGTTTTTCTTTAGGTAACTTTCTCCTTTGTATTCCAGTTCCTTTTCTTTCTTTTCTAATTTACTATCCTGCCTTGTTGTAAAAATAAATTCTGCCACAATGGTTCTCTCGAAATGTTTGTAAATTTACCTTCAATGTCATTGCAATGTTGTATTTAATACTGACAAATATTTTATAATTATCCTCTCTAAATATTTTCATAATAATTATGTAACAATGTATCTATTCTAGCATTATTGATATCTAGTCAAACCTTTATTTGTTGCAACATTTTCCTGTGTTTTGTTTGGTAAGGTTTTTAAGAGCATAAATGTATTATATACATGTTTCATAGGACAAGGTCCTGGAACAATAAATGTATATTTATTATTATCACCGACTAGAACACTCCATTATCGGTAAGTAGCGATCGCTAAAATAAAAATCTGATTTATCAGTCGCGATAACTACCTTTTTCGTGACGAGAAAAATAATCGTTGTAGATTTACATTCTGACATGTCGAAATGCCAACAAATATTTTGAGAAAATTTCATAAATTTTGTTTTCACATTTCAGTGAGTCTTATGATTTGCATTTCATAGGAGTAGTGACAGACTTTAATTGTTATGTGCTCCTACAGCTTTAGAGATATCGCACCGTCTAGCTGAGAAAAATGCCAACTCGTCCCCATGTTCGGCAAGCAGCAATCTCCTCGCGATATTAATGGCATCTGAGACATATGTATAGTTAGCGATTTGTCAGCCGCATTAACTTTCGTCTTTGGCTACGAACAAGAAAAATATACTCTTATTCGTGCCGAAGTATTAGACTACAAATGAAGTTCATTGATAGTATTTACGTACACTTTCACACCTGTTTAAAATGTAAATTTATTTATTTATTTATTATTTAAAGTTCATAGTCGAGTCATAGGATGAGTCGAATTTGCAGGTACTCCGGCTGCTGAGGATATATTATCAAGCCGAAGGTGAGCACAACGCGATTTGAAGCGAACCCTCTATCTATGCATTAGCATTCTGAGTTGGCTAGCGCGGAACTAGTTTGCATTATATAATTAGAACTTAAAAGATGCAATTTTCCACATATAAAAAATTATTCGAATATTAGCATAAATTATTATCTGTGGAAAATTGCACATTTTATGTTCTTATTATTTTAATATTCCACTGCATCTCCCCTAATACTTCTCATCTTGATATTCATGCGCAAATTGGCTTTGAGTAATTGAGATTTAAATTCAGCGAGCACATAAAATATGCTAAGATGATATTGCCAGAGTGTTGGAAGTTTGTGAAAGAAACGAAAACGGTTGGACAGGCCAAAAATCTTCGCTTGCATACATGCTCGGATGTGAAAACTTCAGCACGAGCTAAGGTCTTCGTGAAATACTGACTTGGAGTATGGGATTAGATAACAAGAGAAAATAGAATGCTTCAGTGAAAGACCAAGCATGTGAGACGGGTTATGAAAGTAATGGACTGATAAAAATTACATGCGACGACCTGCACGGATTAACGGATGGGTAAACGTTTAAACAGTACGTGATCTGGTTTAGAAGAGGCAGGCGTATTGGACATTGTTTAGAGGCATAACGGATGTTGGTTACATCTTTGGATGAGAGTATATAAACTGAGAATCCAACGAGGAAGGCTGAAGGAAAACTCCATTACCTATTGTTAAACGTTATCACTGAAATGAACAGAAGTAGCAATAAGCCTTACAATTAATTAATCCCGAAATAACTCTTAAACCTCCAAGAGCATCTCGAAAAAATTAGAGAATTTTTATTTCAACATGGATTAAAATGCCTTTTGAGCAAAATAATCGTTTTTTACCCTGAAAAAACTATGTCTAAATTTCTACAATCCTCATTAACGAGATCACTATACATCAATATATTCGAGGTCACAATATATGTAGGCATTTAGATTCCGCAGAAGCAGGCTGAAGAAGGGCTGGGAGGATGGCAGTGGGTGCCACGGCGAAGGAATTGCAAGGTGCGATTGGAAAAGGTCGAAAGTGAATGGGGCTCAAGTTTCTGCGCGTCCGACAGGTGTCGCTTCGGCGTCCAATGAGTGCAGGGGTGCGTAGTGCGAGTGACCAGAGAGACACACCCGCACCACCGATTCCACGCCTCGACCACTCACTCCGGCACCACGAACAAACATTGATTCCGTGACGAGGTGCCCGTCCGTGGAACAGCTGCTGCCCTCTGTCATTGTCAGTCGCAATCAACCGACGACAGCGAAAGACCACGCCCCCTACCCGGTAATGGAACTATTGTCAATCGGCAGATGGGTTGAAATAAGATGTAGTCAATTCCGTTGGTTTCTCCGGACCTCGCTGTGTCATGACCCATAATCCGTAGAGATTCCAATTCTGGGATGTCTCCAGGTTAGTAATCACAGTCGGTTATTCACACGTGCGATTTTAAATCCCAGACATGTCAGATGCATTATTCATGACATTTATCTTCATTTTTTTTAAGTACCACTGCTTGTCCAAATTTAGTTCACTTCAACTTTCATGAGTTACTGGACCTGTACTACAATATTCCATCGCGGATATCTGGCTGGTTGAAGGATCAACGTAGTGGGCATGCTGATTTATTGTTTAACTACGTAAAGCTGTTAAAAGACCATTTGCTGCATCACAATTGACGCATGCTCAAAATTAGGCTTTATAGGACAATTTAAAATTGGCTTACAAAGACGTCAACCCTGGAGTTTTTCGAATCATCCCCTCCGTTGTCCTTGCCCTATTCCTCTCTTCCTTCAGCTCCGAATATTAGGTACCCTGAAAAGCATCCTTACAAATTTTCAGGTGGCAGGAGTAGCAATCTCCATCTCCTCTGAATCTCCCTCTGCATATTTTGAGGCATTTCGGTGTGCGAGCTTGGGCACAGTGCCCGAAGTCAGAGTTCTCCCCAATCTATATCATCCTCCCAACCACATACTTTCTCTTCGTCTCGGATTGCAGCAAACTGAAAAAACCTCTTTTGAATCAAAGCATTAGTCGGGGAAGTCAAAATGTTTTCTTGGAGTGCGCTCAATCTATTTCTTAAAACTCTTTTCACATGGAATTTCGGTCAGAAAATTAATCAATCTTGAAATCATAGCCGGTTTTTGTCAAATTTAATTATAATCGTTAGAGATAATATAAAAAATGCAATGTACAAACCAAACTAATGTCATTACATATTGAACACCGTATATGAGAGTACTAAACAAAAATGTTTGAGAAAACTTCGATATCTCGATTTTAAAAGTTCCTATTTATATATTGATTTTCATGCACTACAGGATAAATCCTCTCGTGAGGAAACATATTTTTCATAAGTGCTTCTTTTGATGAAAAGCATCGCTAGTAACGCATTTTTTTTGCGACAAAAATTTAAAATTGCAAACTAAATAATGAATACACAGGAGAAGAAGAAGATGCCCAAAGAAATGAAAAAGTTTAAGAATTACAAACAAAAGCATACATAATAAGAAATTTAAAAAATATTCAGTTAAAAAGCAAATAGTAACTAATTGTATAAATTGCTATTATCAGTTATTTCATATCTTAGGTTTCGAAGCAAATTTCTAAAATGGGAAATATTTGCATGTATAATTTTTTCTTTAATTGCTAATGCCATGCCAAAGGTCCGTAGTTTAATTACTGAGCAAGGAAAGCTTTTCCGTTTAGTACCTATACAGTAACACATTTTTCATGACGCGTGAAGGATCAAAGGTTTTTTCTTCGTAGAAGAGGGCTTCTTCAATAACCGCGTAATCCTTGCGAATAGTAGTACAAGGCAATTGCAACACCGTGGCTCGCAAATACCAAGTTTTCCTTGCGTAGCAGGATGGTCTACTTTTGGTCGCGAATGCGAAAGTTCGAGGTCCCCTCAAACCTGCAAACTTCTAAGCTTTCAGCGATATTCTAAAATATGATTCTCCTAGCATTTTACTCCTATTTTGCTACATGAAATATTGTCCACATAACTAATCCAAAGCTCTTGAAATCAAGTGCCCTAAGCGATTACCACATTCCTTTTTTTTCGCACATGTAGGGTTTCCTTTCCTCAATCATTTGTACCAGTCAAAGTGTGATATCCGCAAATCCACGGTGGATGGATCAGTTCATTTATCTCACATAATCAGGTAGTTTATAGAAATATCATCGGTAACTCGAAAATCACCTCTCTTTACTGAGGAACCTCCGAATCAAACCTGAGCAATTCCGCTCCACTGTGGGACAGAAAGGGAAGTTGAAGAGCAGCGAGTTATCCGTCGCCACCTTTTAGCATTCCTGTATCGTAAGTGACCATGGGGTGAACAGTATTATGTCCCAAACGACGGACGGAGTGATGCACTTGAAGAGATCTCCCCATGAACCCCGAGTTAAAATAGGGTATTCAGAGCCGCAGCAAGCCGTTTTTAAGCCCTAAGTAGGCCACTAATTTTTAATTTTTATATAATCTTTAAGTTGAACTTTCTAATCTTTAAGTTCAAATTCATAAGTATTTTCTAAAAAACACAACCCATTTAAAAAGAAACAATTTAATTGTTATGTATTCTAGGATTAACTTTTGTATTTATTATATTATATATGCATAATTGATTTAAATTATTTGTATATAATTTATTTTAACTCTGAATATGTCAATAAAATGTGACGAAACGTTGGTAATGTTAATGTGAGCGTTGATTATTTGAAAGAAAAAGGCCAATACTCCAAAAAATATATTTACTATAATATTGTGGCCGATAAAAATGAAAGAAGTTCCTATTTTTTTGTATAACTCCGTAGTATCTTTAATTTTTCGTGAATCACTCGTGGCACTGAGAGCCAAATAAGAACACAACCTCAAGAGTATCAGTGCATAGCAGTTTTTGGAAAATCAGTGGCACCGCCAGGACTCGAAACCCTAGCTGTGCACATGGGAAACCTGATCGTGTCGCGGCCACTACGCAAACTCCTGCATTGATCAAATGTACCTATCCTGATGTATCACAATACCCTTAAAGTCACCTCAATGATAAAAGCTGGTGGTACAAGCGAGATGGGAGACGTGCTGTTATTGATGTTTTCCAAAGCGAAAAAGCTTACAAGCCCGAAGTTACCGGTGTATTATCTAGGGAACACTTCCCATACCTTTCATTGAAACTTAAATAGTAGCCTATGGTTTATTTTCTCTTCTCTAATTAAAAATCATTCTTAACTCACAAAAATCATCAAGTAACTAAACAGCTTAGCTGAACTATCGAATATCATACTTATCAATTTTAACTAAAGCTATGACGATCTCTAATTTTTCGCCGCGAAAATGCGTTTTAAGCCTATCAACAGTTTTAAGTCCCTAGTGCGGTGGTTCCCAACCCTTTTACTTTTGCAGCACCCTTAAGACTTGAGGTTACAATGGTGGGAAACCCTTCTTTAATTTTTTATATTTCAAAAATATTAATTAATTTAAGTGGAGCATGCATCAGGAGAATTTTACCTTCACCTAAAAGTAAATAGTTACTTCCTCAATTTTATTTTATTTACTTAAGTAAGGCAATAAACACATCATGGGGGGTCGGTATCCCCCTTAGGAATACCTACCGCTTTCCGCCACAGTGGAAGCTGGAGCTCTCAGCGGAGGGAGTTGGGCTCACGTTGCGTCCAATGTTGGAAAGCGTTAACCTTGCGGAAGTGATTAGTGCTTGGCCAATCCCGTGGAGGAGATTGGTCGTTTGTACGTATTAATCCCACGACACCAGCCAACATATAATATGGTAATAGTTTATACACCTATTTAAAGCCGTATATTTAGGAATATAGTTAGGTATAGTGAGCTACTGGAGTCAGGTTGGAAGAAGTTCTTCGATCACTGTCACCATCTTTCGGTCGTGAGAGTAATCAATTCATAAGTTGTCATACTTAAAATTTTTCGTTTTCCCGCAATAATCTTGCGGCACCCTTAGCTGTCTTCCCGGCAACTTAAAGTGCCACGGCCCAACGGTTGGGAAACACTGCCCTAGCCCTTAAGCTGCTGCAGCTAGAATGCATGTCGTCCACCCTGTGCGGGAAATTTCATATTCGGACGGATCCTGTCCTCCTTCCCACGGGCCGAGGCCGGGCAGTTATATGACCCATGTAATCCTCTCCCGGCCCTTTTCTCGGGATCCCAGGGGCTGGGCATCGGAACTTGTTGAGGGATTAGTGGGACTTTGAACAAATTTTGCAAATTTGTTTATAGGCGTAATTGTTAAAAACAAATGACAATATGTTTTTCTTTTTTTTATGTTTTCAATTTTTTTGCCATTTTCTGTTTAGTTTGATACCAAACACCAAAGAAATCCGTTGATAATTGAGCCGGACGCGAACATAAGGCAACTAACTTTTGAGACAACAACTCATTGAGCGAGCAATCGGAAGAAAGGGTCGCATTGCGGTGGTATGCGATCTGTAAAGAGAGTGAGAAGGGAGTGGTTTGGGTAATAAGGGTGGATTCCGAAATGTCCACCGCTGGAAAGAAAGAGTTCGGGTCATAAAATTATGAAAGAGCTAAGGGAAGAGGTAGACAGGAATGGTCAAACGTCCAAGAACATTTTTCCCGCAGTTGTCGGTACACACGTACATGTACGTTTCCCGCAGTCTAAGGGCTATTGAATCATGCGACAATTGGCACGAACATCAGATGAAGTCTCGTCTCACCAAATCGTGGAGTCGCGGTCCTCTCCGTCTCTCCTTTCGTTTGCATCGCTTTCCAGGGACGCGTCGCTCTCCCCGGACGTCGCAAAGCAAAGCTACGCAAAGGAATTCCTTCGCTCAAGAGTGGAATTGGCAAAGGGATCGCACATATCTGCAGTGATTGCGGACACCCTACTCTCTCTCTCTCGCTCCCTCTCTTTTGTGGCCAGCGACGACATTCCGTGCGAAGAGAGCGCATGGAATGAGAATCCCCAATTCTTCCCCAACGCACTTTGCGCAGAGGAATCGGCGAGCCGCAGAAATTACACCAATTTCCCCCACTTCTGCTCCCACCCACCCCCAACCCTCGCAGCCACAGAACAACTACGGCAACAACAGAAAGAGGAGGAGGCGGCATCGGGGGGATATCTTCCCTCAGTCCCCCCTCGTGCCTCTTCCGCCACCACCACAAGAACTACTTTCTCCTCCCGCTCAAAGAGCAAGGCCCCGTCCCCAGGCCACCGTTGGCCGACCGACGAGAGGTCGGGTCCAGGGAGGATGGAGCGAGGGGAAGAAGAGGTGGAGGATGGGGGTGGACACACAGAGGAGGGGAAGGGATGTATGAAAGTAAATGGAGAAGGGGTGGAATGAGTCGGGTTGGGGGGAGGGGATGGGTGTTCGGTCGAAAAGCGGCAGTACACAGACACACACAGACATGTGCTCTTCGCGTTTAGGAATGTCTTTTTGTGGTTTGCGTGATGATGAGCGGGGAAAGGGGGTGGGGAGTGGGGGTAAGGGGGGGGGGAGAGAAGGCATCAGGGAGATGGTGAAGGGAGAGGGAAGAGTGGGAATGGTGGTCGAGTCGAGTGGTGTTTGGTGGTGGTGCTGGCCTCCCAACGTCGTCGTCGTCTCGGAAATTAGAGTTTAGTCCCCGATGGGCGAGAAGGCGTGAGAGAGGTCGTCTGTGACTGTGTGTGCTTGTGAGAAAAAGTGAGATGGGAGAGTGAGTGTAAGGGAGATGGAAGCAGCACATCCCACCCTCTTTCTCCTCCTTCGCATCCACTACTCCTTGGGTCCGCCGCAGCTCCGGAGACTCGTTAAACACCGTCAGATAGCAATCCCAACCATCGGGGAGAGGAAAATTACTTCTGGGGAGCGTCCCACCCGGACCACGGAGCGAAAGGGGGGCGGGGAGGGGGGAGAGCGGCAGGGGTGGGGTGGAGAGGGGAGGGAGGACGGGTTGGGGGGGGTGGGAGGGTGAAGGCGTGGTGGAGAGTGGGTGGGATATATGGAAAAGGGGTGGAGGCGAAATTGGCTGGAAGAGGGAGAAGAGGCGGGAGGGGAAATACTGGGAGAGATGAAAGAAGGGAGATCGAAAGGAAAAGTGAATTAAAATACATAAATTGTTATTACTTTACTCACCCGCTCGTAAAGAGTAAAGTAAAAAACCAATTACTCATGCAATGTTAAGTGGTCTTGCGCATGAATAGTAGAATACAAATATAAACGGGTGATAAATACACAATCAACAAGCACGATTAAAACATCACGCCCTCACGGCAAATGGGGTCACATTCTGAGAAAAAATCGATCACAAATCATTCACAAGTGACTAAAACGTAAATATTAAATGCTATTGTGTTCATAAAATAAGAAATAAATAAACTTGAGTTTAGTATCACATCCAAAGAGAGTTTGCTAAGAAGGAATCAGAATGTTGTCGCTCGGTTTGGGAGTTCCTGAAAGGGAAGGCAATAAGTGGACAACGGATGAGTCAGTAGTATACGGTTAATTAATGCTCAAGGACATTTACATTGATAGAATGAATAGAGTTATCTACAACATTAAATTCAGGAGTACATGAACGTATATGGATATACAATGAGAAATAAATAGATCGTTATGCACACGACCAACATTATAGAAATTGGAAATTATTAAAAGGAAAAATTCATATCATGGAGAAGATATTAAAGAAATATAGTTCATGACGCTCAAGTTATTGGAAAAATCATCTAAAAAACTAATAAATAATATAGTATTATTGTACCAACAATTGGTAATATTTAGCATGAAAGAAGGAAAATACTTTAAATTATTCTGTTTGAAATTGCGCAAAGTATGCTCCCATTACATATTCTCTTGAGCGAGTAATACGCAGAAAACTCGTCAAGTGATGATTTTAAATTTCGGACCATAAAATCGTCTCCAACTCTTGTAACTCTTGGACCATCAGATTTTAAAAAAAATGACAGCTGGTTCCTTAGAGTGTAACAGTTTACACATGCATTGCACAGATATGTTGTGTGTCCATTTGTGTTTGGAGGAGAAGCTGTGGGAAGGGGGGGGTGGGGTTTTGAGGATCAGGTGAAGGGATTTGAGGGGAAATTGTAGGGGTAGAGGGGGAGGAAGGTGATAGATAGGATGGTTGGGGACGGTGGGGGGTGGTCGGAGGGGGGGGGGGGGCAGGAGGGCGATGACGGAGGACTTTCCCATCCGCGCCTCAAATATGTATCGGCTAATCACACAGGGGTGGCGGACCACACGATCCTCTTCTTTTTTATATTTTCCCCCTTCCCCTCCCCCCCCTCCCAACGCTGCCTCGGGGAACACCTGGACGTCCGTCGTCGTGTCTGACGAGCGTCATTCGGAGAGAGTGGAATCGTTTCTCTTTTCCTCCCCCCGTGCCTGGGCCGGGATATTACTCTCTCGATATGGGCACTTCTCTCTCACCCTTAAACTCGTTGAACGCGCTCCTATATCGCATATATATATTCGTAGTGTGTGCCTCTGCAAGTGCGCGTGCATTGTTCGGTCGGACATCACCACTCGTGAAAGGAACCGCATCCAATCGGCGTGTGACGAGAACAACATTACGATCGACGTACCCTGACGTGACGGACGGTATTGTTCAGTCCCCCCGTCGTCTTCACGCGATTGTATTACGATTAATTGGAGTATCAGCACCTATTGTTGGCAGTTTTTACAAACGGAATTTTAAGTGGTTGTGAAGTAGCTGTATATTTATATACTTTCAGATGAAAATATAAATGAACCGCAAAAATACTGAAAAATTAATAATTCTCAAAGAAGATGAATAGTGTGGCATAGTAAAAAAGAAAAACTGAGTAGAAAATCTGGATATGAAGTTTTGTAAATATTCGAAATAAAAAGCTCTCTTCTCTGATAGGCTACCGTTGACTTAGCGCGACGGAAAAGTCAGACTTCGGATATGGCCGTTTTCCAATCCAAGTATAGCCCTTAGTATATACCATGTACAATGGGCTTGTATACGCATGGGGTGTACTAGCGAATTGGAACGGACAGCTAGTGCTCGTACACAAATGAGGCCTCTGACGAATTAGAAACAAAAACATATCGGCAGGTTTCGTATAGCGGTTAAAATTAGTGTCAGGCGTGACAATGATTCCCCAATGGATAACGTTCGCAACGTAAAGATTTTACTGGCCTTCAAGTAATATTGATTTATAAAACGCTTATAAGACCATTGTTATCAGGGCTGAATCTCCATCAAAATGATAGTATAAAGCAAAGACAATAAAGAAATGCACACAACTAATCTTACACTTGGTACAGTTTTTTTCTTAGCCCGATATCACACGACTTACATAAAAGTTTTCAATACGATATTATATTAACTAATAAGTGCATGATATATACTAACAATACATAAAAAATAAATCCACATAAGACGCTTGTAATATGTTTTATGATTCACTTGTATACTCACATGATCACTCATTCATCGAATGCATCGAAGCCATGTTTAATTAGTACGGCTTCGTGAATTAGTACGCCTTCATAGTAAGCCTTTCCTCATATTAGTCGTACTAACCCTCTCACGGTCGTGAAGTTAGTCCAAAGGCTTAAAACGTGACATCACTTCCGCTTATTACGGCTAGAACGCCTTGATGTGGATTGAAAAACGGCCTATGTTCGCTCATCGGCCATTGAAGATGCCGTCAACACCCAGCCATCGTAATAAGAGGCTCCACTACATAAACGATCACCACCTTCCGTCTCCGCCACGCCTGCACACATCGATCGTATTCTTAAGAAAGACACGGATGATCATCGCCTGGTGAGGTGCGACTCGCCCTCAAGTTCGAATCTAACGTGGGAATTGAGGGGCATCCGTATCTGTCTTCAATCTTTCTTGGCGTGACGAATAAAAATTTCAGTTTTCGCTACTTACCGAAAATAACTGCGTTACATTCAAAACAATATTTGGCTGCAACCAACGTTAGAGCGAGTCTCGTTATCATTTTTTATCGTGCACAGAAAAACCTTTGTTCTTATTTCATCCCTGTGGTTGTGACACGTAGTCTGTCGCGACGAAGGAAACTTAACTCCCAAGATGCCTCAAATTTGTGTGGGATTTCCTATGAAGCGAACAGCGCGAAACTCACTTCTTAAGTTCACAATTTTTTACTGCTGCTATTAATGATTGATTTTCCCCCGAGGAAGCATAGGTGCAAATATGACGATACACCACATGAAAATCTAAAAAAAAATCGAGTAGTTTAAATACCGAATCTAAAGCAAAGCTACATAAAAATTTCTTTCGGTGAACTACTAACGTTTGCTCTATTTTTTGGTGAACGACAGAGAATATTCGTCAAAGTTCTTTCGACAGAAATGTGTTTTTCAAGATTCGCGATAAAAGCTAAAGAACCAAACGAGGTAAATGACGTAATCCTATAACGACAGAATTCCTTCGTTACGGTGTAGCAAATATATATTCAATGCTTAAGGGTGACCGACATTTCGAGTGATATGATGAACATCAGTCATGTGGGGTATCAGCTGTGGAATATTTGAAGCCCTTCATACCTAAGTTTTGAAATCCTGTTAGGGGTTTTCGCGATATTTATCCCTACATTAGGGGCAGGTCATACGCAAACAAAATGCCAATTTAGGTGGTTCCACCGTCAAATTACTTTTATGTCATTTTATTCATATTCTGTCTACTTGTAGAAAAATTTGTCCTCTATCTGATATGAACAAATAAATAATACCTTTGAACGCTATTTTATCCTATAATTGAACTTGAAATTACATGGTGTTCAATGGGGGAATGAAAGAAACACGGGGAAAAATAGTATTTTTCCATAAAATATAAATGCCATTTTTGCGGAAAACTATTTAAGAAAGAAATAATCCAGAGAAATTGAATAAAAATGTAATATACAGGCATCTTACCACCTTATTTTTCTAATTATTAGGGAATTACTGCGGTAATTGAAGTGAAAATGCGGTATTTTGTAGGAAATGGCGCTGCAGTCGGCTCCTATGGCTGGAAAAAAGTGCTCATTTAAAATACATTCGTGGAATAATCTGCATTTTTTCTACTTTACTATTGGGTTTCTAATGGTAACGCATTGCATCAGTGAAAGCAGGATTTTTTGGACAAAATATAAAAAATGTGGAATTTAATATTTGTTTTGACTCACACAGTCGCGGCAAAACCTCCTTAATGCCGCGAACTTTGGTGAAGTGATTTTTTTTCTGCGGAATGAAGTGGGGAAGGTACATTTGAGCGTCAATTCATGAAATAATAAACCTAGGAATGAATATAAACATATCACGAGGAGAACACACTAGAAACATCAGTGAAACAGAATGTGAGCGATTGAGATTCATTGATGAAACAGTGAGAACATCTTCGGAAGGGAAACATAAAAAAGAGAGATGTTACTTCGCTCTAGCCTGGCCTCGTCTCGATCTCGTCTCCCGAGTATTTGGGATTCATATAGAAAAGATGCTATTTCACAGACTCATCAGAGCCCAAAGAGAAGTCGCACATAATAATAAAAAAATGCTATGAGCGAACAGTAAATTCAACATAGCCAATGGAAGAACTGGGTTGGTAGTCAATTAAGACTTGGACACCATATATTAGGCTAAGTTTACACAGAATGTTCATATAACACAAGTTTCAGATAGGTAGAGAGGTTATTATTCAGCCTCGCAGTAGAAAATCCCTGGAGAAAAAAACAAAATGAAAAAATAATGTAGGTAGACTGACAAACAGGTAGGCGAAAGAATTTCTCCTTCCCAATGTTAAAGCCCGAGGGCGTTCCGGGATGTCCGTCGTTTTTCTCGGAAGAAACCGGAGGACAAATCATTACGACGATTGCACTTAAACCTTTAAAAGTGACTCATACCAAATACTATCATCTCATTGACAAGTCCTAACCAGTGGTGACAAGCAGATGCTACTTTATTTACAAAAAAACACTTTTTCCCAGTCTTTGGGGATAGACAAGCAATCAAAACTATTAATAAAATTCTCATTTTCTAGCGATCAATATCGTTAGTAGCCGAACATTTGAAACTTCAAGCGCTCCATTCTACTCACTAAACCATTTTAAAATGCGCTTTTCTATGTATGTCATTCTCCTCACTGCAATGAGAAGCTCCTCTCGCCCCTGATCCCTGTCAAGGATGGGAACAGAAAATGGAATTCAGAACTCTTTCAGGTTGAACTGCATTCCCAAAAGAAGGACATTAAGGTTTCATTTAAGTTGTACTGATGAATAAAATTAATCCAGCCCCTACGATTACTTATCACCGTAAAATCGAACACCTTCATATTCCTAATACAAACACAGCATTCATTTCCGAGGCGGGATTCGAACTCACTACCTTAGGGTTCCCAGATGCGCAAATTACTGGCCTGAATACCGAAGCCTGCACCAAAGTTTGATAGGAAGCTCACGTGGGTAATTAGGATGTGATTGATGCTAACCAGTGAAAATGAAGGTGAATGCTACTTGGCGTACTTTGGTGGAGCTCTCTCATATTGAAAGAAAGTAAACATTAACTTAGCAATATAAGACAAAGTCTCCTGCTTCACTTGGTGGAAATTCCTTATGTCACACATAATAAAATATTTCGTTCTTTTCCACACTTTTTATTACGATACGACCATGGTTTCGACAAACTTGTGTCATCTTCAGGTACAGAAATAGGTTCACGTTTGCGTTATATACCTTAACAACCAGAGGTGGGGGGGGGGCGGGAAAGGGGATGGAGAGGTTTAGTATTCTAACGGTCACAGAATTTGTTTTTGAGGGAGGGGGGGGGAAGGTGAGTGGCTGGGAGTTTAGATTCCCCCTCCCCCACCTCTGATTGTTAAGGTATATAACGCAAACGTGAACCTATTTCTGTACCTGAAGATGACACAAGTTTGTCGAAACCATGGTCGTATCGTAATAAAAAGTGTGGAAAAGAACGAAGTATTTTATTATGGGTTAACTTAGTAATATAAGATTTTGTTCATTCTCAGCGAATTTTATACATAGGGAAATTGCTCTCGGGTCTCAGCAAATACATGCCTTGCCATACTTGCCTGCCATGTAATTCAACCGTCGCGGGGAAAATCTCTAGGATCTTGGGCAAACGGAAGATACAAACTATTCGCAATCCACCAAAGAAACTGCGTGGCGATTTGTTGTGAGTCAAGGACAAATTGGGACTCAAGACATTGGGAGTTTACCGTATTTTATGTCAGCGCGGCAAAATATACATAGGTGTGACAGGACGCACGATAGAGAACCGAATTAAGGAACACAGGAGGTATGTATTAGGCTCTTCAACTCGGAGAAATCCGCCTTGGCTGAACATAGCCTATCAGAAGACGATGTCATCTCCTTTGATGATGCTCAACTGTTATTCAAAGCCAAAGGGTATTGGGAGCGTCTATTAAAAGAAGCCATTGAAATCAGGATGTGAATTAATACCTTGAATCGGAACTCTGGATACAACCTAAGCAGGGAATGGAAACTGATAATTCGAAAAATAACGGAAAAATGAGGACAACAATACCCGTCCGATTAGACGGGTATGTAAGCGATGACAGAATATTCTGCGAATCATTGCTCTGAAGACGATGGAGGAGTATTCTATCGAAACGTTGGCAGCAGTCAAAACCCTTAAACGGCTAAAAACCCGAGAATAATCTATCTATTAACTTAGTAAATTCCACAATAGTTTATTCACAACGGTACAATTGGTTTCACCCGTTAGGGCATCATCAGGTACAATAAATATGTATTAATTGCAGCAGTGAAAATTAGCGTAAATCGTAAGAAATCGAGCATAGCCAGAGTGTAGCTAATAACCAGTTTATGACTTTTATTTTTCCATTTCATGACCTTTAATCTATGCATTTTATTTTCCTGTTCCATGACGTCTATTATTTTTAAATACGGTCATTCCGTGACGCTTATGCCACCTCGTTAAAACTATGCGTACGAGGTCAATGCAAAATTTGACGCCCAAACGTAACCACGTAAAATAGATTCAACTGTGCCCTTATTCATTATCAGTTGTGATAAAACATGAAGCACAAGGTCCACTCCAAGGAGGCTAGAAAAGAAATGGAGGCGACATACCGCTTGATTCTTGAAGCCAATTCCGCCATTGCAGTCGGCACAGTTTAGACCTTCCTCTGGCTTACGTGTCCGGCGGTCGCGTTCGATTATAGTCAAATCCAAGTTAAATATCACAGACAAGGCGATGTTTTGTGACTGGTTTGGCAAAACACCTACTCGGCACAAAATCCTTCCCAAGCACCCCTATTCTTGCTTCACTTTCGCCCATGAGCGTTCACGGTCATGCCTCCTCCATTCCATTTTAACCTCCTTGGTCCACTCACGTGGTTTCGAGGAACAATGTTCAACTCCGTTACATCCTTTCCAGTCGAAAACGATCCATTCTAAAAGTTACTGAATCCATGTGCGGGAATTACGGACTTGCCGCGTCAAATTGACTCAATGACCGGTAGAAATAACCTGCCCAAAGCATAAACTCCCTGATGCAGTACCTTAGATTTCAAGCAAAGGTCATCTGTGAAGAAAGTGGTCCCGTTTGTAATTCACATGGGATTGTCCTAAGAGGCCGTGACTGATTTAAATCCCATGCTCTCATGTTACTTTGGTTTTATATACTTACACTTGGATTAATTTTAACCTGATGATGTCGTTCGACGTCAAAACCTGGATCTTTTTTTAAAAGAGTACTCAGTGGAATCATCACCTGTAAATTGTTTCATTTCACGTATGAATTAGTTCCACCAAGTTACGCCTAAGAATACGAATTACAAAAGCTAATCGACGAACTCTCTTACTATGACCACCACCACGCTCCACTACTGTCCCCCGTGGAAATCTTAAAATTTAGTATTTTAAAACTTAAATTTGGTTTACTTTTCTTCATTGAAATTTACCTTTTTGTCTCAGAACTCTCAAATTTGGAGTTGCGTAACCTTTAATAGGAGAAAGAGCTTCTCTGCGTTATTTTAGGAGAGACGGACGTATCCAGTGGTCATAAAAATAGGTAGTAATGTTGTAAAAGGTCGATATAATTGGGATAAAGAGGAAGGGTGGAGGGAAACCGTACGTTGAAGGTAGCGTACCCATAGCCAATAGCTTATAAGGGGTTAGGATCGAACCAGTGTTGTGACAAGAGTGTGGAATAGTGTCACAATCTTGTCCTACGGAGGGCCACGTTAGAATACAATCGACGGTGAATAATGTTTAACTGTAAATCCGATTTGCATTAGCTTACATTAGCTTACATTGAGAGGAGCATTTAAAATACTGCACTCTCCATATCCGTTGAATAGGACGCTCAACCGTGGCACTCTAAAGCCTTTCCTACCGATCCGAAGACCCAATTCGTGTGCGAGACGCTCCAATTTCTTACTACATGATAACGATGACGCCAAGTGTTCAGGGTTTTGCATCCAACCCAACGGACGGAATACTGCACCTCAGGAGATCTGCCACGCAAACAATGATCTCATTCTAATAAAATACCGCCATTGATGGGATTCGAACGGACTCCCTCGGCATATAAAGCCTATAGTCTTGCTACCAGATAAGACAAGTCCCTTTTAGTACACTTATTTGAAGGATGGAAGCATTTTCACTTTCTCCGAAATTCCAACCACCCATCCGTTGCTCCGTTGCTCTGTTGCTCTGAGTCATACCAAAATTCAACAAAATCAAAATGTGTCCTTCCCTTCCAACATGCGAATAAATATTTTTTAAAAATTGCAGAAATTAGGCGAAATCTGGGAAAATTGCCGAAAAAGTGAACATTGATCCGTCCTATATTATCTAGGGCAGGTGCACGGGTATCCAATCGGCCCATTTACTGCCCCAATCTCAGTTCGGGGCAGGGGTCTTGTTGAGAGAGGGGGGGGGGGGTGCGCTAGGAAGGAGGGAGGGACGGGAATGGGAGAGTCCTTGTTCATATGTACTCAAGAGCCGCGGCGGACAATGGTATGGGGTGGGAGGAAGGAGATAGGAGATAAGAGGCGGGGAGAAGGAAAAATAGAAGCACGTAATGGCTTCGAAAGAGAGTGTGAGGGTGGAAGTGGAGGAGACCGAGGCCTAAGCAACCCCCCTCCCTCCCTAACCACCCCTCCCCCTCCCTCCACCAACCCCTCCATCCTTCCCCGTCCACGCATAAAACCTTTGGCAGCAGTCGTTATCTGCGAGCTTTTCCTTTCCTCCTCTCCCGCCCCTGCTCCCCCTGGGGACCCCACGAGGGCCGGACGGCGGTCTGCCGCTCCAGGGGCGGCACGGGAGGGGGCGGAAGAAAGGGCCGCCCCTACCTCCTTCTTCCCTGCTTCGGACGATGTGCAATTTATCGCCGTCCCCGACGCGTTGCTGCCCCCAGTTCAATAAGTTCCAGCATCGGACCAACTCCCGCCCCTTTCACCCTCCCCTCCCCTTACAGGCCCCCCTCCCTCCTGCCCCACACCCTCCACGCCTCCGTGATTTGGGTCTGAGTGGCCCAGCGGACAGTCGCGTACCACTCGGACAAAGAGTGCGGATCGCACGTCACACCTCGCACGGCGAGCTTGGAAAGAACAGCACAGTGCACACGAACTTCGCCTTCTGCTGAGTTCTACTTCTGCCTAGTTGGAGCGAGGGTTTTCACCAGTCATAATAGATATATATTTGTCAGAAAGTTATTTTTTTTAATTGAAAGCATTTGTAAGCGTCAGGAAATAAGCATAGCTATGTCAATGGCTCAGAACAGTTATTTTTATTACTTGACTTCTCAGTGAATCACTAAATATTATTTTTTAACTTTTTCCGTAGATTTTCGCTGTTCATTTAAATTTTGGTAAGTTTCTTTTGGTTTCCTGCGATTAAACTTATTTTTATTTAGAATGCCTGACGAAGCCGGCAGAATAGCACGGCGAAACTGCTGCTAAAAAAAGTTTAGTTTAGTCGCAGAAAACCAAAAGAAACTTACCAAAATTATTTCTGAAGTTTGAATTTATTTGTTTCACGCTCTCCGCTGAAAATACTATCACAAATGTAGTTTTATTCAATTTTGTAAAAAGTATTGCAAACTAAAATAGATAATTTTTAAAAATAGTTACAAGCACATATGAACCAAACATCTTTGCATGATCTTCTTTGTGATGGGATCTTTGTGGCAGAAACAGCTTCTATTTTTGGCAAACATCTAAAAAAAATAAATAAGTGGCTGGTATTTATGTAGCTAGTAAAATGGGACCTCCTTCTTCATCATGAGGCATCATTAGTTGCATTTAATGAGTATAGATATTAATCAAATTAAATATCATCAAATTACCTGGAGACAAAATATGCTGGTATCATTGAGGGGTGAGTTTACGAGGGGAGGCAAAGACAATGCAAAGAGTTTCTTCGCCATAAGGTTCAGACGCAAAGGATGCATCATTGTTACGAAAGTATATTAGTTCATTCTAGGACATCGGATAACGAAATCACCAGTCCATTCTAATCACGTCATTCCACGAATCACTACACATGTATTATATATGTTTATCCTAATCTTAAATTCTTCATGCCTCGTACCGTCCTTCATGACTCCCGATTCCCCCGCATTCCTCATTCCTCTCCTGCTGCCACTTATACCTCATTACACCTTCAGACCACTAGTGCCTCCTCCTTCGAATCTCTTCCACCGATTCCTTTCGTCACTCCCTCCGTTCGTTTTCCCCTCCAACCCGGCTCATCCTCCCGACGTCTTTCCCCACACCTTCTCGAAAACCTCCGAGCTCCATGCTCATCCACTTTCCTCGCAGCCATCTTCGGAAACATACTAAGCAACGGACCAAACATGTCTTTCCTAATCGAGAGATAGAGGAAATAGGGAATCTTGTTATAAAATGATAGTGGTCAAAACCAGATGAGGATGTCTCATTGTAATGATAAAACTTATCACATTTCAGGTAGTTTGAGCGAAAAATCACTTCACCTAGAGCTGGATGAATTTGGCCTCACTTTAAAGAAAAAACTCTCATCTTTCCAATGGTATCAAAATATCAACCCCTTGCCGAACTACTTTTCGAGTAATTTGCCTAAAAACATAAGCTGGTTTACATGGGATACATTACGGCTGTGCGCTTCAGAGGAAGAATGTTAAAAAAAGTGGGAATTTATAACACCTAGATTTCGTCAAAAAACTAAATGTGTGTAAATTGCATGTTCTCTCAACTATTTACAAAAAATAATATATTACTCACCACTGTAATTTTTACAGAATCGCAAAAAAACCTACCGTTTTGAAGGGTTTTCAGACGCACGGCGGGAAAAAATGAGTCAAGTTAGAGACTTATGTAGCTTTATTCATATAATTACTGAGTATTTTTGTCATATATAATTACATCTTTGCGCCATTAATATTACAATATTTATTTCGTACTTCTTACAGACGCTCAAACAAAAAATAAAATTTGAATATTGTCTCCATTATGACTAGGGAACTATCATCGCCCAAACCACCTTAATTGAGCACAAATCAGGAAAAGAACTTCCCAGTTGCAACTTTTGGTGCAACTGTCCCCTCCAACTGTATTTAAAGGAAGCATTAGTAGCCATATGATCTGGTATAAACAGCCTTTTTTCAATTTATGTTATTAAGTATAGACCCTATAGCTATCCTTTGAAGGAAGAGTGGCTAATGTGTAAATTATTTTAGCTCGTCTAACTCATCCGGTTCTCCAGTAGGTTTAGGGTGAATACATTTTTTTTTTAGGAATAAAACTTGAATTTATTTTGAATTATTACACACTTTACATCGTAAAATACATGATCTTATCCCATTTTTTACAACTAATGACACAAAAAAAAATAAATCAAAATTACACCATCATTACATCATCATGTTGTATTGCAATCACATGGAAAAAAATAAATATGGAGAAATAAAAATAATAATATTGCAGTTGAGGTCCTGCTAAGCCAAAGCGGCTTGTCAGCAGGTGCCTTTTGTTAAAAAAATATTTTTTTTTGCTGTGCAGCGCTCTGGACAATTTCGGAGCTCAACAATGCTAGCCTATGAGCCACTCTTTCAGTGACTTTTTTAGAACAGATATGCTATTAATATCCTACATTGACATAGGCAATTCGTTCAACAACCTAGGGACTACATGTGCAAGAGATCTCTTGCCATGGTGGTTAAAATACTTAGGTACAGACAACCTATTTATTCGACGCAGTTGCATGTCAGTATTAATCACACGTTGCTTTATTAATTTGCTGTCAAAAAAGTTGTCACAAATTAACACATAATTATACAATTCTTTTAATGGTAACAAACACTGATTCTTATATACTTCTCTCACATCGTTTTCCTTGACCATCAAATGGGCAACCATTTTATTTTGTAAAGTAATAACCTTATTCAGCAAGGTGGAGTTTGTGCTACCCCAAATCGTCAAACCATAACGTATTACGGCCTCAGCTAAGCCTTGATACATTAATTTTTTCAACTCATGAGGCAAATAGTGCTTTAGGTACGACATTTGAAACAAAATACACCTTAGTTTGTCACATATATAGGTTATATGATTACTAAAACTAAATTTTTCATCTAAAACTATTCCCAAGTATTTTAGGTGTTTAACTTGGGTAATTTTTGCACACGAAAAGTACTTATTGCACGAATTTTTCGGTTGGCCACCCTGGTTGGAGTGTAAACAAAGGTGTGTGTGTAGTGTGAGGTCTAAGGTTTGCCTTTTTTCCTTCACATTTAAAAACTGCAAGGAGTATGTCTTATTATTGTTAATAATTATTTTATTATCGTGACACCATAATTGCAAGGAATACAAATCGTTTTTTAATTTTCGCTGGGCCACCTCAAAACATCTGCTTGTGGATAGTAATGCAATTTCGTCTGCATACATAAAAATCTTGCAGTTTCTAATATGTTGAACGATGTCATTTATATATATTAGAAACAGAAATGGTCATAATATTGAACCCTGGGGAACTCCAGATTGGATAGTTTTCATTCCACTGGAGTGATCGAGAATTTTTACAGTTAGTTTTCTATTTGTAAGGTAGGATTTTATCCAGTTCATCGGCGGTCCACGTATACCAGCCCGTTCCAACTTGTTCAACAGTATGTGAATATCGATAGTATCGAAGGCTTTTCGGAAGTCGATAAAGACTGCGAGTACGGAGTAGTTTTTGTTTAGTTTAGAGCGAACGTTCTCGCTAAAGTCCTCAAGTAACATTTTAGTGCTTTTGTGGTGTTGATATCCGTATTGGTTTGGTGTTATTATGTTGTATTTCTTGAAAAAGTGAATTAGTTGATCTGCGACGTAGCGTTCTATGATCTTATCTAAAGATGGAAGAATGGAGATAGGACGATAGCAGTTAGTGTCACTCTTTTTCCCTTCCTTATATATGGGTCTGACATTAGCTACTTTAAGATTTGATTGCATTGTGTTCAATATTTAAGTTAATCCAGTGTGCAATCACGGTAGATATAGCTTGAGAGGATAGATCTTTGATTCGAATGTTATCATGACCTGGGCTTTTATTTTTCATATTTCTTACAATGTTAAACACATCACTAGGAGTTGCTGGACTCAAGGAAAAGGTATTGAAATTCCTGTGTGGCTCATTATTGAGAAGAAAATGAGAACAGTTTGGTAATATTTTTTCAATATTTTCAGTGAATTGATTAGCGAATGCTTCACAGATATCATCGACATTCATGGTTTTCCTGAAGTTTTTAATTATATGTGAATCAAGTGATTGCTTTTCACGTACTCCTCTTATATTGTTCAGTAATTTCCAAGTTTTCCTAATGCTATTTTTTGTTTGCACAAATTGCTTTTGGTAGTAATCTCTTTTTTGCCTCCTGAGTAATGAGTTCACTTTTTTTCTTTGTGCTTTGTAATATTGTTTATATATCTCATTAGATGTGTTTGATTTCCACCTTCTGTACAAAATATCTCTTTTCTTAATTGCTGAATAAATGACCTCCGTAACCCAAGGCTTTTGGAATGAATTATTTCCAGTGTATTGTGATTTTTTAACTGTTGATTTAGTGTATATGACGTTGAAATTTTTTAGCAATTCATGGTATATGTAATCCGGGTCATCATGGTTCACCAGTGTCAACCAATCCACTCTTTCCAACATCTGGCTCACCTTTTTGCAGCATATGTAGGAAGTATTGGTACTCCTATCAGAAGTGTGACCGAGTGGTTGTGAGATGTAACAGTTAATGCCAACAGGATAGTGGTCGGAGATATATGTTTTAAGAATGAAACTATTGACATTATCATGGAAACCCTTAACATTGATATGATCTAAGCAAGATTTTGAAACCTTATTGTTTTTAATTTCAACTCTAGAAAATTTGTTGATACATGCCATAAAACCATTGTTAGCTAACAAATCCTTGTATGTAATCACAGCGTTGTCCCTTGTAGCTTTCAAATTTAAATTGAAGTCTCCTATCAGGATGATATGTTTCTCATGTCTTCCTTTTATGAATTCCTCTAAGCTAATTAGGAAATCATTTTTGTTTTTGTGGGGTGGCCTATAAATGTTTATAATTAAGACATCATATTTGTAAAAGTTAGTTAGAATTATGAGTGATTCACATTCTTTTATTACAGCATCAATTTCTAAACCAGGTATGCCCTCTTTAAGATAGAAAATGATTCCTCCTCCCCTGTGACTAGATCTTAGTTTATGGAAGAGAGTATACCCACTGAAGTTAAAAGGACTGAGTTCAGTCTCTTTAATATTTACCTCAGAGAGAGAGAAACCTAAAACTTGACCATTTGTATTTATCTTATGGTGTAGAGCAACCAGTTCATCCCAATTTGTTTTTAATGATCTAATATTTAGGTGATAGAGTGAAAACCCTTCATTTGGAACAGGGAGATACTTTATAAGGCTCGACACTTTCTTATATGATTTGCACTTGCTATTATGACATATTGTATTAAAAGGATCCATAGTTTCAAATCCAGTAGCACCTAAGTAATATAAATGAAGAAGCTAATCACCTGTTAAAGATTTAAGATAGAAATTAGAGTATATTATTACACTAATTTGATTAGATCTTTCTCACTTAGCAACTTAATTATTTGTGCGTTTTCACTTTTCCTAACAAGAACTTTACCACTTTTGTACCATACAAATTTATAACTTAGTTCTTGTGCCTTAGTCTTAGCCTGCCACAATAGATTCCGATAGAAATATGTCAGGCTTTCATTTATATACACTTAAGAGTCTGGATATTTTTTTCTCGTTTTAGCATTTTTTAAATTCTTTTTTTGTGCTAATAAAGAATGTTTTACAGCCTTATTAGAAAACTCAACAATAAGTTTTCCTTGTTTATTAGGAAGAACATATATGTCAGAAACGGAATTTTTATCAACTTTAACATTAATATTATTTGCTAGCTCAATAACTTTTTTAGTCAGCTCTTCCTTACCATCACTATCATTAGTATGGATACCTATTACTTCAATTTGTTTATCTAATTGCTTTTGTTCTAGGACAATTATCTTTTTTTGGAGATCTTCTATTAATGTGTCCTTCACCTGAAGCTGATTCCTAAGATCACTGACCGTACTTGTTAGATCACTGACAGTGTTCCTCAGATCCTTAATACTACAAACAAAATCATCGTACTTATCAGATAAGAAGTTGAGGCTGTTTTTAATCTGTTGAATGTCTTCTTTTGTGATGACCGCATCAGTCACTTGCTCCTGTTGGATCTCAGATGTGGAGGAACGTTCTCTTGATTCCGTACCGTTCTTGTCACTGCAGCGGCAGGTTACACATCTCCAAGTCTCTTTCTTCTTAGCTGACATTGACCGGTAGGTTGATTCTCTAATTCCAGAGCAGTTGTAGTGCATAAACGAAACACATCCAAAACATTTCACATACTCTTCTTCGACAATATTTTCGTCGCACTTACTGCACTTCATGTAGAAGAAAGTAGCAAAACTTCGTGAAAAGATACTTCGAGAAGGCCGGTTGTTAGCTTGGCGGGAAATTATCACACCAAATATTATGGGATAACTATATTTTTTATCACGAAGACGCAGAAAAAGCACGTTAATAATACAAAATAAAAGATATATGTATTATTTCCGACGAAGGCGATGTGCTGAATGTCTCCAATAACAGGTATATAACTAACGAAAATTAGAGAGCCACTGAAACACGTCCGTTCACTACAACAGCCATGACATGAATGTGATGGAAAAAAATGTATTAGTCCTATCGAATGGATTCTAGTAGTGACACTGTGTTCGGAAGACTGAGATGAACGAGTTAGTAACAGCACATTTTACATCACAAATGCGTAGTGTACGCAATTTTTGCCCTTTATGAATCTCTGCGCTGCTAGCTAGCTCCTCCCCAAAATAATTGAGTTGCACGAAGAACAATTATCATCTTGCGAAAATTGTAAGTTATTTTAAGAAGTGATTTTTGGTCCAAATGGGTAATACATAAGTACTATCCTTTTAATATCGATAATCATAAACCATTCCTTTCATTGATGCTATGTTTCATTTTAGTACATACCATCAAAAAACAATACATGTACTTATTTATTTATTAAAATAAGATTCAATTGGACGTCACGGTTACAATTTGCTTCACTTCAGAATATCCAATCATCTTTAAAGAAGCGAACTATTGGATATTTTGCTATTGGCTGTTTTAATTTTCAATTTTCTCTAGTAATTCCTTACAAAATATTAGTAAGAAATTATGTGCGCCACTCCATAAATTTAACATATTTTTATTATCAGTAGTATTTGTAAATTTTCGCATGCTGTCGGACTGTTTAAATACTTTGCATCCGATGCTACTTCGGAACAGAAATGCTGTCTCCAGTATAGGAGGTGTGTAGAGGTATAGAGCAAATTTTGTTTCTCTCTGTAGTGAAGAGCTTACGTCAGCGATGGGGAGAGGATGCAGAGAGGTGGGACGAAGGGCCAGAGGGTCACTCTAGTGGATCAGGGGTACTTCGGTGCATCTGCTGGCTCATCAACGCTTGATTCAATCTCACTGACCTCAAACTCCTCACTAGCAAGTGCCACCAATGTTTGTGATGTTGAGAGATTTCAAAAGGAGCCAAATAAAGGTTGCGTCGAAGTCACAATTCAAAAGCAATCCATTTGTTGCTCTTCCTTTAACATGAACAGAAAGGTGTGAATTAATAGTGCAAAGATGGCGGGACACAAGATTCGCTAGTTAATCTGCTGCCTGGAGTATTTCTGGGAAAATATTGCGAGGATGAGACGACTAAAAACAATAAGTGATGGCTCAATTTTAAAATAAATAATACTCTCTCTTGAGTAAATTTGTGGTACTCCATATTTTCACAATATTTAATCGGAAAATTGATTTTACAAAGACCACACTTTACACATCAAACACGACCCTGTTTTCACCGATTTATCACCATCATCGATGGTAGATGACGATTGATCGACGAGACGTGTTTGAAGAGTTAGGTGTGGTCTTTGTATAAGTTATTTCCCGATTAAATGCTGTCAATTTAAGAATCCCAAGTACCACCCACCTCTAAGTTTAAATTCCTTCTTTCTCGTTCGCAGAGAATTCTCTTCGGAAATTTAATTTTATAGATATGAGAGCATTATGTGTATTGAGCAATACATCTAGAATTTTAAGTTTCATTCATTCATTAGAGTAATCTACCGGTTAGAGGTAGGTTGTGATGAAAGTCAGAGAGTATCCAACGAACTCTTACACGTGCCGTGCCCTTTCTACCTCAAGTATTTCTTTCTTCATCTCAGCATAAATCCTACCTTTCTTCATCCCGTCCATAAAACCGATTCTCTTCCTTCCCCTTCCCCGCTTGCCCAACATCCTACCCTCTATCACGGCCTTCAGCAAATCACCGTCCCTCATTACCCCTTCCAGCCACCTACCCTGTCTTCCCCTAGTCTCATCTATAAGTTTCCTCTCCTCGTCCACCATGTCAAGCAATTCCTCATTTGTCTTCCATTTTTAAGTTTAACAATCAAAAATTATCATAAAAAACTGGAGTCTTGTGTCATTGAGGGTATTATAGGGAGCATCGTTAAATAAGGATTAGTAGATAATTAGTGTGAATTTCACTTTTTGACCTGCAGCTGGACTGCTGTGTGGCACTAGCAACATGCTTTACCAGTGTCCCTAGGGATGACTATTAGCCTCTGCCTTTCATACAGATAATCTTAAGCCGAAGAAACTTGACCTAAGTATCACGACCGACATGCAAACCAAACATATTTCCATTTGTATTTCCGAAAACATCTCTAATTGAAACACTTGTAAAACTCTTTCCTATCCCTTTTTCATAAAAAACTATCTGGTTAGAGGTAGTGTGGGAGATATTTTCCCTGGTCATAATAGAAACATATTCATATTTCATTTTTAGATATATTTAATTAGATCTATGCGATAAACATTCCTCATTTTTTTTTAAATAAAGTCACCCTGGAGTGCATATTTGAACTATTTTCCATGAAAAATGGCTGGTATTTATTTGGCAAATATCTCGAAAAGTATAAGAGTAAGTGGCTGATATTTTGCTATCATTGCCAACATGCAATCTCAATTGGAAATTCTTTGTACTTCATGTGAAGTGTTATCCCACTCAAACTACTTTAGTATAAAGGCTCCCTTGTCTTCGATGCGTTTCACCTTGACTAGTTTCAGTTTTAGATCAAATTAAAAAAACTTGGAAACAATGTCAAAAGTCACAACTCTAGTGCAATTTATTAAATTTATTTATTTGTGTCTCGTATAAGCTCATGCACAAAATGGTAAAAATTATAAAAATTCAAAACGAGGCACATAGGTTCCACTTAAGATAACATCCTGTTTGGGGTTAACCGACTCTTCTTTATCTAACAACATTACAACACTGTAGAAAACTACACACTGTGCCGAAAATTAAAAATCACTTTACAAAAATTAATAGTGGATGCAAATATCCAAGCATTAAGTAAATGAAAATGAAAAAAAAAACAGTGATAAAGCCGGAACACATAACAGAATCTGAATAGAATCACTGCAATTTGCAAAGATAGTTATAGTTTTATATAATTGTGATGCATAAATAATGTGGGATCAGCTTTTTTGCATGAAAAGAATCTAATATGAATAAATATAGGAATTGAAAAAATAAATTAATGTTTTCAACAATTGAGAAACAGCACATCAGTGCATGAATCACGCGATCTGAGCACCAGACCTTCCTCATTTTTTAGAGCCTCCCTGGAGCGTACAGCCGCACCACATCCCATGGAACACGGCTTGCATTTTTCGGCCAAGAGCCCGGAAAGCACTGAAATAAATTGCTCTAATTTTGTACTGCTAGAGAGCTGCTACATTTTTCTTTATAGCAACACCTAATTCATTGAATTTAATGGACAGTGTAGTCTCGGTCAAATTACCACATGTGCTACAGGAGCGGCTCCAGACCAGAGGTTCGGGGGGGGGGGGCACCAACGGCTTGTGGGTGTATGGAATACCCCCAGTAAAGTACTTACCAACTAGTACCAACTTAACAACGGCCAATAAACAAACAATATTAAAATTGGTACCTGATGATGCCATAGATCGGCGAAACGTGTCATACCGCTAATTAAAACTGTAGAAAAAATACTAAGTGTATAACTTAGTATCTATGGGTACTAATAATTTCTACAGAGTAAAGCCTAAAACCATAGTGTATTTTAATTTAAGGTCTATAACAAAGAAATACGCCGGGTTTTTTGGGGGGGGGGGTGCAATTGTCCCTTGTGGCCGCCAATGATGTGCTAAGAATACGTAATCCATTTTAAGGACTCAACTCTCTTTGAGTAACGTGCGTGAAACATAGCCCTACCTTTATTAGCGCGACCTTTAGCGCCCCAAAGATTATCAATTCACTTCTGCACGGGGGTGTTCAACCGGGAGGGAAATCCCTTTGCGTGACCCCCACCCTCGCCCATGCCACCCCGCTGGTCGCCGCGCAACACCCCCTCCCCTCCCCCCTTCACAGGTCGGCAAGAGAATCGCGCATTGTTTATGAATAGCAAAAGCGTCCTCCTCTTCTTCTCTCCATCGTGTGCCGACCTCGTTGCCTTGGTCCCGTCGCCTCGCTGCCCCAGCGGGACGACAGTCCTTCATCTCTCCCTCTGGCACCCCGGAGGGATTCGGGGGGAGGGGGGGGGTGGGTTGAAGGGGGGTGGGTGGAAGGGAGGTAGGCAGACCAGACTTCCTCCATTCCACGGAGGAATGCAATCGATCAATCGAAATCGACAGATGCCCCGCAGACTGCGAGAGAGAAAACCACCGCCTCTCTTTTTCTACTATCCCCCCTCCCCTCCTAACAACCAACTCCCCCTTCTCTTCCTCACTCCTGGTGGCTGCTGCTTCTCGCCTGCTGGGAGACAATGGATCTGGAGGCTGTGGTGTGGTCGAATGGGGGGAAGAGGACGAAGTCAGTTCCGGGACGAGGGCAGCAGCTCCGAGAGCAGAAAGGAAGAAAAACAAAACACGATGGTTGCGAGGTGATGTCACACAAGCGCGCGTCCATAAGGGCCCATTCGACCACTCTCTCTCTCTTTCTCTCTCTCTCTCTCTCTTGGCCGCATTCGATCGAGTGGATATTAATCGAGTAGTATTAGTTCTTTCGTTTAACGTACTTCGACGTCTGAGGTCATTCCGCCACGCGCAGACGGGGGCAACAGCACTCGGACGAATCGGAGGATCGATCACCCATCGATCGATCGATGGATCGATCTCCAAACTCGAGCCGAGCCCAACGATACTTAAGGTGTAGTTTGAGCGAAAAAGTCATTTCCCCCAGAATTTGATGAATTGAGCCTCATTTTAAAGAAACACTCTCATCTTTCCAATGATATCAAAATATAAACGCCTTGCCAAACTAATTTTCGAGCAATTTTCGTCAAAATATATACTGTTTTACATGGGATAGATTATGGCTGTACGCTCCAGAGGGAGAATATTAAATAAATTAGAAAATACTCGCGCCTAGATTTCTTCGAAAAACTAACGGTGTGTATATTGCATGTTTCTTCAACTATTTATATAAAATAATCTATTACTCACCACAGTAATTTTTACAGAATCGCAAATAAACCTGCTGCTTTGAAGGGTTTTCAGCCGTATGGCGGGAAAAAATGAGTCAAGTTTGAGACTCATGTAGCTTTATTTATTTAATTACTGGGAAATTTGGTAATATATAACTATATCTTTGCGCCATTAATATTACAATATTTATTTCATACTTCTTACAGACGCTGAAATCAAAGAATAAAATTTGAATATTGTCTCCATTATGACTAGGGAACTATCTCGCCCAAACCGCCTTAACTTCGGTGACTGATCGGGAACCGGTGTTTCCATCGTGGCATTCTGTTGCCCATATTAATCGATAGGAAGCTTTGAGAAGGGAAGAATTGTGGTGATGGCACTAAAGAAGAACACAACAGTTTCATTGCAACTGTTTTACAACTGAAACAGCTTCAAAACGAACCAGTCCGCTGCTGCAAACAACAGCTAGAGGCACACCAAACAATAGGCGATCGATCGGCGCTGTTAGAAAATTTCTGGTAGTTCTGTATTCTATGCAATGAGAAACCTTTCGCTAAAAAAATACAGGGAGTATTCTTGATGCTCCAGTCGGATCTTTATTTCGTGAATGAGAAATTACATACGTTAATCTCGTTATCGGGAGATTCTTTTGTTTTGTTTGTCAGAAAGAAAGTTGAAATGAAAGAAAAAAAAAGTACACTATACATAAAATCTATTCATCGAAATCATTAGTACAAACGGCGGAATTGAAGAATTGATCAATGGCAACTAATATTTTCTGCTTTCCAATGTTAATTTTATTACTCTTGTTTTATTAATGTGTAACTCTCGTTCTCAGTTCTCTGTAGACACCTTGATCACTAAATTCGACCTACTCGTTCCGGGGATACAACCATAGAGTAAGTAATATGCTTACTCTATGATACAACTGAACTGATCGCGCTCCGTGACCACACAAGCCCAAATTTAGACCCCCCAAGCGCAGTGCTGTGACGTCACCTCGCAACCCCCCCCCCCTCCGCTCGCGACAAACCATTTCCGGAATTCGACAAAACGGGCTGTCCAGTCATAGTTTTAGATATTCAGTAATACTTATAGTTTTTGCACACGAGGCCCTCGAAAGTACACAAATATTGGTCGCGGCAAAAACCTTACATGACGCCGAGAACGAAATCATAAGATATTCGTATTGACATCAAAAATATAACAATTTCATGTGGATTCATGAAAGATAGAATTTTTGCTAGAGGCTAAAAAAATGGGGTCTTTTCTCTTTTTCGTTCAAGTAAATGTATTTAGCTCATTGGTACGGAAAGGAGTGGACGGTTTGGTGCGCAGGTGGTGCGGGAGGGATGAAGGAGCAGAGAGGAGAGCAAGGGGATTGGATCTCAGGATGCAAACACAAGGTGCCATCTTTTGGAGGCCAAGGGAAACATTGTCGGTCGGGCCATAACTCAACCTCAAGAGCGGATTAGGAGAAGGGGGGAGGGGTCGGAGGGGGTTGAAGGGGGGAGGGGGCGGAGGGGGTTGAAGGGGGGAGGGGGCGGAGGGGGTTGAAGGGGGGAGGGGTCGGAGGGGGTTGAAGGGGGGAGGGGGCGGAGGGGGTTGAAGGGGGGAGGGGGCGGAGGGGGTTGAAGGGGGGAGGGGTCGGAGGGGGTTGAAGGGGGGAGGGGGCGGAGGGGGTTGAAGGGGGTTGAAGGGGGTCGGAGGGGGTTGAAGGGGGGAGGGGGCGGAGGGGGTTGAAGGGGGGAGGGGGTTGAAGGGGGTTGAAGGGGGTTGAAGGGGGGAGGGGGCGGAGGGGGTTGAAGGGGGAGTCATATCGGGTGGTGTTGGCAGAGCCTTATTCTTCGGGGCCCAGGGTATCGATTGCGCATCCTCCAGCGTGTCCCTCACATCCTTCTCCGAAAGAAGAGCCGCCACCCCCCGACCTGTTTCCATCGCCCCCTCACATCTCCGTGACGGGCCAACCGGAAGACAACGACCCCGCCCCACCCACGGGGCGGAAGTGAAGGATGAGGGGAGAGAGGGGGTGAAATGAGTAGAGAGAGAGAGTAGGGAGCCCTGTAAAAAGAACCCTTGCAGCTTCCTCCCCTAGCGCCACCTTACCCTAGCACCTGGAGGGAAAGGGTGGGAAAAATCACGAGCCTAGGCAAACCATTGCCCGCAATCACTCCTCCAGTCATTCTCATGGCTGCCTCCGCACGGAGTGTGAGGAGATTCGGAGGAAGGCTTCGTTGGACTCGAGGTTCGCACAATTCTTCTACTTTCCGAATCAGTTTAAACAAATTTTTATTGTTTCGTTGATATAAATGGTATGTTACAGTTTTAGGCTTAACTTTTTGGAAACGCGACACATGAAATAATTTCTCGCTTTATTCAATGCAAACGTTTTTATTTTTGACCGCAATGGTTTCGACATGCAATGTCAATAGCTAGATACATACGTTGGCCAAATAGACGCAAATTTGTTGTTAGAATTGAAGTACATAAAAAGTGCTTCATAGCAAGCGATTTTTCATTTATGTTTGCTAAGTATCTACTGGTGTATATCAGCGATCTTTCGTGGTTTGCACCGGGTAGCTAGGTCCGTGGCGGCCAACGTTTCGACGCTCGAGTCAAGCATCGTCCTCAGGGCAGAGGTGAGTCACCTCTGCCCTCAGCATCGAAACGTTGGCCGCCATGGACCTAGCTACCCGGTGCAAACCCCGAAAGATCCCTGATATAAATCTTCGCCGGGAAAGCCTGAAATCATTCATCATCTACTGGTGTGTTTGATCATTCAAGTAACTTAGAACCGTAAATTTTATATGTAGAGGGTAAAGGTAAAAAAAATGGATTTTTTTAGAGCAGTATGAGATAATAAATGCTAGAAAGAAAAATTTTCATCATGTTAAAGATTTTACTTTTGACTTGCATTCATGACCTCCACTTCCCACCCAACTAACCCTTTCCCCCACTCCCCGTTCCCCTTAACCTCCCTTTAAATCCCCCCCCCAACACCCCGGTTTGAGTATACATGGACACTGAAATAAAAGATATGTAACTTGAAAATGATATCGTATGTCGAAATCATGGTAGGTAAAAATAAAAAATTGTGGAATGTTTGAAACGAGAAATTATTTTAGTTACAAACTGTGCTGTTGCAAGTTTGAATGCGAGCTTTGACTAAAGCTGGTGGCAAACGGTTGGGCAGAGCGCCACGTCACTGAGTGAGTTTGGTCCGGTGAAATTAGAAAAAAATTGAAACGGATGAGTAAAGTGGTAAGGAATGGAGTTGAAATATGATTTACCTCTGAGAGTATTATTGTAATGAATTTCATTGCATTGAGTTATTTACTATTTACCGACCTCGGAGGTAGCGGAGTAACGTCTTCGCCTGTTAATTCGGAGGTCGTGGGTTCAAATCCCACCTGGGTGGTGTTTCACCATCCGATGCCACGCTGTGTGTGTTCGTCGTAATATCTATTAAATTGGTAGTATTCGGCGAAATCTTTTGGTGGTAGGTTGGTATAAAAGGGTATTCGTGAAAATAAAACGTAACTATCCGCCAAATAACCTATTTTTCCGTTCGGAAATGGCCTTTTCGAGGCCGCGTACCGTTCCACCCTAGCACCCCTGTTTCACTCCACAGACCCGCAACGTTGTTGAGTATGCAATATTTCAGACGTGAAGTTAGTCCGTATCCCTCTACCGGGACTTCCAAAAATCTCGCAATATGGCGTCAAAATATCACCAAAAATACGCGAATTTGGTCATTTACAAACTTTATTCTCTCAAAAACTAAGAATCTCTCGACTTTCTTTCTTACATTTATTAAATGCACATTCCTTTCACTTTCCTTTCCCATTTCTCTTATACACCTCACTTTTCTACGTTTCTCACAAAAAAAATTCTCCCAGACTGGACCCTATCGCTCATTTACCAATGGTTATAACAAAAACAGGGTGACAATAACATAAGTCATTGTTTACACACAAACCACTATTGTCCTCTCTCTCCTCCTTTTCCCTATTCCCACCCCTTTACACGGCTGTTGTACTAACACCCCCTGCCTTACGCCTCTGCGGCGGCTAGCCGTAGTATGTAGATGTAGATTACAAAGAGATTAGTTCATTATGTTTGAGAAACAGTCACCGATAATTTTCCTACTTACCTTCACCAACAGTAGAATCCTCAGGCAGGAGGCCGGTGGATATCGGATGCATTTCTCTCAATCTACTTTCGCGATTACACCGACACAACCCACTAACGCCAAGTTGACCACAGATTTCATGTAACATTACACCGATTGGCTGATTGAGTCAAATATATTTAAAGGCGATGGAGACCACTAAAATTACTCCCGCGGAGTAGGCTTAAAAAACAACCTAAGGAGCGAATGCACTATTTCTTGCAGCACTTGCAACACTTCTATAAATAGTAAAACAATATATGGATGCACATAAAGTAATTAAGTTGCACTTAAAACACAATTTTTCACCAACACAAACACTACTCCTGCCTCAATCTCAAGTGAGAAAGCTTCAAGACGCCCATTTGCAAAGAACACACAATGTGAGTTGCTTCTTCAACGTATCACCACAACCGAAGAAGGCCTCACCTCGCACTCTCGTCGCGTGCTCATGACTACTGGCCGGTAGTCAGTCGCTCGAAGACAGAGACAGTGAATGTTCCAACTCGTGTTCCAACGGATTTAATAGGTTCGCGCAAGCATACTCGGAGTATATGCTGTTTAACCCGAGGGCGTGATGGATTGGAACCCACACAGAATGGTTCATATGCCACTTTCACAGGGAATAACATCATTGTGAGTCCTTGTTTGAATTGCACTATGAGTTTGGTCAAACCTATAGGTCGTCTAACTAGGAAGGCTATTGAACTTTGTCGACGGTAAGGAAACAAATATTTTGGGTATTTATGAAAGGCTGGGTTCGCTGGGTCCACTTTCGCCCACTCTTTAAGAAAGATACTCACCTAAGAGTAAAGCAGTTTAAGGTCCCATCCGACAAACAGAGTACAGTACCCACAGCACTCAAGTAAGAACCGGTATTTCACTGAGAATGAAGGAATATTGGCAAAAATACTCGGAGATTTAAGGTAGTTTGAGTGAAAAATCACTTCACCTAGAATTTGATGAATTTGACCTCATTTTAAATATGCAACTCACATCTTTCCAATGACATCAAAATATCAACCCCTTGCCTAACTACTTTTCGAGCAATTTGCCTGTAAATGTAAGCTGCTTTACATGGGATAGATTATGGCTGTACGCTCCAGAGGGAGAATATGTAAAACATTAGGAAATTCTAGCACCTAGATTTCGTCAAAAAACTAACGGTGTATAGTTTTCATGTTTTCTTAACCATGTATAAAATTTAATCTATTACTCTCAGGAGTAATTTTTACAGAATCGCAAAAAACCTGCTATTTTGAAGTTTTCTGCCATGCGGCGTGAAAAATGAGCCAAGTTAGAGACTTATGTAGCTTTATTTATTTAATTACTGAGAATTTTGGGCATATATAACTATATATTTGCACCATTAATATTACAATATTTATTTCGTACTTCTTACAGACTCTGAAATCAAATAATAAAATTTGAATATGGTCTCCACTATGACTAGGGATCTATCTCGCTCAAACCATCATCAGAACTTCGAAGATAAATTTCGGATCTCTTTTTCCGGTACAGCTGCGTGAGTCAGCATTTTAGAGGCAATAGTTTCCCCTCCTCCGGTAAATAAGGCGTCTTGAGGTCGAAGATCTGATGATTTATGCGAGGATAAATTTCCGTGACAGTTCTCGAATTTTCCGACCATTAACTTAACAAAAGGTATAAACTAAAACAAAACATTAAGTTTACATACATTTAAACAAAACTCTGTAATTGATATAATATCAGATCTTCACATGGGCTTTTTGGGTTATATACTCTAAATTATCCCTCACTGCGGCCCTGGATTGAATAACATACGTACCATGTTATACGATTTTAACATCAATAGATTTTTTGCTCTGGTCTGATGTTTTAACCATTTCATTTCCAAATGGGAGTTTAGATCTTTTAGTTCATCATATAACAATGTATCTATTAGATTGGTCAACACGTCCTTCCACCGGGTTAACGCCAATGGTTGCATTTTTTTAAATATGGGTAGGTTTCTTAAAACTATGCAGAAATTTGATTGTAACTATAGATCGAGCATCAAAATCATCACATTCGCCGAACCATTTGCGCGAAAATCATATTCTCCAATATCTAACCAATGTTTTGGAATGCGTTGCTGCAAAAGATACACTTCGTAGATAGCAGCTTGGCATTTGGTCCTCCTTGAGCAAAGGTGTATCAAAACACAGCGAATCTAGTATGAGGTGAATGGAATTGAGACCTTCCGAAAGCTCAAAACTCTTTGAAGGTAGTTTGAGCGAGATAGTTCCCTAGTCATACTGGAGACCATATTCAAATTTTATTTTTTTATTTCAGCGTCTGTAACAAGTATGAAATAAATATTGTAATATTAATGGCGCAAATATATAGTTATATATCACCAAAATTCTCAGTAATTAAATAAATAAAGCTACACAGTCTCTAACTTGACTCATTTTTTCCGGCCATTTGGCTTAAAACCCTTCAAAACAGCAGTTTTTTTTGCGATTCTGTAAATATTACTGAGGTAAGAGAATATTTTTTATAAATAGTTGATAAAACGTGCCATCTACACACCGTTGTTTTTTTGACGATATCTAGCTGTGCTAGAAGTTTCTAATTTGATTAATATTCTCCCTCTGGTGCGCACAGCCATAATCTATTCCATATGTAAAACAGCTTATGTTTCCAGGCAAATTGCTCGAAAAGTAGTTCGGCAAGTAGTTTCCAATGTTGATATCATTGGAAAGATGAGAGTTTTTTCTTTAAAATGAGACCAAATACATCAAATTCAAGGTGAAGTAATTATTCGCTCAAACTACCTGAAGGTATTCAAACTACCTTAAGGTGGTGGAATTTGAGACGGGGTCTGTCGCCTCGAGATTGCAGCTATCGCAATAACCCGAGTTTGTGTGCAGAATGAAGCAGAGAGAGGAATTGCATTGTTTTCCGCTGCCACATGTTACAAAGCAATATTATGAGTGAAAATCAGTTTAATAATTTCGATTTAATGCCCTCAGCAGAAATCGGTGGATTTTTCTGAACATTCTTGACAATTACTTCGGAAAACCAGGAAAATTGAAGAAAAGAAATTTGGACGCCTTAAAAGAAAAAAGAATTGTGCATATCTTGATAAAGCATCTCAGAGTGGTTTTATGTTGTTTTTTAATCACGTTAAGCTTGTAAAAATTTTGCTGAAACTATGATAACCATAATTATTTTAAATTTTCAAAAGATAACCGCGAATACCTGTTACTGGCTGCTTTACAGCAAACGCAAAACCAACTATTTCTTTTAAATTCAAATAACCATTCACCTAAAATATCTATATTTTTACATTTATTATGAGTTCTTTTTTCAAAAAAGTCACAACCGGAAAAGGTCTAAGGGATAAGTAGCTAAAGCATCTAATACTCTAAGTCTACAGTTATTTAAAATTGTTCTTCCTTAAATCCTGCGATGAGGATCCATTACGAAGAGCTAATCCTTCGGAGAGAGGTTTCAAATTCTTTGTCATATACTTTTTTCCCTACTACTTATAACGAATCCAATCCTTGGTAATTATTTCGTTTATTCTGTTGATTTGCAGAGAGGAAATAGACTCAAAGACTGTCGCTCAACAGCGACATGGACAGTAGCTCATTAATTTGCCCATTCTCATGTGAGTACGACGCGTCACAGAGGACGAGCTGATGACCTCTGTTGTGAAAAAAATAATGGCCGAACTCTTTGCGTGACCCTAGGATGCGCTCAGTTTCACGTAGGGTGATCCCTGCACTCTACGCTCCCGTGCTCTTTATTACCCTTACGCTGCTCCTTCTGCTCCATATTGCTCTCTTTGGAAGGTGGCGCCATAATCTTTCAGAAGTAGGTACGAAAACTATAAACTGTTGATTGAATGAATTCCTCTCGGGTTTCCAAACGGGTTAAGGTCTTCATGATGTACGCCGACGTTTCGTTGGGAGGCTTTCCCAACATCTTCAGGGCTGATGATGATGACTGACGAAATGAGTCATCGGCCCTGAATATGTTGGGAAAGTCTCCCAACGAAACGTCGGTGTACATCTGAAGACCTTAACCCGGTAGGAAACCTGAGAGGAATTCATTCAAGTAATTCACCGGGAAAAACTTAGATTCTCTAAACAGTTGATGTAAAAATTACTTAAAATATGATTTTTTTGAACACGTTGACCATAAAATGTGCTGAAGAATGCTTGGAAGGTGTAAAGATCATTAACCTAGTTTCTTCGAATTTTCCACCGGGTCAATTCATTCATTACTGCCAACGTTTCAATGAACAAAATAATTCAATGAGCATCGGTGGCAATTTATGCTGTGTCAATCGGAAAAATCCGCATTTGCGGAACACAGCATTAGCCTAAACCAATCCATCCATTGAGACAAGATAAAAATTCTTTGCGGAGATGATGAATTTTGAGCAAGATTCGTCTAGGGATGCATAGAGACACGGCTAGCTGAGAACAGCATCAACAGAGATTCGGGGCACTCTCTCAGAAACTCTTAGAAACCCGTATTGAGAAGCATCCGAGAGGCTAGAAAAAGGCGAGAGTCCACGAACCAATCAGCAGGCACCTAGCCCAACAATAGGCACTAATGTAAACTGGCCACTCCAACTATATAAACTGGCCATTTTCACTTTCTCGACACGCAGCCCTGAGAGGATGATGAGCGACTCGTTCATTGAAACGTTGTCAGTAATGAAAGAATTTGCCCAGTGGTATATCCATATCAACTATATTAATAACATGCGCTGGGAAAGCATCAGATCTTGTGTTAAGATGATAATTTATAAAATGATACGTCCGTGAAATGTGGAAAAATCAGATTTACCTGCCCAGCATGCATTGACGTTCAACGCTGTAATTTAGGGGTTAGTATTGTTAATTCGGGAAACGAGACGGAGAATTTTCACGTTATCATTTTCATAATATAAAACGTCTATTTAAGCCCATTAATATTATAATTCATCGTAATAAAGCACTAGCTAAATCAAAGAACTTAAACCGTAGAGATTCAATGGCATACTGAAAGCATATGGCTATCCTTAGGCAATTTACTCAACGAAGCTATACTTAAACAGAACATGACTGCATCTACAGATTCGGTTAAATCCCTTACATTTAATTCAATGAAGAAATCAAATTGAATAAAATACATTATGAATATATTTATTCCATTTATGGTAATATTACGATTAAATCACGGTTAGATTCACTCATCCCCTTATAAATAAATGTAAAACACAAAATGAATCAACTCTCACCATCGTGGATCACGAAGGAGATGATAATGGAGGTGCAGGAGAGAAGGAAATGGAAGAGTGTAAACTCAGAGCTAGGCAAGAGAAAATATCCAGAATTAAATAACAGGCTTAGAAGAGAAACAAGGTAAGCAATAGAAGCGTGGTGGAGAGATCATATCGACTCGCTAGAGAAATGCCAAAAAGAGGGAAGAGCAGATTCATTAAAGAGGAAAGTAAAGGAACTGACGGGTGGTAATAAGGGAAGGGGAATTACGACGATAACAGAAAAGATGGGAAAGGTGACCGTAGAGCCGAAAGAGATCCAGGAGAGTTGGAAGGAGTATGTTGAAGAGCTGTATGGTAAAGAAACAAGGCCCACAACGTTAGATATAGAAAGAGAAGACGACATCGACAGATGGCATTGGACCATGTATCCTAGATAGCGAAATCGAAAGAGCTTTACGAGACATGAAAAAGATTAAGGCGGCGGAAATAGATAACATACCTTCAGAGTTTTTAAAAAGCATGGAGAAGAACGGAAGAGGAAACCCTTTTGCGCTTATTCGTAGGATTTATGAGGATGGAGTGTAGCCGGAGGAGTTCGCGAACACTGTGTTGATTCCTATACCGAATAAGAGCAAGGCAAAAACGTGCGAATACTATAGAACAATAAGCTTAATATCAAAAGTAGTTCTGAGAATTATAAACAGAAGGCTGGAGAAGAAGGCTAATGAATACCTGGATGACGACCAGTTTGGTTTTAGGAGAGGGACGGGAACGCGAGACGCTATAGCGGTGATGTGGACGCTAGCAGAAAGAAACCTCGAGTATAGGCAGGATGTTTTTGTATGTTTCGTAGATTTCAAGAAGGCGTTTGATAGGGTGGACTGGACGAAACTAATGGGAATGTTGAAGAAATTAGGGGTTGAATGGAGGGACAGGCGTCTAATTCGGAATTTGTATATCAACCAACGGCGCAGGTTAGGGTAGGCGATGGAGAATCGGGATGGGCCAGGATGGAGAGTGCGGCAGGAGTGCCCACTATCGCCGTTGCCTTTTAACGTGTTTTCAGAAGAAATGGTAAGGGAAGCTTGTGAAGATAAGGAGGTAGGAACAAAGGTAAGAGGGGAGCTAATAAAAACAGTGAGGTTTGCAGATTATCAAGCATTGGTTAGTCAGTCTGCCAAGGGATTACAGTCAATGGTGAATGCGTTAGAGGTGCAGTGTGAGTATGGGATGAAGATCAACCACAAGATAACGAAAGTGATGAGAGTCTCTAGAAGTAAGGAGGTGGGGCTGAATATAAGGGTGGGAGGGCATAAGATAGAGTAGGTCGAGCAGTTTACATATCTGGGTAGTATTTTGGAGGAGAATGGGTTAGTGGTAGGGACGTCAGATGCAGAATTGCCGTGGCTAAAGAAGCATTTTCGAAGAGAACAGAATTGTTGAGGGTGGATCTGAGAAGGGACGTAAATAAAAGGCTGGTGCAAACTTTAATATGGGGCGTGGCGCTATATGGATCGGAAACTAGGTCATTGCGAATGGAGAATGTGCGTAGACTTGAGGCGTTTGAGATGTGGGTTTGGAGAAGGATGGAGAATGTGAGCTGGGTGGCGAGGAAGACGAACGAGGAGGTATTGGATATGGTCGGAGAGGAGAGGAAGCTTGTGGCAGAGGTTCGCGAGAAGGCAGGAGAGATGGACGGAGGAGGATTTGAGAGGAGAGGGCATGTTGAAGAGAGTGATGGAGGGGAGAATACTGAGGAAGCGTAGAAGAGGAAGGAAGAGGATAGGAATTCTGGATGAAATAAGAGGAGGTAGAAGATATGAAGAATTGAAGAGGGATCTAATAACGGGCCATCCTCAGGAGGGAAAGCGAGACCATGTCTATGAGGTTGGGATGCAGAATGGGGACTATCCAAGAAGCTACCAATCAGCTGGTAGAATACTTGAATGAATGGTGTATATCTTTGCAACTGCGCGCTTGACTGCGTACCACATCATTTGTTAAATGCAATGATGTGAATTGAACGATGTTCATTCACATTCGCATCCCCCCCCCCATTGTCAACACCTTCCTCCCTCTGCCTAAATTCGCATGCGGTGCGGCCCGTGGGGAACCACAGCGCAGGCGAATGGTATCGCCGCCCCCCCCAACCCAGCCACTCCCCCTTTTCACACCCCCCCCCCCTCTTCCTCCTCTTCTCCCAGAAAGTGCGATTTTCACACCCTGGTCGGTCGGTCGCCTTCAGTGCTATGAGATCTCGGACTCACGCGAACCGGCTTTGGAATGAGTCACGGGCAATGAAATCACTGCGAAACACTTGAATGGGAGGTCACCTCTAAACTTCTCCTTCGTGATGTAAATATAACGCTCTCTGCTGTGGATACCCGATGTCAGCGTCTCAGCAGTGTCCGAACTCGCAGTGAGGAGATTCAATCAACGCATGGCAGTTACGTTCGCAATGTTGGCCATGCTGGTAGCATTTTTAAAACCATTTCATTCACTTAAGTTGATTCAATTTTGCCTCTGCGCTGCACCGTTTCTTAACACTTGATTAAAAGGAACGAGCAGGTAATACCAACCAAAAAAACTTTCTCTCGGAGTGACTATATATTACTTTCATGAAAAATAATAAGTGAAGTGGTTTCATTTCAATCCAGTTAATGACGATGAAAGTGTGTCAAAGTGGTCAAAAAATATTTCAAAATAAATCGAGTAAATTTCAAAGTTTTACAAAGTGATTTTGGTTTTCGTTTTACCAGTAAATTATGAAAACTGCTGCAGCCGCAGTGCGTTCTTCGTAATTACTTAATGCTGGCAATAGGGACGCATTTGATTCCTCGTGCTGAGGTTTTTAAAAAAATAACTCCTTTATGACTCAAAGTCGCGAGCAAGCCACGAAGGGCTTGTGTACAACCTACATTACGCACTAGAGATTCGTAGACTAGCATGCGCATATTCGGAAAACAAAAGAAATTCCTCCGTGGAATATCGCACTTATGTGCACTTGCAGGTGACTCCGTAAAGGTTAATACTGTGGCTAGTCTAGGTATCCTCAAAAATGGTCAGAAGAGTGAACACCTCTTTGGGTTCCATGCATGGCTTTATCCTCGCGGACTGTGACGCTCAGCGCACGACTTGGACTGCTAATGACATCATATGCCTTGCAGTCGTGAACACCTTGTTCCTAAAAAGTCACCAAATAATCCACAGGGGAGAAGGACGCCTCGGTAGCTTAACTGGTTAAAGCACTCGGCGCGAAATCGAGGGATCCGGGTTCGAATCCCAGTCAAGGCGAATGATATTACCTCTGTGGAATATCGCACTTATGTGCACTTGCGGGTGACTCCATAAAGGTAAGACCCGTGGCTATTCCCGGTATCCTCAAAATTGGAAACACAAGATATTTCATTGCGCTTCGATGCTATCTTAACATTTTTGAAATTCCTAACAAAGGATCCAGCTCATAAAGGAATCTAAAAAAGCTTTTAAAAAACGGAAGCGTAATTCATAAGACAAAAGAGAGTAGTGCGCATGTATTAGTGAACGTGTAATAATGGCCCAGTCACAAACAATAAAAGACCTTGTATAAAATGTCATACATCTTACGACAGTGCGATTCATTGCGATTTCAATATTTCCCAATCATCCCTTGGTGCAATAGCCGAATAGCTTCATTATAATTAATATTTTTGCGGAGCGCTTTTCATGGTCTTATTAGAATTCAACATCCAGGTGGTGGCTCCGCCTGGTGGTGGTGGCGAGGAGATGGAGAGAGAGGAGACGAGTTTGGTTACGATGTTATTTCAGGAGAGAGACAGAGTGACTCTTGGCGTGGGCCCGTCAAAGAATAGGTCATGTAGTCTGGCCAGATTTATGCGTGGTGATAATTTTGTTTGATTAGAAGAAAGGGCATTGACACTTTTTTCGTGAAAACATTCACAGATTCACACATTAAGAGTGACTCGTCAGGTAGATGCGAGCATTATATTACATAGTACAAAGGAAGGCAGCCAGGTATGTTTTAGGCAGGCACAAAAGGTGTGACAGTGTCACAGCCATGCTGGGGTATCAGGGTTGGAAACCTCTGGGTTGGGAAGAACATAAACAGGTTATGCGGGATATACAAAGCAATTACAAAAGAACGGGCTTGAGAGGAAATAAATCAAAGGCTAGACTCACCCTGCTACATAGGAAGAAATGACCACAGGTACAAAATTAAATGTAGAAAGCAGAAAACGGATATCTTGAAGCAATCTTTCTTAAATAGAGGTATAAAGGAGTGGAATGAGTTACCTGAAGTAATTTTTGAGATCTTTCCTGCTAACGTTAAAATTTTTAGAAATAATTATTCCTTGATTCTGTAATGGTTTATTTGGAATTGTTTAAAAAATTTCATGTGCATTTTATTATGCTTATGTTAATATTACCACCAGGCGATTGCCTACTTGTAACGTTTTGTTATTATATTAAATATTATTCTATGATTCATTTGGAAGCTGGAATGACGAGACACTTGGTAATTTCCACACTTTTTATTTTATCTGACCGGTTTCGATGTTTTAGTACATCATCATCAGAGTTTTAATACAATGTGTTAGTATTACAGCGAACGTCACAATATATAGGGCCAATTTGGGGGCGAGGGGGGGGGGGTTTAGGTGGGAGGGGAGAGAGGATTGGGTTTGGTTATGGCTCAAGGACAAGGGTAAGCATGGGAACGTCACAGATTAAAAGATACGGGGATAGGGACGGTAAAAAAATGGGGACAATTTTTCGGGCACAAAGTCATTTAAAACTCTATCACCATGACTTTTAACGGCAGAGACAATTTCAAATTTTTTTCTCAAAAACCGAGCTTAACACCTTTGTCAGAAAAATGTTAAGTGGAGGGATTAAAATTGGATGAGTGCATAGACTCAAGCAGGTGTTTGGCAAACACGGATCTAAAATCACCCTTTAAAAAAACTTCTAGTGCGTCCAGCCACTCTAGTCTTGAATTTTCGGCGAGTCTCGCCAGTATAAAAACAATTGCACCCCGGAGTGTCACACTAGATGGAGTAAACACCGCTTTTTTCAAAATTATCACAAACATTTTTGGAATTAAAAATGACGTCTTCATTTGGAAGGTTTTTTATCGTGAGGGTAAATCAATTCATTTTTTTGTGAAGTTATTGAGAATTGCACGATGGCTACGAGTTCCTAGACATTCCATTTGTCATCTGAATCATTCTCATCGATAAAAAATTCGATTATCGTTACATATAATGAGAGAACCAAATGTAATATTTACATAGTGAAATGAAAGCTGTATCTTCTTAATTCCACATGAACTTTATTTACAACCTAGTTTCCGACTTATGAATTCATCATCAGGTCTAAATAAGCTCAAATTCATAAGTTGAAACCTAGGTCATAAATAAAGTTCATGTGGAATCACTAAGTTACAGCTTTCATTTCACTATGCTAAGCAAGTTCCACTAAATTCGACAGTTTCTGGCGATACATGGTGGAACAGCATTTTAGTACTTGAATAAAACTGCAGTAGTAGCACAATCCACTTAAATGTTAATGTAAAATATAACACAACACGTGTTTCGACGTTTCTTAGGGCGTCATCATTAGGTCTACACCTGAATCATCAGGTCTACACAGTGTACACCTGATGACGACGCCCGAAGAAACGTCGAAACACGTGTTGTGTACTATTTTACATTAACAATTAAGTGTACAGTACAACTACTGCCGTTTTATTGAAGTTCCTCTAAGTGTCGCCTCACACAAGAGTGTAATATTCACGCTTTTTCATTTTCCTTTCGGTGAATAACACATTGCTCCGGGGACAGTTTTGCCGACGACATTTTCTTCATTTAGACTCACTGTTTGGCTCGGCGACTAAGGTCCTCCTGTTTTTTTCTTTTGAACTACGAATCATAATGCTTATGTCTTTTCATTGCCTTAATGTTTTCCAGCTGCCACACTACCTTCATGAACTTCGGTATTACAAACAATGGAATTGCCACCCTGGGTGATAGGTAACACGTCGAATTGTATGAATCTCTAATTTAGCACTGAGTATTAGTAAATACATGCAATGTTTCTCCAAATATACATATGCAACAATTAAACATTTTATCACAGTTCGAAATACTTGTGTAAATGACATTATGGAATATGAGTTTTGGAAGCTTCAAAAAGGATATATCGCACTCAGGACCGGTTGATTTCATAACGCATAAATCAAGGTCAAATGCTAAGTTTAATTTCATTATTCATGACAATGGCTTGGTCCACACAGAAATTGAGTTAAGAACCAATAAAAAAGGGACATTCTGTAAGGATTTAGATATTTCAAGAGCCGCTTACCTCGATAAGTTATTGAAGAGCTCCAAGGACATACATGAGTTAGCGGGAGACAGGGTGGATAGGTGGGTTGCAGACAACCAATTTTAAGACTGAATGACTAACCTTCATGTGACCGTAAATGAAAATATTTCACCGCAAATTAATCATAGGGCCACGCTGGAAAAGCAACGAAAGAATCAAATATACCATGTCAATCAAATTGAGCGGAATTCGTAACGGATTTTCCCCTACTTAAATTTCAAATGCTATGTGTCTTGTTTCCTCGAAAATGGTACGAATAGATATAATTTGTTTGGCTTCGCAAATATTTTAATGTGAAGCAATGTTCTTGATCCATTTATTTATCCTTTATTTTTAAAGGTTACAACTGGTTTTATGCGACCACTTTGAGGATTAAAAAAAAATGAAATTGAGAACCTAAGATTTCTGTTCAATTTATTTCGCCGTTTTTGCAGAGATTTTCACTCTTTATCTAAACCTACTGCCTACTAACTTTCAAGACATCCAGATAGTCCCTTTTTCAATCTCTTCTTTCTTGGCGGTTTCTTAACAACACAATGTTACGAATCAAAGTCGTCATTAGCCCGACTAAAGCATAGAGGAACAAAAATGGGTGGTGTTTATCACCGCCAAGCTCATCGAGTCGGTGAGCTAAATCTTGGCATCTTTACAGAACACACGTTCAAGAGAAGAACTCCGGCGCTCGACCGCCTTCTCTTGTTTTTTGTTCATCTCCTCGCTTCCATCATGCCCCGCGGCTTCCTCGACAGGAGAAAGAGCAGGGAATTATGGCGGGTGAAATGCAGGCGCCTCCCTTGAGGCGATTCGTGACGGAGGGGAGCGCCATTTGTCTCCCGCGGCTCAGGTGGCTCGCACAGACCACTCAAAGGTCACGGGGGCAAAGGAGGGGCAGGGGGGGCAGAGGAGGGGCAGGGGGGGAAGTTTACGGGCAGGGGGGGCAGAGGAGGGGGGCGGACTCGGCGGTGACGAAGGAGCTCAAAAGTGCCGGAAGGCCTTCTAAGCTCTTTCGCCGCCGCCGGGGGCAGTTGCTAGGGGGCAGCACACGGCAGCCTCCCCAGTTGGACCTCGACCCAAGAGGAGGCGCTGCGCTGTGAGGCTCCCTCCATTCTCATCACCATTCACTAACGACTTGAGGTAGTTTGATCGAAATATCAATGCGATTGAAATTGAATGAATTTGGCCGTGGTGCAAAAAAGAACTCGTCTTTCTAGTGATACCAAAATATCAGCGACTTATTTGACTACTTTCCGAGATATTAAAAAAAATAGAAACCGTTATCCAAGAGATGGTGAGGCTGTGCTGTGAGTGAGATATGGTGAGGTTGTGCGCTCCAGAGAGAGACACTTAAAAAGATGAGTGAGTTCTGACTCACAGATGGCGATGAAAATGTAGCGGGGTTGTTATCATGTTTTGTCATCATTTTACAGTCTCAAGAAGCTGGTTGTAAAGGCTTTTCTAGAGTACGGAATCGAAAAAATTAATTCAATTGAAAACCTGAAATATTAATACATATTTGGTTAATTATTAAGAAGTTTAATCGTTTAAGTCTTCGCGTCATTAATATTGCTCTATTTATTTCAATCTTCTCACAACTTATCGAAACTTAACATACAAAAGATATAGTTGAAAGGTTTCATTTACAGCACAGCAGAGAAAGGGGGCAACCTTTTTCTGAGTTCCACAAGCTCTTTGTTGATTCACCATCTGATCTATTAACACCAGCATGAAATAGAATACCAAAATAGTGATGCATACTTCGACCGTAATCGCATCCAACTCTTCCCAAGTGTCACCATACACTCTTTGACCCACAGTGTTTTCAATCTTCAACCCAAAACCCCCAAGTTATTGCTCATAATTAGTTGAAAAGGAGATATTATTTCATTAACCCTGGAGATAGCATATCTCCTTGGATCAGTTGACAACAGGAATATGTTTGTAAAGGATGCTCTTCCATGTGGTGGAAAGGGTGCTGCACTACAAGTGATTTTTCTACCTTTGGACTGAACATTGTATCAGTCGACCTCGCCGTCCGAAGTATTTTCAGTCGTAACCTGAGGTAGGATGAATGTTGTCATCAATTGTATGATAACCTTCTTCCGAAGCTTCCTCTTCGCCGTCAAATGCATTCAGTAAGGCCACCAGTCCTTCTTCAGGAAGATAACAAGTTCCCATGACAATCACGTCTCACAATAAACACGATAACTGAATTAGTGACTTCATAGTATATTACAATGTCACCGTTAATGAAATAAAAATGCATCCAGTCGGCATATGTTCCTGAATTTATATCTGTGAACATGAAAAAGCGGTGGTATGCACTGTACTGCTAGCGATGACCCGTGCGCAAGCTCAAACTAGCACATTCTGTATCAGCTTGTGGCTTAGTGTGCTGGCAGCTTAGATGCATTCTCCCAAACAATAACTTACTCTCCCGGATAAATGTGAAATTTGTGAAATTGAATGCCACAACAAGTGGATCACAGTGGCACTGGAAGCATAGGTGTATGACTTTCATTGGAGAACCAAAAAATGAAATTCATAACCGTTTTAGATTTCAGGAAACGTATAAGACTGAAAAAAAACAATATCATGAAATTTAGGTATTATAGAAATTAAACTGAGATAAACCCCATTTTTGGCAATAATGATTGACCCGAGGAGAATTAAAACTTGTGTTCTCTATATTGGATAGAGAAAAATCTTGCTCAACCTACCATAAGGTGGTTTGAGTGAGATAGTTCCCTAGTCATAACGGAGACTATATTAAAATTTTATTTTTTAATTTCAGCATATTTAAGAAGTATGAAATAAATATTGTAATATTAATGGCGCAAAGACATAGTTATATATTACCAAAATTCTCAGTAATTAAGTAAATAATTCTATGATGAGAAAACCACCTTTGTTAATTCCAAAATTTTCTTACGCTGGCACGACGCGCGTTTCACCACACTGTGGCATAATCATGTGCATTTAGCGGAAGGTTGCGTGGGAATATATAGCCTGGGCTTGCGTTGAGGACAGGAGAGGGGAGGGGTGGGTTGGGATGGGGGAGGGGAGAGGATTTCCGTTAAGTTTAAAAATGAGTACCCAATATGCTATGGGTTTCTCAGAAGACTGCTAGGCGACTCCGATGGCTGGGGGGAAGGGGAGGGCTGGAGTGTTTAGAGGGGGTTTCTAGGGGTGTAAGGGGGAGGTGGAGGGGGTGAGAAGGGGTGCATGGTGAAGGAGGATTTGGGGACCAAGCGCTTGAAAAACCGCCGTGACCACCCTCTTAAAGAGGAAAGGTCTAATAATCACTAACAGAACGATATAATACACACACAATTTAAAAAAAAATCACCGTCATTAAGGTGTCCGACTTAAACTTTACACAAACAAGTAAACTAATTCTTCTCCCTAACCAACAAAATAATCTAGAGTTAATGGTTTACTGGTAATAAAACTACTGTTAACTAGATGAAACACACTCGTCACTTGCGCACAATGTGTACCTCCTGTCCATCAGAAGAATGATGTCCATATGAAAAAATTGAATAACACACATGTTAAATCACCGTCCTTACAGTGTTTTAATAAAAAATCACACTAACAAGTAAAAACTATTTCTTCTCTCTAACCAACAAAAATTATATGGAGTTTATATGGCCTAATATTAATATAAACCAATTTTCACTATATATACCACACTCGTCAATTGCACATAATATGTAACCTCCTGTCCATTGTAAGAATGGTGAAAAGATTGAAAATTGAAAAACATATATATTAAATCACTGTCATTGCAGTTTATCCACACAAAAATAAAACAGACTACACACGACACTCATCACTTGCACACAAGAAGAACTTCGTGCCCATCATAATGGTGACTAAAAATAGCATACTATAAACTTAAAAAAATGGGCACTGTCATTGCCGTGCCCTGCTAAAAATTAACCACAAGGAAAAAAAAAACACTAGTCCCTGTACATCTCACTCGTCACACCCCACGGAGGAGGGTGGAGGGGGAGTTGAAGATGTCTTTGCTAAACGGTTGAGGAGGGGGATGGGGGGGGGGCAGGGTCGTATGTTAGGGTTTGGTGAGGTTTGAGACAAGGCTAAGGGATGGGGGGGGGAGGAGAAGGTGGGGGAGTGAATGGGGAGTGGGGGGGGAGGAGAAGGTGGGGGAGACACCATGGGTAAAGGGACTCGCTACTGTCGCGGTTGACCGTTTGAATGGCACGATGGTGGGGGGGGGGGGTGGTTGGTGAAGGGGGCAGGCAGTTAGGGTAGGGGCAACGTCACCTACATATGGTTAGGCCTGAGATCATCAGTTTTAAATAATTCTATATAAGTCTCTAACTTGACTCATTTTTTCCCGCCGTACGGCTGAAAACCCTTCAAACAGCAGGTTTTTTTTGCGATTCTGTAAAAATTACTGTAGTGAGTAATAGATTATATTTTATAAACAGTTCAGACAACATACAATCTACAAACGGTTAGTTTTTTGACGAAATCTAGGTGTTATAAATTCCTATTTCCTTCAATATTTTCCCTCTGGAGCGCACAGCCATAACCTATCCCATGTAAAACAGTTTATATTTTCAGGAAAATTGTTCGTAAAGTAATTCGGCAAGGCGTTTATATTCTGATACCATTGGAAAGGTGAGTTTTTTCTATAAAATGTGGCCAAATTCATCAAATTCTAGGTGAAGTGATTTTTCGCTCATACTACCTTAACAGAGATAACTAAAGTTAACCAGTAGTGTGCCGTTTGTGGAAAAATAACCGCATTTTTAAACTCTTGAGTAGCGGCTGCAACGTTTTTTCGCTAAAACTGTGTTCGGGGAATTGACGCCTCATCTAGCTCGGGCAAGCCAGCAGCAGGTGCACTGCAATTATTTCCGTCTTTAATTACACATGCCAGTCATAAATGTCTCTGGGTGATCTTGATATTCACTCATGCTGAAACAATGAAATGTATAGAAATCGATCTGTCTTTCTGCTCATAAAATGATAACACATTTCGTTTTCTTCTACCTCGCAACTTTGATGCGAAACTGAAACTTTTTAATCGGAATGTACAGGGTCAACACTTGCATGTTCAATTGCTGAAGATATCTCGGACGTATTGCTATGTTCTCACATGGGCAGGTAATAAGAGAAAGGCCATGAATGGAATACATTAGGAAAATTATGAACGACTTCAAAGTCAAGACATAAAAATAGATGAATGAAGCTGCTTGCTGTGGAGAGAAAAGCTTCAGAAAACTAACTATCAGATTAATGTCTGCAGAAGATGATGACACAATTTATCATTGCGTGCACTACTCAAGTATGAGGAATAAATTGCAGGCATGTTTGCCTACGTGTTACAAAGAAAACATCGATCTGTAATTTAATTTTGTTTCCCTGCATAATATAGGTATACAGATCTTTGAATGTGATATTGTGTTTTTTTCATGTAGACTGGCTTTATCTCTGAATGTATTCATTTTAAGAGAACTTATCATCTTCACGAGGAATATAACCCATTTCAGAGAAAAATTCGGACTTTTCCTGATCATGGACAACTCTGCTCGCCTCTAGTTACCACGGTAAACCAGTTGCAAAAAGGATTGTCATTAGCAGCGATGGTTTGACCCAAGCGCCCCCTTTCCAAGCATTCGCTCTCGGCTAGTCTCGTGACGAGTGTGACGGTGAATCGGCTATTTTTTTATGCGCTCTCGATATTACATAGTAGGAAAAAACTAGTGTATCGTCGTGCATACAAATTTCTCTTAAAGAGCAACTCATTTGGTTCATCATCATGCTAGCCGAATGGGATAGGCAACTAAAATCTCAATTTTCAAAAGCCGTATCTTACTCCTTGTGGGGGATGAAAGTATTTTTCATGCTCAAGCCAAATATTTTCATTCTGGTTATAATTAAATGTAATGCAATAGAAAACGTTAAAATAAACACCTATGGAAAGTACTTGGCCAATAAAAAAACAGTGCAATCACCTGAGACAAGGAGGTCGCCGCAAAGCTGGGTAAAATGTTGTATTTTCACTGTTTTGTGAATGAATTTTTATATACTGTTTTTTTTCTTCTAGATGACAATTTACGTTAAAAAGTACTCTTAAAACTCTTTGAGGAATGTGCTCTATCCCTAAGAAAGTATACTTTTGCTGTCCAGCACTTCAGTGAAGTTCCGCAGCTGTGGATGATCATGCGTCGTGCCTTTTTAACTGCTCTCTGAACCGCAATTTAGAGAACGGCATTCTGAAAGTGGTCAGCGGCTATTAGGCGGTGGAATTTTTTTGATTATCGAAAGAACATTCCAATGGCCGATTTCTCGAAATACTTGGAATACTATTCGTAAAATCAGGAAGAGTAACCTTATCTTTCGAGCGTCTCACATTAAAAACGTTTTAATGATTGTATGTAAAAGGACAATTAAGCAATGCTGTACGAAAAATGTCATAAAAGATGCGTGGTCACTGGTCATGAGAATTTTCCTCTTGCATTGTCCACACATCCTCCGCGTCAACGGCGACCTGTGGCCGATAAGACCCTTCCAAACTATTAACCATATCTATGTTATCTGAGAATTTTCCTCTTGCATTGTCCACACATCCTCCGCGTCAACGGCGACCTGTGGCCGATAAGACCCTTCCAAACTATTAACCATACCTATGTTATCATTCTTTAACTATATTTCATATCTATTTTAAACCATTTCCCATGACAGCTACTAACTTCGCGTTTTTGGAATGCTTGAAATTCCGTTATTAGCGTGTCGTGCTAAGCTAAATGCGTCTTACGTCAAAGCATGGACATTTAACTGGAATTCTGCGAAAGTGGTCAGTCACTCAGCATCGTTGCAAAATCATTTATTTATTTTTTTAAGTACATCTATGTAAATAAAAAAGGAGCTCTGTATATAACATCTTTCCTTACTCACTGAACTATGTCAACGCAAACATTTTATCGAACACGTTTTGCAGTTGCAATTAAAACGCACAATAAGGTTGACCTACACTGATTCAAGACATTTGAAACTTCTCTCAGTGGCACAAGGGGAATGTTTCCTCCATTTTATATTGTCACTGATAAAGGTTTCAAATCTCTTAAATCGGTAGAGGTCTCCGCTCTACGACGATTTGACGGTAACTGCAAAATGTGCTGTTTAAATGTTTGTTGTAGTTGTTCCGTGAGTAAGAGGTGGTGAACTCTTGCCCATCGGAAAAGAAACTTGAAATCACATCTCTTTCTCACCGTCAGTAGTTACGCAAATTCCTCCCGAATCACCCTGTAATATTGGAAGGGGAATCAGCATGGCGGGGAAGATAGCAGTAAAACTCTAGATTGGAAAAGTACGGACGACTCAACCAAAACAGACCTATCCAGTTCATTGGGAAGATAGGGAGTAAATTTGTTTCTACAGGGAAAAAATATTATCAAGCATTTAATTAAGTTTGAGCCTTGCGATTCCATCAATTACGATGTTTTATAAAATGCAACAATGTTTTAATGCCACATATCTTCCCCAATTGCCTCTGTTGTCGGCATCAGTCGAGATCAAATGTTTTCCGTACATTATAATCTAGAGCTGTAGGCAGGAGGGCTGAGCGCGTCGCAGAGTGTACTGGCAGAGGAGGAAGACTGGGAAGAAATTGGTGAAAGGGGTATCGGAAGAGTGAACTGTGGAATGGACGATGCTTCCCACGCATTCTAACTCGCCCCCCGAGATGACACAGTGGACTAGCTTATAATCATCCATGTGCGTAGGACGTCCGTCTTGTTGAAATGAACTAACCAACCTAACCTGTTCTCGGAAAATTCACAAGTGAGTACGGCGTGAGTTTCATGCTCAAGCCATCGTTTCTTTCCCTATCCAATTCTCTCTCTTTCGTTAATTTCCCTCCATATCTAATTATAAGCGCTTACAGAAGTGAGAAGAAATATGTGTATAAAATTATGGATAAAAAACTGGCTAAAAAAATTGAACCATGCGTCTATGACGGGTATTCCTCATCCATTTACTTCCTACTCCTATGAAGCCGCCGCGGACGCCCTCGCGGTAAAACCAAACTCCCGCCTTTAGAAGGAAGGCTACCACTTGATGACATGAGGATGGGTTCGCGGAAAGGAAGCGCTTCGGAACACCGGAACGACCACGCTCATGAAGTAGTGCCATGATTTTGTCCTTACAGTTCAACATTTCCGTCCGATCTTTCTTCCCTGCAAATGTTGATGCGAAAAAGAAAAACGAAGAGGTTTTTTTTCGTAAAAAGAGTCTTTAATAGGCTTCTAAAACACCCGCGAGAAGGAAAGCGATTTTTTTTTCATTACAAGTCATAGGCGGTGGGTACGTTTCCAGGGGGGTTTCGGATGACGTGAGCGAAGACACGGTCGTGACGGAGGGGCGAAGTGAAGATGAGGAGGAAAGCGGCAAAGGAGTTCACGCGCACTCACTCCAGCCAGGTATTTCTACATTAAAGGAGCAGTATGAGAGAGAGCAGGCTCCTTCTCTTCTTTGCACCGCCCCACGACCGCTTGCGAATCCTCTCTTTTTACGCGCAGGACATTAACACGGGAGCCGGCGGAGGGAGGGCGGGATTTTACTATCTCGGCATTTCTCACGCGTATCTCTTTTTAAGAGGCGGCGAGCTCTTCGACCTCTATGAGTGCGAGGAGGAGGCCATCGGGAGACTTTTCTCTGAACCACCCCACTCAGCTTCCCTCGGAGAGAGAATGGAAGGGAGTAGTGACTCCCACTCCACGCCCAGCACGACACCCGCCACGACCAATTGCGGCCCCACGAAATTCTCGGGACTCCTGAAGGTCCGACTCCACTTTCCGTGCCCGTCCAAGCACCACGTTAGGCGAATGTGACACTTTATATTCCCCTTCTATCCCTCGGGAGACCTTTCTCTGAACCACCCCTCTCAGCTTCCCTCGGAGAGAGAATGGAAGGGAGTAGTGACTCCCACTCCACGCCCAGCACGACACCCGCCACGACCAATTGCGGCCCCACGAAATTCTCGGGACTCCTGAAGGTCCGACTCCACTTTCCGTGCCCGTCCAAGCACCACGTTAGGCGAATGTGACACTTTATATTCCCCTTCTATCCTTCGGGAGACCTTTCTCTGAACCACCCCTCTCAGCTTCTCTCGAAGAGAGAATGGAAGGGGGTAGTGACTCCCACTCCACGCCCAGCACGACACCCGCCACGACCAATTGCGGCCCCACGAAATTCTCGAGACTCCTGAAGGTCCGACTCCACTTTCCGTGCCCGTCCAAGCACCACTTTTGGCGAATATGACCACTTTGTATTCCCCTTCTTCCCCTACGTAATCCCTCGTGAAACCCCTCTTTCAAGCACAGTTATTTTAGGTTTTAAACGTCGGGCAAATAATGCATAGCTGAAAATTTGGTTGGGAAATAATGTATTAACAGTTTTAAGCTGTCTTCATACTCCTTTTGTTAGTTTCTTCAATGAAATCAGAGCTAGTTTCCGGTGTGCCAGCCATTACTTCATAAAAAGGCTCAGTTCCGAGTGCTGGGAAGGTTGGAGGAGCCAAGGCCACGCTAAAACTTGGGATTTTAAGTTCTTAAGTATTTTATATTGTTTCTTGGGGTATCATTGATATCGCTATGAGACATATATGAGAGAAATAGGATCATAAACGAGTTCCCCGTGCTAAGTTTTATGCCATTGGATCAAAAGATATTTAGGTACGTGGGGTATATTTGACCGCAAAAGAAATCATGAAGTGGCGAACGAGCTTATGGAGACTTTTCTTATTATTTATAGTATGTACAAGGAAAGTACTACGAACTTCCAATATTCCGGTAAAATATTATTTATCCGAGGTTAGACTATTATTTTATCGATAAATACCAGGCAATAAGCCTAGTAATATCACTAAAGTTTTCACAATTATTGGTTGCATACGCTTGGTTAAACCTTTCCACCAACTACGTTCCTGCGCAATTCCGGGCACCAACGGGCATCGGTCACAAGATTTTTGTTTGAGCTGCAAGGCGGTGTGCGTGTGTGTGTAAGAGGCTGTGAGATGAGACGCGGGACAACAGTCGAGATGGGATAGTACGCGCTGCCTGCAGTGATGAGAAAAACAAAGACATTTCGTCTGACAGTAATTCCAAATGGTAGTAGCAATGTCATCTCACGATTAACTTCAAAATTTCTCGTATAAATCATCTCCGACCGTCATCCCCCTCCACGTTATGCGATGTGAGAATATCCCAAACGCCGCTCAAAGTTCCATATGCAATGCATGAACGGCCCCTTTCAAAGGTATCAGGTGGTAAACCACTTTCCTCTTTTTCAAAGTATTTAAAATCGTGCAATCACGAGTAATCACGCGGTCTCGGCCCTCATCTGCCCCCGACTAACTGCAGTGGCGAAAAGAGCTGCGAAAATCTAAGGTGATTTTATTTTATTTCCTAGAAAGTGAATGAAGTTTCTCTCGTCTTTCATTCCAATTCTCCTAGCAAATTTCTTTCCAACACCAGATAGAGATTGCTAGCAACCTGAGCTAAGCAATTATATTACTTTTTCTGACACTCTATCAAATAAATTGTAAAAAAAATAAACTACCCTTCATGTTTTCCATAATATAATTTTCTGTTTCCCAGAGGTTTTAAATATGTTGTTTGTGTCATTTGATTTTATGACGATTTAGATCGCGTGTGCATGCAAGACATTCATGGTGCGACTACAACCGACCATCCTGTTGACCAATTTCCCATTTGCTTGCTTACTAACGGAACTGAAAATGGCAAGAAAAGTGTATTTGCATAACGGGCAGGTTGTCTGCCATAATAACGGTAGTAAGAGAAATAATGGATTATGGAATGAAATGAGATAAAAAAGGTGATAATTTATGTTATTCAATGTTTCATTCTGCTTGTAATGTCGCCTAGTTTAATGTCAAGTAAAAATGCTCTTATGCATCAGAACAGCTTTCTTATCCACCGGTTTTGCTGATGTGAGTCTATAATAACTCCCCTTCGCGATAGCTTCAAACGAATAGGTACCATTGAAATACATTCGTGATCTAGACCTGGCCTATGATATATTTTCTTTTGAGGCTCTCATTCCTATCTCTCCAAAGACTATGACATATTCCTGTTTATCAAAGTAATTTATACGACCGTTGACATGTGAGGTAAAATTATATTTATTTAAATTATTAAATGAGCAAAATTACAAAGTCTTACTGATCCATAGCAGGTAGTATGGACACTATAAAAGTTACTGTTCTTTTTGGTTGATGTAAACCTCAATAATTAGGTAATAAAGCTGTACAGAGTTGGCACTCTGTCTTCATGAAGTACTACATATCAAAAAAGGGTTGGTAGATATCTATTTAAAGCAGGAATTTCAAATTTTTCAACTTTTCATTCAAAGTTCTTGATTCAGCATTCAAAGTTTGTCTTCCAGATAATGCATACGCTCTTTCCGATTTCTTTCATACATTCAACATCGAAGAATATTCATTGCATGCGTTCAACATTGAAGTCAAACTCTTAATTAATTAAATTTAGTCTTTAAATTAAATCACGCTCCCATACGAATAAAGTGAACCAAAGCTGTATCCCACAACAGATAACTCTAAATTGAATAAATAAATATTGGCTTCCCAAGCTAAATTATTGGCTTCTAAAGAGGGAAGGGTCAGAATTATTTTCCTTTGTTCACATTAATAGGCCAAAATATGTCAGGGAAATTGCAAAAAATAAAATAAAAAAATAAATAGGACGAAACAATTATATATTTAGGTACTTTGTAAGACATGATCATCGACCACTTACATTATCACTTTAATTTTTTAAATAACTTCATAGCTAAAAAACACGGTAATGGCTTAAGTAAAATAGAATATTTTATTAATAATACCGACAAGCATAAAGAATGCATATAAAAACTCACAACTCAATGTGCGATATGCGCATGTATAGTATACGGTTTTAGCAAAACTTGAATCAGGGACTCAATTACGGAAATGCTATCACTGACGTGAGAGCTTTAAGTTCTCTTCCTTTTTTTTACTCCTTAGCACCGTTTCAATAATTCGAACTATTAATGAATGCACAGGAGTATAACAAACAATATGGTGTATTTTATCTCAAGTGCAAGATTAAACGACGTGAACAAGGATATTTTTCTCCTTCAATCAGTGCTTGAACAAGAGGACGTATTTTTTTATACGTCCTCGGAGATCTTCGAATAAAGTTCTGCAGGGTTTTTAAGAGTGAAAAATTTAATGGATGCATTCATTTCAGGCATCATTAGGGCAGGAGAGGGTATCAGATGGTATTTAGGGCGAGCCTCTCGAGACGACATGGAGATGGGGCGGCGCGCGTCTGTTGGTGGGCCGTTTGAAGGGATGGGGGTGGGGTGTGGGCGGGTGGAAGGGGGGGTCAAATGGGGTGTGGGGGTTGTACGGAGCGAATTGAATTGGGAAGGGGAGATGTTGCTGCAAGTCAAATGGGGCAGGGTTTGAGGGTGGGAAGGAGGGTTGAGTTTGAAAGTGACAAAAAGGGAGGGGGGGAAGGTTTTAATTCCCTCTTTGAGCGATGATGCGAGTGGGGGGTGGATGGTCCTTAGCGGGGGGGGGGGAGGGGGAGTAGGAGGGGGGTAGGGAAATTGGGGGGGAGATGGGATTTTAAGAAGGGAAACAGCGTCGTCGCCGGCGAAGGGACAGAGGCTGGCAAGGGCGCCGTCTCCAGCAAAGCCGCAATTACTCATTCATAATTGTTGCAATTACGCGGAATGAAGATAAATAAGTTGTTTAATTATGATAAAAAAGTATTTTCGAAAAAAGTGGCGAGTCTGGGCCCGCTCGCTGCGACGGAGGGACTCGGATTTCAAATTGTGTCCCTCCCCCCCCCCCACCCCCTCTCTCATAATATCAACCCCCTTCAAACAACCCCCTCGGACGGCAATTAGTGGCGGCTGAGCAATTAGTCGGCACACGAAACAATTAATGCTTTTCCCTCTCTGCTTTTAATTCTTGAATGCGGAGATTTTTCAAGGTGCCCTCTATTCCGCCCGAGATGGAGAAGGATTCCCCCAAGGAGCAATCGATTGGGGCGGGGCTGCTTCGCCACCCGACGGCCCTGGTTCGATTACCATTCGAGGGAATTTCCATTTCCGCAAATTATATATATAGAATAAATATTTCGTTCAAACAGGTGGTGAAAGAAAGAGGATAGGAAACACATAAAATGTGATAACACAATGGTGATATGAAGATGGAATGATGGCCGATTCCAAGTGAAAAAAATTCGACTAGACCGGGAATTGAATCACGGAACTTCTGATGTCGCGCCGGATATAATAATATATATATATATATATATATATATATAAAACTTCTTGGAAAATCACTCGGGTGATAAATTTATAATATGCCGAGAGGGTGGCCGATAAAAATATAGAGACAGAAAAAAAGGACACTCACAAATTGAAACTTCCGATATTTCGGTGAAGACCAGCTCCACCTTTCTCTAGGGTAAGAGTAGGAATCAGTAGTTTATTCTCTAGAGTAAGAGTAGTTTCCTACTCTTACCCTAGAGATATATTTATACGCCAGATATATTTATTTTCTGGGAGACCCCCGGTATCTACTAGAAGAGGATTTCTGAAACTTCCCAACTCCCGGATTGATGCGTTTTCTTCATTTTTCAAGTTTAAATACAATTCAATGTAATATCTTTCCATTTTAATCGTTTGTTTTGATTGATCATGTTTTTATGTTTAAATTCCTTCTAGTGCATTGGAATGCGCTAAAAGCATCTCAACTTTTCGTGATTTAAATGATTAGTATGTACATGATTATAAACGATACTATTCGATCATAATTGAACTTTTTATTGCGTACAGTAAATTATTTTTCGCCCATTCATTGGAAATACGCAGTCAACTGTAGTTTAAAATCATGCTTTTTACTTAATCTCCCATTATTTGTTACCCTTTGAATGGATTCCCCTTCTCAATCAACTCTCAAGGGGCAGCTTGCTCTTGTTTTTGTTGTAATGATCATTCATTACCGTAGATTTCGCGCAGAATAGTGAAATTTAAAAGCTAAAATTAGATTGTATGGCAATAATAATGCATTGACAATTGAAAGCCCAAAAATCTTTAGACAAAAAGAAAATTAAAACAGTGTCACATTCTCATATTTACTCCCATATACCGTCAGTAATCTCCTCGGATTATAATCAATAGTTTTTTTGCAATCCCTTTAAAGAATGAGCGATTGCCATGACGTCACTGGACTGACAAGTAATCACTGCCCATCAATGATATCACGTCACTGTATACACACTAAAAAAACTGTTGTAACCACATTTTCACGACTGCCTGTGATTATTTCTTAGGAAAATAAAATTACAGCTCTTATGACGTATGATGAGTTTGTTTTTCTAAAAATATTTTTAGTGCAAATGGTTCCAAATATTTATAGTGTTAGCGGCAAGAATTAAAATCCGCGCGGACGCACGAACATCACAGCGGAAGGATACCTTATCAGGGAAGAACTATTTGGCGCAGAGGAATGTGTGCTACGGCCCTGAGTTTGGAGAAGAGGAGCTACCTTGTCTGGAGGCGATACATAGCTGTATGAGCCCTGGCCTGGGAAAGAGCTCTTGGAGTCTCAGAGAAACCAAATAAAGTTTTGAAAAGATACAAGTCCATGGCTTCCTTCATTTGAATCTAACAATAGATATTCGAAACATTTAAATGTAATTCGTAGAAGCTTGCCAGACAACTGTTTACCTAGTTGCATTGGATAACTAGGGGCTCAATTCCTCTGACCGGAATAGAAAGCGTTTAATATGTCTAAATTGGAAATGGAAAGAGGAAATACGGTCTCCAGAGACATCACTCGAGGTGTACCCCCTGAATTCTTGCTGTTGAATTAGGAATGGTGTACGACTAGATGGAGAGAGCCGCTATAACTCTTCACACTGGTTTTATATCATCAGTAAAATGTAGTCTATGATTACATTCCAGCCCTCCATGTAGTTGAGTCTGATTTGCGCCAATCTGCGTTTACGCCCAGGATAGAGGCTGTCAGCCCTCCATTTTTTCCAAGCAGCGGAGATAGGAAGGGATATATGAAAAATTTGCAATCTCGACGGCATAAAATTTGTAACCCCCTTTGCCTCCGGTTATATTGGATAGGCGGAGTGATAAAATTGGCCATGATAGCCCGGATGGGAATGCGTTGCCTTGGCAACTATTTCTCAAAAATCTGAATAAAAATCATTAATATTTCCCCAAACGTACAACATTTGCCACAGGTAGTTTTCCAACGATATTTTTCTGCTAATGGTGGTTTTCTCCTTTTAAAACACATGATAATACACTCTGCTGAAAATTAATTGCTTTGTAATCAGTTTTTTACGATGTAAGCATACGGTTTGTGTGGGATTGCAATTCATACGACGCGGAGCCCTTTGCTTTTTGATAAATGATATAACTGCAAAAAGCAGAGGAATTGATTGAAAAACGAAGAATATGCTAGAAGTGACTGTGGCTTCCAGCCTAATCAACTTGAATCAGATATACGATTAGTGATTGTTCTAATCAGTGATGATAAAGATATCGATGGTTAGTGACAAACAGCCGAAATATTTACTACAGGATGCAACGCAAGCCCGTGAAACTTGACGTCGCGAACGAATTGACTGATTTTTGGTGGGCGAAACGAGAGAAAAAACAATGAAAACAACCTTAGCTAGTTTGAAATAACTTCAATGACAGTATTTATATATTTACAATTATTACAGTATGACACAAGCCCGTAGGCTAAATACCGTTAGCCTTGTCTTTTCAAGACGATCACAAGTGGAACCAAGCCGTCACGTCCTTTCATCGGCGCGGTCAATTGCAAAGAGAGCTGCTATGATGGCGGTACACTTTGCCAGCGCAGGAGGGGAAACAGCTGGCCAGTGGAGGAGTGGGGTGAAGAGGGGAAATGTTATCACACGTTGGATTAGTGGGAATATCCGCAGGTCGACTCAAACGTGGAAAAAGATGTCAGCACCAGCGCGGACAGTATAAAAAGCGTGCTTGTGTAGAAACCGCGATGACCGGAGCGATCGCGCTGACCGGGGCAGGTCGCTGTACTTAGCTCTTCGCTCGGGCACTTTGCGAGACGCGACAGTCTCCTGCGGTTTCTGAGTCTCCGAGGATTTTCGAGTCTCGAGGTTTCGAGGGGGGGGGAATTTTGGCACATCCACTGGGGGAAAAGTTTTGAAAATGGAAACTGGAGAAGGGGGGGTAGAATTGCACAGAACTGACACAATCATAGAAAGTTTCTGGCTTGCTTCTCTCGATGTATGAATAACACACTTGAGGTTCAAATAACCAGACATAATAACAATATAATCACTGACAAGAATACAAATGAACATAAGTCTAGATGCTTGTATCTCTGCCCAGAGAAAGTTATATGTGTTGTCCCCAAAGGGGTGACAGACCTAATGGCACTAAGACTAAAGATAGATTGACAACAATTTTATAAGCTATTGAATTAAACTTTATGAATATACATATAAACACAGTAGAAATAGGCGAGAGTGTGCCTAAAATGTTTTTTTTTGTCCAAATTCAATTTTTTTTTTCTTATTTTTTTCTTTTTAAATTAAATTAGTCAGTAATTTTTTTTTTTAATGTATCCTTCTTTTGATTATTATTATTTTTTTTATACATTCTTTTTTTTGGAATCTTTTCATGGCCCACATCTTACCACCAGAAATTAACAATATTGGTAAACCAAATATGGCTTTGCACAGAAATAATACATCACTCGATTAATTATACAAGACCCATAGGAAGTGATCAATTAACATTTTAGCTAGAGGTCAAAATTTCATGCCTTATAAAGTTAGGAAAAAATAAACAATACAACTGCCCATGAAAATATGAAATCGAACTCAACGTTACTAGGAGAAAGTGAGAGAACATTTCATGGGTTGCAACATAATCAAAATCAACATCCAATATAAGAATGAAAAATGTAATAACAGTCTAACAATTACCAATAAATGGGCAGAGATATCAGAAAAGCATAAAAAAAACAGAAATCCTATCCACAGCAGCATAAACAGTAAATAAACCAACTACATGTCTCCAGAATGATACTACACAAAGCCAAGTGGCATAGAAATAGATTAGCATTTGCCCAATTGATGGCTTAATTGTGGAAAATGGAAAAGTTTTACATGATCAAAAAGAAATTAGCATTAATAAACATACGATAGGAAATATGGTGTGACTTTACAATTAATAATAATAATATGATGTGAAACATTGGTGTAACAAATATAGAAACAAATCCCCGAATACGTCCTTAAATCCTTAAACCTAGTTAAATTTTTTCATGCAAGTGAATGCATTGTTAAGCCATTGGAATTTCAATGGAAAAATTTTTAATATAACAAAATTGACCTCTAAACAGAGGGTCAATTTGTGTCCAGGGCCGGTTAATGCCAAACGCGTTAAAGAAAGCTAAAAAGGGAAAACTAATTTAGATGGCCACACGAACGTTTTTTAATCCAAGGATATTTTTAGTTTTTTGGGGGACAAACTCCCGAAACAGCTATTAAAGCTGGGTGCTGTCTGCGGCAATAGCCGGGCGATGGGATCGCACCCCTACGCCAGAAAGTGGAGTGAAAGAATCAATCCACAAAGCCCATGAGAAAAACAATTTCATCACGGGGTGACACCCACTGAAGGGATATCACAGGAGTTCAGGCTATCAGCACAGAACAACTTTTTCATTTTCCCCAAGTAAACAGCTGACTTGGGTTTAAGCACTCAGGCTCAATTTAGGCCCCAAGAATTCCAAAATCATCAGAGTTGGGTTCATAGGCTACTTGGGTTAAGCCTCTCAGACAAATTAGAACTCCTCAAATTAGGAAAACCCACAGACTATGGGTTGGACCACTTGGTCCAGAATTTCCACAATCAAAAATATTAATGACAGCATCAACAGATAAAATCTGCCAAACCAGAATAGAGTTTACAGACCTCAAGAAGCAACACATTCCACTTTCCCCAATTATTAACATAATTAATTAAAAAGGATAGTGTCTGGAGACCCATGCAGTGGCAGCATAACATTAAACAGTATAGTGAGTGATATTGAAATAATGATTTAGATATTCATTATGTATTCAATTAATTATCATGAAATATCATTTGAAACAATGTATCATTTTTCACCAACAATTATTATGAAGGCATAACCCAATATTTGATCATTGCATATCTTATCATCACCCTTTTAAATATATACATTTTTACATAGAAAATATTTTTGTTCTCAAGAGACAACTTTATTACTCATGGTATTCCTTTAAATGAGAGACATGAGCTATTCTCTCCCTCCTAGGTGATACCTTCAATACTACAGTAACTGGAGTAAGCATTTTAACAATGGCAAAAGGCCCTTCCCATTTGGGGAACAATTTAGCAGTTTGCTTTCTGAATTTACAGCTCAATGTATGTGTTTTCACAAGTACCTTGTCTCCAACTTTAAATTTGACTTCAGAATGGAGCTTATTATATTTTATAGAGTGTCTCTGGTGTGCAGTTTTTAAGTTTTTTAAAACATCAAACCACAAGGAGGACATGTCTTTGTTATTGACATCCTCATTAATTAAGTCATTTGGGATTTCCCAGACATTGTTAAGTGGGTGGGGAAGTTCACGTCCCAGAAAAATCTTTGCCGGTGAATGGCCAATGCTAGAGTGCATTGCGGAATTGAAAGCAAAACACAGATCAGGAATAAATTCTTCCCACTTGTTGTGAGCAGTGCCACAAAGTACAGTCAATGCACATTTCAAATTTCTGTGGACACGTTCTGCTTGATTTGACTTAGGATAGTATGGAGAAATGAACACATGCCTAATACCAAGCTTAAAATTCATATCATGAAAGGCTTTGGCTTTAAATGCAGGGCCATTGTCTGACACAAGGAATTTAGGATAACCAAATTTAGGGAAAATTTTCCTTGACAACAGACTTATCAACACAGAGGCACCTGCGTTTCTCATTGGTTCAATAAGTGTGAACTTGGAAAACCCATCTAAGATAGTTAATGCATATTCATTGCCGTTACTACTTCGAGGCATAGGACCCACGTAGTCGACGTAAATTCTCTCCCAAGGATAAGTAGTGGGAACAGAAGACATATTACCTTGAGGGAGACGGTTTAGTGGCTTTGACACCTGACATAAATGACACCGTTTAACCATATCAGAGACTTCTCTCCTCCAATTCTCCCACCAGAATTGCCTCCCAATTTTTTCACATGTTTTGGCAATTCCCATGTGTCCAGCCGAAGGGAGAGTATGGAAATAGTCTCCGAGGATTTTCGAGTTTCGAGGTTTCGAGGGGGGGGGAATTTTGGCACAAGGAAGTAGTAATTTCTTATACCAACATTAGATTAAAATATTATCATATATATAGTTAGCAATCATTTGTTGCATGTTTCATCAGTTTCCCTTCTTTAATATTTTCAAACCCACATTATTTTTTAATACCGGCCTTAATTATTGAATTGTTATAATATTCGAGCATTATTCAATTTTCCCCTGACTAGGGATGCTAATAAACAAGTATAAATTACAAAACTTTCACTACGAGAGACATAGATTCCCCTTAGGATAACATCCTGTTTGGGGTTAACCGATTCTTCTAAGCCATAAAAAATGTTCATCAATGAGAAATCAACAAAATCATTACTGCGCCGCCAATTACAAATTACTTTACAAAAATTATTTGAAGTTACAAAAAAATAAACAATAATTAAATGGAAAAAATACATTGTTAAGGCCGGAACACAGCATAATCTGATTAGAATCACTGCAATGAACAAAATTTGACTAGATTTGAAAGATTATAATGAAGGTAGGTCTACTTTGTACCTTATCAATTCAATTACTTTTCCTGTGTTACAGACTGAAAAAATGGTTCAAAATTGATGGCAACAGCATTCGAGATAGTTCTGAGATCCCGAAACTCGGGCTCACAAAACGACAATCCAGACATTCGAAAACATTCTGTAGAGCATTTTAAGAGTTTAATTTACCTCAAAATTCCTCAAACACCGTAAAAACACACTATGGATGTACGTTTAAACCGGGTAGTAAGCGGAGTTTCATCATTTCCAAACTATTACTTTGCCATGACCACAACTGTGAAAGCCCCCAAGTGTGCTTCAAATCCACGCATTGGTCACCAAAAACTCCCAAAAAACGCCCTATAGTTGTAAGATGTATGCTAATTGAAAATGCAAATTTTCTTAGGACTTTCATCCCTGAACGTTAAGGTGGCTGGAGCGATTTTTGTTTATGTACAGATTAGCGTGAAACTTTGCATACGTGTCCTTATTAGTAATATCTATCGATAAAAGTGAAAAAAACTGCGTGCTACCGAATTGGTTTCCTGGAAATTCAATGATATTTTAACAAGTACTCTTATGGTACACGGCATATTTTTTAGAATAATTCGATTACTTATGTACAGATTTTCTCCTAAATGCGAAATAATAAGTTTCATATTATTATAATAGCTGCTAACAAATATCAAGGTACTATGCCGAGTAAGAAAAGCGTATTTAGATATGATTTTCTCGTAAATTTCGAATTTCGCGCCGAAAATCCAAGTCAAAACAATGCTATAATTAAGGTGAAAATTTGAAATATAACTCTTCCATCACATACATTACTGCATGCATGGTGATATTCAACGTATAAACAGGTGTACTTGAGTGTGTTCCGAGAATATTTTTTTCGACTTACTTGAAAAGTTATTAGAATGTGTCTTCAACGACTCACGATTACCGCTCCAGCCACCTTAAGAGAATCTCGGTCCTAAGAGAATAATACATTCATCCCCGCATCCCAATTTTCGCTACTGCTGATAACATGTAAAATGAAGATATCGAAACATTTATCTCTTCCCATTATTTTTTTGTATCAAAATCGATTATTCAAATCTTCACGAAGCCCAGGGGTTATGAGAAAGAGAGAGATAGAAAGGGATGAGAGGTGGGGAGAGAGGGGATGAACAGGGGATGGCATTGTGAGCGAATCCTTGCCGCGCCTCTTCCTAAGGGAAACTAGTGGACCGCGGCCGCTCGGGCGTGCCCTGCCATCTGTCGGCCTCGCCGGGCAACAGATGGAGCTCCCGGCTAACCGCGTCGCGGGCGCTCAGCAGGGAAGGAGGCCGAGGAATGTATGGAGGCAGCGGTGAATTGGGGGATGGATAGGTGGAGGCGGTATAGTGGTTGATGGGGGTGGGGGTATCATTGCTCCCTTCGCCCCCGGGTGGGGGCAACAGCACTCACTCAGCGGCGCTCAAGAGTGATGCGGGAAGCGCGTGGCATTTGTCTCAACACAACGAGCGATCCCTCCGAAAGGCCAGTACTTCTCCATAAGTTGTTAACTCGTATCGTCACTGGACATACGGTGGTTGCTGTTAGGTGGATGGCCACGCGGATGTTTAATGAAGGATTTGAGATATAATTAGCACTTAAGTCCGTCCAATATAATAGCGTAGTTGACAGTTAGAAATGCAGCCAATCAAAAAGCACGTTCATTGCCCTCAAGGGAAGCGAACCACGTGACCAAAAAATTGGTGGGCTTTGTTTACATCATATGATCGTGAAAAAATTGTTTACATTCATTTCGTTCCAAATCTCAAATGCTCTCAACTGCACTATTATCTTGGATAGACACAACTCTTATGTCCTTCGCCAAGTTTGGTTTTTAATATAACATTATTTGAAATATACAACCATGGTATTTTCAAGCACAAAGAATTTATTTCTTTAGGTAATTCAGCCTTATTTTTTTTCCTGTAATTTCCTTAAACAGATAAAATATTTCTCCAATGGCCGTAAAATATATGCACCACTCGTCAAAAAAAAAAAAAAATTAAATACTTACTGTGTTGGTTTGCGGGAATGAGGTTCCACAACAGGGACCAACCACAGCCTCTCCACCAGAATACCCTCCTGTGGTAGTTTACGGGAAAAAAATTTCCTCGCCAGGGACTACCACAGACACACACACAACCCAATTGGAATCCTTTGTAGGCTAATGAGACCTAGCTAAGGATTCCTGGGTTATAACCTGGGATCCTTCGGAGAGCTGTAGTGACTCTACAAAGGCTGCCAAGTTATTAACACAACCACACACGCAATCACACAAAACACTCACTCACACACACAGCAGGGCCCCAGATTTCTGGGAGAACAGCTCCCTGTTTGTTGTTTTTCTATTTGACAACGCTCTTTTTGAGCTGTTCTCCCAGAAATCTGGGGCCCTGCTGTGTGTGTGAGTGAGTGTTTTGTGTGATTGCGTGTGTGGTTGTGTAAATAACTTGGCAGCCTTAGTAGAGTCACTACAGCTCTCCGAAGGATCCCAGGTTATAACCCAGGAATCCTTAGCTAGGTCTCATTAGCCTACATAGGATTCCAATTGGGTTGTGTGTGTGTGTCTGTGGTAGTCCCTGGTGAGGAAATTTTTTTCCCGTAAACTACCACAGGAGGGTATTCTGGTGGAGAGGCTGTGGTTGGTCCCTGTTGTGGAACCTCATTCCCGCAAACCAACACAGTAAGTATTTAATTTTTTTTTTTTTTATGAGTGGTGCATATATTTTACGGCCATTGGAGAAATATTTTATCTATTTAATCTATAGAGGCCGTAGAGCTCATCTTCCTTGATTTTCTGTAATTTCCTGCTAAATATATTTGGTGCTGGAGGTGCGAGATATTCTTAGAGCGTAAAAAACGGGTCTCAATATGAAATCGTTAAGAGACACCACTGTTGTCATGAAGCACTTAAGAATTCAGACCAGGCGTGGGGAATATGAAAAATTTGTTGCGCCGCGCTTAAGAAACTAGGATTTTTTTCGAGGGAATAGTAGGAAGATTGTCGGATGTCAGCGTGAAAGAGAGATGCTATTTTGCTATGGTGAGGGCACATCTCGAATACACAGAGAGTATTAGGGAACCTTCACAGACATTTTTCATTCGCGAAGTAAAAAAAAGACAGAAAATATGCACGCTTCATTGGAAATGCTACGAGGGAATAGACAGACGAGGAGTCCACGCTGGGCATAAGTTACTTGAAAATTACAGTACGTTCAAAAAGTTTCATTGCGACGCGGAGGATATTATTTGGACCCTACATTACATCTTTAGAACTTCGTTTCTTCGCGAAAAAACGCTTCATAATCTATGAAATAAATTATATGCTCCGATAGTTAAACCAAATAAAACTCTTTTTAAAAGATTTTTTTGTGTATGGGACCTAAAGTGTATAATTTGATACCAGTAAATACAAAAGTAAATATTAAAATAAAATTCCTTCAAATTGCAGTGGAATGGCTTCTTACTCAGCCCAATGTTGATTATTTATTTAATATTATTGTGTGAAGTTCTGGTACTCATTAAATCTATCCTGTTTGGCTCTTCACAAATTTGTATTGTATTAATTATTTGTGTTTTAGAATATAGAAATTAAGAATTTTTATGTTCTTTATGGATATGGGCAACTACTCATTACTGTGAAGGTAGCTTCACCTCAGTTATTCTCAGAGGCTACCTAAAGCCTATTAAAATGTATGAAGTCATTGTTTTTTGGCGAATGTTCTTTTGGAAGAAATAAAAAGCTTTCAATTATATCATTATTATTAACTCATAGAAGAGAAAAAATAAGAGGGACCCACAGCCGAAGTTATGGGTACAAAAGCGCCTTCTTTCCATTCACCATCGCGAAGACACGAAGGCACCGTCGTCGACGCCTCCCTCTCCAAACTCCGCTTCCCAAATTCCGTCCACATTTTCATGGCTTTGTATCCTAGCACCCCCTGCCACGTGCCCCTCTTACGGCTCGTAGAGGGTCGTATGGAGATGAACCAATCTTTATGAGGAGGGGTTCTGAGTGGCGACAGTTTTCTATTTTCCATATTAGTGCAACTTTATGCACCAAAGACGGTGAAATTCGTCATGAAAAAAGTCATTTGACTTGACCGGAATTCGAACTCGCATCTCCCAAATGCCGGTCAGGTGTTTTAGCCAGTTTGCACCACCAATGCATCTTGATTCGAGGCGAATTTCAGCGGTGGACAGCTGGGAACAAGAACAACTTGTTCGTATAAACCAGGGATGTGACCCGAAAAGGCTTTTTACGTTCCTGGGAGGTTCCCGAACTTGAAGTCCAAGCCATCATATTCTCTGTTTAGATTCGCAAATGCACACTACACTTTCTTTTGGTCGTCCATCTAGCACTTGCTTGCTTGTGCGAACAGCTGATCGCTAAATCCTCTCGCACGCATACACCCGCACTTCACCTCCCGGATTCGCCAGTCTTCCACACTCATTCGATTCATATTTTACTGAACACTTTTCCGGAGTACTTAAGAAACTACCTGCTCCATAATGTGTACATTATGGTCTTCCCACAATTCCCTTTGTGCAATGAAACTATATTCGCGTTCATCCAATCCGTAGGGACAACAGAAAATTTTAAAAATTAAATTATACAATTCACACAAGTAGTTTTAGTAGTCCATTTTTAATAAAAAACTTTGTACTTTTCCACACTTTATTTCACAACTGCGACCGGTTTCACCATAATATGGCATCTTCTGGCATCTTCTGCTATCACTTCCACGAAGTCAAGCCTGAAACAATTAAATTTATTAGTTTTAGTAGTATTAGTAATTTACACCCACACGTCAGCATTTCACTGGACATCCCATGCACGCCTTCAGCATTCTCGTTTTTCCAATATCCTCACTGCCGTTCTCATTCTCTGCTCATTCTCACTTACTATTACTTTTTGGTGCATATGTCACAAGTTTAGGCCAAATAATTTTTTTATTTTTGTTTACTTTTGGCGACGTTTCGGATTTTTATTCATCCATCTTCTGGGCTATAAACAAATGACGCATGATGTTTTATGTTTGACAGTTCTGTTTTTATTACATAATGGTTAATTTACAGTCATTAAATGTAAAAATACATAGACATAGACATTCAAGATTGTTACTTTTAAAGTTTAGTGCTGTTTTTATTTATTTACAATTTATCAAACATTTAAAACATCATGCGTCATTTGTTTATAGCCCTGAAGATGGATGAATAAAAATCCGAAACGTCGCCAAAAGTTTAATTAAAAAATATATATTATTTGACCGAAACTCAAGATGACATTTGCACCATTTATAGAAAAAGAGAATAAAAATACCATTTGAACTATTACTTTTTGCATACTAACATTCTCGCATACTAATTCACAAGGATCATCCTCATTGTCTACGCCATTATTGTAGAATTCTTCAAAATACTCCCTCAAACAGTTCCTGGTGTTGCTCTTCTCATCCAACTCTCAGCCTCACCACTTCTGTTCTCTATTGCACATGTGGGTCCTCCTCACTTTGCTTCGCCATTTTAATCCATTTACAAAATAGTTTTTTATTGCCTTCCAAATCACAATGCATCTCGGTAGCCTCAACCGCATGCATTCTTTCTTTACTCTCTTTCATCGATTTCGCATTTCTTTATCTCTCTGCATTCATCACAATGCCTTCTTTTGCTCTTCCTCGGATTTGGTTTCAATCAATCTCTTATACGCCTTTTTCTTTTCACTCGCTGCAATTTCAAACTCTTCCATTCCACCATTTCATCGTTTTCTTTCGTATTCCCCACCACTCATTTTCCACACACACAGCGCATTCTGCAATTATTCCTTTCAAACTCACCCACTCGCTTTTTGGGCGAAATAGAGCGCATGTGCCCATGAGTTGGTCACGCCGCCGATTGATTAAGGTGGTTCCACCATAAAATGACTTAAATGTCATTTTATTCATATTCTGTCTACTTGTAAAGAAACATGTCCTCTATCTGATATAAACAACAAAGTAATACCTTTCCACGCTATTTTATTCTATAATTGAACTTAAAATTACATGGTGTTCAATGGGGGAATGAGGGAAACACGGGGAATAAAATAGTATTTTTCCATAATTAATACAAATGCCATTTTAAGTGGAAAACTATTTATGAGAAGGAAATAATCCAGAGAAATTGAATAAAAATGTAATATACAGGCATCTTACCACCTTATTTTTCTAGTTATTGAAGAATTAATGCCGTAACTGAAGTCAAAATGCGGTAATTCGTAGGAAATGGCGCTGCAGTCGGCTCCTATGGCTGTTAAAAAGTGCTCATTTAAAATACATTCGTGGAATAATCTGCAAATTTTCTACTTTACTTTTGGGTTTCTATAGGTAACGTATTGCATCAGTGAAAGCAGGATTTTTTTTAGCAAAATATCAAAAATGTGGAATTTAGTATTTGTTTTGACTCACACAGTCGCGGCGGCGGAACCTCCCTAAGGTGTCAATTAGCATGTGACGGCGTTACACACTCGTGCGAACGATGACCTGGCTATTTCGTGCTGTGTTATCTAAATATTCCCCGAAAATTTCTTAAAGGGTACTATTACCATTACTTGGATACACACGGATGCATACTATGCATTTAGAAAAGTATACTCAGGCCTTGGCCGGGACATGCAAACCTAAGTTCCCTAAGATAACAAAAACTGTCCTTTTCCAATCATACACGCGATAAGCCAAACCATGTTACTGCTGCACTTCTAATATTGCATTCAGGATATCTGCACAACATAGTTACTAAAAATGACGAAGCAGTCAAACAGTCAATCGCATTCGGGTTGATCCTGCGGTTAAGAAGTGTCAGCACATCTCGCTTATCCATTCAAGCTGGGCAGAATTTAAGCTAAAGCAGGTACTGGCGTCCTTGGGATGCCAGTACCTACATACTTCAACCACCACGAAAATCTGACCACAAAAATGGGGGTTGGCGTGGTGGTTAGTAATTTGGATTCCCATTCCGAGAGCTTCGGGTTCGAATCCCGAAGGCTCGGGTTGGAATGTAGATTCCCACTTGGGTGCTGTGTGGAGAACACCTCAAGTGCAGAACTCCGTCCGTCGAATGGGATGTTCTACTGTGGATCCCATGGCGCCTTTGGTTAAAAGTAAGCTAATATCAACGCCGGGTTTCCCTCAATACCTCCTCCATTCCCCGTATAGTCCTTCTCAGAGACCGACAAATGGATGCTCATGACCGACAAATGAATGCTCATTTGTCGGTCGCCTCACCCATAGGTACACCTGACCAACCAGACCGACTGACCGACCGCGGAGAAAGACAAAACATCATTGGAGGCATTCTATTCGGGGTCTTGTGAGGCGACCTGTCAAGCAATCGAGGGATCTTGGAGTGGATCTGCAAAAGGGTAATAAGATGAAAGGGGTTGAACAGGATTTGCATCCCTATGTCCTCCGAGGCTGCAAAACCACCAATCACTGCTCGTCTTTAACGGCTTGTAAACTCTTCGCATTTCTATCTCAATTACCTACTAGCACCACGCCTCAGCAAGCAATGAAAAGGGTGCCATTAGATTTAACAGGGGAGAGGAAGAGGATGGAAAAACAAGAGGGAGTGTATGGCAGGGAATGCGTAGGTAAATCCCGGCACTCATGATATGTAAGACCGTAGCGTAGTTTGACAATTGTGGTGATGTTGGATCTCTGAGAACCAGCATTTGATTTTTATCGCACCTTATCACTAAGGGCTGCAGTTATCAATTTCTCCATCGCAGTAACTTCGGCCAAATTCTTTCTCGAAATGTCTTTGCTAATATTCCGAGCCTGGACACGTGCATCGATACATGGTGAGCTTGAATACTGCCTTCTGAACATGATAGACCAAACAGTATCTCTTCATATTTTTGTGATGATTTTCATTCAATGAAAACAATGATACGGAGTTAAGACTCTCCTCTGGTAATCGATCGAATCATATTTTTACTCAACACCTTAATATTGCCTGTTGTGATTGCTTTGATTGGATAGCACGTTTACAGGAACACAAAAGGAATTCGTAACCGTATCCAAATATAAACCATTGTTCTAAATAATATTGTTTGTTGCAACATTTTAATACTTTATCTGGAAGAATTGCCTTTACCGGTGGTAGTGGAAAAATATTGGATTTTATTGAAATTAGTTGAAAGCGTAGTGTAAATATCCATAGTAATTTCGTCGCAAGAAAGTTAATCAATGTATTTCTTGTCTTGAATGTTTCATATCCAGAGCTGTCATTGCTGGATGACAATTAACGTCAACACTACCGGGTAATGAAACAATTTGGAGAAACGATAATGGATGAGGAGTGGATTATATGTCAACATAAAGATGTGTAGCCTACCACGAGAGATGGCTTAAGTTCATATTTTAGGTTTTCTAGACCTGAAGATTACGCATGACTCATGCGCAGAAACTCGGGCAGAAATGGAATTCCCGTCCCAGTCGTTCTTAGAAGCAATCGCTTGATTCAACTGTGAAAGGTCAGCTGCTGCCTCTTAAAATAGATCCCAATCATTGCATATGACAATAGAATATAATTTTTTAGAGTATTGGTCTTTTTCCTTTCAATAATCAACGCTCACATTGAAATTACCAACGTTCCGTCATTTTTTATTGACATCGATTTTATTGACATCGTTCCGTCATTTTTTATTGATAACGTTTTCCAAATATTTAACAATTTAACAAAACCAGGATATAAAATTGATAATGCAATAACAATTTAATAATGTTGAATACCTTTGTCCTAAAAAAGCGTGAGTCATGAAAAGAATGATGTAGAGAGAAACAGAATGACATACAAAATGAAAAATTCTTTTGCTTGGTAACATAAAACGTGTTGTTTATAAAACAGTAACCATGGATTATTTTAGTGACTGATGTAGTTTGGTAATTTGACAATTTAAAAAAAATTAAATTAAAATAAAAATTGATAGAAAAATAGAAAAATTGAACAAAAGCCTGATGAAACAAAAAACAAAATTAAAAATAAACACTTAATCAGTTTTCGACATTGTTTTACTCTTTTCTTCTAAATTCTTGATCAGATTATATTATTAATGAGCTAAAAATTGTACTTAAATTAAATATGTCACTTCTCTTATTGCATGAATTTGGGTTTCTCGAAATTGCTACCATTTCTTTAAAAAGTCATTTCTTTAAATCCGGCTCCGATTCAATAATGTTGGCTTCATTGAAGTTGAATGAATGATTGCATGAAATGGCATGGTCGGCTAATGGCACAGGTGTTCTTGAATGTTTTTATCAAATATTTGTGCTGATTTAGCCTATCTTTGAAATATTGTGTGGTTTGGCCAGTATTAACACACTTTGCTATCTTTACTTGGAACAGAATAAATAGTATTGCTCCTGAGTTCAGGAGATGCACTATCTTTGAGTCGAGAGTACGATAAATTTTGTGTCTTATAATTTTTAAAGGCTATTTTAAATTGCCTCTTTGAATCTTTTTGCTATCTGTTCAGACAACCCTTGAATGTAAATAATACTTCTAAATTTATTTGAATTTAAATTGCCGTCAGATAGTGAAGATGAGTGGTTGAATGCGGATGTGTGAGGAGCTTAAGAAGGATTGTGGGAATTGCACGTGTGAGATGGTGAGCTTGATCTTTCCGAGTTTAAAATTGTATAAATCAATATTTTCGGAAAATTGTTCTTTATCAGTAAGTTTTAAACAACTTCTATGGTAAATGTCGGTCCACGGTGAGAGCGGAAATCTTATATCGTATTCCGAAACTGAAACATGCGTACCCATTGCTTATGCGTTCATTACTCACCGTGAGTCAATTTGACACACCTGGTTGGTGCAACTCGGTACATTTGCTTTCGGTCAGAGAGCGTCGCAAGACCTCCGACCATGAACAGGCCGCATGATTCTCCATCCAAAGACAAAATTCACTTGCGAAATAATCCGCGAAGCCTTTTTCAGGTTTAGTTTAGGAGTTTTAAATATTTATTACGTGAGGAAGATAGCGAGAAATTTCCCGAGTCTCCCAAGGTCGTTGTGAATTGAGTCCTGCGCAAAGGGGACATACAGTATCCTTAAAATGAACAAGAATTTAAACATCTTTGTATATCAAAGATCCACTCGTAGAAAAAAAAACAAATGTGCTAAAAATGCGAGCTATTGCAATTATTTCTTAATAGTTCCTTAAGATTTAATGTATCTTATTGGGTAATATTTAATTACAATGTCACATTCCATGTTTAATTCAGACAACTTATACAATGGAACGCGGACACAAGGAAAATAAGATTGGAAAAGTGCAAATAAAATTAAGAGGCACAAGTCTGTCTGAAAAGCAAATACAACGGAAAAAATACGATAGGATTTATGGATACCTATTTTTTTTTCAACTTTAACGCATGAAGAGTGTCATTGAACTATGAATAGGACAAATTGTAAAAGCAGTTATGAATCTCATCCAGAAATGGGGAACAGAGCCTTATGTTGAAGTTTCAGAACTTAAACTTTGCAAGTGCCAAAAGTTGCTGAGGGGTTAATAAAAGAGAATTGAGGAAACCGCCGAAGAATTCCTGGGGAAAGACTAGAAGGGGATCAGGAAAGGAATGGAATACGAGATAAAAGGGGTAATGACGACACTAACAGGTACTTGGGTCATAGCCACCATGACATTATTTGATTCTAGGACACAAGGCTTTAGATAGTGTAGATTGAACGAAAGTTACAGCAGATAGGCTGGAAGGGCAATCGGCACACAGTAGATACTGTATGTTTGGGACACCTGTTATTTTTAGCAGCCGTTTATCTGGGATATTTAAAAAATTACAGATGCCAATGGGAGAATATCCCTGTGTTTCCTTCTCTTAATTGTGACAGCATACCGTTCCGTTGGGATAAATGTACCCTCAAAATCATTTAATCTTTCGTGTTGGCACCTACTTAATTTCCCTATTTGAAACTCATTCAGCACCCAGTTGACGACTCAGGTATTGATTGACGTGGCAGAAAAAAAATCTTAAACAAGTGTGGAATGGATGCTTTTAGTCAAATCCTGTTTCGTTCTCTGAGTGAACCCTGAATCATTAAAAAAAAGTCAGTGCCGAGTGTTTAGAAAATTTGTATTTCCCAAAAAAAAACATTTTACTGGCGGATAAAAGTCATATAGTTTCAAGTTAGGATTAACCACCACACATAAGTAATATTTTTTGTCAAAATTGCTTGAGTAAGAAAATTCACGTTTGCTTGATTGATGCAACAGCACATTATAATCTGTTTAAAAAAATGGAATGCAATAGAAAACAATGAGCATTACATAAAATTATGTGTCAAGATAAGGACTATGCCATTGAGGACGCCCTAATCAACCACTTTCCGTTATAAGTGGACAAGAATTGTGCTCTAATTCAGAAATGTTGGGAAAGAAGTCGGCAGGATTATTAGCAGTATCAAAATAATTTGAAGCCAAGAGTAGTTTGGTTTTCCTGATGGAAATGCATTAGGGTAATTAAATTCAAGGGAGTACATGGAGGAAATAATAGTTCCGATGTTGAATACGAAGAAGTGTGGATATTTAAGGCATAATCAGTCAATGCAAATCAACAATCTTACTTCAGAATTTAAGCGTAGATGAATTTTCCAACACTCTTTGTGCTACCACCATGGTTTCTTGATAGTGTTTTATGCTTTTCAAATGAGCCAGGAGCTGATTAAAAGAGTAATCGGGAATAGTTCAATGACTTGATGCTGTGTGGGGTGGAGAATGGACAGTTTACTGGTCACGTATTTCCACTTAATAATGGTCGTCAAGGAATAAAACACAATTGGTATGAAAGAAAAACCAAATATAAGTATTCATATTATTTGGTCGATTTTTTAACTAATAAATAACATTAAAAAATTATTCAAAGAATATAAAACTACCATTAACAATGAAAGCGAGAGTTCGTAATTTTGTCACAATTGTTTCTCCATGATGGAGTTTTTTGATATAAATTTGATTCTATTTATTTGATATTTAAATATTTACGGTTTGAATAAAAAGACATTTATGCCAACTGCTAATTAACACTAGAAGCCCTGGAATTCTTGTGATACCTAGAAGCCACGCGGTGGGCCAATTGACCCACCTTTGTTTTTTTTGGGCGTTTTGTTCCCCCTATATATTAGTGGTCAATGAGTTTTTAGTAATATGATATTATTAGTATTTTATTGGGTTGCAGGTAATGTTATAAATAACAACAATGTGATTTCCTAAGGCCGTAACATGGATTGGGTCAATAGACCCACCCCGGGGATTCTAAGTATATTTTTGTTTAGTAAAGAAACTAATTAAGATAGGTCTATGAAACTTTGATACAAAGAGCATATCTATATTTTATTAAAAGTTATGAAAGGAATTCATGATCCATTGAAATTTAACGGCGTAACGTGAGCGCAAATTTCAAAATGGGTCAATTGGCCCACCCTGGGGCTTCTAGTGTTAAAGGCCATAAACGTTTTAATTTACTGCACACAGTCAGTTCCATTCGGTTCCCCTCTTGCGTCGTTGGTCTGGCCAATGATGAGTGCCGAGGCCCAGCGACGTCCGGGATTGAGAGACGTCCTCGAGTATTGACCCAACTAATGACCAACTACCTGAGATGTGACCTCTCATAACTCACCATTAAGTCCCACTCACCATCAAGTCCCACTTACCATATTTATGATTCAATGGTATATTTTTAATTTCTTTACTATCGAAAAGGATAAAACAGAATACACAAGGTGTCGGTAATCCCAATATCTGTAATTCTATTAAAAACTATGGGGAATGCATTGGCAATTTTTAACGTTTTTCAGACCAACGGCTATTTCCGATAAAAAATGTTCTAATGTTATTATCCCGTAGCGTAGACAGAGTTAGTAATTATATCCTCCGTATTTTCGCGGTTACGCTATCTCTTCTCTTTCCCTTGGAGTACAACCTTGACGCGGTAGAAGGGCTTGAGCGTTCCAGTTAACCCCTATAGCTGGAGTGGCAGGAGAAATTACTACTGTTTCTGCACTCCCTTTCAGACCCAATCCTTTCCAGTAAAACAAACTTTTTCCCCCTCACCAACCCATCACCAACGTGTTTTTCACAACCCTGCCCGAATATTTCTTTAATCCCCCTTCTCCCCCTAACTACAACAACAAATAACGCCTAAAACAAACTTTCTGTACCTCACGATGCAGTAAATCGGTGAAACGCCACGTACAATAAAATTTTTGTAGAAAAGTACCTACTAATAATTTTAAATAATCATGAGTACTATTCAATACCTAGTTGACAAACGATCAGAGCGAGAGTATGGATATTGAAACATCAGCCAATATTCGAAGACCCCTTCGCGTCGGCCGGGAGTGCGGGGGCGATTGCGGGGAGGGTGTCGTGGAGCAGCGGGGATTCGAGCGGCGACCGAGGCGGGGAGGGTGGTGTGAGGAGGAGGTGGAGTGACCGCATGAGCGTGTTCATCCCACTGGTTTTGCGGTCGGTGGGTGTGGTTCTCCTGCGGTTCTCCGGAGATCAGGCGGTGCTTCGATTCGCACGCGCCACTGACCGGGTAGCACCTGGATCTGTCACCTGACGGAAGAACCGTCCTCACCCGAGAACGAAACCCAAAAAGACCCAAAGATGCCTCCACGGGGATTCGATATACTATGCGAATTCGGTGGAAAATTCAGTCTCACGGAAACAAAGGTACAAGTAAACTTTCTAAAGCTCTTGTAAACTAGCCGCAATCCGGAGTTGAAGATTCCGACAACAATGAAGAACGACCAGTAGCAGTTGCAGAATTGTCTCATTTCCATCTCCGACATGAAAGCTGAAATTCACGCAATGATATTCTAGCATTTTAGAGCATTTTGATGCGCAATAAAGTGTAGGTATCAAAGATGCATGAGGAAATTAGTAATTCAGCAGCGCATTGAACTTGAAATACATAATCTATTATTATATGGGAGATATATATTGCCTATAAATGTTTTACTATGCATGTTTTCCTCTTCCAGGAGATACAGATCTATTAATTTGAAAAATATTTACTACTCTTTGCCGACGTTCCGTGCATGCTTCTTCAGGACTACAATGACAATTGTTCAGAAGGAACTTTCTCTGAGGTAATTTGAAAAATCAAATGTATATTGTCGGTCCCCAACAATAAGGCTATATGACGAACTGCGCATTTGGGATTTTTCCATAAGCGTAATTTCCTGTAAGTGACAAAAAAACTCGACGGACTGTACTTCTGGGTGACAAATATAACATTGTCATTTCCGTTACATGACAAACACTACGTCAAGGACTGGCTTCTTCCGTTCGCGCTTGACGTCAAGACGTACAGCGTTAACAACAGGAAGGGGAGTCGGGGTGGGGACCCCCACCCCTCCAACCCATTAAAAGACCCCGCGAAGTGCGACTTCGCGCTAGTAGTGTTTCAACGAATATAGTGCTGACAACCTGACTTGCTGCTCCTCGACTCCACGATGACCACGCCCAAGGTGACCCCTTGCCCAGGTCATCGCCAGTGATCAGGACATCTTGCCAACGCCGGTTCGACCCCAGACGACGCCGCCATGTAGCTGTATCTTCATAATGTAAGCCAGAGTCCATTGTAATAAATGCAATATCTAAGATTTGGGTGTTGTTATTAATCCAACGCCTCCTGCCAATTGATATACGATCCTAAAATGAGTTACGATCCCTTGTGATCCTATGGAGGACACGACAATATAAACATCTTAACATAACTATGTACAAAAAATTGTAAACCATATTTCATTGATGTACAATTCACCCATTAATTTTCTTTTTAGGCCTGAAGAAGCATATATACAAATGGGAAACGTCGGAAAAGAGTAATAATATTTTTTTTTTCAAATTAATAGCCCTGTATCCAACGAAAGAAGGAAAAAATACATAATATAAAAGAGATAATGAAAAGGAATCATCTAGATAAAAATGTGGGTATACTTCCTTATAGGTACTTAGAACATTCATTATATTTATTGCAAAGCAAACTCGAAAAACTAGCATGAGAACGTGGAAGAAATTCGCAAAGGTTACGTTTTCTTTTTCTTTTGGCATCTATCTCACTTTAATTCCCTCTATGTGCACTGATATCAACACGGATGGTCAACAAACTACGCCCTCTTTTAGGAAACATTGCCAAATCGTGTGTTTTTTTTTCAACCAGGGTAAGTAGTCTCGTCTCCATGTGACTCACCTTTCGGTGGAAATTTCATCAGAATCGTCCTTGTTTTTACCTGTAAGAGTGGAAAATGATTGTATTCCATCCCATAGCCACTGGAACCAGATTCTTCCCGTGATGCGCCGTTTACCTGATACTCCACTTTCATTCCTCCTCTCTTCGCAATCCTCCCCCTCCCCCTATTTGACGCTTCCCCGAAATTCTACATCTCTCGCCGAATATCCGCCGTCTTTTGTCTCGGCGAGCGAATTCATTTAGCGCCGCCGCCGCTCGGGGGCCGCTGGTCTCCTTACGAGGAATGCGGATCTCGAGATGCAGAGAGAGAGGGGAGGGGTGTGAGAGCCTCCCTTCCCCACCCCCCTCCCCCAGACCCCTCCCCTCCCTGTGTCCAACAGCTGCGTTTCCCGCGCGACAGGCGACACATTCCGGACCGCAGGTGGAAGAGTCCCTTTTCGGGCCGCGTGGTGTCACCACCGGCCGTAAATAACTTTAACTAATTGGACCGGAATCTCTGCGGACCGCCGAGAGTTCTCGACAAAAAGGCCGCTCGTCAAGAGACTTTCCGCTTTCGTTGAACGTGAGAAAAAAATTGCACGTGTAAAAATTACGTCGTCATAGTCAAGCGACAGCACGGTGAGACGTCCACATGCCTACGGTCGCGATGGTCAGGGAATCTCAAATTCAGTTGAATCTCCTCAACGTATGTTGTACTTACGCGTAAAACTTCGACGGCGCGATTTTCTATCTAGTAGAATGAAGATGGGAAACGATAGCAACCAATTGGAAAACCTGTACCTCCTCCACCACACGTTTCACACGCCCCTATGCTGCAACACTACCTGTGGGTGGTTGATATTAAGGGGGGAGGGGTTGGTATTGGCGCAAGTTACCTCAGAAAACTGAGGTAATTTGCGTCATAAGTGATAGGAGGGCCAGTTGATAACGAAATAACTGATTTGGGAATTGAGAAAGACTGAAGAGAACCCCGGCGTCAACAATTTCCTATTTACGAATAGAGCCGGCAGGGACCGAAGTTTAACCTATGATACGATGAATGGAGCATTGATCTTTAAAAGTGCACGCCCACATAAGAATAGGAAGAGTAAATTTTTACTCTATCTAGATAATTCTATCTTCTTCATGACCCCTTATTTTTTTATATAATTATTGTTTAATTTCTTCTGGCGATATAGGTTCATTATTTAATTTCTCTATTGCTTATTTTTCCCATCTTTATGTACTACGCTTCGTCAGCCAAATAAAGCAAAATTAATTATAATTTGAAATGTTATAACAACGCTTAATTTTATTTTGGGTTTTGAAAGCACCTAAATTGACAGTAATTGATGAACAAGCAACAAATAACAACGAAGTTATCATTAAAGAATAAAATTCAGAGGGAACTTTTTATGAGGTAATGTGTAAAATTATATGCATATGTTAGCATAATTATGTGTCAAAATTGTAAGTATTATTGAATTGATGTGTAATATGCACAGCTAATTTTAATTGTTGCCCTGAAGAAGCGTACATATAAATGCGAAACGTTGGAGAAAGATAAATCAAATAATTTATCAATTAAAGTACCTATACCTCCAGACGGAAAAAACATTAGAAGCACACAGATTGGTAAGGGGTTCAGTAAAATAAATTCTGTTGAAGAGCACAACGCTACCGCAACCTTGTTATAAAAAAATTTCCATTCCTGAGGAGCAGCAGCGCTGGTTAGATGATTAAAAATATGAATGGTTCTTAAGCAATAAAGCTTTTTGAGATTAAATTCTAATTACATGGTTAAGCAAATCTTTTATAATAAGAAGCATACCTTTGCAATATTTTATGGAATAACAGAATAAGAGCACCAAGTAAGCTTACGTTAGATTATACTGATTTGCGCAGAGCCGAAATAACTGCAGGCAAAAGTTAATGTTCCAATAGTGATTAAAATGCATGCCTTATATGACTAGAGAAATTTGGCATTTTTCGAATCAAAGATTATTATACTACTGACAAGCGCTTTTCTAAGGCCTGGTGCACACGAGCGTTTTGCGTTAGCGTTGACGAAGCGTCAGTCTACCGTGCGTTTTAGCAGTAGGCCTATTTCAAAGAACTGCGGAACTGGCCGTGCAGTAACTTTAACGGAGTCACCCGCTGATGGTCATGCAAATGTGTGAAATGCGGCCTGTCTCCCCCACATATATTTTTCCGCACTCGCATGGAATCTGGTAAACCCCTTGTGTCTTCAGGTCGATAGGATCCTTCGCCTTGAGAATGGAAAACAAGTCGTTTTCGGAAACGTCGGCCAATACCTGGTGCAGAGCCCGAGAACAATACCTATATATTATTCACCAGGAAAAACTTAAAACATAGGGTATTGACTGTAATTGGAGGGAGGGAAGACGTATAGAAACGCTGGACTTTATGAAAAGAGGCGTTCCATGAGTTGGAAAGGAATTGAATGTTGAAGACATGGGTAAGTAGCGATATAGAATACTCCCTGCTTTCAGAGTCGTGACTGCCTAAAAACCTACGACTCATTCAGTGGAATACCCACCAGTGATGATGGCAATATCTTTTCCCTTCGAGGGCATGCGGTCTGAAGACGCCTTCAACGAAGAGAGTCATCCCCAGAGCAGTTCACGTGTGCGTGACGTCATGCATGGTAAGGGTGTTGGTATATCCCGGGTATCAGTTCATTATTTATTTCTTAAGCTTTTTGCCTCCATGGCTTTTTTTGCAACAAAGTATGGGTGCACAACAGAGGTAAGCATTGCTGAAGCATCCGGTGCACGCCTCAAAAATACATCCATATGAAACGAAACACCGCTTTCTTTCCCTTTTTATTGTAAACTAACAGCCAATTGTTAAAAATAGTTACACCAACACAGTTATTTAATTTCTGAGAGTGATTTCAGTATTCCACGAGGTCGAACTTAGTCGTATAAGCACCGCAAATTTTGTGACTCGTCAAAAGGATCAACGTACTCTGGCCCCACCAGAAATTTCTTCAGGTAGTTTATAGGATAGAACTTTTATAGGATCTTAAGGTAGTTTGAGCGAAAAATCACTTCACCTAGAATTTGATGAATTTCACCTCATTTTAAAGAAAAAAACTCTCATATTTCCAAATATATCAAAATATTTACCCTTTGCTCAACTACTTGTTGAGCAATTTGCCCAAAAAAATATAAGCTTTTTTACATGAGAAACATTACGGCTGTGCGCTCCAGAGGGAGAATATTGAAAAACATTAGGAACTTCTTACTCCTGGGTTTCGTCACAAAAATAACGATGTGTAGGTTGTATATTTGCTCAACGTTTTATAAAAATTAAATAATTACAAAAATATATCCATTATTCCCGGCAGTAATTTTTATAGATTCGCAAAAAAAACCTGCTTTTATGGCTTTTCAGCCGTATGGCGTGAACAAATGAGTCTAGTTAGTGATTTACGTAGATATATTTATTTAATTACTTAGGATTTTTGACATGTATATATCTTTGCGCCATATATATTACAATATTTACTTCATATTTCTTACGGTCACTGAAATTAATAAATGAAATTCGAACACGGTCTCCGTTTCTTTTGTTTGTGCCACTATGTTTTTTACTTGTCACGCCTGTGACTCCTTATTAGATATACATATAAAAAATATATAATATACTATATATATTATAGTATGTATGTATATATATATCTCTTTGTATCCTTCTATCTTTGAGAAAGATTCTAGAGCAACCGAAATATCAACGTATAGTGTGAGTGTTCTTTTTTTATGTGTTTATATTTAATTCCGCCCCACCTGTGGCATAGTTTATTTATATTATATATATATATATATATATTATATACTAGTAAATGGGTGCTTGCAGTTTGCAAGCGGAAGGGGTAATGTGTATGATAGGACTTTGTAAATCATTAAAAACGGATGCAATAAGGTCTTACTTCTTATGGAAATGATTTTAGCTGGGTCCATTTCTGACCGAAGAATATAATAATGAGAAAATAGCATAAAATAAATGGCTCCATGACATATGTAATTTGTTCTTCTTAGTAATTATTATATTTTTCCTTTTATTTTCATACCATTGAGCAATTTTGAAGTAAAATATTTGTAATTAAACATGATTTCAGTTATTTGGCAGTTTGAAATTTAATCAATATCAGCCTAACTAAATACAATGGATTTTCACTTTTCATTTTATTTTTGTCTGATCTCAATTATTATATTTTACATATTAAACACATGGCGTAGTACTTGAATTCATAATTACAAAATCCAAGAGATAATGCAGCATAGAACATTATCATTTTACATGGTTTTGACTTGTAGAATGGCGTTTCGAGGTACATTTCAGAAAGGAGGTGCATGGGTTAATGTTTCCTGGAAAAACGGTGAGAGCAAAGCGGCCCGCAGGCTGCAAGGGTCCCCTTTTTTACATTGAATGTTAATGCTGGGGAACGAAAGTTGAAATAATCTTTAATAGCTAGACTTTTTAAAAGAATATCAGCTAATAATATAACTTAAGGATTTTAACCGTGACTGAATGAGTTCATGTTAGATATAAATGCTTTGCTTGTTGTAAATTTGTATTCGTTATATTTTGGTAACAACACTTGTGCCGTTTAGCTACTTCTAACGCATATGCATAAAATAATAATAACTAAACAATAGTTTGGTACTGAATGAATATCATTCCGGCTAAAGGAAATGAATTTTCATAATTCAATCAAGTTTTAAAAAAATGGCGCCTTTGTTATCACATATTGTGAAGATTAGTAAAGAGGCAATTAAATCTTTTATTGAAATTAATTTGGACATTAATCCGTTAAATAGGAACCTAAAAATATCATAATATTTTCTGCTGAGGAATAGTATCACTTCTATCTATTGGGGTGTTAATCAATTCATGGCCACCACCAAATACATTTTCTAAGCATCCTCATAATGAGAGTGCTGGTTATTTTTTTTGATATGGTATCAGAGAATGACTACGGTTTACAGTTGTGAGAGTGTAAATACCTAATGTGTCGTTTACAAATACTTTCTTGTAAAGTGATTAATAATTCAATTTCTTTCAAAAATTCCTTTCATTCATAGTTTGCAAAAATACAGGGTTATAAATGACCATAATTTATATATATCATCATCATAAAACAATGGAAATCATGTAGGTAAAAGCTATTGAAATACGCACGGAGAAGGTTAAATTCCCTTAAATGCAGTGTTCATAGCCAGAGTATGTACTGCAAGTCTCGGAAACAATGGAAAAATTGCCTAGCAACGGAAATGAAAAAAGATGCTGCGTTTAAACTTCATATATTTCAGTTTATCGATCGATAGAGAAAAATCGGTTGCAAGAATTAAATGCTTTGATGAATTGGCCTCATTTCAGTCAAAGAATGAAACTTGTATCTCAATTATTTCATATTTTAATGAATGAAAGAAAATTACTCTACACGTAAATTATTCGTTTTTTCCATTTAAACCCGTTAAAAAACAAAATCCTATCTGGACTCGAAACCAATGAAAAATATTGGAGTTTTCGATTTTTTTCTGACTCGACACCAAATTCAAACCCTTCCCTGAAAATCTCAATCTTCTAGCTCCATTAGAAATTCGTGTCAATGAGTGAGTCAGTCAGTCAGTGAGTCAGTTTTGTAGCTTTATATATAACTAACTAGTAAATGGGTGCTTGCAGTTTGCAAGCAAAAGGGGAAAAGTGTATGATAGTACATTGAAAATCATTAAAAACGAATGCAATAAGGTCTTACTTCTTATGGAAATTATTTTAGCTGGGACAATTTTTGACCTAAGAATATAATAATGAGAAAATAGCATAAAACGAATGGTCCCATGACATATGTACTTTGTTCTTCTTAGTAATTGCTATATTTTTCCTTTTATTTTCATGCCATTGAGCGATTTTGAAGTAAAATATTCGTAATTAAACATGATTACAGTTATTTGGCAGTATGAAATTCAATCAATATGAGCCTGAGTAAATGCTATGGATTTTCACATTTCATTTTATTTTTGTCTGATCTCAATTATTATAATTTACATATTAAACACATGGCGTAGTACTTGAATTCATAATTTAAAAATCCAAGAGATAATGCAGCATAGAAAATTATCATTTCACATGGTTTTGACTTGTAGAATGGAGTTTCGAGGTACATTTCAGAAAGTAGGTGCAAGGATTAATGTTTCCTGGAAAAACGGAGAGAGGGAAACCCGGAATAAGGTGTAAAGTGTTTCAGAAGTAAAATGGAGGAATCTGGAGCGATCCCATAGGATTTCGTAGGTATGAGCAAATGGAGGAGTGTCAAAGCTACGAAACAGTTTATGTATATGATTATAAAATATTGTAAAACGTGTATTTCGAAGGCATAATATCGTTAGAAGCGATTGAAATACGCATAGAGAATGTTATATTCCTTTAAATTCAACCTTTACAGCACGCGTATAAGGTACTGGAAGTCTCGAGAACAATGAAAAAATTGCTTAGCAACGGAAATGAAAAAAGATCGAAATTTGCATGAATTTTGCGTTTAAACTTCATATATTTCAATTTATCGATCGAGAGAGAAAAATCGGTTGCAAGAATTAAATGCTTTGATGTATTGGCCTCATTTCAGTGAAAGAATGAAACTTGTATCTTAATTAATTCATATTTTAATGAATGAAAGAAAATTACTCTACACGTAAATAATTCGTTTTTCCCATTTAAACCCGTTAAAAAACAAAATCATATCTGGATTCAAAACCAATGAAAATAATTGCAATTTTCGATTTTTTCCTGACTCGACACCAAATTTGAACCCTTCCCTGAAAATTTCAACCTTTTAGCTCGATTAGAAATGCCCAGGAATTCGTGTCAATGAGTGAGTGAGTCAGTCAGTTTTGTAGCTTTATATATATACTAGTCAATGGGTGCTTGCAGTTTGCAAGCGAAAGGCGTATGATAGTGCATTGTAAGTCATTAAAAACGAAAGCAGTATAGTCTTACTACTCATGTCAATTAAAATATTGAGGTGCATTGCTGACCTATGAATATAATTATGAGAATATAGCAGTAAACGAATAGGCACATAATATATATGCTTTGTTCTTCTTGGTAATCGCTAGATTTCTTCTATAATTTACATGTCATTGAGCAATGTTGAAGAAATATATTAGTTATTGAAAATAGTTACAGTTATTTGTCAGTTATTAATTCAATCAATATCACCCTAACTAAGTACAATGGATTTTCAGATTTCATTTTTATTTTTGTTGATCTCAATTAATATAAACAAATAGAACCTTTTAAACAAATGGTATAATATTTGAATTTATAATTTCTAAATCCACACGTCAATGCAACATGGTTCATTATCGTTTTACATGGTTTGGACTTGTAGAACAGCGTTTCCAGGTATATTTCAGAAAGGAGGTGCAAGGATATAAGTTAACCGGAAACACAGAGAAAGGGAATCCCAGGCAAATGGAATATATTTGCAGGTGTTAATCAATTCATGGTCTCCAACTAATACATTTTCTAAACATCCTTTTAATGAGAGAGCTTGTGACTATTTCCTTGATTTTAATATAATATCAGAGCATTACTACGGTTTATATATGTGTGTAATACTATGTTATTTATGGATATATTTTTGATTAATAATTCTATTCCTTTCGCTCATAGTTTGCAAGAATACAATGTTAAAAATTACTGTTTATATATGTATCATCATAAAACATTTTGAATCGTGTATGTCGAAGGCATATTATCGTTAAAATCTATTGAAATACGCACTTATGTATGCTTTATAGCCAGTATAAGGTACTGGAAATCTCGGGAACAATGGAAAAATTGCTTAGCAACGAAAATGAAAAAGATCGAAATTTGTAATAATTTTGCGTTAAAAACTTCAAATATTTCAATTTATCGATCGAAAGTGAAAAATCGGTTGCAAGAATTAAATTCTTTGATGTATTGGCCTCATTTCAGTGAAAGAATGAAACTTGTATCTCAATTATTTCATATTTTAATGAATGAAAGAAAATTACTCTGCACGGAAATTATTCGTTTCTCCCATTTAAACCCATTAAAAAACAAAATCCCATCTGGACTCGAAACTAATGAAAAATATTGGAATTTTCGATTTTTTCCTGACTTGACACCAAATTAAAACCCTTCCCTGAAAATCTCAACCTTCTAGCTTGATTAGAAATGCCCAGGAATTCGTGTCAATGAGTGAGTCAGTCAGCCAGTTTTGTAGCTTTATATATATAAACTAGTAAATGGGTGCTTGCAGTTTGCAAGCAAAAAGGGAAAAGTGTATGATAGTACATTGTAAATCATTAAAAACGAATGCAATAAGGTCTTACTTCTTATGGAAATTATTTTAGCTGGGTCAATTTCTGACCTAAGAATATAATAATGAGAAAATAGCATAAAACGAATGGTCCCATGACATATGTACTTTGTTCATCTTAGTAATTGCTATATTTTTCCTTATATTTTCATGCCATTGAGCAATTTTGAAGTAAAATATTTGTAATTAAACATGATTACAGTTATTTGGCAGTATGAAATTCAATCAATATGAGCTTAAGTAAATGCTATGGATTTTCACATTTCATTTTATTTTTGCTGATCTCAATTATTATAATTTATATATTAAACACATGGCGTAGTACTTGAATTCATAATTTCAAAATCCAAGAGATAATGCAGCGTTGAACATTATCATTTTACATGGTTTTGACTTGTAGAATGGAGTTTCGAGGTACATTTCAGAAAGTAGGGGCAAGGATTAATGTTTCCTGGAAAAACAGATAGAGGGAAACCCGGAATAAGGTGTAAAGAGCGTTTCAGAAGTAAAATGGAGGATTCTGGAGCGATCCCAACGGATTTCGTAGGCATGAGCAAATGGAGGAGTGTCAAAGCTACGAAACAGTTTATGTATATAATTATAAAACATTGTAAAACTTGTATTTCGAAGGCATAATATCGTTTAAAGCGATTGAAATACGCACGGAGAACGTTATATTCCTTTAAATTCAACCTTTATAGCACGCGTATAAGGTACTGGAAGTCTCGGGAACAATGAAAAAATTGCTTAGCAACGAAAATGAAAAAAGCTCGAAATTTGCATTAATTTTGCGTTTAAACTTCATATATTTCAGTTTATCGATCGATAGAGAAAAATCGGTTGCAAGAATTAAATGTTTTGAAGTTTTGGCCTCATTTTGGTGAAAGAATAAAACTTGTATCTCAATTATTTCATATTTTAATGAATGAAAGAAAATTACTCTACACGGAATTTATTCGTTTTTCCCATTTAAACCCGTTAAAAAACAAAATCCCATCTGGACTCGAAACCAATGAAAAATATTGGAGTGTTCGATTTTTTCCTGACTCGACACCAAATTCAAACCCTTCCCTGAAAATTTCAACCTTCTAGCTCGATTAGAAATGCCCAGGAATTCGTGTCAATGAGTGAGTCAGTCAGTCAGTTTTGTAGCTTTATATATATAAATAAACTAGTAAATGGGTGCTTGCAGTTTGCAAGCAAAAGGGGAAAAGTGTATGATATTACATTGTAAATCATTTAAAACGAAAGCAATAAGGTTTTACTGCTCATTATAGCAAAGCGGTTAAACTAAAATTGCGAAATAATAAACCAATTTTTTTTTAATCGGTGGCAGAATTTTAAATCTTGGCCTATTGGGCATATTTTTCTCTAAGTTTCATGTTTTAGGGACTTTTCATGTACAAATTCGAGAAACAATTTTGTTATGCACGGAAAATTTTAATTTTTCTCTTTAATAAACTTAAAAAAACTGAATCCTTTATGATCCGGAACTCGGAGCCATCCCGTAGTTGCTTTACATGATAATGCATTGATAAAACATTATAATTATATTAAACAACGTAATAAATATGCTTACCAAGTCCACGAAAATTATGAAAGTAGCGATTTATAAGAAATCTAAAAGAATTGGCGAAACCTAGGCTTGATTGAGTGGACACTTGAAGATGAAAATGGCATTGTAACTGAAAATTACAAGCAAGTTTTAGTTATAATGTTTCTCTGTAAAACCTGAAATGCGAGATCAACATGCTTGTGAACCTCATCATACCTCTGAAGGTTACGTGATAAACCCAAGTTAATAAAATGATCAAGAACTTCTTACCTTGAATGAATTTGTCTTTAAATTAAAATGATTAGCAGAAGTAAGCTATGCGGGCCAGAAAAATGTTTTTTTCTCGGGCCGCATAAAATATTTCATGGTTAGCAAAACGGCCCGCGGGCTCCGGGGGTTCCCTTATTTTACAATAAGTCCACAATCGATATAAATCCTATGGATGTTGTAAATTTGTTTGACGAAATATAAATAATAAATTTGAAATACGCACCAAGAAGGTTAAATTTACTTGAATGTAGCCTTTATAGCCCGTGTATAAGGTACTGGAAGTCTCGGGAACAATGGAAAAATTGCTTAGCAACGAAAATGAAAAAAGATCGAAATTTGCGTGAATTTTGCGTTTAAACTTCAAATATTTCAATTTATCGATCGACAGAGAAAAATCGGTTGCAAGAATTAAATTTTTTGATCTTTTGGCCTCAATTTGGTCAAAAAATGAAACTTTTATCACAATTATTTCATATTTTAATGAATGAAAGAAAATTACTCTACACGGAATTCATTCGTTTTTCCCATTTAAACCCGTTAAAAAACAAAATCCTATCTGGACTCGAAACCAATGAAAAATATTGGGATTTTCGATTTTTTCCTGACTCGACACCAAATTTAAACCCTTTCCTGAAAATTTCAACCTTGTAGCTCGATTACAAATGCCCAGGAATTCGTGTCAATGAGTGAGTCAGTCAGTCAGTTTTGTAGCTTTATATATATAAATAATAATAACTCGCTGCCCTAGAACCCCTTAATGGGGGGGCTTCGCCCCCTGTGGTCTGTGGGCAAAAAAACCACCACGGTGGCACCATGTTTCTAATCCACTATAATGGATATAGGGTATGGCATAAGGTTATAGGTATTACTGAGACCTACAAGAAACTGTAAACAGATTTAAGCTCCGACTTTTAGTTCAAAAGTTACAGAGGAAAAACAAAAAAAAGTTAATTTTGCGCCATGTGTCAGTGCACTACAAGTGGTAGAGAAGTTACCATGGCAGCTTGTTGGAAGCCTATACGACGGCTCGCTTCGCTCGCCTCTTTTTTTCTAAAGAAAAAAAGAACATTGGCTCGCAAAGCTCGCCAACGTTCTGGGGGCTTCGCCCCCTACACGGACATACAAGAATTCTCACTAAAAGGAATCGAACTCCATTACTTCTACTGATAAAGTTGTCTATATACCAGTACACGAGAGCAAACTGTGTTTATGAGAAAAAGTTTACTTTTGCACCATGTTACACGTGCACTATAAGTCATAGAGGGTTAAGATATGCGTAAGGTTGTAGTCCCCCACGAGATCTATAAAACCCCGTAAACAGATTTGAGATCCGACTCATTGTATAGGAGCTATTAAAAAAAATAAACCGGGTCTTCGGACCTCTGGTGAGTAAACTACGAAGCGCAGGGCGACAGGGTAAATTGCATCTTTTAGATAAGTAAATTCCTTAGTAAGATTTTTTCTTCAGATGCGATCTTCGACCGACCGTTCAAAAGTTACAGAGCGGGAACCGAGTTGATTTTGGCACCATGTTGCCTGCGAACTATAATAGATAGAGTAATAGGGCAGGCACGAGGTTGTAGATCTCGTTGAGATCTATAAAACGCTTTCAACAGATTGAATGTCCGATTCTTAGTTTGCTAGCTAACGCCGATTCAAAATAGGCACCATGTAACGTTAGCACTATAAGTAAACGGTGTGTTGCATCTTTTAGATAATTTAAAACCCTTACATGAATTTTTCATCAGATGCGATATACGACAAACCGTTTAAAAGTTACAGCGGCGGAACCGAGTGGCTTTTGGCACCATGTTGACTGCGCACTATAATAGATAGAGAGTAATGGCTGGCACAAGTTTGTAGGTCTCGGTGAGATCTATAAAACGGCATCGACAGATTGGATGCCCGACTCTTAGTTCATAAGCTATCGCCGATTCAAATTTGGCACCATGTATCATGAGCACTATACGGGATAGATAAAAATCAAAAAGGGTAGGTCTCACAGAGACATAAAAGTTTTGTAGAAAGTATTTTTCTATAGGGATCTTAGTTTCGGAGATAAAAAATAATTAACGAAAAAAAAAGAAATTTTTAACGAAATTTTGTTTTCGAGGACCTCTGGTGGTAAAAATATTAAACGTAGACCCTTGAGATTTGTTGCCTACGAACTATAATAGTTAGTAGGCAAAGGTGGACGTAATAATGTAGGTCTCGGTGAGATCTATAAAACGCCGTCGACAGATTGGACGTCGGACTCTTAGTCTGTTAGCTATCGCCGATTCAAAATTGGCACCATGTAACGTTAGCACTATAAGTTTACGGTCAGTTGCATCTTTTAGATAATTGAAAACCCTTATATGAATTTTTCATCAGATGCGATATGCGACCGACCGTTTTAAAGTAACAGCGCGAGAAAAGAGTTGATTTTGGCACCATGTTGCCTGCGAACTATAATAGATAGAGAAATAGGGCAGGCACGAGGTTGTAGATCTCGTTGAGATCTATAAAACGCCTTCAACAGATTGAATGTCCGATTCTTAGTTTGTTAGCTATCGCCGATTCAAAATAGGCACCATGTAACGTTAGCACTATAAGGAAACGGTGTGTTGCATCTTTTAGATAATTGAAAACCCTTATATGAATTTTTCATCAGATGCGATATGCGACCGACCGTTTTAAAGTTACAGCGCGAGAAAAGAGTTGATTTTGGCACCATGTTGACTGCGAACTATAATAGATAGAAGGTAAGGATTGCCGTAATGTTGTAGGTCTCGGTGAGAACTATAAGGAAACGGTGTGTTGCATCTTTTAGATAATTGAAAACCTTTATAAGTATTTTTCTTCAGATTAGATATACGACCGACCGTTCAAAAGTTACAGCGCGGGAACCGAGTTGATTTTGGCACCATGTTGCCTGCGAACTATAATAGATAGAGAGTTAGGGCAAGCACTAGATTGTAGATCTCGTTGAGATCTATTAATCGCCGTCCACAGATTGAATGTCCGATTCTTAGTTTGTCAGCTATCGCCGATTCAAAATAGGCACCATGTAACGTTAGCACTATAACGAAACGGTGTGTTGCATCTTTTAGATAATTGAAAACCCTTACATGAATTTTTCATCAGATGCGATATGCGACCGACCGTTTTAAAGTTACAGCGCGAGAAAAGAGTTGATTTTGGCACCATGTTGCCTGGGAACTATAATAGATAGAACGTAAATATTGCCGTAATGTTGTAGGTCTAGGTGAGATCTATAACACGCCGTCGACAGATTGGAGGTCGGACTCTTAGTCTGTAAGATATCGCCGATTCAAAATTGGCACCATGTACCGAGAGCACTATACGAGATAGAAGAAAACAAAAAATATTTAATTGTAGGTTTTACAGAAACATAAATGTTTTGTAGGTAGTGTTTTTCTATCGGAGTCTTAGTTTCGGAGATAAAAATTAATTTACGAGTCGGCCATTTTGAATTTTTTTGGGTCACTTCCGGTTCAAAATTCAAAGTTTTCCCATTTTTTCCTACGATGAATTTTGCCAAAGAACGTTCACAAAAATTTTCAGATGAACAAGCTTGCGGAGTGAAAGTAGTTTTAAAATTGATTCAATATTAATTGAGATATTTAAGATTAAAATAGTCGAAATTTCAAATTTTTTTACGCCGCTGCGAAACGAAATCTGATTGGCTTGACGTCATTTTCTCTGAGTGATAGACGGATGTGAGGGAGAAAGTGACTAACTGTAGAAGAATTACTAACGTATATTTAAAGATTTTTCATTGAAAATAAAGACTATGGCGTGCAATGGTTTTATTAAAACCACATAAGATAATTTACCCAAAGTGGATATGTTTACGGTAGGCGTTTTAATGAAGAAGGACGAGCGATTTAATGCTGCGGAAATTCGTTGAGCTTAAGTCCAAAAAATGTAAGCCTAAAGTTTGCTTTTAAAATCGTCATTACTGTTTTATATCATTTTTGATACATATAATTATGTATTTGGTGTTTGAACTTTATTAACTGTTTTTCCAATACATTCATAATCATTATGATACTTATTTCTTTATCGAAGTCCATATCAGTCCATGCAACAGTAAACAAACAGTATCTTAGTAACATATCAACATAACACAGTACTTGCCAAATGTTTGTGCTGCCAATACTCGACACACCTAAAACGTTAATTTTTTATTTGCTTATTAATGATTGTTTGTAGAGGAGGTTTCTAGAAGTGGCTTCTCTGCTATAGAAATGCCTAAAAATAGATTCTCATCTCCTAAATGTCTATTCAAAGTTTAATTTAAGTGTTGTTATATTTTAAAGCTTCTCGTGAGAGTTATGGTGATAATGCTATAGGATACGTCCAAGTAAAGAGAGATGGACCACTGTGCACAGTCATTGCAAGAATATGTCCAGAACACAAAGTGCGGAGTAAAGCATACATTTTTACCGGTGGACATTGAGGAATCCAAGGAAGAAATTTCAATCATTCAATGTCGTGATTGCGTGAATAAATTTCTTGTTCGGTGTTTCAACCGATGTATTCGTACATTGTGGCACAAAACACCATCTCTATCCCTTACTTAGATGCCATTTAAAGGCATATCTAGAAACGCGAACACGTCAGAAACTAATGTCGCCGCATTTGTTACCACTGTAAGCATAAGGAAACGCCTGGGTCTAAATGTAAACAGCGAAAATGACGTCACAGGCCATTCGGTTGTTTTCGGAGTGTGCTCGGGAGCTTTCGTAACCTTCTACTTTCTTTACCTTTGAAAACCGAAATTCATACAATTTGATAAGAAAATTTTTAGCCAATGCAATAAGTTCAAGTAACTGAATCAGAATATCGATAGTTTGAAATACGTGGAAAATACCCAATTATGAGAATATAGCAGTAAATGAATAGGTACATAATATGCTTTTTTCTTCTTGGTAATTTCTAGATTTCTTCTATAATTTACATGCCGTCGACCAATGTTGAAGAAATATATTAGTAATTGAAAATGGTTACATTTATTTGGCAGTTCTTAATTTGGTGAATTTCAGCCTAAGTAAATACAATGGATTTTCACATTTCATTTTTATTTTTGATGATCTCAATTATTGTAAACAAATGGAACCTTTTAAGCAAATGGTATAATATTTGAATTCGTAATTTCTAAACCCAAGCGATAATGCAACATGGTTCATTATCGTTTTACATGGTTTGGACTTGTAGAACAGCGTTTCCAGGTATATTTCAGAAAGGAGGTGCAAGGATTTAAGTTAACCGGAAACACAGAGAGAGGGAATCCCAGACAAATGGAATATATTAGCAGGTGTTAATCAATTCATGGCCTCCAACTAAAACATTTTCTAAACATCCTTTTAATGAGAGATCTTGTTTCTTTTTCCTTGATTTTAATATAATATCAGAGCAATACTACGGTTTATAGATGTGAGAGTATAATACTCTTGTCATTTATGAATATATTTTTGATTAATAATTCTATGCCTTTCGTTCATAGTTTGCAAGAATACAATGTTTATATATATATATATATATATATATATATATATATATATATATATATATATATATATATATATATATATATATATATATATATATATATAAAACTTCCAGGAGAATCACTCGGGTGATAAACATACAGTATGCCAAGAGGGTGGCCGATAAAAAATATAAACACGGAAAAAAGAACACTTACAGATAAAAACTTCCGATATTTCGGTGAAGACTAGCTCCACCTTTCTCAAGGTTTAAAGTAGGAATGAAGAAAAGGAGAGAGATTGAGGTATGGGAGGGGAAAGAGGGGGAGACGAAGGTGTAAGAGGGGAAGGAGGGGAAAGAGGGAGAGAGGAAGGTGTAAGAGGGGAAGGAGGGGAAAGACGAAGAGCGGGGAGAGGGCGTGGAGGAAGCAGGGAGAGATGAGATGAGGGGGAGGGAGAAACTAGTGTGATTTATTGAGTCCAGGGGGCGAGAAAGCCTGGTGGATTAAAATACAAGAAGATTCAAGATCTTTGAGCTGAAGGGGAGAGGAAGAAGGGGGAAGGGAAGCAAGTAGACCGACTTTAAAAGTGTTATTGAAAGTGGAGTTGTGGGAGGAGACGTGAATGGCGAATTTTAATCCACCAGGCTTTCTCGCCCCCTGGACTCAATAAATCACACTAGTTTCTTCCCCTCTTACACCTTCCTCTCTCCCTCTTTCCCCTCCTTCCCCTCTTACACCTTCGTCTCCCCCTCTTTCCCCTCCCATACCTCAATCTCTCTCCTTTTCTTCATTCCTACTTTAAACCTTGAGAAAGGTGGAGCTAGTCTTCACCGAAATATCGGAAGTTTTTATCTGTAAGTGTTCTTTTTTCCGTGTTTATATTTTTTATCGGCCACCCTCTTGGCATACTGTATATATATAATATCTTCTGAGAAACCGCACTCGGCGAATAAAAACACAAATATAAATATACTTTTAAAACACAGGCACACGAAAATTAAAAGGACACTCACAGAATAATTTGCAGACGTTTCGACGGGCAAGCCGCCATCGTCAACGACAAGAGACTAACTAGTGGTCTGTTACCTCGGGGGGGGGGGGGGGGAAGCGGAACAGGAGAAGGGAAGGGGACTGGTGGGGAGCGGGAGCAAGGGGTTGCTATTGGTCAGTGGGCCAAGATAAGCCCGGGCGATTCAAATGCTCTTAAGCACCAGATGAAAGCCATCTCGCGAGTCCTCAGTTCAATATTAGTTGCTGATTCGGGGAGAGCTTCTAATATAGAGAGAGAGAAACATTTATTGAAGGTCTTACGATTGGAAGCGGTATGTTTAGGAATGGGATCAATGAAGGGAGGACATGTGGTGGAGTGGCGGTGCCCATTCATTCGTATTGAAAGCGGGGTAGTACATTCGCCAACATAAAATGCCGGGCAGAAATTGCACGAGAGACGGTAAACGATATTCGTGGAAGTACAGTTGGCTGCTGAGGAAGATTTATTGGAAGAGGGCGTAGCAGAAGAGCGTAGGTGGGAGCAACATTTGCACCGAGGACGGTTGCAAGTTGTGGAGAGTGGTGGAGAGGGGGCGGTCGGTTGAAGGGAGGGTTTAGTAGATTTTAAGATATCTCGCAGGTTTGCGGGACGCTTAAAAAATACTGTGGGACATGAAGGTAATAGGAGGGCAGTGGAATTATTATTCTTTAAAATTGGGTATAGATCGCGGAGGATGTTTCTGATTTTATGGGAGCCAGGGAAGAATGTGGTGATGAGGCTGAGTCTGTCAGGATGGTGGGTTTTGGCCCGAGGGGTGTAATTGGCAGAGGGGGGCAGGATTTGATTGGTAAGAAGCTTTTTGGGGTACTCACGTTCTCTGAGGGAGTGATATAGGTTATCGGTGTATTGTTGAAGGGAGTAGGCGTCGTTACAAATTCTGTGGCCGCGGACAGAGAGGGAATATGGAATGGAGCGTTTGGTATGTGGTGGATGGCAGCTATTAAAATGAAGGTAAAGGTTATGGTTAGTGGGTTTTTTATGGACGGAGGTGATGAATTTGTTGTTTTTTAGTAGGATATTAACATCCAGAAATGTGATGGAAGAGTCAGAGACGGAAGAGGTGAAAGAAACCGAAAATGAAGAGTTTAGCACAGAAATGAAGGAAGATAGAGATTCACGGCCATGAGGCCAAAGAACAAAGATATCATCAATATAGCGGGCCCAGAAGAGAGGTTTGAGGGGTTGGTTTTTGAGGAAAGTGCTTTCAAGATGGCCCATGAATAGATTTGCATAAGAAGGTGCCATGCGAGTACCCATGGCGGTCCCTTTGATCTGAAGGAAAACTTGATTGTTGAAGGAAAAGGCGTTTTTAGTTAATACTAATTCTGTTAATTTAACAATAAAGTTGGTGGAGGGAAGATGTGGTTTAGGGCGTTGGGAGAGATAAAAACGGAGAGCTTCAATTCCTTCATGATGGGGTATACTCGTATAGAGGGAAGTGACATCTATTGTGGCCATAAGAAGGTCAGTGTTAGTAGGGATAGGGATGGCGTGCAGGAGGTCGAGGAAGTGGTAGGTATCTTTGATGAAGGAGGGGAGAGACATAACTAATGGTTGCAGTTAATGATCAATCAGTGCTGAGATCCGTTCAGTGGGGGAGTTGATGCTAGAGACAATAGGGCGACCGGGATTGTTGGTTTTATGAATTTTAGGAAGCATATAGAAATGGGGCGTTTTGAAGTTAGAGGGTGAGAGGATGGCGATTTCGGAGGGAGTGAGGCCTTCGGCTGGTCCGAATTCCTCCAGGAATAAAGTTATCCAAGACCCAAACGCTGATTTCCAGGAAGATATAACTTATTAAATATAATAATTAATATTAATATAATTATTAAACGATAATGGTTCATTATCGTTTTACATGATCTGGACTTGTAGAACAGCGTTTCCAGGTATATTTCAGAAAGGAGGTGCAAGTATTTAAGTTAACCAGAAACACAGAGAGAGGGAATCCCAGGCAAATGGAATATATTAGCAGGTGTTAATCAATTCATGACCTCCAACTAATAAATTTTCTAAGCATCCTTTTAATAGGAGAGCTTGTTACTTTTTCCTTGATTTTAATATAATATCAGAGCATTACCACGGTTTACAGATGTGAGAGTGTAATACTAAGCATTTATGAATATATTTTTGATTAATAATTCTATTCCTTTCGCTCATAGTTTGCAAGAATACAATGTTAAAAATTACTGCACATGTATCATCACAAAACATTGTGAATTCGTGTAGGTCGAAGGCATATTATCGTTTAAAGCTATTGAGGTACGCACTAATGCATGCTTTATAGCAGTATAAGATACTGGAAGTCTCGGGAACAATGAAAAAATTGCTTAGCAACGAAAATGAAAAAAAGATTGAAATTTGCATGAATTCTGCGTTGAAACTTCAAATATTTCAATTTATCGATCAATAGAGAAAAATCGGTTGCAAGAATTAAATTCTTTGATCTTTTGGCCTCATTTTGGTCAAAAAATGAAACTTGTATCTCAATTATTTCATATTTTAATGAATGAATGAAAATTACTCTACACGGAATTTATTCGTTTTCCCCATTTAAACCCATTAAAAAACAAAATCCAATCTGGACTCGAAACCAATGAAAAATATTGGGATTTTTGATTTTTTTCTCACTCGACACAAAATTCCAATTCTCCCTTTAAAATTTCAACGTTATAGCTCGATTAGAAATGCCCAGGAATTCGTATCAATGAGTGAGTCAGTGAGTGAGTCAGTTTTGTAGCTTTATATATAACTAACGAGTAAATGGGTGCTTGCAATTTGCAAGCAAAAGGGGAAAAGTGTATGATAGTACATTGTAAATCATTAAAAACGAATGTAATAAGGTCTTAATTCTTATAGAAATTATTTTAGCTGGGTCAATTTCTGACCTAAGAATATAATAATGAGAAAATAGCATAAAACGAATGTCTATATGACATATGTACTTTGTTCTTCTTAGTAATTGCTATATTTTTTCTTTTGTTTTCATGCCATTGAGCAATTTAAAGTAAAATATTTGTAATTAAACATTATTACAGTTATTTGGCAGTTTGAAATTCAATCAATATCAGCCTAACTAAATACAATGGATTTTCACATTTCATTTTATTTTTGCTGATCTCAATTATTATAATTTACATATTAAGCACATGGCGTAATACTTGAATTCATAATTACAAAATCCAAGAGATAATGCTGTATGGAACATTATCATTTAACATGGTTTTGACTTGTAGAATGGCGTTTCGAGGTACATTTCGGAAATGAGGTGCAAGCATTAATTTTTCCTGGAAAATCAGAGAGAGAGGGAAACCCGGGATAAGGTGTAAAGAGTGTTTCAGAAGTAAAATGGAGGAATCTGGAGCGATCCCAACGGATTCCGTAGACATTAGCAAATGGAGGAGTGTCAAAGCTACGAAACAGTTTATATATATCATTATAAAACATTGTAAATCGTACAGGTTGAAGGCACAATATCGTTAAAAGCTATTGAAACACGCTCCGAGAAGGTTATTTTCTCTTAAATGCAGCATAGCCTGTGTATAAGGTACTGGAAGTCTCGGGAACAATGGAAAAATTGCTTAGCAACGAAAATGAAAAAAGATCGAAATTTGCATTAATTTTGCGTTTAAACTTCGTATGTTTCAGTTTATCGATCAATAGAGAAATATCGGTTGCAAGAATTAAACTCTTTAATCTATTGGCCTCATTTTGGTCAAAGAATGAAATTTTATCTCAATTATTTCATATTTTAATGAATGAATGAAAATTACTCTACACGGAATTTTTTCGTTTTTCCCATTTAAACCCATTAAAAAACAAAATACTATCTAGACTCGAACCTAATGAAAAATATTGGAGTTTTCGATTTTTTCCTGACTCGACACCAAATTCAAACCCTCCCTAAAAAATTTCAACCTTGTAGCTCGATTAGAAATGCCCAGGAATTCGTATCAATGAGTGAGTCAGTGAGTGAGTCAGTTTTGTAGGTTTATATATATAAATAATATATATATATATATATAAAGCCTATATAAATCGTCTTAATCTTAAAAGTACCGTGCAAGCTACCTCCAGAGTGTGAGTCATGGGGTGATTCCAATGCAGGCATACATTACTCGTGCGAGTTGAAGTTAGAACCCCTTGCGCTCCCCTTTCATCCTAGGAGCAGACAACAAAAGCAGTTATGAAAATAGAACTCGACCAAACCGGAAACTACGCTGGCGAAATTGCTAGCATACAGAATAATGGCTAAGGTACCACTACTGATTAGTATTAAATATACTATTACTTCATGGATTGCACTATATATCCTTTCACGAAGAATATAATCACACGTGACATTTCAAACGGGTGGAGGTGTTAGTAATAATGATACGCATGTGATTCAAAGTACAAGTTCAAATTCTACCTAGCAATGGTGGGAATATCATACTAATGACCTATCGTAATTATCTACTAACCTAACCTCCCCCCCCCCCTACTTTCCTTTCCCTCGCTTCCCCACCCCGCCTATTCACTAATTTGACAAGTTCCTACCAACCGCTTCCATACCCTTCCCCACCCCCTCCCAACCCATTCAGTATATAACTATGTCCCTATGTTTTTTGTACCACTAGTCTTTGAAGATGATACAGTGTATCGAAACTAGTCGACGATTAAAGTAAATTTGTAGAAAAAGCAAAGAATTTCAATTTCCTTCTTTATCGAAATTATTATTATTTTCCGCGGAAAAAATATCATTTTAATTCAACTCATTCTGCTTTCTATTTCCTTAACCTCGTAGTCGTACGACTACCACTAGCGCAGCATGCTCCCAATCAGAAAACTGGACCCACAAAGTGGAAGAGACCCGCCGCGATGCGAGGGCACCAGTAACCTCTCTCTCCACCCCCTCCCAAACACGTTCCCCTCCCACCCACCCCCTCCTCCTCCTCCCCGGGGGCCCACCCATTTGCTGTCCGGGCGGGCGACTGACGGTTTCTTCTCTTCTTTGTCCCGAGTCGTGACGGCCCGGGGCGGCCGAGAGTCATCCCGTTGTCGGCCGGGGAGTGGCCAGTGACCAGGTTCAGATGACCTCACGCGAGCCGCGGGGCCGGACCTACTCGCCTCGCCACTGCGGTCACATCGGAGCAATTATGCCTTCCCCCCCATGAATTCCTTCCCCTCTCCCTGCAAGGATGAATACGCCCTCAAGTTCGGAGATTAACCGAAACCAGTCGAGCAAATGAATGATAGTTTTAATGCCAGAGAGGAGGAGTTTAAGGAGCGAAATGCGAAGCACCTACAAAACCACAATCAAATTTGTTTTGATTTTTAGCATTTCAGAGTGTTGCACGATTTCACGTTCTTCCTTACGGTAACACAATTATGTTAATCGTGAAAAAGCGTTACTACTGTAAATTATAAAGAGTGTAATACAAAAAATACAATATAAAGCAATAGCCTTCGATTCATTTGAGATTCAATTACAATATTTTATTTAAAGTTAATAAAAGTGTCGCAGGAACGGATTGGATAAATAAAAAGTGAAGTATATTCTTAATTAAAGCAGTTGCAAACATTAGCATGGCCTTACAATACACGTTCTAAAATATGTGACTAATATGTACGAAGAGAAAGAGCCTTCAATACTGAAACATTCCTCCGATAGAGAACTTATAGGTTTAGGATACATTTCAGCGCCAACAAGAAGGTACACGAGAGTGATAAATCGCCAGTTCACGTGAACCCCGCGCATTAACTATTGAACGAAGAGCTGAACTCGTGAAAAAAGCTTAAGTAGTATGTACGTACTTGAAAGAAGTTGCAAATAAATTTGGCTAAAATTTCTGAGACCAACAATAAACTAAACACTTCTATATGGATTTTATTGATATTATCCATTAATATGAAAACGTTTGTTATACTTTTATAATGGATTGCATAAAAGATTCATCGACATAATTTCAAGTATTAAGACAAACAAATATCACACATACTCATTGGGTACACTCTGATGGATGACAGCATTTTTAAAAACAATTAAAATAGGGTAAGGGATGGTTTCAATGACCGAAGATGATCAAGGACGGAATACATTTGACAAATTATTGAGGGCGTTTAAATGAAGACAGTGCGAAATATTTTTTAAATTATAATTATTATAAATTGTGTTTTGCGCAGCCGACATTTGATCACCCAAGTACCTATATCCCGGTTTCTGCATTGAGTAGAGGAAAACTATAAAATTAAGAGACAACGTGAAGGTAGGCTACGAGCAACATTCTCATTTGTAACACGGGATAGTAATAGCTGTGATGAATGATGACATACGCTGCAAATCGCAATTTCCATGGACAGGACGAATACGAATTTAAATGCTAACCTGAAGATATTCAGGGATCATCCTTATTAAAAAAGTATTTGCTATCAAGAAACGACACATCTATTAAAATCTCTTGTAAAATATGGGATGTGATTTAATAATAATAGCACACAAGCAATAAGATTATCAGAAAAAGAAAGCTATGTTTGACATAAATGTAGGAGGGAATGGGTAACTAATAATTCTAAGTAAAGCAGAAAAGGAAATATTGGGCGCATATTCTCGTAAATATATTGCCAGGGAAAGTGCGCTGTAAAATTAAGACAATCCTCAACATGATGGAAGCGAATGCAGGGGACCCGAAGAGATTTCAAGAAAGGAATAGTGAATATTCAGATGAAGATTGGTTCCATCTTCTCCTTACGGGATTTCGGTGGCGTCGTTGCTGTAGAAAACAACGAAAGCAACGACACGACCGGAATCCAGGAAGAAGAAGATGAAACCTCTTCCGACGCATCGCGGAAAACATAGAGAAGAGAATTTGGATGAGTAGATTGGCTTTGCGAGCACTGAAACGACCTTGAAGGGAATTGAAGAGAGAGAGGATTGGAGGCACTTGGGATGTCACCCTCAACTCCCGTATTTGTTTCACGATACGTACAGCATCTTCTATGATTTGTACACACCTGCTTTATCAGCCAGGTCCTAGGTATAGAGAAGGAATAAAAATTTTAAATGACAGAAAGAAAGACGCGATATTTCTCGGCATTGCGAAGGGGAGAAGAAGCTACTGGATAAGAAAGTAGGTTGGCTGTGTAGGGATTAATTAACTCTGTCTTGGATGTAAGGAAAAGATTGGTGTGATGCTTAGTGAAGTGTATCATTATATACGACGGTGAAGCGTAGATCTTGTGGAAGGTAGAAATGGACAGATTTGGGGCTTGTAAGATGTGTTATTGAAGGAGGGTCGTGAAAAATAAATGGGTAGAAAAATCAATAAGGCTCTTGACACTGTAAAAGAAAACAGAAAAATACTTAATATATCTTATGAGTCCGGAAAGAGAACTGTATCGGTTTTATGTTTAGACGTAGATGGCTTGTAATTGCGGAGACCGAGGGAAAAGTTAGGAGTGAAAAATATAAGGGGAAGATGAAACTGATGGACGAAGAGAGGAGGCTGTTAGCGAAGAAAACTGACGCCGAGCCGTGATGTACGGAACATTCGTCTCGGTAGAGCACCATGTGAAGATTGCCTTAAACTGTTGATATGTCTAAGTTTTTATGCGGTAATTTAATTCTACATTGGATCCAGTAAGGAGGTTTTCACAACAATTCCTCTCTCATACTAATAAAACATCTAAGATAGAAAATTCACTCACCTTGGCTAAGATCAAATACTGAAATTTCAAGTATCACTGCATTTCCAACACTTTGATGGGTTTATTATTCTAGGTGGAAATGAGAGAAGATAAAACAACATGAAATTTAAATTAAGAGAAGTTGAGTACGAAGGGAGGTAGAAAGTGGATCTGAAGAAATAAAAAGGCAAAAGTAAAGAAATGCCTTGGAAACTAATCAGCACAGTTTAATACCTCCAGATCAGGTATGATAATCACAATCATAGCAAAAATATTTTGTGCGTCTCCATCAGTTTTCATTTTACTGGCCTAGATTTAGAAGTTACCATGTCACTGTCAAACCAAAAAATCTGTGTACCACGAGCCTTTACATATTTATCAATGAAGAAGAGGGCAACGATGAAATTAGACGATTAGAAGAATTAGATATATTTCTGAGAATACCCGGAAGAATAATAAAAACAGTAGTGAGAACTATCAAAGTGTAACTAAGATGGGAACACCTCCATACACGATGCAAGCAGGCGAGATACAGGAAGGAAAAAGAAAACCGAGTGAAATTCTGAGATTGATGAGATTATTCAGCCACACAAATATAAATTGCTTAATTCAACCACCCAGATATCTTCACCATATCATCATAGAATCGCCATATAATAATGATAGTTCTCGAAGTTACATGTATCGACGGAAGTGACAAGATATGTACGACTTTCTTTCGATATCGGCGGCGACAATATGCGCGTTGAGTCGTAGAGTACTTAATAACGCTACATAGGTAGTGAAGTTGTAATACGATATGAATCGAGAATCATTTCACGAGAACTATTTTTAAATATTCCTTCATGGTTCATATGTTATTAATTCAAAAACAGTTCAGCCGCAATTCATCTACGGTGAACATTCTTTGAACATTCTATGAAGTATTCCAATGATTGTTCTTTGCACTATCTGTGAGTGCCATTTGAACGTTCATTGAATGTCCTTCTTGAATGATCTTTAAACGTTTAAATAGTCTTAACTGAACTTTCTTTGGATATCTTTTGGACAATTAATTCCCCACTGGGATATGACAAGAAGACAACAGGACTGTTTCATTGAAGTTTCCTATTTCCGTCGTACAGTTAGTGAACACAATAAAACTAAGACAAGGCCAACGAAAGTTTAAATAAAGCGTGTTTTATGCATATGTTTAAATATGCATAAAATAGATTATTAATTTAAAATAAGAATGAAATGGCTGTTTTCTTGACACCGACTGCCACACGCCCATTTGACGGTCCACGGGGTAAAACGCGTCCTTATCTGAAGGGAGTTTTAAGGCGTGCCCAAGGGAAAGGGCGGGAGGGGGGGGGAGGGCTTCAATAATAATCGTATAGAGTGCTTCGAGGCGATTGGAAATCCAGCAAAAATGTTGCGGTCGGTCCCAAAGGGAAGGTGCACACGCGGGGAGAGTGAAATGGGCGGTGCTGGTGCGGAAGGGCAGGAGAGGGGCCAGCGGAGAGAGAGAGGCGGGGTGCCCCGCGAGTAATGCAATGACATCACCCCGGAGCGCCACAGAATGTAGGACTGCCCCGACGCCGAGGAGTTCACTGACCACCGTCGACCACGGCCTCCTCTCTCTCCCACGAGAGGGGAGGTCAATAGGGGGGAGGCGTTGAATAAGAAGCCCGAAGGCGACACTGTCGCTGCGAGAGCCTCCTCCCCCCTTCCATATCCATCCTCCCACCCCCGTGACAGACTCCCTTGCTCCGGGACCTGCATGTTTCTTATACCACGTGCGGCTCGTTATTCTCGGCGAGAGGAGGAATTTGCGAGTCATCTTTGAAGGAACTTGGCTCCATCAGACCAGCGGCAAAACAAATCCCAAGTCTCCTCAAAGGATTGTAATTTCAGGCTAGTTAATTTATGCCGCAAGTCTATAACGATTCATTGAGGGAAGGGTTCCCAGGTTGTCCCACCGAGTAAGGTAGGTTTAGGGTATCGTGGATGCGACAAGTTCAGTCGTTTGCCCCTCACGCAACCCATCATCAAAAGGAACTAAGAGCATAAGTAGCTTCAAATAATTTGTAAAATTAAAAGGAAAACAACAAAAATGTGACCGTCTATTAAGCCATGCGGTAATTTTTTTTCAAAACTTTGAAACAGGTTAGGTTATCGGAATCGCCACTTGGAATAAATGATATCTATATCACCACTGATACCTAGCATGTTCTGCACTTCCCAATAATAGTTGCACTCCGTAAGGAGGTGTCTTATTGTGAAAATCCATCCATCTATCTTCGTCGTTACAGGCTTCGTTGACGTTGCCTTTCCCTTTTTAGCTTAGAACTCCCTGGACTGGGAAAGCTTTTAAGGGCGGAGATTGCATGTGTGTACGAAATCTATTGGTACTTAAATGTGTATTATACGTTTTATTAGTTGACCTTAAGTTTTCATTATCCTTGGGATTTATTTTTTTTGTATTGCATGGAATAATTATTATTTTATTTTAATTTTTATTGAATTATTTCTCTCTTTTATATTAGATTTATATAAATATTTATTTATATATATCAACCCCTTACATATATTTTTTATCATCTTTTCTCAAAACAAGGGTGTGTTATGGTAGTTTTTTTTGATAATATAGAGGTTATAATTTACTATTTTGTCTTTCTGCTAATCAGGTACAGGGAGTAAGAGATATCTTGGAGGTTGAAGGGCTTAAGGGTCGGTTTGTCGGTGATTGGGTGGAAGTGGTCAAGAGGTCGGGAGGGTTTAGGTAAATGATTGAGGGATGGATTTTTACTTTTTTGCGTTTTGAAGGAAAGTGGGTTGTGAGTCACAGTCGTCGCAGCAGGTCGGAATATCCCCCCGTGAAGAGATGTGTCCGCGTTTAAGCGTTGTGTCCTATCCTAAAGCACGCGACAAAGAATCCTTCCCTCCAACCGTCACCGACTGATTCCCACACCGGCTCTCAGGGTCGTTTGGCACCGACGCAACGTGTCGAAGGCTGAATCTGCCGTAGTCTCCACGTTGTGAAGGCACCCTGAAGACAATGGCAGGCTCAAAATTTAGGCTACAATCAGGCTTGAGACCCGACAGAGAAAACTCAGGAAAAACCAAGAGAACCTTCAACTCGACAATTCGATGAAAGTTTGTTCGAAGGTAATAAAATATAAAAATATGAGTGGTTCTCTCTCCCATTGGCCCGACTTCGATACTATAGAATTCAGTTCCCGGTAAATGCTTTGCATAACTCCACGTCATCAAAGAATCTCGGCGACTGTGTGGGTCTAAACGGTTATAGAAATTTATAAGGACCAGGAATTTCCAACGGGTAAAGCTCCATCAACCTTTAATTTCTTGAATAGTCTTAGGTATCGCAAATTGTGACATAAAGAGTGGAAAATTCTGGCAAGCTAAGCTTGTCTCAACCTTCACAGTAGTTGGTTGAAAAGTCTTTAGTATCATAAGTTGTGATTAGGACTTGAGTGTTTCCGGTGAAATGTCTTTTGTATCACAAATGATGGAATCATGCCATACAGGCCCTAACGTCGGATCTGAAGCCCCTACGGTCAACTTCCGAAAAAAAAGGCCCTTAAAGTCGCCGCCGCGGCACGATGAAGTCATCCTCGTGTCGGGCCTTTTCGTTATCAGCGTTTGGGATTGGGGGGAGTGGAGAGGGGCTGGGGGGGGAATGGGAGATTGTCTCCGAAGTGGGGTGAGGAGTGTCACCAACCAGCGCCACCACACGGCCCCACCAAGGAACTGGTTCTCGAACTCTTCTCCTTGGCTCGGTCAGGCGGAATTTGTGAACAGTGGAAGCCACAACGAAGCTTCTTCTTATTCTCAAAACATCACTGAGTGGTTATTAATGCAAAGCTGTATCGATGAGCATATTGCTATTGACAGTTTTAGCCTTTCCGGGTCCTACTAGGGTACCCTTGGTTTCTCATTTCTCCAATCAGTTGAACCCCTTATCAGTATGACATACTTTGCTTTTTAATTAGATTTTCTCACCGAATCCTGCACCATGAAGCGTGTGCCCCAAAATATGCGCGCCCCAGGTTTGTAAACCGTAGCTCTAGAGTCTAGGCGAAGGATTACCTATTGGACACGAGTTTTTTATAGTACAATTGTTAACTCTCACTTCATTGTCTTCAAGTCTTTCCCTCTGTCATTTGTGGTATTCCATAAGAAGACAAGGGGATTGGTGAACGAAGGGATACAAGAGATTGAACATTTGAAACAAAAAAATTTATCCATCCAACGGCTTGCTAAGTCCCGGAATCAAACTGCAATGGATTTACAGAGTCAAGCTTTGCTATAAAATGGAATCGGTAGCAAAGGAAACTTTCAATCTAATGCGCGATACAATCGAATTTTAAAGTTAAGTTGTGTTTCACAAAATACAGCAAAATGTATCTGCTACGACAATTTCTAGAGCGCAAGTAACTCAGCACAAAATCTAAGAATTGTATCCATTTTTAATTTAACTTTAAGTTTTATTTTTTTTAAAGGAACGGGAAGGGGAATGACAAAAAAATGACAAAACTAACTGTAACCTAAAATTAACTGTAATCTGGGTATCAGAGGTAACTTAACTGCGTTATTTTTCTTTTAATTTTCTTTATACTTTCTCCTTAAATCTCGTGGCATATACGCCAGTTTTCAATTCAGTTTTACCTTCATATACCGTGCATTTAAGCAGCCACAGTCGTGATTTTATTGCATATTTCATGGCAGAAATTTCCTAGCACGAATCATCATTGAAATACTACCCGCCCGAAGCTCTTTGGATCAGTTTTCACACGCGCGATGTACTTTCCATCGTGATTCAGGTATGGGGGGGATGCTCATGGGAAAATTCCGTTTCAAGTTGCCATTTCAAAATTATCCTTTTCATTCCTTAATACTTTCACAGCGCTCATTTTTAAAATATCACTTTCTTACGCCGACGGAAATTATATTCAACATAAGTCTTGCGAAGGAAATATTTAGAATGTAACCTATAATGTCGACCAGGTCTATGTATTATATGTAATAATTTTACGATTTAGCTCCAAGAGAGAAAATTACATATGAACCTACATGATGTTTAGGAAGTAAAAGTATAAGGTAGTTCCTTCAATCAAACTCTCTATCATCGGATTTTATGGCACCTCTATTTTCCTCAAGTTTAGCTACCTGTAATGTTGAATTCGATGTGAATGGAAGCAAGCATCCAGATAAATGTCGTAGGCTCACGTCGCAGTTGCCATTTAGGCAAAAATCATTATGTCACTTAATGCTTTGAATAGCTATTTATGAACGTAATATGTGTAAAATCAGGCGCCGTATAATAACATGCTCTGTCCGATTACGTGGAGTGGATTATGAGGACACCCGAAAAGGTCCTGCTGGGAATTATATTATCGTTGCTATACGGTTATAGTGCTCATTATCAGAATTCTGCAAAGCTGTTTCATTTAACTATAGAAATTGGAGAGGGAGATAAAAAAAGGACTACACGGATGTTAAATAGTATGGCATAAACACAGTGAGTAAGTTGTATTGGCAGATTGTTAACAACGTAAATCGCGAAATTTTTCACAAGGTAGGTAGTACCATCTCCGCCAAACAATAATTAAATTGAATGTCAATATTGTAAAAATTCAAGTAATTCCAAGTCTCATGATAGAACTAGATCGGGTAGGTTCATAATCAGAGATACATCTAGAGAGATTAAGATCTAAATGCTAAATATGATACAAATAACTCAAGAGGTTTCTCAAAAAATGTAAAACCGTTGATTTCCCACTCTTCAACGGCCTCCATAATTATCTCAATTCGTCGCATTCGCAAAGCCCAATCCAATCTTCCCACAATTCATTTCTTTCGGAGGCCCTGAGGGCGATGATGCGATGGAAGAGTCTTTGGAGGGGAATTAATGACGTCAAAAGAGTTCGGATACGAACGTGGACCGATATCCCAAAGTATTTCCTCATCCCGTCATGATGTCAGCACACGGGGGCTGAGTCTGACAGCTGCGGCGTAACGTCACTCACGTTTCAGTTACAAGGCAACAAACGTTTTTAGTGCTGATTTTTTAGAAGTGAATATTCTCATTTAGGCCGTCCTCCTTGATTAGCCTGACGTATGAATTCTCCTTGCAAGAATTCCCAGAGGCGACAGTTAATCATTTGAGCATTATTATTCTAAAATGTGGCATGTGTTTAAGTGGCTGATGAGCCCGTTAAATTGTATGACTTTTCAAAGGCTTTTCTGGCTGAAGTTAACTTATTACACAAAATATTACACTTGCTGCGAAGGGTTAATGAGGACAGAAATGAGTTCAACAAATAAGCCAAAAAAAATAAGTTCTATTTTCTTGAATATGCTATGTCTAGGTGGTATTCCTTGCTGGCTTAAACTCTTCTCGTTTGTAGTGCGTCCAGTATTACGGAACTAGTATTAAAAATAATACGTGCAAATACACTAAAAATCGAATCAACCACCCACGCCATTCTTTCTTACATTATTTCCTTAATGCTCATTCCTTTCACTATCCTTTGCCATTTCTCTCTCTTCCATCAGTTCTTTACGTTTCTGTAATAAAATTTTCTCCCTCACTCGACCCTTCGACACATGTGCCTGGAGAGAGGTTCCACATACTTAAGCCTGAAGTGATTACTACCATTTTATGACGTTTATTCTGCAAAGTCGCATTTCATAACTTTTTGGCAACAACCTGCTATTCCATGATAAAAAACCTATGAGTATGACGTTTATGAATTTTTCCCGTATCTGGTGATAACTAAGAATGAAAAAAAAATTCACATTTTCCATAGTTTCACACCGCTGAAGTTTCTTTTTCATTAAACTATGGTATATTACATTGTAAATTATTTGAGGATTACAAGTGTACTGATTCACGCGTATAATACGGTATATTATAAGAAGGAAAATAGCAAAGGGAGATATTGTTATGATGTAGTTATGCACGGAGTTATATTTAAAATTTGCTCTTAAACTTATTACACTTCATACAAGTACATTAATAAATTTAATAAATTTTACAAATATTGCCAAATAAGTCACTGAGACGCAGAGATCCGTGACTATAGTAGGATGCGACAGCTATGAGAAGAGGTGTCAAATCCAGTATTATAAATCACTGTGCCCAGGCAATTGATCGTATTGTTAAGTGGATGAGTTACTCTGGTAAACTCAAGCAAAACAAAGATCCACATAGCAGTCGAACAGATTACAATGATCAATTTGTTCACGCAGTAAAATAAAAAGACGCGCTTAACGTGGTTCCACCGTAAAATGACTTAAATGTCATTTTATTCATATTATGTCTACTCGTAGAAAAATTTGTCCTTTATCTGATATAAACAACGAAATAATACCTTTCCATGCTATTTTATTCTATATTTGAACTTAAAATTACATGGTGTTCAATGGGGGAATGAGAGAAACACGGGGAAATATAGTATTTTTCCAAAACATATATATGCCAATTTGCGGAAAACTATTTATAAGAAGGAAATAATCCAGTGAAATTGAATAAAAATATAATAAAGGCATCTTACCACCTTATTTTTTTAGTTTTTTAGGAATTACTGCCGTAATTGATGTCAAAATGCGGTAATTTGTAGGAAATGGCGCTGCAGTCGGCTCCTATGGCTGGAAAAAAGTACTCATTTAAAATACATTCGTGGAATAATATCTGCATATTTTGTACCTTACTATTGGGTTTCTATAGGCAACGCATTCCATCAGTGAAAGCAGGATTTTTTTGACAAAATATCAATAATGTGGAATTTAGTATTTGTTTTGACTCACACAGTCGCGGCGGAACCTCCTTATGCTGATTCCCCCCTAGGTGAGGAGCCGAACTAGACGTCAACGGGACAAAACACTGTGACAAATTCAAGGAACATGATTGCATCTACGCGCGGCAAAGAGCGAATGAGACCACATTAGCGCTCAAACGCTCACAGTCAGTCATCAACTAGCAAACTTAATAAATGCCGTGTGTTAACCCGCTCACTATGAACTACAAGGAAATTTTTTTAATAGATTTTCGCAGTTCATTTTAATTTTGGTAAGTTTCTTTTGGTTTTCTGCGATTAAACTAAACTTTTTTAGCAACAGTTTCGCCGTGCTATTCTGCCGGCTTCGTCAGGCATTCTAAATCAACGATCAAAAATAAATTTAAAAACTTAAGCGGTTATTATGAACAGCATGATTAATTAATACTTTAGTTTTTCAAAAGTCTTTTCCACGTATAAGGAAGTTTGTAGCCATCTTCTCTGTATAGGTTGTTAGGTCTTTTTTTCTATTTCAATGGCTTCCCTGATGATCCATAGATAGTAGCTAATTTATTTACATAAAACTTTTGCCCTTTTGAATTCAATACTGTGACCTTCTAAAAGTGTGTGCTCAGCCACGGCAGAGTGATACCAATCTTTCTTCCGAATAGCCCGTTCGTGTTCCTTCAGTCTGCATCCTATGGCTCTTTTTGTCTGTCCAACATATAATTTTCCGCAACTACAGAAAATTTCGTATATATTAACCGCTTAAGTTTGTTTATTTATTTTTCATTGTTGATTTAGAATGCCTGACAAATCCGGCAGAGTAGCACGGCGAAACTGTTGCTAAAAAGTTTAGTTAAATCGCAGAAATCCAAAAGAAACTTACCAAAATTACAAGGAAAATTACTTTTTACGGGATCAGGGAAGGCTGTTTGAAACAAAGTGACTGATAGACCCCAGCGATCCCTTATTTTTTAGGGGATGGGGGAGCAGCATCGCAAGACGCATAGGTAAGACAGAAGCGGGATAGACGAAGCCTCAACTGTGACTCATCTCCCCTCCGTCGGATGCTGGTCTTCCGCTGCCCAACTCGAATCGCCCGAAACAACTCGTTACCGAAAAAAACAGTTCATGCTCTTTGACGAGAGAATTATGATTTCAGGTTAAAAATGCTGTTAAGTTGTTGCTTTAATGAATTTCACTATCAAACCCTATGTTTTTTTCCTCGCCCGACCTCTTGGGGAGTGGGGATTTTCCCCTTAAACACCCCCAGGGGATCCGCCACTGCTATACTGGAGACTATAATCATTTCATTTCATACATCTAGAGCAGTGGTTCTCGACCTTCCCAATGCTTCGACCCTTTAATACAGTTCCTCATCTTGAGGATACCGGGACTAGCCACGGTAGTTACCTTTACGGAGTAAAAAAAATAGTCAAAGAGCGAACACCTCAATGTGTTCCATGTATGGCTTTATCCTCGCGGACTGTGGCGCTTAGCGCACGATTTGGACTGCTTAATGACATCATATGGCTAGCAGTCCGGAACAACTTGTTCCTATGAAGCCACCAAATAATCCACAGGGGAGAAAGACGCCTCGGTAGCTTAACTGGTTAAAGCACTCGGTGCGAAATCGAGGGATCCGGGTTCGAATCCCGGTCAAGGCGAATGATTTTTCTTCTGCGGTATATCGCACAGTTCCTCATGTTGCGGTGGTCCCCGGAAATATGGAAACCATCATAAGACCATCGGAAATGTGTTTTTCCATGGTCTTAGGCGAAAGACAGTGAAAGGGTCGTTCGATCCCCAAAGGGGTCGCGACCCACAGGTTGAGAACCGCTGGCCTAGATGGCCTTAGTTAAGAAAACTAATGATTTCATGAAAATTAATAGGTAGGCAAGATTTTTTTATATGGATAAAGTTGCAATATTTTGGAAACTTAATTCATATCTTGCGTAATCAGTCTAAAATAAAGCCCGAGAAATAAATCCTGAGTCAGCCACCACCGCAATCTTTGTAGCAAAGGCAACGAAGAGGTAAGGAACTAACCTCGTTCTTTTCAATTCCGCAGATTCGCAAAAATGTTGGTATTTAACGAGGAGATGAGTTGGGAGGGGCAGTAGTGGGGGTGGGGAGGGAAAGGAAGGCATTTGCGACGTCGTCTTCGGCGACAGTCTCGGAAGGGAGGGAGGGGGAGGGTAGATTGGAATGAAGAGGGTGTCAGATCGGGGCGAAGGGATGCTGGGTTGGGGGGGAGGGGTTACAGAGGAGCGTCGGAGAGATGAAAAAGATCGCATGGGTGAGATAGAGAGAGACGAGAGGCAGGGATGAGGAAGGGAGGGGGGATGCTGTATATATATATATATATATCTCTCTCTCTCTCAACACACACACACATACGCGTTGGAGACGCGCTCTCGGTCGCATCTCCGCCATCTTCACCCCCTCCCACCCCTTGTGTCCGTCTGTCGCCCTCCCCTCCCCCTTCTTGCAGCGGCGAGGGAAGGAAGGAGTGGAAGTCGCACACCAGAGTCATCGGGGTGACTCCGACACACGCACACACACACGGGGAGGTGGACTTGCTTCTCCAAAGGGTGGAGGAAGGATTCGAACCGGCAGGGCTACCAACATCCTCCTACGTCCCATTGTGTGACAAAGGTGCGAGAAATCATCGTGGAAGACGGTGGAGGATGAAAAAAAAGCGTTTGGTTCTCAGGAAAGGTGACCGACAATGAAGACATTTGCGCTATTGAGGAAGGATGCGTGTCTTGGTAAGGGAAGGATTATTTGGGACAGGGTTTCCCAAACTGCAAATGTTTTAATAGGTGTTCCGCGAAAACCTGGAATTGTTAAAGGTATATGTGTGCTGCAACGGCTGCAATAAATTAAAATATTTCACCGATTGACCCTAAAAAATAAACCAAGTGTTGGGTTAAAAACTACAGACTTTGTAAAGTATTCCATCGAAGGAAACGTTTTTGCAATCCCTGCACTAGAGCTGTAGTATTTTTACTTTTCCTGCGATGGACCACATTGCAAATTCTGTTTTTTTTTAACGGAAAACTTGCAGCACTTTTTGCAGTCGTTGCAGCATTTAGTACCTGTATAATAGGGTGGGCCGAAAAACACGAAAGTTTCCGAATCGAATCGTAATAGCGCGGAAAAGTTGTTACTCGTCACCCTGATCACAAAGAAAGAAAAATTTTCGAAATCGGACCATGTCTTCCGGTCGCACATCTCGATCGAAGTTTTGAAAAATCGTAAAAAATATGACTTTTTTAGGGATTTTTTAAAATAAGTTACAGTGATTGGATTACGTTAAAAATCGGTATGTGGCCTCTTCTTAAGAACCTCTGTCTTAACAAAATATGTAAACTCCTTATCTCATTCTTTTAGGGGGAAGGGGAGTCGCTCATCGCGTTCAAATTATCGAAAAATCGTAAAAAACATGACATTTTCCGGAATTTTCTCTTTATGAGTTACAGTGATCGGATTGCGTTCAAAATCGGTATGTGGCCTCTTGTAAAGGTCCTTTGTCTTTTAAGAAAGATATAATTCCCGTTCCCCCCTTCTTTTATGGGGGAGGGGAGGGACATGTATCGTAAAAATGAGTGACCATACGGTAGGCCTACGCTTATTTTTGAGAATTGGTTTTTCTTTTGATTTCGTCCTTTCAAAATAGTTGTTTTGGCGAGAAAAAAATGCATTTCAGGCTGGTTGATGTGCGACTACCCATAGCCGTGCCTAAGGGGTCAAAGTGCAGGTGCACTAGAATAAGCGGATTTCGAAGCGGATCTCATTAACTCAAATCCCAAGGAGTAAATCACCATCATCAGCAATCATTAATCCAAAGTCTGATTTAATGAAGTATTCCGACCCATTTGCTTTTTAGCTAACCTCTTTGTTCTTTTATAATTCCATATTTCAAAATCCCGAATTTATTGTTTCCTGCATTTCATGCATTGCCTTCCTCAGTGAATCTTTTTATTATTTTTTATTCGTCCATTGCTCATCTCAGAATTAGTTCAATTGGTTTACCTCTCGCAAATGGCATTAGTAGTCTTTGAGAAATTCACTATGCAAAAATGAAATGCACCAAATGTATTACGATGGATGTTAAAAGAAGATGATGAAGGAAATACGTGATTTATTGAAAACAACGTGGAGTGGAGAGCTGAGAAAAGTTACTGTTTGGAATGAATAAGGCCTGTCTGAATGAAAAGGAATGCTCAAGGGTTTGAGTCGCGGACTTAAGGTGGTTTTAGCGAGATAGATGCCTAGTCATAATGGAGACCATGTCCAAATTTTATTTTTTGATTCCAGCGTCTGTAAGAAATATGAAATAAATATTGTAATATTAATGGCGCAAAGATATGGTTATATATGACCAAAATTCGCAGTAATTAAATAAATAAAGCTACACAAGTCTCTAACTTGACTCATTTTTTCCCGCCGTACGGCTGAAAACCCTTCAAAACAGCAGGTTTTTTTGCGATTCTATAAAAATTACTGTGGTGAGTAATATATTGTTTTTTATAATTAGTTGAGATAACATTAAATCTACACACCGTTAGTTTTTTGATGAAATCTAGGTGCTAGAAGTTGCTATTTTTTAAATATTCTCCCTCTGGAGCGCACAGCCATAATCTATCCCATATGTAAAACAGCTTATATTTACAGGAAAATTGCTCGAACAGTAGTTCGGCAAGGCGTTTATATTTTGATATCATTGGAAAGATGAGAGTTTTTTCTTTAAAATGAGGCCAAATTCATCAAATTCTAGGTGAAGTGATTTTTCGCTCAAACTACCTTAAAATGGCTCTTCTGGTTGATTCTGGTGCCAAGTTACGTAAAATACACTCTGATTGAGTCAATTCTGACATCCGAGGGAGACTCGTTGGGTGGAACGTCATAAAATCGACAACCCTCGGTTCCTTCGAAGACGTACGACGCTTTTTCGCGAAATTTGGTGAAGTTGCTGTGGTGAAGTACTGACTTCCCGCCCAGAGGTAGGTTTGGGTTCGAGTATCGCGAGATTTGCAAATCTCAGTCCCAGCTCCTACATGGGTTCCATGTGGAGAGCATTCCATGCGCAGTATGTACTCCATCCGTCAAACAGGACGCAATACTCTTGTAACCTTGTCACCTATCCTCAAGAACATCCTCGTGACGCGTCTCTCCGTGCCTGAAATAATCCAACCTCCCCTAGCCTAGCCTTCAAAAGCTCAAATTTAATTTATTAACCCATTAAGTCCCGAGCCCTAAAAAATTACTTTTCCGTTGAAATATTTGGTGAACTCAATCGCATGAGTCCCAATTATGGTTAAAAATCTGTTTTTAAAATTTTAACATTTTCTATTTAAACAATATAAAATGTTGCGTTTTCGCAACGTTGGGAATTAGGGGTATCAGAAATAGAGTGCAGCAGGCTTTTCAAATTTATTATTTTTTACAGTGTTTTTACCACTTTAATATTGTATATATTTATTTATCTTCACTATATTTTGAAATACAACTACTTAATGTTTAAACGTATTTCTTTATGTGTGGGAAAATATGTTGTTACATTTTATTTCACTGATTTTTATGAAAATCTTCAAATCAATTTGTGTGTTCAGGCACTTTACAGGTTTTGCACTGGTATACTGTTTGCGAATGACACATTCTACACCTCTTCCTTTTATGTTCATCAGTATGCACTATTATGTGTCCTATATTGTCCAATCTTATAGATATTGGTAGATTTCCGTGTGATGGTCTTCACAAACAGCTGTTCGAAGTTTTCTGTTTCTAATTCCGTATCTCCGTTATCAGTTATTGCAGGTTTTCCTCTCTCGCTTTGATACAAATAAAGTACCAAAATCTATTACTCACCAGGGAAATGTTAGATTCAGATATGAATAAATTCTTCACGGGATTCCCAGCAGGTGAGATGTTCAGCCAGAGCCGACGTTTCAATGGCTAACTCTGCCAGCGTCACTCAACGCCCTGAGGACGATGGCAGAGTTAGCTATTGAAACGTCGGCTCTGGCTGAACATCTCACCTAGTGGGAAACCCAGTGAAGAATTTATTCACATCGTGCCCCAGGAAAGCACCAAGTCTTACATTAGATTCAGATATTTTGTAAATTTTCCGTGAATGAACCACTGCACTATCCAGAGTGCTTGTAAAAACGGGCCACTACCACTTTTTTCCTTTGATTTTAATTCCATAATTCGATAATGCTTTATCATGAAGGTCTACACCTCCCATTCTTTTGCTGTAGTCACTAATTACATTTGCCTGGGGTATTGAATCAATTTTTTTTGTTTTGCGGTTATACCATTTTGTTTTTACTAAAGGCTTTAGCATTCCCACATTAGTTGCCACTTTGACTACGAAATTGTCATGCCATCGTATCACGAATATCTTGTTCGATTCGTCAAGCGCTGAGTCATACGAACCTTTTTTGTCAAATCTCCCGTCTTTGGTTGCTTTCAAGAGACAATCGGAAATCCGGTTCTCCCGTACAGTCCCAGTGGCAAAAGAAACCCTTGTGTGAAAGGATTGACAGTAGTGGATGGTTAGTAAAGAAATTGTCAAAATAGATTTTGTGATCCTTTAGATTTTTAACAACGCTTAGAAAATTTGTTACCACTATTTCTCCAAGATTAAGGCCGTCATTTGGTTTAGAAGTTGCGCCAGAGTATGGATGAAATTGGTAGAGAAAGCCACACGAATATGCCAAGCACCACAGCTTAAACCCAAATCTAATAGGCTTCTCACGAATAAACATTTTACATAATTTACGTCCAAAATAAGGTACCACCTGCTCATCTATTGTGATGTTACGTGAAAAGATTCCGAATTGGATGAAATTTTAATTGATTTTTTTAAAATAGTGGCTGAATCTTTGCAAACTTATCATTCAAATCAAGGGTGTCATTGTAGGAAAAATGAAGGTACTTCTTTATTTGTTGAAATCTAATACAGGATAAAGCTTCTCTGAAAAATTTGACACTATTTGGGTGTCAGCTTCAATAAAATCGGGACTGATATAGCGTATGATACCCCGTCAAAAGGAGAATGCCAAAAAACTACCTGAGATTGTTGCGATTAATTTAAAAATCATGGTAGTTTTATCCATAGAATATTTAATTGAATAGGATATTATCATATTCATCACCTTTTCATAAAAGGAACAACTGAAAGGATTCAATTGAGGTCAAATTGCCTAATGAACATTTTAACTTCTTTCGAGATTCTATTTCGTTGCACTGAGTGAATGATTCATACCTAGGCATACGTCTCGCCCATATTGGAGGTTTTTTCTCCAAGACAGGAGCTTCTGAATCATTCTCTGTGAATGTCTGAGTCTCTTTATGAACTAAGTCAATGCTGTGGTGCAGTTCAATTGTCCCCGCTACATCACTCAGAAGCTCTCCGGCTCTGTCATCTAGATCCATTTCGTTGTCGTCTATGTCTTCTGCATCAGTGAAGGGATCTACTGCTGGTGGAATGAGCACAGCATCAGGAAAACTTCCTTCTTCCAAATTATCTTAGTTTAGTTCCTCAAGCACCGATAAAATGTCAGTTAATTGTTTTACATGGGCATTCAGAGTGAGAGGATAAATGGTAAATAAGTTCCTAATATAGTGAAACGTAAAACGTGTCTCCAAGTACAGATGTAGTACTAAATGTATATGATCAACATCTGAGAATGAATGCTTGCTGCTGTACTTGACATCGACCTAACAAAAGTTACGTTCCCATTTGAAATCCTCACTCCGCAAAGCTATTAAAGATTCCTATGCAGCTATGTCCCAAAATTCACTGGAATGGGAAACGAATACATTTGTACACCCTAAGTCCCAACGTTGCGTTTTCGCAACATTAACGCGCAAGTAAGAAAATATAGTTTTAGATAAAAAATAATTACTTCATCTCGTGAATGAACTTTGAAGATACATTGTTGTGTTATTTAATCACCTCAACGATTAAATATCTCTAAAATGTTGGAAGAAAAAAAATAATGAAAACGCTCCTCGGAAAACGCACAGGAAAGAACAAGTTGCCAATAAAATAAAAAAATCACTGATAGGGAAAAATTATTCAAAAAAATATTATAAGAAGTAATAACATCTATATATGTGTAACAATGAAAATAATTTACCATAAAATATAAGAACCAATGTAAAAAAATAGCAAAGAAAATGTTGCTTTTTCGCAACGTTGGGACGAAATGGGTTAATCTATTCAATGTCCTCAAGAGTTCTTCCTCCTGCATAGTTGAGCAACTCCGAATGAATTTCATCGATATCTGGTGTCTTCTAACCCTTAAGTCCTTAACTGCAGCGTCAAATTCGGATCTAAATATTGGATATCTCTCCCATATTCATTGCAATTGTGTGCATCCTGCAGAATCTTCTGCAAAACAACTCCTCTCGGTACTTTTTTGACACTTTTGCAGCAATGCTAAATGCTTCAAAAGATTCGTATCCCGCTTTGTTTTCCGTTTTCATATTGTTTCTTGCACACCGTTCATTGATATCAGGCCTGTCACAAAAATATCACAGATTAATTTAACTACTTTATTCGTGATTCTCACCCCTAAATGCATAGGCAACTATAATAGGGAGGTACAACACCTACTGGGATTTTCATCCGGTATGTCCTTCAGATGAATGTATGTACCTAGAAGAAAATAAAACTTAAACTTCAAGCTTTGGAAACTGGAACGAATGCACACTTTGAGAAGGGAAACGCCTGGATTCAGAAAAAGGAAAGCATATTTCAGCTGACAATTTAAATACCTTTGAAGGGCATCATCATGGAAAATGTATCTTTTTTCTCTCAATATCTTGATAGTTTAAAACTAAAGCATTTCATGCCTCTATACCCCAAGTAGTTAACAAATATACCAGAGGGAACTAGTTATAAGCCCTCTTAGCTGTCAGTCGTTCTACGATAATCAAACATATCAATATCCTGAGAGGTATCAGTGATCAAAAGTGTGCTTTTGCGACCTTAAAAACAACAGTAGAGTCCACCAAAATGAAAAGTATACTTATTGGAAAGATTTGATCTCATAAAATTTGGAAGTACGATGAATCTCACAATCGTGTAAAATTCACAGTGAAAACATCATTCTCCTTCACTGGGATCCCAGTCCAGGCGAATGATTTTTTTTTCACTGTGAATTTCACACAACTGTGTGACCATCAGCGGGTGACTCCGTTTAAGTTACTGCGCGGCCAATTCCGCAGTTCTTTGAACTAGGACGATGAATGTTTGAATCTTGGAATTCGTGGCTAGTATCAAGGACAAAAGCACCGTAATAGCATGGAAATATGTCTTGGAAATTCTATGAAAAAGAATCGATGAATATATTCCAAACAAACTCAAACAAGAGAGAAATAAACCTCGCTGGAACAATAACAAAGTCAAACGGGAAGACAGGAGGCAGATGGATGTACACAATAGCTAGAAAAACTACATTACTCAACGCTCAAAAACAAAGAAAACAATATGTTTCTCGATGAAAGTTCAACAAAAAAGTGCTGGGTGAATGACTACTAGATTAAAATCCTAAATCAATTTGGTCCAACGCAAAAGAACTTCACGCTAAATGTTCAATCGTAGAGTGTTTGGCGGACAACAGCGGCAATGTAGTCACTAACAGTATCGACATAACAAAACATTTAACTACTTCTTTCAAAGTATATACACCACTGACAACATCATGCTGTCCTAATCATCTATGATATGCCATCAGCTATGCATGACCTAGGGGGGTTCAAGGAGGGTAGGGAATTTTGGAGGCGGTGACGGAAGTGTAGGTTAGTGGAGTAATCCCACAAAAGAAACTTTAACTTACCTTTATTGATAATATTCAAGTATTTTTCGCCATTCTGTGATTGCTTGCCTGGGACGTGAGAGACAGTATTGCTAGGAACAAGGTGGAATTTAGCATTTAAACTACAGTTCACTTTTTATTTAATTTGCTGACCAAGGTATTGGTTTACACAGTCACTATCAATGAGTCAAGCCTTGATAATGACTGTGAAACCTAAGTTGGCAAATTAAATAAAAAGTGGACAATACAATGTTTGTCTTTTATCTTGTAATGGAATATCACAAGGTAACGCCAGCATTAAGTGGGAATTAGCGCCGGCTGGGATGTCAGTGGAGGTCTAACTGGTGATCCTGGAATTACAGGAGACGATTTGACGGATGTCACGAGCAAAGGCAAGTTGGGAGCTTGATAGTGTCCATTCGGGGATCGAAATATTGCTGTGTGCCCTGCCCTGTTTAGGAGCACTTCCTTGTCTGTATTCACACTCTCTTGAACATAACCGAGTCTGCTGATTCTCTCCTCGTCCATCAAGGATGTGACGCAAGAGATGATTACACACCCGGTATGCATTAATCCTCAAACACACTAGTAATTAGCTATTTTACTAAATATGCCGTTGATTTAGGTTAAGTATCGTCTTCTGTGGGTGATTTCAAATGCAATGCAAATTCTAACTAGCATTCTACCATTCATTTCGATCATTATTCGAATTATTGTTTGTATATTTTGTATCCACTAATAATTGATGCAAAGTGATTTGTAATTTGTGACTGATTTTTTTGTTATCTGCACTTATGTAAATTTGTTAGTTAAATAAGAGCCGGTTGGAAGGGTCGGAACTATGTCCCTCGTTTTTTTTATTAACTTTTGAATACAAATATTTTTGTAATATACAAATAAGTTAACAAATAATAAAAAATATCAAGAGATGTTATTTAATCCAGCAGCTGGTATACAATCAGAGTAGCGATAGGTCCGATTCCTGCGGGATGCTGCGACACTCGCGCCAAACCAATCTGCACGGTTGGCAGGCCTTGTCGCCCTTTTCAGAGGTGGGTGGGAGAGGAGAGAGATGTTGTTTGTGTGGCAAATGCAGCCCGCGGCGACTCCGCATGCCTTCTCCTTCGGTGGGTGGGAGAGACGCATTCTCTTCTCCACCCACCCCCACTCGCATTTTTTGCCGTCGTCCGCAAAGAGAAGTCCACCCCTCCCCCCACGGTGCCGCTGTCATCCAGCCGAGAACATGTCCGGCTGGTCTCCTTCCCTGCCCCACCCCCCCGAGCGAGACGACAATCCCACCCCCCCTTCCCTCTCCATCTCACAGGAGAGGTTGACATCACCGCTTCCTTCTGCTCGCTCCGATGCCTCCCCAACCCCCTTTCCATCGCCCCCGGGGTCCGAATACATACACAACTCCACTCGCCCAGTCACTCTCACCGGTCCTCTTGTGTTTCACCCCTTTGTACCCACACCGACCTGTAGTGCCATGCACAACTGAGTCATTCGTGATTGAGGGTCGGTTTTGGCGTAGTGGCCGGAGCACTGGCTTCTCACGCTGGAGGGCCGGGGTTCGAGATCCAGTGGTGGCGGCGGTAAAAATTATCCCGGATTGAGCCGATCCCTACTTGGTACTACGGTAGATCAGATCATGAGAATAAAAGTAGGGAACTAGACTGCAGAACGTACAGATTTAGAATTCCATTTTTCCCACGAACGATAAGGGACCATAACAGCGGCCAATGAGACTTTTATCTAAGTTTGTCGATAGGTAGTGTAGCTCTTAGTAGTAGTAGTACTCCATAATACTTGAATCCTTATCTGTAACCTAGTGCTAACAGCACGCCGTGCATGTTTTCTACATAAGTGTTGAGTCTCTGTCCATTTGTGTAGTTGCAAAATACATATATATTAATGGTCCCTCTCCATTGTGATAATATCTGTAGTGTAGTAGTGCATGCTTGTGAGGCTTCGCCTCGGGACAAGCATTAGCGATTTATTCTAATGCATAATTAGTCGTAGCTACACTAACTTTTAGGGTATAGTGTAATGCATGTTGGTGAATACTCACCCCCTGCCACACACCCCTGAGGTGGCTTGCAGGTTATTTTGTAGATGTAGATGGTCACTCCGAGATGAACCCCAAAAGGAAAGTGGATATTTTTTTAACGCAATTGGAAATTCGCTGTAATGTAAAAACATAGTCGCAAGTAAGCTATGGAGGAGATTGAGAGGATTCGGGCAGACTGCTGGGCCCTGGTGGGAAAGTGGGATTGCCTGCAGAGCGGACAGTCGAGGAAGTCGTATGACATCCTCTCGCTCATCACGAGGGATTAACTTCAAATTTATTTATATGTATCCTCTTCATGACCTCATTTTTATTATGTATTTTTTCTTCTTTCAGGAGATAAAGGTCAATTAATTTGAAAAAATATTTATTACTCCTTGCCGACATTTCGCATTTATATTCGCATTCGCACTATAGGCTTCTTCAGGGCAACAATTAAAATTGTTGGCCATATTTGACATCAATGGAATGTGGTTTAGAAATTTTTGTACATAGTTATTAATAAGTTTATATACATATGATTTTCAAGTTACCTCAGAGAGAGTTCCTTCTGAGTTAATTCATTAATTAATATTTATTGCACAGAATTCAACAAAGATTCTTTCACAAGAGAGCTTTAGTTTGATATAAACTAAACAGCAAGAAACCACCTTCGATGCTCGTCAGAATCGTGTTCATAATTTAGCCAAGTAAAAAATATATATTTAATTGCCATAGTTTTCTTAATCGAACCGAAGTTTTTGGAAAAGGTGAGAATGGCATGAATTTTTGGGAGGTCTAAATTTCTATGTGCGTTCCAATAAACATCAGGCTCAACATACCTTTACTCGAATTTCAGTTCCCAAGGGTTTACATGTTAAATTGAGATGTGGTATCCCCGCCTGCAAAGCACTTGAATAGTTTTCGAGAGTCCTCAGCTCAAATCCGCACAATTTGATATTCATGGCTCAGCTTTCATTATCCTCGCACATTTTCTGTCAAGTGTTATTAAAAGACGGCCTCATATCCCGTTTTTAATGACAACAATATAGATCACGTGCTATGAAAGAAGGCGTCCAATAACTGATGGAGGTCCCAAGTCGGCGAGAACCTTCCAAACGTGTCGAATCGAATTAGTCATTGGATTCCCTTAGAGACAATTTTTTATGGTAAAATACAAAAGAGTAAAGGAAATAAATCCATTTTATCGAAAACGTGAAAGGCAAGTCTTGTCAGCACACGTAGAGTCTGATTGGACTGTATCCAAAGAGTCCTCTTGGTTTTTGCCAGTGGTTGGCAATAATCAGCATAGAATACTTATAGACCAAAAGAGCATTCTTTGCGTTTTTATTCTGTGACACCGTTCAATGTTTACACTTTGGCGAAAATATGTTTAACTTAAATAAATAGCGGGCCCTTCTTTTCCAATTCCGACTTCGTAAATGGAGCCTCTGATCTATTTTTCCTTCTACATATAGTCCTCGAGGGTTTCGAAAGTCCAAGAACAAGATTAAATAGATTTTGGAGAGAAAAAACTGTTTTTATTGTCTTTATATACGAAACAAACCATGTTAATGCTCACGTTTCGGATGATAGAACTCGAAACCAAAATTTGATCAATAAATTAAGATTTAACCATGAAACGACGGTTTAGTCTCAGGATGTATAAAATGGTATTCCATAAGCTATTCAGGGGATACGAGTTACACTGCTTAGATCCGGGTTTTCCATATTCAAACAAAGCTGCCGCTAACTGTGCAGTAGATGTAATTATTTGCCGAGAAAACAACAGGAGTGTTTATGTAACCGTGAAATTTGGTTGTATATTATTATCCTGCCGATATTCAGCAGCAGAATGTGATTGGTTGAAGGCTTACCACTCTCGCTCATCCCAAACAGAACGTAAGCAATGAATGTTAGTTGAAGAAGGAATTATTGTATGTATTCTTGTGATAGAGCCCGGGTTTTTTATTTTTTCGAAGTGTTTTCAAGCCTACAATCTCTGTTAAAAACGTCTGATAGAAAGCGCGAATAAAAATCAGAGGCCGATGTGACCATAGTTCTTCAAACATTTATCTCAAAATGTAAAAGTTAAATATGTTATTTTGACTCGCAAAATGCAGTTTTCATCTAATCAACTTTGTATAAATGAAGAAATGCGAACGGTAAACCTCACCTGTTTTCTTTCGGCTCTGCAATGCATTCATGTATCAGAAAAAAATCAAATAATGCCAAAACATGTGTGGATAAATAGCAGGCGTACATAGCAGAAGGCATTCAATTCCACCGCTATATAAGCATTAAGTTTTAGTCACTACATATTTCTAGCAAAATAATATGTGTACTAATGCATGTATTAGTGTATTGAAAATAGTAATAGAGTTTGAAAACATTAATTGACGGGTGCTAGGGATTATCCTCCTGTCAATGCATTACCGCTCGGTCAATATTCCGAAGAAGTCATGGAGATAGTCTTCGAAAAGATGAACCTCAACGGGACATTAATTACCAGTAAACACATAGTATTTTAGTGAATAGTGGTGTCGGCTTGTTAACTTTTACCGTCGGTAGATAGAAAAACAGGACCTTAAATTTATAGCTATTCATATATGTCACCATAATTTTTCTAGCCAGTTCCTACGGTGAAAACGTTTTTCTTTTGATCATGACGAACGACTCGGTGGACTGACCAGACTGAATCATAAGCATGAACCAGGTAGTGAGAATTGAATCAATGAATGTAAATAAAAATCTCCAAACCCCTGGTTACTTTCCAAACGCCCTTCCGTATTTCCATAGATAATTCGGGTTTGTTTATCGTACGTATTTTTGTTTATTGGCTGTAAGGGGCTGGTCGATAAGAAAGGAGGACTGTTTGGATATTTATGGAAAAAGAATTGTTGACGGGGCTGCTCTCCGGAGAGGTGAAATTAAAAATGACTTAATTGACGCTTTTTGGGAATTAGTAATTTATTAAGGTACAGTTTTATAATGTTTGGTTAACATTAACCGCAAAATGGCGCAGCCTTTTCGTTAAATTGATGTTGAATGAGAGTTACAGTTTTGCATACTTCATCAAACTGACGATCAGTCGATGTAAGCGTTAGCGTGGGGAGAACATATTGACTTCGGTTTTCAAATCAATAAATGTTTCACGAGAGTTAATAAAGCCGGACCTAAACGTTCTCCAACGTTATAGCCACGTTATTAGTATCACGCACAAAATTGTAGTCCCGCACAAGGGCGCGAAAGTAGGTACGCGAAGCGGTGGGACGGGACGCATGAGACATTCCGGGGGAAGAAGGTGGTCCAGTAGGGATGCTGCGTCGAGTGGGTATGTGGCCGTGGCTCACGAGGAGAGCGGTGCTCTCTCTGAAGATGAGAGAGTCCACTTATAATGAGCTATTTTGAGTCGCCCGTCCACTCACGGAGTCGCCCATGAACGAGCTCATTCTCCTCGAGCGAGATTGTCCCACCGAGAGAGAGAGCAGAGATTCTTCGTATGAGGCGCGTACGCGAATGAGAAACCAGCCGCACCACCATTCGTCCACCCACCCACCAGCACCCTTCCCCCCATCCCTCCCTAAACACGTTTTCATCCCGAAAAGGAGACCGGCTCTTTAAAAAAAAGAAGAAACACATGACAAATTTACGGATTTATGGTACTTGCAGTCCACGTACCTATGGAATGCCTATTATGGATGAGGATGGGTTTAGGAGAGAGGGATATTTATGACGAATTAGCTAGGAAATAAATTAAAGAAATAGGATAAGTGTCGATGGCTGCCATGAGCATAGGTAGAATGGAAAGATTAACAATGATTTAAACATGGAGCGTAGCGTAATGAAATCAAACTCTTCATACCTAATCACACCTTCATTTACAGACCAAGTATGGTTTAGAGACCAGTGGTTCTCAACCGGTGTGTCTCGCCAATTTTGGGTGCCGGGGAAACATCTAGGAGGTACCGAGAGATTATTGACGGGAAAATGTAAAATGTTTAGAGGATATTTCCGGTTCCCGGGGTTTCCACCGCGTCGTTCCATTTCTCCTGGACGATATTTCGCCTTGCTATCCTGCAGGCTTCTTCAGCTCAATTCGACGACAATTTTAGGGTCACGCCGACTTATGTGGGGTGGTTTTTGCGCCTTTATTTGGCAAACACAAAACCAGAAGACGTTCATGAGGTCTCCTTGCTCTTTTTTACGGTCCGGGAAGATGAACAAGTCGCAGGGAAAGGACAAACTTTCCCATAACTTCTTCCGGCACCTTATAAATATCAGGTTACTCATGTTGACATTGCAGAATTGCATATTAGTACCTACTCCCCTCTCATTTGCTGCCTGCGCTGCCGGCGGCCTCAGTCTACTACTTCGGTGGTCGCCCACCTACTCCAAGAAAGATTCCCTCTACCTGTCGCATGACCTCATCAGTCCAATCAACTCTGCGGGGACAACAGGTGCGTCCTCCACACCTGCCCTTCTTTTTTTTAATCCTCCCCTCCTATCCTTACTATAAAGCGTCGTCTCGCAAGACTGGGATGGGACGCGGTGATTCGGCTTGATTCATAATGATAATTCATTCGTGGCCTCACACCCCGATCCTTCAATATTTGTCCTCAAACTGAGCATGGAATCCACAAACTGAGACTAAAATAAGGCTAAGATGATCTATACACACCGTACTCATCCGGGTGTTTATGCTTGAGTGAGAGTTTCGGAACTATTTCCGCCAATTTATTCAGCTTGAAGGTCACCTGTCGTCGTAAAAGCCGGTATGAGGACGAATTTCAGCAATTATAATATCAGCATACTAAATTCACTAAAAACTGTGAGCGAATAGATAAAACTATTCTGTATTGCTAATAGAATGCCAATCCTCAGAAGCTGCTTATCTTTCTCGGCTGATATACCCTCTCGAGTAGTCTCCGCCCGGAGATCCGAATGGCGGACTAGTTTACCCCCAGAATATCTTCCGTTGGAAAACTATTCCCAAATAGGAGAAGTGATAAGATATGTAAAGGAGATAAAAAATTAATTATTCTTGGAGGCCAGAATGCTGTTGTAGAGAAAAGCCAAGAAGGTAAGACAGTAGGGAATTATGGGTCGGGAAAACGGACCAATAGGGGAGAGAGAGATTGATTGAGTTCTGCGTACAAAATGGCCTTGTCGCCACAAACACACTATTTGGAAACCCCTCGCGAAGAAGATAAACGTGGGAAATTCCAGGAGAAAGAAGCGGATTACAAACAGACTATATATTAGTGAAATAGCAATTTATAAATCAAGTAGAGGACTGCAAGGGCTACCCTGGTGCGGACATCGATTGTGACTATAATTTGGTCATCAAGATGTGTCAGCTTAAGTTTAAAAAAACTGAATACATCAACGATGTATCGCTAGCAGGTTGAATGACTGAGGAAAACAGAACACCTATTAGCCTATAAAAGTACCCTAGACCAAGCTGAAGAGGATGGAAACGATTCTGGATTAATCGAAGTGAGATAGCAAGAGATCAAGAGAGGAATTATTAATGCAGCCGAAGAAAGGTTAGGGTGGAGAAAACAGAGATTTGGAAACCATAGATTACGCAGAAAGCCTTGGACCGAAGAAATAGACGAAAGAAGAAAGTGCAAAGATTCGAAAACAGAGGAATGACAGCAGCTTTATTAAACAATAAAAAATACGATCAGCCGATAAACAATAAAGGCCATAAAAGAATGGATGAAAGGCTTACGCAATGAGGTGGAAGGACATCTCTTCCAGGAAAAAAATTAAGCTGCTTATGGAACGATAAGATGTTACTTTAAAGAATATCCAATCAGAGGTAATGTCATTCCGAGTAGAGGAAATGAAATTCTTATTGAAAGTGAGGACAAGAGGAAGAGATGTTCAGAGTACTCGGAGAAACTATACTACGGAAAGGCATTGAATCCCAAGATATAAGAAGATGAAGACACTGTGGATGAAGATGAGAAAGGATACTTACTATAAAGATCAGAATTTGATGCTGCAGTAAAGGATTTGAGAAAGAGAGAGAGAGAAAGACGACAGGAGTTAATGAAATTCCCTCGGAATTCCTAAAGTATGCTGGAGTTAGGATCATGAATAAGGTATATAGATTGTATGAGACATAGATATGTGACATTTATTCAAGTAGGCTAATGCCAAAGGATTTAAGAAAGGACGTAAGTATTCCTATCTCGAAGAATAAAAGAGCTGAGAGATGCGAGATTACTTTTGAATAACTAGCCTCACAGCACCTGCATCGAAAATTCTGACCAGAATCATCTACGGGAGGATGGAACAGAAGATAGAAGAATTTTTGGATGAAGATCGATTTGGATTCAGGAAAATTCGGGGAACGATGGAAGTTATTTTAGCTATGAGACTAGTCATAGAGAAGAGGATTCAAAAGTATCACCCAACACATATCTGTTTCATTGGCCTGGTGAAAGCATTTGACAATGTGGACTAGAACAGAATGCTGACTATACTGAAGAGCATAGAAGAGTCATTCATTGACAGAAGAGCAATATGCGGGGTGTATGAGGAACAGCTGGAAGTGTTGAAACGTGGTTAAAATGAGAGGAAGCAGAAGTTAGGAAGGGAGTAATACAAGGATACGTGTTGTCACCAGTGATCTTCCGATACATTGAAAAAGCCATAAATGAAATAAAGAAAAAAATTAAAAACTGGATAAAATGAGCACGTAGGAAAAATGTCGGATTGCTACGCTTTTCTGATGACATAACAACTCTTGCTGAGAAGAAAGAAGATCCGACGAGAATGCTGAACTGCAAGGAAAGAACTCTGGATAAATACAACCTGAGGATTAATGTTAAGAAAACCAAGGTTATGATTTGTGGAAGAAATAAAGAAGACAGAATCACCGTTAAACTTGGGCAGGAAAAACTCGCGCGAGTGGAACCATTTTGTTATCTGGGAAGTAGGATTAACAGCGATGGAAGAAGCAAGAAAGACATTGTGAGCAGAATAGCCCACGCAAAGAAAGCATTCTGACAGAAGAGGAGTCTACTTAAAGCTGGCAACACAAGCCTGGAAGTTATGAAGCACTTCATTAAAACATATATTTTGAGTATGCTGTGACATGGCAGTGAAGCCTGGACAATAATAACAGTAGCAGAGCAAAGGCAATTGAAAGCAATGGAGATGTGTGTGGTGTTCCCGAAGAATGTCGAAGGTAAAACGGACGGAGAAAATCACTAACGAAGAAGTCGTACGAAGAGGTGGCGAGGAAAGAAGCATGATGAAAACTCTGTGAATAAGGAGAAACACACTAATTGAACACACATTTTGTGACACAGCAGCCTAATGAAAACAATATTGGAAGGAGAAATAAATGGGAAGAATAAAAGAGGAAGACCAAGAATGGAAGAGATTAAGAAAAGAATGAAGGATGTCAAAGTAATTAACTAGAGAAAATAGATAGTTAAAATAGTATATATTCAAGAACTGTAACTACTCTATCAAATCTCGATCAATGTGTTGAGAGATTCACACATTTTATGGCCGGCCTTCTACGAGAATAAATTAGAATTGAGACTACTCAAAATTGGATTGCTTAACGTGGGAAACAATTTAAATGAGTATAAAGCCATACAGTTCAAATTATGATGCCATAGTTTCTTAATTTCGACAATACATTTTTTTCGAAGTCTTTCCCTAACCAGTAGATTGGCGCCCTGCGGATACGAACGACTGAAATATGCTTGTCCAACAAATCTGCTCTCCTTTGTGACACAAAGAATAACCTACTGAGACTTTACATTTAAAAAAACAAAAGAAGGCACTTTTTTATACTTCGTTACAAATACAAATATCCTGAATCAATTCACAGGGAAGTGCCGCTGTTAATAGTTAACGATAAAATATTACATTATTCTCAGAGAAGCACCATTTAAAGTATTTGTCAAAGTCAAAATCTTCTTTTTAGCCAGTGCAACAACTTCTTAATAAAGAAAATATCGTAAATAGTTTTGAAGATACACGTGAAAGACGGATTATAATGCTGTTCACTATTGCCACAGTGTATACTGGCTGGATTCTTGAGAGTTACACTATGAGATCATGACACGTTGTTAACTTAGATCAACTTGAGTATTTTCCCTGGAAAAAAATTATTATATACTTTGGTTAAGTCTAGTAAGCCATTTAAGTTATAAAATGCTGAAAATTAACTTGAGTCATGGGCCATATAGCCAGGGGATTTTAATTATAAGATATGTGTTTTTAGGAAAAGGAAGCTGCTTAATTACATTAAGTACATACTTTTTCACCAACATAGTCCATTGACCGGTAGTCCATTTAGTGAGGAAATGAATGGTATTTTTTTACTTATAAATAGACTTCAATGGATAAGTTTCACATTTTTTTCTAATTATCGTCTATAGGTTACGATATGTTAGTAATTATGGTATGCTTTCTCAGTTGTGACTTTTAATAATCCTCTAAGAACGACCTTACTAGCTGCTACAGTAGCCTATGCCAAGTAACCTACTAAGGAAATGAACAAATTTGCAATATTCAGAAAGAAAACATTCTTCGACCACTCTTAGCGAATGATGTTTCCAACGCAAATTTCGCATTTTGTTATTTATATTTATCAAGACACTTCGATCTTGATTGACATAGTTTTGGCCATTAATTTCTAACATTTCTATTTGTTGCATAAGTTTATGCAGCTCACTCCACGCATCACCGCAGTCGTATCAAGACAAGGTGCAGCACAGCTCACCGGAAGCCAGAAGCGCAGGCTCAAGAGCGGGGCCATATTTATGCGCACATATATTTTTTTCGAGAATTATTTAGAAAGGATATATATTCTCTCCCTCCCATCCCCCCACGACTTCCTTCCTACCCGTCCATCTCCGATCAACACCCCTTCCAGAGAGCCACTCGGCTTAAAAATAGCTCCTCGGCCGCAACTGCCCTCTCTCGGCCGCTTTGCCGGCGACACTTAACACTCCCGCTTCGAGTCACGATCGCCCGTCCGCCCGACGCACTTGCTCCTCTCCTTGCCTCGTAAATAGATGGCTCCCATGCCCTTAAATCCTCGCACGCTCTCCTCTCCATAAGCTACCACCGCGACCGGCCCCAACCCAACCCCACGGGAGATTTCCCGAAGGAAAAGCGCCCCCCCTTTCGGATCCACTTTGGATCTACTGCTCTCAAGGGAGCAGCGAGCTGCGGGATGATCGTTTGGGGAGAAAGAGCAGTTAAGAAACATACGACGGGCGTGACCACACACCGATCTCCCTTGTTCCGTTACTAAATAGTCAGTCCTCCGATACTTAGACCGCTTAAGAAAACGGAATGCGGCCCGCGAGTACGGGAAAAGAGGCTTTAATATCCCCAGGTCCCACCTTTGAGCCGTACGCCACTTGCCATAGCTATAAGACTTCAACTACGAGAATGCAAATCAAGATTCAAGAGAGAGAGCTTGGATTGAACTTGAATCTTTACCATAAGAATTCCATCCGGTCAAATGCAGATTCCGAAGGGCCTTTCTACACAACTTTTTCCGTTTAAGGAGCGGTAATCGTGGGTCATTGTTTGCATATTTTTATAATTTTTTTACGTGAGTTATCAAAAAAAGTCTTGATGCAACATTTCATTTAAATGAATCTGTTTATGCGTTGAAACTCACTGTACAGCCAGCAATGGAAATTATACAATAATTATGTTTTTAAAAATTTTCCTTAAAAAAGCATTTTATGACTTGTTTTTGGAGCGGTATTTGAAATTTAGGCAATTTATATTTAAATATGTTTTTTTTTTGGAATATAGTATTTGGTTTGACACCTTGATATTTTTAGCAACAATGATAATATTTTAAATGTATAATTTCGCATTTCGAAAAAATATCAGCAAGCATCTAATTTAATTATAACGAAATAAATCTCATATGCCATAAAGCTACGTGCTAAAACAACACATTGAATTCCCAAAAAAACCAAGTCGGTGTTACGCAATTTTTTCCCTTTTCTCTATAGATATCACCAATGAGAAGACGTATACAAAGTTTCACGCAAATCTGTGCACAAACAAAAATCGCTCATATCACCAAAAACCCTTCCTTACACATTAACAATGAAAATGGACAGAGAACAAATCCCCCGAACCTGCGCCGATTTATTAAAACAAATTAAGATACCCATAAGCCCACATTCACAGATAATCATATATAGGCTACAAAGGAACTAGATATACTATGTGTGTATGACACATCGTTAGTTGTTCCCCGAAATCGATCAGTTTATTACCCAGACATGTGTTTTCCAATCCAAAAATTCGTTCACTTCTCTCCTCAAATCCTTCCTATTCAGTGCTATCTCTTTGTAAACCCTGGAAGCTCTATCTTCTTACAGATCCTTAGGACCTTGGCTTGTTCTACGCAACTGTCCCTTGACCTTCTTGACCTTTCCTTCAATACTACCCTCACCTCAGATTGCACCTAATCTATTCCTCCGGTTCTCAAATCCCGTCGGGTGGTTCATTAAGTGTTCCTATTCTCTTATGCACATCCGAATATTTCTCCATTTCAAATTTCAATCTTACACTTGCTCTGAATAAAGCTCTTTGTTTTCTCTAAAGTCGTTCATTTGAGAGTTCACTAATTGGTTTGAGTCCTCATTGTACTGAGGGACAAGTTTTTCGGAGAACACACACTCATGGCATCTCAAAAAAATAAATAGAAAACCTACTTATTTCAATTTTTACACAGTAGTATATGTTTTAAATCACTCCTTTCTGGTGCATTGATAGCATCACAATAGGATATAAGAAGCAACATGATATTTCTAAAACGTGTTCTTTGGTCTCTACTTATCCATGTCATTAGTAGGAATTATTTCAAAATTATACTTTACTATTTTTATGCAACAATATTTTAACTTTAAAAGCAACCAATTCCAAATATTTCTGCTTTAGCTGAATTTCAACTCCTCATTCACTATTTTAGGCTCATCATTACTATTAATGGCATGTCTACTAGTACTTCGTGCCTCATTGAGTGATTGCTGTATTCCCCATCTAGCTAGTCAGAGACCTTCGCACAAAAAGATGAAAGACGAAAAGAATATTGAAATGTAACTCGACTTCATGTCTCTTGCCAAAATACTTGAATTGAATAAAAACACTTTTAAAGTGCTATTTTCACCTACTTTTATCAAATTTAAACTTCAATGATTAACTCTTAGATAAAACTGTTATGCATTTAGCTACGGTACAATTCATCAAATGTTTAATTGCTTTAACTGAAGCCTGTCACTGTCAACTATTATGCTTAAACCGAAGTTTCAATTACTTCAGAACCAATGAAGAATTAGATATAGTTCCGCTACATTCAAATCATTCTCAGAAACGCTTCGATTGCACTTGAATAAATCTCACTTTTTTATTATTTCAGCAAATGTGGATAGGTTCTTATCTAAAAATAGCATGGCTTTCTTCGAAAATGTACATTAATGGCCTCGTAAACTTTTAATTTAACAACCAAGCTGAATAATACATGGAGCAGTTGGATTTTTAGAAGCCTTCTAGCCTCAACCCAGCAATCTATGGTACACAATGAAGTGGAATAATTCCTAGTACATAACAAACAAGAAACTTAGTTACAGATTTTAGCATTTTATACCACCAAGAATTTATCGTAAAAACTTAATGAAGAGACATGAATAAAAGAATTATCGGCAAAGTGAACAACTCACCTTCGTGCCTAAGTAGTGACTTCAAGAACATGTTTACAACGTATTAAAAAGTTATTTCACTTTACATACGAGGATATAAAAATCCCTACCCAATGACATTGATTATAATTCCGCGGATGTCACTTCAAGTGCTGCGTAATGATTTATCTTTGTCATAACTTACTTAAAAATTAATGACAAATATTATTCATTACACTTTAGACAATTAATTTTGAGACAGAATTGAGATGTTTTAAGATATTGAAGTCTTTTTCAGAGACATCTGAGAGAGACCTTTTGAGGTAAACAAAGACTCATAGCGGAAGAAGATGAATAATAGGTAGTCTCGACCTCGTCCGTTGGGCCAGCAGCAAGCCTGCTGTGCAAATAAAATGTCATGATTTTGAATCCAACCACGCACATGGATGGTATATTTGTTCAAGAACCAATTAATTACTAATTAATTATTAGTACGTGTAATATATTATAATAAAGTAAATATTATCAGGTGTAATAGTGTGATATTATCTTCAGTGATTGTTAAAAACAAAGTGCCAACCACTTCCGCTAGGAATTGGGTTGTATCTCGAAAATGACAATTTATATGTGTAATAAAATATTTTAAATTACTTCTCGTGACTTGAACAAAGTGCCTTTAACTAAATAATCTTCAATGCCATATGTACGCTTTTGTTAAATAATTGTCTTGAAACTAAATGAAAAAATTGGTTATTTTTCATGATGCAAATGTTAACCTTATCCGACGTTCTTCGTACTGGTTCCTTACATGCTTAGTACTCCCGTAGTACAAGTTGATTAGTGGCCATGCACACAATGACCTGCATGCAATGCATGCATCTTGTTAGACTTTATGGTCAAATTGCGTTTATAAGTATGAATAGCTCTAGCTTAATTGCTTATTCCTGTTCCAAGTATTTAGCGATATTGAAATGATCTACTCCTCGTATTGTAGTTTTTGTCACATTTTCGTGATTTATATCGGAATTAATATTTTTCGTTGATTTCTTTTCAAAATAACAATGCGAGGAATTCTATTTCTACTAGAAAACCTCCCTGCGAGGAAAAACAGTGTCAGAATATTTATTATAATAATTCCACATCAGTCAGCCGAAGCACCCTTGTCCACACCCTCTTCTTCCATTGCCTTTTTGTACCAGCTTCATTTCAGCTGGAGAATATAACTGATGATGATTTAGAAACGTGGATTAATTTTATGTTGATTTCATTCATCTTTTGGTGACTGTACAGATATGAATATGTAGTGGGCTGAAATTTTAATTTTCTAGTCTTACTCCTTAAAACAGAGCAACGGTAGCGCTATCCCTAGCGTTAGGTATCGTTGCGGGGAATCTTTGACACTCTATTCTGACCTGCTCTCCTCAATGGAATAACCTTTCGTGCGTGCAGCAACCTTTCGCTGAATTGCTCTGTGTCAGACTCGAAAATTTGCTTTCTCCTTAATCTTAATTAATCTCCTTTCGTCCTCGCCCTCCTAGTCCCGAGAGTTTGCAAATAGTTGACGTTTTCAAATCGCAACGGGACGAGGAAAGGTTAGAAACCATAATGGGATCAACCTTGCCTGAAAAAAAATTCTCCTCTCAAATTTCCACAAGCTCCAGCTGCAGAGGTGTATACCCTGAATTTGCATCTTTGTGCTGCTTCTACTTATGCTGAACAAAAAAAGAACAAAGGATTCAGTGCTGAGACTTAATTCAACTGTCCAGGAGCTTGTTTTTTTTAACAGTATCATTGGTACTTCAAGGGTGATAAAAATGGAAATCTTAGATTCATTCTATACTTTAGGTACACGATACTCTTAGCCATTTATGAGTAACCAAAGTGATTCGCCTGAAAACCATCCTTGCCTTGCGGCTTTAAAGATAAAATTTTAAACTTTATCTTTTATACTTCAAAGGTATGTGCCCGATAGACCCATCAAAAAATTGATTTATGTTGAATATTTCAGTGGCTGGCGATCATATAGAGTGTCAAGGTAAGAAAAATATTTTAGTGGTTGGCGTACTTTAACTTGGCATTTCAATGATGTTTCGAAGCGTAGAAGAGCCTAGTAGGTGACCATGTCCTCCAATATTGGGAGGAACCATTTTCTTCGTGTTCAAATAAACGGAAGCTCTTCCCGAAATGAAAATCGTATGAATTTCAACTTGAAGTGAAATTCTTCAGCTGTAGAATAACTGCTATTTTTTCCTTGCACCGAGCTTTAGAGCAGTGTTCCCTAGCGCAGGAACTAGCAATAACATTACAGCCAATCAGATGGGACTCAAGGAGGCTAAAGTATTTCGTTATACCAATATGGCTCACCAAATCTTAGATGCTTCTTCACCACTTTCGATCACTGTACCAACTTCAGTGCCTCAGTTGGGCAAGGCTTGCTGACCGGCACATAGAAGATTCATAGAATAACATTTTCACAGCATATGCATGATTAAACTCAGCCTCACTGGCCCAAGGGCCAAGATGCCCGGAAGAAGCATTGGTTCAATTTACATGTTATCTAATGACCAGCTAACATTTGCTTAGCCTAATTAACCAATTATCTAAATGTAAAAATCCATACACAATGGGAGTAATATTGTTAGAATATAAATGAAAGATTCTTGCAGAGGCTCTTGGGGATGTAACTGTGAATAAAATTACTATCACACAATCAAAAAATGATACTTTGTGTGTAATATTGCAAAAGTTTCAATATTAAAACGGCTTCTGATGTTGAAACTCAATTTTGCTACCCGTTTTAAAAAATCCAAGCTCTTTTCTCTTCAATTAAATTAATCATTGGATATTTCAAACAGCCTTTTTAGCTTATTGTGTAAGATATATGTATTATAGTTTAGAAACGTTTTTTCGCTTTTTTATTAATGTTCATATTAATGATATGTGCATTGCCAACAAAAAGGACCAGTTTATAAATATTCCGTGACGTTTTGCTATTTAAATAATGGCTTACTTTGGAAACATGATTGGTCTCTGGACAGATGGAGTCAACAGATGGAGTTGCTGCACTGGAGTCGACATAAGTAATCGCGAAGCTGTACGTGATGATTTTTAAGAGACACACCCCACATAGCACAGAATATCTACAAGATATCCACACAAGATCTTCAATGTCTTCGATATTTAAGATGTTTAAAAAATGTTTACTAAATATCTTGATAATCGAAATCAACTATGTAGAAACTGCCATGTAGAAATATACTTCTGCAAATATTGCTTTACATGCGTTTTGTGGCCTCCTGAATCGAATGAACACCATCCATGATCCATTATCACCAACTCACTATTAAAGCAAGAATTCCTGGACGGTCTTCTGTGTTATCTCATTGTATCAATGTTGAACCAAAGTTATTTATTTTATCAAAGATAAGGCATTGAACGTATATTGACGTTCTTCGTAATGACATGGGTGGAAAACATTTTAGTGCTTTGTTACATACTGAAATATGACGATAGTCGCGTGGGAAGGTTTTTATCTTTTCTATTTTTTTACTTGCAATTAGATGATATATTAAGAGTTTTCTGGATATGAAGGAGTCAAAATAAGCTGAGTTGTTTTATTAAACTGATTGAGTTTCAAAATTTACAAACTTGGCTAGCATAATGATTTTTACTTTAAATTAATTAAAATTTATTACAACAGAGACTTTCAAAATAAATAAACTGGATGGAAAAATAGGGTAATGGAAGGTAAATATATTTGATGTGTTTAAAAGTTTTTCAGAAATTTTATGTGAAGAAGGGTGTGACATTTATATAATTTATAAAATTATTTCAAAGCATTTTGAATCAGTGCACACGAAGTTCAATACTTATTTCCTTCAGATAGCGATGCAAGATTTTTTGAGGACACTAGGTCCATTCCTTTATTATCAATGTAATGATATATGTATATATCAATGTATATGTCTATGAGCAAATTTAAAAAAGATTTCTACTTTTCTATCGATTAAAATTTATTCTATTTGTACAATAAGTTAACAAACATAAAAGATATAAGAAACTGGTGCAGAATACATCCCTAGATGTCTTTATTAATCGATTATATAAAATTTCTTGTATGTAATTCAAAATGAGTGTATGTCAATAACAACAAAAGCAAATGTCTTATACATTTTTTGTTGTACCTTTTTATAATGACTATGTAAATAACAGTTTAATTGATGTTAGTGTTGTAAAGTAATTAATTTTGAAGAATGTGTAATAATTAATTTCAAAAAGCTATAATGATTAATACATGTTTTCACTGTTCCTTTTTATTAAATGTTATTCTATTCGCAGTGTTAACTAACACAAAAGTGTAAAAAAATAACTACTGCAGACTACGGACAAAGTACCAACGACAGCATCTATGTGATTGTAGTTGCAACACACTTATTCTATGTTTTTGTCTTTGTATTTCATCTGTGATAGTCGAGTCGGTGACCCCAAAACGGAGATACTGTCCAATGGGGCACCTATATTCCAGAGAAATCATTGTAAAAATAATAATTGTATTCATCTAATCTGGAATAAAAACCATTATTATTATTATTATTATTATTTAACTGTTACAGTTGTAACATGACCCTCCGAGTCCCCAGCAAGCATCGGGTTTCATTGCCGTCATAATGGCCGGAGACTCGAGATGGGTTCTGCAGTAATCGCAGCCACGTCCGACGCCCATCGGATGCCATAATGGTGTGGAAGGTGGAAGTACAGCACCCGTAGGGCCGCGTTATGCCGAGCTAAATACGCGGACTTTGCGATATAGCTACATCCGGAGAGGAGGTGACTCAACGCCTCCGGCTGGGCTCGGGATGCCCTACATCTCGTGTCCGCAACCTCCGCCTTGAATATAATGCGGCGGTACACGAGTGTGTTTATGACACCATCCTGGCACGCGAGGACAAAACCTTCGGTCTCGGACTTCAGATCAGCGGAGCGTAAGAAGGCAAACGTCAGCTCCTTCGATAACCCATGCTTTTCGATGTTTCGGTAGAAACATCCATGCATGGGCTTATCGGTATGCACCTTGAGCAAGGCCTTCTGCTCGGCTTTTTTTATTTCGAGCTTGAGGACGTCTGCCTTCAATGACGAGATGGTCGTGCCATTCTCGCTTCCGTCGGATGACGGGTCGAAGTCGAGACCGGTTTCGTCCGCTGCCCTCTTTGCCGCCTGGAAGAGAAACGCCCCTGCTCCCGCACTCTCGTGATCTCTCACGAGATTGAGCAGGGGGTCCCTGCTTTTCAAGATTCGGCAAGCTGTGCCCAGGACAACTCTGTTGTGGAGACACTCCAGACTCAATAGTCCTCTACCACCTACATTGCGAGGGAGATACAATCTGGCGACGGAAGATTTCGGATGAAGACTTCTATAGATGGTCATCATCTTCCTCGTTCCCCTATCGAGGTTCTGCAACTCGTTGACGTTCCACTTCATGCATCCGAAGGTATACAGCAGTGTAGGAACCGCGAACATGTTCGTGGCAAGAACCTTGTTCTTGCCTGACAGCTCAGAACTCCAGATGTTCCTGAGAGTCTGTCTGTATTTGGCGGTGATCCTTGCCTTCACTGCTGCAACCTCCTGCATTCGGCGCTGGGGGACGACGAGATATTCATAGCTGTCATCGTCCTCGAGGTGACGAATGACGCTCCCGTCAACAAGTTGCACGTCATCTTTGATCTCCGAAAATCTTCCTCTCGCCAGGTGGATGGATGCACACTTGTCCAATCCGACTTCCAACCGTATAGCCTCACTGTATTCCAGTACGGTATCCAGGGCATTGCAAAGATCTTTCGCATTAGAAACGTAAGCTTCAGGTCATCCATATAAAACAAATGGGTGACCTTATGCTTCCTGTCACCTGGAACACCACACATGTATCCTTTACCTCGTCGCAGCCTAAGGGACAGGGGTAGGAGGGAAATACAGAACAGTAGGGGGCTCAAGCTGTCGCCTTGAAAAACGCCACGGTGGTATGTTACCAACTCTGTGGAAACTGACCGCTTGCCTGAGGTCAGAACGAACCGCGTTTTCCACAGTGGTAACAGGCGTTGGATGCAGGACACTACCTTTGGGTGGACTTTCATCAACTTCAGCATGGCGATCAATAGCTCATGCGAAGTGGTGTCAAAAGCCTTCTTGTAGTCCACCCAGGCCATTGATAGGTTTCGCTTATGCCGGATGGCATCCTGGCATATGCACCTATCAATGAGCAGGTTGTCCTTGCATCCCGCGATTCCCCGCTTTGAGCCCCTCTGCTCGTACACCTCCTCCCACACCGGCTGGACTTGGTATAGGATAAGGTCGCTCAAGATCGAGGTGAACGCCTTATATACAGTGTTGAGGCAGGTTATAGGGCGGTAGTTCTTTGGATTGGACAAGTCTCCCTTCTTAGGTATTAGAACCGTGCGTCCCTCAGTGAGCCAAGGTGGAATTAGTTTTCCACCATTTAGAAAGGACGTGAAGATTCTGGCGAGGTGTTGGTGGGTGGAAGTAACTTTCTTCCACCAGAAGTTATTCACGGCATCCATTCCTGGAGCCAAGAAATTCTCCTTGCCAGAGAAGGCCTTCTTCATGTCACTTTCGGTGACTGAAAGAGGTCCATCCACATCTTGTAGGTGGCGGTCACAAACCTCTTTAAAGAGGCCTATGGCCGGAGTGTCTCCGTTGAATATCATCGACGTTTCGTAGATTTCCTTCCAGAAACGTTCAACCTCTTGGACGGGTGGCGGAGATTCAACAACAGGCGGAGGTGGCCGAAAGAGACGGAACGGGTTAAGGAGAAAGGTAGAGTTCTCCCTCACGGCCTTGCTCCTCTTGAGGAGTTGTTTCCGGGCCGTGGTGAGCTCGCGTACTCTGTCGACCGCGTGCGGCTTAATAGTGAGCAGCACGCTTTTATTCAATGTGTGATGGTTGTATCTGATGATGCGCGCTATGCGCCGAACTTTAGGAGTGAAAGCTCGCCCAGATGCGATGTATTCCATCACACACTGAATTCTCGACGCCTGTTGTCTCGCCTGCGTGATCTTGGCCTCCAACTGTTCCAGCCTTTTTTCTGCTTTTTCCTCCCAAGAGGTGTTCCTTTGGGAGTGAGCCATGATTTTGGCAGCAGCGTAGACCACGCAATTTACCGTCCATAGTTCCGACGTCTCTTTCAGGATTTCGTCGATGAGGCCATTCAACCGGGAAAGGTGATTACCCCGCAGAGAGATTTTTCGGTGGATATCTCTCTGCCTTTTTTGTCCTTCATCGTAGGATATTGTGCTTAGTAACCGCGTCCGTAGTTCAGCGACAGCCTGACCAGCTTTCTCCCGATTTGGCAGAGACTGCGGCATGAGTGCCGTTCTAGCTTTAGGTGGTGGAGAGGATGCCTGTGTCGGGGAGGGTGGTCTGGCCGGTGGTGTGTTTCTCTGAACTGGCGGTTGGTGGAGAGTTTCCTTTTTTCGCAAGTGGTTGGCATAATCGCGCAGATTCTGCTGCGATAGGTGGTCGTGCTCTGGATGAATCTCACACCACTAAGAGTGCATCATTGCCATATACCCCCTGCGTTCGGGTTCGCTGACAGCATGGCATGCGAGGAGGTCGCCCCTTAGGGTTTCCGTCCACTGCATCCGGGCTCCCGTAACGGTGTTATTCGTGTTGTCACTCCCAACCTCACTAGGGCCCCCATCCGAGAGGCGCCGGTTGTGGGTGGCTTTCTCAGTATTCCTTTTTGGAACCAGTTTTACAACGTGTGGGGTGGTTAGCCCCACACGCAGACGTCCACCATTAGCCGGCAAGAGCCGTTACCAGGTACGCCACGTGGAGGCTGGTGGTCCGGCTTCCGTACCCTTATTATTATTATTATATTATTTTAATTGTTACAGTTGTAACATGACCCTCCGAGTCCCCGGCAAGCATCAGGTTTCATTGCCGTCATAATGGCCGAAGACTCGAGAGGGGTTGGGCAGTAATCGCAGCCACGTCCGACGCCCATCGGATGTGTGGCTACGCTGCGGTAGGGTCATGCGTCCGCAGTAAACGGAGTGACCCCAGGATGACGGCCTTCTGCATGCGTGCAACTAGTAATTCCGCCTGTGCCACGCAGGACGGAATACACTTGATGTTATTTAGCAGCGAGCCCTTAACTCCACCGAGCACACCTATGATGAGGACCACCAGTTTCACAGAGTGTCCGGGGTACATCTGTCGAAGTTCGAAAAGCAGGTCTTGATATTTCGTCCGTTTTTCCACCTCCTTCGCATCCATGTTAGTTTCAGCCGGAGCCGAAAACTCGATCACGAACATGGAGCGTGTGAGGTTGTCGAGGAGAACGATATCAGGCTTGGTCGCCTCCAACTGCCTCGTGGTGGAAAAGGAGTAATTCCACCAGATCGTGCATTTATCGTTCTCCACGACGGACTCAATATCTCCAGGGGCATAGGGCAGCACAGGTGTTTCGTCGATGCCATAATGGTGTCGAAGATGAAAGTATAACACCCGTAGGGCCGCGTTGTGCCGAGCAAAATATGCTGACTTAGCGTAATAACTACAGCCGGAGAGAAGGTGACTCAAAGTCTCCGGCTGGGCTCGGCACGCCCTACATCTCGTGTCCGCAACCTCCGCTTTGAATATAATGCGGCGGTACACGAGTGTGTTTATGACACCATCCTGGCACGCGAGGACAAAACCCTCGGTCTCGGACTTCAGACCGGCGGAGCGTAGGAAGGCAAACGTTAGCTCCTTCGATAGCCCATGCTTTTCGATGTTTCGATAGAAACCTCCATGCATGGGCTTATCGGTATGCACCTTGAGCAAGGCCTTCTGCTCGGCTTTTTTTATTTCGAGCTTGAGGACGTCTGCCTTCAATGACAAGATGGTCGTGTCATTGTCGCTTCCGTCGGATGACGGGTCGAAGTCGAGACCGGTTTCGTCCGCTGCCCTCTTTGCCGCCTGGAAGAGAAACGCCCCTGCTCCCGCACTCTCGTGATCACTCACGAGATTGAGCAGGGGGTCCCTACTTTTCAAAACTCGGCAAGCTGTACCCAGGACAACTCTGTTGTGGAGACATTCCAGACTCAATAGTCCTCTACCACCTACATTGCGAGGGAGATACAATCTGGCGACGGAAGATTTCGGATGAAGACTTCTATAGATGGTCATCATCTTCCTCGTTCCCCTATCGAGGTTCTGCAACTCGTTGACGTTCCACTTCATGCATCCGAAGGTATACAGCAGTGTAGGAACCGCGAACATGTTCGTGGCAAGAACCTTGTTCTTGCCTGACAGCTCAGAACTCCAGATGTTCCTGAGAGTCTGTCTGTATTTGGCGGTGAGCCTTTCCTTCACTGCTGTAACCTCCTGCATTCGGCGCTGGGGGACGCCGAGATATTCATAGCTGTCATCGTCCTCGAGGTGACGAATGACGCTCCCGTCAACAAGTTGCACGTCTTCCTTGATCTCCGAAAATCTTCCTCTCGCCAAGTGGATGGATGCACACTTGTCCAATCCGAACTCCATTCCTATAGCCTCACTGTATTCCAGTACGGTGTCCAGGGCAGTGCGAAGGTCTTTCGCATTAGAAGCGTACAGCTTCAGGTCATCCATATAAAACAAATGGGTGACCTTATGCTTCCTGTCACCTGGAACACCACACATGTATCCTTTACCTCGTCGCAGCCTAAGGGACAGGGGTAGGAGGGAAATACAGAACAGTAGGGGGCTCAAGCTGTCGCCTTGAAAAACGCCACGGTGGTATGTTACCAACTCTGTGGAAACTGACCGCTTGCCTGAGGTCAGAACGAAGCGCGTTTTCCACAGTGGTAACAGGCGTTGGATGCAGGACACAACCTCAGGGTGGACTTTCATCAACTTCAGCATGGCGATCAATAGCTCATGCGAAGTGGTGTCAAAAGCCTTCTTGTAGTCCACCCAGGCCATTGATAGGTTTCGCTTATGCCGGATGGCATCCTGGCATATGCACCTATCAATGAGCAGGTTGTCCTTGCATCCCGCGATTCCCCGCTTTGAGCCCCTCTGCTCGTACACCTCCTCCCACACCGGCTGGACTTGGTATAGGATAAGGTCGCTCAAGATCGAGGTGAACGCCTTATATACAGTGTTGAGGCAGGTTATAGGGCGGTAGTTCTTTGGATTGGACAAGTTTCCCTTCTTAGGTATTAAAACCTAGCGTCCCTCAGTCAGCCAAGGTGGAATTGGTTTTCCACCATTTAGAAAGGACGTGAAGATTCTGGCGAGGTGTTGGTGGGTGGAAGTAACTTTCTTCCACCAGAAGTTATTCACGGCATCCATTCCTGGAGCCGAGAAATTCTTCTTGCCAGAGAAGGCCTTCTTCACGTCACTTTCGGTGACTGAAAGAGGTCCATCCACATCTTGTAGGTGGCGGTCACAAACCTCTTTAAAGAGGCCTATGGCCGGAGTGTCTCCGTTGAATGGCTTCGACGTTTCGTATATTTCCTTCCAGAAACGTTCAACCTCTTGGACGGGTGGCGGAGATTCAACAACAGGCGGAGGTGGTCGAAAGAGACGGGACGGCTGAAGGAGAAAGGTGGCATTTTCTCTCACGCCCCTACTCCTCTTCAGGAGTTTTTTCCGGGCCGTGGTGAGTGCCCGTACTCTATCGACCGCGTGCTGCTTAATGGTAAGCAGCACGCTTTTATTCAGCGTGTGATGGTTGTACCTGAGACTGCGCGCTATGCGCCGAACTTTAGGAGTGAAAGCTCGCCCAGATGCGATGTATTCCATCACACACTGAATTCTCGACGCCTGTTGTCTCGCCTGCGTGATCTTGGCCTCCAACTGTTCAAGCCTCTTTGCTGCTTTGTCCTCCCAAGAGGTGTTCTTTTGGGAGTGAGCCATAATTTTGGCAGCAGCATAGACCACGCAATTTACCGTCCAAAGGTCCGACGTTTCCGTTAGGATTTCGTCGATAAGACCATTCAACTGGGGCAGGTGGTTACCCCGCAGAGAGATCTTCCGGTGGATGTCTCTCGGCCTAGGTTGTCCATCATCATAAGATATTGTGCTTAACAACCGCGTTCGTAGTTCAGCGACGGCCTGACCAGCTTCATCTCCATTTGACATAGACTGCGGAATGAGTGCCGTTCTAGCCTCAGGTGGTGCAGAGGCTGCCTGTGTCGGGGAGAGTGGTCTGGCCGGTGGTGTGTTCCTCTGAACTGGCGGTTGGTGGAGAGTTTCCTTTTTTCGCAGGTGGTTGGCATAATCGCGCAGATTCTGCTGCGATAGGTGGTCGTGTTCTGGATGCATCTCACACCACAAAGAGTGCATCCTTGCCATATACCCCCTGCGTTCGGGCTCGCTGGCAGCATGGCATGCGAGGAGGTCGCCCCTTAGGGCTTCCGTCCACTGCATCCGGGCTCCCGTTACGGTGGTATTTGTATTGCCACACCCAACTGTACTAGGGCCCCCATCCGAGAGGGGCCGGTTGTGGGTGGCTTTCTCTGTATTCCTATTGGGAACCAGTTTTACTGCGTGTAGGGTGGTTAGCCCCACACGCAGACGTCCACCATTAGCCGGCAAGAGCCGTTGCCAGGTACGCCACGTGGAGGCTGGTGGTCCGGATTTCGTACCCTTATTATTATTATTATTATATTTCGCGAGATATCTGGAACTCTACTTGAATGCGCGACCGCAGTCATAATTTTGGGAGAAAGGGACACAAACCCAAAGAACGCAATTACACTGAAAAACCAGAACACCAAATAACACGACGAAATGACGATGTAAACATTTGAGCAACTTTTAGTTAACTCTTCTCTGGTTCTCCACTGCTTCAAAATATTCACAATTGCCGACGTGTAATTAATTCTTGCCTTGAGAATGAGTGACGAGTCGTCTCTCGAAACGTCGACAATTATGAATAGTTTAAACCGGTGAAGAGCCCGAGATGAGTTTACTCATTAAAGATTATATACGCAGGATAATATTTACTCATATTATTCGACGGGAAAGTGTTAATCCTTTTTATAAACAACTTTAGTTTAAATCGTAACACATAGGCACCACATTTTTCGCCACATCTGCGCCATCTGTTGAATAAAACCTGATCGAAATTGTATGATTGCTTGAATGGAATCAGAACAGGTTCTATTTTCCGTTCAGTCATTCATACATTCGCACAAGCGTTCGCACAATTTGCCGTTTTACGCGGTACAATGTCCTGATACATGCGTCCGCACGATAGATAGTACAAAAAAAATGTACCTGCCTTTAAATATTCCAGAAATTGCCAGAATTAGAGGAGTCTTAAAGTTGAATGGACGGGCAACCTTCTTCCATAACGGCCGTGACGTCATTTCATCCATTGCTTCTTCCCAATCCACTATAAAAGATGCCTTATGAAGGCTTTTGTGAAGATTTCCACTTCTGCCGGAAATACAAAAGTATAAAGATTTAGAAAATACTTTGGAAAAATATCCGTCTTCACCGCGGGCGTTTCTCTTCCAGGCGGCAAAGAGGGCAGCGGACGAAACCGGTCTCGACTTCGACCCGTCATCCGACGGAAGCGAGAATGGCACGACCATCTCGTCATTGAAGGCAGACGTCCTCAAGCTCGAAATAAAAAAAGCCGAGCAGAAGGCCTTGCTCAAGGTGCATACCGATAAGCCCATGCATGGATGTTTCTACCGAAACATCGAAAAGCATGGGTTATCGAAGGAGCTGACGTTTGCCTTCTTACGCTCCGCTGATCTAAAGTCCGAGACCGAAGGTTTTGTCCTCGCGTGCCAGGATGGTGTCATAAACACACACGTGTACCGCCGCATTATATTCAAAGCGGAGGTTGCGGACACGAGATGTAGGGCGTGCCGAGCCCAGCCGGAGACTTTGAGTCACCTTCTCTCCGGCAGTAGTTATTACGCCAAGTCAGCTTATTTAGCTCGGTACAATGCGGCCCTACGAGTGTCATACTTTCATCTTCGACACCATTATGGCATCGACGAAACACCTGTGCTGCCCTATGCCCCTGGAGATATTGAGTCCGTCGTAGAGAACGATAAATGCACAATCTGGTGGAATTACTCCTTTTCAACCACCAGGCAGTTGGAGGCGACCAAGCCTGATAACGTTCTCCTCGACCACCTCACACGCTCCATGTTCGTGATCGAGTTTTCGGCTCCGGCTGAAACTAACATGGATGCGAAAGAGGTGGAGAAACGGACGAAATATCAAGACCTGCTTTCCGAACTTCGGCAGATGTACCCCGGACACTGTGAAACTGGTGGTCCTCATCATAGGTGTGCTCGGTTGAGTTAAGGGCTCGCTGATAGATTATAGCAAGTGCATTCCGTCCGTCGTGGCACAGGCGGAATCACTAGTTGCTCGCATGCAGAAGGCCGTCATCCTGGGGTCACTCCGTCTATTGCGGACGCATGACCCGACCGCAGCGTAGCCACACATCCGATGGGCGTCGGACGTGGCTGCGATTACTGCAAAACCCCTCTCGAGTCACCGGCCATTATGACGGCAATGAAACCCGATGCTTGCCGGGGACTCGGAGGTTCATGTTACAACTGTAACGAAAAATAATAATACCAGGTAATAAGGGTACGGAAGCCGGACCACCAGCCTCCACGTGGCGTACCTGGTAACGGCTCTTGCCGGCTAATGGTGGACGTCTGCGTGTGGGGCTAACCACCCCACACGTTGTAATACTGGTTCCAAAAAGGAATTCTGAGAAAGCCACCCACAACCGGCCCCTCTCGGATGGGGGCCCTAGTGAAGTTGGGAGTGGCAACACGAAAAACACCGTTACGGGAGCCCGGATGCAGTGGACGGAAACCCTAAGGGGCGACCTCCTCGCATGCCATGCTGCCAGCGAGCCCGAACGCAGGGGGTATATGGCAAGGATGCACTCTTTGTGGTGTGAGATGCATCCAGAACACGACCACCTATCGCAGCAGAATCTGCGCGATTATGCCAACCACCTGCGAAAAAAGGAAACTCTCCACCAACCGCCAGTTCAGAGGAACACACCACCGGCCAGACCACTCTCCCCGACACAGGCAGCCTCTGCACCACCTGAGGCTAGAACGGCACTCATGCCGCAGTCTATGCCAAATGGAGATGAAGCTGGGCAGGCCGTCGCTGAACTACGAACGCGGTTGTTAAGCACAATATCTTATGATGATGGACAACCTAGGCCGAGAGACATCCACCGGAAGATCTCTCTGCGGGGTAACCACCTGCCCCAGTTGAATGGTCTTATCGACGAAATCCTAACGGAAACGTCGGACCTTTGGACGGTAAATTGCGTGGTCTATGCTGCTGCCAAAATTATGGCTCACTCCCAAAAGAACACCTCTTGGGAGGACAAAGCAGCAAAGAGGCTTGAACAGTTGGAGGCCAAGATCACGCAGGCGAGACAACAGGCGTCGAGAATTCAGTGTGTGATGGAATACATCGCATCTGGGCGAGCTTTCACTCCTAAAGTTCGGCGCATAGCGCGCAGTCTCAGGTACAACCATCACACGCTGAATAAAAGCGTGCTGCTTACCATTAAGCAGCACGCGGTCGATAGAGTACGGGCACTCACCACGGCCCGGAAAAAACTCCTGAAGAGGAGTAGGGGCGTGAGAGAAAATGCCACCTTTCTCCTTCAGCCGTCCCGTCTCTTTCGACCACCTCCGCCTGTTGTTGAATCTCCGCCACCCGTCCAAGAGGTTGAACGTTTCTGCAAGGAAATATACGAAACGTCGAAGCCATTCAACGGAGACACTCCGGCCATAGGCCTCTTTAAAGAGGTTTGTGACCGCCACCTACAAGATGTGGATGGACCTCTTTCAGTCACCGAAAGTGACGTGAAAAAGGCCTTCTCTGGCAAGAAGAATTTCTCGGCTCCAGGAATGGATGCCGTGAATAACTTCTGGTGGAAGAAATTTACTTCCACCCACCAACACCTCGCCAGAATCTTCACGTCCTTTCTAAATGGTGGAAAACCAATTCCACCTTGGCTGACTGAGGGACGCACGGTTTTAATACCTAAGAAGGGAGACATGTCCAATCCAAAGAACTACCGCCCTATAACCTTCCTCAACACTGTATATAAGGCGTTCACCTCGATCTTGAGCGACCTTATCCTACACCAAGTCCAGCCGGTTTGGGAGGAGGTGTACGAGCAGAGGGGCTCAAAGCGGGGAATCGCGGGATGCAAGGACAACCTGCTCATTGATAGGTGCATATGCCAGGATGCCATCCGGCATAAGCGAAACCTATCAATGGCCTGGGTGGACTACAAGAAGGCTTTTGACACCACTTCGCATGAGCTATTGATCGCCATGCTGAAGTTGATGAAAGTCCACCCTGAGGTTGTGTCCTGCATCCAACGCCTGTTACCACTGTGGAAAACGCGCTTCGTTCTGACCTCAGGCAAGCGGTCAGTTTCCACAGAGTTGGTAACATACCACCGTGGCGTTTTTCAAGGCGACAGCTTGAGCCCCCTACTGTTCTGTATTTCCCTCCTACCCCTGTCCCTTAGGCTGCGACGAGGTAAAGGATACATGTGTGGTGTTCCAGGTGACAGGAAGCATAAGGTCACCCATTTGTTTTATATGGATGACCTGAAGCTGTATGCTTCTAATGCGAAAGACCTTCGCACTGCCCTGGACACCGTACTGGAATACAGTGAGGCTATAGGAATGGAGTTCGGATTGGACAAGTGTGCATCCATCCACTTGGCGAGAGGAAGATTTTCGGAGATCAAGGAAGACGTGCAACTTGTTGACGGGAGCGTCATTCGTCACCTCGAGGACGATGACAGCTATGAATATCTCGGCGTCCCCCAGCGCCGAATGCAGGAGGTTACAGCAGTGAAGGAAAGGCTCACCGCCAAATACAGACAGACTCTCAGGAACATCTGGAGTTCTGAGCTGTCAGGCAAGAACAAGGTTCTTGCCACGAACATGTTCGCGGTTCCTACACTGCTGTATACCTTCGGATGCATGAAGTGGAACGTCAACGAGTTGCAGAACCTCGATAGGGGAACGAGGAAGATGATGACCATCTATAGAAGTCTTCATCCGAAATCTTCCGTCGCCAGATTGTATCTCCCTCGCAATGTAGGTGGTAGAGGACTATTGAGTCTGGAGTGTCTCCACAACAGAGTTGTCCTGGGTACATCTTGCCGAGTTTTGAAAAGCAGGGACCCCCTGCTCAATCTCGTGAGTGATCACGAGAGTGCGGGAGCAGGGGCGTTTCTCTTCCAGGCGGCAAAGAGGGCAGCGGACGAAACCGGTCTCGACTTCGACCCGTCATCCGACGGAAGCGACAATGACACGACCATCTTGTCATTGAAGGCAGACGTCCTCAAGCTCGAAATAAAAAAAGCCGAGCAGAAGGCCTTGCTTAAGGTGCATACCGATAAGCCCATGCATGGAGGTTTCTATCGAAACATCGAAAAGCATGGGCTATCGAAGGAGCTAACGTTTGCCTTCCTACGCTCCGCCGGTCTGAAGTCCGAGACCGAGGGTTTTGTCCTCGCGTGCCAGGATGGTGTCATAAACACACTCGTGTACCGCCGCATTATATTCAAAGCGGAGGTTGCGGACACGAGATGTAGGGCGTGCCGAGCCCAGCCGGAGACTTTGAGTCACCTTCTCTCCGGCTGTAGTTATTACGCTAAGTCAGCATATTTTGCTCGGCACAACGCGGCCCTACGGGTGTTATACTTTCATCTTCGACACCATTATGGCATCGACGAAACACCTGTGCTGCCCTATGCCCCTGGAGATATTGAGTCCGTCGTGGAGAACGATAAATGCACGATCTGGTGGAATTACTCCTTTTCCACCACGAGGCAGTTGGAGGCGACCAAGCCTGATATCGTTCTCCTCGACAACCTCACACGCTCCATGTTCGTGATCGAGTTTTCGGCTCCGGCTGAAACTAACATGGATGCGAAGGAGGTGGAAAAACGGACGAAATATCAAGACCTGCTTTTCGAACTTCGACAGATGTACCCCGGACACTCTGTGAAACTGGTGGTCCTCATCATAGGTGTGCTCGGTGGAGTTAAGGGCTCGCTGCTAAATAACATCAAGTGTATTCCGTCCTGCGTGGCACAGGCGGAATTACTAGTTGCACGCATGCAGAAGGCCGTCATCCTGGGGTCACTCCGTTTACTGCGGACGCATGACCCTACCGCAGCGTAGCCACACATCCGATGGGCGTCGGACGTGGCTGCGATTACTGCCCAACCCCTCTCGAGTCTTCGGCCATTATGACGGCAATGAAACCTGATGCTTGCCGGGGACTCGGAGGGTCATGTTACAACTGTAACAATTAAAATAATAATAAAAATAATAATAAGGGTACGAAATCCGGACCACCAGCCTCCACGTGGCGTACCTGGCAACGGCTCTTGCCGGCTAATGGTGGACGTCTGCGTGTGGGGCTAACCACCCTACACGCAGTAAAACTGGTTCCCAATAGGAATACAGAGAAAGCCACCCACAACCGGCCCCTCTCGGATGGGGGCCCTAGTACAGTTGGGTGTGGCAATACAAATACCACCGTAACGGGAGCCCGGATGCAGTGGACGGAAGCCCTAAGGGGCGACCTCCTCGCATGCCATGCTGCCAGCGAGCCCGAACGCAGGGGGTATATGGCAAGGATGCACTCTTTGTGGTGTGAGATGCATCCAGAACACGACCACCTATCGCAGCAGAATCTGCGCGATTATGCCAACCACCTGCGAAAAAAGGAAACTCTCCACCAACCGCCAGTTCAGAGGAACACACCACCGGCCAGACCACTCTCCCCGACACAGGCAGCCTCTGCACCACCTGAGGCTAGAACGGCACTCATTCCGCAGTCTATGTCAAATGGAGATGAAGCTGGTCAGGCCGTCGCTGAACTACGAACGCGGTTGTTAAGCACAATATCTTATGATGATGGACAACCTAGGCCGAGAGACATCCACCGGAAGATCTCTCTGCGGGGTAACCACCTGCCCCAGTTGAATGGTCTTATCGACGAAATCCTAACGGAAACGTCGGACCTTTGGACGGTAAATTGCGTGGTCTATGCTGCTGCCAAAATTATGGCTCACTCCAAAAAGAACACCTCTTGGGAGGACAAAGCAGCAAAGAGGCTTGAACAGTTGGAGGCCAAGATCACGCAGGCGAGACAACAGGCGTCGAGAATTCAGTGTGTGATGGAATACATCGCATCTGGGCGAGCTTTCACTCCTAAAGTTCGGCGCATAGCGCGCAGTCTCAGGTACAACCATCACACGCTGAATAAAAGCGTGCTGCTTACCATTAAGCAGCACGCGGTCGATAGAGTACGGGCACTCACCACGGCCCGGAAAAAACTCCTGAAGAGGAGTAGGGGCGTGAGAGAAAATGCCACCTTTCTCCTTCAGCCGTCCCGTCTCTTTCGACCACCTCCGCCTGTTGTTGAATCTCCGCCACCCGTCCAAGAGGTTGAACGTTTCTGCAAGGAAATATACGAAACGTCGAAGCCATTCAACGGAGACACTCCGGCCATAGGCCTCTTTAAAGAGGTTTGTGACCGCCACCTACAAGATGTGGATGGACCTCTTTCAGTCACCGAAAGTGACGTGAAGAAGGCCTTCTCTGGCAAGAAGAATTTCTCGGCTCCAGGAATGGATGCCGTGAATAACTTCTGGTGGAAGAAATTTACTTCCACCCACCAACACCTCGCCAGAATCTTCACGTCCTTTCTAAATGGTGGAAAACCAATTCCACCTTGGCTGACTGAGGGACGCACGGTTTTAATACCTAAGAAGGGAGACTTGTCCAATCCAAAGAATTACCGCCCTATAACCTGCCTCAACACTGTATATAAGGCGTTCACCTCGATCTTGAGCGACCTTATCCTACACCAAGTCCAGCCGGTTTGGGAGGAGGTGTACGAGCAGAGGGGCTCAAAGCGGGGAATCGCGGGATGCAAGGACAACCTGCTCATTGATAGGTGCATATGCCAGGATGCCATCCGGCATAAGCGAAACCTATCAATGGCCTGGGTGGACTACAAGAAGGCTTTTGACACCACTTCGCATGAGCTATTGATCGCCATGCTGAAGTTGATGAAAGTCCACCCTGAGGTTGTGTCCTGCATCCAACGCCTGTTACCACTGTGGAAAACGCGCTTCGTTCTGACCTCAGGCAAGCGGTCAGTTTCCACAGAGTTGGTAACATACCACCGTGGCGTTTTTCAAGGCGACAGCTTGAGCCCCCTACTGTTCTGTATTTCCCTCCTACCCCTGTCCCTTAGGCTGCGACGAGGTAAAGGATACATGTGTGGTGTTCCAGGTGACAGGAAGCATAAGGTCACCCATTTGTTTTATATGGATGACCTGAAGCTGTATGCTTCTAATGCGAAAGACCTTCGCACTGCCCTGGACACCGTACTGGAATACAGTGAGGCTATAGGAATGGAGTTCGGATTGGACAAGTGTGCATCCATCCACTTGGCGAGAGGAAGATTTTCGGAGATCAAGGAAGACGTGCAACTTGTTGACGGGAGCGTCATTCGTCACCTCGAGGACGATGACAGCTATGAATATCTCGGCGTCCCCCAGCGCCGAATGCAGGAGGTTACAGCAGTGAAGGAAAGGCTCACCGCCAAATACAGACAGACTCTCAGGAACATCTGGAGTTCTGAGCTGTCAGGCAAGAACAAGGTTCTTGCCACGAACATGTTCGCGGTTCCTACACTGCTGTATACCTTCGGATGCATGAAGTGGAACGTCAACGAGTTGCAGAACCTCGATAGGGGAACGAGGAAGATGATGACCATCTATAGAAGTCTTCATCCGAAATCTTCCGTCGCCAGATTGTATCTCCCTCGCAATGTAGGTGGTAGAGGACTATTGAGTCTGGAATGTCTCCACAACAGAGTTGTCCTGGGTACAGCTTGCCGAGTTTTGAAAAGCAGGGACCCCCTGCTCAATCTCGTGAGTGATCACGAGAGTGCGGGAGCAGGGGCGTTTCTCTTCCAGGCGGCAAAGAGGGCAGCGGACGAAACCGGTCTCGACTTCGACCCGTCATCCGACGGAAGCGACAATGACACGACCATCTTGTCATTGAAGGCAGACGTCCTCAAGCTCGAAATAAAAAAAGCCGAGCAGAAGGCCTTGCTCAAGGTGCATACCGATAAGCCCATGCATGGAGGTTTCTATCGAAACATCGAAAAGCATGGGCTATCGAAGGAGCTAACGTTTGCCTTCCTACGCTCCGCCGGTCTGAAGTCCGAGACCGAGGGTTTTGTCCTCGCGTGCCAGGATGGTGTCATAAACACACTCGTGTACCGCCGCATTATATTCAAAGCGGAGGTTGCGGACACGAGATGTAGGGCGTGCCGAGCCCAGCCGGAGACTTTGAGTCACCTTCTCTCCGGCTGTAGTTATTACGCTAAGTCAGCATATTTTGCTCGGCACAACGCGGCCCTACGGGTGTTATACTTTCATCTTCGACACCATTATGGCATCGACGAAACACCTGTGCTGCCCTATGCCCCTGGAGATATTGAGTCCGTCGTGGAGAACGATAAATGCACGATCTGGTGGAATTACTCCTTTTCCACCACGAGGCAGTTGGAGGCGACCAAGCCTGATATCGTTCTCCTCGACCACCTCACACGCTCCATGTTCGTGATCGAGTTTTCGGCTCCGGCTGAAACTAACATGGATGCGAAGGAGGTGGAAAAACGGACGAAATATCAAGACCTGCTTTTCGAACTTCGACAGATGTACCCCGGACACTCTGTGAAACTGGTGGTCCTCATCATAGGTGTGCTCGGTGGAGTTAAGGGCTCGCTGCTAAATAACATCAAGTGTATTCCGTCCTGCGTGGCACAGGCGGAATTACTAGTTGCACGCATGCAGAAGGCCGTCATCCTGGGGTCACTCCGTTTACTGCGGATGCATGACCCTACCGCAGCGTAGCCACACATCCGATGGGCGTCGGACGTGGCTGCGATTACTGCCCAACCCCTCTCGAGTCTTCGGCCATTATGACGGCAATGAAACCTGATGCTTGCCGGGGACTCGGAGGGTCATGTTACAACTGTAACAATTAAAATAATAATAATATTGTAATCTATGGTTTTGTCGGTGAGAATTGGTCTGTCCCCGTACAAAACATGGGTTTTTTTTCAATTACAGCAGGTGGCTGATACTTGTAATATGGTGGAATATTTTTCTTTAAGAGCCCGTAAGTTAGTCCCAGGTGTTGGTGGATTATTTTTGCCAGTTGGTTATGTCTATTCAGGTAGACATTTCCTGCAAGAGCTGAGCATCCTGCCATTATGTGCTCAATTGACTCACCAATGCATCCACATTTTCTACATCTATCGGGTATTTCTAGTTTAAGTATATGTTTTTCATAGTTATGGGTGCGTATAACTCTGTCTTGAATAGCCATAATAAAACCTTCGGTCTCGGGGTAATGATAGCCATCCTGGAGCCATTTTAAAGATGAAGTTTTGTCTACCCAATCCTCCTGGATAACTGTTGGAAATTTTCCGTGCAGTGCTTTGGATCTCCATTCTTGTTTCTGTTGGGCAATGTCTGGCAAGTCCTTCTGATAATCCTCATCTCTCAGGTTCAGAGGTGTGTACCCCATGTCAGCTTCAACGATCTGTTTCATTATAACATCATTTGATGCTTTTAAAGTCAATTTAATAGACTCTTCCTGAGATCTGCACAGTCGCAATATATTTATTAGGCCTCGGCCTCCTTCCTTTCTCGGAATATACAGCCTAATGACAGAGGCCTTACTGTGTAAACATCGGAACTTGTTTAGTAGTCGTCTAGTTAGTCTGTCCAGTTCATTTATATCCGTGTCTGACCATTTTAAAATTCCGAAAGAGTAGGTCAGGGCCGGCACTGCCCAGGTATTTATGGCCGTTATTAGGTTCCTCCCGGATAGTTTTGTATTCAGGATCTTCGTCACTCGTCTTTTATATGCGTCCTTTAGAGTTTTCTTTAATGAAGTGTGGTCCAACCGATGGTTTTGATGAAAGCCTAGGTACTTGTATGTACTGTCCACAGGAAGTGTCTCTATGTCCTCTATACGTTCCTCGGATATTTGGGGTTCTCCCTTACGTAAGTGCATTACAGCACATTTATCCAGCCCAAATTTCATACCAATGTCCTCACTGAACATTTTAGTGGTTTTGGTGAGTTCTTGGAGTTTTTCCTTGGACTCCGCATAGAGTTTTAGATCGTCCATGAACATTAAATGATTGATTCTTGTATCATTTCTACGATTTAATTTATACCCAATTTTATATTTTTTAAGCAGCGTTGACAGTGGGTTTATTGCTAAACAAAACCATAGTGGTGATAGTGAATCGCCCTGAAATATTCCTCTACGGATATTAATAGAATAAACCTTCTGGTTTTTGAGGTGAAGATTTGTTCTCCAGGTTTTCATCATTTCAGTTAAAAGTTCCCGTATTTTAGGGTCTATTTTATATATTTCCAGAGTTTTTAGCAGCCAGTCATGAGGAGTTGAGTCGAAAGCTTTTGCATAGTCAATATATCCAACATGAAGGTTCCGACGGTGTCGTTGAACTTGTTTCAAAATGACAGCATCTATTGTTAGTTGATGCTTACAGCCAAGGGAACCTTTTATGCAACCTTTCTGTTCTTCTTCTATCAAATTGTTTGTATCACAGTGTTGATGGATGTTTTCAGTGATTATTGCAGTTAAGAGTTTGTAAATGACTGACAAGCATGTAATGGGTCTGTAGTTATGTGGTTGAGATGGGTCCCCCTTTTTATATAGTAAATATGTATTTCCTTCAGTTAAATAAAGAGGAAGTAGTTTTGGATCTTGCAGAATTTTAGTAAAACATTTAGCTAGGGGTCCATGAGTTGCAGTAAAGTATTTTATCCAGAAATTGTGCAGCTTGTCTGGTCCCGGAGACTTCCAGTTGCTTGCCTTCTTGATGGTTACCATAACTTCTTCAGTAGTGAAGCCCTCCACAGACATTAGCTGTACTCCCTCCTGTTGTTTCTGTATTTCTTCTATCCACTTTGCACTATTGTTGAAACATTGTGATACTGACCATAAAGATTGCCAGTAGTTTTGGAATGCATTTAAGTCTAGACTGCTTCCTGTTGGATTCATTTGGCTCTCTGGTGATTGTTCCAGTTGGAGAAAGAATCTCTTCCTTTGGTTCCAGAACATAGAGTTTTGCGTTTTCCTCTTAGTTAGCTCATTACACCTTCTTAGTCTTTCTCCTTTTAGTTTAGCCTTCTGCCTAAATGTGCCCATTAATTCAGTAAGTTTTTGAGAGTTATTTTGGTCATCAAGTGTTATATTTTCTTTAATGCATAGGCTACGCACCTTGTTTTTTAACTTTCTTGATTGATTACCTTTCAGGTATTCATTGATTGCATCCGCCTTTGACCTGAAATAGTCGATGTTGTTTTCCAGTCGTGTTCTCCAAGCGGGTTTATGAGGACCCATTGCAGTGTTATTTTTTTTCGTCTGTTTTGGTGCATAGGTTCTCTGACCATTTAACTCAATAACTGTAACTGCAGCGCAGTAAATAGATAAATGCACTTCATCTAAATCTTGGACGTTGGCTAAATGTTGCTTCAGTATGCTATTAACTTTGGTTATAGATGGGAGGGCTTTGATTATACTTTTTGGTACTGATATTTGGGCGTGTAGTTGGATAAGAGTTACGATAAAATTCTAAGAGGCTAGAGAATTTTTCAAACTCTTGTGAGTTTTTTAAGTTCAAATCAGTATCTATTGGCATATAATTGTTTGTTGATGCATTCGCCGTGATACTCTGATGGTTATTCAAGGGGTGCTCTTCATCAATGTCCCCTATCAGTTCATGCTGGTTTAGCTCGAACCCAATTTCTCGTCGTATTGCCTCTAATTCAATTGGTGATAGATATCCTTTTTTCTGAATAACATTGCGTCTGTCTACTATGTTTTGTTCAGTGACTGTTAATTCTGGATACATCCGCTGAAATTCTCTGTGGAGTAGTTGCCTATATCCGGGGAGTGGTTGATCGTCACACCTGTTGACTCGGTAGAATGCTCTCATTATGTCTTCATTCATTTCTCGAGTCCATTTAATTCGTTTGGTGGAACGCTATTAGCAGTCCTCTCGAAATCTTGTGAGGCCAAGCATGATAGTGGAGTGGCATTAGATGTCAACACCTGATCCAGTTCTTCCCCTAGTTCTTGGTTTTGGGCTGTCGATTCTTTAATGACACGTGCCCGCCTCATCAGCCTCGTGCCACCGACGGTTCGTAAGCTGTCGTGTCCAGCGTCGGCTCCAGACACGCCCTGGCGTACCCCAGGCAGCGACCCTTTCCGAGGCAAATTCAAATTCTCCATATCCGATAGGAATGGGTGAAGCTTTTTATACCTACAGCCAGGTTTGTTTTGCAGTCGGTCCTCACATGGACAGCAGACACTGACCAGGTACCGCCCACTCTGGGTCAGACGTAGCTGGATTTTGGTGGGCTACTCTTGGTTTCACTTCTCTCCTTTGACCTTGCCGGCTTGGGTGGCCCTACCAGGAGCTTATGCTCCCGCCGGCATCGCTCTCAGGGTCATCGAAGCTACTCTGCCCCCCCACCACGCCAAGGTAGTAACCCATGGGGGGGTTATTATTATTATTATTATTATTATTATTATAGAAATAAATTACCACTTTTAACTTCTGATGAAGGTAGTATTATTGCGTTTATAAGTAATCCTAGGTTGAATGCGTAATTTGCGATTTTGTATTTTTAGCTGAAAGTGAGACGATAATACAGATATTTGGTGAAAAACTATCAAGAAAATTCTTTTATTTTTTTCTTCCATATCTTTATGAACACAGATTACTCAAAATTGACAACTGTAAGAACGAAAGAAATTGTCATCTGTGTGAATTTCCAGACTTTTCGTTGCTACGACCGAGAATTGATACGCTTATCAACGAAACACAAATCAATATTTCTAACTAATCAATTCTTCTGCGACATTATGTTAAAAGGAAGGTTTTAATTACATTAGTATATAATTCCTTTATATCCATCCGATAAAATAACTTATAGTTAAATATCAATCCCAAAACGGTTCGTATGCAACCTAAATGCTAACAAGTATACATTTTTTATCAGTAAGAAAAAACTACAGATTTTCTTAATGCATTGGAGAGACTTCGATCAACTGAGACGCGAGAGGAAAAAGATTGGAAATCAATGCTCAAGTGCATTCCGATGTGCAGAAAGATAATTCAGATGGCCCAGTTCTCGTAAAGCTAGAAATTCTGCAGAAATAAAGAGCAGTAACTCCATCTTAGAGTATTTCGACTTGTAATACATATTAATTTTTAAATGAAAACGGACAATTAAGCCATTTCTTTTTTTTTAAACCTACGCGATTTCTGTTTCATTAAAGTCATTACGTCAGATTATACAATCTTAAATTTGTAATTATAAAACACCACTAAAAACACAGGATGAAATTCCACAAAGAGTAATGCCTAGGGCTATTAATTTTATGCCGAATGTATCTACAGCTAGTTCAAGATTTGGAAACGTTACTCTGTTCTAATTAAGTACTGACAACGTTTGTCATTTTAATATTCTATAGATATTTTGCTAATTGAAAAGGCCTTAGAAATCGATTTATTTCACTGATTTAGGCGTAAGGGATTAAAGATATCGGTGTCGAAAGCTCCAAGTAATAAACATCCAGATTTGAGAATACTTTTTTACAGCTTACTTTCCAGGACCCTAGTGGTAATTGCCCGGCAGACAGACACTTCATGCGGCCAGAATTTGTTAGGATAAAATTTAGAGTATTCCAGAAGAGTACCTTATCTGAACTCGTAAGCGGATTCAATTCACAAACATTTAGGTTTCCCATTCTTCCAATCTTTATAGGCACTGTGCTATTCTTAATTGTACGAGAATGAGTGGAAAGCACACATATAGGATTAAATCGATGGTAAATTAAAAGGATATACTGCAGCTTCTTAAGATACAAGGTACTTTGTCTTTAATTGATCATCTCAAACTACTGTTAATTTAAAGGTTAAATGACATATTCATCATCTTTGATAATAATTTAATGCCATGAGTTGCGTTGTGACCAATGTAATCCCCAAAAGCATTCTCTGTTACACTATCTGCATTATTTAAAACCGGGAACAATTAATAGCAAATTAGGCAACAGTACCATGAATTTATGCACCGTGATTACCAAAAATATTGGCGTTTATCTTGACATAGAGCTCACGACCTATTGATTACTGAGAATTCTCTTGTTACCCCAGTGCTATGAAAGTTTCTACTCCTGGATTATATGTTATTTCCAATGATTTCACTCGGTCGAAATCATGAATGCGCGCTGTTTCAAGCATTGAAAATGCAATGTCTTGGGATACAATTAAGGACGTCTGATAGCTGCTTATTACTGTTAGCAGGCTCAATACGATTGAGTTTTTTAAAAACTCATTAACTAGTCTTAATCACTTAGTATTGGACCCCACTAAACAGTAGCGGATTTAGAATTTTTTGAAGGGGTATGGAAACAGAATGACCATGATTTTTCCCATTGTACCAGGAATTATTCCACCGCGGCCAATATTGTACCAAAAGCATGCATGTGGTTCAAAAGAATTTATTGGAGACTTCAACGCCTGAAGCGACCAATTAAAGTTCCGGGAGACTTCAGTGCCAGCAAAGATGTCCAACGTACGGCGCGTTACAGAATGGTTTTCTCTCATGGTGCAAAACACTCCGCGATTAACGGAAGTTTTTGTTCCATTTTATTGAAAAATTATCGGAAATGCGAGTTTCATTTGTGCTTCGTAATTCACACTTCTGGCACCTATTATATTCTTTGAATGTGTTGTACACATATGCTTTTTCAATGTTATGATGTAAATCAATTTATTTCAGTCCATGCGGCCTCTGCACTTTCCAAATAATTACAATACTGCATTGTGTATTCCTCATTGCGCAGTCGATGTTTACTTGTATGCTTAATAGAAAGTGCAGTGAAGCGTTTCGTATTCCCGATTTGTTCTTAAATGTTTCATGTAAAATGCTCATCTCCTCATAGCTAAACTAAAAAAAGCTTGCGAAGAAATTAATTAAAGAAAATTTCTTTCTTAAGGTAAGCTACTATTGTAGCACTCCACAGTTGCATAAAAATACTAGTTGAGCCTTTGCATGTCACTAGGAATTTGTATGAAATATATATATAAATATATTAAAATCAGAAATTTTACTACCGTGTGGTAATAATACCTTAGACCAAATATTAAGCATATATGTAACAAAAAAGAAAGCTGTAAAATGTTTGCACTTCAGTAAGGAAGGTATTGCGTAGGATTTTATAAGTGGTGGTTCTCTCTCTATAAAAATATAACAGTTTCAAATTACTATTTCATGGACAAAGGACACAGCGGTGGAGTTAAAAGGCATCATCGGCGGTGGCTGCGGCAGCTCCGTGAAGGGGGGGAGGGGCGACCTCGATAGGCATTTAACGCCCCTGCGCATTTCCGGCCGACTTGATGATCCGATATGCTTGGGAGGGTGGGATGAGTGGAAGAGATGAACTCTCATTAATCGACTCGGCGGAGCATCGTATCGATTGACACTCCTCGTATTTCGCGAGGATCCCGCGCGCGCAACAGCGCCTCGTTTAAGGTTGGTCAGGTCTCCCACGGCCTTTAAAAGCTGCCGCTGGATCCTCTCCCTCCCTCCCTCACGATATGGTCACCCTCCTTCTTCTTCCTTACCTTGCCTCGTCGTCTTCGCTACAGAAACACTCCTTCCCTGCCTCCCCATCTCCCTCGGAACAGCCAACCCACACCCCCAGAGGCGAGTGGACGGGAGTAGTTCTCGCCGCCTCCCCCGTCCGACCGCATTCCGCGACACACCACTTTATGACAGCGTCCTCTCTCCGAGAGCGGCCGGGAACACGGCACCCCCGGCAGACGCCATTAATTAAACTTCGCTCGCCGTTAAATCTTGCGGATCGGGCGAAATAGATCACGGGGGACACCACCCCCGCACCATCGGCGGCGGACACTTGTGTGCACCGCGCATGTGTGCATCACCAACGCCCCCTTCCCTCCCCGTCTGGACGAAGGGTGCCATAGGACGACGGCGAGCACCGTTGGGCGACCAAGATAGTCGACCCGGATAGCCCTCGTCTTCAAAAGAGAAAGGTTGAGGGAATCGGGTGCAGAATTGGAGATCCCACTCAAGAAAAGCTGAATATCAACTATTTACCCTTAAGTCAATAGAAAATTATAACAGCTATCTCAATAAGTTATGAGTAAGATATTATTCGATGGAGAAGTGTACCTTAAGAACATGCAGGAAGTGTTACGGATACATTAGGAGAAATAATTAATAATTTAAAGAACATCAGCCATCTATCTACGTTTCAAAGATATTCAACCTGAGTTTTCATCGGATTCCGATAAAATCCTTAGACATCCAATCTATTTTTGCACATTAAACAAAAAATTAATAGCATGGATTTCCTTGGCCAAATAGGGAGCAATGACTGAATTAGGGATTAATACTCATGCATTTGACGTGAAAAGTAAATACAATCCCTCCGGACCTCTTTTTCTTTGCCAATATATTACGGTAAGCTGGTTTCCTAAGGGATCAAGTAGGTGTGTTGGTTGAAGTGCACACTTTCAATCTCAAGATTCCAGGCTCAAATGCAGTGGCTGATACTGGTTCCGGTTGAGTACCGATTCCTTTTCGAGTGCCACTTTAAGAATACTATTATTTGTTAGATGCAACACTAATGGGCATACACTTCCACTTAAGATTAGGACGTCCTCTGTCAACGCCGGGTTTCTCTCCACTCTCCCTTCGCCCGTCAATTGCAGTCAACCCACTCTTAGTCTCCAACTCCTTACTAACCAACCCATCCTTGACACTTCTTCCTCCGATACTTAAAACCCTTGCCCCCCGAATTTCAATAACTCCTCATGTCACAACGCCCATTGTCTCGTGCCTTTGTTTCAGCATATCGGGAAAATTGTTGATGCCGTAGAAAGATACATAGCATATAGTAGGTAGTTGATGAAAAAGAGTACAAAAATAGAGGTAAATATGGACCAAAGAGATTTTCTACACCGTCGCCATATTAAACCTACCCTGGAAATACGAAACTCCTAATTTTAGAGGAATTCCCTTTTGGCTCTTGATGAAACGTCCTGATAAGTTGGTTCCGGGTCCATAGCCACCATCCTCGTGAGAATTTTCCACCCCTTCAACACCAATAACCGGCACGACCAAAACTGAAGCCCAGCGGAAACTCACCACAGAAAAATGTATCCTTTTACTTGAATCCCACTTTCAATGCAGTAAACGGGTATTCTTCCAGATCTAACGCATTACACAATCAGATAAACATTTTAATGAATGTAAGTAATATGAGTGCCAAGGAAATAATAAGGAATATAATATTGATAAAATCCACTGTTTCAGGAAGGAGGGAATTATTGAGAGAATCCAATTGAATCACGAATTTTGAAAAGGTTCATCTCTGATTTTTGAAAATTTTCAGGATAATCAAAAACTGATTTTTTTTTCAAACTATTTGAAGTAAGAGCACAGTTTTATTCGCAACTCCTTGCCGAAAAAAATGAATCACTAGTTGCACGCATGCAGAAGGCCGTCATCCTGGGGTTACTCCGTCTACTGCGTACGCATGACCCGACAACAGCGTAGCCACTCATCCGATGGGCGTCGGACGTGGCTGCGATCACTGCCCAACCCCTCTCGAGTCTCCGGCCATTATGACGGCAATGAAACCTGAGGCTTGCCGGGGACTCGGAGGGGCGTGTTACAACTGTAACAATTAAATATTAAATATAATTTTTATTGTTCACAGATTTACATCCGATATGAATAATTTGCATTAATCACATTTTAGCTCAAAATACATATACATTTATGGTATGATAAAATGAAGATTTTGTGGATATTAAATTCAGGGGGAAAAATGGATGTTGGAAGTCTTAAGTCGGATACTGATAACAGCGACAGAAAGAAAATTGTGAAGTTAAGTTGGTATGAACTAGATTTTTCTCTGAACATAATAAACCATGACATTATTATAAAATTGAAGCTGTTGTAAGAATCAAGAAATAAATACATCAAATATAATGAAGCAGGAACTTTGTCTTATGAATGAACTGCTCAGTATTTAACTGATTATGCGTACTGTATGAGATTTTAATTTGAAATATTTATTAAACACCAGGCGTTGGAAACACCTCAACGAGCGAAGGAGTTTTTGCGATTCCATCAATAGTACTTGAAGAGTAGTATTTATAGTAATATTTTTATATTAGTGTATAGTAGTATTTATAATAATAATTGTATCTCGACAGATAGATTTAAGACAACATAGTTAATGCTTCAAGCAAGTTTCGTCGAATTCTCTTAAGTTGAGTGAAACCAACGAACCTCCTCAAACATGCCATTTGATTTTGCTGATAATGTTGTGGGAGAATAGGTCACTTTTGGAGCCGAATATTTCAACGCGTGCCTCTGCCTACGTCCTTTTTATCTCTTCCTCTCACCCACATGCACCCACATACGCACACACTTGTCTTGTTCCCCGTGCACCGTCCCTTCGTCCTCCACGGACGCCGGCCGCTCCAAGCGGCCGACCGTGCAACGGTGGAGCGACCCTGTTTTATCGGCTCGCGCCATCGGCCGCGCTATGTCACCCTTCCTCTCGCATGTTCCCGCGCTCCAACGCACTCCATAAGTAAGAGCGGTGTCTTGCCCCTGGGGGCAGTCACCCGGGGGGGGGCGAGGGGGGGAGAGGGGGCGGCGATGCGACCGACTCCCCACCCGCAGCCGTTTGCGGAGACGACGCACCTCGCTCTACCCCATGGTGCGCCAACGGGCGACTCACTGAACCAAGTCCAAGGTTTCCAAACGATTCACTCAGATTGCAAGTTTTACTCTGGTCACTGTCGACTATTACTTAAACACCATTGCGTGGGAATTCAACAAGAATAAGTGATTTGAATCTTTCATGGTGATTCGAGCCTTTTTTACGTTTCAAATGCCTATTTTCAAATGCCTATACATCCATAGTGCTAAGGATAAATAAGAATATGAAAAGAAAGTCTTATTTAAAAAAATTATTAATGATTACGTAAATATATAAATCACACATAGGTGGTATTGCCATAAGGTGGTTCCACCGTAGAACGACTTAAATGTAATTTTATTCATATTCTGTGTACTTGTAGATAAAGTTGTCCTCTATCTGATATGAAAAACAAAATAATAACTTTCCGCGCTATTTTATTCTATATTTGAACTTAAAATTACATGGTGTTCAATGGGGGAATGAGAGAAACACGGGGAAAAATAGTATTTTTACATAAAATACAAATGCCATTTTCGTGGAAAACTATTAATAAGAAGGAAATAATCCAGAGTAATTGAATAAAAATAAAATATAGGCATCTTACCATCTTATTTTTCTAGTTATTTGGGAATAATAACCGTAAATTAAGTCAAAATGCGGAAATGCGTAGGAAATGGCGCTGCAGTGGCTATGGCTGCAGCTATGGCTGGGAAAAAGTGATCATTTAAAATACATTTGTGGAATAATATGCACTTTTCTACTTTGATTTTGGTTTCTGTGGGAACGCATTTCATCAGTGAAAGCAGGATTTTTTTGACAAAATAAAAAAGATGTGGAATTTAGTATTTGTTTTGACTCACACAGTCGCGGCGGAACCTCCTTAAACACTATTGCGTGGGAATTCAACAAGAAGAAGTGATTTAACTCTTTCATGGTGATTCGAGCCTTTTTTTACGTTATCATACTTGCTATTTTCAAATTCCCATGCATCCATTGTGCTAAGGATAAATAAGAATATGAAAGTCTTATTTTTAAAAATTATTAATGATTACGTAAATATACAAAAATAGGCCATAACTTGTTGAAGGATCCCACATAGGCGGTATTACCTGAAGAGTTTCGCAAATATTGGATCACCTAGGAATCAGTGCAGGTATGTGAGTAAAAATTCAAAATATTCATGAACCTTTGTATAAATTATTAAACCATACCTATTTTTCAAGTCCTTCGCCATATTTTGCATTCCATGGCCGAATATCCAGGAGTGAAAATTCAACATGAAAAATCACCCGAGTGTACCGGGAAACGAGGATCTTCCAATTTCCAGTTACGCGCAGTATAAAGATCCTCTATGAAGCTAGCGCTAGCAAGCAATAGCTAATGTTCTCGCCTGTCGTACAAACCGAAGCAAAAGATGCGTTTCAACCTTGATGAGCCATGGTAGCGTAAGGATGAATCATTTTGGTCATGCATTTTGCTCAATTTGCATTGGCGCACTTATTTTATTTTATATTTATCTCGACAGCTATGTCTTCGTTGTACATCTGTGCCAACTTATAGCCAATTTTTGAGGTTATTTTTGATAAAAACATTTCTTCTTTCCTTTTTTGCACATGGGGTCAGTTATCATTATCGTGAATAATATATTGATAAAAATGTTTTGTCAATTGCCATACATTGAGCCCAAAACAGCAAATGCACACACGAAAACTTGCCAGGGTCAAGAGAGTCTGCTACTCAGGACTCGTCTATGAGACTTAATATCCTCTTATTTTCCTGTACGATCTCTGAGTTTTAGTTACTTCGTTCTCACTATCACCCAGTACCTACATTCACGAAAAGACGACCACAAATATCGTCCTTCAAGCAATTTTTATTGTGGCACCACAATAAATACTATGCCCTGCTGTCTTTATCTCGGCCGAAATATCTCATGAATGCAATGGCCAAGGCGACATTCGACGAAAACACGAGACAAGACTGACTTTTCCCCTGAGTTGGTTATATTTACTACTTACTCTTACTCCCAGGGCCATCTATATCTTAGGCAATATTTAGCCGCATCAACAAATCCCCTCCACCTGGATCGATCTTCTGCCTCTCTTTCTGTTGCTCCAATCTTTTGCATATCCGTTCTCACTTGGTCCCACCATCTTATCCGTGGCCTTCCCCGGGGTCTCCTTCCTTCAGGAATCCCATTTAGTACCTCCTTCAGCAGACATCCTTCCTCTTTCCTTAGAATATGTCCAGCCCACCTGCTTTTTCTTGCCTTTATTTCACTTGTTATGTCTGGATATACATTCCTGATTTCTCTGTTGTGTTTCTTTCTCCATTGTCCTTCTTCGAATGTGGGCCCATAGGTTTTTCGCAATATCTTATTCTCGAACACTATTAGTTTTTTCTCATCCTTCTTCGACAGCCTCCACGTTTCGGATCCGTAGAGTAGTACTGGGGATATTATTGTTTTATAAAGCCTAATTTTGGTTTTGTGTGACGGGGCTTTAGAAGATAGAATTCGGTTGCATGCATGTAGACATCTGTTGGCGGGGTTTAACCTGTTTTGTATTTCTGGCTCTACCGTGTTGTCATTTGTTAAAATTACTCCTAAATATTTAAAATGGTCTACTTTTTCAAATGCAAGACTATCTATTTGCAGAGGACCTGTATTTCTATTTTGGCATGTATAAAAATATGTATTATATTAATAAAAATGCCATGCTTCCACCGCATGGGTGGAGTGCTCTCTTAGTTCCTTCCTTGTCGCACCCAACGGTTGGGAGTGACGATTGGCGATTAGAGGTTCGAATTATCTCTCATTCAGGTTGAGAGTTGCCATATTCCTCACACTTCACCGAAAGACTTTTACCCTCACTCCTACAGTTTTTGTTTCCGAAGATGAGCATTTATATTTCCACGTTTATTTGTTTGAATCCTTAAGGGAAGGACGCATATTGATGTTATGTACGCATAGTATTTCGCAATTATCCCTAACGTTATGATTATTGAAATGAGCATACCCAAATCAAAGCGTTTACTCCAAGAGCCTTCAGTGGTGGTTTTGTTAACCAGCAGTGTAATTCCAAACACTGATAGGAAAGATGATTCCCTAACTTCAAGTAACAATCAGCCGGGAATGCTCTTCTCAAGATATGTTGGAGTTCTTTCCACAGCAAGAAGCACATGCTTATGTCGGCGTGTGCTCTGAGAGTTTCAGATTCTTCTGCGTTGTAATGAAAAAAAACAGATCCAGCCTTTTTCACCTGATGGTCGTGCGGAAAAGTGCCAAGCAAATTAACTGATCATTCTCGCCTCCAAATGCATTGCAATATTCCTGCAGATTATCTACCCAGTGCGAAGACCAGGACAGTGAGGCAAAACGACTCCCTCGGCTCACAATCTACGTTCTGAAGACTTCATTAGTAAAGCATGAGCAAATTCGATCCGAGAGGAGAAGGAACATTTCCACTCGTGGTGTCAATTATTTTAATTTTGTAGTTACCTACATCATTCAAAGCTTCCCACAGTTTGCAAAGACTCCTTTTGTTTTGACTTATTATTTTTATCGTCCTTCCCTGGAGATTCCTGGATACGAATCTGTAAATGAATGAGGGTTACAATAAATGAAACTGCGAAATGCCAACCCAGATGAAATGCGTACAATCCGCGATAGAAACTTCAGCCAAGTTGTCTAACTACGGTACCATGCTCTTCCACGAAACTCAAGACTGAAAGAGAGAACCGGAGTAGGTCAACTATTACAGATTATTACACTCGGTGCGAATTTGGGGGATCTGAGGTCAAATAGCAGTTAAGGTGAAATTTTTGGTCACTATGAATTTCCCATATTTGTGAAGAAGGTGGCTTCATCAACATTTCCGATCATTCCAATACGTTGTTTACATGTGTATGAGTGAGTGTAAGTATATTCTCTCCTGACGAGAGTATGAGACTTCTCCAAGACAAGTCAAAGCGTTTTTATTCCATGGCAACCAAATATGTAGCAATAAAACAGAATCAGCAAATTTATAAAACCAGCAACACTGCTGTGGAGCTCTGGAATGGACATATAAATAGAAAGAAAGCTTCCATTCATATACGTCCTGGTTGAGAAAAAAGACGATGGAACCCTGGGACACGCAGTTTACAGAAATCCAAAATCAATTAACCGCAATCTCCATGTCAGTTCTCGCCACCATCTGTCACAAATAAACACCATTATGCATACGTTAGTCGAACTGTCCATCTAATTAAGCGATAACACGAATATCCCAACAGAGAAACAAAAACGAAAGCCATTCTACGTTGGAAACACAATTTCAATAGAGATGGTGGTCTCCAAATCAGCTACCCGGTGAACCCAGTCATCCGTGAATATCCTTCCCCCTCTTGATCTCTCCCACTTAAACATCTTACATACAATCATACTTCTTAAGGACATACTTCTATGCCAACAGAGAGCATTTCTTTCCCCGTTGAGTGAAGAGCAGGGGTCACGAAAAGCAAAAATGAGTCAAGTGAGAGACTTATGTAGCTTTATTTATTTAATTTCTGAGATTTTTGGGCATACATGACTATATATTTGCGCCATTAATATTATAATACTTATTTCGTACTTCTCACAGACGTTGAAATCAAAGAATCAAATTTGAATATGGTCTCCACTATGACTCGATGGGATCTATCTCGCTCAAACCACCTAAAGTGAGAAGGGACAAAGAAGATGGAGAGGTATGTGGATGAAAAAGCCCTGTATTATTCTGATTTACCACGCACGTATACTTACAGTTGGAATGGCAGTCAAATCCCACGCAGGGAAGTCATAAGTTAGCAGGGGGACACAGCTACTTCCCATTCACTCTCAGTGATCGGTTTTTATTTAGAAAAATAGCCCCTTCCAGTCACAATATCAGTGTAGCTGTGTATATGTCACGGTTTCTTCATGCGGGGATGCGGACTGGCTCAGTTTGCGGTGGCACGCGGGCGGTGAATGCATTTTTGTGGCTGTTTTTGCTTCTGGAAGGCGCGGTCGGGTGGACGCGGAGATGACATCCACGAAGGTGGGAGCGGGATCGAGGCGCTGAGAGGCAAGTAGCTGCTAGGCTAGAGGCAAGTAGCTGCACGTCCGTAGGACAAAGGAAAGAGCAGCTTTTTATTCATCGTGGTTACTCGGGGGCAACTGCTCGAATCTCAATGCAAACGAATTTTACTGGCCAAAAGCGAGTCAAATCAGATATGTTCATTTAGGAATGCAAGGTATGATGCATGGAAGGTTTTCGTATTAATCATGTCACCTGATGCAATGGCGTGCGAAACACCAATAGTTATATTGAATCCAAGTCAAAACAAATGACCCACATTCGCTTTCCACATTCGCACCCACATTCGCTTCATATTGATGGATGTTCTCAAGAAATCATTACCCAATATTCAATATAAATTACTTACATTTGATACTTTTACATTTGTATCACATATTTTTACTTTTCGTTCAATTGACCATATTAAATCTTAAAAATCAACAATAAATAATTCAGGTAGGGTGGAGAATTCCATGCCTAAATTTTTCAAGATGAGTATTTAGCATTTTTCATTGCACACAATACCTTCATTTTTCTTCTCATTTTAATCCATGTTTTACTGGATATTTTAGAACTGCAATTGAGAATCAATGGCCAAAAAGTTTTTTTTGGCCATTTTTATTTTTCATCGAAAAATGGCACGAGAACGGCGTTTTATTGAGCCTTCCAAAGGTAAGGTGTACTTGGGAGATGTTTCACTCACAATTTATGAATATCCAGCGTAAACAGACCCCACAGCAGACCAACATGAAAAGGATTAACTCCAAGCTACGTGATTATAAACTTAAAAGTAATCCCACCTTTTCGTTTACGCTGAAAAAAGTCTAAGCTATCGAAAACTGCATTCATAACCAAATGTTTCCCTGGAAGCGGCCAAAAGGGTGCGTTGTAGGAGGATGTACGACAGAAACAAACGAAAGGGAGGATAAAGGAGGCATTAAATATTCCGATTATTCTTATTGGCAGTGACCGGGTGAGCACTTTTTCATGAAGGCGACAACAGCGATTATTCGAACGAGGTAATGAGTTCGTAAGAAAAATATTTGCTGTCACTGTTGTAGTGATGTTGTATAAGAAATAAAACAATAAATTTACTCTACATTATTACAATAATTATACAACGCTACGGAAACTATTATCGATTTTAGTCTTTGTTTTATTATTTAATTACATTATGGAAAATAATTATCATGACTCAATTTTTTCAGCAATGACTTATGGGCAAGGTACCACGAATATATTATTTTCGGTGATATTAAATCTCACACATTACTAAAGAGGTCTAGTGTACATGTTGAGATTCAGGGTAAAAACCATCAAACGTAAACTGAAATGTGATTTATTTCTCCGAGTCTCATAAATTTGTACAAAAAAGGCTAGCAAGTACTTACCTGTCGTTCAGGGCTCCAGCCCTCCTGCATGCCCTTGCCGATGATGCCACGGCAGTTGACACGGCCCGGCATCTCCTTCCCACCAACGAAGGCCCTGCCACCGGGAGCGCTCTTCTTTTTCTGCAACGGACTCCGTCCCGGGCGGTGTGCGGTTGGAAGGAGAGAGGGCGGCCGGGACATAAATCAAGGTCACGGCCACCACCGCCAATTGCGAGCGGGGCACGAGTGTTCTAATTTATGGGCGATATGCACCGACCGCCTCTTACCACCAAACACCCCACCCTCCCTTCCCATACACACCTGTGGACCACTATTTCTCCTCTCTGTTGAGGTCACTTCCAACCGGAGAAGGGCCTTGCCGACCCGACCCTACCCCACTAATCCTGGACCAAGGGCGAAGGAGCACTGGGTTGAGAATTTTTTCCGCATCAATACTTACCGCCAAAAATTATCGATCCCCATTTTGCATCACCATGAGCAATGACCTTCAGGTATCTTGTAAACTGACTAGGTTTTAAAAGACGCCCTAGGCGCCCACTTAAACAATGAAGATATTGAAATTAATTGACACTAGATATCATGAGTTTATTCCCAACACTTCTTAAAAAATTACATTATTTCCGTTTATTTACGATAGAGAGAGCAACGTACAGTTAAACGTTTGCGAATACTGCTGTTTGGAGTTGAAGTCCAATGTGGTCAAACGGCTGACCCTCCGACTTGTTGATTGTAATCGCATATTATGCCGGAATCACTGGAGATTGTCGTCGTCGCAAGATGAAAAGGGAACGTTGTCTCAGTCGGAGCCAAATCAGAAATGATTCTCGCTTTTATGAAATTCCTTACAAGCAGTTGAATAAAGACATTTTAAAATTTATGTGAATGTGGCTCCATCTAATAACGGCATTTTAAAATTTAAGTGACTGTGGTTCCACCTTACAGCGCGTTCCTGAGTCAGTGCGTAAGTGACGAGGGCTTTTCTTCTATAGAGGTTATTCAGGAACGACTCGGAACTGTGGAGCCTAGACAATAAGATTTTTCGCAGTCTTCATCAATTCTGATTGTAGCATGGCAGTAGTTAAGTATTTCCGAGCATGTGATGTCGTTGGACAATTTCGAATCATTCCCGAACAAAGCCCAGGCCGACCGCGGTGGGCATGCGTATATTAATTAGCGGCTCTTCGGCCGTGCACCCAATGGTCACCGATTCGAATCCCACTTCGGGCGTGGTCGTCGTGTTTGCCTCATGATTAAGGTCTTCGGTTTGACAGTATGAAATAGCCATATTATTTGATGCACCTCAAACCATGGTCTACAACTAACCTGTAATGATAACGAAAAAGATCGTCCTAAAATGCAATAATAAAATAATTTGAGGAAATAGCTGTTTACTTTAGATTCTCAACTACTAAGGCAACTACGAAGTTTGAAAATTGAAAGTGGGACCATTTTACCTGAATACCAATTTTATTACATAAAAACATATGAATACCATGAGTATAAACTGTTCCGTAATTTACACTGTTAACATTATTTTCTCTGCCATTTTTTCTCATGGTTTATCTACCTGACTGTCTGATAAGAATAAATGCAATCAAGTAATAAAATAATTAAAGCAGTCGATCTCACTTTTATCTAATATGAATTACGTGTATAAATGAAACAATAGGACCTGTGATACTTATAAACTTAACATCTTTACATTATAGTCCCAAAACATCTTTTCTGACAATGTCGCATAAGAAATTACGGCAGATTAGGCGTCTTCCATACGCATTCTTGCTTTGTTATTCTATTATAACAATCAAACACCCCTGCACATTATTTTTCGAAATATTTATAAATAACGCCAACTAGAATTGATGAGAGAATTCGCAGGCCCGGAAAAATGTAGAAAAACATCTTATATTTTGCGCCGTGCGCCAATTTTTTTTGGTCATACTTGACCTACCGTGATCCCTACCGTGCAGTGGTGCCACCTCAATTTGCTCAATTAAAAATTCCATTTCCGGGGGTGCGAGGATCGTATCTAAGATGTGGAAACAGCGAATCATACAGTATTTGTTAAATGGAAAATATTATGGCGCAATTGCATTCTAGACCTTAAGGCTGGAGTATAAAAATGCAAGATTTTTATTTTTAATATCACTAACTTTTAAATAAGATGGTATACGAAAGAATTATTCCACACAAACTCATGTAGTTACTATTTGCGATGAACCATTGCACCCATAATCTTCAGAAATCAATATTCCAACTGAATTACGTTAAGAAGAGAAATCAATATTTCCCAATTATGTTACTTTTAGTCCAATGCTCTAGGAAGGAAAAGGAAAGCACTGTTGAATAGGAGATAGGATTGGTGTGGTAACTAGAATACTGATGTCCCATCCTGAAGGTCCGGGTTCAATCCCTTTCCATAACAACCAACCCACCTATCGTTCATAGTGCAAATTACCTGAGCTTTCGGCCAACTCTTCACATATCCCGCCATTGGCTATTGACATTATATGTGTATTTGCATAAAATTCATGTGAAAATCAAATCTTTAAAATAAATTTAGTTTAGAAATCGCTTGACTAAAAATGTCGAAAATAGGCTAGCCACTCTTTTGCACACACTTTTCTCAATTTCCTTGCAATCTTCGTGACTTGTATTTCCGGTTATTCCCTTGGTATAACGCTTTAATTAATATATGTTTGGCTTAATACTAATGCCTCAATGAGTGTCCTCTGTTTCTTAAGGCATAGTTTTGGATTCCACATGGACCTTTTTTCATATTTTCTTCCGTACACGCATTCGTTATTCATTCCGTCGATTCCATTTGGCCTTCAGAATCCGTCAACAGTGCTAGGTTTCGAACGAATCAGCCCTCCCACCGGACCATGTCGCTGAATGATAAAGAAGCCAGTACCACTTCAGTCTGTATCCCTCCGTAGCCAAAAGAAACTTCAAAGCTTCATGTCCATAGGGCGCCTTATTATATAATGTGTTTCTGAGGCACTACGAGAGATATTCCACCTGCCGTCTTTGTAGTGCAATATTTTCCCTTCAGCTACTTCCGCATACCGACTTGGTTTTGTTTTCTTCCCGCTGGCTTTCTCCTTACATTCTCTATTGCGTTCAAGGATGCCTTGTAGCTCTCCGCCATCCTCCTTCGAGAATGCGATATAATCGGCTACACACGATGCGTTTTTCTTTCTTCCCCGCACTCATTTATTCTCTTCAGTCCTCCCCAACCACCTGCTCCTCTGGTTATTCATTCTTTCCGAAGTATGTTGAGCTGTGCTGGTGAAAGGCGGTTCCTCCACGTAAACGTCTTTAATTAATTGTATGCCCGTGTTTATCTGTTATCTACTAATGCTCTGTTGCGTCAGAAGCAAACTATTGGAAAAATTTCAAATAAAATTACTTCTACAAGCCGCTATGTTTCAATAAATATATGAGTAGGTGGATTTTGAAGATGTGAAAGCCAGCATTGGAAATATTCTACATAGATAGATAGATAAACGTCTTTATTGGGGCGAGATTGGGACTTTAAAAGTCCCTTCTTCCATCTAATCCCTCGACAGTACATGAATACAGTCAATATGACAAACACTACAAAATATAAATCAGAGAAATAACACTAAAAACAATAGAGATAGAATGTTAACGCGACATAATGAAGTATCAGATATAAGTGTAAAAAGATATGTAGGTACAATTGTAGGGAAAACGAGAGGATTTTGGCTGGCTATACTGGATATACTGATATTATTCCACGCTAAATGGCCAAAAACTGGAGAGCGTAGTGAAGAAAAAGAATTTTTAAATGTGATACTAACATCAGGGTTACTGCTATCCCTGACTCAGTCCTGAAAGAGGGTTGGAAGATCACTTTCTGCTTTTTCTCAAAATAATAAAAGTAAACTTCTTTCATGTTTCACTAATATTTTGATACTAAAATATACGTCATGAAACTATAGTGTAGGCGTATATTCATTTTATTCCCGTGTTTATCTATTACTCATGCTCTGTTACGTCAGAAGCAAACTAGTGGCTAATTGTAAGTCCTTTTTTTAGAAAAAAACAACTCCCTCCATGACCTTCTATTACCCACCTCACCGAATTATCATAACGTCTAATACGTCACGTTACAAAATGACTGAAGACATGGAATTCTGAAATAAAAAAATTGGGAAACATTGACCGATGAAAAGATCCATGAATGGTTTATCAACTTCATCGCTGTTTTCACAACCAAGAATATAATTAATTGAAGGAAGAGGAGTGAGAATAAAATAAGTGAGCCTGAGCTTCCTATTTGGGTACGATGTCGAAAGTGATACGACCGAGGTGCTTCAACGGCCACTCTATCGAATTTCTCGCTTTATTGAAGATGTCTGCTTCAGTTGCAGCGGGACGTACACGGAACATGGATTAATTAGCAATTGCAATATCAAATGTAAAATAGGCCTTTGGAAGAGTCATATTAATTGTTAGACGCATTTTTTATATAATTCAAAGATTTTGGTTTCCCACTATGCGGCATCGAAAGGTCGGAAATGACTTTGCCTTATCAAATTTACAGAATTCACCACCGAGAAGAACGAACAATAAACAACGATTCCCAACTTGGAGAACGCTAATCCCATGGGGATCTTGCTTTGGTGGTTTAATGGGAACGCGTTAAATGTTCATTGGTGAAGGGAGTTTGTTAATCATATTTTTCATAGAGCTATTGGTCCTACTAATAAAATAATATTGGAGCAAATAGGTTTCCAAAGGACACATCAATTAAAAAATTTTCCTAAGAAATACTTGCTGACATGGAAAGCAATTTCAGCGAGTCAAATCAAAATCCGGCCATCGAGTTTCCCGGGGCAACTTTCAGAGAAGGCTTTCTTCCTATCCATCGCTTGAGGCGATGAAGCATTTTGAGAATGTATAGCGAGAAGATGTGTGGATGATACATAAATCGACTATAAATACGGCCCATTGCCCGCTAGTTATGAGAAGACATAAATGTCTCACTCACATCGATGGCAACATTTTGTTTATTTTTGTGGTTTAATCACGTCAAGGACCGCCATTAAATGAAGCGCACTTCCACGTTTCCCGCCAGGTCGAGCCTCTTCCACTCTTGGAGTTGCCTTGGCACCCCGGGCACTCCTCGCCCCCTCCCCCCCCCCCGCCCCCCGGGGGCCGATCGCCCTGCGGCGCAGTCCGTTGGTTCACTTGATCACCCCCAAGAAGTGCGCCCACTGCGGGGCACGCCGGACACTAACTGCACACCATCTAACCGAGGATAATACTCTCGCTCTGCAAGGGCCGCCGCCCCCGTGAGGCGAGGAAGGGCCGGCCGTCCCTCAGAGCAAGTGTCAGGTGAGGGCAGTGGAAAAGGGGGCAGTCGCCCCCAAGCGGCCCCCTCCGTAGTCACGACGTCGTAAATCCTCCCCGCAACCCCCCCTTAGAATGCAACTCTTCCTCCGCCCCCCCTCCACCCCCCGCGGGCGGGTGGACAACGCCGCCCCCTCTGGGGGCCACCACGTGACCGGAGGCGACAGCGCGTGCATTTCGGGAACCAGAACGGAGAGATAGTGCAACATACGCGATTTTATGCCTCTTCGCCAAGTTTCCTTCGAGGAAAAAATATATAAAAAATAAAACGTTTTTAAAAGTCAACTTACCTCTGGTGAACATTATTAATAAATTCATGCGTTTATATTATTGTGATTTGCTCATTGATTGTTTTAAAAAATCTCACGATAACCATAATTGTTATTTTTATTATTTACACTATTATTTTTTTATTAATATTATTTTTACTTATTATATTTTATAATAAAAATTTTGGCATGGGTTTCCATTTCGGCTTTCTCTTTTTTTGTGTTGATTTTATTACTTTGGAGGAAATATTTTTTACCATTGTGTAACAACACATCTATCCCTAGGCGCGGAAATAGTTAATATTTATTAAATTGATAAATTAATACAGAAAATTACAACTAAACAATGAAACCAAGGACCCGCAGATAAATAAATATTGAGGGAAACCGGAACTAAGGAACGGGAAAAATAACTAAAGAAGGGGATTATTGTAAAAAGGAGAAGGTAGGAGAGTGTGCACGCAAGGAGATATCCAGGAGTAAAAGCGGAGATAAGCAAAGTGAAAAAGGCAGAAAGTAATAAAACACAAAGTGCCGGGAATGAACGAACAAAGGAGAAAGAATGTTATTTGGAGAATTTCGGGAAGGACCAGGAAAAGAAGTACGAACGTGAAATGGGAGAGCTTACGCCGGACACTTCCAAGATCACGATAAATGAAATCATCATCAATTATAAAGTTCTGAACTAAATAAGATTGAAAATTAAAAGATATAAAGGTAAAGGTGAGCTTTCGTCTCGCACGGTTAACATTTTTTTAATGGAGGAAGAGTGTAGGAAACTAGCAACATTGACTATGATACCTTGGAATAGAGGAAGAATGGTCATTTGTAAAAATGTAAGAATCATATCCGTGTGACGGGTGGTTTTAGAGATATTAGTGTTTGTAAATGAGGAATTTCGCGAATTTTTCTTGAGATTTCGACGCCATTTTTGGAGTTTTTACGAACAACCGGTTGGGGGATAGTGACTAATTTCCCATCTAAAATATGCCCTTACCCCTCCCCCCCCCCCCCAAAAAAAAGCTTGCGGGCCTGTGGAGTGAAACAGGGGTGCTAGGGTGGGACGGTACGCGCGCCCGAATTGGGCATTTTCAGAAGTGAAAAAGGCATTTCTGTGAGTTGGAAAAGCGTAAGCGTAGCATTTTTCGCATAAATAGCGCAAGCGTAAATAGCATGGAAAGGCGTACTTAAGGAATAATTCTGGGTGTTGCATTTTAGTCGAGAGGCGATTTCATTGAAAGGTTTAATTCTGGATGTGCATTTTCACAGTGAAAATGACGTGAATTTTTACCGAGGACTATGATTTTGTGTGTTTGTTTAAGAATTGATTCCCTGCTGTAGTTTGGTGATAAGAAGGGGTTATTGTTTGAAGCGTTTTATATCAATTTGCGTGTTTATTTAAGAATAAAAACCCAGTTGAAGGTTAATGAATAGAAGGGTGCATAAATCCCGCAGGTGACATGGTGAATATATCTGGTGGCTAAAATGTCATTTTGCGTATTATTTTAAGAATAGAATCCCTCTACTGGGTTGGCCATTATAGGTTGGCATTAGTAGAAGGGTAAAATGTAATTCTGCGTATTCTTTTAAGAATACAGATCCTCAGGTGGGATGGTCAATAAAAGTGAGCATTTGTTGGAGGCTAATCAAATAGTATTGTTGACGGCGTTTTCTCGGGTTGTGTGGAAGGGAGAAATTAACTGTGAATGGTTGGACGTTAATTGTTTACAAGTCGCTCAATTTTAATTCTCCAATGAGACTTGATGAATCTGTTGGTATGAATCATTTGTTGACTTGCCTGTGTGGTGTGTGGTCGCCATGATTTGCGAATCCTGTACTCGCATACAAATTTCTGCGATCCAGACTTTCGTTTCGTCGGAGTCAGACTCAAAGAGTTCTTTTCAGAGCTCGCAAATTATCATTTGAATGATTCTATTTGCTTTAAAAATGTGTTCGCTCCTTTCAACAAATCATTAAATGGATTACCAAGTGGTAGAATTGTGTTCCCTGCCGGATAACGAAGTGTAAATCCTCCATTTGTAGTGAAATGTGCGGTGTTAAGTTGCAGTGCAATGAATGAAATTGCATTGAAATAAATGGCTTTAACGGGGAGAGTTTGAGTGGAAGGCGGAAATAAAGTGTGAAGGAGAGGTGTGTATAGGGAAGAGGAGCAACTGCTCGATCGCTGCTCCATCTATGGTGAAGAAGGTGAAACTGTCTTTTTTTCCTAACATGGCGGAGAGGAAAAATTGAAACACTGGTGAAATTTGAAAACTAAAGTAATTATATTTTTAAATTGGATCCAATAGCAGTACTTCAGGAAAAATTGGTTATTTGTATTGTTTTGTTTAAAATTTTCCCCATTATAAATGTATTTATTATATTGAAGTGTAGTATAAGATGTTTTAGTGATATAAATGTATGTTTTCTCAAAACCGTTTCCTTTCAAACAAGGGGAAATGTTACAATTGTCATAGGAGGAAAGTTTTTCTCACTTTAAGGTACTAAATTTGTGACTATAAAATCTTTTATCTTTCTATGATTATAATAGGTTATAACTCTTTTCCTTGCATTATGTTGTAGCCCTGATGATGCTTTAATTAAAAAGTGAAATGTTGGTATAAGGAAGTTGAGATTTTTTTAAAAAACATGACCAACTCTCAATAATAGAAACGTATACATTAATCTAAGTTGTAAATAACCAACTCAACAAAATTATCAATAAAGCAGTAACGTTGGAAAACACTCCTCTTTAGCAATTTATGAGATGTGATAGGAGGCTTCAGAAGCATGTCATTTTATTAGGTTTGAAGAATGTGTAATAGAATCGTCTTCGCCTTCTTCGTCATAATCAGAGGTCCAAATTAATTCTAGCCATCACTAGGGACGCCGAGTTTGAGTTAACAAACAACAAAGACTAAAAACTAGGAACGCCAGTGGAAACAATGATAAACGTTACGATTTTCTGATAATAATTGTATATTTACAATTAAATTTTATATATTTTGATAAAACATATAAATTGGCAACTACAGATTCTTCGAACTTAGTCTTTCCCAAAATATTATGATTAAAATATAAGTTGCAGCTAATAAATAGTCAAAATAATAACTATATTTATATTTCGTGATGTTTCTGGTATTTATCTTTGTTCTATAAGCATACAAATAAGCTAGCTGTCATTTTCTATTCGAAGTGCCCCATATTAAAAGAAAAAAGAAGGTTCTACGTTGTCTAGAACCCGAGATATTGCAAACTTTTACAGGGTAGAAAGAAACGCGGCGTCGGAATGTGAACCACTTGACGAGTCCTAATGAAAGTCTCAAAATGGACCGCAGTTTATAGCCCCGTTCTGACTGATGGAGTAGCATATTATCAGTGATATCCATTCACCATCAAAGTCACGATTTTGCTGAAAAATATCCATCAAAGCTGATATTTGAGTCTTCAAATACTTCACTCCTCGTGATGAAACATTAAATTGCTGACATCTCCCCACATGTTGCTGTAGGCAAGCTGATTCCAGCACCGGTTTCCCTCCAGCCTTACTTCGCCGTACAAGTAATCCTCTCTACGGTATATTTCCTTTATGAAGAAAATACCATAGTTTGTCAGCCGCTGCTTTTAATGAGAAGAGGAAAATAATACGAAATACAAAGGAATTTTCGGTGTTTTTCGATGAAAGGAAGTGAAATGGGATGATAGTTAACAGTTCCCTTTTTATTGGGAATGAGAAGGTGGAACGGCGGTTCTGCCAACTTGGAAAGCGATGAGGTCGCCCGCAAAAATTCCACGGAGTTTCAGCGAGCCTCCTCTCCTCCTGTTGCACAGAGGGTGGGAAATTAATCGTAGCGTAGGAAGAGTCGCCGCTGGGAAGGCATGCCGTCCCATTTGCTCGAACGTTCTCGTCCCAGAAGAGATCGTCCATTGATTATGGCGGTCGTCACGGTGCGATTATTCCCGAAATTAATGTGAACATGCGCCGTCGTCTGGGAGGCATCGTGGACTCGGAAAAAGGGAGCTTCCATTAAATGGCAAAGAAACATTAAATGCAGGAGACCCACTAAACAGGTTCATTTAACAACGAATGATTTATTCATATTCAGAGCAATTTAAATGTGTTAAATAGGTGTTTCGCAGCAAAATTGAAGTGAAAATTTTAATGCTCGGTAATTTTTTGACGCAAGAACTCAAGATTTTAACCAAGATTAGCCTTTATTGCGCCAAAAAATAAAATTATAAGCAAATAAAAGCTATTTTAAAAGAGTTAGTAAACGTTTGCAATATTCTTAATAGACTTTCATCATTAAGAAATTATAGCTGCAACCATATTTCTTCCAACCATCACCTGGGGGCCAACCAACTAAAGCAAACCTTCACGGATTCCTCTTCCTCAAGGTCAGAAGAAGCTCAGAAGGAGATTGATATTCTCGTGAATGTTTTTATATTCTATAATTTCGCTCATTCGTGATTCGACGGATTGAGGGGAGCTTCATTAAAATCATAGTAAATGGTTGTGATATTCACCTCAACAACGATATTCACCTAAACACAACCACGTGCTTCGAATTTACTTTCACCATGTAGAATGTGGCGCCATGCGCACTAGTCGAAATATGTGGCAATGTAAATCCGTACATGATGAGCGACTTCTGAGAAATTTCTCTGTGAATAATGGTGTTAGAAATAATGTAGAGATGTTTTTTATGGGCTGAGGACTTTCATTCTAAATACAATAATAATAATAATAGGGAAGGTTGCAGACCAAAATAAAAAAGAAATACCCCTTTTATCGATGAGAGTTTGATTGAGGGAGGTTAACGGCATCACGTGCCAAAGGGGATGTTTGTGAGGGGGGTGAGTTTGTGCATTGAATACAGCTGTACAGGTTTTCTCCTTTCCCTTTCGTCATCACCTTCGCCCCCCTCCCCACCCCACCCCTGTTATAGGCTTCCAAGCCCCTGATTTCCATCTCATACCAGTTTTTAGAGATCCCCCTCAGGCCTCTTCTCTATTCCTCTCTCCTCACGTGCTAGAAGACTCGCTGTCTGTCGCTTAAGAGCGAAATGACACTCGTAATATCTTCAAAACAGAATCCATGAAAATCAATGGCCACGTGCATAGCTTGAAAACGGCCAAATCAAGGAGTTAAGGTTCACACAACTTTAAGATATCCAATGGGGTCACGTTATTTCCCAGGTACCACTGCGCGGAGCCGGGCCGCAACGCGCCAGGGAAAAATTCAATTAATTTTTGTAGCATTTTAAAAAGATTTTTCAGAACAACCTTTTAAAACATACAGTTAATACTCTGACGTTACATTCAATGTGCCCACATATATTCGTATAATTACTACTTAAAGTAAATATTCGCCTGAAACACGTTTTCCGCCATTTTGTGCGTAATAGCACACAAATATCGACAATAATCCCTGAAACTAATGCATAGAACAGGGAAAGCTGGGAAAGAATGTTGACAGATGGTAATGTTTTTTTTATAAAATCCTTCCACAACTACAAACATCTTAACTTATAAGATTTTCGAAGAAAAATGAAACGTGCCTTTTTTGGAAATTTGGTCGTGTTTGAGCCTCCGTATCTAAGTAGCGGGTAAGATCTGTGGTAAATGACTTTAATAAATAAGTAAAATATTATCATTAATTCCTGCCTAATATTCATTATTATTGATAACTGGGAAAATAAATTTCGAAAGTAAATTTTAAAATTAATTCTCAAGGAGGAAATATAAAGGCAGAACAGAAAACAATTCCCTTTGTCGAAACATATGCACTTCTCTATTATCAAACTCAAGATAAACAAACAAAGTTGTAACCGGCAAAAACGCTGCCCCCACTTAAGGCTTTTTCGCCTTTTTAAGGGAATGAACAATTCATCGGTATGACTCATGTATGTACAATCATTTACTATACCATTATTTCCACGGACGGAGGGAAACCAGAAAACCACAGTTATCACCAAAAGATAACTAAAATTTACCGTTAAAAACATATATGTGCGTGATAATAATCATGAGGGGAGCAACCAATACATTATTATGTTTTTAAGTGCACGTACAAAAAGTTCAACAGAGAATCGCATCCCGCATATCGGAAAACAGTTGACGGTGAGCAGAGAGGGGGTGACGTCATCCCCCCCAGAGAGAGAGGGGGTGTTTTTTCACGACTGAGAAATGAGGAGAGAAATGAGTTGTTTTTTTTCTTAACGCTTTCCGGTCGGAATGGGTTTCCTCGAGTGGTCGCTGGAGGCGCTCGAGTCGGTCGGGTCACACTCTTGGGGCCCCGCGAGTCTCCCGGAGTTCCCGCGGATCGTATTATTCAGCGCCGCCGCCGCTCCGGCGGCGTGACAAATGCCGGTCGTAATCAGAGCTCTCCCCCTCCTCCTTCTCTCCTCCCCCAACCACCAACCCCACGTCCAGACGCTCTCTTGCGCATCGTGTCGGCTCCTTTGGTGCCGTTTTTAACGCGATCCGAGAGTATCAGAGGGGGATGGAGAGAAGGGGGGGTTGGGGCGAAAAAAGAAGAAGAAACACACCCTGGAGATGGACGAAACGAGCCCCCACTGCAATACCACCCCCTCACATCCCCCCCTGCCCACCCAACCTGTGATGCACTCACATCCACCGTTTTACGGCAAAGCGATGACCCGCCTCCTTTACCCTTTCCTCCTCCTCACCCCCTTGGCCTTGGCCCCCCACCCACCCACCACCCAGGTGCTCACGTGGTACACCCTCGTTACCCGCTCTCTACCTCTCCCGCAGCATCCGACATCAATCTCATCTGCACTGGAGCAACCCCCCTGCACAACTAACCGCCTCCCTCTTCCGGCACCCGGGGTGCGGGGGACACGGGTGCGGAGGGAGGGTGTATGGGGGGGGGGAAGCAACTCTCAACGGGGGGAGTAGTAGTCGTCTTCTTCTCGGCCGCAGGTTGAGCCGGCGGCAGGTGGCTTAAAGACGCAAAGTGTCGGTGGTAGGCGTTGTGCATAAAAGGAAAGTACGAAAGTCGCTGGGCTCGTTTCGCTGCAGTGTGTGTGTGTGTGTGGAGGAATCTAGGAGGTTAAAACGGACTGGAGGAGTCATCTAGGCGATTGCCGAGTGTTTTTTTAAATTTCTTCTATCATGGTTTGTCCACTTAAGTCACGTTGGAGCGAGACACCCTCTGCTTCGGGCATAATTTTTAGCATTAAATAATGTACCATGACTAACATTTAATCAAATTTCAGCGAGAATTCCGGAATAAATGAACTTATTATTCCAGTTCCCCTCTGTCACGCCGAAAATCCTTGCCGATATCGTAAACGCCAACAGCTATCGTCATCATTTTGCATCAGAATACAACAGCGAGTGGGATTTCGTTCATTTAAAAGATGTAATGTTCATTCATTAAAGTTAAGTAATCTGCTGGTTAGAGGTAGGTTTCAATGGAAGTCGGAAAAAAATCCTCCAGGCTTATTTATATGTAGGCCCCTATCTACCAATAATATTTCTTTCTTCGTCTCAGCGTACGTCCTACCCTTCATCCCTTACTTAAAGTTATTCCCTTTCTTCCCCTTTCCCGCTGCCCAACATCCTTTTATGCGTTATGCAACCCCTGATTACACACTCCAGCCGTCTACCCCGTTGTCTCAGCCTGAAGTTTCATCTCCTCACCATCCAAGTAAAGCACTTCCTCGTTTGTCTTCCTTTCCGCACAACGCACCTTCTCCATCCTCCTTCACACCCGCACCTCAAACGCCTGCATGCTATTCTCGTCTTTCTTTCTCAGTGTCCACGTTACTGCCCCATACAACGCTCCACTCAATATGAAGCTCTTCACTAGCCTCTTCCACATGTGTTCACGTCATCAGCTTCCTTCTATTATTATTAAACGCTTCTTTCGCTATCGATACTCTCCTACTGATGTATTTGCTACTATGCCCATTTTCTTCTCTCGAGTGTAATGAATGTTAAATATATTTTCACTGCTAAATTAGAACATTTAATCATTATATTTCACTAAATAAAACTTCTTTTTGGCAATCTGAGTGTGCTATACCATAGTGTGGCCGGTACGTGTCTTCACCTGGTATTAAAATTATCTCGTCCGGAATTACTAAGTTAAAGTTACTTCAAAGCACGTTGCAATTTCAATGTTTTGGTCAAAGTATGCGTGGCCTTGCTCTTCCCTTGAGAGTAGTGATGGGCAAAGTCGGTCTTTTGAGAGATCTCGGTCACGCCTATCACTCCCACTTGTGATTCGATCGTGAGTGTAAGGTAATGATTGATTGATGTTCTAGCTAGTGATCTATTTAAGTTGCCTACGATCAATGATCTCTCAGGAAAGTCATGATCGGTACGAAATCGTAACGAACGCTACACTCGCTGGCCTTTCGTGATTATATAATGTAATCATGACCGATGTATACAGCTATCTCGTTTAGAGTCGGTTTCCGAGGAGTTGTGGGTAATTCTTAGAAAACAATTTAAGGCACAATTGTGCAATACGTTCGAAGGTTTGTTTTTTTTCTTAAGCATTGTTCTTGGTTTACGACTTTAAGCATAATTAAGAAGAATATTAGAAATATCCCTTATAATTACAAAACAATTGAAGAGTGATATATTTTATGGACCACAAATTATTCAAAACTCATAATAAAAACCAAAGATAAATAACAGCATAGAACGCTGCGAAAGTTTATTTTGGAATGTAGTTTGAACCGATCAACGTTTTCTTTTGGCTGTAAGAATTTAAAGCAAATTATCCGACTGTAGCACTTAAATTCAATTTTCAATTACAGTCGGTATGACTAAGTTTCACTTGTGCAAAAGACGAGAAATGTTAAATCACATGTAATTATTATATTTAAATGCGTGGATGATATTTGTAAAATGCCGTTTTATATGAATGTTTGGAACCATCTGACAAGCCATGTGGCTTAGAAGGACCACAATGTATACATGCAATAAAGGTATTAAAAAAATATAAAACAAAAACTCAAAATAAAGAGCCAGAATAAATAAATGAGATTAGACAATGAGATTCAAGATAGAATTTAGCTATTCGATTATTAAGAGTAGGTATGCACAATACACCTATATCCCATGTATTTTTCCTCCATGCAATAAATGTTGTATATGCATTTTGAGACCGGAGCTAGGAATTATTCTTAATTTGTGTGAAGGTAGTTACTCTTCACACATCACAAAATTAAAGATAAGAAACCATTGGCGTCTTCATCGCAGATAATCATGCAAATGATAGATGCAAAAAAGTTTAGTCAATTCAGGTCAGATCAATTTTTACCATTGGTTCTATATCTTCATGATGGACAAGTTGCCACAACTTTATGGGTAGTTGTAGAAGTAACCGCATAGCAAACTCAAAAGAATCACACAAGCATTACATGGCATCAATGAAAACGGCATGGTTCAATCACAATCACAAAACTTTCAATTCAATTGATAACGTCACAATGTCAAGCCATTGCAAAGGATGAGCTTCAAGGTAGACTGGTACGCTAAAATTCGTATTGCTGTTTGTGATCGTGGAATATAATTCAGTAACATTGATTATGAGGTTGCGAAATCCTGCGTAGTTTTCCTCCCTGCTTTCGCTGGGACTGACTTTAAGAGTAAAAGCCCTTCACTCTATTTCGAAAGATAAGTAACAATAAGGGTAATCGTTTAACATTATTGTACGCTTGGTCCGAAGGATTGAGGTCATTACCCATCGGAGCTCATTTTGAATATTTGAATTGTAATTACTTGAAGTATTGTTACCACGGAAATCTTATTCTGGCATGAAGTTTTAATTCTTATGGGTGTTCTTGTGCGTTATAAGTATTTCTTTCAAATAAATTTTTATTCAATGGCAGACATCAAAATTTAGTTAACACAGTTTTATTCACAGATAGTTTTTACAAACGGATACTACTTTCATGTGATGTGGATTTCTTCCCATGCTGATTTCGGATTGGTCAATTCATTACCAATAAGCATTCCTCCAATCACGAAGAATCGGGGTAACTACATCCACTATAAAAGGTTGGCCGTTGTTGCTGTCATCTCCAAGTTCCAGCAAGGACACCGTCGGGAGAGAACAATGCACGGACGAAGGTCATCGACAGTCTTCAGACATCGCGTGACATCGCCCGGTAACACAATGGCTCATTTCATCGAGGGAGCACCTTGGAATTAGTGAGCTGGAGCACCTTTGGCAATGGTGAACGAGTGTCCTTGTTAGAGCACCCTTAGCTCACCGGCTGAGCAGAGAGGGAAGCCTTCATCACGGCGTCTTTTTCAGGTTCATCAGCGACGTGATTTGGACAGAGATTTGGAACGTTTGAGCGGCCCGACCTATCTTACTTTCCGGAGGGGCCTATCCGCCCGGGGATCTAAGGCCCGAAGTTCCGGCCCGGAGAGAATGGCTTCCGGTCTGGAGACTGGGGGGTCGAGAAAACTTCGACTGGTATATAAAGAACCCCTTAGCCGCCCCAGACGCACTCGTTGGCCTGGCTAAGGACCCCAAGTTACACCCCTGGCCATTGCGCTTTCTGGGAAGAGGCGTAATATGGGTGTAATTTGTTTCAGCTGCATTCTAAAACCTTGCAATAATAGATTAAAATGTGGAATAGATGGCAAAGTCATTCTTTTCGGCGAAAAATGAGCTACATGAAATTGCTATCGCACGCATTTTTCCCATAAAATCAATAAATCAGTAAGTGCTTTATGTAAATTATTTCCATTTTGCAATTTTGTAGATAATTCATTACGGTATTGGAACAACGCCTGTACAAACACAATATTTTTCGGCGCATCAACTGTAAAAGTGATTCATTGAATATGGCCGATCGCATAATTTAATAACTTCAATATTCTCCTGTGCTATCGTATCGTGTGATCTCATCTATTTTTTTCTTTAATCTATGGGTGAAATTGATAAGTATTCGTTCTTGGTGCGTGATGCGTGGAATGAGCTATGGAGAAAGAACCAAGGGATTTGCGTGATTACTAATCGTATTCTTAATCTTCCTCGCGCGATCTTCTTGGTTATAGCTAGACCAAGCGGCCACAAGGGCGTATGATAAATAGTTTTGGACACCACCAAACAATAGCAATGGTAATATAAAATGAAATACGGGGTAAAAGGTGGATGAGGTATGTTTTCCCAGAAGTGCCTCATTCTGCTCTTGTTGTAGTCATGAGTGGTGCGCGAGGAGATAGAATACCAGCACTTTAATCAGTTCTACAGTGAGCCTCTTTCATCTCGTCGCTTCTCTACGTCCGATAAACGCAGAGCTGTCGAACAGCATGCGTTTTGTGTTGCCTGCATTATTGGAAGGCTTAGAAAAAGGGAGCATTTACATGCCATAATATTTCAAGAATTAATGGGTGAGATTATCAGCGTATTTCCTACCAAGTGACATAACTATTCTAAAGAAATTACAAGGTCTATGAAAAGCGTTTCAGGATTTAACCTGATTTTGGGAAATTTCCAAATGTAGCAACAAAAGGATATTTTTACAATGGGTAGGTTGCTTCTTTCACTCAAAAAATTCGCAGTAGAGTAAATTAGTAATTAACAATTCAAATAAATATACCTTTGGTCTTTGGGCGTACCGCTCCTCGATAATAACAATTAGTAGAAAATATATGTAATATCTAATACATACTATAATTACAACAACCGACTTTTTTGTGATTTACACAAATACATTTAAATATTTATCAAAAACGTTTTGGCAAAGTTTATTCCAGCAATCACGCTAGTCTAATCGCAAAAGATACCTGTATGATATTCAATTAATGAGACTCAAAGGCATAAGAAATATGCTAAAGTCTTTCCACTAGGGATGGGCGATTATAAAAAAAATAATCGATATTTTGTGTATCAATTAATTGCTAGCAGCCGATTAATCGGGCCCGATTGATGATTTTATTAATCGATACATCGATTAATCGACTCGATTATGGCAACATACAAAACATAGCTTGCGAGGTTATGGTCCCTCCATAAATAAAGTAATGCCAATATTTCTTTTAAATTTAATAAGGTTAATGTTATCATGAATACAAATTGTAAAATCTAGATAAATTTCCAGGAGGCGTGTCGGGGAACAGAGTTGGGAAATATTACTTAACTTAATTTCAATTTTGGACGATTGCCAAATGTTTATAGGAACTGAAGCGAAAAATTGCAATTTTTATAAGTGAGTACAGGTAAGGTGGCTTCTCAGATCAGATTGAATCAGTCTCATCTCGGAAAAGAGTCTCTCTGATGGAACTGATGTTGCTACTCCTGGCAGGTACTTCCTGGCTACCTGATATAAGTGAGGGTATTCAGTTTTCATTGACTCCCACACTGAAAAAGGTTTCAAATTGCGGTAAACGACTGGTCGGTTGAGGAATTCCCGTAACTCAAATAGTGACTGACCGGCGACATCTTCATTATAAAGGGTTCTCTGTGATGCTGCTTCAGTGTCATGAAAGCTCTAGAGGTCATCTGATGGTGCTGCATCACGCTCAGCGTGTGAAAGCATCTGCAGGACGTTCACCAGATCCTCCTCGTGAAGCATCTCAGCCATCACAGCGATGACGGTGCTCATGGCATTGACTGCAGCGAACGGGCTCTTAAAGTGTACTTTTTTGAACCGTGGGTCCAGCATCGTGGCGGCTGTATAGTGCTTTCTGGACTCAATAGGATCGAAGCGATGGTCCAGCTCCGACTGAATGAACTTCCTCACCCGTCCCGCAAGTCTGTATCCTTGCGGAAGCTGTATCATATTTTTGCTCCGAAATTGAAAATCGAAGTAAATGTTAGAGAAATGAAATAACATAGCATATCAAGAGAGGATTCAATTATCGCGTTAACTTCACCTGTTTAAGCAATTTCACGAGGGGAATGGCCTTGCTGACTGTAACTTTATCCGCGCACATTTCCGTAGTCACTTTAGCAAATGGTGTCAGCACGGATATGAAGACACGGACGGTGTTTAGCTCCACACCGCTCAGCATCGTCACGTCCCCATAGTCGAACAGCACCTTGGCTACTACGGGTCACAGTTCTACGAATCGAGAAAGCATCTCGTAGGTTGAGATCCACTGGGTAGCGTTCGACTGGATGAGGTGTAGGACGTTACCCTCTGTCTTCCCTTGAGAGTACTGAATTCGTTTCAAAGCATCACTTGCATTGACACTGAGGTGAAAGAAAGTAACAATATCCTTATTTTTTTATTATATCTGGGGCTCCAGGAACATACTCCTCGTTAGCCTTTTTATTGATTGATTTTTTTAATGTAATATATCAAAATAACAAGCGCAAATAACACACGACTATGTCTGAGGAAGCGACGTCTGACACATGACACGTGAGTGGCCAACAAAAGGTGGTGCCCTGTAGAGTTACGTCATGCGCTTTCTACTTAAATACCTCTATGGCGTCGTCGCGCGGAGTTCAGCCACAGTCGAATTTTCGAACTGAAGACGAACGTGAGCCGCCCAAAACATCATAGTTCACCGGACACATAATTCCGAAATAATCGATAATCGGTCAAATTAATCGGGTATGCAATCGATGTCGGCTTTTGTGTTAATCGATTCGCAATTTTCGATTAATTAATAAAAATAATCGATTATTCGATATTGTAATCGTCCATCCCTACTTTCCACAAACATTACCCATTTCGTCCAGTGGTATATTATAAATATTTGGCGAGAAAACAAACATTTTTTCTTATCAAAAATTACGTTAAAGCATAACTAATGGCGGAACTTCCCAGACTCAGATCAGGGTGGCGAGTTAACTGATCTATCACTCCGCGACTCTTTTACTCGTCATTACAAGGTAAGGCGTATCCCTAGGAAACGCAAGTTAAAATACCTCGGAGTGTGTTAACCGCATGTCACGACTGGCCGTCTCGTACATAGGCCAGCAAGTAGAGTGCCTAATACTCCCCCACCCGCGTGTGTACCTATTGGACCGCTTTCCCGCAGGAGAGAGTGGAGAACAACCCTCTCTGCCCCATCGTGTGAGAACCAGGATCTCAAATGGCCTGGACACGACATTGTTTGTGTGCGACAGGGTTCTGAACTTTGGTCCCTGGCCTGCATAAGAGTGCAAAGGCAGTGCAATGGCCAGGGGTGTAATATGGGGTCCTTAGCCAGGCCAACGAGTGCGTCTGGGGCGGCTAAGAGGTTCTTTATGTACCAGCCGAAGTTTTCTCGACCCCCAGTCTCCAGACCGGAAGCCATTCTCTCCGGGCCGGAACTTCGGGCCTTAGATCCCCGGGCGGATAGGCCCCTCCGGAAAGTAAGATAGGTCGGGCCGCTCAAACGTTCCAAATCTCTGTCCAAATCACGTCGCTGATGAACCTGAAAAAGACGTCGTGATGAAGGATTCCCTCTCTGCTCAGCCGGTGAGCTAAGGGTGCTCTAACAAGGACACTCGTTCACCATTGCCAAAGGTGCTCCAGCTCACTAATTCCAAGGTGCTCCCTCGATGAAATGAGCTCTTGATGATATATAAGGAGCTTCCCATTCAAGTTGTTTGTGCACTTTAGCGCACACGAATGACGTTGAATGGAACGATGTGCGCTATGGCGAAATGTTTGGTAACCTACCGGTAGGTAGCATTCTGTGGTTTAACAACAGTCACGGGAAAATGTTTTGTGTCAAGTTATCGAATTCATTCAAAATAAGTATTTAAAAGCAAAAAAACAACATGAAAGTCCCAATCAATCTTGCTAACTTTATCGATTGTAGCATCAGTCAGAGATGGCCACTTATTTCACCTAGTGTCTATTCTGCAGATTATTTATTCTTATTTAGAATGGGACACATCATCAAAACGAATTTCAAAGGCTATTAAGGCATCTATAAATACATCAAAATATAAGAATAACATTACAGCCATTGAATAAATATGTCATGTCTAATATTCCATTCTGTATATGCACACGATTCCTTCGAGATATAGCTAGCGCTAAAGCTATGCTTTACGATGAAGTTCTCGCAATACCGTTTATCATTAGATTTTTCTAAATCTTTTTCTTTCCTTCCCAAAAATGATACACCGATCGTTCGAAATGCTATATTCAAAATAAAATCAAGTGCCTACACTTTGTAGCGCCAACACTTTGAAAACGGTTGGTTTACATTTCAAATTGAAATCGCAACGCAGTTATCGCACTTTATTTAATTAACTAGTTAACATGGTATTTGGCACTAACTAACATGTCTTTCTGAGCCAAGTGTGACACTCAAGAGTGCCATTGAAACCCAACACTACTGACGATGAATTACGCAGTAATGGAGTTCAATGAAAGGTGCTCCAGCTACTGCTATATTGTAAAACAAAGTTATGTCCTAAGACTATAGTCCTGAGGCACTCTCAGCATTCAAGCTCGAGGCGGGATGCAAACTCAAGACCTAAGGGTTGCCAGGGCAACGCGCTACCAATTCGACAACAACGGTAAAAGATAATCAAATGATGAAAAACACCGCAATTTTCATCCAAAAAGAAAAATCGATTTTAGCTTGACGTTTACAGAAGAGATATCTTTTTGGTGCTGGCACAAATAGTCTCGCGTCGCGTCACTTGCAGGTCGGGTTTGAGCGAAATACTTCCCTAGTCATAATGGAGACCATATTCGAATGTTATTTTTTTAATTTCAGCTTCTGTAAGAAGTATAAAGTAAATATTGTAACATTCATTTTGCAAAAATATTATATTTCACAAAAATTCTCAGTGATAAAATAAATATGCCTACTTAAGTCTCTATATTGACTAATTTTTTCACCCCGTACGGTGAAAACCCCTTCAATATAGAAGGAATTTTTTTGCCTTTCTGTAAAAATTACTGCTGTGAGTAACTGATTATATTTTATAAGAAGTTGAGAAAACATATAAACTAATCACTGTTAGTTTTTTTTACTGAAATTTCGAAATTACTGAACTTTCGGAGTTCGAAATATCTAGTTTTTTCAATATTCTCCCTCTGGAGCGGACAGACGTAATCTATCACATGTAAAACAGCTTATATTTTTAGGCATCTTCCTCGAAAAGTAGTTCGACAAAGGGTTAATATTTTTCTATAATTGGAAAAATGGGAGTTTTTTTCTTTAAAATGAGACCAAATTCATCAAATTCTACGTGAATTGAGATTTCCCTCACACTACACCTTAAGGGACGCGTGTGTTCGCATATAAGAAGGCCTGTGCGATTATCGAAAAAAAACGATATCGATCAATTTTAAGAATAATTGGAAATTTGTTCAATTCATTTGTCGGAAATTGAAGAAATAACAATTGAATGAAGTCATTCACTTAAATGACAAAGGACAATTAATTGACATCGAAATGGGTTTAAATTATTTGTCATCGCTCAATTGGATCGTGCTTTTCAAAGGCTTTCTCCTTTGGCAATGAGAAGAATGAAAAAACTGATTTGAAAAGCAACAAAATAATTCATTCATTTAGCTTTTATTAATAAAGTAAAGGAATAGATCGCTATTTGGAGACAGGCAGATGAGATCCTCAGTGTGTTCATGCGACAGACACTGGCGTGTGTCGATGACAATGTTCCCATTCGAGACTGAACAACCTCTCGGACGCAGTGTACTAGTTATAGCCGGGATATAGCTAGATAGATCTTCTTGCTATCTTCTGGAGGAAGGTGTAGGTGGTGGTCCTTCGTCAATTAATCGATTACCGGACAATAATTGTGGATTGATTAACAATTGATAATCGAACAACATTTGACACTTGAAAAAAATTAACATTCGAGTCCATTACCACAATCGACATCGATGTGCTCAAATAATCGATCAATTGTAAAAATAATTGAATCGACGATTCAATTAATCGAATAATCTCACAGTCCTGCATATAAGCACAGAATATAGACCTACGGAATCAGAATGGTCACTTACGGGAAGTAACATGTAAGTTGCTGTGGCCAAGATTCCACCTGGCGAGTAAAAGTGGAACTACGGCCGCCATAATCCTGGAGAATATAGCAGACGACTTATAGCTAATTACACCGTAAAGTTTTAATATCTTTGGTCATGAATTCACTATACTTCAGGAGGAATCTTAGTCCTTGTTTATCCTCAAAACATTACATTATTAACGATGAGTTGAGGCAAACATTCTACTTACTGGCAAGCGAAGCGTAATTCGAAGATGACATTGGAAAGTTATTTACTACACTGGGTTCCGTGCGTACCCAGATAGCACGGTAAACTTGCTGCAAACTTGATATAATTGATATAATTATCTATAATATATGATTACCTACCGTGAGATATATATGGCAGCTTTTAATCAATTCCACTATTTCTCCAGGCACACACAGCGGCACTCAAATAAAGGAACAATAATTTCTAATAGCATCAAGTCGAGTAAATGAAAAGATTGCTGAAATTTACTGAATGAAGCATAATGAAACCACATACACTTCATAATTAGACAAAAAATATTATCCTTTCACTTGGACGTAAACGTAACAAGACGTGCGATCGAAACAATCTTCCAATATAACGTTGCACGGCATTCTAGACCACTATTAACATTTGAAGTCCAAGAATAGTATGCTATAAATGATTTGCTGTTCACAAAATATATCACATTGCGATACTTCTTCAAATATCATTCAAATTAAAAACCAAAACAACACCATCCACACATTTTTACTCTCCAACAACGATGCCGACTTCACGCATGCGCCGAAAAAAATAGCCACGCAAAAACGGCGGAGCAAGGGTCTGACACTCACATTATTCCAATGATTATACATTTCACCCAGAGCACTCTAGCGGTCAGGCGCTAACTATCAGCGTAACAGCGCAACAGGCATGCGTGTTGTCAACAAGAGAGAAGGGAGCAGCAGAAGTGGATACTGGACGATGCACGCTGCCCTCGGGCAATCATCATCTGCCCGCTCCTCAGACCACGGAGGAGACCGCTCGGGAAGTTCCAGGGGAACGTTGAGGGGATGGACGGATTGTAATGACAAGAGGCGTAGCGGTTTATCGGGAGAGAGATGTGGAAGAGAAGAGAGTGGCGTTTATATTTGATTCATAAAGTATGCTGACAATGCGGTCCCACGATGAGTGGCTTTGAGCGAATGGGTTATCGTGTTCCGTATGGAGCTAGTGGTGATGGTTGAGCTGGCTAACATATTTCTGGGCGACGACGGGGAGGGTTGCAAACTACCCCGGAATCTCTCTTCCCGAATCCCTGAATCCCGGAACGACTCCCGCAATCGGACGAGGACATTGAAAATCTCTAAACCTCATAGATTTGAGACGTTTTCAGTTTCAATAGTAATTAATAACATATCCTTCCCAACTATTTATGGAATTTGTTCCTATGTTATTTTTCTCTAATAAAGCGTAAACGCATATCAACATTTCTTTATTTTAATACATTCTACATTAATTAATATTAGGTGTAAATTAGGCTTTAGACTAAAAATATAAAAAAATAATTTCAATGCGTTATGGTTTTTTGCGTAAAGCATTCTTCATTAAGCATTACTTTTTTTTCTGTAAAATATTGCAGGTAACTCTGATGATCCTTATATGTTTAAAATATGATTTTTATTTCATTCAGCGTAACTACCGCCGTTCTAAATAAATAACAACAATTATATTATGCTTAAAATTTTACGACATTATGTTGCGATACTCAAGACAACCATGTATCACAGGCACAGTGTCCGCTGACCAGAAAAACCTGGAAAAGTCTTGGAATTTCGTCGATATGAAAAAGTCAGGGAACGTTGTAAAAATACTTTGAAAAGTTTCTAATTCACGGTCAAATATTTGGCTTCGGTTTAGGTAAACAAGAGTGCGTTCTTCAAATAGGATTATTGTGGGCAGAAACAGAATTCAGCGGAATTAGGTTGTTGAAATCCGTATTAGGTGAAAACTGTTTAGTCTCGCTGTTGGAAGGATGAACTTTGCGAATGAACTAGATAAATAGAGTGCTCTAGATTTACGATAATCCTTCGCTAAAAAAGCGCTTATCACTTAGAATTTTCTGCCCTCATGTCACCTTTTTTTTATGACCGGAATTTAATCATGAACTACCGTGCTTTCCACGCGTATAAACTCAGATTATTTTACAATATTATTAACATGCTTTGCAGTTCATGTAAATTTCTTGATGATCATCGTTAACGGCACTAGACGCTAAGTAGATAACAGCCAGTGAATATCTATGAATAAGTTACTCTTCGGGTCGCATTTCGTAATAGTTTTTAGTGAAAACGAAAGGTTAAAAGCATTACATTCTTATTAATGATGATACGATTCCTAATGCCGATTTCCGATTCCACCGATTCCCAGGCTTAGAATCGATCGCATAAACTCGATTCCGATTCCATTTATTCCAGATAGAAAAATATTTTAAACATAGACTTTAAGCTGAGGATATATTTGCCATTTTGTCATTTAAATGCACTTTTTGAGCGACTTAATTGTCTCTGTTATTTTATTCCCGCCAGTAATTTAATTTTAATAATAGTCGTACGCTACTGATATATCGATATCCCACCTGATATTAGGAATAAGAATCGATGGAATTGGAATCGAGAATCGGGAATCAATTTGAAGGAATTGGAATCGGAATCGAAAAAAAGTGGAATCGACTCATTCCTAATTCACATGTATGGAAAATGGTAGCTGTCTTTTATTTTTGGAAATGAAACATTTTTTCTTGCAATGTGTTTGAATAGTTGTCAGATCAACTGACTCACACGATTGAAACACCGGTTTCCGGCAGAGCACCGAAGCTAAGTATCGTTGGTCTGCGCTCAAATATGGATGCATGATCGTCCAATTCGTCCGCTTGCTGTGGCCTCAGTCTGCAACTGGCTCACAATTCGTGCAAAATGAACTCTGCCGTTGAAGCACGCTTAACTGAAGCTCTATTACTGCTATTGAATAGTTGTCATCAAATTACTCAAAATTAAGCTATCCCTGTCTCCTCTCATTAGCCTTTGTGGAAAATAGGAAAGTTTCCCATATGGTTTACTGTGACTGAGTGAATAAATGTGTCTGATTTCCAATATTAATACCCCCAGCAGGTTTCCACATAACAGTACACCAAGCAAATGACTTAATACCTCCATTAGGTAAATAAGCGACAGCAAAGCGATGGAGAACCTTTTCCTATTACAGCAATACGAAATTGGTTATTTTCCTTTTAAAAAATCGGCACAATGCCTCTTTCTCCGATGTAATTAGAAATAAAAATTCTGCTGATGCTCATGATAGTACTAGACTAGCTCGAGAAATTGTGGCTATCCATTCTGAGTAATATCTGTGAACAGATCACGATAAGATCCTGCGAGGCGATGGCGAAGCCGATTCGTAAACATTCTCGCCGACAAACAGCTGTTAGCCGACGAGGATGTTAACGATGCGACTTAGTAGTGCAACGCAAGCTAGTGAAACTTGACGTCGCGAGTGAATTGACTGCGATTGGTGGGCGGAAACGTGAGAGAAATGAAAACAACCATAGCTAGTTTGACTAACTTCCAGTAACAGTATTTATATAATCACAATCATTACAATAGAAAACAAGCCCGTAGGCTAAATACCGTTAACTTGGTCTACACAATACGAGAGCATGTCACAAGTGGCACCAAGCAGATACGTCCTTCTCCGGCCGCGGTCAGGTTCAAAGATGGCTAGTCAGTTCACGGCACACTTTGTCAGCGCAGGAGGGGAATCAGCTGACCAGTGGGGAGAGGAGGGGAGGTGCTATCACACTTTGGATTGGAGGGCATGTTCGCAGATCGACTTGAAAAAGGAAAAAGATGTCAGCACCAGCGCGGACCGAATAAAAGGAGGAGGGTGCTTGCAGGAATCGCGATGACCTGAGCGTTCGCGTTGACCAGAACCAGGTCGCGGCACTTGTCTCGAGGATTTTCGAGTCTCAAAGTTTCGAGGCGGAAATATTGGCACAGTAGTGTAGATGACTGAATAACCACAGTAGTGTAGATTTTTTCTCACAAGTCGATAATAAGCTTTGAACAAAGTAAGCTGATTATTAAGCTAAGACTGCAGCCCAGCCATTTCCGCTTCTGTCTGCTGGCGTCCTATCCTCACTGAGATGAATACAATGTAAGAACTCGCACGCACCAATGTACGAACCTTTGTTACGACTGCGAATCGTACGAAGGTACTTGGGTAATGATTGGGGTGGGGGGGATGGAATAAGACGTTTTCTAGTTATTGCCGATACTATTTCTAAATTTATATAATAGGATGGGGAAGATAAACCAAGTCATTAAGAAGATGAAAGGGTTAAAAAAAAGTCGATTTGATTTGAGATTTGTGATGATTTAGCCACCCTGATTTCTATAACTTTGCTGATATTGAAGACGGCTTAACTTAATCATTACATCACAATTGAAGAGCAGTGGATAAAGCAATAAAGAGAGAGAAAAACGATAAATTAAACAGTCGGTACTTTGGGTATCTCATTTTGAATTACAACTTGCATGATTGTATGAAAAGAAAACCTTTCTTTACACATAATCATGCTAGCTATCCCTGGAAAAAAGTTAACTCTGACCTGTAAAACATGAAAAAGTCATGAAATTCAAAAACTGGAATTCAGTGGACACCCTGCGCAGGTGAATTTTAGTTTGTGTAATTCGGTTTTCTGGCCGTTTACTTTGAATATCAATTAGTCTTTACACATTTACTAAAATAAACTATATGATGCTAATAAAGGATTTGGTTCTTTCTCGGCGAATGATATTAAATAAATAATTCTCGGGTTTCCGCACGCGAAAGGCCCTGCAAGCTTTATTGCTCTGAGGACGATGGAGGAGTATTCCATTGAAACGTTAGCAAACCAAAACATTACTCGGCTGGAAACCCGAGAATTATTTATTATATGATGCTAATTTTGGAATACGTGTTCCGCGTGGTAGTTCTATATTAGTTATTAGTATAATAAAGTTTGTAGCGGTGTCCGTCAGTCCAGTCGGTTCTATTGTGTTTTCTCGTGGTGGTTGAGAGCTGTAGAGGTGGAGAGAAGTGCGTTCAATGCAATACGTGTCCGCGCACAACATATCAGTAGTTTGAGACTAATGCTACAGCAAATTTTGGGGTTGTTTTTACCCCAATATTGTTAACACTGACACCCATAAGAAAAGCATTTAATTTGGTGCAGGTGCTTCTTCATTTGCTTTCTTAAATTACTTGCACTCAAGATATTGGATGGAAATGTGCATCATAGAACGCATAAAAGAATGCAGTATTTAATTCTTTCATTCGATTTTCTTATACGCTTCGTTTTTGTCCAGGTGCTGCGTTTTTATCTCGAAATTCATCAATTTTTCTTCCTTTCCAACAATAGATATTTTCTTGGCAGCCGGGCTTGAATACCCATAGTGATTTTATGAATGGCTATTCACTCCTGCAGCCCTTAAAGGCCAAGTTCAGCGACTAATTTGATAGTTGTAGTCAAACGACTACAGTTCCCCGTTCGCCTTGCCTTCTCAATGACATCAACAAGGGTCAATCGCTTCAAGTGCGTGGATTAAATCTGGAAAATCCATGCTTTTCGCGTGGTCAATTACATGTTGCATGCTCACGAGTGGGACAGGGAGGCTTAAAACAATGCAATTGCTGTTTTGGGGAATAAAAATTATTCTTAGTGTTTTTTTTTCATTTTTGGTAAACATATACACTCATTGTGCCACATTTCCTGCTTCCACCTGAGTAGTGCAAAAAAACACCAATTTCACTTCAAGAGCACACCAGATAGAGACTGCCTGCAAAGAAGACAGCAGGTCTGCTTGGTATGTTATTAAATTTCAATGTTCCGGAATATCCGACATAGTGGGAACATATCCTGGAATGAACCCTGCGTGAGTCGGCAGCCCTAGCGACAGGGGGAAGGGAGGGCGTGCAGTTTAAGGGGGTTTTTGGGTTGGGGAGGGCGGAAGGGTTTGCAGTGTTGGGGTTGCGGGGTGGGGGGAACGGGCGTATTGCCGTTTTAATCTCCCTCCGTCCCTCTTAGTAGAATTCCAGTCGCGACCGCGTTTGTCAATGGCCACCGCCAAACCAATAAAGCCCTCCTCATATTTGGCATTTCATCCCCCACCCCCTCCACCCTGGGTCGCATGCGAGAACACACATGTATACACACATTTCCACCCCCCTTCCCCACACACGGAACGAAAGCATTTGCCTTCCGCCCCGTTTTACTTCGCCACGCGCCAACAAACCCCCACGCCTCCCTTGTAAGCGATCAGACACAATGGACCGACCACGCCACCCCGAAACAGACGAACGTTTAATGCGTTTGCATGGTGACAACTCAATTTAAGCGATGCCTGTTACACACATCGTTTCAAAACCTTGCTATAAAAAAAAGGCACGCTGTCAAGAGCGTCAGAAAAACGAATGAGAAACTCCAACATTTTAATCATTTCGTTTGGAAAATGCTTTCTTCACCACTCAAATACCATTCCAATCATTACTAAGATATATTTGCAAAGGATCTACGCAAGGATACCAAGAACGGTCAACGAATATGTTCCTTTCAGCACCCATCCTCAGCATAACGGTTACTGAAACAGTTTTTTTTTAAATCTTTAATTACACTTCTGGAAACAAATAGATATGCTTTACACTTCAGTGTACCTCATAACTGACATGTGCCTTAATGGCTTAGTTAATTCCACTTGTAAGATTTATTTTCACGACTCGGGGTTTGATACTTTGTGTCATTTTCAGGTGAAAGAAGAAAGTAGTAAGTTTCCTAGGAGAAAAGTGCTAGTGAGGGTTGGAACAGGCTGAACTTCATTTCAAACTTTACATAAAATTCCGTATCGCGTCACTAAACGTTTAAAACTTGGACTGACACTCAAGTAGTTACCCAAGTAAGTTCTTAGCTCCTGAAGAAGAACTATTTCCCATAAAAATGGATTAAGCCTATCACCCCCTACCAACCCTTCCCACCCCTTAGCCCTCCTCCTTTCCTCCCCCAACCCTTGCCAAACTCTCACCCCACCCTTCCTCGTTCAATCCTTTCCCCTCCCCTACCATGATTTTGCATATATAATGTAACCTAAAACGTATTTTCACCAGAAGAGACACGAAGTGTCGAAACCCAGGTCGTGACACTAAATCTTACAAGTGGAATTAACTCCAAGGTATTTTAATTCTTATGCAATGGATAACTTCAAGTCAAGCCTACAACCGCTTTCTTTATATTCCTAAATTAAAAAAGCTGTAACATTCTCGTCGTTCATTCATATAATTTCACGTGTTATTTACATATGTATTTCATGCTAAGTTAACAGGTGCCATTTAATGCAACCTTGGATCCAAAAAACCCAACCCAAATTGGACCTCGGAAACTATGGAATCTCTCACGCGGTTGGAAAACAAAAGTACGTCGCTATTTTTAAATAACTAACAATTAGGGCTCCAATTTTATATCCCACGAGGAGGTTAAAAATCCAGGGTCTGATTAAGGGCAGGAGTGCAAAATTGGTGTTGGGATGTGAGGGATGAAGAAGGGGAAGGCTAGGGAAGGTACAAGGCCTTGAAAGGGGACCTTAAACGTTCCCCAAATTTGTTTCTCAGACATTCCGCTCGGAAATTTTTATCGGAGCAAAATATTTTTAAAAATATAAATATGCTTTCATATTGCTTATCAAAACGATTTCTTGCTTTCTCTAAGCTCTAACGCGTCACATGGGAACTAAATGAATTGACATTTTACTAAATTAATTTTATGTACGTCTACATATGTCACCTCTGACAATTATATAGGCCCAATATTAAAAACGAATTCTAAACTGCCAAAGCCTAGTATTGAAAAAATCTTTTAAATTCATATAAATCAATTTCCGAATCGGCATTAATGTTGAAGGGTGTAGAGGTTAAGTGCTTCGGAAACAACACAAAAAATGCCTGCGATAGCCATGTTGGTATCTCACCCGCCCAGAAGTCATTAGATCGTGAGTTCGAATCCCGCCTAAGACATAATTGTTGATTTTGTCTTAGGGTTGAAGTCTTAATGTTGGATTGCGCGATATAACCCAGGCAGTTAAGAGGACCTACAAATTCAAATCCACGACCCCTAATGGCATATTCTGAGGCAATTACCTCCATTTAAAGGCAGACAAAAAAATGGTACCGTCTTAATATCATGAATATTTGGGAAAAAGAGTATATCAAGCAAAGTTAATTAAAACATAATAATACGTGAAATGATTGGCTAATTTAAGTTTCACCCTATTAATAATTACTTCCGTCCACACTCTTATCTATATTAGCGGATTAAGTTTGCATATTTTAAACTAATGTACGCTTTTGCGTTCATATGTATGATACGTAAACATTTAAAGATCTAATGAAAAAATGCTCATTGAGATGTAATAAGAATTTTCTTTCTTTGATTTGCGCGGCGATAGTCACTGCAACGATGCGTGACACCTGCTCTCCCCCCCCCCCCAGCACCAATTCTTAAACACCAGAACCACCTTTTTTATGATGGCGGGGGAGATTCCCTGGGTGACGGGGTGGGGGTGGAGTTAGGAAAGGGGGGGGGCGCAAGAGAGGGTGGGGAGGGGCAGTTAGGGGTAATAGGGTGGGCGTGTGGCAGGGGGTCGCCGAGATTAAACCCCTCTCGGATGCAAAGCGAATATGGCTCCCGCATACCGGGGGCGCATCCAGATGCGGACGACCGGCGGCGCCCGCTCCCCCCACACATGAGCGATCACACAACACAATATCTGCCGCTCGGATGATCTCTCTCCCTGCCGCACCCACTGCACCCACCCACACGTGAGCACACGGACGACGAGGACGGCGACTCAGGAGTGGACGGTTGGGCAGGGAGGATAGGGGGGGGATATTATTATTCCTCATCCCTCTTCGCTTCGCATGGCGGGAGCGTGCGGCAATTGGATTTTTCGAGGGCGCGGCACGGCGCTCGCTTGCCGTCAGGGGGAGATAGGGTTGAAGGGGAGATAGGGTTGAAGAGGGTGGAGAGGTGGCAGGAGATGGGGATGAAGACAAACGGGGGCAGAATCCCTCATTGAAAACGTAGCAGGTTCCCTCATAGCCGCCCACAACAGGACAAACGAATGGCTTGATAGACAATTAGAAAGAAATGCGAAAACTCACTTTCCAGAGCTGTAAATGACGTGATTTTGATGTGTGGTAGCATGAAATATGAAACTATTTATTTCAACTACTCCGGGAACAGCTCGCAATGGCCTCTTACAGCGGGTGATGTAACATTAAAAACTGACGAACAAAAACATCCATGTCCTGGGGGTTTAAAATCTACCCAGTATGGACTCGAACCCGCGACCCTCGGATTGGCAGGCGAGGACGTTACTCCGTCGCCACCGGGGCCGACGTTTAAGAGCGTTAAAATGTTCATTTATTCACCACGGGAGGTTCCACCATCAAATAATACGTAATTTTTAAAATATTCTGTCCACTTAATAAAAACATATTCTCTGTCTGATCATGTCAATAAAATCTATCAACGTTGTATATCGTTTGATATTTCCTCTGTGGAATATCGCACTTGTGTGCACTTGCGGGTGACTCCGTAAAGGAAATACCGTGGCTAGTTCCGGTATCGTCGTAATTGATTGCATATATTGCATAACCACCTACTCTGCCTCGTTCTAATCTCCTCTATTAGATTCCTCTTCTCATCTTCCAAGCACCTCCTTGTTTCTCGACGTTCATCGCACTTTCTCCATTCTCTTCCACATCCGCATCTCAAACGCCAGCTGCCTAATCTCATCCTATTTCCTCAAAGTCCAAGTTTCTGCACTACAAATCGTTACACTCCATTTTTGACCTTTTTTAAATATTTTATTTACGGAAAAGGATAAATTACTTTGCACTTATTCCACTGAAGAGTATTATTTAATAATGGAATGATATAATGGAATTCCACAAAGTATCGGCCGCCACCAATAACTTCATATTTTATTTACATTCTCACCCAAGGTTATTTTCAATACATTTCGCTAAATAGTCACCAGAACTCGTTTATCTGGTGATTGGGTTGCTGCAGCTCTCCATTCGGTTCTCCTACCTACAAACAGCTTCGTAGTAGTATTTTAGTTTAATGTGCTTCAACGGTTGAGGTCATTTCGCACATACTGTCAGCCACATGCAGACAGGGGCAATATCACTTGGACGATCAAAAGGATCCGATGGTTTCTAAAATAAAATCTGTTATATTGCACACAAATTTATTAAAAACTCGACCGGTTTCGACCTTTTCGTTGGGTCTCACCAAGGTTGTTAAAAGTAAGGCCAAGGACTTACAGGCGTCGTTCGCGGCGCGCACAACATGTCTAGCAAGAGATTTTAATTGGCTATAAACTTTGTCCTTATGTCCTTTTCAAGTACAAGTTAATTTTCTCTTTCACTTGAATGCCATTTATGTCACAAGGAGTAAAATCTGCACTATTCATCCCCATAAATATGGAGCCTTGGAGCTCATTCATTCGTCCGACCGTTTTCCGCATAAATGATCGCTATCAATAAACCATGATTCAAATTTTCGACTATTTATTGCTCACGAATACGTAATGCATTTAAAAGGAAAAAGTGCTCTGAAATTCGGAATGCATTTCTGATAAGAGTCGATCACACCGCGGCATGTAAGCAACGGAACGGAGATATTCAAAGAGCGCGGGGCTTTGGGTCTTCAGTGACGTCAGGCCAATAGGAGCCCGAGCCGTGAGTGAGACAACCTTAAGCCGTGTCCAAACTCGTTAGGCATTAGGGAGCATGGATTTGGCTACCTAAATTTTGGGCAGCTAACAGAAAGGGAGCTTGAGTTTGGACGCCCTTAGCAAGTGTCGCCATCTGCTGAGCTCGAAAAAAACGAAGGACAAGGGAAATACGGAATACGATAATGTTTTGAACATATGGCCCTCATGACTAGTGCTGTTTGAAATTTGATTGCGATTATAACACATTTTCTCATTATTTTCGTAGTTTCGCAATATTATGTGGTTAATTCGTAACATTGAGATTTATATAGTTAGATTCCGTGAGTTAGAGAGTACAGTATAGCACGTACTTATAGCTTTTGATCAATGTGTTTGTATCTTTCTATATAAGTTCATGGTTTTTATCAATGTTTCCTTTTGGTAGATGCGATTCGTGTTGGACTGAGCAGTTTGGTAAATTTGTGATTGTGTATTTATCCGTGTCTTTTAGCAGTATAAAGCACGTATTTTTAGTTTTTGTTCATTGTGCTTATATTAACTTTCGCCGCTATGGCAGATAAAAGATTCGTGTTAGACTGAGCAGTTAATTGCGTTTGTGATCGTGTAGGTAATTGCTTCAATTCGAATTTCCTATTATCCCTGCACTGTTCTTTCCTTTTGCGTGCATTGTTAATAAGTCTGTTTACGGTGAAACCCAGCCACCGCATGATGTCCATTAATTAATTAGTATTAGGCACCCTTTGAATGTTCATTGGATGCAGGGACATCCATATGGAGGCCACGAAATGATTTTCAATGGAAATGATGTAAAATAAATCTTAAACAATAATATTAATTACTTCTATGTACAATCTCCCAATGGTACAGGAGCTTCGTATACAGTCATAAAACTATCTTTTGCTTACTAAAATTTAAGGCTTTTGTTGTAGGTAAATGGGGTTTGAAGAATAACGTTAGTACTATTGTGGGGAAGAACTATTATAGCTTGCCGTTTTTTGAGTGTTGTAATTACTTTTTAGTTTCGTTAAAAACTTGCAACATTGTAGACTTTATTTAGACGCGTAGGGGTTGTTTTATGTTAGTTTATATGTTTAGTTTATCCGCCTTCTCCTTTCTAGCTATAATTAACTGTTCGGTTGATTGATTCGTTACTCCCAAAAACGAAATTTTAATTTAAAAAATAGCTTCCATGCGCAAGACAATATAAAAAAATCTGATTCGTAAACACTCAAAATACTTCCCCGCTAAGACACCTGTATATTGTCTCACTCCTTGATATGAAGGTCTCTGTCTGTTTGTTGCTTCCGAAGATGAAATTTATAACATAAATCAATTTAACATTTATCATTCATTTAACATATTCATAATAACTCACGCCCTTCCATTCAAAACAAATTACCTCCCCGCCATATTTACTGCAATTCCACTCATTCCACTACTTTTCACGCTTTTACCACTCGGAATTATGGGAAATTCAAAATGGTGGCAGATTTAGGAAGGACTTGTTGTTGCCTAAATCCAGCGACCGATTTGGCTGCCCAAATCCGCTCCCTTATGCTGCCTAACGAGTTTGGACACACTTCAAGATGGCGTCCTCCCTAAATTTCCGGATTTAGGTACCTAACTGGCGAGTTTGGACACGGCTTTATCCTTTACTAACCTTGGGGTCTCACAACGGTTGAACGGGGGGGGGGGGGAACTTCAAGGACAGTGGTGATTGGAAGGCTATGAAGCACGGGGGGGGGAAGGGAAGGTCAAGAAAGGAAGGTGAGTAGGCAAACAACAGGTGGCGAGGGTACAATGGCAGCTTATCTGACTATGGGGGTGGGGGGGGACGGGTACTGAGTAGAAGGGGGAGGGGTTGGAAGGGACTATAGGTCATTTAATGCATCATTCTTATGTACATTGAAATACGCTAAAATTTCAAAATTCTCTATAAAATCAAGTTTCTTCCCCTTGTCACAAACATGTAAAAGTTTCGAGATAAAATCAGAGCTGAGGTCATTTTCAATTAGATGTGTAGCAAACATAGATTTCTTATTTCAATTTAAAAAAGATTTGAAATGTTCAGATTTGCGTATGCTTATTTTACCACCAGTCGGCCCAACATAAAAACAATTACATCCAGGGGTATCACTATTTAACATATACACTCCACTTTTATCACAATCAGAATATCTGTCTTTAGAGTTACACAACAATTTATCAAGAGTCATGGGATTATAAATTTGTGTGGAATATAACAAAGTTTATTTTTGAATCCATCATGTCTTCATTCCAAGAAGTGAACTCGCGGACCATTGATTTGAGGGAAGGATCCGACTTTGAGGCGAGCCCAACGATGTTTTATTTCGGTGACTGAACTGGGGCCGGTGTTCCTATCGTGGCAGGTCGTTGCCAACAGCTTCATTCAAACATAATTATTCACTTCGACGCCCTATTTTTAAATATTTTGCCTGGCGTATTCTGTTCTTGGTCTTCCTCTGTATTTGATCTCATTAATTTCTTCTTCTATGATTGATTTCAATATTCTATTTTGCAACAAAATGTGACCAATCAATTTTTCTCTTCTTCTTTTCAAAGTTTTCACTGAACTTCTTTCCTACAACTCTTCGTAGGATTCTTAGTTGTCGATTCTCACCCTCCGTTTGATCTTAATCATTCTCCGGCTAAATCAAATCTCCATTGCTTTTAAACTCCTAAAGTTGCTCTGTTGCTGCTAATGTCCAGGCCTCACCGCCATATTAGAGCATGCTCCCAATATGTTTTCATTAGGCGCGTCCTTACTTCCAGGCTTGTTTCATCAGATCTTAGCAGACTCCTGTTGTTGTAGAATGCTATCTTTGATTGATCTATTCTGCTCACAATGCCTTTCTCGCTTCTTACAACGCTGGTATAGCATAAATGCATGCCTGGTGTGGAATCACCCCGTGCCACACACCCTAGTGGAGGCTTGCACGGTACTTCGTAGATGTAGATGAACATCTCCCACCTGGGGAAGTTTTTGTTTGCCAAGTTATACAGTGATTCTGTCTTCTTGACTTCTTTCAAAAACCCAAATCTTGGTTTACTTCACATCGATATTCGAAGTGTATTATTTCAGGATCTTATCCATAAAGTTCAGTATTCTCGTTAGATGACATTAGCAATGCGCAGCATGCTAATTTTTATAAATCCACTTGTATTCATTCTAGTATTTCATTTATCCATTTGCTTTTTCGGGGTAAATATAAAATATTAAAAAAAATAAAATGGGTGACACCCTCCTCCTTGAAGTACTCATTTCTTCACTTCTGCTTCCCCCGCATTACCGCCAAATTTAATTACTGCCTTCACTTTTCATTCAATTCGCTTTTCACTTCATATAGTAGGTATACCCTGAATACCCTCGGGGGACTATTTTGCCGTTTTACTTCACCTCTATGCATTTCAGTGAAGTCAGCATGCTGTTACAATCCACATTGTAAAATGCTTTCTCCAGTTCGATGAAGCAAATATACATGGACTGTGTCCTTTTGAACCTCTTTCTCTATAATAAGTTCCAGGGCTGAAATAGCTCCTCTCGTTCAAATATTTTTCCTCCGGAGGAATTCATCCGTCTTATGTTTAATCCTCCAGAAGATAATTTTAATCGTGTTGAGTAAGGTTGAGTGTTCTGCAGATTATGCGAATAAAGCGTAAATATAGATATACGCGAAGAAAACTCACAAGGGCCAACGTGACAGTTTAGGGTAGGGGTTACGTTACCAGGAAATGAATACTTGGAGGTGGTTAGTTACGGAAGTCTTAACTACTAGCAAGGGTAAGCTTTCAGCACATTATAAAGGATACGCATACAGGGAGTTTAGGAAGAAGATAGATGGGTTAATAGTTTGGCGATGTCAGGAGGAAAGGTCAAGTAGGTGCCGTGGAATGTGAAAAAGTAAAAATGGCGAAGTTTTAGAAGTTACTGATCACTCATGTGCAGCACCGGAGACAGCCAGATTGGAAGTTATGAAGAGCATCAACGTTGCAAAGAAGAGAGCACGTGAAGAAGTGCCACGTCCATATCAAAGATCTACAGAACTGGGAGAACTCCACAACAAGGGCTACAATTTTGTAACAGAAATGCCGCAACAACTGACCACAAAAAGAAGTAGTATGTACATACAGAGAAGCAGTGCACGTGGAACCCAAAAGGAGCCTAAGACTAGAGGAGAAGTTATTTTAGACGAAGAATTGCTTCAGATGAACGACGGATCAAAATTTATTTTAGTGGGCGAAGGCTCAGAGGAACGGATGAGTGCGCTCTCTTCGCAGTGCGCTTTTTTCGCGACACCGTTCTGAAGTCGTCGCATTTATCGGATCTTTTTGTCTTTGAGCTAGGGATGAATATAACCTTTTTTTTAAGTTCATTGGTATTTACTCTGTTGAATACATGATAAAAATTTAATCTGTACATATTATACAGATCCCTCTCTCGCGCATGATAAGAAATTTTGGGGATTTCATCGATTCCTGGCGCTGTCTCTCTTTCATCTTACACTGCAGCATCATATTCTGATCTTAGGGGTGGAGTATCCTTTTTCTTTTCTCATCCACAATGGTTTCATTCTCTATTTTTTATTTTTATTTTATTTTTTTTTATTTTATATTACCACCGAAAACAGCACATATTGGCCTTTACATCGGAGTATTTTAACAATCAACAACGGACAAGCACAAACAACCATGTCCTGGGAAGTGAAAAATCCTCCCCAGGCGGAATTCGAACCCGCGACCATTGGGTTAGCAGGCGAGGACGTTACCCCGCCGCCACCGAGGCCGGCCTAGAACCCTGCTATTCAAATCTTTGCCACTTGAAAGTTTCTGTTGGTACTCCCCTAATAGTAAACGCCCAAAAATGGAAGGGAATTGGTAATTAGGATCTGGAATACGAAGGGCAAAAAAATTATAGGTATGTTTTGAAGGATTAGGGTGTCACTCTTGTTTCTTTCGTACTCAGCAATTGTGAGTTGGAAGTAAGCTTTCTTATAGGTACTTATTTGTACGACAATCTGCCTTTCTATTTTGTTGCTTCTTGCTGTCCAACAATACGTATCATTGTTTTATAGGGCCTTACTAAAACTAATATCGGAATAATTCCCACACTCCTTAATGTCGTTCCAAAAAAGCTCCAAACGTGTCCACCAATAGAGAGGCCTCCATTTACAGTAACACCCGGGAATTTAACTTTAAAAATTAACAGTTTTTCAATCGAAAATAGTTTTACTTGCTACTTAGTCACATTTGTCTGTTGATGACTGTTAAATATTTAATCTGTAGTTCCCACGTGTAGTAAAACAACGTTTCCGATTTTTCATCTCACAATTCACCTCGTAGGTTTTCTTTACTAGTTTCGTAGATCAGAACACACTATCTTCTCTGTTTTTGAACTTTGATCTATAAAAATTTTTCTAGACTTCTACTAGTCTTTTTTCGATTGCTGTTTGAGGTGTTACAATTGTATTTATTAATACTCAGTGACCCCTTATTTATTGTTTCACATGGGTGCTAAACAACAGAGGATTGTCACAGCCACGATCGACTATACGATACATTATGAATGAATACCTTGATTTCCCAATGCATAATGCCTAGAAAACATATATATTATTCTTAATGAGCTTTAGTTTCGTATTTTTGCGAGGATTTAGCGGGAAATATCCGAATTTTTCCAATTCATATTCAAAATTAAACGCACTCTATATTTGGGTGGAATGTTCTGTTGTATTTAAGGTTGAGAGTAAATAATCCTCATGATGCTGTCAATCGTTGTTTTCTAACGTGCATTCTCATCTCAGGGTAACTGATAGCGGAGAGATTTAAAACCCCTTCCTACTGCTCACTTTGCATGATCACGTATTTTTTATTAGTGAGTGAGTGGGAATACGCTTGAGATAGCTGTGGGTAGGGAGGGAATGTGTAGTGGGGCGGGACGGGAGTGGAGAGGGACCCCTTGAAGACCCCCGCTGCTGCTACAAGTGCCCTCCATTGGGGCGAGCAATGCACGCACTGGTTTACACGGAGTGAGGGGACTAGTGCGATGTTTCAGGGAGCGGACAGATCGCCACATCTCCGCACCTCAGCTGTGTGCAGTGGTGGGGACATGGCGTGACTCTCTCCATTGACCCTTGGTGCCGCCACCGTACACCGACCCCTTGTTTGCCAAGACCGGGCCCGCCCAACTCCAGCACCGGTAGTCATGTCACCAATTGTATTGATTCACTGGCCTCTTATACGGCCCATGAAATGATCAGCTGTCACCTTAGAGTCTAACGGGCCTCGGGCCTAATACTATTTCCACAACAAACATCATAAACTAAGGTTTACAATCATTGTGACAACTTTTTTCTATCACTACTTAGCAAGGAGAAATCAACGAAATGCCGTTCTAAACAAGTTAACTGTCAGTTGCGCTCCATTACAAAAACATGGAAAATTCAAGCTACGTCAATCGATTTATTTAATAATATTCATGCGTATATCATTTTAAAATATTTACTAGTTTCCCGTGTAGTTCTATGCAAATTTAAATTCAAATATCCATGAGATACCATAGAGGAGGATAACTGTGTAGCTGTGACGAATTTTTATATTTTTTTAATTTTTAATGTGTTATTATTGGAGGGTGACGGATGCCCTCACATTGGTAGTTGTACAAAATGATGGAGAGTAAATTTAGTAAATTTATGAAATTATCTCATAAATCATCACTAAAGCACGTGAAAACGTGTGAAATGTTAAAATTCCCTAAATTAAAATAGCATATTTTTCAAACAGTCGAAAAAAGCAGCATGAAAAAGAAGAGCAAAGCGAAAATGACGAGAGCGAGTGAATAAAAAAATCAAAGGCGCCCCCATTCGGTGGGCGCCGTAATGTGAAGAAAAAAATACTTAAACGTCTCCCCGATGAGCACAGACTGATTTCACTGTGTTTTGCATCCAAACGTTTAGTACAACTCTCAATAAATAGATAAAAACAAAAGGAATGAAGAATAGATGAACGAAACATTTGAATCACCTGCGTCAAGGACGTTCGGTGGTTTCACTCTTAACTTAAAGGGAATTCGACGAAACTTGCTGAAATTATGTTTTCCATAAACTACCTGAATTTTGTCAAAATTATTTACCGTAGATTTCTTAGGATATTTGATGTAGGAGTGGACATGAAATGACATGGGTTCTTATGGGAACGCGAAGTGCGACTAGCTTTATTCATCGAAAAGAACGTTTTCTAGTTAAGAATAAGAAAAACAAAAATAATTTCAATCATCAATAGAATAGTGTATGAGAATCATTTGATATACATTATTTTTTATTTTTTGTTTTTCTTATTCTTAGCTAGAAAAAGGTTCTTTTTTGATGAATTAAGCTATTCGTACCTTGTTTTCCCATAAGAACCCATGTAATTTTTTGTCCAGTTCTCGATCAAATATCTTAAATAATCTGCGGTAAATAATTCTGAAAAACAAAATCATGTAGATGTAAGAGAGTATAATTAATGCTTCCAGCAAATTTCGTCGAATTCTCTGAAGTTGAGTGAAACCACCGAGAACCTCCTTCAGGGTATCAAGCACATTACCTTGAGGCAAAAATTATTTGTTGCGATTAAGGGATTGTTATAAAATCTTCACGTCATTTTTTCTCCCTACATCGCCTGGTATTAATGATCCACAGTGAAACATTGGTCTTTAATGTTACAGAGTAATGTATTATTACATGGCTTCACAATTGTTCTATTTTCTCCTTTCAAAACAAAGTAGTTCCAACATTTAACCCCCAAAACATTCGTTTATAAAAAGGGTCATTTTGCCCCAATTCAACAGTGACGGTCCGATTTTTTTACGGTTTTTCCGATTTCGCTCAAATTTGTTACAATGGGTAGGATATTACATGAAAATAAATACCCTGGAACCATTTAGAGAAACAAATTGTGCGATTTAAGTACATACATTAAAAAAGTTTCACATTTCTGCAAAAAACCTGTGCCTTGAATCGTATGTTTCCTTATATCTCTTCTCCTAATTTTTATAGAGCAATGATGTACAGCTCACATTAAATCTTGGTCTACTAAGTTATATAATATCAATTTAAATCTATTTTCTTCAGTGTCCTATTTTTTCTAAGTTTTAACAACTAAAAGTTGTTAAATAACGTTTCCCAAATACTCCATCTCAGAATCAGCTGAAGCTTTTTTTATAACTTTTACGTATTTAACTCACTATCCTGAACAAAATTTCCCATGGAAATTATTAAATGTGATTATAAAATAATTAAACATTTGCATTGTTCTTCCGTCCGGCGCCTCGGGTGCAGACCTGAAGCACGCATGCAGCCATGACACATAATACGGGCCTAAGCATATTCTGATACCCCCCCCCCCTCATCGTATTAAGCATTGTAAACTGTGCCATAAATCCCAAAGTCTTATATATGTTTTAAAAAAGTATCACTCAATAAGGAAAAAATATTTAAGAATGTATTTATTGAAACGTTTCAGTATGACAACCCTGTAAAAGATGTTTAAATTCTTGATGATATCGACTTCGCTCTAGCATGAAGTTACATGGATACAACATAACGAATCTTGCTCATGTCATATGTTTTGCTTGTATAATTTTTATGATATAAACCAAGTGACTATTAGTTTTTTTAAGATTTCTGTATTCTCCGTTTTGTGGATAAGACTGATAGCTTGTGCCTTAGATGTTTACACCTCTGCACTAGCAACAACAACGCTATAGTCTTCTCCGTGCGCTTTCTTGAATTTTATTTTATTTCTATCGAGACAATCAACCATTTGTGAACTTTCAAAATCCAGCTTTTTAGCTTTCAGCTCTGACTTTTTTTTCAGAATCGGACCACTGCAACGCACTCGTCAACCAGTAACAACGGAATGGTGTTAAGACGTCCTTGAAAGCAGGACCTTAACCTTTACGATAAAGTTTTCGGGATGCTCCTTTTTTAAACAGCAAGGACATTCTTTTAACATTTAATCGTGCTTTTAGCATCAATCGAGCATCATTTTAGTAATTCAACTATTTCCACGCACCAGCGATGACCGGTGTGAGATGGATGATCTTAAATATGGACCAGTATGACACTTTATTTCAGCCAATGAAAGGTCTTTACGCGGCACGTTGTACAGGAAATTATAAATTTTCTTAACTCTCGGCGTTGAACATTTTTTCAGTATTTCAGGTGTCGCTCAGAAAACAAGACACGATTGGAGCGCTGGACCGTTTGCACACCGCTGGCACTGGTTTGAGACCGTTAATTGCCGAGAAGGCACTCACATCGGCTCTTGAGTGGTCTATAAGCTTCAAAGGGGGAGATTATAACATGCCCACACGGATGATTAGGAGTAAATGAAGACAGAAGAGATTAGTTTTCCTCCCATGTGTTTGTTCAAATTTGTTCTTTCGTATTCTTGACGTGCCGTACTGTGTCATGTACTACTACACTTGCATAAAATAATGAAACATTTTGACGTAAAATATATCGTTATTAAGATTAATATTCCAGGTATACTGGAAGAGTAAGCTAAACAATAACCACCTGGTTCAATTTTTTTGATTTAATTAGACTGAGGTATGGAGAATTTTCCCCTCCAACTTCGACAAAACTGATTATTATTTTTTTTCCTTAAGGAGAATAAAATATTCCAATATTGGGCATCATTTTGTAATTGCACGAACAAGTTGATTATATACATATAATATGTTTTAGGGATACTGTGTCTATTTGAAAGAGCCATAAAAATGTGCGCAACATTACAACAGGGGTTCTTAAAGCTCCGCATGAAATCAATTCATGAAGTGTCCGTACGTGAATCCCAAGCTTATGATGGAATTTATTGGAACATTCTCCTCGTGATTTAATGATTTTCCGATGCTCGGAATGCTCGCGCGCAGTCAACCGCAAAATGTATCCGTTTTGACATGCAGACATTGGTGGAATCAACTCACACAGGCAGAATGTGATCACATGAATATCAAACCAGGGGTATCAAATCAAAATCATGGGAATGAAGCATCTATAAAAAAAGAGTGTATTAAATGCAAGCAACCTACGACCAGAGAGTTGCGGCCGTATTCATAGATTTGCCCTAAAACGCTCAAGTAAGGTGACTGACTTAGGGCCGTATTTATAGTCGTTACCCAGCAGTCCCATTATCCATCCCCTACCCAGCATGCCCCTTGAATTGTGCGTCATATAGTCAAAATTAAGGGAGCTGCTAGGTAGGGGATGGTTGGGGGTTAGATGTGGTAATTAAGGACTATAAACTGTGGGAAATGGAATTCGTAGCTCAAATGTTTCAGTGGTGACGCTCGTGATCAACATGGATACGGATAAATAAAGAGCCAGGCGCAGTATGAAAACTGTTAAGATGGCCGCTCGACGTGCAAATAGCTTCAACGGTGTGGAGAAGAAGAATTTGTGTGACCTGGTGTAGAAGCATAAAGATATGGTGGAAAGTAAGAAAACGGACGCAGTTTCCTGCCACAAGAAGAATAAATTGTGGGAAAAAATATGCTGCGGGTGTATATAAACATCCTTGGAATGAGTCTGGCGTCACATCGGATATTTATCGATTAAGAGCAAATCTTACCGTTGTTTTATTAACACCAAATCTTCGAAATTATTAATTTAAGGCTATGTACGTTCATTAGAGTCAGTTTAGTTATATCTGTTGCGTTATTTTTTCGATAAGGGGGCCCTTGGTGGAGCATGCATCTCCTGCCAGAATAAGGAGAGGCTAAGGGGGCTGCTGGGGGTGGAAATTTGACTATAAATACCGTTTTTGACGAAGGGGTCTGCTAGGGGCTGTGGGACTGCTGGGTAGCGACTGTAAATTCGGCCCTTAATCGGCTACTATGAGCACTTAGTCGTATATTATTAAATGGTATTTATGTATCGTTTTAAGTAAGCTTCTAAAAGCTACTAACTTAAAATGCCAATATCCGATTCAACAGCCAATACTTCTAAAGTTTTGAAGTCCATGAACCAACCGAATTAATGAATTTAACGAAAATGATATTGTAATAAAATGTAATATGGAATAAATGGAATGTTATCCCATTGTCAGCGATACATGTTGCTGATAAGTGCCATGGAATTAGTCTTTGGTTGCTTCAAATGCAGTAACACATGCACAGATTGCCGTGTATCCATTAGCATATGTCTTTTCCGCACTCTGGCTTTTCCTTATAAATGAAAGCCAAATTATGAATAAAAAATGCTTAATCCAAAACGTACGATCGATCATAACAATCTATATCTTAATAAATCGCTCGATACATTTGTGATTGGTTTGAAATTATACTTACTTCGGATGAATTCTTCTCGAACTTCCTACCGAGTTAGATTCTCCATGTTGGCCGACGTTTCAAAAGGAGAATTTCCTGTCATCTTCAAGGCAGTGGATGATTATAATTAGTTCGCCTAATTTTGTGTAATAATACTATATGTAATTAGTTCACCAATTCTGCATAATGGAGGGAAAACACGCCAGATCATTTAACTGGTCTAGTAACTAGAGAAGGAGATAGTAGATCCATAGCATCACTTAATCTCCTTCTTTGAATACTGACGTTGTTAATTTAGAGGTATTCCTCCACAATATCGTCCAAAAAGATCACACTCTGAGCCATTTTCATTAAAATACTAACAAAACAATGGGTTGCTCAACAAGTATGCACAGAAGTCCAATGCTACATTTAGTGCCAAATTCAAAGAGTCACTTATTCAATGAAAAAGTTGCAAACATATTTATTTTTAAATCATTTGCATAATGCACATTCCATTCCATTCCCTTCCCTTCCTTAACTAGGCACTGCCATCCAAGATTTCATGAAACTTAGTGTAACTTGATTCTTTGGTGTAACGCAATCTCAAAACCAATAGCAGCTATGCGTTTGATTGTTCCAGGACAAAATAAACCCTGTTCATGAAGATACTGAAATACATGGTGAGCTAAGCATCCACACTAACGTGGAGTGGATATGATCGGAAGTACTGGCACAAGTAAAGCTTCTATTGGACCTCAGGGTTATATGTACTAAGTTTGTAAGAACACAGCATAAACAAATTACAGTGATACAGTGGCGAAAATAAGGAACGTCAAAAGAGAAAAAGATAAACACTTCAGCTACATTTCATTCCACAAGTATTATCATTAATATAAAAAAGGATATGTTAGATAAATAGTGTTATAATTACAAAAATAACATTTGCATTGCACGCAAGTTGTATGTTACCAAAGTTTTGGCAAATAATTTCTACACAAACTACACAATTTCTACTCCAGAGTATCGAGGAACTTCAAGTGTAAATTAACAAATTAAATTTCATGCATTTTAATTAACTAAGCTTATAAATTGGTGTTCAAAATTTCTTCCGGCATTATTCAAATCATACAAGATTATCTGCAAGTTGCGATATCTTTAAACGAAAAAGTAGCAAAATAGTTGTGATAATAGAAGGGAAAACTCGAATATCACTATCTCTACGTATTCAATCGTTGAACGACACATTCGAGGGATGCACAAGTTAATTCAATTGGCAAAGGAAAGATTAATGCTATAATTCATACGTATAACTCAAAGAGCTCATAATGCACATTATGTTTTGATGGTCAACTCCTATTACATAGGATACAACGCTTTGGTATCTGCTATCATAAGTAAAGAACGCCACATATATGGCACAAACAGTTTTAAAATATGAAAGCCAAAAATCATTTACCAAAATTGCATGCAACAGTTACATAATCAATCATCTTGAAAATGGACATTATTCTGCATATAATGTAAGGTACTCCAAAAGGTGAAACATTCGCTGTAAAGATTGAATTAGTCGATCCGTGAAATTACAACATACCTATACTACGATTAGTCAGTAAACCTAGTCAAATTCCTTAAATTCAAAGCCGTTATGATGTCCTACTTAAAAATCATCATCACAGTTTCGCTACAAGACATTCTACTTTCAAGGGTATTAAATTTCATTTAGTCAGTTGCGAAAGAAATCTACCAATTAAAATATGATGGAAATGAAATTTAAGGTTAAACAGTTTAAAAGCACAGGACATTACGTTATCAGCGTACACAAAAACGATCATATCCATCATAACATAGCTCGACAAAATGTACTTGAACGTTACCACAACGACGGCTGATGAGCAACTACACACATTTAGACTTCTTTAAGCTACCAAAATACATTTTTGGGATTTATTACAACCGTGCAATCATTTCATTTTTAAAATTCAAGATTAATCATCGCCAAAGAGCGAACTAAGTGGTAAATTTAAAGATTCAACTATTAGGTGGAATGCGCTTTCCGCCATGCTTTATGATTTATCGGCGATCGCGGCGATAGTGCAAGCTATTCTATTTTCGCTTGGAAATTTCGCGGAATGTTAGCGGAAACGCGCGAGATTCAAAGAACCATGATCGCATGGTTCGCTATATAACGCATAATCCCTTGGTAGCGATAACGATAGCGAAAAATAAAGAACCGTAATCGCACCCCACGGTCCATCTCCCACAACTACACTAAGGCTAAGAGCTAAGGGCTTTGATCGCCGTCAATTAATGAATAATTAGAGAGTAAAGTATTGCAAAAAAAGTTAAGAGGGTTATGCAATGATGAAAACAAAATTTATAAAGATGTAAGTGAAAACGGCTATGAAAAAAAGAAGGAAAATAATTTCCCCAGCAGGGAATCGAACACCACACCTTCCGCTCCACATTCCACTACCTTACCCCTGGGCTGCTGGTTGCTTGCAAAGTAATGCAGATAACGGGCTTTCAATCCTCTCTCATTTTCATACAAATACATTTTAATATAATTAAGTCAGTGTGTATTTATGTGTTTATGTATGGGTTTGTTAAAATTAATCGTTGGTCACAAGGAGTCTCTGGACCAAATATCAGATCGATTAGATGAGAGGGGAAATGGGTTTGTACGTACACAGACAAGCAGACAGACAGTGTGAGGTAATATAAAGGGAGTAAAATAAAAACAACGACGCGACGAAATATCGCTGAATGTAAACACTTGTGAAAACTAACTCTGGCACGAATAGATGTTGTAATAAAATGAAGCAGCTCTTACATGTCTTCACACGAATGAAAGAGATGCAATTAAGACTTATTCAAGAAAAATGCGATTTTTCACTTAATGGTCCTATTTCCTAAACTCCAGAAACAATATTCCCCCTACTTGCAGCGACTATGAATATTAAGAAACACACGTATACCGCATATCACCTTATTCTACTAAATATTCAATGATAGCACTCGATAGTATCGTATAATGGTGCGTTGTATTTCACCAGTGTGTATCAATGAACACTAGCAACTTCAAATATGAAACACATCCCGTCGTCCATTACATTTGCCTACAGTCCACATTTCCACGGTCGAGTAATATTGATATGCCAAGATGAAAATAGTCTGTAAGCCTTTGTCGAGATTCAATAGCACATAACCTCCCTCACTGGTTCGGTTACTATTTAATCGTCTTGAAGCACACGGTGTTCACCTCGTGCTATCATTTAAGAACAGTTGTCCCAAATTTTCAGTTCAAGCCATCAGTTATCCTACGTACAATGCCTGTCTTATTTGAAGGAACAAGTTTCACATACCATTTCGGGGAAAAACCTTAAAATGACTGGAAATAAACGTGTATCGCCAGAGTTGGACTATCCACAACATACGACCATATTTTGTAGCTCCTTAAACAAGGAATAGAACTATTTTAATAACCGGCTACAAAGATCATACTTCGCCTGGTAAAGCTTAGTAGCGCTCTATGAATAGGTACTTATTTGGTGGTATGTTACGAGTGAGCTACTCAGTCGTTAGTAGCTTACGAAGGGATTTATTAATACGGCCGTTGATATTAGCATTTTATGCTTAAGTTAATAGATGGGTTTAACTGATAACAAGTTTCAAACGTCACGCATTCAGCCTCACTTGACCAAAAAAGCTCTGAATAAGCGACAAAATGAGAGAGGTAGACATATTTGAATGGTGATAGATTCAATTATATGTTTTTCATAACTCACCTTCTTCGGCTGCAAAATTGTTGGCCAATCAAATGGTTTGCTGCACATCCGAGCGGCACGCGGTGGAATGAGGTGATGAGTCTCGAACAAGCAAGAGATCAGCCAAAGAATATAGTCCGAGTGGAGTTGGTTGTTTTCTGCGACCGCAAATTCCGACCCAGCCTGAATGACAAAAGGGCAAAGGTTGTAGGCATGAATATACATATGGATCCTAAACTTGCCCGCAGTGGGTGTTGCCAAACATTCCGCATCCACAGAAAAATCAGGACCAAGCAGACTGTAGCGCCGCCACTCCAGAGAAGGTGTTTCTAATAAGGAAAGGCCGTGATTCAAATGGAAATACTGGAAATAAAGGAACCGGAATTGGTCTCCCTTTTAACACCGGCCATTTTTGACACACGCAAGCGAACCATGCCGAAGGAAAGGCCGTGATTCAAATGCAGATACTGGAAATATAGGTACCGGAATTGACCTCCCTTTAAACACCAACCATTTTTTGACACACACAAGCAGACCATGCCGATTACAGCGCCGTGGAAAGCTAGGCAACAGCTACTGCCTGTACAGTGGCGCCGAAGATTTAGATCCATATGTATACTATTCATGGTTGTAGGTCTCTGTTGTCCATTAACCTTCCTTCAACAAGGCCTCACTATCTCTCTTCCCGTTACAATGAGCGAGGAAATCCTGCCGTGACGAGAGGAACGCAGGGTTTCCGGGTGAGCTGGCAGAAGAGACAAAACCCTGTCACTCACCATACGACAGAAAAAGGGCCTTTTGTAGTCCCACTCGCACAAGCGACATAATACGACAGTATACTTATTCGATATAAGATTAGAGGCTGGTTAAATCTTTCCTCGCGCTAATCTGATTTGAGTCCAACTTACTCCAATTCTACTCTTTTCTCCCCAACAATAGTTTCCATAGCTTCGATGTAAAATTCCCTCGACATCATCGCCTTGTTAAGCGACCTTGTCTGACAGCTCTTCTAAGTTTGGCATCAATCTTGGATCATTTTATATCGAATCCAGCCTACTGGGTCTTATGCAAATTGAATATCAAAACCCTTTCCGACCAAACAAGGCCGATATTCTCCATTGCTCCAAAAAAAAAGAGGCGCTATTTTACTTTATCGAATGTAATTTTATCTAAATACATAAAGTCGCATATTTCATTCTATTATTCTCAATCCCCCACTTCAAAATCCGTCATAATGCTTCAGTGGTTCATATGAGTGCCCTAAAGGTGACCGGAACTCATCCTAAATTCTCTTCAATTTTCCTTATTGTCTGTTTTCCACAATTTCAACAATTTTTTAAATATGGAATTGTTCAGAAATTGTTCTAGAGCTATGGCAACCCATTGAATTGCTTTATTTTTCGTTTGTAATATTTTTACTAGCAATTAAGTCCAAAGGCCTTCTAACTTTTCCACCACATGCCATTATTATTTATTTTAACAAAAGTTATAGTTTCAATAGTTTCTCGTATATATCTTTTATTTTACTCCCAGAATATTCTGAAGATAGCTGGGTGACAAATATGGTTCTCAAGACGGTGAGCCTAATCAATACTCGTCGCCAAAATTTCAAATCCTCTTCCTTTGACTGTTAAAAATTCATCAAAAATCTTCCAAAAGTAGTGTTTTGTCGTAATCTTCGAAGTATTACGCTATCAAAATTTAAATAATGTTTTGATGCTGTTGGATTTCTTTCAAAGACCATGTCAAAGGTTTATTCAGTGTTAATTTTCTTGAGAACAAGGAGTGCCGTATTTTTGCGCGCATAACCGTTTACAAGGCCTACAGTGGAAAGCAAACGATTACTCTTTTTCTCCGATACTGATGGATAGGTAGACCAGTGAATTTTGAGCAAAATGTATCCCTCATCAGTTTCAAAATCCTGAATTATGTATACTCGTAAAATCAATTCTTATAGTGAAGCTGAGGCGTCATCAATGTGTAAGACTCTCTGACTTCAGGAGAGGGAACTCTCGGATATGGCTTGGGGATAAAAACTTCGATAAAAACTTAATATGAGACTTTTGAAAAAAGAGAGTTGGCGAAAGTTTTAAAAAATCTCAAGAAGTGTTTCTTTTACTAATATCAGCTGGTGCACAAAAATCAATTAAAATGTTGAAATGTCAATTGGTATTTCATGCATAAATTTATTTTCAGCTCAAGCAAACCCTTTTAATCTTGAATGAGTCTATTTATTCTACTTCGGCGGCAAAACATTTCTCCGATTACTCACAATCTCATATTTTATAATCAGATATTTTTAAAAAACGCAAAAGCATTCAAAGCAAAATACCAATTAACGAAATAGCCAAATTACTACCATTATAAAATATAAAAATCCGATAGGCCTACATTAGTAAAATGAAATCATTGCAAACAGAAATCGGTTTATCCTTCCCTCGAATTTATATCCAATAAGAAAACCACACATGTAAACTAATCATTTCCATGATGAACGCATTCCATGAAAAAAAATCGATATGATCAATTTTCATTTACTTTCAGTGAGTCACCCTAACCGGCAAGTACCAGCACACGTAGATTTTTAACGCTAATTAATGATTGATGAGCTTGAAAAATTACTTTCCTTCCTTTAATCTCCGCTGATGATGTTATTTTTACTGTATAATGACGATCGTCCTTTCCGCAGTAATAACTGCCTCAGCCCCATTACGAGAGGAGCACCACGGAATCTCTTTGCGAATAAACATATGATGTGAGTGTGAGGAAACGTGGCACGCACACCACAACGGCAGCCCTTGTAATCGTCCGTTGGGGGGTGGGGGGAGTTTTGGAACCCCCCCCCCCCAAGAAAGCCCTCTCGCTAGACCGCTCTGTATTTATTTTCACTCCCTTTCCGATATCCCTGCAGAGGTAAAGCCCATGCGATCATTTAGATTAGGGAAGGGCCGGCCGTTATTTGTGCTCTTCGGGAGAGGGAACTGCGGTGGACTTTTTGGGTGGACGAACGAGTTGGATTCGCGGCGGCCACCGCCTAGGGTGCATGAGGGGGGGAAGGGGTGCAGGGGGGGGTGAAGGGGAAAAGGAGTTTATGTTCCCTCTTTACCCACGGGGAGCATCTCTCATTAAAGTTCCCGAGATCGCCGCGAGGGAGCGATCCGACCGCCACGACGTCCCTCCAATTCACCCCGCCCACCTCTCTACTTGTTGTGGAGCAGCAATGCGGGGGGGAGAGGGGGGGGGAGGGGCGCCTAAGGAGATGGAGCTACACAGCATGGAACGACCACGGTGTGCCCAAGGGGCAAACACACACACACACAGACAGGTGAATACGCGCGGTGAACCCCACCAACTCGGCAAACAAGCGCTAATGGCCAATTTGACCCGCGCCATTCGAGAGACCCCACCCGTCCCACGATTTCCCGCCGAAACCCTTCCCAGGATGCCGCGCGCTCTCTTCCGCCCCTCGAACGATCGAAACCCCCACCCGCCTCCGCTGAGAGCAAAAGTCCGCGCCATTAATCATGGCCGGCAGCGCGGCTTCCTTCCCGTATTCTCGCGGCCGCCTCGTTCGGTATACACTGCGACTCCGCGCCTCCCCCCCCCGCGCCTCCCCCCCCCGCGCCTCGATGCGCCTCGCGAAAGGAGAGCCTCGATGCGGAACTATGTTTAGCATCGCCAGCGACACATCTCCCATGTATATACGATTATTTCGGTACTTCACCACTGTTATCCGAGGTAATTTATCCAAGAGATGCAAGACCGAGAATCAAATTGATGACACTTTGTAGGGGATTGACGACACCTGACACTCATACATACACCAGCGCTTCCCGTGTTCAACCGTATATTTTACAAAGTAATCTAAAGGGAAATCATTCACCAACTGCTGTAATGGATAACACGCCAAAGCCTGATGTATACACTTCTTTTAAGGTTTTAAATAAAAAATTTAAATGCAAAAAAATGCACGAGCCAGTATATTGCTAAATACAAAAGATTGTGAGTCTCCCTGAATGAGTTTGGTCAGCCATGATGCCAAACTGTGTTTCACCCGGAGAGCTATGACCAATAGGAAGGTCGATTACCGTAAAATACTCAGTGCTTTCTTGATGCCAAGTAGGTACCTACATCTCTTTGTAGAAGCCGATGCGCTTTTAAATATTGTATATGCAAAAAAGCTGCATTTGTAAAAATTGTTTGCTTCAAAAATAAAAACAACAGATTTAAACATTTCTGAAACTCGGAAAGAATCCATAAATCTGGGAAAATCATCTGAACTTGGTTAGCCTAAGACCACCAATTGAAATCCTTAGGAAACTTTAGTTTCCAGCTCTAAAACAAAAAGTGTGGTGACATAACCCAGCGGTAAGTGGTAACCCGTTCATCAATTAAGCGAGGAACCTAAGTCTAAATCTCGTTTTAAGTCTCTCAGGAAGCTCCAACATAAACCCAAGCTGAGTGACTGCCTGGATGAGTCCATACTTTTGCATTAAACCACAGGCAGAGAAACCTGCGGCCAAAGCTACTCTGTTTTCTGAAATTCACCTAATTTTGGATTTAGTTACGTGTTGAGCTCTGTTCCTGTTAATGTACTCGATTTCTGGGTTAGAAACTATGATTTTAAGGACTATACGTACAAACATATTGACATTAAAAAACATGATGATGTAGTAACCGGAGTGTAATCAATATCTCTAGTAAGAGAGCAATCAACCGAAAAGTCACTGATGGCACAGATCAGATAAATAGATCAGGAATCATCTACGACCGCTATATCATGAGGGCCGAGCGTTCAGGGTCAACAGTCCTGAAATTTCGAAGGCTAAGGGAAACCAACAAATTAATAACTTATAAATACTAATAACAAATAACAATAAAAATAACAAATAATAACAAACAAACAATAATGTAAAAATAATAACAAATTAATCACTTAATAGAACATGAGTCCCTAAAATCGTAATTACAGGTCAGGGGTTGATTTACTGAATTAGCCCTAGCCAAGGGTCAGGAAAAACAGTGGAGGAAAAACTTCACTGGCTAAAAAGCCTTAGGACGACAGCATATTTTAAAATAAGATATATTATGAAGAAATATTGAGTATTCTGATGATAAATATAAAAAGACCTCAATGTCTTATCGTCCCTGTTTCTTCCTCTCTCCAGGCTACACACAATTCAGTTAGATGCTTCACATCAGACACTTCACTTCAGGCCTCATCGTAGTATATTTATTCCAAATCAATGGTTCTCTCCAACTCCTCTTTTGCTTACATAATTGTCATTCCATACCCTTAGTGCTGCGTCCACTTCACTACAAATATAGGGTTAGCATACGTGTCCTCATTTATGTGGACATGTCCGTATTTTCGACTTCTAATGTAGCGTCCGCGTACATTTTTACGATTTCTGCAAATGTCCGCATTTTTTCATTTCTGGGAAGTAATATTTTTTGATTTTTGTTTTCCACTCGTATCACCAACTTGTTATATATATTTTTATATCGATTATTGAATTATACCGTTAGAGATCTGTTCGGGTGCTTTCGATTTAGGGCTATATTCGGCGATAGACGGCCATCGCCACGCCGCGGTACTTTCGATTTAGCTGAATCCAGGGGCTGGCATCATTTATGACGCTTCGTGGTGCGCTATTTTATCTGTACAAAACCTTAAAACGTATTTTTGATAGATGGCCCTACTGGTCTACCATGGGTTGGTAATAGTTCATAGTTTGGCTACCAGACCGCTTTGTAACACGAGGCAGGGGTTGGGACGATGGCAGATGGGGTGGGGGGAGGGTTTCCTTGGAATATAGCTATTTCACAGTTTATAATTGAACTAATAATGTTTCAATTGGCAGTGCTTAGAGCGCGTTGATCAATCCCGTTGAAGGTGTCCGCATTTTTGGGTTTCAAAATATAGTAACCCCATACAAGTATGGCACAAATTATTTACTTATTCTAAACTTGACAGGTAGAAATCCCTTATGTTAGCAATCATGGTTACTTAAAATACTCATTACTTTTCTTCAAATTTATATTTGTAAGATGCTTTTAACCGATTTTCGGTACTTTAAGGTACAGGTACTTTAAGTACCTGACGATGCCGTAAATCGATGAAAAATATTTAATAGAAAAAGAGAAAGTTTTTGTCCTTTAGTAATAAATCTTTCATTTTTTGTGAAAAAGTGCAATAATTATCACTTTTATTGTAAAATCTTATCAGCGTCTTTATAAAAAAAATAATGGGACCCCCCGAGACATCGCAACCGTAAGTAAACGAGGAAGTTGGCCGAGTCGAGTGTACCTACAGCGAAAACGCACAAATAAGGACTAGACGGCATTATTGCACTGCAAGCTGGTGCAAGCATTTTTCAGGATTCAGAATTGACTATAAAATTACCTTTTAAAGTTTCCCCTGAAATATAAATTTATTACTTCCTACTTTAATCTGCCAGATATTCCATTGAAGAGTAGTACATGTCACGCTGTTGCCCCTGACAGCAAGAGTGCTCTGGGTAACATGTATTATTACCACCAATGGAGTAATGTGAGTGTCAGACCCTTGGTCGGTGTCACCAACATCACCCGGTTGGAAACCCGAGAGCTCTTTATTCTGACGCGAGAGGATTTCACCCAAAATACTCTTACGTATCGATACTTGCATACCTCCTACATATCGCGCATCGCGGGCGGTCGAGGGAGCAGTTTGTGTAAGGGTGTGGAAGAGGAGGGTCAGGGGTGGTTATGTCCGTAGAGGGAGTGAGTACACCTGGGCATTTGGAGAGGGGATAAATGGACCTTTGGAGGAAGTTTAGATTCATCACCTGGGGCCGCATCACTGGAGGAAGGAGATGGAAGCATAAGCTCCATATCCAAATCAGACTCCTTTCCCGCCCTCCTCAGAAAAACCACCCCCTTCAGATGGAGTGCCACGGGGGAACCCTCTAGATTGTTCCCGCAAGCATTCCCCCGAGGCGCGGCCAACGAATCCCGCTCCCTCCCACTCCTCCCTCGCTGCTCCTCCTCCGTCCCATGATTCCTCCTCCTTCGTTTTCCTCCCCTTCCCTCCCTAAACCCCCGCGGCCCACCCCCTCATCCTCCCTCCCTCCTTTCCCCCCCGCCATATTTTGTGAGGATCTCCAAATCATCCCCGGAGGTGCTGAGTTATCACTTTGGTCGGCACACTATCCCGCAAGAACATTTCGGACGTCCACTCTTGCACCTTAATACAAGCGGTCGTCTCAAGAGGGCCAACTCAATATTGCTACCTCCCCAATATTTGCGATAACGAACAGCGCTGCAAAATTTAGATAAAAAAGTCCTCCAACTAAGCCCACCGAACTTAATGCCAGGAAAACAGTCAAGATGATCCTCACATTTTTAAACCGGACTTCCGAAGAAAGATATAATACCAACTCAAATGCTATAGGCATGCATCGTGAACGATAAGATACCATAACATGAATGCCAATGAGAATTTTAACTAGGTTTGCCAATTGGTAGTGTAGCTAGTTAGTTAGTTAGTTATTTACTCCCTATTACTTGCATGTTTATCTTCTAACTAGTACTAACAGCGTGCCATATATTTTTTCAGTAAAATTCTTGTATCTCTGCCCATTTATGTAGTTGCAAAATACTAACGGTCCTTCTAACATTGGTAGTATACCTATAGAGTAGTGAATGCTTGTGAGGTTTCGCCTCCTGACAAACATTAGCGATTTATGCTAATGCATCAATAGTCGTAGTGTGGTGGCAGTTACACTAACTTTAATAGGGTATAGTGTAATGCATGTTGGTGACTACTCACCCCCTGCCACACATCAATTCGCATTTTGTGATCGCAGTCGCTTTTCACAGTCACATTTTGTATCGGTAGTGAGGATATTGCATTCATGGTAGCTAAAACCGACATATTTACAGTCGCCATATGGATAAATGCCGATCTTTGAACAATTCGTTCCACAGCCTCGGCCTAGAATTCATTTCTATACATTAATACATGAGTTATCACAGTATTTCACGTAAAACTGTCTTAGTTATTAGGAGTGCATGCATGCAACCTGTTACCACTGAATCGTCCTACATCCAAATTTACTGCCTCATTCAAAATCCATGTATCCAATTTTCCCACCGTCCAAACGACATTCTAAGTTTGCTCTTTTCCTCTCCACCCAGCTTATTTTCATCATTTTTCTCTCACTTATTTCCCAATATTCTCCCTTTTACTTATATTTATCTTTTCTAAAAAACAAACTTTAGAAACAATATTAATATAGTATCATTAAATTTTTTTTAACCCTTTCACCAATTCTTCTTCAGAGCCCGTCTTTAATTCACCTTCAACCAACTTGCACAATTTTCTCTTCTTGTAGTCCTTGTTCAAGGACAGAATACAAAAAGAATCATATGGGACGCTTAAATGGAGAAATATGAAGGGATGAAGTGGTTTTAACTGAAAGTAGAGTGGTAAGTGATGAGCTGAAGCAAGCTCAACTTTGGATTGATGGCTAATGATGTGGCCCTTATTATTGAACCCTATTTCAACCAAAATGCTACGCTGACGCATAAAAGGTTCTACTCACTCAAATTCCTTCCCTCCATGATGATAATCATTCCAATATTCCTGAATCTCAATCTATTCAAGGGGGAGTCTCCTTGTCTGCTGAAATTACTGAAAAAGAGAAGAAATATCTGGATCGGGCACCAACTAAGGCACGAAACATTGCTGGCCACCATCTTAGAAGGCACTGTGGAGGGAACCAACTGTCGGGGCAGGCCTAGGTTGGAGTATATGGGACAGACAATGAAGGAGTTAGGCTGCTCCACTTATGTGTAGTTGAAAAGAATGGCACAACACCGTAGCGAATGGAGAACTGCCGCCAAACAACCTTTGGGTTGAGGACTTAAGAAGAAGAAGATTCGTGAATCTTCATGATGTGATTACTTTAGTTTTTATTCGTTTAACTACATTGATAATCTTTATTAAACTGGCCCTCCAACATGCTTAGCATCAACATCTATCCCCTAGCTAACTGGCTCGAGATATGTGCATTAACGTCAATTTTCATTTCATTGTTCCTCTGCCTACCTTTGTTCTCATGTCTATCCTTACTTTGTCATTTCAAGAATGTCCTACGCAAACTTGCTCACTCGATATTTTCTGCGAGACATAAGTTATGATGAAAAGGTTTTAATGTACGGTGACATAATTCTAAATAATGAACACTGATCTTAAATAGGGTTCTTAGCAAATTAACTCCTTAGTTTCACAATCATTAATGAATGAATAAACAACACTGCAATTTGCTAGTTAAATAAATTTATAATGGCCTCTTTTTCAATGTATAGCCTAACGATCTTGAGACCTTGGAGAAAGTCCAAAATAAACTTTGTAGGATGAACGATGCCATTTCTTTTTCCATACGCATGATTGTGTCAACCCTCAAATCAACACCACCCTCCACCACCCATCACCCTTTCTCCATCTTATCCTCTCTCAATAACCAACTCTCCCGCCTCCTTGCTCGCTCAGGCTTAAAAAGAAAGTATCAAAGTTTGCACTTCATTGATTCACCTGAAGATTATGCAATACGATGAAACTTTGGTCGTAATAAACCTTTTTAGGCGGAACATTGTAATTCCGCTAACTCATTCATTATGATCAATTTCCAACGCAATATGCACGGATCATTCCACTTCATTCCTCATCAGGTGCCGTATAAACAATCAGCCAAGAGATAACAAGTTCTTACTCATGATTAGTTTTTCGAGCACATAAATTTGAAAGGATGATCAGGAAAAAGAGAATCCTACTCTACTCTGATGAGTAAATTTCATACGGCATTGGGTCTGACACGTTGTAAATGCTACCTTCAAAGGTAAAACTTAACGTCTTCGGTCTAAATATATGTTTTATGCTTTAAACCCAGGGCATCCTTAAATGGTTAAGGTAAGGAAAAAAACTATCGGAGCCCCAGTAAATTTCATACATCTTTATGCAAAGGCTACAACACTATAAACTCGCAAGTTTTCGCAACTGAAAGCTACGAATAGCAGTTGAATCAACTCCATTCATCTTCTTCTGATGCAGAGCCCAAATCGTGCCTTGCCCACCTCGATTATCCTCCTCCATTCATCTTCCATCTGCAGTTCCTCTCCGTAAGTTTTTCACGTGAAACAGTCCCGACAGTGTTCCTTATTCTTGTTACTACCGAAGACGACCGACATTTAAGATCACCAACGACATTTTCATCAGGAGGGAGGGAAATTCAACGTCAATATTTACTTGGGAATAGAGGAAGAGCGGAGATGAGCCCGGCGTCGACACTGAAAGGAGGACACAAAAGCTGTCCAAAGTCTATAACGTAGCATCAGACGGAATGAGTGCTACACTTGATATTTTTAATTCGATCGTATCGGGATTTCTCTGACGTTCAACGCCATCTCAGGGTTTCGAGCCTAGTCCTTCGGTATGGGAAGCTAGTGATGCAGTCCGCGCCCTTTGCGAGGGTGTGTGTGGACGCCTGAACACGTGTCAGGGCCCTCCTCCTCCTCGGCTACGTTAGTCCCCCCCCACGCCCCTAGAAGTGAAAGTACACAAGCAACACGGCCGCACCCAAGGAAGAAGGGCTTTGGACTTTGATCTCCACGTGAAAGGGTTTCAATCCGCAGCGATGCCTCAAGAGGAGAGGCGCTCACCTTAGAAGCGGATCACGGCGGCTCCTCTCTCGTAAGACGAAGGACGCACGGAGGAAGGGATGATGATGTAAGGGAGCGATCTGAGAGTGAGATTTGAGAGAGCGGCGGCCATTCGGAAGAGCCTTAAGCCCTCTGATTAGCGGCTCCTCACACAGCCAGGGGGGGCGCGGAACCCCTGAAAAGAATCCCCTCGGCTCGGCCAATTAACGTCGCAAGCCTCTCACTCACTCCTTCGGAAGAAGAAGAAAGCGGCTCAACTCACTCGCTCTCCCCCTACTCGACCCCTAAGACGAAGAAGGGTTCGCGGAGTCCCTGAGGGGGAGTGTGTTCAGGGAAAGGAGGTGGAACAGGGTCGAGAGGGAGTGAGGGGTTCCTCCTCTTCCTTCACCAACTCTCGTGTGCCCAAGGCGCATAGGAATCCACCGCCGGAGTCCGCCCGTGAGCCTTTAATTAATCGAGAACCTCAAGCTTCCTTTGTCGGCTTTGCAAAAGGATTTGGATTAACATTTTTCCCTTAAACGGGATGGGGGAGGGGAAGGATGGGTTTAAGGGGGGCTTCGGGGGACACTTTGGGGGAACTATCCCTCGCAATTGGAAGGGGTGTTGTTCGGGGGGGGGGGGAAGGAAGGGGGTGGAGGGGGGAAGAAGTCTCAATCCAGGGCTCTCTGTTGGGGGTGCGACCGGCGAGGCGCGCCATCCATCTCCTTCGTGCCTCGATCAATAAGTGTGAGCCTCCTCATCACGCGATCCACTCACTTCGTCATCCTCCTTTTATTTAATACGCGCAGGCATAGGAAATCATATTCCTCGAACTGACCACTATTAATAGAAACTTTTAAGGTAACTTTATGTTTCTGCTAAGTACTTACAATTTTCCACAGGTAAAAATTTTTAATTCGACCCGGGTTTCGATGCACTGCATCATCATAAATTTATAAATCAAGGTATATATACCTTGATTTATAAATGTATAAAAGATATAAGAGAAGGTGGGTGAGGGAGGTTAGGAAAGTGGAGGGAGGGAGTGGGGAAGGGGAAAAATTTCAAGGGGGGAGGGAGTTTTATTTACACAAGAATATCGTTAACAATTGAAATTTGAAAAAACCAAAAGTTCGTTGAGGTGATGTCCCGCGGCGCGTCGAAGGGCAGGGGGGTGGGGGGAAAGGGACAAGCGTTGGAAAAATAGACACTTTGTCAATGGTTACTGGGGAATTTTGTGGGGTACACATCAGTAGAAGACACAATGTGTAAAACCAAAAGGTTTCTTTGTGGAGTGTCCCACGGCGTGTGGTCAGTCCTCGTGATGCCTGGAGTCCGACCAATATGTAACGGCGCGAAAGGTTCTGATACGTAGCTTAGGAATTGCATTTATGATAGAACGCGAGCAATTATTGATTGCTATTGTCAATCAGAACAAAATTAGGGTATTTAAAAATGCAAATGCGCATTATAATGAATGACCTTTACAAATGAAAAAACACATGATTGGATCTCGAATGACAATATCACCTTTTAAGCCACGAGCTGAAATATGTAGTAGCTATTAAATGTTCAATACGATTTAATGTTACTATAAAGTTCGGAAACGCTAGTTCGGCAAAAAATTAGAAAAGTTTATATACAGTCGAGGAAATTCTAAGGATAATGAAGCTGGTAGAAATAGCGGATAATGGAACAAAAAAATAGATATATCCCTGCAGTACTGACACTATGATGCTATAATTAAAACTTTGTAATGTTCCACACTGTTTTTATTGATGGTAGAAGCCTGACCGGTTTCAATGTTAACACATCATCATCAGAGGCTAAAAATACGAAGTACAGAGGTGGTGGCTTGATATATATACTGGGTTCCCGGGGAAGGAAGTAAGGAGGAGGAGGTTGGGAGGGGGAGATATTAGTAACGAGACGGGGGTTAACGGGGCAAGGTTACGGGAAATTAAAAAACCAACAGAGTCAAGAGTTAAAAGGGGGGTGGGAGAGGCACGGTAAAAAGGGGTGACCCTTTATGTCCGGAATAAAATCATTTAAGACCCTATGACTAGATTTTTTAAAGGCTAAAACAATTTCAAAATTTTCTAAAAAATCCAATTTGGCACCTTTGTCACAAAAATATAAAATATTGGGGTTAAAATTAGAAGTGTGATTGTGGTCAAACAGATGCTTAGCAAACACAGAGCTGTTGTCATTTTTTTAAACATTCCAAATGTTAACAACTGACACTAGATATTCGGAACGCTTTTAACAGCGCTTCATGGAGGTAGATTTTGGAAGCACTCCAGAAAAGGGGAATCAGCCCCTTTCTACTGCGTATGGAGCAGCAATACCTGCGAGGTAAGATAGTGATCATGGAACCAGAGGAAGTCAGTGTAGAGCTTAAGGTAACTAGTGGAGTTCGACAGGGGTACATCTTGGGACCAACTCTCTGGAGATTGCTGTATGACATTGCCCTTCGCCTTGGACTACCAGGAGGTGTAAAATTCGAGAGCGATGCAGACGACTTGGCGTTAGTGGCTGCAGAAGTAACAGAAGGAGAACTTGTGAGGTACGTCAATCAGGCAATCATAAAATTTAATGAGTGCCTCCAAGATCACTCCCAGGATTTAGCTTATGGTGCACCAGTCTGGATCAAAGCATTAGACTCTAAGAAGGCTGGATACCAGCTGGAGAGAGTACAAAGGCGGATGGACCTCAGAGAATACTTCTGCTGAAATAGCTTTCATTATTCCAGGGACCCCACCACTGGAGTTTCTGGCTAGGGAAAGAGTTCACTGATATAGAGGCATGGATACAGAAAAAACAAATGAGTGGCAACTGAACAAATGGCAGGAGATTCAAAGAACTGCGGAACTGGTCGCGCAGTAACTTAACTAACGGAGTCACCCGCTAGTGGTCACAGTTGTGTGAAATTCACTGCGAAAAAATCATTCGCCTGGACTGGGATTCGAACCCAGACATATGAATTCGCGCCGAGTGCTCTAACCAGTTAAGCTACCCAGGCGTCATCTCTCATTGTGAATTTTTATGGAGGCTTTAAGGAGCGAGATGTCTTCACAGGTACCGTGAACTTTACCGTCAACAAAGTACCTTCACAGGTACTTTGGCATTGTATGCACGGTACCTGTGAAGACATCTCGCTCCTTAAAGCCTCCATAAAAATTCACAATGAGAGATGACGCCTGGGTAGCTTAACTGGTTAGAGCACTCGGCGCGAATTCATATGTCTGGGTTCGAATCCCAGTCCAGGCGAATGATTTTTTCACTGTGAATTTCACACAAATGGCAGGAGCGTTGGAGAGGCACGGATTCAGAAGCATGGACGAGAACACTTATCCTTAATGTGGTCATATGGGGTGAGAAAGAAGCCACGGCAAAACTAATTTCTATTTCACTCAATTTCTTCGGAGGTTTATGTGTTGCATAAAAAATGTGGAGAATGAGGATTGGAGATACTGTTGTGAGAAGGACGCAGCAGATCATAAGGTGATGGCATCCAAACAGTGGGAGCGAGAGAGATGACAATGTTTTACAACCATGGGGAGCCTGACAGGGACAACATTATCGAAACATTTCGCGAACAAGAGGACTACTGAAAACTGGTGGTAACAACGGTGACAAATATCTTAAGGAAAAAGGCAATCGATGAAAGAAATTTCCCATAACGATGAGTAGCCCGAAGGCAGAGCCAAGGCCGTATTAATGCTAGAAAGATTAGATCCGGCCTTTGTGCCAAGTTTTCGACTTACACAGCTATTACCAATCTCAAGATTCATTCATTACAGTAATCTACCGCTTAGAGGTAGGTTGTGATGAAAGTCAGAGAATATCCAACGGAATCTTACACGTGCCGTGCCCTTTCTACCTCTAGTATTTTTTTCTTCATCTCAGCATAAGTCCTACCTTTCTTCATCCCGTCCATAAAACCGATTCTCTTCCCCGCTTACCCAACATCCTACCCTCTATCACGGCCTTCAGCAAACCATCATCCCTCATTACCCCTAGCTCAAGAAAACGCCTTGATAATCACTGTGTAACTCGATAGATTGGTCGGCAAATTCAATTTAAAATATTTCCGTGGACTATACAAAGTTTTACTTTTACTTAGTACGCCTGAGAACATTGTCTATTACGGGGGTGTTTTTTATTCAGTAAAAATCTGAGTACCTACATGGCTGGTTGGTGCCTTTTGAAGATTATTCCCCTTTTGCTTAAAAAAAAGAAAAACTCTCTGAAGGAATGTTACAGTTACATAATTAATATATTTTATCCCAGGGCACAAGCAAATATTTTCTAAATTTGAGAACCACTTTCAGAACCACTCCTTAAGAATTGACGAAGCAAGGTTTTCAGGAAATTCGAGCGGCATACACTTATGTATGTGTACTTTGTACTCAGCGAGTCGCCGCTACGTCGTTTGGCAGGAGTTTTTAGGACACAAGACATGAATGGTGGTGTGAAATAGGAAAGGGGAATAGGATGAGAGGAAGGACGAAAGTGAATAGGGGTGATGCAGTCATCGTTGCCTCTTATCTCTTGGATTGCTCTTCACGATTATAAAAATTGAAAATAAAATTATAAAATTCACTATTACAATGTTACGCTCTTTGAAATTAATAAATAATAATGCAATTATTATTTTCAAACTAAACCTATCTGTGTCTGCTTCATAAACGCTGGAAATATTTTAATCCTTACAAGACGTAAGTAAGCATTAAAAAGACAATGTGCATATTTTAAGGCAACACTTTTACATAAATTTCTCGAGAGTTACTTGAAATCTACAATCCTTCTTGGTTGATTGATTCATTTAATCCATTGGCAAAATTTTCAGCAATGAGTATGAAGAACGAGACGTATTTTTGCCAGCCAATGGAAATTAGTGCAAAATTTGTGTCTAACGAGGGGAAGTAAGTCCGCCTCAATTCGTGGCGTCTCAACAACTAAGTAAAATAATTTTTTCTTATTAAGAAAATGACTAAGTATCAATATATTATTTAGATGCATACTCTTTTAAAGCATCACAATTATGTGCCCACAGACCAATCAGCAATACATTGTTTTTCTACGTGTTACCGCGTCTTCAAGTATATTGGATTCATAGCGATATCAGATAATTTAATAGATCAAATGCAGGTGCTGATAATTATACCGGAGGATAACATTACAGAGCTGAAATAAATAAAAATATCAACGGTATATAGCAAGGCATATTATTTCAAATCTTCAGTATTCTGTTCAACCGCATCTCGACTGACGTGGCCGTTTCTACACAATCTAAAATGTCATCATTACTAATTCAATATCGAATTTTTAATCTGCGTCTCGTCTACTTGCAGATAGAATCAGTGCAGAGTTTACTTAATCAGTAGCATGGTTAGAGATAAATCGTTTGAAGACTGAATTGCACTGAGCTGGTAAAAAATTTGTAGATAATAAACTATCGCCTATTCATCAAATTGAATGTGATACTACATCTGTTCCAAATTTCTAGGGATGGGCGGTACTCAAAAAAGTACCAGTATCTTTTTGGTGAGTAGTAAAAAGCAATAATAATATTCGTCCGGTAGTACCGGCGAAAAAATACCGATATACGGGTATTTATGTGATTCATGAAATACTTTAATTGATTACAAATAAACATACGTTTCACCCTAAGTTTCCGGTATTTCGGCAAATTAGAATATCAATCCAAAAAGATACGCAGAAATTTCCATCCAATGGCTTTTTTAATGAATATTCATCGCAAATGAAAGATGTAATGACCTTTCCCGGCGTAGGTATAGCGATGTTTCCGAAACTCTCGGCAAACTTGACTTTGGTCAAACTCTCCATTTCTGCCGACCTTTCGATGAACATCGGCAGGCAAAACCGAAACGCGATCCTCTACCGAATGATGTCTACGAACATCACGCCATTTCCCCATATTTGTCATCCATCACATCCTGACAGCATCCCTTCACGGAAAATTCAGTGCTGGAAGACTGTAGGCCACATCTGACACTGACCACATCTCAGATGCAAAGTGATTTTCGGTGAACGTCTTTGGGAAAAAAGCACTCCATAAGCCGGAAAAATACGGTGATTGTGGAAACTGCAGTCTACTGTGTGAATACGAAATAATTCCTCGAAGTTATACTCAATATAATGGTTCTTGTGCCAAATGATGGTTTCCTGCAGCTAGGGAACCCACATAATACTCACACGGAACCGCGGGCCAATAAGGTCTTCTTGGAAACGGTCGGAAACCCGAACAGCAACCCTCCAACATTCATCGGGAACATGTGTCGGCTATTCAGTCAATACTTTTTATTTGACGCTGTATGTTTGCGCTCGTTACTTTTGGTTGGAATGATTTTTAAATCATATGAAGAACGATGGGTATTGTTTTAATGTTGTGGTCAGGTCAAATCCCCTGTTGTAGGGATCAATCCTTGCGGTCGCACTAACGTTTAACTTTCAGGATTAATTACGGTTTAAAGTATTTTTACGGTTCAAAATCATCGATTGTCTGGTGTTCGGCATGCGTCAAAAGTTTATACTTAGCTATTATATCAATAATGACAGCAAAAATATCTCAACTTCACGGGTGTGTAAATAAAAAAAAGACAGACATAGAACGAGAATATTTGCAAATTTAGTGTAGTTTGTAAATTTTCGTAGTTGGTTCCATTAGTTGACGCAAGATGGCAGCGATGTCTAAGTACCGGTATTTTAGTGCCAGTACCGCCAGTAGTACCGATTTGAAATTCTGGTCGGTACTACCGGATTTAAAAAAGTAGTAATCGATACTACCGAATCCCAGTATTTTTTGCCCATCCCTACAAATTTCCGTTTTCTGCGGAGGTGGTCACATCTGTCAACAAACAAGCAATGTATATGTTTCATCAGTCCATTGAAAAATAGTTTTTCAGAAAAATATTATGATTAATATCATTGATGCAGCCTGATAGTAAATGTTTTAGAAAAAAGAGATATTAGAGATTTTCCTAATTACGCTGAGAACATGACAGCAGTTGAATAGCAACAGAAACGTACAATGCAAATATTCACGGGTACTATGTCTGCATTCATTGAATACCTATAATATATATAGAGAAATTCTCCATTCCAGCGTGTCTGTCTCTTGTAGGCAGCAGATGTCGTGCCGATGGAATTCGCAGAGGAGGGGAGAAGGCACTCTCTCTAACCCCACACACGCATATCAAATGATCATTGCTCGCTGATTGGATGAAAGTCTTGTTTGCACAGCTTGATCAAAGAGATTCACACAGATTAATAATTAAATATCGCAAATATTATTCCATAGCTTTGATGTCAACGGCAAATGCCGTACTCATATTCATCCTTCAAAGAGGAGCAAATCCGAATTATTTCAATTTCAGCCGCGCCTACGTAATTATTTTAATCACTAAAATGCTGAATTATTCACATAGGCGAGGGTGAAAAATCACACAGGAAAATATTGCTCATTGCACAGTTTGAATAAAATTGCCCATCTGTTGGTTTCATACCGAAGAAATCAATTCCCGGGATCAAAGCATATATAAAATGTCACATTAAGTCCTATCAATCACCCTTGCCAATGATGTAATATCATTGGCTCTTAGCCATATCTGCCTTACAATGCCGAATCATTTTAGTACGAAAATCTCTTATCTAGTTGCTTACGATTCATTGGGAAATGTCCAACTTCTTAGTGATGCGTCATGGCTACCAGAAATATAATTTTATTATGGACAATTATGATTATGTAAGCGAGAGGATACTAATCATTATAGGTGACGCGCAATGATTAGTAATGTCAGAACCTCTCTGAAATGGGAAGAAGACGTGGACGTTTGCTTCATACCGTACCATAAATATCAGAGGAATCACACCCAAATAAATTATTAGTTATGAAAAGGCGGAGAGTTATTATAACGAAGAAGTATGTCAGTCGTGGGTGGGCTCTATAGATTCACCCATGTCACAAACCCCATAGCCCTGAAAACCATATTCACTGGCTGCGTTCTCCCAATTCTCAAATACTGCTCCGTTATCTGCTCCACTGCATGTCCCTCAAACTTGAAAATTCTTGAACGTTAATTTCTTCATTTCCGTAGTCCGTCACCGCGTACCGCACCTCCGTAATTCTTCTCGTACTGAAATCATGTCTGCTCTATCATTGACCCCACTGGCCACCCGTAGGAATATCATTGACCTTTCATTTATTTACACTGCGTTAAATGGTCAGTACTGATCCACTGAAATACTTTTCACTTCACATCACCGGCCGTGCCTTGCGCAACAATCACCTTATACACCAACCTAAATACCGTATTTCTCTCTACCAGCGATCCCTTTTTTACAGGCTTCCTGCCTTGTACAACACCATTTCATCTGCCTACCCTTCCCTCGATCTCTCTGCTCCCTTCGGATCATTCAAGCGCCCGCTTAGAAAAGCGCTTTCCTCCTGATTCCCTAATTTTCCATGCTGTTGTAGTGTATTGATTTATGTTATTGTCTTTTTGTTTTTATTTGGATTCTATTTACCAACAAATGTTTTTTTCATATTTTCATTTTCTTAATGCTGCAGATTCTATGTTGTAAATGTTCAATGTAAAGGCCGACATCGGCTGTTTTTGAATGTTTAAAATAAATCAAATCAAATAACAAATAAATATTTAAAAAAAACAAAGTGCTTGTAATATTACTTATTGTTTCAGGCATCACAATGATGAATTCAGCCATCATTAATGTAAATGAAATAGCAATTTCCCTACAAAATTGAAAACACTTAACTTTCGAAATTACTGCTTGCAATGGCAACTTAACAAGTAGAAACATGTCTCTTAAAGCATGAAAATGCATTGAATTCAAATATCCAAAACTTGCTGACCGGCATCGAATTTTTTGGAGTCAAATTATTTGCTCAAAAAGCGTCTTCGCACACTAGCGTATAAACCGTTGCATAATGCGCGACACTGCGTTTTTTGTAGCATTTTTCTTCGAACTTTGTAAAATTAGTAGTAAGAATGTCTATCACTTAAGTACGTAGCCATTGGACAAGGTTTAGCCTGAATCACTTAACACTTTAACCCTTTCCATTGGGACTTTACATAGGTTACATTACTCAGCTTTTAGGCGCCGGCAATAAAATAAAACCCATAACAAAATGCTCTTGGACCATAAAGTAATGAAGTGCCACCACGGCTAGGTATATATTTTTAGAGCCAGTAGGAGCTACAGCGAACTTAAATCTGCTCCAAATCTGAAATATCTTCTTAAAGGCAATCTATCCCAATTTACACTTTAGCTCACGTCTTAAAAGGTTCCTAATGTTCCACCAGAGGCCATCCTTGGTTGAATCTCTCTTGAAGTAAAATTGCATTGCAAGGGAGTGGCAATGACTGTTGCTAATATTTCCATAATGACTTCTGTCACCTATTGTTTGTATCGATAAGGAAAGATATCCAACCATCAAATGTTCTCTTCTGAAAAAAAATCAAAATTAATGGACAGTCACTGCCTTAAACAACTTTAACAAAGGCGATCGAACAATAAAAACAACATCATTACATAACTTATCCGGGCTATGAGTGATTTCATATTGCTCAATGAAATCCAGCTTAGCCCCTTGGTCAAAATGGTGTAAGACTTCCATGTCAAAATTACTAAAATGATTAAAATCACACAAGTGTTTAGCGAGACAGGATTTATCGTCACCATTAATAAAACTAAACCTATGCTCCTTCACTCTGTCCTTAACTCTTCTGCCTGTTTGGCCAATATAACAAATATCACAGTCATTACACTTTAATTTATACACACAACTTCTGTCTACGGGGTCATACCGGTCTTTTGAGTTGAATAAAATTCTTCCTATAGTCATAGGGTTATAAAACGATATATTAGAACATTCATTAAGCACAGTTTTCTGCAATTTGTACGATAATTTTCCCAAAAATGGAAGTTTTACCCAGCGATTTGGGAGGGAGCTATTGCCAGGCAGTGATGTAAGTAACTGTATAGCTTTTCTTTGGCTACAGTGGTGTAGTAACCTGTATATACATTTTTCTTCAAACCCATTCCGACATGCCAAGGCCTTAATTGTGTTCAACTCCTTACTGAATTTTTCCACGGATAGAGGTATATTTACTAATCTGTGCATCATGGATCTAAAAGCAGCAAGTTTATGAGTGTGGTGGTGAAATGAGTCAAATGATATTAAAACATCCGTAAAAGTTGATTTTCTAAAAATGTTAAAATCATGACGTCCACTAGAAATCGAAATATTTAAATCTAAAAAGTTTATGGAATCACCACCGTATTCTAAAGTAAAATTTATATTATCATGTAACGAATTTAAAAAAGTTTTAAAAAGATCCAATTGACGTATTGTCCCAGTCCATAAACATAAAATATCATCAACATACCTAAACCAGTAAAATACGTTCCTCAGAAGAGTGTGTTTAGAATTAAAAAGGTTATACTCCAAGTTATTCATAAATATTTCGGATAAAATGGGCGAAAGGGGGGAGCCTATGGCTAATCCGGACATCTGTTGGTACCAGTCATTGTTAAAAATAAAATAATTTTGTGCCAAGCACAAAGTCAGTTTTTAATGTCTTTTTGAATTCCCTCGTCACAATTCGAATTTTTAAGTAGCTCGAGCGCTAATGATGAACTTTCGGACGCTGGAACAGAAGGGAATAAATTCGTCACGTCAAATGATACCAACTTTGCCGAAGAAGGTGCGGTTATCTGTGATAGTTTCTCCGCCAGTTCCACGGAGTTTTTAATGCTGTACATAGGTTTAAATTCTGAATATTGCCTAATCCATTGATTTAACCTTCTAGCCAGACGGTGGCATGGAGCTGTGACATGGGAAACCACTGGCCTAATCGGAATATTGGGTTTATGAGTCTTTGGCAAGCCATAAAATCTACCACCTAGGTATATTGTATCTACCACCTTAAAATGGATATTTAATAAAGGTAAGATCCGGCGCTTCCCTGGCGTATCAATTCCAATGTCTTTACAGGTTTTCCACCTGATCTAGGGCTGCATCGTGTCAGGGGGTTGGCGCAACGGAGCGTCCTTGGACCCTATAGACGAAGACGACCCAAGAGGACTCTTAGTCCAATGCAGGTTTGGTTTGGTTCAACATTCCGCAAATACCCGCTTCCATCATTCGCCGCTTCCTTAATTAGAGGTCTCTTCGCTTCATGTTCCTCCTCATGAATCATCTATTATCCACTCATTGACTCACTCCGCTTCCCCTGACTTCCCTTCATCAATCTTCCACGCCGGCCAACCTAATGCCTTCTTAGTTTGTCCTCTCTGCGCGGTTCACTCCTGCCAACAGCCGACCAATAAACGTATTGACTGTTAGAGGAACTTACGCTAAGTAGTACTCATCTTTCTTTCCTTACATCAGCATTATCGTGTAACTTATCGATTTCGAATCGAAAAATGACTTCTGTCACTATCGAATAAGACACCAAAAATTTGAACGGAAACAATGGAAACTTTATCAGTGTAAATTTACACAAGACCACGTTTTGGACACATCTACGACCCACTGTGACGTAGATATCATTTATTAACCTCTGGGACTGCGAGTCGAGATGAGGCATGGATCGTGTTGGTAGATAATAGAATTGGCTTCCCATCCCGAGGGCTCCAGGTTCGCCTTCCAGCACAGGATGCCGGATTTTTCACCGGAATCGCGATCTTTATTTGGGTGCTGTGTTGAGAGCACTGCAAGTAGAGTGCCCACTCAGTTCGTCGTACTGTCCCAGGGTGTCGTTTGCTAAGGGTAGGCTAACATCGACGCCAGGTTTCTATCCACCTTTCCTGCACTCCCCTCAAATAATCTTAACCTTAGCGATGAACATGACCTCAGTTGTCGGTTTTCTTTCTTATGACTGCTGCTTCTGAAGAATTCTCCCGATATTAACATCAGTATACCTGAGCAATGAATTCCATCTTTGACAGCTTTCATCTTCTCTCCATATTTTCTCCAATGCGATGGCCTCACCGCTCAAAATATCGCGGATTAAGTAAAGGTAGCCATAAAAATGACCATATTCGAATTTTACTTACGCAGTAGCAAACATTATACTACCTAATAAATCTATCAAATACGAAAAAAAAACTTAAAATGACTTACATTTTCAGGAATCAACCCTGTATTAGAGTTATTTTCTAAAATTAATTTAATACTTATATTAAAAATCGAAGAAAACATTTCCATTTTGAGACTTTAACTTAACTTATTATTCTCACGCCGGACGATGAAAACGTCTTCAAAACCAAAGTTTTTGCTATTTTCTAAAGTATTACTAGCAATAACTCTTTTTTAAAAATAGCTGATAAAACATACGAACTATCAACCATTCGGTTGGACACGATGGTATGAGATTTATGAGATATGTCCATAAGATATTGGTCATTTTGGTAATGATGTACCTACTAATCTAGAGCGGCAGGTTGTAACATATTTCAATTTCAATTACATATCCCTTGGAATTCCGTTTATTTTCTTTGCAAATATCTCGAAAACTAGCGTGGCTGTTAAATTGATATTATTAGATAGATTTCTTTCCAATAAATGAAAGAAAGGAAGAAAGGTATTTTTCTTTCCAATACAGTATAACTCATTTAATTTGCATAGCTTGCAATATCCTGATTTAACTTCCATAATGCACGTATTTCGACTGACCTGCGTGTCATCAACACTTCTGCTCCCTCTATGTACTCCGCTCAAGCATCTTCGCCCTTCGGTGACGTCAAGCAGCGTTGGGGGAGAGGGAGCCACCAAGTTCTGCGACACAAATGCGACCGTGCCGATAACCACGTTTAGGTTGGCCACCACCGGGGGCGGAGGTCGTTGCTCACCCAGCGAAATGCGATTCATCGACGAGAATGAAACGGCAGAGGGCGACACCTCGACCTATCTATTCAGTGTCAGGAATCTCGGGGGGAGTGGGTACAAGGGGGTGGAGGAGACGGCCAGGCACGCGCTTATCCTCTTATATATAGCCTCCCCATTTCCCCTTCCCGCCTCACTCCCACCTCACGCCCACCCTCTGCCTCCTTAGCCGTTTGGGGGAGACGACTCATCTTTGATATCCGTTCGTTTTAATTAAAAGTTTGTTCTGGCGGCGCATGTCTGGGCAAGGTCCCCCCCACCCTCTCTGATTCCACCCCCACCCCCCTTATTTCCCTCCGAAGGAGGGGGGGGGGCTGTGCGGGGGATCGTAATATGTGGGCTGAGTTGCTGTTTGTTCAGAAGGAGACTCCTATTTTCCCCGCTGCGTTTGATTCAATTACATTACGCGTGTGCTTTGACGCAGAATGGGGGGCGGGAAAGGTGGCGGGTGGATACAAGGGGATGGCGACGAAGGGGAAGGACGGAGGGGCGGCTAGCGTGTCCCTCCCCCCCTTTTGAAACCCCTTGGCTTCGGAGGTGGGGAAATGGGTGAGGAAGGGGTTGCTTGAACCACCCCCTCGTGAGGAGAGCGGAGGAAAGACTCAAATTGTACGTTCGAGGCCCTCGAGGAAGACCACACGGGCGTCAACGAATTGCGCTTTAAACTTCGCAACTGCTGGAAATGTGTAACTATCGATGGCCGGGGGGGGGGGGGGGGGGGGTGGAGAAAGGAGCAATATAAAATTTTGGCGGATAAGAATATTCATATTAATGCGCGGGGGAGTCAGTACAAAGAGAAAAACTCTCTTAAATATTTATTTTAATGCACACAAGACATTATTCCAATTGGCAGAGAAGCTGTTCTCAAATTAATGGGCAAATTCTTCCAAGCTTTAAAAATGTTTCCCTAAAAAAGTCGTCCATCAAGGACTTACTTACTAGATCGTTCACTGGGGCCATAGAAATATCGTGTCGTTCTGATAGATAAATCATCTAGATGGATCAAGTGTAAAAGGTGTGAAAATCACTATTTATACAGCGCTATACTCAATTGAATTCTCAGGCTGATTATAGGTAGGCTGTTATATCGTTACATCGGTATATTCGACTGATAACTCTGTAAACTGTTTGACTAACCGTGGTTTTCAATCACCATCGTTTCCAGCAGAGGGATTTCAATGTTTTAAATCCTGAATTCCCAACACCAGAAGTCCTTATTTTTTCCAAGTCACTGCAGGGGGAAAAGCCACGGAATCGTCCGCTAGGAGACACATTAATGAGCAAAATGTTTTACAAAAAAATTGATTCACCTGTAAAAGATAGGTACTTAGTATTAAGAGAAAGGTCTGAAATAGATATGCAATACGCAGTTTAGAGAAAAGAGAGTAATTAGCAAAATAGTAAGTCACATTTGAAGAAATTGTTTTAAAAAACGCATTTGCTTGGTCTCTGATAGCGAGATTTTAGTTTAAAATAGCGAAGTACCTATTTAATGATAGTGTAGACCGTTATCACTTTTGTCGGAAGGTAAATTATATCAATTAAAAGCGTTTTCATTTGACCGCGTTCTACTGTTTTTCTCTACTCCATACTCTTCACAGGTGCTTTATTCACTCTTACCTATTTCATTTAGATATAATCTAAAATTCTCCGTGTCCAGTTCGTATTTGCGTTAGGTTGTGTGTTATACGAATGTTCAGTTCGTTTCTAACCTTGATCGATGGGAGTATTGCAAACGCTGTTCTTCCCTTACTCCCACCCTTTCTCTTCCTTTCCCTCTTATTCGTTTAACTAATTTAGAGCGCACCCTCCCTGGCTGGAGAATATCCATCCAGGTGGCACTTGTGCCAATGACCAGCAGGCGAGGAGTCCGCCACAGAGGGCAACATGAAGGCTCTGCGGTATATCGCACCCATCCGTTATCCGTTTATTCGTGTAATGTCTGAACCTATCTTCAAGCATTCAATAATACCGACTGAACTATGAAATAAATGAAATATTGGAAGAGAAGGATATAGTTAGGTTCTCAAAGTCATTGCGACTGTCATGGTTGGGCCATGTTGAAAGGATGGAAGAGTATAGGATGCCCAAATTGTTAATAAATAGCGAGATGGAATGGAGTAGGAGGAGAGGAAGACCACGCAGAAGATGGCTGCAAAATGTTGAAGAGGACCTGAAGACAATGGGGATTGGAAGATGGAGAGAGAAAGCAAGAAGGAGAGTCGAATGGGGGCAAATAACTGAGGAAGTCAAGGACCACTCCGGACTATAGAGCTGAGGAAGAAGAAAAATTCAATAATATCAATTTTCTTTCCCCAGGAAGACTGGACAGGTAAATGATGAAGGACATTCACGGATATCATAAGTATTTCTTTCTTTAGAACATGGTAAATGATTATTCGAACAGCAACATGCTCCCATAAGGCTTGACTATGAGAAAGATAAGCCTACGAGTCTTCAGTTAAGCGTATATTAAGGCTGCCACGAGTCACAGCACGAGGATTATCACTGGTCGCTCACAAGCCTTTTGAAGTATTGTGAAGACGATAGGAAATTCTTGCTGAAGGAAACGCACGAGCATCTTACGTATAACTCGTCAGTATTGAAACTCAGAGATTGATCACGGATATCGGAAACTAAGAACCTGAGTTATCAGATAAGGAAAAATTGACACCAGTAGTCTATCCCTCATCGATGTGAGCAAGTAAGTGGACTGAGCGCCGCCTTCATCCACAACTAAATGATACCCTGTAAGCCACCTCAAGGGTGGCAGGGGTTGAGTTACCACCAACCTGCACATTCCTTTTGGGAAAACGACATCCCACCGCTTTGTTGTTGGATGCATAATATTATCTTTGAACCACGTCCATAAGTTTAACGGAAATAAAACAATGCCTTTCTTGCTCCCCGTCATTTTTAAAGCCGTTCTCACCAACAAATGAAAGTGGACGTATTGTGAATCATGTAATAAACCCAGCCAGCACGCAGACTGGACATGTAAGCGCTAGGTGCAACTGTGTCACTGGCATCACATTTAAGCCCTCCGTTGCATGACAGCGCGCAATGGTAGCCTTCGAAGGCTAGCCTGAGCATGACAGTGAAATCGGTGATCAATCGAGAGTTGGTGGGAGGAGTTACCGTTCCTCTATTCCCTTTCTCTCACGAACTGGTCCACTCCACCGCGTTCTTAATTTGAATTATTTATTTTCCATTACCACTGAAAACCGCTCCTATGGGATTTTACGCCGGGGTACTTAACAATAATTTATCGCCCATTCTCCCCTCCTACTCCCCAAGATAGTATTAACTTATCCCTTTTATTCTATAGTAAAAACAATATTAAATATTCAGGTTGACGAGCACTGCAACTTTTGTAATAAGGAGGTCAATATGTCTTCGTCCTCCTTCTGTAAAGTAGGCAGGTTGACTCCTGCTCTTTCGTCTTCCCCTCGCCTTTCATTCTTGCTCCACGGTATGTTCATCACAGTATCTTTTCTTGGTCTTCATAAGTTTCTTTTTCCCACCGGTTCTCACTGTTACTATTCACTCTTGGGCCCACGTGATTCATACTTATGATCATTCTATTCACGCATTCTGTTTAATGTCCACTCTAATGTTTTATACTATGAAAGTTTTCCTTATATTTTCCTTTCGTTCTCCGTCCAACAATGTTTTACCAGTGATTTTCCCTCGTATCATGCGTTCATCTCACCAGTCTCCTGTAGCCTTCTTGTTATTGCTGTGTCTGGCCTAATCTCCGACAAATATGTCATTATTGGTCTTATGGTAGCGTAGGTATATATTCTAGATTTTTCTTTTATCCCTATACATCTTTTTTTCCGCAGTGCCATTCAAAAATCCAGCAATCCTTAAGGCCATTAAAAACAAGGCTTTGTTTGTTGTCTTAATTCTGGTACCACATCACCATATCCGGACAGCTCTATGCCAGGGTATTTTAATAGGATCCTCGAGTCAAGCTAATCGTAAATTGGTATTTGTTAAAAGAGTACTTGGCAAGTGCGATGATAAGGTTAGGGAAACCAGCTACTTCTCCCTTGTTAGACCCCTCTTGGAATATGCCGCCAGTATTTGGGATCCTTATGAGATAGGCATGGAAAATGAGTTAGAACGCGTGCAGCGAAGATCGGCAAGATAGGTACGTTAAAGGCCGTTACGATAATCTCGTTAGTGTTACTGACCATTTGCAGCAACTGGGATGGGAAACGCTTTCAGACCGTCGATTAAAATTTAGACTCAATCTATTACGTAAGTTCCAAACTGGCCTATTCTCTGACAACGTTGATAATATTTTACGAAATCGGACATACTACGGTAGATCAGATCATGTGAATGAAATTAGGGAACTAGACTGCAGAACGGACAGATTTAAAATGCCATTTTTCCCACGAACGATAAGGGACTGCTGCCAAAGAGACTTTTATCTAGGTTTTTCGATAGGTAGTGTAGCTCTTAGTAGTAGTAGTACTCCCTAACACTTCATCTACATCTACATCTACAAAATACCCTGCAAGCCACCTCAGGGGTGTGTGGCAGGGGGTGAGTAATCACCAACATGCATGCATGCATGTATTTGAATCCTTATCTGTTACCTAGTACTAACAGCACGCCGTGCATGTTTACTACATAAGTCTTGAGTTTCTGTCCATTTGTGTAGTTGCAAAATACATACATATATATATATATATATATATATATATATATAAATTCAAACTAACAGGAGGTAGGAGAAAGAGGAAAAGATAAAGAATTCGTTCTTACGGGAACGTTTCGAACCAGTTGGTCCTTCGTCAGCTTCTAGAGCTGACGAAGGACCAACTGGTTCGAAACGTTCCCGTAAGAACGAATTCTTTATCTTTTCCTCTTTCTCCTACCTCCTGTTAGTTTGAATTTATATATTTGTGGCCAATTGGCGAAAACTTCCAAAGATTATATATAACGTACAAGTTTTCTTTTGTGAGTGACCTTTTTGCGTGTTTCTGTGTTTGTTTAGTGTATCACTGTTTTATTTATGCATATATATATATATATATATATATATATATATATATATATATATATATATATATATATATATATATATATATATATATATATATATATATACCAGTTCGTGGAAAATCACACACGCGATAATGTAAATAGACTATGCCACAGGTGGGGCGGAATTAAAAATAAACACATAAAAAAAGAACACTCACAATATTAGTTGATATTTCGGTTGCTAGAACCTTTCTCAAAGGAAGACGGATACAGTCTTCCTTTGAGAAAGGTTCTAGCAACCGAAATATCAACTAATATTGTGAGTGCTCTTTTTTTATGTGTTTATTTTTAATTCCGCCCCACCTGTGGCATAGTCTATTATATATATATATATATATATATATATATTGTTCGATTTGTTCATGACGTGCACGTGAAGAGTGCTGCGTTTATCACTTTTAAAATTCTGTTAAGAACATCTTCTCCACCACTTATCACCTATCGCTCAATCTATCGCTCAATTGGGTGTCCACCTATCTTTTCTTTAAACCCTTTTTTATTTTGTAGTCCCAGAGTGACTTTATGTTTATTTTGCGTTCCTTTCCTTTTCGATGTTCTTCTATTCTCCGCATGTTGAGCCTAATCCTCTCGTAAGAGTAAGCCGTGGTCACTACCAGCATTCGCTAAATTTAAAGTTATAATGCCTTTTATTTAATTTGGCAGTATGTATCTACTGCTTATTATATAATGTAGCGTTTGAACTGTGCCTGAGTATTTTTTTTATTTTTTAAATTTGGTATAGTTTTTGTTTAAATGTTTTATTTTATTTCGGTGTTGATTGTTAAAATTTTTTGGTTACGAAGTTTTTTTTGGGGGAAAGGGATGGGTTGAGAGGTAAGAAGGAGAGCAGGAAGTCTAAAAGCTGCTCTGCTTGAGTAAAAAGAAGGATATATAAAACTGAAACGAGGTGTTTCTTATTTGTACACACCGTCCGACGCTACAATAGCAATCGTTGATTCCTGGCCCCTCGTGTTTTCAAGGGTGAACTTCCATTGAAGTTAATGATTGAAAAAAGAATTCTAGATTCTTAGTTCGTTTAACGGACATAAGTTGAACAACATCAGTACATTTTTACTCAATGCTTCTTTATTAGACCGTTTTTAAATCTATGGAATGATTTCTTTACTAACTCCCACATTCAAATCCCCAGGACACTCAATATTTCATTCTTTGGTACTCATTAAATACTTCCTGAAGTTGGTTGTAAAAGTGTTCTCGGTGATATTTATATTGGTTGTCTCCCGGATGGTATACTTTAGACTTAATCAATTATGTAAGTTCCAAATCAATTTATTCTCTGACGACGTTAATAATATTTACGAAATCCGACATACTACGGTAGATCAGATCATGAGAATAATATTAGGGAACTAGACTGCAGAACGGACAGATTTAAAATGTCATTTTTCCCACGAACGATAAGGGATTGCTGCCAATGAGACTTTTATCTAGGTTTTTCGATAGGTAGAGTAGCTCTTAAGTGGTACTCCCTAATACTTGAATCCTTATCTGTTACCTAGTGCATACTAACAGCACGTCCTGCATGTTTTCAACATAACTCTTGAGTCTCTGTTCATCTGTGTAGTTGCAAAATACATAAATACTAAAGGTCTCTCAAACATTGGTAGCATATCTATAATGTAGTGCATCCTTTAAAGGCTTCGCCTCCTGACAATCATTAGCGATTTATGCTAATGCATCAATACTCGTAGTTACACTAACTTTAGGGTATAGTCACTTATTTAATTTATTGAATTTTGGTGAGTTAAAACTCCTTTATTTCGGTGCCAACACTAACAATAATTCTTTCTCTACACATCCATTACCTTCTGCACCCGTGGACAAATATAGAAGTATAGTTTATATAAAAGGTTTATCGGAACAAATAGAAAAAAAATTCAAAAACAATAACTTTAAAATTGCTTTCAAAAATAATAATGCTCAATATAAAGTTTTTATACAACCCTCTTTAATCAAAAATTCCTACAAATTTAAAAAGCAATATTTTTTATTCCATTCCCTGTGAAGAATGTGGCAAGATTTATATTGGAAAGACGTCACAATATTTAAAAGATAGGTTGAACCAACACAAATACTCAATAAAATTATCTAATAAACGTATTCCCTAGCTGATCATGACGTAACGAATAGCCATAGTTTCGATTTTAATAAAACCAAAATTATAGACTGTGAATCACATTTACACAAACGACTTTTTAAAGGAATGGTCCATATCATGAAACACCCAACTACCTGCAATTTGAGAACGGATATAGATAAATTAAGCAGAACTTACGTAAGTCTTACACAATAAATCTAAAGGTAGTATTTTATAATTTAATACATGCATTTTAATAGTGTTTTACACACGCAAAATGTGAAAACATTTTGTTTTTTTAATTCATGTTATTGTTATCTTTTTATTTATATAAAGCAATTTTCATGATTTTTTCTAAATAAATGTTTGGTGTGATCTGGTGTGTTCTCTTGTTGCCAAGAAACTGTTTATATTTACCCTGTGAATTCTAATGGTTGACATCTCTTTAACCATCATGTTAGTGTAATTAAAATTTCACAGGTTTGTTGATGTTTGTCAAATTAGTGTGCCCGATAAAAAAATTTATAGTGTAATTGTCACCAAAGTTGTCATAACAATTGTTATTTTTTTCTGTTTATGTTGTTAATTTTGTTTTACGGTTTATGTCAATTAACCCTGAGAATGGCAATAAATTTGCCGAAATGTTGGCAATGAAATAAAAGAATTGTAATTGACCAAAACTCAATACATTAAAATAAGAGGTTATTTATACGTGGTCAATAAATACATAAATTATTTAGGGGATTGTGTAATTCATGTTATGACTACTCACCCCCTGCCACACATCCTTGAGGTGGCTCGCAGGGTAATTTGTAGATGTATACAGATATTGTATCCATATTTCGGTCCTCTGTATTAGCAGTAACAACAAGTAGGTATACGTGAAGTTACTCTGCGGAATTGTTTTGTTTGTCTTATACTTAGTAGGTACCATGAAGGTTACTCCTACTCTACTGTTTTAACACACCACTATAGAAAAACAAATGTTATTCCTTTTGCTTTTGGCATTTTTCCCTTGTGCTTTACGGGTCAAAGCGGGAGTTTGAGGTCTGTAAAAGTTATAATCTAACCAAATAGCTGAAGCTTTGAGCATTTACAGACTAGAGAAGCCCTCTGCGAAGAAAATTGTCCCAAAAATAACTCTCAGGGGTATGACGACAGACACGGAAATTCTGCCGACAAAGCCCGGAGAGCGTCTATCTTAAAGTTTCTTCTTTGTTTTTTAAAATATGATTTGCGATCTTTTTTTCTGAAAGCATCGTGTGTTTTCTTTCATATAGTCCAAGATCTCTGGGCTTCAGCATGAAAAATACAGTAAAATGTACCACTAAGTATGGTTTTTCGAAAAAAAAATTTTTAAAAATCGAATTGCCGATTCGTGATCAGCGACCTCGAAAACAGTTATTTTGTGAATTGCATATGAATCAAATAACATTATCACCTTTATGGCATTTGGATTCACTGTGCGCCTTGCTCCTAGACCACTCGAACACGAGGGTATACCCTATAGGATCCTATAGGATTTTGCACAATCGCCTGTTTTTGGTAAACATTTACCTTTCTCTTGTGAAATAAAATCAATAGCCGCGTATCCTGATTTGGAAATTTAAACGACTTATGAAACAGGGCTTCAGGAGCGGCAAATGTTTTTCCCTCCAATAGTAACGCCAGAAAGAAAAAGATTCCAAGGGAGGAGACGACGTATATGCATGTTGGTGTGGACATGACTTCACCACAGGCCGCAGAAGAGCACGGAGGAGGAAAATGAAGAAGTTTCGAAGATTTAACACGGGAGGAGAGAATAAATCACAGCAGGGGGGGGTTTTTTTGTGGTTAGTTCTTTCATATACACGCGTCCTCCCATGAATCCAAGGGGGGAGGCGCGCCCCTGTTCGACGTGGGACACGCCACTTAGCGCTCGATCCCTCCCCCCTAGGGGTCTCACGCCATCCAAAAGGCTCTTAGCGCCCCCCTCCCACCGCGCTGAAACAAGGGAGTTTGGGCGCATGGGGGGAGGAGGGTGTCCCATTTTTTTAATGAAAGCGGGGGATCGGCGCGAGGCTAATGGTAATATATACGCCAAGTTTCCGAGCGTCTTTAAGAGTCTCACTCTGGGTGGAAGTGCAGAGGCGTGGAAGTGATTCCGAAGGGAAGAGTGGCAGGAGGGGGGGGGGACCGAACAAGGGGGGGGGGGGTTTTAGGGGAGTGTAGGCTTCTTTTTGCCATCGCATTTGCCTTCGACCCTGCTTTGAATGTCTTCCTTGGCTTAAAGCCTTCGCTTGGGATGGAAATAATACCGGGATATTGGACGTACATATTTAAAACTAATATCGCGTTCCTCATAGGTATGGATCAGTAAATGTTTCGATATTTCAATAAATCGAAGCAAGAATTTCGATTAAGATAAGATTAAAAACAACACTATTGTATCCATCAGCTGAATCATGAAATTCATAACTGATTGTAAGTAGGTCACTCAATTGAGACTCTTTGTTTGTGTGGGATGAAACTCCGATTGATACATTTCATGACTAGTTTTTTGCCTGAACTTGCTGCAAGCGGTTATTTTTATTGGTCATTCTATATTTTGCAGCCCAGAGTTAATGCAAAAAGTTAGATTACAAATGCAAAATGAAAAATATTTTTCCCGGACACTGTGCAATGCACAGAAAGTGGAATATAAGTCCTTGCGGGATTTTGCGCTATTTAATTTGAGTGGCCCTAGAAAGGTAGGCAATAGGCAAAGTTAGTATTACCGCAAAAATTCACATGTAAGTATAAAAACATTTCCGACAAGGAGAGTTTTTACAGAGTCAAAAAAATGAAGGAAAAAAGAGTGTCAATATAATTTTTCTCATTGTTCACCATATCGACCTCCATTAACATGGGATGGTTTTTTCGAGGTAACGTCGTAAATATAATAAAATCAGCAATTCCTCACCTACGTCTCGGAATGTTACTTATTCCATCTTCAGGGCTAAAATAAATGTTCACTAAAGTTCAACTCCAACACACTTCAGCACAACTCAATGTATAAATATTATTTAAATAAATTTTTTCAAAAGAATTCAACACTTGAATTACCTTAGAATCACATTGAAAGCATTAAATTCACATCACACCGCAATTCTTGTATCATTTTTCTGATTACGCATGATTATTTGGCACGATGAACACCATCAAGCACCATTCTGTAATTTCTGATCATTGCACTGATGTCCGTGTGACCAGCGCTGCAAAGTTGCCGTTTTTCTTATATTTACGACATTACCTCGAGAAAACCATCCCAATATAATTTGTGCTTCGAAAAAATTCTCAACTCTCCCATAATAATAAGTAGCAAGCACCATCAATCTGTAGCCTTCACAACTGGTGAAACGAGGGATTCATTCTAGTCCCTTTACTAAAAGTACCAATTGAATACCGATTGAAATAAACAATCGAAATGTATTTAACGGCCAGCGTTTTCCTATTCGTCCTTCTTTGAAGAGGTCGTTGGATATTCTCTGACTTTCATCACAACCTACCTCTAACCGGTAGATTACTGTAATGGAGCCCAAAAAAAAGAAAAAATTGTGAAATGGTTCGCATACTTTTTTACGGAGATAATATCGCCGTTAAATTGAAGAATAAAGACCTAAATATCATTAAAACAAGTGGCGTAATACCACCGTTACCAACAGAGAATACATTGTAAATATATCAAAACTAGTGAGTAGAAAATCAATAAGAATTAATTAGAATGTCTACAGTAAATTTACCTATTTAACCAGTTGCAGTAACAACATTAAGAAATATGAATTGAAAAACGGCAAAGCACCAATATAAAATTTGCATTCACCACTTTTAGGGAATTTAGTCAGCCGTCAGCCCTTTAAACGGCCGCCAAAATTACAACGTATTTAAAAACCAAATAAACTTGTATTTTGTCAGAAATAACAATGAAAAATGTCGAGGTTGGATCTTCCGAAATTGCCGCTGCGTCGTTCCATTTTCACGGAAAATATTTCGCCTGCTACCCTGCAGGCTTCTTCAAGCGCGGGTTGGCAGTATTAAAAGAAGTCTATAAGGTAATTAGCATGACGTGACGAAAAACCGTAAGACGGAATATCCAGCCTTCACCTAACCCCTGAAGAGACCTATAGAGCAATGAATGAATTTGTAACTGGCTTTTTTGTCTCAAAGTTTTAGCAACGTGAGCCCACGACAACAGTAGGTACAGAGAGTAGAAAGAAATAGGAAGAAATATCACGTAAGAGCAAGGATGTAATTCATTGAGCAAATTATAAGGAGCGTTAACATTGAGACATAAATTTTCCTCATAGAAGAGAAGCTGCAAACTATTCTTTGGATTCACAACTGCTGACGAATTTAGTGATCAGTCATTGGAAATATTTAGCAGTTTTCCAAATACATTAGCTTCATTTTAAATCTCACAAGTAATCTCGACTTTTACATGCTATCAAGTGAAGCTGAATTGGCCATGAAATAAAGCGGAAAACTGCTAATAACAGTTGATATCTCAGTTTTTCCACATTAATTTTATTATTCGCGGCCTAGGTTTTGTTGCTCCACAAGGTCATCAGATCAGTCATCAGACACCAGCAGGATATGTCGTTGTACCACAACGAAAGCTAGGCCCTGAATGTGGACGCATTATATTATTTAACGTTATTTCATAGTGAAGGAGTAGCAAAAAACTACATCATAAACAATTTTAGCCCTAAATATATTGATTAATTACGATATAAAAGTTTCACCACACGAGTCTGCATACTCTTATCAGATAATCAATATTTTTTGCCAATTATATTCCCTACCAATATGCCAGAACGACTACACTTAAATTCAAGCTCGATGCACTCAATTTCTAATCTGAATCACTGAATCTAATATGGTGTAAAAAATTGATCGACTGAAAGGGAATAGGTACCAGACATCGGACCAATATCGGACCGACCTCTGACCAAGATATTAATTGCTGATGCACGGAAACGATCAAAACACTTCCTCGATTCTAAATCTATCGGCCTCCAGTACCAAGTTTCAAATGCCACCATTTTCTTCAGTTCCAGGTTTACAATGATCTACGTCTCTGAGCCGTATAGCGAAGCACTCTGAACAAAAGTTTTCAGGCACTGCTTCCTTATTTACTACTTTCTTTGAACACAACGGTTGCTATTTTATCATGAATGTCTTTTTTTAACATGATATATGGTGAGTGCAAATCCACCAAAGAGTTACTAAAATGGTGCCTTCGATTATGAATTCAATTGAAGGGTGCCGGCCCGGGTGATGCCCCAAAACTGTTCATACTAGGCTTCAATCATCTGGGGGAGCTACGTGTTGCATGCTATCGCGACGCCATCTTAGTTTAATTATCGCAACTTCTTGTTTTTCCACGTCCTCCTTATGCAAGGGTATTCACAGTTAATGACACAGAGATGCTACGAAGCAAACTCAGTTAAAATGTGGAAAACATCTCGGAAGGGATAAATACGACCGCCAATAGTGGATGACGTATTTCACTCACATGAAATTTAACTTTCATCACTATTTCCGTCGTTACAAGTTTACTTTCTGACACCAAGGGTTCTATATATGTACTTTAAGGGATACATGAAACATCTATGATACCTGGGGGGTTATTTTTTAATCTCACTTAAGGGAGAATACGTCATAAAATGTGGAAAATTACGTCATTTTTCATAGTCCAACTCCGCCACCCAGGTGGCGTGACTATCTTCGGTTCTCAAGAGGTGAACTGTCAGTCTATTTATTGGATTCATCCGCTCTTTCGACTCTTGAACCGTACTCTTCATTTGGCTCCGTAAATCATTAGTTCCATCTCACCTGCCGTTAGTAACGTGAAATGGAGCCACCTTCGGGCCATGGCCGATCGTGAGTCGATCATTAGGAGAGCCAAACGGATCTCCCGCCTTCCCGCAAAGAGTCATTTGAAAGGTGAGATAAGAAAATAACTCCCCCTGGAGAGAGAAATAAGATCCAGCGTAAGCAAAGTATCGCGAAAAACACCTTGGAGGGCAACATACAATTCCGGATGTCATTCATTCATTTCATTCATTCAAGTGTTCTACCAGCTGATTGGTAGGTTCTTGGACAGTCCCCATTTTGTATCCCAACCTAATAGAAATTGTCTCGCTTTCCCTCCTAAGTTATTAGATCCCTCTTCAATTCTTCATATCTTCTACCTCCTCTTATTTCGTCCAGAATTCCTATCCTTTTCCTTCCTCTCCCACGCTTCCCCAGTGTTCTCCCCTCTATCACTCTCTTCAGCATGCCCTCTCCTCTCAAAACCTCCTCCATCCATCTCTTCTGCCTTCTCCGAACCTCTGCCACAAGCTTCCTCTCATCTCCGACCATATCCAATACCTCCTCGTTCGTCTTTCTCGCCATCCAGCTAACCTTCTCGATCCTTCTCCAAACCCACATCTCAAACGCCTCTAGTCTACGCACATCCTCCCTTCGCAATGACCACGTTTCCGACCCATATAGCGCCACGCTCCATATTAAAGTTTTCACCAGCCTCTTCTTTACGTCTCTTCTCAGACCCCCCCTCATCAATTCCCTTCTCTTCGAAAATGCATCTTTAGCGAGCGCAATTCTGCATCTGATGTCCTTACCACTAAACCCATTCGCCTCCAAAATACTACCCAGATACGTAAACTGCTCTACCTGCTCTATCTTCTGCCCTCCCACCCTTATATTCAGCCCCGCCTTCTTACTTCTACAAAATCTCATTACTTTCGTTTTCTTGTGATTGATCTTCATCCCATACTTTTCGCACTGCACCTATAATGCATTCACCATTGACTGCAACCCCTTGGCCGACTGACTAACTAATGCTTGATCATCTGCAAATCTCACTGATTTTATCAGCTCCCCTCCTACCTTTATTCCTACCTCCTCCTCCCCCCATGCCTCCCTTACCATTTCCTCTGAATACACGTTAAAAAGCAACGGCGATAGTGGGCACCCTTGCCGCACTCCCCGTCCTATCGTGGCCCATCCCGATTCACCATTGGCTACCCTAACCTGCGCCGTCTGGTTCATATACAAATTCCGAATCAGACGCCTGTCCCTCCAATCGACTCCTAATTTCTTCAACACTCCCATTAATTTCGTCCATTCCACCCGATCAAACGCCTTCTCGAAATCTACGAAGCATGCAAAAATATCCTGCCCATACTCTAGGTTTCTTTCTACTAGCGTCCTCATCACCGCTATAGCGTCTCGCGTTCCCGTCCCCCTCCTTAACCCGAACTGGTCGTCACCCAGGTATTCATTTGCCTTCTTCTCTAGCCTTCTGTTTAGAATCCTCAGAACTACTTTGGCCGCGTGGGATATTAAGCTTATTGTCCTATAGTCTTCGCAAGTTTTTGCCTTACTCTTTTTCGGTATAGGAATTAGTACAGTCTTCGCGAAGTCTTCCGGCCACACTCCATCCTCATAAATCCTACGAATAAGCGCAAAAAGTTTTCCTCTTCCGTTCTTCCCCATGCTCTTTAAAAACTCTGCAGGTATGTCATCTATTCCTACCGCCTTATTCCTTTTCATGTCTCTTAGAGCTCTTTCGATTTCGCTATCTAGGATACTTGGTCCGATGCCATCGCTGTCGATATCGTCTTCCCTTTCTATATCTAACCTATTGGGCCTTGTTTCTTTACTATAGAGCTCTTCAACATACTCCTTCCACCTCTCCTGGATCTCTCTCGGTTCTACGATCATCTTTCCCGTCTTGTCTGTTATCGTTGTAATTCCCCTTCCCTTGTTACCACCCGTCAGTTCCTTTACTCTCCGATATAATGCATCTGCTCTTCCCTCTTTTTGGTATTTCTCTAACGCGTCGATCTGTTCTCTCCACCACGCCTCTCTTGCTTTCTTTGTTTCTCTTCTAAGCCTGTTATTAAATTCTCGGTATTTTCTCTTACCTAGCTCTGAGTTTACGCTCTTCCATTTCCTTCTCTCCTCCATCTCCCTGATCATCTCCTTCGTGATCCACGGTTTTCTAATTTTAGTTGCACTCACTACGCCTACCGTTGCTTTCGCCGCTTCTATAATTCCGTTTCTCAAACTTCCCCATTCATCTTCGACTGATCTAACTCCATGGTCCTCACCCATTATCTCATCCACCTTCTCCCGATACTTCTTCTTCATTTCCCCAGTTAATGCCTCCGTATTCCACTTTCGTACCCTCCTTCCCATTCTTATCTTTTTCAGTTTTACCCGACATTTCATGACTAATAAGTTGTGGTCTGTGTCTGCATCAGCTCCTGGATAAGTATGCGAGTTTTTAACACTATTCCTGTATCTGTGACGTACCATTATATAATCTATCTGGAACCTATCTGTGTCTCCCGGCTTCTTCCATGTGTACCTACGTCGAGGATGATGTCTGAACCATGTATTCGTAATTACTAGGTTATTTCTGCGGCAAAACTCCACAGCTTTCTCGCCCCGGTCGTTTCTCCTTCCTAGCCCGTAATCACCCACCTCCCGCCCATCTCTTCCTTCACCCACCACCGCGTTCCAATCCCCCATTACTACCAGGTGCTTACTTCCTGGTATCCTACCAATTATTTCCTCTAGCTGATCGTACACCCCATCTACCTCCTCCTCTTTATGATTAGAGGTAGGCATATAAACCTGGATTATAACTAAATTCGTTGGTTCTGCTTTTAGTTCCACTACTATTATCCTATCACTCACCTGTTCTGCATACACTACTTTTCTACCGAGTTTCCTATTCATTACGAATGCAACCCCGCGCTGACTTTCATTCCCTCCACTATAAATTACTCTATAGTCGCCGCTCCAGTAATCCCCGTCATCCTTCCATCTTACTTCACCCAGTCCCATGATGTCTACACCCACCCTCTCCATTTCTTGCTTTATATTCTCTAGCTTCCCCGCCCTCAGCATAGTCCTAACATTCCACGTGCCTATTCTGATAGTTTCGTTCCTCTTCTTTATCTTCTTTTCCTCTGCTGCTGCTACGTCTGAGCAAGGATTTCGTGTGATGACGACCGCAGGGGCCTTGCTCCCACCGCTGCCGGGCACGACACCCGGTCCTCTTGGCCGAGTCCCGTAGTTGCCAGGATTCATTATCAATTGAGAACTGTCCATAATTTCAAGGTTTTTGTTTTAATTGAGATAGTCTTCCGTGGCCTTACTCAATAGTGTTTTTTACGTGACACCATCACTTCAGAGGCCGCCCCACTGGGGTCAGACGCCTTTTGCAGCCGCCTCACTGAGGTACAGACGCTGCGCGGACTACCATTCGTCTGTCTCCTAACCTTCGACCAATCTGGCATGGGTGACCCTACCAGGAGCAATGCTCCCGCCAGTGCAGCTCTAGGGGTCATCGGAGCACGCAAGCCCTTCAACCACGACAAGGTTGTAGTCCAAGAGAAGAGTCCGGATGTCATAGTTATCGCAAAAAAAACTTAAAATAACTTACATATATCATAGATGATTTTACCGCATTTGATGGCTGGCGAAAATTCAGAACTTCTGTACCAAAGGTGAATTCGAAATAAGTGACAAGGGACAACATTGCGTAAATATGGTGTAGGTAAAGCATTTCGACAGGAATAAGGTGTCTGAGGGAATGGAACCTCCAAAAAAGTGAGCGCACTAACAAAACTGGCGTTTCCGTCATTGGAACCCTAACCCCAAATTAGCAGAGCCAGTCCCCTTCCCGCCCTTCACCCACCATTTCAAATCCGCCTCCCCGGCGACCAAAGATATGAAATACCTTTTAAGGCAGAAGGGAACGCCAGAATGGAGACTTAAATGAGTCATTCGTTAGAGCAACTCTGCGCCCGTTAACGCCTCGTGGTCGGACGGATTGATCCGAACTGCTCAACCCCCCCTGCGCGTTCCTTAATGAAGGGATAATGTCCCGCAAGAACCGGCGTGGGAGAGAGAGAACAGGGGTTCCATTTTTTACGGCGTCCATTTCAGGGGCTTGCGACGCTCTCCCGTTATAACCCCTCATCATTCCCTTGCAACGGCCTCGTCCCTCGGCAGCCCCCCAATGTGTAATAAAGATGGCCATGGCTCCCAACGACTTCAAGGCATTCAGAAGGATATGGAGGAGGGATGAAGGTTTGAGACCCTCGCACAGGCATGCGTATGAACTCTCATAAAATCTTGCTTGGATCACGAAGGCCTTTTTGGACGCCATACCTCCAAGGAGGACATCCCTTGCCACGGTCGAGTCGCCTCGGAAGGACATAACTCCTCAATACACTCACTGCTTATTGAATAACAGAAGCTATCGCCAAGTGGAGCGTGAATTTGGTTAACAGGTTAATTTTCATCACACGACCTTCTTGGTTACAGTAAGTGTAAGCAGCCACAAGGGCGAGTGATCAAAAGTATTGTACACCATCCAATAATACTAATAGTACAATAAAAAGGAATAAGGGTGGGCGACGTATGTTCTCCCAGAAGCAGGAGTCTCTACTGCTCTTGTTTTAGTCGTGAGTGGTTCGCGAGGAGCAAGAACACCGGCAGTTATCTGTTCGACAATGAGTCTCTTCAGTTCGTCGCTTCTCTCCGTCCGGCAGACTTTGGTCGCTCATACAGCATGCAGCGTGTTGCGCTGCCTGCATTCGTGGAGACTGTCCAAGGCTTCCGAAAGGGAGCATTTCATTGCGCTAACATTTCAAGATTGGATGCATGAGATTATCCCCATATTTACTACCTATTTGCTTAACTATTCTAAAAAAATACAAGTTCTATTACCTGATTTAGGGCAATATTTTAACGTTCAATCGCATGTAAGAAAGATATAGTCTTATTCGAATGAAATCTGGGATGATTGGATAGCATCCCAAAAGGTAACTTGTATCACCATGCGGCGCACAGTGGGGCTTTTTCCGAAAAACCTGGCCAAAATGCGAATTACAAAGTAGTAAAAATCGCTTTAGTGACAATGTAGTCTGTAGAAGATACAAATTACGCATTCAATGCTATTATTTTCCGAGTCCCAAATCTAACCAATTCGGATTTGTGTCAGTTCAAAGTTGGGTGTTATGCGAGTCAGTTTTACGGGGGAATTTTCAACTATTTTTCTCTTCTTTGACTTAAATTGTTTTGCGAGTGCAACAATCACCTAGAAAAAATGAGTTGAAATGGATTCAATAGATGAAGGTATGTCAAATTGTTATTCATTCTTAAAATCTCTTTCTTTGCATTCTTTATTATTATTTTGACGTTAATTAAAAATGCAAAAAACTATTCCTGCAAATTTACCTCATCCACGATTTCAATGGGATATTTAGTTAACTATCGGGCTTGATCCGGCAGAGTGATTTACAGAGCCTTATAGTTCCGTATGTTGAATACTAGATTCCGTAATAACTTTTACCACATATTACCACATTTTTGAAAAAAAAATAGTTTATATCACCACGCGCCACAGGCTTTGTGAAGAGGTTGGACAATTTTCCGCTTTCGCATTTCAACATCAATTTTCGTAAAGGGTCACGTAAAGGACGCATTTTATTAAAAAGAGAACCTATTTGATATCATGATTTTGTCATATTCAAAGAAAGTTTCTGATAGAAGTGAATATTTGAAGTGCCGCGTTTAGGAAATGACCCTTACGCCATGCGACTCTTCACATGAAGTATACAATATATTGGCTCACTTCACTTTGGAATTTAAAAAGTTTCTCTTTGGAAAACCATGAGGTTTTTAGAAAAAAAAACAAAACTTGGTTGGAAAAGGGCGTTCATTTTCCAATGAATACAGCTGCGAAAACTAGTGGACGCTGTCCAACAGACTTCGATTCCAGTAGTAACAAATCCAAACCCCGAAAAACTGAGCTACTACGGTCTCAAGTCAGCCCGACGGAACTTATCTATGCTGCGCAAATGAGTTTACGCTCGGTTGGAAATGTAGACACTGCCAAAGTAGTGAAGGAAGTAGCCTTCTCAACACCATCACGAGCAAATAAATATAGAGAGACATATGAGGGACGAGGAAACCTAATGACAAGGCTGGCAGGGAATGCAGTACTATCAATTTTAGTTGAAGGGAAGTTAACGAGGCACCAACACAATGTCGTTAGTGCTCCTACCAAGAAAATTTACCCTCCGTTTTAAGTGGTCCAGAAAGCCAAGGGTCGCTGCTATCCAGATATAGAATACTGCGCAATCTCCGAGACCATTGGCCATGAAGCCATATTGGACCATACCATTCACCGCATTTTGGAAGTTCGAAAATATCTAGTAGAGAAATACGGTCCCGAAGACTTAAAAATATTAAAATTAAAATCGAAATGGGGATGCGACGGTGTTCTGGGCAAAGACAATGTAAACAAAAATCTTAGAGCGGTTTCATTCATGATTCCAGTATTTTTGTCGTATTTTGTACCTCTTCAATGAATTAATTGTAATACCGCCTCATCCAACAAAATTGTCTTATAGAACTGTCTTATTGAGTACCTACAATGTGAAATAAATAGTCTGATGCCAACTTCAGCTACAATGAATATGAGCGTAAACTCCTTGTGCAACACAATTTAAAGTTTACGATGGTTGACAGAAAGGTCTGCAATGATGATTTACACTATACAAATTACTTATTGTTATGTCCACCATATTGGATTCAATATTCTGTTTACATACATTTGGGGTATGAATTATAATAAAAGGCCATATCATGCCCCAGAAATGAACTGTTTTTTTTAAAAACCTAGCCACTACTTTCTTATCCCTTGGGCCGCCATTTTTAATCCGCCATTTTGCTTTTTTTATTTGTTCTGATTTCAGATTTGTAATCAGCGGCCTAAAAAACCCCTGTATACGAAATTTGAAATCGATCAAATAAGGATTTCATATTTTGGCCAGCTTTTCGGGATTTGGCCCCACTGTGCGGCGCTAGGGGTAAGAGTGAAAATCGGTCCTATTGGACACATATATCAGACACTGATACGGCAGTCACCATGAACATTTTCTGTAAAGTTTTAGGATAACATAGCGTAGATAAATAACATAGCGGGCTTCGTAGATTCAGATTTCGATACTTTTTCATTCCGTTATCGTTTTCTGTAAGCTTTTACTTTCATAGTTTGGAGATATTCAGACATTTTCTCAGAATGACACCAACTTTTCATTACTTATTTAACAACATTGATCCCTAAATTTAAGAAAAATTAAGTGCGGATACCGAAAATATGCCTTGTTTAACCGATTAGAAAATTGTCGAAACTAGAATTTTTCCATTAACCTTGGTCACGCATGTAACTACCCTGGCGAAAATATAGCGTGAAGGGGGCGTCAACGAAGCTCCTATCGGAGAGTGAAGGAAGAGTTGACCAAGCCACAATGGAGGGTGAACGGAGAGTCTGTGGAGCGTTAAGTGGAACACCGGAGAGTAAATGAAGCGTCGTCTTGGAGTGTTAATGGAGCGTAGACGGGGTACAAATCTACTACCGCCTCTATTTACATTTTAAAAATTGCCTAAAAATAGTTTTCATTGAAGTAACGATGAAAAGAACACGATATATAAAAATTAAAACAATAAAAACTTCGGAAAGCATAGTAAAAAAATGTACCTTATCAGGGCATCGACCTCGTAACCTTTCCTTTCACAGTCGCTCACCTTATGCCATCAACCTTAATGCCATCAACCTTAATGAATCTTCATTTGAATATATTAAGTATACGCAGTCGGTACATCATGCACATGTCTTCAAATACGATGTAGACATAATAACGCATTTCCGAGGGGAAATTATGAACTGGCTAGCTACCAAATAATTAGTTACACCGTATGTTAATATTCAATTCCTATCTAATATTACGAAGCGATCATTACCGTAGGTATGTAATTGAAGTTTAAGTTGTCCGTCAACGAAGGTACATACATCATGATATTAGCTAAAAATAATGCATATTATTGGGACGTTTGAACGCACCAGATTTTAAGTTACTCAAGCATATTCTTAATGCAAAAATGACATTGTGTTTTCGTAGCAGTAGCGGTGAAATCGAAGAGTAAACAAAGCCATTAGCCAACTCTTCGTTTACTTCCCCGAAAGCGTTTAAAGAGTGTTGACGGGTGGGATGAATAACGAAGCGTCAAAGGAGCCATGAGGCACTCTCCGTTCGCTCTCGCGGAAGAGTTAGGGAAACGTGTTTGGAGTCAAAAATCTCGGAGAGTAATCGGGGAGTAAAGGAAGTTCCTCCCAAGAGTATAGAACTCTCCGTTGACGCTGCCTCTACGCTAGGGCAAGCGTCCGATTCATGCAAGCGGTGCCTAACGACGACTTCCCTTACCAACCAACCCACCTGTCCCAAAGGGCGAAAATGACCTCAGGTTGTTTGAGGGCTACAAGTCAACCTGTCTTAGGATTGAACGTCTAACATGTAAGTCCTAAGGCCGTTCACATATTACGTAAGAAGACTTTCCCACCCCCTCCCTCTCAGTCTTACGTAAGACGTTAGGTATGTGTATATACTCTTCCTTAAATGCTCGCTGTGTGCAGTTTCATCTTTCAATAGAAGCCATCGTACAGCTTTGAACACTGTATATCGTATAATTATGCAGTTTGGAGTACCGCATTCATTGAGCATGGAGGTAATGTAGCTAGCCAGGCAGGCGACAGAATAGGAGCATTGGTGTAGTTGTGAGATTACGGAAAATACGCCATTCACGAGCGGACGCTCCATGTCACTGCTAAATTTCATTCGGAAACAATAGATACAATCCATGATGAGAAAACCACCTTTGTTAATTCCACAAAACTTTATTACGCTGGCACGACGTGCGTTTCACCACACTGTGGCATACTCGTGTGCTGTATAGACACAGTGAGGTGAAACGCACGTCGTGCCAGCGTAATTAAGTTTTGTGGAAATAACAAAGGTGGTTTTCTCATCATGGATATCCATAATTTCAACGAGGTCAGGCCTTATATCATCAGATTTAATAGATACAATGTTTAAAGAAGGACATAAAACTTACTTAAATTGTTTCCAGACCAGTTTCCAGTAAATTATTTATACTAGAATGGCCCCTAATGACGACCCCAGTCGCCATCCCAAATAACTAACCAACTGGTAAATGATCCTAATTACGCCAATTGGTGCAGGGTGACGGATGATTAAACATTTTCATGGATCTTTGTCCACCTCGTTAGTCTGGCTGAAAACGTGAGCACGTGGATAAATAAAACGTCTTTTCGATATATCCATACCACTAAAATCGATGATAACAAGATTATCCTACTGTGATTGCACCGCATAATGGGTGTGGAATGCGGAGTCACTGGGAGGAATCGATTGGGGGTGGCGGGGGGAGGCGGGGAGGGGGTATTATAGGGAGGAGGGCGTTGAGGGAAAGAAGGATCGTTGGTAAGGGCGGAGGTCCCTTTCGGTGGATCGGAGGCGTTTACCTGTCAAGCTGCGCTGTTTATGCGTTCCCGCTCTTTGAAGGCGATTCGTTTGGCGATGGAAGGAAGCACTCCTAGGGGAAAGAATTGCACATTACCCGTGCGTAAAAAAAACTGATGATAAAACTTCGGGAATGGTGAATGTGAATGTCATGGAAACATGAATATCCAGGAGTAGTGACACATTTTCATCGCTAAATACAAAGAGTAACCCATGGACGCACTTTTGCTCTTCATGAAATAATTTTAATACACAGACGAGTTTTCTCATAGTCATTGTCAAGGAAGATAGCGTTTTACAAAGTAGGAATAGTCTTAGAAATGGATCGAATACAGTGGAGGGCGACAAGATGTGTAATGGGTTGTTACGATAAACTTAGCAGTGTTGCTGAATTGTTGAAGGAATTGGGGTGGGAATCTCTAACTGATCGAAGGGAGAATTATAGATTAAATATTTTGCCCAAGTTCGAAGCAGACAATTTTTTGCCGGACGATCAACATATTTTGCTAGAGCCGACGTAGTACGGTAGAAACGATCACAGCAATAAGATAAAGGAAATAGACTGCAGAACCGATAGATTCCAAATGTCATTCTTTTCTACGTAGAGTCATAAGGAATAATAATAGTTACTATCGAACAATCATATGAAACTCCCTCCCTCACTTGGTAGATCAGACTATTCACTTGTGCTTAATGACGTCACATCATTACTAACACTTCACCCCGTTTGAAATTTCAGGCATTATTTTGTTTTCTGAATGAATTAGTATCGCGTTGCATTCGTAAATTAATAGCATTAGTAATATTGACCACTAGATGTGGCTTTAGCATTAAAATGCATGCTTGCATGTTCATTTACGTAGCACTCTCCCAGTTTCTAGTTTGACTGCGCACTGTTCTCCTGACCAATATTTGGTCTGTGCCTAACGGCTTGGGGAATGTGCAAGGTCCTGATTTGAATTGGGACGAGTGCTACATGCCTGGTGTGGAATCACCCCGTGCCACACACCACAGTGGTGGCTTGCACGGTACTTCTTAGATGTAGATGTAGCGTCGTACTTTAAGATGGCCACTTAAATCTACATATTAGCATAATATTGAACGCGCAGTTTTTTTTAGTAGTCATGTGAAGAGGTATTCTTCTGTCTGCTTCTTTACTAGTCTTTTCAAACATGTATTGCTTGGTATAGTGCTAATACTTGGTGGAAAGAGTTTATTTCAATCCGGAACGACCGAACGAACGAGTTTTGTGCTACGGTAAACGATGAATTTCGAATGAAGGTTTAATTGTTTAAATAACCACCTATTCATTGTTTTAAATTAACAAAGCAAAAAATTGAAGTTTTTATGCGATTTCATATCAAAACTTTGAAGAAAAAAGTATATTTTAAGTACTTACCAAACAATACAACCATCTCATTGTATGTGAATGGGAAAAAACTGAAAATTAAAAAATATTAATGAAAAAAGAGTCCTTAAAGTTGCTAGGAAAATTATCGGAAGGTATTTTTCACTTTTACTTCATATAAAAACCCAAAAAATCTGCCCATATGTTCTGGAGGAATCCGAGTTTGGAATGATAGGCCGATTCGGATGTAGTCGATATCAAACCAGGAAGTAAGAATCCATTGACTGGACTTTATGATGTCGGATTAACGTAATGTCCTTTAATTTAATGTCCTTCCGACATACATCAAGGAAGAAAAAAACATCCGAAAGTTCCTTTATGAAATAAAATCTTGGCTTCTTCTTATAAAAAATATAGAGGTCTTTTTCTGTAATATTCATGTAATAAATAGGTACCTACTGAATTAATCGTAAAAAAATGAAAGTTTTAGAAATGATTTTGTTATTGTTTTTGTTAATGTTCTACAACAGCTGATCATGTATGCATCTATCTAACTCGTAACCACTGTTATCGGTGTTTTATCGTTGTGTCAATTCCCCTATTATTATCATAATTTTCACAGGATTCTATAAATATTTTTTTGTGTACAATTCTACTTATGTATATTTTTTTAGCAGTTTTTCATGGATAACATGATATTAGCCCCAGTACAGGTGTATTCCTTAAGGGTTACCCAATTACTGTTTTTGTAATAATAGATTGAAATAAAAATTCTATTCTACTTTTGCCACAAACACTTAATCAGGCACCCCATCCCCACTGAATGCTATGCTTATCCTGGCTCACTCAGGCTACACTGCCATGGAATAAACTCGGGAAGAGAACGCTTTTATACACTGCGAGTTTCGTTCCCGAGACATATATACTCATTCCTAGATATGCACCAAATGCTAACTACGACTTCCTTCCGCCGTTCGCACGCCTTCTCATCATCTAACGAAACCAACAACGGCACACGCTCCTGTCGTATGTGCTCATCTTTGGAGCATCCAATTCACATTCTTCCATGACACTTATGCTTATCCCGGTATACCCCAGTTAAATTTTTCTAGAAGCTCTCAAAAAAATGTATTTCCAGTTTTTATCACAAATTTGCCAGTCCATCTGTATTTACTCAATGATGTTATGTGTTTGTGTTGAGGTACCGAGTTTGTGGAGAGGCCATTAATAGTATTGGTGGAAGAGTGTCTCGTCGCTGATATCGTTTAAAATGGGCTGGCTTGGGGGGAGGAGGAGGAGAGGGTCTTTATTTTTTGACGCAGGTGAGGAGGGAGGGAGATGGCTCGGCTGATTGGCCGCACCTGGGTGGGAGGGGGGTTGGCGGGGGTGGAGCGGGGGACAGAGAGAGGACCTCCTCCCACCCCCCACCCTTCTTTTCCGACTCGGGTCTAATCTTCTCCGTTGGGGGCGTTGCAGGGGGGGGTGAGCAGCAAAGCCCCGTCTTTGGTTTTGGGCGAGGGAGGGCGCGGTCGGCCGGACCGCCATAAATCATCCTCGCCACGAGATGCAATCACGACGCCGTGTAATAAATTGGCTGAATTATAGTGCCCGCTCCCTCCGCCCGCGTCTCTGGCCATCTTCCTCGCGCCGTGACGTCACGGGCGCACGCGAAGCTCCTTCGAAACAAGTGAAGAGCCCTGCCCGCCCTCTCTCTCCCTCTCCTCCCAAGACCTCTCTCCTCGTCTCACATCTCATTTCCCCCTCACCCTCCACCAGGCTCACTCACGCACAACAGGACATCCACGCCTTAGTGGAGACTTGCAAGATGCTGAGACACAAGCCTTTAACCGATATCCTGTGAATTAAATGACGTACCAAACCCAAGTTTTTGCAGTTTCGTATCATATACCTAAATTGTTCGAGGTCTCGTTTTGTTACCATCACAATTTGTTCGAGGGATATAATGGAGGCACTGCAATCGACAGATTTGGAGTCATTCTGAGACCGACAATGATTGTCCTACTCGGCTGAATAAGGCAGATAACGCGGCGTTGAAATCGTTGTTAACACCAGGCTCACAGAGAAATAATTGGTAGTGATTATTGAAATTGGTAAAACTCTAACTTGTATGTGATCATCGATGTAGTAAGAGACAGAATTCAATACTTCACAGGTTTTCTGTGCAGAAGATAGAAAAACCTTTTCTGTGAATACATGTAAAGTAAAATAAAAGTTGTGACGGTGGCCAAACAGACTGGCAGCAAGCGGCGGACTTCAATGGCATACTGGAGGCAAAGACAAAGGCTCTGAAAGAATAGAGAGAAAATACGTTTCTATGGTGAGAAATTAAGTCGACCATGTGATCACTGACTTTGCAATCGCTCCTAATCTGGTGGCAGTGATTCACATCATGAAACATCGCTTAGAAAATTAGAACTAAAAAGATTACCACTTGATTTTAAATTTTATCTCACAGCAAAAATTAAGGAAATAAAATGCCAAAAGGTTTTACCAGAAGAGGCTGGTTGCCAGTAGCATACACCTCGTTAGACAATAGACTTCATAAAAACCATAGTCAAGACGAGGTAGTGGAGGGTGAGTAGATATTGGCGAAAGTTTTCCAATATCGATTAATCGTATCATATGATAATGGTGTCGGTAACATTGATTCAGTGCATAGATCGAAGAGTTATAGTCGATAATTTAGACTAATCGGCAAAACATCACATGATTTTTTCTGAGAAAAGATCCGTGACGATCGGAATAATCGTATGATTCATGTGGATGTACGTCAAGAATGCGCTCAAGTAAGCGATGCGCCCAGATGTGTTACGTTGAAACGATTGCAATAGCGAAAATATTCCACGATGTCGCATGGGAATGGTGAAATCGTTTGATTAAGTGATTAATTATGTTCTCCGACTAAAGCGAACGATACTGTGAAGTGATCCGGGGAGGGTGAAATTATACATATATAAGGAGTCAATTCTGGTGCATGTGTATCCTAATCGGAGATAGAAGAATAATCAGCGCATATAAGTAGTTATTGAAAATGTTACGTGGAGGAGAAATGTAGAGGCAGATTAGGAATTAAGTGCTTTGAATTCCGTAAACTTATGCCTGCACAAGTAATGCTAGGATTTAGTTCTAAAGGCCAGTTTACAGGAGGCGTCAATTTTAAACGTTTAATTCGCAATTCCGATAATTTACATCGCTCAATGTTGAAGATAATTGAGTTATAAATACCTTTATTTTTTCGGCATAAATCAAAATTATGAATAAACGTAGAAAAAATAACAACCAGGTGCTATTATTTATGTTGATTATTCTTGTATTTTTCATAAAACAAGGCTACTGTTCTCATATATTCTGCTCCAAAAGTCTTTTCATAATATTTACATGCGAAAGAATTAACTGTTGACAGCCACTTGTAGAATTCTTACAGTATTCCCGGGCAGAAAAATCAGTTTTTCCACAGGGGAGTATCAAAAAACATCTGTCAAAACTAGTGTGCCATTAATATGAGAAGTAATTCTTATAGCAGGGATTAGAGCTTCCGTTTGAAATACTGCAGTAAAAAATATGTAGGCTTCTACAAATTTCATCTGAAAATCATTGTTTTTAGCTAATTAATTTAAATATGGTATTAAATTCATTAAAAAACTACTACTACCATGAAGCTGACTGCCATTAAGAGTCGTAAACTTAACCTGATGATGACGTCCAACGTCGAAACATAAATTGTGCATTCAATTAATTATCTTGGAAAAGCAAAGTTTTTTTCTCATTTCAACAAGGAAAGTAAGTTCCATAAGACAACGGATCTCATATAATCACCATGCATTCGAGTCACTTTTTTTGTCTGTAACATTTTCACAAGTCATCTTGCATTATTAGCAACATATCGCATTCTGGTCATCGGAGATCTTACAAAAAGTTCCTTAAATGGCTTTTCGTGCGGGCCATTTGAATCTAATGCTGTCTTAAGCAAAAAACTAACAGTGCAAAAAAATTATCCAACTTTTACGACCGATATTTTTCAATGAGGGGATTCACTTCAACAATTCGAGGTGTAATTACTTTTTAATCATATGTATTCCACCAATATTTCCCACAGTCATTATTGGAATTGAATGATCAATTCGAGGATTAAATCGTTCGTTCAAAATCGATCTATTAATCGAAAGAATCGGATGCAAGTAAACTATGATGATGCAAATAAACGGTTATTTTCTCCCATGATCCCTAGGGGTGAGTTGAGGGATGATAGGTGGTTGCGAAGTGAGGATATTGGATCTGAGATACAGAATTAGAGGGAGAATTTTGTTGAAAGGTTAAATCGAAAATCGCGATGTAAGAGACTCGTCGTAAAATATTGCTCATAATATGAAAGGTTTTGACAAGGAAGTTCTCGGAAAAACTTCCTGGAAGTAAGAGGAAATCCAGTAAACATATATGAGGATTTTTCCTGGGAAGAACAGAAGTAGGTACAACACTTTTAAGCCCTAAGTCCACCATTGCTTGACATTGCGATGAATATACTCGTTGAAGCAGTGTGACAAAAATTGCTGGGAATAATAATACATTGGTTAATTATTTGGAGGTTTAGTCATGTCTTTAATATAAAACTCAACTTCCTTTTTCCGCCAAGACGTTTCGCCTTTTTATTAATGAGGCTTCTTCGGGGCTACACAGTACAATGCAAGGAATACAGTTAATAATAATTATTATAATACTACAAGGATAAAAAGGTTTTCAATCATAAATGTAGTACCTCTTAAGGATTAACTTTCTTACTGCGACTATGGTAACACAAAAACAAACTCCTCCTCTTAGAAACGAAATAAACAACAAAAACAAAACCAAAATGGAAAACCAAGCTAAAATTTTGTTTAAGAAATATAATAAGTGAAAAATAAAAATATTTAAAATGAATAGTATAAAGCATTTAATTAACAATTACATACATCGTAACTTCAAATTTCGAATGAATATTACATATTTTACGAATATAAAAAACATATTCGTATTGAAAGTCTGGAGAACACTACGTAATACCATAGAGTAAGCATATACTCATATATAAGCATATAAGCATATATTTACTCTATGGTAATACATAGAAAAAATCTCTAGTTATAGTAGATCAAATTATGATAGATTTTACTTAAATTCTGTTGATAAAGGAAGTTGAGTTTTCTTAAAAGGAGACATGACCAAACCTTTATAAATTAACCAATGTATTATTAATAAGTGGTCAATAACCATTCAAAGAAGGCAATAACAATGCCCGCCGACGGCGTATTTTTTTTGGTCAGGCTCCAGAGACGACGGCTGAAGTAAAGCTCATGAATTGCAAAAGAGTATACAAGATGGTTTTTGAGATTCAGCAGGAACAAAATCGAGCGTGTGATTGTTTCATAAATCCCCCACAGCATAACTCTTCAGGGAGTCGAGATACCGGTCGCACTGCTTCAGAGAAGTGCGATGCAAGGAGGATAAAATTGCGAGCAGGATTAATCGCGAGCTGGAAGGAAGGTGGCAGATGCGTTGTGGGACACGAGAATGTCAGCCAGCCTCCTTGAGCGGAAAAGATATAATAAAGGTCGTGCGACCTGCATTACTGCACAGAGCATAAGGTGGGACTGTCATGGAAAGGTTGCAAGATGGACTGGATGCAGCGAAAACGAAAATACCCGAGCTTTGGTGAGGCTTTACGAGGAGAGAAAGCAAGAAGAATATCAGAGTAACAGAGGGTCTTAAAAGTGTAGCTAAGGAGAGCAGGAAGATGTGAAAGGTGAGATTGTGGCGCAACTACGAGGAGAGAAGAGGACAACTTGGGAAGAAGAGAAATGGAAATGGATTCGAAGGAAGGAAATAAAGTGTGGCGCGGCAGAGACGAAGGTGCGGCAGAAGGGTTCCACGTGAATGCCCCCGCGTTTAGCGTCATGTGCTAGCGTCGTCGTTTGATGGTCAATAGATATTTGAAAGCCGAAATCTTGAAATTTTACTTGAAATTTGATGAACCTTTAATGATCGCCGACAATGATCGTGTAAAAAAATACGCTTTTGGCTGCATCACGCAGGCCTATACGAGATTTTGCGTTTTGGAACCAAACTCAGCACACGCTAGCACATCGGTACAGAGATTCAGTGTGCGGAAATTATTGTTCACGTCAGAAATGGCGGCCGCCATCTGCAGCCTGCGACTATTATTGCAAGCCAAGCCATTCCTACTCCCGAGGGAACGAAGACACTTTGGTTCAAATCGCGTGCACAGTCACGAATTTACAGCGTCGAGATGAATCTCCAGGAAAACATAAAATTGCCCAGTAGTTCCTGGTACCCTATCACCTAATTGACTCATTTGACCCAAAAAGTAACACGACAAACGAGGTAGGGGGTAGATAAGATTCACTTGGCCGCTTTACACGTGGCATTTTATTGCACAATCTGACGCACGTATTAATGTGCATCGAAGATTGCGTCGTGTAAAGCGTTGAAAAAATAGTGAAATTGAAAATGATTTTATAAGACAAGAAGTAAAGATAAGTTACATTTCAAGAAGCATAAGGTTAATAAGTCAATATTCAAGAACTATTTTTCGTTTTTAAGGACCGATACTCTTTAACTAATTACCAATTGAAATAAAAAATGTAGCTCAATTAAGTCGTTTAACAATGCAATTAAAAATTGATTAGCCCAAATAAGAGATGTATATTTTTAGGGAAATATTTTAGAATAATGGTTCATGTGAAATAATGTACTCAAAGTAACACCGAATAACGAGACAATGAAAACTAGACCTCTCTAATTCCACCGCGTCGTTTTCAATATAAAAGCCTAGAAATTTTGCATAAATATTACGTCAGTATTTACACGGTGCGTTTTCGTAAGTTTCTTTCAAGAGAAAAGAATTATCCTGCATCTACAGCCTTGGGTATTGTTGAATAACACGCGCATGAACCTACTAGGCTTTGCAGGGAAGTGCAGCTCTCCCCCGAGGGCAGTTACCACGCCTCTATATTGTCCACCCAACTCCTTGACCCTTCCGTGAACTCGATTTCCAAGCCCAACCCAATTTGAAGTCACAGGGGAAAGATTATAAAATCGAACAATTTAAGTGCAATTTCAAACCAACATAATTCACATTCATAATGCTTATAATTTCATTAATTACCGGTACCAAATACGATTCATACCGATGGAAGTACAAATTCTACTACTATTTTATTTGAGTTGTAAACACGCAGTGTAACAAGCTTTTAAGGTCGATAAGATAGGGCACGAAAAAAAAGTTTTAATTTGATGGCAGTATTATTCTTAACAGTTAGCAACAAATTTGGCTTTTATCTCCAATTTCCTAAAACTTCACGTACTCGAGTCTTAACGTGTTTTGTGGCAGCCCTCATACTGCACTGAAGAAATTCCAATCCTAAACCCCTATCGTCCCTATCCCTATCGGGGTCCCTATCGTTAATAGTTATTTTTTGAAACATTTTAAATGTGAATAAACTCCTTACCTTACTATCCGTATTTAGTGTTTTCAATAAATCTTGAACAATGATATCCCTTAACCCTTATCCAAAATAGGTATCCTTCCAAATCCGATTAGACAGTCCTCCTGCCCGATAGGTTGTACAACACGCAGGGTTTCTCGGCAAATATATAACATTCCAGCAATTGAGTAAGATATTATTGCAGCGCTAGAGAAGATGTCCGTTGAATATCAAAGGGAAGAATATTATCATTAACATTGATTGTAATAAACCATTCATATATATTATTATATGGAAAAGAATCATTGAGTTAAAGGATATATGCACGGAATCTCGACTTATGGAGGATCCGCCGCGACTGTGTGAGTCAAAACAAATACTAAATTCCACATTTTTTATATTTTGTCCAAAAAAATCCTGCTTTCACTGATGCAATGCGTTACCATTAGAAACCCAATAGTAAAGTAGAAAAAATGCAGATTATTCCACGAATGTATTTTTAATGAGCACTTTTTCCAGCCATAGGAGCCGACTGCAGCGCCATTTCCTACGAGTTACCGGATTTTGACTTCAATTACGGCATTAATTCTTCAATAACTATAAAAATAAGGTGGTAAGATGCCTGTATCTTATTTTTATTCTATTTCTCTGCATTATTTCCTTCTAAGAGACCGTTTTCCACGAAAATGGCATTTATATTTTATGGAAAAATACTATTTTTCCCCGTGTTTCTCTCATTCCCCCATTGAACACCATGTAATTTCAAATTCAATTATAGAATAAAATAGCGTGGAAAGGTATTATTTCGTTATTCATATCAGATAGAGGACAACTTTATCTAAAAGTAGACAGAATATGAATAAAATGACATTTAAGTCTTTTTACGGTGGAACCACCTTAAACAATGAGTACGGTCGTTATGGTGACGATGACTCAAAAACGCTAAAATAATGCTACAAATCGTTACGTTTTAGCAATCATTTCGGAATTTAGACCGGAATACAAAATTCAATTGAAGGAATAAGAATCTTTATTTTATTTTCTTTCTATTGATACCTTTCCCAATAACAGAAAACCACTATTTCTAATTTAATTTTTCAAATATAAAAAGATCTGCAGCCAAATGAAGATTTAGCTTCACGTGTATTTCCATGGCCCCCTCTAATACAGGCCGGAACATGGAATTTGGCAACGCTGTGTGTTAGTCCTATCGTTGCTGTTTGGAAGCATGGCGTCTTAAGGGAGATGTGTGTCCCTGTGATTAAAAACGTATGAATTCACTAGTTGAAAAGGCCGAACTGGACTAATTTTTTGTATATTGTGTTGGCTAAAGGTACGTAAATTCGTTTAAAGATATTTCTGTGAGTTTAAGGTGGAAAATCACGATTATTTCATCAAAAGCATTTTGCGATCGCTTGATCGACCAGGCGGCCATTATTGGAATGATATTGAGAGTACAATAATGCTGGATTAAAAGGCAGAGCAGGGCTTATTTTGTTGTATGTTGTTTTGGCTAAAGGTAAGTATAATAGTGTTAAGATATTCTCTGTGAGTTGAGGGTGGAAAATTACGGTTATTTCTTCTAAAGCATTGCGACTACTTGCCGGCCGGCCATTACGGAGGGAAATTGAGAGTACACAAATGCAACGTAGATTATATGTTAGGAATTTAGCAGCTATTCTGTTTTTATGCTAATATTATTATTATTGGGTTAACAGTGATTGTTATTTTTTGTGGGTATTATGAATTACCATGGTGTAGTTGTGTCTACATGAATGTCGTTTATTATTGAAGAAACAACGGCTACTTCATGAGTCTATTGATGTGTCTAAGAATTGATGTTACTCAGGTTTTCTAAAAACAATCATAAATGTACTACAATTCGCTGTGATTAGCAAAACGATGTTTATTCCTACAACTTCTCTTTTTTAAATTAAAGATGCCCCGGCGTTTTTGTGTGCCAGGTTGCAAAACTACCTCTCTACCAAGAATGAGGGGTATGTGACTGTGCTCCGATTCCCCAAAGACGAACGCAGTAGAAAGCAGTGGCTGAAGAATATTCCTAGGAAGGACTGGAATCCTTCTTCAAACGCAGTTGTTCGCATCAAGCATTTTGCTGAGCGGGATATCCTCCACTGTTCAACTTTCACGGATAAGAGCGGTGAAGTGCAAAATTTCCAGTTAGATCGTCCAAAGTTGTCCCCTGGTGCTGCTCTTACTTTGTTCAATGTTACTACTCCGTGTTCACCTCCCTCAGTACTCATGGCCCCATATCCCATGTTTGTGAAAATGAAGTGAAATATAATTAAGTGAAGTGCTGTTCTTTGCTTTGTGAAGTGCAACATGCAATGTAAGTTGTGAGTAGCTTCTAAGTCTGTGATAGTGAATGACAGTGAATTGGTAAAATAGTTTCATTGTGTATTTTTAATTGTCCAACCTCACATACATTACAAACAACACTGATACATTAGTCTTATAGCTAGCAATCCTCTTCAGCTTACACCATTTTCACGGCTGAATATCCATGCGATTACAACTATCTACCTCAAGTATACACTCGTAACGTAAATGTTTGCATTTTTAGTAGTTTATCATTTTCCAAAAAAATTCCTTTTTTTCAACTCTCCCACCCACAGCGAATTTCAACCGTTACATGTATAGCCCAAAAACGCGTGACACTGCATTATCCACTAGCCTGAGAAATTTCATTGGCCTGTATGTAATATTCTTGTGGTTATTTGCAATAATTCCTCCTTAAAATCACAAAAATTCCCCATTCTCGTTTTCTTGTATTACTTACATACATTATTTTCAAACCGGTGAACACTGCTTCCAATTCCAATTGCTTCCAATGTTGCTTTCTACTTCGTCTGCACATTCTGTTAGTTTTTAATGTGAAAACAAATTTTTTTGAGCTTACACTTTCCTCTAAAACTTGATTTTTTTCAAAATGGTGAACACTACACCACAGGTATCTGTGCTTTTACTTCTGTCTACCTCAGATTCACACCCTCAACGTGAAATATTTTACATTCTTAGCAGTTTATTATTTACAAAAAAAGACTAATTTTTAACTCTCCCACCCACACTTTTACAGCTATGGAATTTCAATCGTTTGACGTATGGCTTTCAAATTACACACAAACGTGTAACACTGCATTTTCCACTTAAATGAGAAATTTGATCGGCCTGCGTGTAATGTCCTCAAGAGTTATTAGCCATCACACCCCCTGATTCTCACAGATAACTACACATTCTAAGTTCCTTGTAAAACATTCATTGTTTTGAAACCGGTGAACGGTGTGCAGCTGATACCTATTTCACAGTATACAATTGTTTAGACAGTGCCTGTTCCAATACTACTTTCTACTTCCCCTACATATCTTAGTGTTAAACTTTATCATTTCAAAATAATTTACTTATAAGCTTACATTTGAATATACATATGTTCCTTTTACACTTGATTTGTGCCAAAATGGTGAACGCTACCCCACAGATATTTTTTCCTTTGGTAGTCTTGTAAAACTCGTTGAAAACGATTTCTGGAAATCATTCATCAGTGAATTTAATTGCTCAAGGATGTGTCGTGACTGTTTCTTTGCGAGCCTGATGATGATGCCGTGCATCGAAACCCGTGTCGATTAAAAATTTATATCTGTGGAAAATTGTATCGTCTTAGTTCTTATTGTGACTGTTTCTGATTGGAATTCAAGTGTAATACTTACAGCAGCTTTTAGTTATTCCATATTCAGAAGTTTAATTTACACTTTTGATGGTCGTTTACACTGTGAAATTTGAGAGTGATGTTATTTGATCTACGAAGTTGCTTCTTGTAAGTTTATTTACTCAAGATGGATTGATTACGTGAGATTATGTATTTTATGCCATTTTCCTTTGAAATAAATGTTGTAAAGTTTTGAAATGTTGAATTGTTTCATTCCTGAAATAATCCCGGTGATAGCTGCAAGAAGATAACCGAAAACCTTAAAAATATTTTGTTCGCTTTCTCACTATCCGGGACGGATGTGCATCCAGATAGGTGTTAACACGGTCCTGTCTTTTCGCAGCCGTTTAATGAGATATCTTTGTGATGATTGTAATGTTTAAGTTTAGCTTCTCCTTTGAAGTTAAAGCCTAATGCATATTTCAACAACGTACCTTGGAGCAGCCCTGCCAGCTGTCGCAACTATATATTTCTAAATTAATACTTCTGGACAGCCATTCATTTGCATAACTTTTGTTACTTAACTAACCTAAAATTCCTTCCTGGGCTGCAAAACATGTTTTTAATCGAAAATGCTGTGAGATTAAATTGCCCAAGTTCATCACTCGTCTCACTTGCCATTACCAATTCTAACATATGCCTACAACAAAATGGTATAAAAATACGAAAAAAAATACTCAAATGATGCAATCCTATGATATACATTAGCATAGCTGATGTCCGTTGTGGTATTCACATCAGTTCTATCCCTACTCGCAACGATGATAGCCGGCAGAATAACAACAGGACCACGGGCGAAGCAGTAGGACCAATGACGTCATGCAAAGCGCTGTTGACAAATTGCATGTTCCGGCCTGTATTAGAGGGGGCCATAGTATTTCTCGTGCGAAAGTTACTGACACATACATATATACACACATCGGCGATTATTATAATAGATGATTGTAGATTCGTGATTCGCAAAGCATTGTTGAGGAAGGGTTTCATAGCTTAGTGAATAATCATTTTCTCCCTCCAATTAGAGAAGCAACCGATCGACACGGGCGACGCTTCGGACCGGCGCGGCGTGATGTGATATTATTGTTGCTCCGAAGACGAATTCTCTCGATGCTTCCTGAAGGAATGAATCGTTGTCCCTCCTCCTCCCAACAGTTCGTGACCGAGAAGCGAGCGCCCTTACGGCCGCACTAAATAACTCCGAAGACGGAAATGTGTTTGCTGTGATTTAACGGCCCCCGCCTTGTCTGGTTTGTCCGTTTGCGCAACGAGAGGCGGAGGGGGGAGGGACAACTCCATTCGACTCTTTCGACCATTAACCCCAAGGTCGCTGCTTCGATATTCCCTCCCGCGGACTTCAGATGAGTGACGTCATGAATATGGTGCGAATTATTTTCTTTGGTTAATAAAAATAAATGCCTCACAATTCGTGAGAAACTAATCGAATATATCTAAATATGGGTAAAAATGATCTTAATGAGTAAAAAGTACTCGGGTACGGTCTCACAACAGGAGGAGTGCAACGAAATATATACAATTTGTAGTTGTACGGACGAAATACTACCAAATTTACGATCTGAAAGCATTTCATTCTGATTTTCTACACTCTCTGTTTTTATCCATGACATCATTTTTTGTTCTCGCTGTGTACTATATCCTTTTCGGCTTCAAGAAGTCATCTGTCTACTGTTTGTCATCTGAAGCCTACTGTTTTTGTGTTAAATCACACACACGTTTTCATCCAAGATGCCCTCCTTATTGCCTGGACTCTGCCGCATTCTACCGTCCGTTGCAAGGTTAGCTTTAATAATTCTTAGCGTTGGTCGTTTCAGGGAAAAAATAGAGCTTTCACTTGCGTGGCTCCTCGGCTTCACGTCTTTATGACTGTCACTGTTGTCACTTTGACTCCGAAAGTTTGTAGGACAGGAGGCTTAGTTAATAATTTTCATTGCACTTATATAAAATACCATCCATGAAGGATTACTGTTGAAGATTATTGTCACATTTTTGTCTATTTTAATGATATGACAACCTCACTTTAGCCTTAATATCTTCGTCGATGATTTTTTGTCTCATTGCGAGTCTTGTCGGAGTAAGTTATACTGAGATTGTCACTATTTTACCAACTGTTGTGAATTTCAGAGTCGAAATTACTGGGTATGAGCCCCGAATACTCGATATGTATTCGTTTTTTACGCGTTTTTCGCAAATATTTCCACGCTTATTTGTTTTCAAATCCAATAGAAACAGCGGTAAAGAAAACGCCCCAATGCTTTTTAAGGGATTAGGATGTGAACTACTCGGGACTCGAGAGATTTAACACCGGATTTAAGTGTCATGATGGTTCAAAGCGCATTGCAGTCGGGTCAGTTTGGTGGCTATTTTATAAAGTTTCTTTATGAAATAAAATCCTGGCTACTTCTTATAAATAATATAGAGGTCTTTTTCTGTAATATTCATGTAATAAATACTGAATTAGTTGTAAAAAATGAAAGCTTATGAAATGATTTTGTTACTGTTTTTGTTAATGTTCTACAACAGCTAATCATGTATGTATCCATCTAACTCATAATCACTGTTATCGGTGTTTTATCGTTTTGTCAATTCCCCTATTATTGTCATACTTTTCACAGGATTCTATAAATATTGGTTTGTGTACATTTCTACTTATGTATATTTTGTTAGCAGTTTTTCATGGATAACATGATATTAGCCCCAGTACAGGTGTATTCCTTAAGGGTTACCCAATTACTGTTTTTGTAATAATAGATTGAAATAAAAATTCTATTCTATTCTATAATGCTGGCTTTCCATCGCGAGGGCCCGGGTTTGAATCTCGCCAGTTTTGGGGAAGTTTTCAGTAGAAATATAATTCTAGAATACCAGAAATTCTGTGATAGAGCACGCTAAGTGAAACAGACAGTCTCTGTTGGATAGGATATAAAAAAAGGCGGACCTTTCGTTTGAAATTGGCAGATGCCAATGCGCCGGGTTCCCGTACATCCTTCCTCCATTCCCCCTCCTTTACCAGCCCACCCATCTATTCTTAACGGCGTAATGCCCACAGTTCTCCTTCGTCTCCACAAATAGCTAACCATCAAAAATCAGTAAAACCATTAGAAGCTCCCTCTTGAGAATATATTTTTGTAGCTTATGGTAGTTTGAGCGAAAAATCACTTCACCTAGAATTTGATGAATTTGACCTCATTTAAATATACAACTCTCATCTTTCCAATGACATCAAAATATTAAACCCTTGCCGAACTACTTTTCGAGCATATTGCCTGTAAGTATAAGCTGTTTTACATGGGATAGATTATGGCTGTGCGCTCCAGAGAGAGAATATTGAAGGAAATAGGAATTTATAACACCTAGGTTTCGTCAAAAAACTAACGGTGTATAGATTGAATGTTTTCTCAACTATTTATAAAAAATAATCTATTACTCACCACAGTAACTTTTACAGAATCGCAAAAAACCTGCTGTTTGAAGGGTTTTCAGACGCACGGCGGGTAAAAATGAGTCAAGTTAGAGACTTATGCAGCTTTATTTATTTAATTACTGAGATTTTTGGGCACATATAACTATATATTTGCACCATTAATATTACAATATTTTTTCGTACTTCTTACAGACGCTGAAATCAAAGAATAAAATTTGAATATGGTCTCCACTACGACTAGGGATGACTATCTCGCTCCTCAAACCACCTTAATTCTATATACCTAGCTCAGACTAAAGTGATGAAACAACAGAGGCACAGAGGCCTTTGAAATGATAAGTTTAAAAGTCTTTCTTCACGTAGAATCGCAACAGCACATAAATAACAAAGCATTAATGCATCAAAACAAGACTTCTTTTCCGTCTATTTCACCTTCTCATGCTCTTCCTCAATCCTCTCCCGGAATCAGTTATCTTACTCCCCTTACCACAAACCTTAGCAGCGGATCGCAGAATAAATTGAAGATGTAGGCACAATTTCTCCTGCATGTATTTCAGTTAAAACGAAAGCTTTTTTTTTTCATTAAGTCCAGCAGGCTGTTAATTCCCTTACTTTTGTATTAACCCGCTTTGCACAGAATTAATTTATGCTATACATATAAAATCTTTTATTGCGCATTGAAGGAAATTATTTTCAATGCGTAAATCACAAAATATTTATTATTTTGGCCTTAACGTTTTTTGTCATGCTAACTTTTTATCATTACCATATGGTAACTCTTGTCCAGTCCTGCAATAAATTTCTCTCTTCCACTTTCAAGAATACATTATATTGGAATATTCATTGATTTTAATTGCATGAAGAATGCTGTTATACTTGTTTATTATAATTTATGTATATATAAACTTGTTTATTATAATAAATATAATTTGAAATCGTACTTTTCAACAAGTCTTGGTGGTCATGCATGGCATGATAAAGTGAATCAATTTGATTTATAATTACAAAAATGTTCTAAAAATTCTGTTAATAATTATCTTTCAAAAATACAGCAAAAGATATCGGCGAACTTGAGAAAAACAAGTTTCTGACGTCTGTTTCAGAAAATATACATTTTGGCGTTTTTCCAGTTATTTACTTACATGGCTCTATCCTAGTTCAACCTCTACTCGGTCCACCACGTAATAAGCATAAAAATTAATGCTCTTGATGCGAAATTTATGTAAAAAAGTACCTATAGCGTTACCGCATGGCAACGCTAGTCCATGAGGAAGTTCGAGACTGTTTCCATGCCGTGAAAAGTTATGAATAGACAATAGTCACGTTGCTCTTGAAACTAAACACGTAAACTAGGCTGATCCATTGTTTTTCATTTCAAATCCTAACCTGAGGTCAGACATCTTTACGTCCGAAGTCGTCACCCGGGTCGCGATTTAAAATAAAACTGTGGAATCAGCAAGGTGTAATATTCCGTTTCAAAAATGAAAGATTCCACCAAGTTACGCCCGAGAGTATGGATTATAAGTACATAGTAACGTCAGGCATAGGAGAGAAAATACGGCGCTGCTCCCATTCCAAGAATCATTTCAGGATCCAAAAATCCAAATAGTTATCCATTATAATGAGTTCATCACGGAATAACCTCGCTCGCTTCTGTAGACGTCAGCAGATCCCCAAAATGCCCGTCCACTCCGACACATGCGTGGGTACTGCGCAATCGAAAACTGCGGTACTGAGTCGATAAAGTAGGAATTCCCACGGAAGGCCCTTTTAAGCCCGTTTTCACACGATACTAGATCCAGCACAAGGTCGAGGATACTCGCTATAGTATGATAGCTTTCCAGTACCGTATGATATGGAACCAGCATGCTGGCTAACAAGCATGATAGCTATCATGCTGGCTGGGCTACTTGATTCGTAATTGATGTGGTACTAGTTTGCTACTAGCTCCCAGTAGGACCTAGTAGCCGTCGACCAACCACGTTAGCTTTTTCAGTCGCAGAGCGGTCTTCACTTTTTTTAATCAGTGCCTCACTTTGTCGCTGGTGTTACGAACTATTTGGCGGTGATATCAATGTGCGGTGAAAATGTCTCGACAATCCCTGCTATTACTGCAGAAGCCGAAAGTCACCTTCTTTCATGGAAATCTTCCATTTTTTTTAACAGTTCGGAACAGTGGACGACAGTACCGCTTCATCGCAAGCACAAGTTCAATGATCGTGTTAAACCTTCCATCACGCTTTCTATCATACTTGGTTCCGTCCTCAACGTCATGTACCATCTAGCATGCAAGGTCTTGTACTAGAACAAGTATAGTGTGAAACGGGTCTTACGTGGACCTTTTGCGGGACCGACAACCTCTCCTCCAATTATTATCCACCCCTGGAAAGGAGAAAGAGCAGGATGAGGTGGGAGCTGTTGATAGTCGTAATTTCGTTCAAGGCCGAGTCCAGACGGCCGTCGGATGAATCTCCTGCAACCGTAGATCGTCCATAAGTCACGTATGCATGCTCACGAATGCGGCTTGTATCGATACAAGAATCAAATACACATAGGTATGCATTTGTAATGAAATTATCAGAAATGGATAGTCATTATTGCGCGTAACTCTTGGCTTCCTTATGCCGGTGGATGGTAACTGAATATAAAAAGGAGGCAATTACACACTAGTAAAGCAACCTCTACAATGAATGTAAAAATCATTTGTATTTTTTAGACAAGAGAGGCATTTAAGCATATGGATTCCATTGAACGATATATAGTCAGAATTAAAAACATATTGCATGAAAATAGAATACTATTAGGTAAAATGAGATGCTAAACTTCCTTCGAATAAGAAGAAAGCAAGGAATTTTAAGACTGCTATAGAGATAAATTAGACTCCTGGTTACGTCTTTGACACCGTGAAGGTAATGATGCTCACGTATTGGTATATATTTGGTCACTGTTACAAAACCAGGAAAATTAATTACTGAGTGTATACGCCTTCATACCTTTAATTCCCTTAGACTTATGCGTATTTTACTTTCCATTTTAACATTCGAGAGTGTAATGGGGCCAAGGTTATTTCCAAAATAGAATTAACATTCCTTTTTCTTCTTTTTTCAAAGAAAATATATCAAGGAAATACACTTTTGTAAAACTTACATAATAAATCTTACGCTAAAGTGAAATCAACTCAAATTTTATATAATAAAAAAAGGGTTTAACGGGAGCTTACAAAGGAGGTTAAGGAGCCGATATGACAACTTAATGTCCTCATAAATATCATAATCAAGTCAAACCTCCCTCATTTGTTCATCAACTAAAAACACTGAAGTGTGCAATATTATAAACGTAGCAGAAGTAAAACTCGTTCGATACCATACATTACATAAAACTAAATTTTCCCAATTATTTTTGGCAAAAAATGAATTAAATTAATATTTGAAATCACATACTTTTTAAAATAAGGAATAATAACTAAAATAAAACCTGTTAGCTTTCATTACTAAGTAATCATTTCTTCGTCATCATTGGGTCTATTTAACATCGTATAACAGTTTCTAAACCTTACACAAGTTGAAGCTGGAAATCTTTGACCTTATGTGAATAAGATTTCCAGACTTAAATAATTTTGGGTGGTATTTTGGTTGTGCAATTCTTTCCCAACTAATATTCTAGCTAATGAGACGGAACACATTCACCTTCAACTAATAGGTTTAGCATAATGCAAGACAAAAGACTAGCGTCGTGCAACTCATGTTACATGCCCTTGAGGCAACTAGAACAGTAAGTAGTATTAGGTAGTGCCTTGCATATGTCGTCGGATGAGTGTTGTACATTCGCCCCTTTCTGTCATCCATCGTCCTGGTCAGCGACCTTGCACCCAGGGCATCGAAGGACACCACCAAACACAGACACCATGTAATCACTTCCATCTCTTCGACCTCCCCATTATATTCCCCATTCTACTCCCCCCCCCCCCCACACCGTCCCTCCCCGCCCCCGTGTCGCAGCATATGCCCCCGAGGGGCAAGGATGGATGGAGTGAGAGAGAGAGATATCGTGGATCACCTCCTCCAACCCTCCCCCCTCCCTAATGACTACCTTCGGATCCGTCCGAGGTTAAATGTCATACACGTAGGCACTCTTGTGCTTCCCCCTCTCCCCCCCCCCCCCCTGCCCCATAACCCATAGGGATACCTGGAATTCCTGTCGTAATCACCCCCAAAAGAGTGGGAGGGGGATGGTACTGGGGAAGGGTGGAAGGAGGAGGGGGGGGGAAGGGGTTAGTTGTGGGGTGGACGAGCGGGTGGAGGAGACGAATCCGAAGGTCCCTCCGAGGATATAGGATGCATGCCGCTGAGGATCGACAGAAAATAGGAAACCGGCTCATTTGGCAGTACAGTTCACCCAATCACTTCGCCCCACCCAAATCCTCCTGCACACCGATACACGGCCTATACTTAAGTAGCAATTCCGAATCGATAATTTCAACTCGATTCCCAGATTTCTTGAATCGATACTTCAATTCCTCCTGATTCCGTAGACGGTTCTTTCCGCCAAAGTAGAGTACTCTCGGTTCAGCCTGATGGTCTGGGGCCGTTCGCTAATATTCCGCCACGTCGATACCAATTAATCAAATTCGAGGAAAAATGAATTTCAAGTATCAAAGGTCACGAGTGAATTAAAAGGTTATTTTAATTTTTATTGCATTAGCTACTCAACGTTTCAAAACTTTGGAACCACTTCGTTGATACCAGTCGTTTTATTAAGTAAAGTCACTACTACCATGGAATTAAGCAAAACATTGACATGAAGATTCATCGTAGAAGCATTGCTTTGTTCGATAATATTTTACATTTTACGATTCTTACTTTTAGAGAGAAAACAGCATCTTAATTGTGACATTACGTAACTCACCACCTACGACAATAGGGCCGATACGGGCCCAGTCACTGGCAAATATGAAAAATAGAATGTATTTTGAATATATTCGAACATGATATCTTTATTACCATCCGTTAAGTTTAAGGTGCTGGGAAACTGTTAAGGAGAGCTCGGAAGGGGTATTCACGATGAATTTTGGAAACTGGTTCATGGAGATCTTTTTCTTTTTGTTTTGCCACGGCGACGAAAACCGGAAAGTAACACCGGCGATAATAAATCAACATACCGCACCAGTGCCAGTAACCTGTTTCATATACTTCGAAGTTTCAAATGGATATCATAAAGATATCGGAAACAGCGATTTTTGAGGGAGCATTTTTTGGGAAATGAGGAGTGTTATCTATTTTTAGCATCTAACGCCGGCTCTTAACCATTGCTCACATTAAGAAAATAAGTTGGTCAGGTATCAATCTAGAAGTGTTGCAGTGTTAAGAACAAAAGCACCGATTTTGAGCATATATATCAAATCACGGATATGTATTCATGGGAACAGAGAGCTGACTTGCAGAAGATATAAGCGATGTGTCGAGTTTTTCCCCCGGAATATAAAATCTATAGACTTGATCGACCTAACAGGACCATGTATGACGCAAGCATCCATTTAACTCCGCTGGGTTACATACTAATACAGTGTGATGGGATGATTAAAAAATTACGCTCCATTAAGTTGAAATAAGTCCCCATGTCCCTAAGAGATACCTTCAAGTGTGCTCAAGGACTTAGCTCCAAACATCGCACCATTTAGAGAAACAATATTTAAGAATTTATCTAAATTTAGAGTACCGCAAGAATAGAAAACAACCAAAGTCAATCCAATACACTATTTTTCTAACTGACTGCAAACAAAAAGTAGTAGATAGTCGACGGTGTTAATTCCAACACGACAAGAGTGACATTCCGTGTTCCACAAGGAAGTTTGATCGCCCCCCTCTATTTCCACATATATAAAAACGACATTAACTCTAGAACAAGTAACAACATTAGATTGTTTGCAGAAGATTCTGTCATCTACCGAGAAATTGCCACACATTCTGACTTTTAAGCTCCCGCATTGGATCTCAACAGCGTTAACTCGTGGTGTGTTGAGTGGGGGCTCAAACTTAACTTAAATAAATGTACTGCAGTACACTCCTTACGAAATAAATCACACCAACTCTATATCCATAAAGTGTCAATGTAAGTATAAATTAGTCAAATGAAGTCAATTACTTGGGAATCACCTTCACTTCCGACCACGCTTCCGACCTAAGGTAGGGCGAAAACAAACAAAACATTTGCGGCGTTGCAAAGGAAGTTCCGCCGCGACTGTGTGAGTCAAAACAAATACCAAATTCCACATTTTTTATATGTTGTCCAAAAAAATCCTGCTTTCACTGATGCAATGCGTAACCTATAGAAACCCAAAAGTAAAGTAGAAAAAATGCAGATTATTCCACGAATGTATTTTTAATGAGCACTTTTTCCAGCCATAGGAGCCGACTGCAGCGCCATTTCCTACGAGTTACCGGATTTTGACTTCAATTACGGCATTAATTCTTCAATAACTAGAAAAATAAGGTGGTAAGATGCCTTTATTTTATTTTTATTCAATTTCTCTGGATTATTTCCTTCTTAGAGACAGTTTTCCACGAAAATGGCATTTGTATTATATGGAAAAATACTATTTTCCTCGTGTTTCTCTCATTCCCCCATTGAACACCATGTAATTTCAATTTCAATTAGAAAGTAGTATAGCGTGGAAAGCTATTATTTTATTGTTCATATCAGATAGAGGACAACATTTTCTACAAGTAGACAGAATATGAATAAAATGACATTTAAGTCATTTTACGGTGGAACCACCTTAGAGAGACAGATTTCTGAAGCGAGTAATAGGAAGGTTCGGCGATGCAGAAGTAAAACACAGCTGCTTCTTAGCTCTCGTTAGGCCATATATCAAATGCGCCGCAAGAATTTGGAACACTGAACAGAAAGGTTTGATTCGCGAAGCAAACAAAAGACAAATGAAAGCCGTACGCTCTCTTACAAGCCACTACGAATGAACAAAAAGAGTATCTCAGCTGATGGAGGGATTAGGTAGGGAACCTTAATAGACTCGGAGGCTACCACGCTAGGCTTAGATTATTTATAAAAAAAACTTCGATCAGGTGAGTTCCAGTACGACACGGAGGTTATTATTTCAATCCCGCGTTTTAATCTCTATAACTTATAGGAGTGACAAATTAGAAGATAGATTCATTGACGAACAGATAAATTAAATGTACGAAATTCCTTCTTTCCCCCCACCACCATTAGTGATTTTACAAAAAAAGCGTGAAACTAACTTAAGACACAACGTTAACATACGATTCACATCCATTCTATCTCCTATCTCCTTTTCCCTATTCCCTCCCCTTCCACGACTGGTGTCCTAACACTCCCTGCCACACGCATCTGCGTCGACTGACAGTTGAAGGGGTGACGTCAAAGGGGTGACAGTTTGTAGATGCATACAATTTGTTTGGACGAAAAGACGTTAATTTAACCATAATTTCTAATCGATACAATATCTTAGGCACCATCTATTTTAAGTGTAGATTTCCTCTGGTGTGACCTGCATCACATAATTGGCATTTGTAACACTCGCTAAGAACCTACAGGACTCGTAATTGGATCAGACAGCATACTCGTTGGATAGCCGTAGATGTTTTCTCCAAGATGGTGGTCGACAAAGCACCCTCCTTAAAAGATTCGAAATTTTTTTTCACGCTAAACATTGGAACTTTTTATTTTATTACTTTAAAAAAATATCGGCATAGCGAGCAGAACAACGAGAAAGTAAATTTCGCGAAAATGAATTGATGTTTGGCGAAGGTATTCAAACCCTGAAACGAGCTACAATAGTACCAGTTGGTAAAATTTATTTTGGAAACTATGTTGATGAGACCATATTCTGGGAGTTTCAAGGACGAGAAGTTGATTGGTCTGAACTTCAGGAAAATTGATTTTCTGACCGAGTTTTTTTAAACATTCCACGATTTTATTTCGATCGCTAAGGACTGCGATCCAGCTCAATTCAGGGGAAGCAATTTTTTTCAGTGAATCCATTCGGTAGAAGAAAGCGTTTCGTTGAATCACCACTGAACAGTCGATTCCTGTCCTTCCGCAGACATAAGATCGAAGGTACCATCACCAGGTCAAGCCTTGCCACATCTAAAACCATTCGCCTAAATCTGTATTTCACGCTGAAAGCTACTGCAGCACGTATGGCAGGGTTAATTGCTAATCAGGAACACAATAGGTATCTACGTCACATGCAAAGTACAAAGGTACAAGATAAATTGAGGTTGTATATTTGCTATTTTTTTTAACGCTGCGGATTTTAAAATTTCGTCATAGCTATAAAAAAAATTCAAATGTTTCACATAAAGAGTTTATTTCCCAAACGTTTATCAAATTTCATTTGGCAATTTTCCAAAGAGATGAGCAGATCACATTTTGTTTCAGGATACCATAATGCATGAGGGAAAAGGGGCGAGAAACTATAAACCACAAGTCGCAAGTAATTGCCATAAGAAAGCCAAAGCAAGTTGTTTCTCATCAATTAGCCCGAACTTTGTACAGAATACGCATCGAGTTCATCAGAGAAATATTTAATTTAGAAATTAATAATCGTTTTTCAAAGATCCACCGGATTTGTATAAAACGCTATGAGGAAATAAAAGTGTAACTTTTATACGAGCTATAAAGGTACTCCATTCATTCGCCGAGCAAGCAAGCGATACTGAGGCTTTTATTAATGTACTATGAACCCGAGAAAGCCGAAGTTAGATTAATAGAATCTTAGTATATCGGTAGATTCAACATCTGAAAAAAATAAATGAGGAAAGTGACCAAATGAAGATCAAATCCCCCTTTTTCCCGAACTATTCCAGATGCCAGAACAGAGCCCGATCAATCAAATGCAACATAAATATTTCTACATCTACAGCTTTTTTCCACTCACCAATTCGTAAATGATGTCCGGTGTCCCAACACTCCTGCGCGCCACACTCCAATATCGCTCAGCAGAGGTGGCGACTGCAGTGCCTCTGGCGGACCGTGAGAAAAGGGAAGTCGGGAGGTCATGAAATAATGATTTTTTTCTTAGAAAACAAAGACAAGAGGGGCAACGGAAATAGCAGTATGTCTAAATTATTTCCCTTCACAATGGCGCGTGGCGGGGGGTGTAAGGACACCAGCTATGGAAAAGGGAGGGAGAGAGAGGGAAAAGGATTCGGAAGAGTGAAAGTAAACCACGTAGGAGGAATATGTCACTTTTTCGATCTGCTTCGGTTGTATTCACTATTGGTGCGTGGACAGAAGAAATCGTTGCTCCAATCAATTCGGCAATCAGTATATCTCCCCCTATTCTGGTCGCTTCTATCATCCCTAGATAGAGTGTGGGGTTGCAATAATACCCTACGTGTCACCTTGACACTCATGTGATCTGAAAATGTTTTTTTTTAACTCAGCCAAGCGGGTAGCTTCCGGGTCTCTACGGCTCCAAACCTGGTCTTTTCATCAGCTGTGTCACTCTCTTTGTCTCTCTGTTTGCTCACAGCAGTTTGTTAACACTCTCTGATTGCACGTAGCAGATGTGGAAAGGGCAGCGGGAACGAGGATAAGAAAGAGGCCCATCTGGGGATGGAAAGGAATTAGTTTGGCATTTGTGAGGGCGAGCTATAGTGCTAGCCTCTCTAACCATAACTCATCCACTCGGTTATATTCTAAATGTTGTTTCAAACAAAAAAACAGGCGTAAGTAAGGCGTAATCCGACGCTTCTATCGACATTCGTATCGATGGAATTGTTTTAACGCCGACTAGGGTTAGTCTCGGCAGCTTCATTCCGGACATAGTTTTAAGTGTGGCTTCTTGGGTTAAAATTTTACTTGATGAGTGTTGTTATTGATCACTCTTTTATATCAAATGTTTTATGGAGAATTGGTCGTTAAAAAATCACTTTTCTTCTCTCGCCAACGTTTCAAAACTATATTGTTTTTTTAAATGACCAATTCTCCATAAAACATTAAATATAAGTTAAAATTTTAATATGTGAATAAGCCTAATACCAACATTTACTCGTATTCGAATACTCGCTTAAACCAGGACTGAGTAAAGTCTCCTAAACCAGGGTTCAAGGGCTCAAACCCAATGAATATGGATGTTGAGGTTCGAATCTCACTGGGATTTGTTATTAATCGCTTAGGGCAGATTTGTTAGTGCCACTCGGATTTTTGCCAATTTCCCGAAACTGACGCTGAGCTAAAGGGAGCTAACATATATTTTTAGAAATTAGGAGAAGAGAGGAAACAGACGGTTGACATAAACAGTACTGTAAATTAAAGATCGTTCAAATCATTTTGCGTTGTAATTATGAATTTGGCCTATAACGCAAGAGTAAAATATTCAACCTGAAGTTTTCAGACATCTCAAGAAATTATTGAGGTATTTTCCTCAACACTGGGGGAGTCCTGAAACCTTGAAAATCTCTCCGTTTAATTTTAACAGCGTAAAAAGCACTGCTTCTAATGATAAAGTCCTGATATTTATTTCTTCCCTTAGTTAGGGATTCCGCACCATCCCGATATCCAAGACGCAATCGTAACGTTAAATTAGTCGATTCAATCTTCATGAAACCCTCTCTGACAGTATTATACGCTAGTTGAAGTTATCAATATAAACGTTAAGGGCATTGCTTTAAAATTTGCAACGTAAAAAACATAATGTAACTCAGAATGTAACCAGAGCCAGTCTCTTCAGAAATGTGGATTTTTATTTTTTTTGGGGGAGTAAATCCCCAACGCCACCCATTTCGTGCCATGTTTTATGTCTGGGAAATGTCAACTACTACGACTAAAACCAATTATTAACTCTCTAATCCAACAATTATATCCCGGCAGTTATCAACTAGCACTCACAGTTTACAACAGGTTTATGCGGTGGAAATGTCGCGATATACTTCACTCACCTGTACTCTTGGCTTGTCCCGCCTCGATTTGCTTTCAATCCTCTCCAAATAACAGCCACGCTGAATCCACACGTAAACATCAGACACACCACAAATTATCCGTAAACCACCAAGAGCGCCACACTTGGCGGAACTGCCAATTAAAACAAGAGAGAGTCGATTGCGCTCTCTGAGCCTCAAATGGGTCTTCAAGTGAACATAAAATAATAATCGGCGAAAGCAAAGGCTTGCGCGTTGAAACAAGGGAAGTGAAAAACACGGGTTTTGAAAAAATAACCCACTTTTCTTTTTGTTTTATTGTATATTGTGTGGGGTTTATTGAAATTTTTCGGTTTTGTTGTATTTTTCTAGGATTTTGGTACGGTTTAACATTTTATAGCCTTTGGTACTCATACATAATATTTTGGATTTTTATTATATTCTATATTTAATGCATTTGTGCACCTAGTTTTTAGTTTTATAATGCATGAAGGATTGTTGCTCACTTTTTTGTTCACTGCTTATGATAACTGCACTTGATGTAATATTCTCTCTGCAATTCAGTTTAATATTCAATTTAAAGTTTAATACCTAATGCCTTTTATCACATTGTTTCTTTGTTAGTTTTATAATGCCTAAAAAGTTGTTGATCACGTTTGTGTAGACTGATTTAGCTAAGAATGCTACAGTTGGAGTGAGATCAAGTGACGTGCAGAAACTGTTCTTTAGCTATATCTTGTCTTGCTTTAAATATTCAGAAGCACTCAGGCCCAAATTATAATCGCTGTATCATTCCTGAGGAAAAGAGTTCGTATGAAAGGATACGCAACTAGCATAGCAGTGATATTTCTGAGTGCGTTATCTTTTGTCGTAATAGAATGGCATATTTCTGAGAATTACTTGTAATATCACCGGGTGAAATACACCTTCACCGAGGAGGAGGCAAATTTATTGCAGAGGTTGCTTTAAACGTATTTATCGATATATTTTTGCCACTTAAAAGTTGTTTCCAACGCACTTCCTTCACTACTAAAGCTGGTACAGAAGCCAACCAACTGAAAACTCCAACCAATTACTCCCTTGCTATCAAATGGCATGCAGGGGGAATCGGCAGCTATTGAGCTTTCTAAAATCGATACCAGTACCTTATTTTCAAACAAAATAAAGTGTCCTGCCGGTGACCTGTCAATCTCAGGGCCGACTGATTTACAATACCAATTAAAACTGACCTAAGATAGCGATTTTTAGACGGCTATTCGCAGGTATTTCATAAGTGACAAATAGAACTTTCATTTCGCATAATTCTCGGAGTGAATAAGTGACCGATTGTCTTCCTTTATTTGGTGGAAAACTTGCTCTTAGTTCCTGCCATATCTTACCCCGGCCTGCAAACCTGTTTTTGTTTGAGCAATCTAGTTATAATGTAAAAATACAATATAAATACGTACAATGCTACACATTTCAGAGAAAAAATACCTGTCAGTCAATACGGAGTCAGGACTTTGAACCTGTTTGTAAATTAATAAAGCTTTACTTTTAAAAAAACTACCCAAAAAGGCTTTAAGTACGAAATTGCCTCGTTTGAAGGGAGCGAAATAGAGAGAATTTTAACTGAATGTGCATTGCTGAAGATGTTAATACAAGATTATTAAAAATTCTTTTGATGTGATAATGAACCTTTTAACTAAATAGGTCCATTAAAAAAGGTTTAAACACCATGACAATAGGTTTGAGAAAAATTATCGGCAAAAAATATGCCTATCATTGTGTAATCGAATGAATTAATGATTATAATTTCCAATGGAGCACATAAAGGTTTCGATGATTTAGTATATACTTAGCACACCCAATAACTATCGATCTAAACTTACGAAAATCAACCTACAACAAATTAAACAGTTTTCGGTAAATTGTGATTCCAGAAATTCCTCTCACCATTGTCATTCCCCGTTGTAAAACTTTAGACGTTGAATCAAAGAAACAGTATCTTAGCTTGCGTACTCATAGTATACTTATTTCATATAACGTTTCGGACAGATCTGGCGGAATAATCTGAATATACAGTGACTAAGGCATATTGATACTAAATAATAAAATGAAGTCGTTCCATTAATTTATTTAAAGAAGTTATTGGTGGCGGCCGATACTTTGTGGAATTCCATTATAGGAAAAGGATAAATTACTTTGCACTTATTCCACTGAAGAGTATTATTTATTGAGCCAACATGTTTCACTGCACTGCAGCATCATCAGGACTGCTTACAAGATAGATAACCCTCAATATATAGTCACATGGGGGAGGGAGAGGGGAATGGTAATGAGGGTGGGGGTGGAGGAAAAGGCGTTGTATGACCCTTGGGTGTGCAGGTGGGAAGGAGAGGGCTGGAGGAGGGGGTGAGGGAAGGGGTGGAGGTTTTGGGCTGAGCGTGGGTCTGAGGAGAGGAGGGGGCGGGGGAGAGGATGACTGACCGAAGGTGATGGGAGGGTTTGTTTGGGATTAACTGCGGGAGGTCGAGGAGTGGGGAATGGAAGGGAAAAACGTGGTCATTAGTGATGCGTTCTTTTCTCCTCACGGCCGATATTATGTACAATTGTTCCAAAATATCCATTCTGGTCCCCTTGCTCTCCTTATGCGTCATTTCCGGGATGAAGTCAGCCTGATGTCCTTCAGCCAAGAGGTGAGCCGCGAACTGTGACTTCCCCTCCTTCTTCTCGTAGTCCTTCTTGTGCTCGGCTGCTCGGGTCCTCAGGCTTCTCCCAGTCTGCCCAAAATATGATGCCTTGCAATCGGCGCACTCTAGCCTGTAAATGCCACTTTGGTCCATTGTGTTTATGGAGTCTTTCACTTTCGGGAGTAAGTATTTAAGGTTTGTTGCGTTGTGGAAGGCTGGTTTGATGCCAAGGTGTTTCAGATATTTGCCTAATCTTAGTGAAATATTCCCAATGTAATTTATTTTACGCCAGCGTTGGGCTTTCTCTGGTTCAACTGAATAAATTTGTCTGATGGCTGTTACTTTTTGCTTTTTAGCTTCTATTTTATTAATTATTGCCTCCGGGAAACCGTTTGCTACGGCTATTGATTTTATAATGCGTATCTCTTTGCCGTATTCTTCCTCGGTGAGGGGGATGTTAACGGCCCTGTGGATCATGCTGTGGAAGGCCGCTAGCTTCTGACATGGGGGATGTTTGGAGGTGGCGTGGATAACATGATCAGTACATGTTGGTTTCCGATAGATACCGAACATGTGTTTGCCATCCTGAATGGATATGGTTAAATCAAGAAAATTTAATGTGTCATTGACTTGGAGCTCAACTGTAAATTTTATGTTTCCGTGTCGAGAATTTAATATTTTCAAAAAATTATTCACTTGGCGTTTCGTTCCTGTCCATAGGCACAAAATGTCATCCACGTAACGGAACCAATAGTGAACTTTCTTCAAGAGTGAGTGGTTGACTTTAAATAATTCTTTTTCGAAATTGTCCAAGAAGATTTCTGCTAATAGAGGTGATAGGGGGGAACCCCAGAGGGGATAGGGGGGAATAGAGGGGATAGGGGGGAAGAGGTGATAGGGGGGAAATTTATTTAAAGATTCATAACGTAGGGAATTCTGAAACTAATCAAACCAAATCTTACTATATTGTCCTAAATAGACAGGAGTATCCTACAAAAACTCAAATTGAAGGCCATGCAATTAGGATTATTGCAGTAAGGATTGCATGAAATTATTGACCTCACATAGGCAGAGCGTATTGCATTATTCTTCAAGAAAAATAAGATTTTTGAAGGTTCTAAAAAGATCTCGAATGGTTATTTCAACCGTGTGTTGTATGACTGGCCGACAGCATACCGAGAGAGCAAAGTGTAGTAACTTGTACTTGATGAGAGTTGTTATTGACCACTCTTTTATATTACATTTTTTATGGAGAATTGGTCATTTAAAAAATAAATCACTTTTCTTCTCTATCTAACGTTTCAAAACTTTATTGTTTCATCTTCAGGGCTTGAGGTGGAACACTTAGATAACCAATTCAGACAGTTTTTATGTTTCCTCTAAAGTTTTGAAACGTTGGCGAGATAAGAAAAGTGATTTATTTTTTAAATGACAAATTCTCCATAAAACATTTAAAATAAGTAATTTGTATCCCTTCTCTCAACAATGTGTAAATGTTGAACAAACTTCCCGGCGGAAAGCGGAACCTGGCCGCTGGATGGTGAGAACTGGGAACTCAGCCCAGCGCTGCTATATTTGCGTCTACGGACCTAGGTCTGCCGTTGTGTGCATCGACGTGCAATAACCAGTGGTGTCCTATTAGGGACCCTAGGCCAGGCCTACGACAGCGTCGGGAGCAGCCTAGAGGATCCTAAGGTGTACGAGCCGAAGTTGTCTCGGCACCTTATCCCCAGACCGTGAGCCATTCTCCCCGAACTGGAGCAGCCAGAGAAAAACAATCGACTGGTGAAATACGGTCACTGATACGGATTCAGATTCGTAATTTGATAGAAATGAAAATAATGCTATGGTGTGTGATGTGCTATATTGTTTTGGGCCAAATAATGCTTGACTTATATCCATGACTTATATGAAGCTCGTCATAGAAGAGTTAGATTTAGGAATTATCCAGGCTAGTTGGAGAGGGAAAACAATGATAGGATAGTAAGGCCCATGCCAAAATTTGTATTTAAACATGTGAAAGTTAAAAAAGAAACATGTGATAGATAAATTTATTGTGAATAGTTGCGTATTGCGAAATAAATAAGACTAAATAATAAAAGCTATTGTACATTTTGGAATATACATATCCACTAAGAATTCAGTATTATTTACTCAAAGACGCTGTTTAAAAGTACAAACAATTTCCTTGATTTTTTAATCAAATTTTGAAAATAAATTTACGAAAGCAGATGTATTTACAAACTTACATTTTATGCATCCAATTTATTTTTAACTTTACGATTGGAATATTATCGCAATCGTGAGGTGTAAGGTGGAAAGAGTAGCGCGGATTACCCGCAAACAGTATTGTTAAGTAAGCAATAAATTTGTGCAGATTGGAAACCTAAAGTTTATAATTCTGAAATGGTTGTTAGGAGAACGCCTGTTCAATTTGAATGCTGAAAGTTTTGTTGATTGATATAACATGGTTTTATGAAGCACGTTAATTAAGAAGAATATTATTAAATATTTGTTCCTAATTCAAAATAGTTCATTTTCATTATCTCCGGCAGATCCTTAAAAAAGAACATTTTTAAATCAACATGGTAGCCGAAGTCCGTGGTTAAGAAGAGATAATAGTAAATTATGAAAGGTTATTTCAAGAAGAGATCAGTGAGAAGAGTTTTAAGGAAGCTTGAAAAAATTAGAGTATTGAGAAGAGTTCAAGAAATAATAGTTAAAATGGCTGAAGAAATAAAAATTCCCGTTTTTGATGGAAAAGACTATGAATGCTGGAATAAAAAATCACAATGTTTTCAAAAATGAAGAATTGTGAGAAACTAGGGACGAAAATAATAGCAACGTCAGACAAAGAAGGGGAATGGAATGACAAAGACTTGAAAGCAATGAATGTGATATATATAGCGGAATTTCGAATGACCTGTTGTAGTTCGTTAATGACAAAGAAACGGCACATGAAATAATGAAAATGTTTGACGAAATAAAGTTTAAAGAATCAACTGCACTTCAAATATGTGTAATAAATAAATTAGAAAGACTAAGATTGAAAGATCTTTAAGAAACTGGTACATTTTTCAATGAATTTGAAAAATTAATATATGAATTGAAAAGTGCTGGTGCTAAGGTAACTGAAGAAGAAAAAAATTAACCAAACGATAAAGATGCTTCAAAGTTCGTTAATCTCGGGTTACCATAGGTCGATCATAAAAAGAGGACACTTCCTATAAAAAAGAGGACATTTTTTATTTTGTAATTTATTCCACCATCATTTTAATCATAATCATCATTTAATGCATGTATCTCATCATCTGTCTTTTCTTACCTTTGTGCCATATGAATATTTGGAGGATGAAGAAATCTCTGTTAGCAGTTTCGGTTTCCTAGCAAGTATTCATAACGGCTAAAGCAGCCGAAGTGCTTAAAATTGTACTGCACACACACACACACGCACTACACCTTTCATGCTTTCAATTTTTAAATCTGTTCCTGTCTTTGGTCCACTGTGTGATACTTCATAGAGAGAAAACGCGTTCTGTATTAGCATTATGACTTGGAATGGAAAAAATTAATTCAGCAATGTTTATCAGTTCATACTTGTGCACATCATTAGAGGAGTGATTGAAATATGCACACCACACTTTTTGTAGGCTGGTGGTTAGTTTTCTTTTCTTTTGTTTTCTTTTATAGTTGTTTAAACAAGTTTTGAAACTACAAAATTGATCAAAGCACTTGGTGTCGTTTAGTCTTACATTTGTTTTTTTCATTAAGATGTGTGACGCAGTTTTCAACATCCTCCCATTTCAAAGTTTTGGAAAATTGCATCCATCTGAATGGTTCGAACTGTTGATATTGAGCCAAACACTTCTTGGAATACTCAATAGCAGTTATCTACCCAACTGTCATCTCCACACACTCATAGCTATCACAAGCCCCTGTGAGTAACACTCCCCTCTTTTTTGTATAGTCATTTACTTTATTTCTAAGGACTTATAATTCTTCTTCTATCTTCCCTCTAGAGTCTATATAGTGTAATCCAAATAAGAAACTGTTTCAGCGACAGAATTTGGTTTTTTATCTAAGTTTAATTTCTTATCGTTGAAAACTGACATCGACGAGTGAACCAACTCTTATTTTGAATTTAATCATGCCCGCCGCAAATAAGGCGACGAAATACGATGAAATTGCCACGAGAAAAAAATAGGAATCGAACCCCGGACCTTTGGCTTGCCGGACCTCTACGCTACCCAGACTTCCTAATTCCCGTGGCAATTTAGGAGGATGCAAGGGAACTAGATGCTGTTCACCAAAGTGACTTCTTTGAAGTCCTCTGCCCTCTCTGGTGTTGCCATCTTTGATGAGCCGCAAGGACTTAACACAGTGTTTCTAAACGAGAATTTTTTCTCTGAGCCAAAAAAGAGGACATTTCTTAATTTTTCATAAAATCCGCCCGGACATTATTTTGCCTGAAAAAGTGGAAATGTTCGGGAAAAAGAGGATGCATGGTAACCCTACGGGTTTAGCGACATCGGGGACTTAGTTGATGTGTTAAAAGAAGATGATCAGACTGTTGAGTACGTTAAAAGTAATATTAAAATGATTGAAATGATAGATACGGGTGAAACTGGTAAAAACAGTTCAAGTGTATTCAAAACTGCAAGTAAAAAAGACATGTTTAAAATGTGGCAAATATGGACATTTCAAAGCTATGAAGCAAGGCGACAATTCTTGGAAATCCCGGGGTGGCCTACAGCAGCAAGGAGGCGGAAGCCAATAATATTGGCAGTATCAGCAGCAGCGAGGCGGACACCAACACCATTGCCAATGACGGGGCAACATTAGCAGTCGAGCTAGCCAACATCTTTGAGGTGGCGGTTGGCAGGAAAATCAACATGGTCAACGAAATGAAAACGGTAATGCAAACAGCTTTTGTGCTGAACTTGAGATTAAACCAGAAACGCATGAATCATTTGTTGAAGTCAATAATTGTGTCGGTAGAGTAGAATGATTATTATATAGTGGTTGTTCTGACCACATCGTTAATAATGATGAATATTTCTATGAATCTATAGTTCTTAAAACACCGTCAAATTTCAAAGTTGCTCATGATCGTGTATTAAAAGCTACATAAGTAGGAAGTATTATACATAAATTCAATATTTATGAATATGTGAAAATCTAATATGTTACGTAAAGAAAATCTAATATGTTATGTAAAGAAAATCTAATATTTTACGGAAAAGTTAGTAAGAAAAGTATAACTGTATCTACGGGTAATATTTCTAAAATATATAGCATAAATGGTAATGTAATTGCGTTAGCAATTAAAAATTATTATGTATATCGTATGACGTATGAAATTAGAAAAACCGAAGTATATGTAACAGCAAAGAGTAATATGTCAGAAAAAGAAAAATGTCATCGTACATTGGGTCATGTCAATTTAAATTATTTGAAAACTATATATAATAAACAAGTATTAGGCGGTCTACCTAAAGAGTTAGAGTCTGATTACTTTAAATGCGGCATATGTTTAGAAAATAAAATGCATAATTTATCATTTAAGAATGAAAGGACTAGAGGTAAGGAAATTCTAGAAATTTTTCATACCTATACGAATGGACCACATTGTACATATAGTTTAAATGGAGAGAAATATTTTTTACCGTTCATTGATGATTTTAGTAAAGCGGCTTAGGTGCATTTTATTAAGTTTAGTAGCTAAGTGTATAATGTCTTTGTCAAATACGTAAATTTAATTGAAAATAAGACTGGAAAGAAAGATAAGGAAACTACGATACGAGAATGTTAAAGAATACATGAATAATGAAATTTATAGGTTTGTGAGCGAAAAGGGAATTTATGTTGAACCCTATCTACCGTCTGTTTATGAATTAAATGGATCAGCCGAGAAAACGTCGTACTATAATAAATACTGTGGACATACACAAAGTTTTTCACTTTTCATTTATCATTGCAATATGTTCCACAACATCTCGCCGAACACCGTTGAATACATCTGTAACGCCAGTACGGCACACCAGGCGAAGTTATTTTCCAAGTTGTTCGTCAAGTTCCGGATAGCGGGATTGAATATTTTTTTCAACGCCCAATGCCTATCCTTTGGAGTTACGCCCAGATATGTCAACATTAGATGCCGCTTGGAGTCACCTGCGGCTAAGCAAGCAGTGAAAGTAGCCAAGAAAGTGAGGATCCAGCAGGAGTTGAAGATCTGGTACGGGAGACGAGACGCTTTATCTCATTACCTGTACGTCCTACACTCAGAATTGGCCACCAGTCTACATCCAGTGCAATTTTCTACGCTTGATGACAACGTCAGACAACGTTCCAGCAACATCACCCAGAAGAAGACGGACACCATCAACCGCAAGCTGAGCCGCCTCATCCAGGACCGAAAGCCATCCATCCCGTTCACCGGTGCGGTCTTGCCAACGAAAACCACCTTCCAGTTTCATCCCAGAACCATCAACCTTTCTTCGCATAAGTTCTCACCACAGGAACAAGAAATACTTGACAAAGGTCTGAAGTTTTCCCCCACCCCAAAACCTTTTGATTCTTTTAAACAGCTCTCGATAGATTGCGAAGTGCCCCTTTGTAGAGAACCATTGGGCACCAAACAATTATGTGCTAACAATTTAATTGACTCCTTTAATAACAAATCTCGATGCAAATCAGATAAACAAAAGAACACTAATGTAATTATTAAGTCAATTTGCCAGACAATTAACAGTGAAGACCTAGTGGTGATCAAATCAGATAAAGGCAATAGTACCGTGATCATCGACAGGGAAGATTACGTGGACAAGTGCCTCTCCTTCATCCGTGAGAATTCGTTCTCGATTCTACGCAGTGACCCCACTAAAGTGTTCCAAAAGGAAGTGAAAGAAGCCATCAACGCGTGCCCTGGCGTACTCACTCATTGTTATAAATATCACTTGTCACAAATGAATCCCCTCCCTCCAAGGTTATATGGGCTCCCAAAAATCCATAAAACAAATATTCCTATACGACCAGTGGTTTCCGGTGTTGGATAACCAGTACATAAACTTTCACATAGGATTAATCACCTCTATCGCCAGCTCACAAAGTTTACCCCTAAATTCAGCATAAAAAACTCTATAGTACTTGCCGAAAAACTTAAACTTATCAACATACCTAGGAACGCCACATTAATTTCCTTTGACGTAAAAAACCTTTTCACTTCCATACCCGTAAAGGAAGCCTTAGAAATGGCCATAAATATCCTTAATGATTCACAAGCAAACCCAGTTGCCATACAAGAGTTGACCATTCTTTTGGAGGTATGTGTAAAACAAAATTACTTTCTTTTTAACAATGTATTTTATCAACAAGACGAAGCCCTATCAATGGGGTCTCCTCTTTCCCCATTGCTCGCCGAAATTTTTATGGACAATTTCGAAAGGAAACTTTTTAACTCCAATGACTCACTTGTAAAAAACGTATTTTACTGGTTTCAATATGTTGACGATATTTTATGTTGCTGGACCGGAAGCTGTCGGTAAGCCAATCATTTTTTAAACCTTTTAAACTCTAGTCATAAAAATATTAATTTAACTATGGATAAAGCTACAGACGGAAGAATAAGTTTTTTAGATTTACAACTATCTTTATGCGGGGAAAACACAAATTTGATATCTTTAGAAAACCGACATCTACAGACACGGTCATTCCGTCTGATTCGTGCCATGCTTCCAGTCACAAAATGGCAGCATTCCACTCGATGATTAATAGACTTGTGAACATTCCTCTTTCACGGGAGTCCTTTGTTAAAGAACTGAACCACATCCACCACACTGCCTCGGTTAACGGTTACGATGGGTATCTGATTGTGAGGATATTACGGAATTCACGTATGAAGAAGGCCATCAAAGAAATCACAGACCTTAAGCCGACCTCAAATATCAAGAAGTGGGTGAAACTACCATATGTAGGCAAAGAGCCTTACAAAGTTTCTAAGTGCTTCCCGAGTGACCGATTCAAATTCTGTTTTTATTCCCCAGTGACGCTTAAAACATTATTTGACAAATCGTTAGACAAATTGGACCCTCTTTTAAGATCCGGCATTTATGAAATCAGCTGTGACTCGTGTGACTCAACATATGTAGGTCAAACAGGCCGGAATTTCAAAGTACGGGCAGCGGAACATAATAAGATGTTATGAAAAGAAAGACACTAAGTCCCATTTAGCCACTCATCTCATCAACGAGGGTCATTCGTGCAATGTCAACCCAAAAATATTGGCCTTCGAAGAAAAAGGACGTCGGCTCGACGCACTTGAGCAGTGGGAGATCACCAGGAGGAGGAAACGCAAAGAAAAGCTTATCAACGACATTGAGTTCCTGAGTCATTCCCCACTGTTAGCCCTCCCCCCCCTAAAACCTTCAACGGAACCCCAATTCCTTACGTATCCCAACCGCCTTCCCACTCCCTTCCCCCATCCTTTACCCCCCAACCCCTCTCCCACTTCCGCCAACTCATAACCATACCCCCCCCTCCTTTCCGCATGTATATATATAAGACTTCTTGATGGAAACCTTGCATTTGTACCTGATGATAGCGAAGATGATTCGCTATCATCTTCGCTGAAACGCGTCGTACTATAAGAAATACTGTGGACATACACAAAGTTTTTCACTTTTCATTTATCTAAAAATGATTCCGAAAATGTTAATGAAATTCGATTTAACAAAACTATAAATCAAAAAGATATTCTTTTAGATTTTAATATTTAAGCATAGCCAAGCATGGTAATTTGACGAAAAATTCTGAATACATCAAAACTCATTATAATTTTGTAAATGAAAATTATATTGACAAAATAATTGATGATGTAAAAGCTAATTCAAAAGAAAATGTTGCAGATATTCTAGCTAACTCTTTGGCTTCAGTTAAATTTGGAACATTTATGTAGACGTTGGGTATAATGTAAAATGTTTATAATTAATGTTTCAACTCTAGAAAACTTTTTAGGAGGCAAACGAAGTAAGCAGTAAATTTGTGTTGATTGGAAATCTAAAGTTTATGATTCTGAAATGGTTGTTTGGACAACGCCTAATCAATAACAGTTTTGTTGATTGATATAAAATGGTTATGTGAAGCAAGTTAATAAAGAATAAGATTATTAAATGTTTGTTCCTCATTGAAAATAGTTTACTTTCATTATTTCCCGAAGATCCATAACGTGACCATTCTTAAATCAACAAGTATAATCCCTACACAGGTAATCGAATTAACTGCACTACATAATTAATTTCACTTCTCTCACGCAATTGTTGTTGTTTATAGAATAAAAGAATTCTGATGATTCCTTAGAGGGAAGACTATTGAAAGGCTGATGGCTATAGAGCCCCAATACAAGTATAAATATGATTGGAAAAATTTGAGTTCTCTTAGATGAAACTGAAGAACTCTATTAAATCTGGTTTCATAAATGGTAGATTTTTAATTAATTCTATTTGGGCTCTCCGCTGGGTATCTAATAACTGAATTGCCGCCGTCGTTTCAAAGGAAACTGAAGATGATATCGAAATGTCGGCAGAAAAGTATAATTGGATCCAGTGGTGAACATAAACAAATTTCACTGTCAGCATATGTCGGCAAAGTATCAGATCTTTTTGGTAGCCATTTACTTTGCATTAATGCAGGCACCTGAGCTAAAATGCCATTTCATGTTTTTCTGCATCTGTTGCTGAATACGTTGAAATTTCCCTTAAGTGAGTGAATAGTTTTCATCCTCTTTTGTAATGTTACTCGATATTTTATTGTTTCTCCATTCCAGGGTTTTCTCCGTCTATAGCGGAATTGTTTGAGCTTTCCCTTACTTAGTATAGGAAACTGGGATAGCGTTTGTGGGGTTGAAATATTAATTGCTGCAAAAATATTTCTTCTCAAGCGATAGGAATGATAACAAGTTATATATTCTATATCTACCCGTCCATGAGCAGGAGGCAGTTAAAAAGGTTATCGGAATATGAGGAATAGAATGCGTGAAGCACTTTTTCAGTTATAAAGAGCAGAGTAGGATCCTTGTTTCTGGGATACCCGCAGTATTTGCTCCGTGGTAATAGAAAATCTGATGGATTAGAATGAGTAGGAGGAGGGGTGACAAAACATCCTGGAAAGATATCCCTTTGTGAGTGACTCTGAAAAAAGATATATATATATATATATAAGATAACGCGTAAATTGTAACTTGATGGGTATTCTGTATTCGGAAAAATAGCACCAGCTCAACCCCAATGAGTCGCAGCAAAGATGGTGTCGAATTTTGCGGTGAAAATCGTGGAAAGAGAGTGGAAGACTTGGAAGGGGAGGTTGGACCTTCGTGCTCCATGCGTCGTCGTAGTTCCCGACACATACTTCGTGCTCGCGGTCTACGACTGTCATCCCATCTTGCGAGGAAGATTCACACCAAATCACCATCGTATTTTGCCTTAATATCGATTTAATCGGAAAACGTCGGAGCACGTCATGCACGGGGGTGGGTAGTACACGCCTAAATTTGGTACAATAACGATATTTATATCTTTGACGATACAACTTTCGTTAGAGTCGGCGATATCCGTTTTTTTTCATTCGGTTCCGGTGACAACCAACATAGGCTTGTTCTTTATAATGTTATAAGTCAGCATGCCTGATTGGTGATTCTATAAGGATATTTGTGTTTGGGATAAACCAAAGTTTGCTCTGTAGCTCTGAGGTCGAGTTTAAAAGTCGGAGGCCATTGCACCCAGCGGGATTAGGCCCGTTTTACACCGAGAAAGGAGCATTTTGTAATGTGTGCCCTTATTGGTGATTCTATAAGGATAATTGTGATAAGGATATTCTGGCTCCGATTAGATATGAAAAATCCGTTATACTCTCCGTTGAGTGTGACGTCATGCCGTAGATTAGAAACGATATTAGGGATGTGTTATGAATGTCCTGTTCTAAATCGAACAAGGAACACCTCCGTCATCTTATATTGGGTCATGGGTAGCTAGTCAGTGCTGCACACTTATCTAGTTATTCAATAATTATTTACAGATAAAAGACATAAATAGGATAATACATGTCGGCGTATTATCATGATATTCATTTCTATAAATTAGTACTTGAACTGTCATTTGTATAGGGAGTAGCGAGACGTAGACGACTTTACCATGGCAAAGTATTTGTCAGAAATGAACGAAAGTGATGCATAATGGACGAAGCAGACAAACAATGGTGATAAATTGATGCTAGAAGATAATTTTCTCAGTATATTCCAGCTCGTATCACGTTTTATTCAGAGGAGTTGCTGGTAAATGAATGGTAATGCAATAATAAAACGATTGACTTTGGGTTCTGTGATTATGCAACTAATATTGTACGACATTAAATTCTTCTGGATGATATTTGTCTTTAATAATTGACGTTACAGACTTAAGCGTGCATACTTTTAATTGGTTACACTTGTGCAGAGTTAGTTCAATGAGCAAATTCTCAGCACATATTATGATAGACCTATCCTGGAAGGGGTTCTCACCGCACTTCTATACCGGAGACCCCAGCTGGCACCTGACAACAACGGGTCTAATCTCTCTGGGTGCAATGGCCTCCGACTTTTACACTCGACCACAGAGCTAGAGAGCAAAAAGGCTGGCGAGCGACGAAACAACATTTCTGTATCGACGTTTGCGTTGCTGAGTCCAATTGAGAATTAAAACAGCGCTTGCAACCAGACTCCGAACCGGGTCCCAACTGGATTTAGTGGAGCCCAGTCCGCCGCTTCTCACATACTGAGGGAAATAATGCTGAACATGTACCCTGAGCACATTCTCAGTAAAAACTGAAGATGTGAGGAGATTCGGGGAAAGGAGGCTTCGCGGAATTCACAGAAATGCTGCACTGGACTAGAGGTGAGAGATAGTGTAAGAGAGAGAGTACACATTTTCGACTAGTATTGATGATGGGAGCAATATAACTACAACTGCCTATAACTATTGAAAGTGACGCAACAGAGGCAAGCATGGATGAGAAAAATAAGAAAGAAATTATTTAAGGAAGCCATTCTTCTAGTTCAAACACCGAGAATAGAGCATTTTTTAATGTGCGTAACAGTGTCATAGTGCCTTGCATGAGTTGTAAGATCTCAGTGATTCCGTGGTGCATCACTAGCAGTATCAGTCATCTCCTCCTCTTGGTTTTCCATTGCGTCAACCGAGGATTTCAAGGATCGACTAAAGAGTAGAGCGGCGAGCATGAGTCCCGAGTTGTGCTACGCAGTCTTCTATCCGGTTGAAGATACGAGAAGATACTATATGAATACACGTGTATTTTGAGGTGGGATCTTGTAAAAAAAAATATTATTACTATGTTGACTTGAGAATGTCGTACAGACTTAACCTACTGGTATCATCATCGAAATTAATCGATATTCATTATTATTTTACAATGGAAAACTACAAATTTGAATAATCGAAATCAGACAGCTCTCTAGTGTTTCTATATCTCACGCCACCATTTTTCTTCATTTTTCCTCCTGAGTCACGAACACAAATTCAGTGGTGCCCTGTATATAGATGGATGGATAAGAGATTTATTCAATGCTCTGGGTACATACAATGCCCTAAAAACGAAAAATACGTAACGTACATGAAATTTTGAATAGTTATCAAATAAAAAGAAAATGAAAACGTATTACTAAATTTACATGGAAACAGACATATTAATTACATGATGCTCAAAAATAGCTGAAACATTAGAGTAACAAATAGATGGTTTGATTACTGCTGTAACAGGTTAAGTATAACATTTCTACTTGAAAGTTCCACAGTCCAATCCAGTTCCAAGCAGCAAAAGTATACTTACATGACATTGTGAATTTATATTAAGTGAAAACAATAAGAAGTAGGTACTGGCAATGGATTTGAATTTCGAGCCCAGCAATGATGGAAATTTGTGTCATCACCAATGAGTTGACACTCCACAGCACCATATGGGACATTTTGGCGCGGCCGTCTTGGTGCGAGACACTTTGACGCGGGACATCTTGACGCGAGAACAGGGGGATTACGGTTTAAGGTTGACGGTTAACGTAGAAAATTCTGAAAGTTTAAGACTTCGTATGAACAGTTTTCTTTAAGTACTAAAATGCTGTTCCACCACGTAACGCCAGAGACTGTCGAACATGTTTCTGTTTCATTGTTTACTTTTATGTTTCATTGTTTCACTGTTATGCATCATTTTAGATATTTGGAATAAACCTTACCTCAAATTTGTCGATCGCTTGAAATTTAGCTATTTTTCTCTAGCCAGCCCACACCTAGAAATCGCATCTAGTACTTGGAATCCTTACGATGCAGTTATAATATCGGAATTGAAGTGCAGGCTGCGACGAGTAGCTAGGTGTTTTAAGAGATGTTGCAAAAAACCTACTAGTATGTCGATCATATTAAAATAAATGGAATGGGAATCCTTGTTACGCGTCAGCTGTAAAAAATATCTAGACTCAAAAGTCTAGAGTTTGAGAGGCTCAATCTTCTAAACAATAAAAGGATATTAATGCAGTAATATGTACCTAAAATTTTATTTATACTTAGGTACGTTTATTGATATAAGTTCAAATAACTGAAACATAACCGTGAAATAATGAAATATAATAGTAAACATTAAAACACAAATAGGTTCGTACGAAGTCTAAACTTTCAGAATTTCCTACGATAGCTTAGCGTCAACCTTAAAAACCACGCGTTCTCGCGCCAGTGTTCCGCGCCAAAGATGTCCCGCGCCAAAATGTCATAAATAGGTCCTCAGTGACCAATATTTCTAAAGCTCTCCCTAATTCCTTCCCAAACTAATGACCTCTAATTTAGTAACGCCTTTTAAATATTACAATACCTGTCAAGGGCTTGAAATCGCGCGCCAGGTAGCATACAACAATGAGGGAGTGAAAGACGTGGGAACCGTCTCTCGGGAGATAAGAGAGATGCGGAACAAGGAGGCAGGGAGGGAGGAGGTGTGAGGGAGGGGGGTTGGAAAGTGTATAAGGAGGGTGAGATAGGAGAGGAGAAGAAGAGTTTTAGGATTGGAACGGCGCCATAATTCCATCCTCTCACTTTGGCGGAAGCGATCCCGGGAGGCCACTCCGCAGTTGTTAACTTACATCAAGTTTTAAAAATTAAAAGTAAACGCCCGTTGTTCTTCAGGGACCTCCATCCGCTGCCTCCTTATACCCTAACCCCATCCACCCCTTCCCCGTCTTCTTCGCCTCCCTTCAAAAACAGCCACCCACCCTCCATCCCCTCTAGGACCCACTCCGAAAAATGCTTCCCCACTCCCCCGTTTAAACCCTGTCCGGGGTGGAAGGGATCTACATAAGCACACACCTACACGGCAACCCCCTTCATCCCCCAACTCCCTTCGTCTTCAACTCTCGCGGAAATTCACCCCTTTCCCTCCCCCCCCCCCACTCGCATATTTCGTTGTTATTCGACTCCAGAGAAAATAATGCTTCCTTTTCCTTACTCTTCTCACCCTTCCTCTCCCACGAACCTCCTTATATCCCGGCATGCTTCAGCGTCTTCGTCTGGCCCTACACCCTCGAGTCTCACGTCTCCCCAACTCCCCCAACTCCCCACTCCCAAGAGAAAGAGTAATGTCTTCTATTCCTTTTTATTATAACTCCGGTGGGAGAGAATGAGAGGAGGCGAGGGGAGGTGACTTCTGCTCCTCCCCTCTCCCCTCTCCCCTTAACCCCCCCCCCTCTTATTGCATTACGCACACCTTTGATGCGTGCAGCCACCTTTCCAACGAGAGTTTTCTCTCCCTTTATGTATACATATATACATATGAAATAGAACCAACAATTTTACCGCCCTTGAAGTAATAACTTGCGCACCATCCGACTTAAGGATCTCGTCACGGAGTTTGCCGCATTGTTAACTACCGCCATATTCAGGAGTACTTAACGGTTTCTTCAGACCCCTCCAAATCACTAAAATAATAGTGCTTCATTACAACTGTATCAATAAAATGAAAATATAAGAATTTAGAAGTGTAACTTTGATCTTCATTCCGTGGAATAGAGATCAAATTTTCCTCATTTAAGTTCTGTATAACATATTGTGTCTCCTAACGAAAGTTTTTTTTACAAACACGATGGCAGAGTGAAACTCAATGAGTGTCACTGAGTAGCATATTGGGTGAAACTATTACCAACATATTGCGTTTAAATCTTTTGTCATTTATCTAACTCCAGTTATGTGGTATCTTCGTGTCGTGCCTTGACTTATGTTTTCATGTGACCACATGCTCACGTATGCTCAATAAAGCATATAATTTTTCGTAAGCTATTGTCGCAAACAAACTTGTGAGATTTAAAAATATTTCAGTATGTCCTCTCGCAAAGTTATTTCACGTTGTTCTATAAAAGCTTATTTGCTAAGTAGAGAACAGACAGATAATCTTCAATTCGAGACATGTGTCTATGAACATGACACGCAGTCTCTCCTAGAGATGCAACACTAATACGTGGGAATTCGTTGAGAAAAAAAATATCTGACATAACCGGGATTTAAACTTACATCTTCCACTTTCCTATCACGTGTATTTGAGCCAAACTATCTTAAAGGAAAAGATATTAAATAATATCATCAAGCAATGTCCTTTAGATTACTTTACGTTAACTGCTTATCCGGTACCTACTCAGAATTTGGTGGGTTGGTTGACTACTTGGGTATGTGACCAACAATGGATGTCATTTCGTACGCAGGGAAGGATTAAGGGAGTGATAGAGGAATCGACGAAGAGAAACCAGGTCTTGCCAAGTCTTGTTAGTAGTGAAAGGCAACCAGGGGGTGTGCGCAGTTGACAGTCTCATCCGCTGGACGGAGTACTGCACCGGTGCTCTCCACACAATACTCAAACAGGAATCAGGTATTTACTCAAATATCTCTGCTACTGTCGAGATTCGAGCCCACGCTCTTCGGGTTGGGAAGTAATTTCTCTAGCAACATCACCATCCCGATCCATCCGAGCTGAAACTTCGTTTGTGGAGGTGAAAAAATAAAAAAACTCTGAACAGACCATGGTAAATATTCCTGTTTTATGCTATTCATATAGGTGTGGATCCCTGTAATTTTCTCCTTAAGGTTTCAGCCACTTTCCAATGAAAGTAAATCCAAGAGTATATTCCTCTACAAATGTTCATTTGCTATCACAAATTTGGTTTATATATTTTCTTTTCCCGGCTCTCATGATATGCTGGTTTTGTTTGGAGAGCGGGAGCGCGACTTAGAGGCGAGGAGGAGGTGTTGGGTGCTGGAAACGGGAAGACCCACGCCTACCTGGACTCACGACAAAGAAGTCGCTATGGTTTAAAAAGGTAGCTACACTTACTCTATTCCGGGTGAACTATAAGCCAGAACTCACATTGAAATGTGAAAAATAAGACAAATTATTTCATAGTTGTTTGATTAATTCATAGAACACCAGTGAAAGATTTATTGCAGTGCAAAATGATGGGAAATTGCTATTTACCATGTTCTTTTTTAGTTTTTCGGTAATAAAAAGGGACATGGAGGATATTTATTTTCTGAATTCTCGCTAAACTTTGATAAAATGATAGTTTATGGTTCATTGTTTAGTACTTAAAACCATGAATGAAGAAGCGAAGCCCACTTTAATGTGACGAAAGATGACAAACCAAGATGAAGGACTTACGACCACACGGTAATCTCTCAGAGAGCGCCTCTTATGTAATCCAATCACCTTGACTGTAAATAATTCCTGTATCTATGCCGCATTCCAGCATGCACGTGACCCGCCCCCCTCATTCCAAGTTCCCCTCCAGGAGAAGTTTCCCGCAGGTTGCTCACAATGAATTCAGCTACATTGTTTTCAGACACTGGAATCGTATTTAAATACTAACCACCTAAAATCAAGAGTCAAAAAGTACCAATTTTATTCATTGCATGTGTTCAACTTGATGAATGTATGGACGTATATTAAAGTAATTTAATAAGCAACTCTACAATGTTCACCCTCTACTGAAATACGTTCTATTTTGTGGACAACTGTCTACTTTCCATTTAAAACGTTCACTCTTTTCCTCCCTCTTTCTCGCCTTCCGATTATCCTTATTTCTATCAAAGCCTTCAGAAAGCAAACTCCCAACAATAACAATCTCCTACATGATCTCAAATGTCTTTTGATCTCTACCGGCAGCTGTCTCTTTCTTCCCTCTCACAACTCCATTACTTCTTCGCTCGTTTTCCTTTCTCCACCTCATATTTGCTCCTCTCATTTCAAAGTCATCACCAAGGAGAGTAGAGGTCCTCTACTCTATCACTTTAAACGGCCCCAATAATTATTTGTTCTCTCCCCTCCAATTCCAGGTTTAGGAGCCGGTCGGAGCTCCGTAACGGAATTCTCACCGGTTCGTTGGGAACAAATGCCGACGATGAAAGCGACTTGCATTTACTTCTCTTCTAGGGTCGGGTGCTTTACCAGGGATTCTTCTTCGTTAATCCTTCATAGGAAATGTACAATGTCAGTGTCCCATACTGGCGGACGTTTTGACTTTCTATTCAGGCATCGTCTTCAGGCCTGATCCGAAATGGTCGCGTTATGCACCAGTTTCCGAGGGTTAGGTGGCACATGGTTGGTCGGTTTGGCATGGATGTGTTGCAGGGATCTTTAGCCACGGTGAAGCTGTCATCCTAAGCAAGTGTCACACTCAAATTCCTGGAAAACAGCGAAACGTTGGTTAATATGGAGCCTCAAACACGGTGGAAGACCTAGAAGTCTTTAATAAGGTAGACTTATCTTACATTCCGCTGAGGTTTACCCCGCCTGAGTTCTGTAAAATATGTCCCCTCGATACCCTCGCCGCCGTACCCCTCTGGTGGCGCCCTTTATCAGAGCAAAACATTACAAACCCCGGGAGGAGAACGGGGGTGAGGGGAGGAGGGAAGGGGGTTGGGGAAGGAGGAGGGGTGAGTGTAGGGGAGGAAGAAAGGGTTGAGCAAGACGGTCGAACTCGGAGGAGTAATAAAGCAAACGGAATTTCATTTGTAATTTTTTTGTTTGTTTTTGCTTACCTTCGCGAGGAGAAAAAATTAACATTCCCAGTGGGTAGGGATGAATAAACGCCCTCGCTTTTGTACTACGTCATAGGTTTAAAAAAAATAAAAGTAAAAACTATTTAAAAAAATCTTCGGTCCCAACCCACCAAGAACCCACCCTCTCGGCGACCATCCCCACTATTCATCTCCCTTCCCTTCTGCCTCTCCGGTCGCCACGTAAACTGATTTCGTATCCACCCCTACCCCTTCCCCTACCCTAGCAAACCCTTCTTCCTCGGGAGATCCCTGTGAGATAAAAATGGATTACTCCCGTCTCCAACCCTTTCCATTGAGTCTCCTAATCCCGGCTTTAGGCAGCCGTGGTCCCTCCCATCTCAGCTCTCACATCCCCAGAGGGTAAAAAACCCTTTTTTGTCCCTCAAAACGGTCAAAGTAATCCAGTTCTCCTCTTACCGAATCAAAGGGGTCTCAGCGTCCCAGCCATTCCCTTTACCCTCTAACCCTTCATGCCACTTCGTGCGAGCGATTTTGAGAAAAAAGGGAACTAATCGCAGATTTTCGCGAGACCAGTGGGAAGTATTGCGAAAACCCTTTCAAGCGTAAACTCACGCACGGCCAAAGCGCTGTAATGCCAACATTCTAAGATTATGTGATGCCTGGAAAGTAACTACTCATGGAAACAATTGAACCAAATGCCCATGTGCCATTTGTGGAGACGGGCAGTTAAAATGATAAAAAAGTATGACTTAGTTCAGTATTTCAGTCGACGGCCGGTTCGGAAGTTGAGCATTAACATTGTAATGACAACAATAGTGAGTGGAAATGACGTATTCACAGAAAGAAAATCTTTTCCCTTCCCCGACAGCACTTACTCATAAAACGTTGGCTCCTTAAAAATGTAGATCTTGAAAGTGCTTGATCAAAGGCATCACTTAAGTAACAGAACAGTTAAAATATTAGGGCACCATTTCTAAGTGACACAAAGAGTGGAGTATATTTAGACGCTGACAAGCCATGGAATCTTGAGTACCTGACTTTAAAAATACATGGCAATAGTTTCACAAACTGTTTCACTAAGCTCCTCGTGCGATATTATAACAGACATTGTTGAAAAAACTCCAATCAATAAGATGCCTTTTGCAGATAACCTATTTTGTTCCTCATTAGCCGATTTGGAGATCTATGTCAACTTTAAATGTAAAAATATTTTGAATTAGCGGAAAATAGTTTATATGCGTAGTGAAATAATTTAATACCTCGGAGGATCAAATTTCTGCACTTTACTCAAAGAATGGAACACATGTTAAAGGCTAAACAAGGACCTGAGTCACAGGCATGAGACAAAGACATAATCTCTCGTAAGCACCTATCCAGACAAGGGAAACAATACTTGTGAGATGACGAGACAATTTCCGACAAAATATTTTGGACATTGGGCAAATTACGAGAGAAATAGCTCAGTTATAAGTGGGATCGCAGCGTAGGTGACATTGAAATTTTGGAAGGTCTCCTTAAATGTATAAGAGGAAGATCTTCAAGCACGAGATATGGTAGTTTAACGCCGATAGTAACCATTCCACAGAATAAACAAAGTAATAATGCACAATCTTGAATAAGTGCCCAAGTTGTCTAACTTGTAAATCCAATTACTTCAAAATTTCAGACCACGAGTTTCAGTGTGACAGGCAAGAATTTTTTTTACTCCCGCACTGCATCCATGGAAATGAGAGGTAAAATGAGATACACTGCCAAATTACAAAGATTACGAATATTTCACACTCCCTTTGACCATTAATTGGTATAAATAATCAATGAAAGACAATAACTATCCAAAGATTTTCTTCTTTTCTCTCTTCCAAATCCCTTTCCCTGCTTCCTCCAATCTTCTTGGCCGGTGTCCTAACATCCCCTACCACATCCCTCGCGGTGTCTTGAAGAGTTATCTACCTGTACATCTACATCTACAAAATACCCTGCAAGCTACCACAGGGGTGTGTGGCAGGGGGTGAGTATTCACCAAAATGTATTACACTATACCATAAAGTTAGTGTAACGACGACTAATTATGTATTAGCATAAATCGCTAATGCTTGTCACGAGGCAAAGCCTCACAAGATTGCACTACTACACTACAGATATTATCACAATGGAGAGGGACCGTTAATATAAATGTATTTTGCAACTACACAAATGGACAGAGACTCAAGACTTATGTAGAAAACATGCATGGCGTGCAATTAGTACTAGGTAACATAAGGATTAAAGTATAAGGGAGTACTACTACTACTAAGAGCTACACTACATAACGACAAACCTAGATAAAAGTCTCATTGGCAGCTGTCATGGTCCCTTATCGTTCGTGGGAAAAATGACATTTTAAAGTTATATGTAGATGTAGATGAAATTTTGAAAATACTCTTCACTAATTGCAAGAAAGAAAGCCTGTTTGTTTCAAAGGCCGAAGATAAATGTGTCAAACCTACATCTTTATACAGCCTACCCTTTGGTCGATGCACCACCCTCAACTGAAGCCCTGTGTCCCGTCTCTTCGCTGATCGAATCGCTCGTTTCTCTTGGTCGTGTGTCTTTTCTCCTAGAAGGTCCGAGAGCGTGCAAATCCCAGCGCGGACGTCAAGTGGCGCCCCCTTCAAAGGGTGTCCAGAAGGGAACTACAGGAGGAGGAGCAGGAAAAAAGGACCGGCAAAAAATTAGAGGGCAGGGTCCTCGTTAAAGATTCACAAGGGGAGAAGGAGGAGGCCCAGGGTCCGTCCCTTAGGGAGGCGAGGGGGAATGAGGGGAAGTTGGGTTGGACGTCACCAGAGAGAGAGGCAGATAGGAGTGCCCGGGTGAGCAAAAAATGCCGGCTCGCGATGATTACGCCTCTGGCTCATAATGAGAATTTGAAAAGAAATTCTCCCCCTCGAAAAACAAGAAATTATTATGAGATTATTCTTTCACTCACATGAGAGACGCAGGAGAGATGAAAGCCACGTTTTCTCAGTCATTTCAACGTACGAGTAGAGATGAAAAAGCAGCATTATGGAATCTCGCTGGGAAATGATAAGCAAATGAGCGACAACGCCGGTGAAATTCAGTTAAATAAGCAAAAACATTTACACAAATGACTTTCTTCCGTTTTCGAACTGATTCTATGGCTGCTGGGCTGTTTTTCTATCTTTATGTGTACCATACGTGTACGTCAATATCATGTACTATGTTCATTAGTATTTGAGTATGTTAATAACTAGTTTACTTCATTAGTACTTTTAATTTGTTCTTTAGTATTAAACAGTGTATTGTTCCTTCTACTTTATAATATGGTAAGAAAAATAAGATGGCAAATAGTATAATAATCGTAATTATAGTAAGGACTTCGATAGAAAATAGAATGAAACTGTATAGACTGTGCGCGATATTTAAAATCATCGACAGAGATGAATATAAAACATACAAACATGCCCATATTTCCGTTCTCTTTCGGGGTAGGCTCAATCAAAATAGTTTTATTCTCGGTATAAAGGCCAGTAAAGCTGAGTTTAATTAAACCAGTTCCTCCATACATGTTCTTCTATCCTTACATACTTCTTTTTCTTCAGTTAACCTCGTACATGCATTGCTTCTTTCACGCTCTTCTGTACTTTATACTCCGGATATTTTTCATTGCAAGTGTCCCTTCCACCGCATTCAACAATGACTTTCTCAGTCTGCCCCGTACTCCCACATCATTCGCTCTTCTTAATCTGTTTCGTCATTCCCTCAACATTGCCAAACCAACAAAGCACACTCCTTTCAAATATGTCCATTTCTGGAGCATCCAACCAACATACTTTCATCATCCACTCATTTCGCAAACACCTCAGATAGTATGATGCGGCGCTTTCCCGGCATACTTGATGAGTGAATTCTTCTTGAGTTTTCAACCGAGTTAGACTCTCCACGATGGCCATCATGGAGCGTCTAACCCCGTTGGAAACCCGAGAAGAATTCATTCACTTTTCAGATTATCCTTTGCTACTGTATTTAGTCTATCATTACGCTTATCCTGACGCACTCAGGTTTTGTACTGCCATTTGATAACATCGAGAGGAGAGAACTTTTGCAAACTACTATTTCCGCTTCCCTAGACAAATCCTCATACCTAGATTCGCTCCGCATATTACCTGCGACTTTTCTTCTGGTATTCGCACGCCATATACATCTACATCTACATACTACCCCGCAAGCCGCCTCAATAGGCGTGTGGCGGGGGGTGTTAGGACACCAGCCGGTTACATATAAAAAGGAAACGCTCTAGTGAAATTGCGCCTAGCATTTATTATAGTAGTCCCTTATTGTTCGGGGGAAAAAAATTCCCATACCTATCCGTTCGGCAAAATATCTGTCTTAATTTATCGTATCTGTCAGACCTGGAAATATAGTGGGGTTCTAATATGATGTTCTCCGTGTTGCTCTGAAAGATATTTATTCTCAATTGCTCAAACAATCTAAGCCTATAATGTCTTCATCTATACCTCCATCTTTTGCAAACATTTAACACCCTTGCTCTACGCCCTGTTTTTCTTCAAACTAGTCACTCATGACCCCGCGCAAACTCCCTGACTTGAATGCTATCGTCATACATCGCGTACATAATATTCAGTAACTGCACAAAAACTCCGTAGTACTTCTAAATCTTGCACACCTTTTTTAGATTTATCCTCTCACACCTTGAGTAGCCTCACCGGTAATTTTGTTTTTACTAGCAATACTACTGGTGTACCAGTAATTTTGCAAGTAAAAACTAAACTAAAAAAATGGTGAGAAAGGTACACCTATCTGAAGAACTAAATGATGACTGCTGAACTCGTAAATGATGCATTTAAACATGATTTGGATGTTTATCGAGGCATACCTAAGGATATTTAGTCCAATTACTATGTTATGTTGGTAACTTACTCCCATGTCATTCGTCATGTATTTCTGTAACCTGTGTTATTCATATAGTACCACCCCCATGGGCCTATTACCACATATTCAGCAGGTGGAAAGAGTGAATAAATTGTTTTCTTCCCATAATTTTTAAGATATATAATATAATTATGGATACTTTAATTTTTTCACAGCTCAAAGTCTCAGTTATTCAGTTCAACTAATTCTATGAATCCCTTCAACTTTAGCGGTTCCACTCTGAAGTTAACGTTGTAAAGATTATCAGCTTGACTTTGGGCACAAGGCAAGTTAGTATGACATCGATTATTCACGCAGTACCTTAAACCTCAGTACCTCGTGCTACGAAAATTCTCATGACTCGCGTTCCACCAATAAACGTAATCCCTGGTGAAAATATTCTGTGCAGAAAGTGTGCGGGAAACTTGCATAAAACGTGAAGTACTGTGTACACACACTTCACGCACGCTTCCCGCACGTTACATGCACAGTTCACAATGTTTTCTACGTTCTTAGAGGACCATTGACTGGGAAAATTTATGCTTCAATTTTCATGCCTGAAGTACATGTACTAAACTAATTACAATCACAAAACGTGCCCTCTGACCCAATGGTATATTGTCATCAAAACCTGCCAATTGTTAACATTCTATTGCAAGCACAATTTTTTTCTAAGTCCAACTCTGAATGCTATGGCTAGAGATTAAAAATTACCCACAAATATTCGTTTGTCAAAAAGGTCACAATTTCATATGATGTCACATGCAATACAACTCTCCTGTCATTTCAAAAAAACAAACATATTGAACACTTCCTGCACGCTTCCCTCACTCTTGCTTCACGTTTCCTGCACGCTTCCTGCACATTTGGTGCACAGGATATTTTCACGAGGGTTAATTACGTCATTGTGCCATCTTCACCTGAGTTCCCTACTCCAACATTGAGGTATCTGTATTTTGTCTTTAAATAAAAAATTATATTTTCTCTATATTATCCCCCGCTTGGATATTTATATTTTATCTTCTCCATATTCCATTGAAAATTCTCATTCTTTCCTTCTCCTTTTTCCCTCTGACCAACGCTTACCCCTCGATTGCAACCAGCTTACACGTCCGTCCTTCACTTCAACGCGTACTTCACCCACCCACTTCTTATCCTTTTGCACCCTTAGAATATCCTTCATCTACTTCCTCTCTCACCTCCCCATGTTTTGAAAACCCATCGTTCTTCCCCGATTCGAACCAGTTTCATTTCTCCAACCTCAACAGCCTATGTCTGTTCAATTTAATCAGAGGTTTCACTGAAAAAAAGAGAACGGAACACAATCACAACTGAACTGACCGTAGAGAAAAATCTGTATGACTTCGAAAAGCATGCCACAAAACAAAAGAGAACAGAATAAGAACCTGGTGAGCAAATCCACCAACATTCTAGTGTCACTACTGTACAGTGCACTTACGCTTTAATAAAAAAACACCCACTAATAACTCCTTTGTTTTGTTGATAGTTTGTTGGAAGAAAGAATTGGCTGTTGCCCATCCCTGCGTAAAAATAACCAGTTCTTCTCCAGAACGATTCGGCGAATTATTTCGGCGCTTTTCAACTCTGAAGTCAGGATCAGGTACAAAAATCATATTAAAAATTTCAGTTGAAAGTAGGTACTGACGTCCTCTTCGCTCTTCCGTATCTCGAAGCTCCTTTCCAATATTTTAGTCATGCTGAGTGGGTGAATCGTACGTTTTATTTTTAAACCGTTTTAATAAAAAATTTGGCTTACTCATTCATGTAGGCTCGAGAAATCGCTACTTTGGACACGTAGCGACAACCAAAAGGACAATGAGAGAGACGGCAAGGCACGTATGATGTGAGCATCATGCCCTTATTTCTCGAAGAGAGCGCTTAGCACGAGGCATAGAGCATCCCTTCCTCCACCGTAATTCTCAACTTCTGCCCTTCTCCTCGAATCCCTCCCTCCCCTCCCATCGCGAAATACGATTCTGTTCATCCCCCAAAAACAATTAATTATGCACGCGCCCCCCAACAGCATTCGAACAACTACCTTTCCCCGTTCCCCTCTTAAAGCAGCATTCTCTACCTCCCCAGCTATCTACCTACCCCGACGCCCCCCTCACCCTAATTACCTCCCCCTATCTGCTGTCTCCTTACAGTAAGGGAATGGCCGGCGTCTTAGCACACACGTTAGCAAAGCTTCTCCCTTCTGATGAATTAAAGTATCCACCGTGTAAGGATCACGGCCCACTTCGTCATATTTCCATATTTATTTTCATCACATCTTTTTTTACAACGACGGTGGTTTCTTTAAAATCAGACCGGCAAATGGCGTCCCGGAACAGAAACGCTGACATCAGGGTGATCCATTCCGGCGATAAAACTTCACTAATAATAACACATTGAAATAAATCTGGTCAGTATAAAAGCGTATCAGGCTTAAATTTGTGGAATACTTTTACCCATTTCAAATAAAACAATATTGGTAAATTTCCACACAGTATATTATAAAAACACAGTTAAAATACACCACCGACCAATGTTTCGGCACATAATGCCATTATCAAGGCATTGATACCTTGATAATGGCATTACGTGCCGAAACCTTGGTTGGTGGTGTATTTTAACTGTGTTTTAATAATATACTGTGTGGAAATTTACCAATATTGTTTTATTTGAAATGGAAATCTGGTCAGGCTCGATGAGGGTATGTGACTACGATGCAAGCACGACCTTTCATTTACGCCCCGCCCGGATTTACAAGGCCCGGGACGGGTTTGATAGCGGCGATATTTTGGGCGTTGGAAAAACCTTTCACGCAGCACATCTCACAACTGAAATGGGATTTCGCGCTGATTTTGATGCCAGAACTAGGTAAATATTTAGACGGCGTCTGTCTATTTAAAGAAAAATACTGACTTCATACAAAATGTGGCTGACGACATATACTTGCATAAAAGTCCAGAAGAAACACAAGAGAAAGCATCTCATTGAAAAGAGCGCGTCTAATTGACCACTACCCTCCTGTCCGTGGCGGGGCGGGTCTCACTCGGCTTCGAGAGCATCGGAAAGTCGACGCGGAGTATGTCACAGATGACGGCGGAAGTACGTACTTCGAGGGCAGCTAGATATAAATCGCTGACGCAGGCGTCTTCGCGTAAAACGGAAGGTCTTGTTCCCGACATAGCCAGCCCCAACCTTTTGTAGTCTTCATATACTTCACTTTTTCTTTGCGTTCAAAAATTACCGGTAAGATGCACACATTATCCATACATCATATCGTCTGATATTAAGATCTTATCAGAAAGAGACTGTTTTTATTTAAAAAAAACGTCTCGTACTGTATAAATAATCCCCAGAAGACGTAATAAATCCTACACAACGGTCGCGAGTAATTTATTTGATGACGGAACACAATAGACTGTTTTCCGTTATTTTTTTTAGATTTTCTGTAGTGTGTTTCTGAGTTTAGTTTTAATATTTGTAAGCGGCAGTTAAAAAGGGCAGTATTTGAAAATGTTTGCCCCATACACCTTGTTCTGCCATGCAAAATATTTCGTCTGCAACTAGTGTTACCGCGAGACGAGACATGGTCGAGACAGTCTCGTTTTCGAAACTCAGGTCTTGGTCTCAAGTCTCGTCTCGTGAACCTCGGTCTCGTCTCAGTCTCGCCTCTGTCTCGAGTCTTGTGCGAGACTCTCGAATATCGTCTGGTTTCAAAAATAAATTAATCATTCTTTGATAGAAGAACAGCTAATTTTGGTGCTGGCTCAGGTGAATTGGAAAAAGCAATGTGCACTCTCAACGTGAACAGAACTTTTACATAAAATAAAAATTGTTAGATTCTGAAATTATCCAAGGAAAAATAACTGAGATAATCATCAGTTTTCAAATTAAATATAAAATCAAATGAATTTTCATTATTTATTTTTTGACACAATCAAAATTAATCTATCAAAACTAAACTCATGCTATCATTACTTAATAAATCAAAAATTAATATTTAGAGTATCATTTTCATGGTTAATTTGATTATTTGACCATTAAAGGCTTCATAAGTATGCATAAGCAACAATTTTTATTTTTGGGCAAAATTGCACCCGTTTACGAGTGGATACAGGTATGGCAAACATACAGTATACTCGTCATTTAATTTTTATGAACTCTGTCTGTGAAAAGGATTTCTTCAGGTACTGACTTTGGCACTAAGAATGTATCCATGATAGAAAACAAATTAGTTTTAATCCACACATATTATTGAATACGACCCGGGTTTCGGCAACTTACATTCTGTGCCAACTTCAGGATGATCTGAAGAAACCCGGGTCGTATTCAATAATATGTGTGGATTAAAACTAAGTTGTTTTCTATCATGGATGTTACCAACTTCCACAAAGTTAAGCCTGAAACGATTACTAAGAATGCATTTTTCCATTATCTCAAATTTGGAAAATGTATTCTTACTACCCTTTCAACACAACAATATATTATCACTAAGGACCAAAGCAGTTAAAAGTATTCAATTTCTCATACACTTCCTCATCATCATCTACTGGTATTCTGCTTACTGGCAGGTACCAAACATCAAAGCTGTATCCAATTCTTCCTGTCCCTGGCCTCTTCCTTGGTTTCCATGTACACTTCTTTTACTTCGTCTGTCATTTTCAGCCTTCTTCTTTCTCTTCTCCCTCCACTGTTCCACAACACTTCCTAGCCTTCATAGCCTTCCTAGCCTATAACTGAGCAAATAGGAGGCAGCGGCATTTTTGCAGGTCGACCAGATAGCTGAAATTCTCCGCATAGAAGAAACTGTTTCCTATGTTATGCTTCCATTCAATACGTTGAAGTTCGCTCACATCTACATCTACATCTACATCTACATATTACCCTGCGAGCCACCTCTAGGGTGTTTGGCAGGGGGTGACAAGTCACCAAAATGCAGCATGCAAGCGGACCGCCACATGCACACCGCACGGTCATGAATATTAAGGATAACTAAAAACCATCATACAGCATGCAAGAGAATCCCCACATGCACGCCACACATGTACGATGACACATAATATTCTACATGCTACTTAAGAGGGCAATCTGCCTATGAAGCTAGAACATGCAAAACATGCTGTTAGAATCACCATAAAACTCCGCAAACATGCTTTAAGAAATACATAAGTTAGTAAGCTACACTACCAGTCAACTAATCTATTTCTAAGTCCTTACACAGCCGTTATAGTCTCTTATCGCTCGCGGAAAAAACGACATTTTGAATCTATCTGTTCTACAGTCTATCTCTCTTATTTTATTTTTATGATCTAATCTACCATAGTACGTTGGCGGTCGTAAAATATGATCAACTTCGTCGGAAAATAAACTACTCTTGAATTTACATAATAGATTTAGTCTTGTTTTCAATCTACGGTCTGACAGTGATTCCCATCCGAGTTGTTCTAAGAGGTCAGCAACACTAACAAGACTATCGTAACGGCTTTTCACGTACCTGGCTGCTCTTCTCTGTACACGTTCTAACTCTGTTTTTAAGCCTGTTTCATGAGGATCCCAAACACTGGAAGCATATTCTAAATGGGGTCTAACGAGGGAGAAGTAGCTTATTTCTCTCACTTTGTCGTCGCACTTGCCTAGAATTCTTTTAACAAATCCCAATTTACGATTAGCTTGACCTGTTATTTCCCGAATATGTTTATTCCACGATAGATCATTATTGAGCCTAACTCCGAGATATTTTACGGATTCTACCGTCTCTAATTGGGTATCCTGAATGAAATAGCTCTGTTGTGGGGAGTAATTTTTCCCCCAGAATTTCATTACTACGCATTTTTTCAAATTTAACTCTAGCTGCCACGCATCGCACCATGCTTGGATTGCAGTAAGGTCGTTCGTTAGTTTATCCTTATCTTCACTGCTACGGATTTCCCTGTATACTACAGCGTCGTCTGCAAATAATCGAACTTTACTGTCTATTATGTCACCAATATCGTTGATATAGAGTAGGAAGAGGAGTGGGCCTATGACACTACCCTGAGGGACGCCAGATGTGACTCTAACTTCGTTGGAGGCTACGCCGTCTAATACTACTCTTTGCACGCGATCGCTCAAAAGTTCTCTGATCCAGGAAATTACATCATCGTCTAGGCCGTATGATTTTAGTTTTACTAATAACTTATCGTGGGGCACTTTATCAAATGCTTTTTTGAAATCAAGAAAAATCGCGTCCACTGGAATGTTGTCCTCTCCGGAGACTAAAATATCGTGGGCAAACAGCGCTAACTGAGTTTCGCATGATCTACCTTTCCTGAATCCGTGTTGAGTTCTCATTAACAAGTTATGCGTGTCTAGGTGTTTCATTACTGAGCTGACAACAATGTGTTCAAGGATTTTGCATGAAATGGACGTTAAAGATATCGGTCTGTAATTACATGGCTGTTCCTTGTCTCCACTTTTGAATATGGGCGTTACATTGGCAATTTTCCAGTCATTTGGTACTCCGTGTTGCTTTATGGATTTTGTGAATATTAGCTGCAAGTAGGGGGCAATTTCTGACGCTAGTTCTTTATACACGCGAGAAGGGATTTCGTCTGGACCAGGTGACTTATTTGGACTGAGCAATTTCAATAAAATTTCTATTCCGTGAGCACTAATATCAAGGGGAGGCATCTTTCGTATGCAGTGATTATCAACCGCCACGGATGAATTCTCAGATGACTCGGTGAACACGCTCTTGAAGTAGGAATTTAATAAATTGGCTTTATCGGAACTGTTTGTTAACACATCTCCATTATCGTTTCTTAGCGAACAAACGGTAGATCTTTTACCTTGAACTTCCCTAACATAGGACCAAAATGCTTTTGGGTCATCCCGTAACTGCTCTACAAGTGTTTTCCTTTTAAAATTCGTGAATGCATTTCTGAACGCTTCCTTTGTAGCGGCTTTAGACAACTTATATTTATTAATTATTAACTCTCGATCACTAGGAGACACATCATGAATGATTTTTTTCATCTTAGCATGGCACGCTCTCTGTCGCCTTAATGATTTTCTGACTTCCGCGTCATACCATCTCGGTTCGCTACCTTCTTTTTTTATTTTACTAGGGATATATCTTTTGATTCCTGAATTTATGAGCGAAAGAAAAACTTTCCAAGTCCCTTCTACATTTAACTCCATTACTGGTTTTTGAAACACGGGAAAAGCATTTTTCAGATTACTCTTGAACCCATCAAAATCAGCCCTTTTAAATATGAAAACTTTTCGTTCTCGTTTAAAACTTTTTGCGATATTTAAAGAAAACTTAGCTGTTACTGCCCTATGATCACTGATTCCCTCGACGGTGCTCACATTTATTACCTGATGTGGTATATTTGTCGCTAACAAATCAAGAATATTTTCTCCTCTGTTAGGAGCGGAAGCTATTTGAAGCAATGCGTTTGATGAAAAAGCGTGCAGTAACGCCTCGCAGATGACTCTATCTCTCCCACCGGGTATGAAGCTATAGGTCTTCCAATCTATAGAGGGTAAGTTGAAATCTCCGCCTAATATCAGATTTCTATCAGGATATTTGGATACTATGCTGTTTATTTGGGTTTCAAAATCTAAAATTGATGTTATATCTGTGTTTGGTGGTCTATAGTACGAGCATACAAATATAGTTTTCGATTTAGGACATTTAATTGAACACCACACAGATTCAACGCTGGTCTCCGGTAAGGTTTCCGCTTGGCTGACAATTGAATTCTTTACAGCTACAAATACTCCGCCTCCAGCTCGGTTAACTCTATCTTTCCGCACTTGCACACTCGGTTAACTCTATCTTTAACATCAGCGCACTTGAATGCACACGAACGACAAAAAGGATTTAAGGTTTTCCTGGCGAATTATATACGTTAAGGTAAATTCAAATAATCTTACCCGTTGTGAAACCCGAGAAACCCTCACGTACACGAACGACAATGAGTGAAACGATGTGCTCAGGTGAAGTGCTCATTTAAATTCCGATAAAAGATATTCTGTAATTTCACAACAGTCGCGCCGGTTCGTTTTGTAGATATCACATAGTTATCTCAGTAGTTGAGAAAAATTATTCAAATACGTAAGCTTTTTACCTCACAGTTTTTTAAAAACTTCACATTTTCCATTTTTGAAGCATTTACTGAAAATAAATTCAAAACCAACATTCGTGGATGCCATTATCGAAGTTATTTTGTTGTTTAGCACACATCAACTCCCGCTCCCAATCCGGTTTGAAGTTCGTTGCCACGTGCGGAGGGTCTGAAGTGAATGGAAAGCAAGTGCGCTTTTGTGTTGTGAATTGAGTGGCTCACAAGAGCGAATGGAAAGCGGCCTTTATCTAAACTTTTACCCAGTGAACATTTTTCCTGTGAAATCTCTAATGAATATGTGACGATGTAAATTGCAGCAGATGAACAAGATGTATTCCTCGTGGATCTTTCCCTGGTGTTTGTCCTTCTTCTACGTTCCTTGGCCAAATTGGCTGCGCCTGTGTGCGGACTATCCACCTGGACGTTGTCCTCCTGATAGTTCTCCATAAGTTGTTAACCTCTTCAGTTCTTCTATATCTGTACACTTCCTCCTTTCCGATCCTATCCGTCCATTTGATCAACAGTATCTACCTCCAGCACCAAAATTCAAATACCTCTATTCTCTTCTGTTCCATGTTTCCAAGAGTCCATTTTACTGACAATCGGCCAAAAAGCGAAACACACTCATAAATATTTTCTGGTACTGCATTCTAATTGGTAATCCTATTTTATTTAAACGCAATCGTTGTTAAATAATTATGACTGCTTTCTTAGAATTATCTATTCTTCACATAGTGTCCGTTGAACTTCTTGCATGCCATATTATGCAGCTTCCAAGGTGGGTGAAGGCCTTCATTTGTTCAAGCACGTATTGTTTAAGCGTAAAGTTTGCCAACTTCTTTTCTATTCAGCATGCTAGAATTATCGTTTTCTTCATGTTAAATATCATGTTTATCCTTGCAGTACTCGATATATTGTTTTCAAGGAGACTTTCAGGTGTTCCGGTTTCTTCGCTATAACTTTCTTAGGCTTCTTGAACTGCTCCTTACAGGTATATCTTTTAATGCCGCTGAAAGGTTTTATCAGTCTTACTCCTTCCTTTATTTTAGCTTCTATCTTTCTTCTATCCGTCATTCTAATCGTGGTAACAAGGTTTCTATAGAGTTGGCGGATAAGATAGTGAAAAATTCAATACGCAAAGGTCATGCCAATTTATCGAAAGAGATGGATAACCCATAGAGTGTCTTACTTTCTTGTGAATCACAACATAACTCTGAAGAAAAATCTTTGACTGTGCACTTATTTCCTTTCCGATCTCCTCCCAATTCGTGAACGCCGTCTGATAGGTCTCTTCTTTCTCAAACTCTTAATCCATCATTTCGTCTTTTTCGGTCACAATCATCTGCGTTCCCTTCAACTCCATGTTAATCTGAAACGCTTTATGAAAGTCCATTGATATCCCAACACCAATCCGATACATATCATGGCATATCCAAAGTCATCTGAAAGGCACGTGCTTTCTGCAATAAGATTTGGTCGAATCTTTACTGAAGGGGGCCTGAATGTTTCAGATATTGAGAGGTACCATTAGAAATAAAACAATTTATCCTAACGCCATTTCTGGGGAAAATATATTTAATGAACAGCATACGTCTTACACGACCTCAATAATACAATTTAAGTAACAAGACGTCGACGAGGATGTGAGAATCTGTACGAGCTGCATATATATGTAAATAAAGGAATCGTTTGTCTGATGCGATATAAATTCCTTAAAATTGAATATACATAAATTACCTTCACAGGACATGATATTTTTTCTTCTAACTATTTTTTTCCTTCCTCTTAGTATCTTCCCTCTCTCTTTTCTCCATTTCATTACGTTTCCATTAATTCATTTTAATACGAGTGTGTAAGGTCCCAGCCCACTAACCTCTCCTACACCAAATGACGTTGAATATTTATTTTCCTCAGCGATAACCCTCGCCAAAAATAGTTATGCAGTTCTCTTTCTATCTTTATCAAGTGCATTCAGCATCAGGTGTAGGAGCTTCTTCCTATTCATTCTGGTCAATTCTATGAATGTCACCGATTCAGAGACGACTATGCTCCACTAAAACATTTAAACGAAAACTTATCCATCCTGGTCTCCGGCCGCAACTCCTTAGCTTTGAAGGAAGAAGAGGAGGAGGAGGATGGGCCAATTTGAAGACGCCGCAGGAGCAGCGGTGGAGACGCCCCGTCGTCCATGCCTACTCCTTCCAATATTCATGACCTCAGGTGCGGTCTTGCCGCTCCTCCTCCACCGCCTCCGCTACACCGCACCCAAAAACGAACGACCACGAGATGCTGCAGAGGGCCAAGCTGCGGTGGACGAGGAGACATGTGAGCAGGGTTGCCTACTCCCCGGGAGAATCACAGAATAGGACGGCATTTTATTAAATCTTATTAAAATATTGGAATAAGGCGCTTTATTCCAGCTTTAAGTATGAATAAATATTATTAACAGCGACCCCAACCTTGTTCACGTATTGCGAGAGACAACAGGAGCGCCGTCATGTGTTTGTAGTTCAAACTCTCTCCGGAAACATTTAATACACGGTTGGTTCCTCATTAAACTCCGGTCAAAATCATTTCAGTCGCTCAACTCATGCTCTAATTGATAGCTCTGATATTGTTACATGTGTTACATTTCTTTTCATACTATGCTGATAAATACATATTGTAATTTTAGAGAAAGACAATGTTCATTTAATCCAGCTATATATTTTTGGTTTTTTCTTTCTTGTTGGTGGTATAATTCATTAAGGTGCCCCTCAAGGCCAAATTGAATTTACAAAATGCAAATGCAAATATCAGGATCTCAGGGGTATTAGGATCGTCGGGGAGCAAAAAAAAAAAGAAAAACGGAACACAAGTTATTCGGCATCATTCTTTCAATCAATTTTATTTCGCATATGAATGTTTTCGTGTTTGACTGTTGCATGCAAATGTATCTGTACGCAGTCTTCGATGAATGACAATCTAAAGAAATGAAAAAATATAAATGCTTATAATGTAACCTGTCTCCTTAAAATACTTCTTGTCGCCCTTTTTTCTTGATTTATGTGTAAATATTTGTATATGTATTATTATTATTATTACTATTGCATAAATTGTTACAAGTCGACCATTTAGTCGGGTGGTAACATATAACAAGAAAATACTCAAGAACCAAATATAAAATACGAAAATACAAAATACAAGTTATCCATTTGGTCGGGTGGTTACATAAGACACAAAATATATGAAGACCAAAATACAAAATATAAAATACTAAATACAAAAAAAAAATAGGAAGATCCCTCAAAATTCAATTTTTTTCACCCTCGTCATAAATATCCTAGTGTTAGTAGGGAAGGGCTCCAAAATTTCCTCCGGTAAACCATTCCAATCCCCTATCCCCCGATGTAGGAAGGAAAATTTTAAAGTATTTGAGAGCTGCCTCGGAGGCTCAATCTTACAATTATGATCCATCCTCGCCAGATAACTTGGTCCTTTTAACCGGTTTGATAGGTCCCTCCACGCAGGATCACCGATAAATGCCTTATAGATACATTTAATGCGTGCTTTCTTCCTCCTCGACTCTAATGATTTCCAGCCCAGCGTATTTAACATCTCCGTAACGCTTGCCTTCCTTTTAAAATTTCCCATTACAAATCTTGCTGCTAAACGCTGAACTTTTGTCAGTTGCTTGATTTCCCCATTCAGATGAGGATCCCAAACTGACGCCCCATATTCTAGGATAGGCCTAACAAACGTTTTATACGCGAATTCTTTAGTTTTCCTGCAGCTCCTTCCAAGGGTTCTCATCAAAAAATGTAATGCTCTAAAAGCTTTGGTCGTAGTTCTTTCGATGTGCGGTCCCCAATGCAAATCCCTGCTTAAAGTCACTCCTAGGTACTTACAACTTTTCGTTTCCGTCAGTAACTTACCCATGATGTAATAATCATTCAGTGTACCACTCCTACCTTTCCGAAATCTAATAAGTTTAGTTTTGCTTGCATTTATTACCATTTTATTCTCGTTAGACCATTTATCCAATATATTGAGGTCATTTTGTAAGATAATACAATCATCTACTTTGTCTATTACCCTATAAATAATGCAATCATCTGCAAACATTCTAATATGACTCTTTATATTCCAACTTATATCATTTACGTAGATAATAAATATTAAAGGTCCTAGCACACTTCCTTGCGGCACCCCAGAAGTGGCAGAGAATTCATCGGAGAATATATCGCCGACTCTAACCCGTTGTGATCTACCTGAAATAAAGGAATTTATCCAGTTTACGACCCTACCATCCAAGCCAAGCGAGTTAATTTTTTTCATTAGAACTTCATGATCTACCCTGTCAAAGGCTTTTGAGAAATCAATCAGAACCCCATCGATTTGCTTGCCGCTGTCTAGCCCCTCCGCCAAATCCTGATAGAGAGACGCTAATTGACTTTCACAGGAGTAACCTTTACGGAAACCATGTTGTCCTTCCCATAACCAGTTCTTTTTTCTTAAGACCTCCTTGATATAGTCCGCGACCAGATGTTCCATTATTTTACACACGATGCAAGTTAGACTAACTGGTTGATAGGAATCAACACTGTCACGAGGCCCTTTTTTATAGATGGGAACGATGTATGACTTTTTCCAATCATCGGGTAAATCACCATTGTTAATTATTACCGTGAATAAGTGTTTTAGAAAAGGAACCAGAACATTTCCCAGTCTTTTGATTAGTTCCCCCGGAAGACTGTCAGGGCCGCAAGACGCGTGACTTTTTATTTTGCTCAATCTATTTCTTATATCCCTGTCTTTGATTTCAAAAGGGTCAAACGAGACATCTTCCCCAACCTTTAGTGATACTACCCTTGTTTCACTATAAACTTTGGAAAAAAAATTCTTAAAAGCTGTGGCTTTTGAAAAATTGTCATTTACAATCCGATCTTCACACTTGAGAGAAATATTTTCCAGAGCATTATTCCCTTTTTGTCTCCTTCGAATATACTTATAAAGCCCACTCCAACCCTGTTCTTTTAGAGAGTTCCTCAAGAATTTATCCTTGGCCTTTAATTTTTCGGTATTTAGTTTCTTATAAGCATCTTTATAATTACTTAAGTACAGGCCACCTCGATTTCTTATCTTATGAAGCCTTCTCACTCGACGCTTTAGCCTTCTGATTTTCACGTTGTAATACTCGGGATCGGGGTTTGCTTTCAGTGTTTTGGAGGGAACGTATCGATCTGATCCTTCGATAAGTAAGCTTTTGAAGTTTTCCCATACTTTATTTACACAACTCCCTTTCCCTACCCATTCCGAGAATTTTTCTGTGAGAAAATTACTAAAGCCAACCATATCCATCCTATTATATTGCCTGCGCCATTTTCCTTTTAAAACTTTCTTGGGCTTACCACTCGTGACACACAAGGAAACCGCCTTATGGTCGCTTATACCCTCAAGAACATCGGAAGAGATAAACATATCCATAGGTCTCACTAAGAACACATCTAAAAGGTTTTCCCCACGGGTAGGGGCCTTAACTACCTGGGAAAATCCCCCCAGCCTAATAAGGTCGTTTACTCCCTGCTGCGCCTCACCACCCGTTGCAGTTTGGGCTTCCCAGTCCACATGAGGTAGGTTGAGGTCCCCCGCGATAATCACTTGTTTTTCCCTCCCGCTCACCACATGGCCCTCATACAATTCATTCAACCGGTCAAGAATACCTAGGCCGTCATTTGGAGGTTTATAAGCCGCCGTTAATTCCAACTCCAAGTCGGTTCCTGGAAACAGAAGTACAGTGAGCATTTCAAAGGCCTCGTCGACCCTATGCAAAAGACATGGTATGCTTTCTTTTATGCCCAGAATTAACCCTCCTCCTCTGCCGACCCGATATGATTGCTTAAGAAGCATGACACATCACTTAGTAATTGAAATTGCATGACATGATAATAAGAATCCCAGTAAAGGTCAATCTTAAGGGTTCTCAAATGCATATTATGATGTCTCGCTATATTGATTAATTAAAATAATAAATTATCTATATCCTAAGAATGCTCAAAAGCAACAACTGGTATGAAGCAAAATTCTGACTGTTATCATGATTTTTTCTGTATTATTGAAAATGAATCACAAGGAAGTAATACAAGCTTTTTTACAAACTAATCACAGTCAAATCAGACTCCCAAGCAATAAAAACGCATTCGGCTGTGTTCCACTGACTTTTTTCGTTTCCCGTTTTTAGCATCAGCTTCAAATATGCATACATATATTCACGTTGGCATATAAAATGTGTTAAAATATTTTCTGCCTATTTTTTTTGACGCTATAAATCATAAATTTTATGTTCAGTGATAGACATTATAAAAAATTAAATACATCCAATCGATAGTACGTGCACAATGTTAGAGTATTATGATAGTTACAAAAAATCTTGCACCAAGAGGCAAATGGGTGCCAACCTTTCCATTTTTCCGAATATTTCCATAGAATATTACCTTGCACATTTTAAGCACATCATCATCGTAAGTATTATATGGAAATAAATTACATGTTCACTCATCTGATAGAATATTTGTGGTAAAATACATTTTTCGCTCAGTGCAATTAATATTATCAAACTAGAAGCATTTTCCTGTTCCGATACTTCGTCGATTAATCAAAGTTCCACATAAGAGGAAAAAGGATACAATTTTTATAACAGGTCGTTCTTTCTAAGGTCTCAACTGACGACTTTCCACAAAAATCCAAGATTCTAACCTCGGTCGTTCGTATAAATCGGTCCCGGAGAGATATAGTTATCTCACAATGCGTGACGGTATCTCATTTTCCAAATCTATGCGTCTGTTGGCTCGTTCGGCGCAGCAGTTAATGCAACAAATCGTTATTCAACAATCGGAGGGGCAAAACCCATTCTCTTGCCTCCTTCTTTGCCCACGCGAGAATCGCTTCGGCTCCCTTAACGTGGTTTCACCGTAAAATGGCTTAAATGTCATTTTATTCATACTCTGTCTACTTGTACAAACAACTTGTCCTCTATCTAATATGGACAACAAAATAATACCTTCCCACGCTATTTCATTCTATAATTGAACTTGAAATTACATGGTTTTCAATGGGGGAATGAGAGAAACACGAGGAAAAATAGTATTTTTCCATAAAATATAAATGCCATTTTCGGGGAAAACTATTTGTATGAAGGACATAATCCAGAGAACTTGAATAAAATTGTAATAAAGGCATCTTACCACCTTAATTTTCTAGTTATTGAAGAATTAATGCCGTAATTGAAGTCAAAATGCTGTAATTCGTAGGAAATTGCGCTGCAGTCGGCTCCTTTGCCTGGAAAAAAGTGCTAATTTAAAATACATTCGTGGAATAATCTGCATTTTTTCTACTTTGCTTATGGTTTTCTGTAGTTAACGCATTTCATCAGCGAAAGCAGGATTTTTGGACAAAATATAAAAAATGTGGAATTTAGTATTTGTTTTGAATCACATAGTCGCGGCGGAACCTCCTTAAGGTAGTTATGGCTGTACGCTCCAGAGGGAGAATATTTAACAAATTAGGAATTTATAACGCCTAGATTTCGTCAAAAAACTAATGGTGTGTAGTTTGCATGTTTTGTCAACTATTTATAAAAAATAATCTACTACTCCCCTCAGTAGCTTTTGCAGAATCGCAAAATAAACAACCTGCTGCTTTGGAAGGTTTTCAGCCGTTCGGCGGGAAAAAATGAGTCAAAGCAGAGACTTATGTGGCTTAATTTATTTAATTACTGAGAATTTAGGCCATATATAATTACATATTTGCGACATTAATGTTACAATATTTATTTCATACTTCTTACAGGCGCTGAAATTAAAAATTAAAATTTGAATATTGTCTCCATAATGACTATATGGGAACTATCTCGCTCCTCAAACCACCTTAAGACACTGGAATGGCCTCCAAGAGCACGTCGCCTTTCCTCGCTCCCTTCCGCGAGGGAAGAGGAGGGGAGGGGGAGGGGTCGCGGGAGGAGGAGACCGCTATATATGGATGTGGCTTGTGTGTGTGTGTTGGCGCATGCATGCAGAAGCAAGGCAGAGAGTCCCTCACACGCAACGGGAAGGAGGTTTGTCATAAATCCGGGGCCGCGGCGAGTGAGTTAGTGTTCCAAGGGGGAGACAGGCGCGCAGGGGGCGGGTGAACGCAACCACCCCGCGGCACTTTATTGGACAACCCGCGGGGGGATAAAACATTGCCCTGAGGGGTGCTGCTCCGTGTGCGCCTCCGAGGCGCGGAGCGGAGGTGTATTGGTGTTCGGTGGGGTGAGGAGGAAGGGGTGCCCGCCCTCTCTCTCACCTTATAACCTGTCGTCCCTGGGCCCTGACGTACGGCCCCATCCCGGACACAATTTTGAAGGATAATTTGCGATGGCGGGGTTTATATGCTGAGCCACCTCCCCCCCCCCTCAAACCCCTCCTCCTTTGCTCCAATCTTCCCGCGAAGAAAAACTTTATCCCGATCCAGCGACTACCTCCTCCTCTTCGGCGAGAAGACTGCTGGCCGCCCCCTTTGCCGTACCCTTCCCGGAGCCGCCCCTACCTCGATCGACGCCCTTACCCCTAGCCCGCTCCGGGTTCATCCGGGGGTCACCGAGGAAGTTGAGTCACTGTACGGTCGAAGAAGAGCGGAGCGTTCACTTATTTAAAGAAACTGGGATCTCGAACAAGAGAGTCGAAACTCGCGAAGAATCCTACCTGTTCATGTGCGCCCCCCATGAGATAAATTTATGAAAATATAGACGGCCTTGGTGCATTCAAAATTTGGATTAACGCATTTTGGATAAATAAGCTTCGGATCAGTTTTGTCGGCCTATGAAAGAAGTCTCACCCTACTGCGGTTCCATTTACACAGTTTCAACTTGTTGCAATCGCTGTGATAAGGACGCTTATGGAGAACTATGACGTAATGAAGCCTTAGAATTATCGAAATTTAATTGTCTGGCAAAAAATTACTTATAAAATGAGTTTTTATGGGTGCAGTATTATTACGTTTTACATTTTTACTTTTCTCCGATGCCGATCTTCGTCATTGAGGGCAAATAATACCCATTGCTAATGGTTAAAACCAAAATAGTGTATTTCTTATTGAGCAGAATAAACATTTTTGGCAAATTACGTATGTAGATTTATAGGGTAAAGAGTTTACATTCATGCAACCCTTGTAATTATCACGCCAAGAATCTAGCAATAATCTAGCACACATCCCTATTTCGTCATTCAGTGTCGTCATCATATATATCAGGGATGACGCCACCCAATCAATCAAAGCTGAATAATTTCCACAACTGAAAATGTATGCGTACTGCATAATTATTCAAAATGTCAACAATTTTTACAAACTCAATTGATAATTGTATACCAGTTGAATTTGAAACACCTGGGTTTCGTATTTTTAAGTTCTTGCTAGCCAAGTCCTTAGAAGTTCCGCGATAGGCTCTTAAAGAAAGTACCTAATAAATTCACTGACACCACACGGCATTGAGACAAAACAAATATGAGGCTGATTATTAGTTTTAACAGGTTCGTGATGGCTATTATATTTTCTGATTAACTACATAACCTCATAAAATGGCCAATTTATGCTGCGTCTCTTGCGTAAACATGCCTTTTCACAAATAAATATTACCTACTCACTAGATATGCACAAATATCACTGCATTGCTATTTAAAGGAGTATTCTTTAGAAAAATTGCGAGTTCGTTTGCACCAAGCTTACAAATGGTTGATATTCCTCCAACCCAATAATCTTTTCTAATTATCAAATTTATTATTATCCTTCCACACGCTACCTACTTAGGTGTAACGACAATGTGTAAAAACAATGAATTCATCTTGAAGACCAATAGTATGCAACCAAACATGATTTGCACATTTCAAACTTCAGCATGCTTGCTTTACCTTTTTCAATATTAAAAGTATGTCTAGGTATTCTTGTAGCAGCTCCTGACTGCGATTTCTCTCCCATTGTCCTTAAATAAGGGCGATGGGAAATCCACGCATGTGTTTCATCGCTGCAACATGAGATGACTGCGTTTTCACTACGGAGTGTACGAGAAGATACGTGTAGAAGATATAAAGTGAAAGGGATGACAGGAGGTGAGGTTTTCGGCCGTGATCACTCCGAATACTTTGCAAGGAAAAGCATACGATTGAAAAGAATTTATGAATGGCCAAAAAAATAGGTTGAGGGAATACGTGGAAGAGTAATATGAGCGAGGTAAATAGACCGGTGAACTAAGATATAGAAAAAGAACAATCAGTAGAAGAGGGTTACTCCGGACCGTGCATACTAGAGAGTGACATTGAGAAGGTATTCATGTATATCTACATAGTACCCAGCGAGCCACCGCAGAGGCATGTGGCAGGAGTGTCAGGAAACCAGACACGGGAAAGGAGGGGGAAAAGGAGGTGGGTGAGGACAGAGGTGAATTTTGTATTACCGATAAGATAAGATTCCATAAGATAGTGAAACGCTGTTTTTGTAATAATCACTATTGGTGCGAGGAAAGAAGAAATGTTTGTACATTTTAGGATAGCAGGATATCTCTCATATTTTGTCAATATTTTGGCTATCCAAAGAGTTTGCTGTCTGATCCAATTATGAGTCCTGTAGGTTCTTAGTGTGTGTTACAAATGCCAATTATGTGATGCAGGTGACAGCAGAGCAAATCTACGTTTAAAAAAGATGGTCCATACAGGTGCCTAAGATATTGTATCGATTAGAAATGATGTTTTAATCAACGTATTTTCGTCCAAAAAAATTGTATGCATCTACAAACTGTCACCCCTTTGACGTCACCCCTTCAACTGTCAGTCGACGCAGATGCGTGTGGCAGGGACATCAGTCGTGGACACCAGTCAGGGACACCAGGACACCAGTCGTGGAAGGGGAGGGAATAGGGAAATGGATATATGGCAGAGAATGGAGGTGAATCGTGTGTTAACGTTGTGTCTTAAGTTAGTTTCACGCTTTTTTTTTTAAATCACTAATGGTGGTGGGGGGAAAGAAGGAATTTTGTACATTTAATTTATCTGTTCGTCAATGAATCTCTCTTCTAATTTCTCACTCCTATCAGTTACAGAGATTATAATACGGGATTGAAATAATAACCTCCGTATCGTACTGGAACTCACCTGATCGGAGTTTTTTTTAAATAATCTAAGCCCAGCGTGGTAGCCTCCGAGTCTATTAAGATTCCCAACCTAATCCCTCCATCAGCTGAGATACTCTTTCTTTTCGTTCGTAGCTGTTTGTAACAGAGAGTTCGGCTTTCCTTTGTCTTTTATTTGCTTCGCGAATTAAACCTTTCTGTTCAGTGTTCCAAATTCTTGCGGCGCATTTGATATATGGCCTAGAAGAGCTAAGAAGCAGCTGTGTTTTACTTCTGCATCGCCGAACCTTCCTATTACTCGCTTCAGAAATCTATGTTTCTTCAATGCAACGCCGCAAATGTTTCGTGTTTATTACCCAACGTTAGGTCTGAAGTCAGAGTGATTCCCAAGTACTTGACTTCATCTGACTCATTTATATTGACCCCTCCCAACACTTTATGGATGCACCGATGGTATGATTTTTTTCGTACGAAGTATACTGCAGTGCATTATACTTGAGTTAAGTCCGAGCCTCCACTCACGAGAGGACCAGGATGATGACGCTCTATTGTTTCACCGATTTGTTTACAATATTAGATTCAAAAGTAAATTTTGATGGTATGTTTCTAAAGCATTTTGATGATAAGAGCGTCTCAGGGCCTCTACTTGGAGTTGTGAACACCTTAATTGATGGGTCTTCGGTAATGACGAAGTGTGGCGCCACCAATCCAGTCCTCAGAACCTGTAAATTAATAATGTTCAATCACCATTCCAAAGTGCCGAAAGGAGAAATTGCTCGCCATTAGAAGAACCTTGAGCTCCCATTCCCTCTCTATATGGGTTTACTCGCGATTTCCTTAAAATTGCGAAACTAAGTGCAAACATTATGATTTAGTGTATCCCCGAAAATTTTTGGATTGATCAAAGAGTGTACTTTGGTGCTACAGACGCATTCAGCGACCCCGGAAACTCCGGAAAAGAACTCCAGTATGAGCATGTTGACTACCGGGGGCTTATCACGCATCCAGGCCGCCATTTTCCAATATGGAGGCGATACTTCAACTTCCGGTCGTCAGAGTGATAAATTAAGACTGAAATTTAATTTATTGGGTCCGAATCATATGAAATCGACACCTTAAACCCATCTCACACATCGTTGACACAATTTTCAAAGTTTTTTTTACTTTTCCCCCTCCCGCCCCCCTAAAATTTGAGCAACTCGGTCAAATCAATGAGTGCTTTGGACCAAATCGACCAAACAGGTCCAAAGAATAATTGTACCAAGCTAATTACATGCATCACAATTTGCAACATGGTTTAGCGTACCTACCGCTAGCACTGTAAGCTTAACAAAAAGGAAAAAAGATTAGCCTAAAACAACTATTTTTCACGAATCTACGCCGATTCCAGGGTAATTTCAGGTAATTCCAGGAATTTTGATGGGGGACTAATGTTCCAGGGATTTTTAATTTGACAGAGGACTAAAACAACTATTTTTAACATCATAGGAGGTAGATTTGAAGCCAAACAAAAACATTGCCACGAATGTAGGTACATTTTTAGCCGTAAAATCATAGTTCCAGGGACATTCCAGGAATTCCAGGATATTTCGGTTATCCCACCTGGGAACGAGTGGGCCTTTTTTTCACGACACCTCCAGGGGTGTATGAACATACTGGTCAATAAAATGTTTAGTTATTATAAAATTCCGGGTTAAAACATATCTATCCGTTACTATAATGGCTATATTCCATATACCTCGAATTCTTTGCCCGAACCAAATATGAGTTCAATTCTCGGAAGGTTATCCGATATCTTTATGGGATTCCTCTCCTCTGTTCTCCTGATCCCGATGATTTCAAGAATAAATACGCGTTGATATCCTTCCTTCTCTTTATATAGTCTACAATAAAATTGACGCCTTTCCCTTAGCTATTTTCTTTGTCATTGAAAAACTGCAAATTTTATTTACACTCATAACTTGCTCTAACTACCGTCCAAATTTGTAGCTTCCAATTTTGTTTTCCATTTGCGAGAGAATTCTCAGTAGATGGTAGCAGGTGAATTTGAGCTCAAGATGAAAATACTTTTTTCTGCACCGGCGTTGATTATAATACTACTGATGAAACTTAATAGCAATAACGTTTGACTAATCATGATCTCTGTTTACGTATCGAAGGCGTTCCCAGATAAAGTCTGATTTCCGAAATATTTGAACAATAGATTTTTTCCATGAAGTTAACGTTTACTTTAAAAATTGGCTATCATTATTACCCACAGAAAATCGAACAATTATCGTTGGAAACGGTAATACCAGCATTAGACACATTAGCATTAGTCTTACATCAAGCATTAAATTACCTTACTTTACATTACTTACATTAGCACCAAGTATTACATTAGCATTATTGACAGAATTGATTGAATTTGCGAGCGCTCTTCCCGATTTTGTGGAGTGAATATTTCGAGCGTTTTCTAGTTTTTTTATTTTTTTTTTAATTGACCAGTACACTAATATTGCGCCAACAACAGCGCTCGAGTTTGGGTTGTTTACCGTTGGGGATCTGGTGGGATTGCTGCTTTTGTATAGCGGGGATGAGTTTGGTTGCGTTGGTGTTTTTGTGTGTGAGGCTGGGTTGATTTTTCAGGGTTGGTTGTTTTCCACCGTTCGTTTCTTCGTTCTCTCTTCTTTGAGTTAGTTTTCTCATGCTGTCACACATGTTTTGCCAACAATCCGGACAACTCCTTTTCTATTTTTCTGCGAATAATATTGGCCGCATTTGCTTTGTGCCAAAATTAAAACTCGTGCAATTATATTGAAAACTAACGCCTTTAAGTAAGTTATACCACAGAGGAAAAATCGTTCGCCTTCACCGGGATTCGAACCCGGATCCCTCGATTTTGCGCCGAGTTCTTTAACCAGTTAAGTTACAGAAGCGTCCTCCTCCCCTGTGGGTTATTTGGTGGCTTTATAGGGATCGAGGGATCTCGAAATCGAGGGATCCGGGTTCGAATCCCGGTCAAGTCGAATGATATTTCCTCTGTGGAATAACGCACTTATGTGCACTTGCGGGTGACTCCGTTGGAAGGTAACTACCGTGGCTAGTTCCGGTATCCTCAAAATTGGTAACGCCTTCAAAACAAATATAAATATGCACAAAATCTCAAATGTATGTACCATTCAAAATGATCTTGGTCATTTCGCTCAGTACACCGATCAGTATTGTTTCCTTCCAGACCACTGGTAATTGACATATTTTGAAAACTCTCAACCCGAAGTTAACAGTTTCTATTGACAATAAATAGCTAGATACCTACTTTCTCGATTATCCGAAACCCTTAGACTTAATTCATTTCATCTCTCCATTACCCCCCCCCCCCCTCTCACACATCTTCTTCTTAACTTCAAGCTGTTCCAATAACTTCTTCAGACAATTGGTTCAGCTCTGTGCGATTTATCGCTTTGTAACTGATGGACTGTAATGTTAAATTATAGTTACAATGATGGGACTTATTATATTTTTTTGGAATATTGTGTATGATATGTTTTTATTTTTTTAACTTTGTTTAATGGAACTCTTTTGTTGCATTGGTTTATCGCTCACAACGAGTCAGTGAGTTGATTTAATGATTCTATTTTTGTACTGTAAATTGTTTTTGCTCTTAGAGGACTTATGTCCTAGAACAATAAATTCCTTTCTACCTTTATACCTTCTACACATCCGTAAGCTAAATCTATTGGTAATGTCGCCGAGTGCCTCAATCAGTGGTAACCGGTAATCTCTAGTGTTCCTAAAGCCAGAGTATTCTTATTCAACGTAAATATCAATAGCAGCCTCCAATGTCTTTTTTTCTCAGGCCCTCACCATGATGAATACTGATTACTGATACAATTTAAATTATTCCAAATGATACAGCGCCTTATGTCCAGGAGAACGCTTTTTTCACTGTGAATCTACGCGATTATAATACAATATTTCATAAAATACCTGAAAAACAGTTTTCAATTCAATTAAGAGTGGTGCTTGAAATTTCATCAATAAAAGTTTTCTTAATGAAACCCACATGGCGGCAACTTTATCATTAGAAACATACCACTGAATATGTATCTCCTGAGAAGGATCATAGGGTGGAAATTAACTAAATAATGAATGTCTTTGACCATATAAACTAAGGTCCAAAAAAAATATGGTATAAACCTCTTGCAAATATTCTGAGACATGATAGTGATATTGTCCTAAGCGAGGAGCGAGTTGTCTTCACGGTTATCGTGCCATGGAGTTGTGCGAGCGCTAGGGCTACTGTCCACGAGGTGAAGCCCAAATTTAAACACAAAAGTGTTCACTTTAGACAAATTCAAAGAACTGCGGAACTGGCCGCGCAGTAACTTTAACGGAGTCACCCGCTAGTGGTCACAGAATTGTGTGAAAATAACGATGAAAAAAATCAAAATCAAATTGAGAATTTATAAATAATTTGATACTGATGAGTAGGGAAAACAAGTAACAACTGATAATTACGTAGGATATTATTTCATTCGTGAAATGGTGGGGGTAATCAGAAGCTATTCATCTGCAGAGCAGGTGAAATTTAAATACAGGGGCTCAATGGTCTGGTATTCAACCCGTATTCAATATGCAACCAATGCTCCTATAACATGGCAATCGATGACATACCGACCTCACGCAGATTCAAAAAGAGATTCCGGACACTTGCTGACTATCGAATATCACAACAAGTCTCACTGTGAGAAAAATGTAAGTAGTCAGCGGCGAATACAAGGAATTACCACCCTCCTTTTGCATACCAAGCAGCTTTTCTTCTCACAATCTCCGATTCCCATCGTTGTCGTCCAGTTGCCATAGCAATGCCTTAAAGGAGGAGGGATGATCCTCCTGGGGAGGAGCGGTTAAGGGAGGGGGAAAGCAAGGGGGGGAGGGGGACGGATGGGAAGGGGGGGGGGGGAATTTATGGCTTTGTTGCGTCGGGCACCTCGCAGCGGGGAGCCTGTTCCTCGCCCGGGGACGACTCTAATTAATAAAGAGCGGGAGGTGCGATGGAAAATAGAGGCAGGGGGGGTTGTTCCCATCGTGTCTTGAAGGGGGGGGGTGAGAGAGGGAGAGAATGGGATTATGGGTTAAAAAGAATAAAGGAGCAGGTGAGAAGCGATACGCGGCCGAGGGTGTAAGACGAGGGACTTTTCGTCTTCCTCGTCGACGACTTCAGAGGTGGAAAGAAAGGACCAGCTTTTGCCTTCGGATGCAGGCGATTAGCTGTCCACAAAAGGGACTCCCGTCAACGCAACATTTCCCTGTCTCATTTTTCATGTTGCAGAACTACGGACTATAGGTTGTTTTAACAGCTACAATATCGTACAATTTTTGGCGATAAAGTTTATTATTAGTGTATAGATACGGATAGATGATAGGACAGATGTATTATATCGGATTGAATACTATTTTAAACAATAGGAACCGTTTCCCATTGGGTATGGTACAGCTGTACGTTCTAAAGAAATCACAAAAAGGGTAGGTTGTAACTCACAACGTCACAAATGTTACGCTATGAAGTCTGTTTTCTCAGTTGTTTTTTTAATAAGTTCATTACATACCGACATATATTTTATGAAATCGCAGATAAAAACCACCAGTTGTGAAGCCGTTCCTGGCGTTCCGCGTGAAACAAAGAAGTCACATTAAAGCCTGCATTGCGTATATTTGGTTAATTGCTGCTAATTTCAATCACTAAAACAAATATCTTGGGTCGTTCATATTACTATATATTTACATCATAATTTTAGAACCTCTTAATGGTAAAACCAAATTTTAATATATGGCCTCCGTCATGGCTAGGCCATTATCTCGTTAAAACTACCTCAAGTCAAAGCACGTTCATGATGACGGTATACCAATAAATTTGAGATTTTACGCATACTGCGTACTGCAATTTTAACAACAAATAACAACCATTAATATCCACGTTGGAACGTTCACCTTGAATATGATGTATTACTCCACAAAGAAAGTGAAGAATGTGATATTATTACGGACTCCGGAAGAGAACAGGTGCAGAATTACGAAAGTGAATATCTTTTAGTATTCTCAGATTGCTAACTTCTCCAGCGTGCAAACCGTTACGCTCGTGAGCATCTTTAAAGTGAATGCCCGTCAGCGATGACCACTGCAGAAATTATTAGGTGTCAAGCTACGCTCGTAATCACCTTGCAGCCGTAACTCTGCTGCCGCGTAAATGAAAATAAAAAGGCACTGAATCACAGGTTTGAAGAAGGTTAAAAATTATCTTCCAAAGCTTCCTTATTGTACAATCTTGGGGATAGATAAGGATAAAAATATATTCTATTTGAAGAGTTTGATCTCCTTAAGGTAGTTTGAGCGAAAAATCAATTCACCTAGAATTTGATAAATTTGGCCTCCTTTTAAAGAAAAACCTCTCATATTTCCAATAATATCAAAATATCAACCCGTTGCCGAACTACTTTTCAAGCAATTTACCTAATAGTATAAGTTGTTTTACATGGGATATGTTACGGCTGTGCGCTCCAGAGGAAGAATATAAATAAAAACTTCTAGCACCTAGATTTTGTCAAAAAACTAACGGTGTGTAGATTGCATGTTTTCTCAACTTAAAAAAAAATCTATTACTCCCCACAGTAACTTTTACAGAATCGAAAAAAGACTGCTGTTTTGAAGGGTTTTCAGCCGTACGGCGGGAAAAAATGAGTCAAGTTACAGACTTATGTACCTTTATTTATTTAATTACTGAGAATTTCTGTCATATATAACTATATCTTTGCGCCATTAATATTACAATATTTATTTCAAACTTCTTACAGACGCTGAAATAAAAAAATTTTACTTGAATATGGTCTCCATTATGACTAGGGAACTATCTAGCTCAAACCACCTTAAAATCGAAGGAAATTCAAACAAAAAGGACAACAGAATTTAAACGATGCATGACAGAAGCTGACTGGCACATTTGCACGGGAATCGCACGTCATTGTGGTATGAAGGACCAAGAAAGCTACTTCAAAAAAAGATGTTTAAACCTAAAATGGAATAGGATTCTTCTATAAATGTTAAATGTGAAGAGCATAGCCATTTTATATTTATTGGAAAGGCTCTTTTTACGCATAACAACACGATATATTTTAAAAGTGAATGTGACATGATGTTTTGCTCGCTAAATATTAGCCCTTAAAGGATGCTGCTAGTCTTTCTTACGATTATACGAAGATATGATTGCGAGTTTGGCATTCTTTCGAAAAGTTGACGCAGTGAGCCATACACTCAACTAAGATCAGTGCAGTCGTATATGAACTGTTTGAAAGGACTAAAAATGGAAAAATGTCATCGGAAAAATAAGAGTTAAGGCCACCGTGGGATAAACAAGGGAATGCACGTGTTATAAAAAAATAATAAGTCCCAAGGGTTGAATCCGTTATTCCTTGAAATATCAAGCCGTAGGTTTAGAGTTAATTTAGTGACAATCTGGAGTTAGAAAGGGAGCATTTATTCTCGTTTCAGTCATAAACGATAGTATAGAAAATGGTCTGTTTCAAAGAGTTTCCGTAAATATCAGCCATCAAAAATTATCTCATTTAGTTATGGCTACGTGGTATTTAATCCCAAAATAGCATATCTCTTCTCAAAAACAGTCGAATCTATCCATGCTAACATCGTTTTGAGTTCAATACGTAAATGTGCCCCACCTCACGACCCTTAAATGCACACCCATTGTAAAATTCAGAAACTACCTCCATTTTAATAATATCATCCGCGCCTCGTTTACTTCGGTAAAAAATAATCTTCCGATGTGAAGCCTAAGTGCCACAGAAGAACACTTGGAGGTGTTATTAATAATTCATCAAAGAGAACGCAAAAGGCGTTGTTGGCCTCGAGAATCAAATTAATCTAAATTGACGAGAGTTCTCCGTGTACAAAAAAATAAGTCATGAAGTCATGACTCATTCACCGTCCGCTGGTCCGTCGTGACGAGGCACTCATTGTTGAACACAACAAGGAGGAAGGAGCTGACAGTGTTTCCCAAATCATCACAATTTTGCGGACACACTTCACCTATAGATAGCGAATACAAATTACACTAAAACCAGGTAATACCTCAAACATTCATGAAATGCAATTAGTGAGTAGCATGCACATGTGTTTATAGAATTTTTCACAATGGTCTGGTGCGATTAGGTGATAAGAATTCCACAATTTTCTCAGTAAGAAAAATATTCAGGCTAATTTATTTTTTTTTTTTTCGTTTTAGATTACTTGAGAGGAGGTGTAAAAAGGTTCGTCCACCCCACACCACCAAATCCCTCGCCCCAAAAGGGGAAGTGTGTTAGACTCTTGGGGGGGGGTGCGCATTAGGAGGGTGGATAACCCCGTCTCCTCCACGCCAACCTACCCCCGAGAGCAGCCAATCTCCCCCACCATCTCCTCCACCCCCCTCTCCTCCTTTTGTCATTGTCCCGACTTATCCACCCCACCTCCTCTCCAAAGCCCGCCGCGACCAGCCCCACCTCGTGTTTCATTCCGGAACTAGCGTTTAATTTCCTCGGGGACACGGAATACATTTTCTGCGACTCCAATGCGCCTAAGTAGCGCTTCCAACAACGCCTCGTTCCTCTCTCCCCCCTACCCATTCCAAAAAAAAACACTCCCCGCCCCCGTCCCTTGGCCCCGTCTTGCCCCCCTCTCTCTCTCTCTCTCAATCTCCCTTTCTCTCGTTGGTGGGTGTTGATTTCTTCTCTCCCCCCCCAACCCCCACCCCCCTCTACCTCCCTCCCGTGCGAACCGACGCCTTCTTTTGTTTGACGCCCGCGCTCCAAAATTGCCCCTTCCTTCCAACAGACGTCGTCGCGTGGCTTCTTCGTTTCGATTGCAAGAGAGCCACTTCTCCATCGAGATCAAAAGAAAGGGATTCGTTCGCAATTGAGAGGCGTTCACCTCACCCGAACACCATTACCGCCATTTTAGGAAAGATAAGAAAACTTTGTGAATTTTCACAGACTTTTTCAATAAGACGTTCGGTTCCATCCAACAATGGACATCATCTGGTATGACCTATTGATGTCCACTCTGGGGTCATCTGGCTATCAGACCTGGACTGATGATGATCACTGAAGGATGAAACCATTCGCCTCGTTAAAAATTCTGCGAAATTTAACAAAGTTTTTACCTTATCTACAACGAGGATAATTTACCAAGTTGAGACTGACTATCGAATTCACCATTATCGTCAATCACATAAAAATCTATCCCCTGCGATGAAGTATCACTTCCCTATGCATCCATCGAAAAGAAAGCATGTTATTTTAAGAATTGTATTAATGTGAAACGAATGATTTCATAAAGGTTCACATCGTAATTGAGAGCCTGAGAGTCAAAGTAATACAAGCAACATCACTACGAAAAACGATATAAGTGCATATGTTCAAAGATGGTACCGTTGGGTACCGTCAGGTAGCTACAGGAAAAGGAATACAAGTGTCCGAATGTATGGTGCTGCGATCTAGCCGCCGAACACTTAAGCTACTTTGCCTTATGTAATTTATTACGGGGGTGTAAAGTGATGCAGGTGACACTGGATGGCATTTGTCACTTGTATTACTTTGACTCTCAGGCCCTCAATTTGGCACATTCAATTGTTGATACTGGTGCTGAGAAGTAAAACAAAAGAAGATACAAGGGGAGAGAAGAGAAACATTCGATGCAAAAGAAGCGAAACATGCGATAGTTTATTTCTACTCTCGAAATGATAAATCATTAGCAACAATAAATATTTTGTATTGCTCTTGTTTTTCAGGTGTACCCCACGTACTTTAGGTCTATTGTTACCCTACGTTTCTTGGCAGTCGCTGGTCTCTTTACTTTGGGGAATGAGGCTCTGTCGAGTTGGGAGGATGATATAATGGCTCATGGAGGTAATAGGATGTAAGGGAAGGGGTGGAAGGAGTAATCGTTGAATTTTTATTTAAGTTTAAATCAGGGTCCCACGTGAGGCTGAGTTTGAGGCAACAGTCTCTATCATAGCTTTGTTTGCATTTTCTTATCTCCAACACTTCGCGGATCAGCCGGGGCTTGAAGTTTTTCACCTTCGCTATTCATTTTGTTCTTTTGAGGTCAATCGCGTGTCCCGAGATGGCATTTTCCGCTACCGCCGAATTTAAGGGTTTTCTCAGTCTCAGCTGGTGTTGTTCTAAACGGGTTTTGATGATGCGTCCGGTCTCGCCGATTTATTTCTTCCCGCGCGCAGGTTCGACATGGTATTTCATAAACTCCTTCCACTTGAAATGGATTCACCGGAACAACAAAAGCAATACAGCTTTAATGACCCGTGACAGCTTCAACCAAGAATAAATATTTTGATACGAAACGACTGTACAATCGAATAGAATGCATCGAACAAAGTGAAAAATGATAAACTTCATAATATGGCATCGTAGTTTTAAACATTTATCTTTCGAGTGTTTGTATTCAACTCCGGCAAATATATTCTCAACTCCTTCAATGGCGGTAGCATTTTTTTATAAAGCGACAGATTATAATAACGGTTTTTACTTAAATTTATGCATTTTTTACGAATGGAAAGGATCGATTGAAATGTTTTCTATGTAGAGATTCATTTTCCGTTAAAATAGATTATATAAATGCCATAAACGTGAAATAACTAAAGGACATTGAACTCATAATAAAATTCCCTTGAGCAAAGCTAATGGCGTGATAAATATTCCGCTCCACATAACAGGAGAGTCAGTTGAAATGATTCATTCTCAAGCAATTCGTTCTCTAAAGAGCCGAGAGCGGAAGATCGGTTCGCGAAAGAACCGTTCGCGAAAGATCCGTTCGCGGGCCCCTACGCATTTTGCCACTCTTCAATTCAGGCACAGTGACACAACGCGTCCCCCTCCATCCCCCCTCTGGGTTTCATTAGGACTCCGCGTCACCCCTCCTCCCTCCCATGCCGCCCTTATTATTCTATTACATCCCCCTCTTGCTCACAGAAGAACTGTCCGAGCCCATTAGGGACGGGGAAGGGTCTTGCCTGCCTTCGTCTGCTCCCACTCTCTTCTTCCTCCGAGGAATACGCCTTTTCGCCCCCCCACTTTGCCCCGCTCTTCCTCCCGGGGCGAGCAGGGGCATAAAAGTTTTAACCGCACGTCTGTAATCCTCGGAAAAATATTCCCGCTTACCTTTAATCAGCGCATTGCGGCCGGGAACTCATTTTCCGGCTCCTTCCCCCCCTCCTACACAACCCCCCCCCCCACTGCCCCCCACCTCCCCCTAAGGAGGAGGAGAAGCAAGGGGATGTGGAGGAAGAGGGCGCCGAAAAATGTGGCACTGCAGACGATTTTCAACTGGCATCCCCGAAGCGTAACACTCGAAAGTAACTTTCAAAGTAGAGAGGAGAGAAAAAAAATAGTTCGGATGGGTATTGTACTAATGGATGGGTTCAGGCTGCATCTTGAGTAAGCCGTGAGCATTTGGCACCCTCCAAACAAATCTTTAATAAGCGTAACGAACAAAATATACAAGAAATCAGCACGCTTCGCGTATGACTTCTATGAGCAAATAGAATGTGTATCATAGTCGATGAGAGGGCAATACTAGGAGGCCGCAAAAGACTCTGAGATTACATTCTAGGATATGCTTACTGAAAAATTCCGATCGGACGAGTTTTAGAGTGAAACCGATGATCCTATTTTAACCGTTAACTATTTCTCTATAGCCGATAGAAGCGAAAAAGTAAGATAAACTTCTGCACTGATGTGTGCGAAAATTCATTCATTCCATGCACCATTTGTACCCCAGGAAATGACAACAGAAATGACGGATGCAATCTTAGGATTATTGGTGGTATATTATCGTCTCCTCTACCATGAATGAAAATAATAAAATTATATATATAAGTAAAAAACAGTGGCACAAACAAAAGAAACTCACACGAATGTTTTCATTTTCGACAGCATTCAACTGTCATCTTCCGAACTGGAGAGAGTACTGGAACTGTTTTTTACTTGTCACGCCTGTGACTCCTAATTGGATATATTTTCACCACGTGTGAATTTCGTTGATTGACTTGTGTGTGTGTGTATATATATATATATATATATATATATATATATATATATATATATATATATATATATATATATATATATATACATATCTATATATATATATATATATATCTCAATCATACGAAAAATGACGCTCAAAGGCGCGAATAAATTCATACATTCATAGGAAAATGGAAATGGATAGGTACACATAAAAGGACGAACACAGGGTTTGGTGGGGAAGATGAAAATGAGTCAAATCAAAATGTGTTCGTCCTTTTATGTGTACCTATCCATTTCCATTTTCCTATGAATGTATATATATATATATACAATATGCCAAGAGGGTGGCCGATAAAAATATACAAACGGAAAAAAGAACACTTACAAATAAAAACTTCCGATATTTCGGTGATGATATTAGCTCCACCTTTCTCTAGGAGAAGAGTAGGAATGAGGAAAAGGATAGAGGTTAAGGTATGGGAGGGGAAAGAGGGGGAAGACGAAGGTGTTACAAGGGGAAGGAGGGGAAAGAGAGGGGAGAGGAAGGAGGGGAAAGACGAAGAGCTGGGAGATGGCGGGCGGGGAGAGGGCGAGCGGAGGGGAGAGAGGAAAAAAGGGGAGCAAAAGGAAGAGGAGTGGAGGAAGCAGGGAGAGATGAGATGAGGGGGAGGGAGAAACTAGTGTGATTTATTGAGTCCGGGGGGCGAGAAAGCCTGGTGGACCAGAATACAAGAAGATTCAAGATCTTTGAGCTGAAGGGGAGAGGAAGAAGGGGGAAGGGAAGCAAGAAGACCAACTTTAAAAGTGTTATTGAAAGTGGAGTTGTGGGAGGAGACGTGAATGGCGACAGGGAGAGAAACAGAGAGGGAGGGGCAATCGTTACAAGACGAGCGGTGCTCATTCATTCTTATATTGAGAGGAGTGGTGGATAAGCCAATATAGAAAGAAGGGCAGTATTGGCAGAGGAGGATGTAGACAATGTTAGGCGTGGTGCAGGAGGGTGAGAGGACAGAAGGGAGGGGAAAAGCGAGGAACTTGTCCGGCAGGGGCTGGGTGATGAGGATGGGGCAAGTTTTACATCGCGGGCGGTTGCAAGGGGTGGGAAGGGATGGGGTGGGAAGGGATTTGGTGGGTTTGAGTGATTTGGACAAGGGTTTGGTAATATTGAAAATGGCGGATAGATTGGGGGGGCGTCTGAAGCTGAGAGAGGGACATTGGGGGAATATTTTAGAAGTGGTTAGGTTGTCTGACAGGATAGGGTAGAGGTTTTTAATAATACGCCTAATAGAGTCCACACCTGGGAAGTAGGTGGTACAGATGGAGATATTGTGTTGGGAAATGCTATTAGTAGGAGGCTGTTTGGGGGAGTGTGGTTTTTTGAGGATTTTTTTATTGAGAAGGTGCTCTGGATAGCCTCTGCGAAGAAGAGATTGATGGAGGTTAGTAAGGAATTTATCAAGGGAGTCAGGGTTGTTGCAGATACGGTGGCCACGAATAGAAAGGGAGTAGGGGAGGGAACGTTTAGTATGGGAGGGGTGGCAGCTGTTATAATGGAGGTATTGTTGTTGGTTGGTGAGCTTGATATACACGGAAGTGCTAAATTTGCGGTCAGAAAGGGAGACGTTTAGGTCTAGAAAGACGACGTTAGAGGCAGAGATGTTAGAAGTAAAGGAGAGGGGAGAGGAGGCGTTGAGGGAGGAAATAAAAGAGTTGAGAGAATGAATACCATGAATACCACGAAGCCAGAGAAGAGGTAAAACCTCTTCTCTGGCTTCGTTACATTGACGACATCTTCCTTCTATGGCCACATGCTTCCCTTCCCCCTTCTTCCTCTCCCCTTCAGCTCAAAGATCTTGAATCTTCTTGTATTCTGGTCCACCAGGCTTTCTCGCCCCCCGGACTCAATAAATCACACTAGTTTCTCCCTCCCCCTCATCTCATCTCTCCCTGCTTCCTCCACTCCTCTTCCTTTTGCTCCCCTTTTTTCCTCTCTCCCCTCCGCTCGCCCTCTCCCCGCCCGCCCTCTCCCAGCTCTTCGTCTTTCCCCTCCTTCCTCTCCCCTCTCTTTCCCCTCCTTCCCCTTGTAACACCTTCGTCTTCCCCCTCTTTCCCCTCCCATACCTTAACCTCTATCCTTTTCCTCATTCCTACTCTTCTCCTAGAGAAAGGTGGAGCTAATATCATCACCGAAATATCGGAAGTTTTTATTTGTAAGTGTTCTTTTTTCCGTTTGTATATTTTTATCGGCCACCCTCTTGGCATATTGTATATTTATCACCCGAGTGATTCTCCTGGAAGTTTTATATATATATATATATGTATATATATACAAACACAGCCGCGATAAATCACAAAAATCACACACGCGATAATTTAGCTAAACTTTGCCACAAGTAGGGCGGAATTAAACATAGACAAAAAAGAAGGAACACTCACACAATAATTTCTGATATTTCGGACGCCGTACGCGACCTTTCTCACAGATGGAAGGATACCTAGGTATCCTTCCATCTGTGAGAAATCAGCGAAATATCAGAAATTATTGTGTGTGTTCCTTCTTTTTTGTCTATGTTTAATTCCACCCTACTTGTGGCAAAGTTTAGCTATATATATATATATATATATATATATATATATATATATATATATATATATATATGTATATATATATATATATATAGCTAATAGCAGTTTCTTTTGCAAAAACTAAAACCAGGCGGGCATAATTGCACTATTTGTAACTAAATTTCAATTTTTAAAAATAATTTTACGCTGCCTAGTAAACAAATTATTGGAAAAAGTACACATGAATAAAACTGCCCCGCCTGAGAGAGACTCTAGCGGCAAAATCGGGGAAGTACTATGAAGGCGCTCAGGGGGGGGGGTGCTGTGGGATTTGGAGAGGGGTGTGGTGACGGTTAGCCGTTTAAGGGGAAGGGCTACACTCCCCTTTCTCGTGCAGAGGGCATCATAGAATGGGAGGGACATCATTAGAATTGATCAACTCAATCAGTGAACGAAAGAGGGACGTGATAAAGACAGAAAAATTGTTTCTTTTTTCCGCTGGAAATACAACACGCATCGGCATTACCTTATAAGGCCTCATCTCGACCTCTTGGTTTTTGGTTAAATGACTGGATTTTTGTTGGAGGGAAAAGCTAAAGCTACTCATGGGTTCATCAATTTACAAGAAAATGATATTGGATTAGGATTTTTTAAAGATATTTATACATACCAAGATGTATTGTTTAAGAAAAGGAACTGGGATTCATAATTGATTGAAAACAGGATTCCAGATTCGGTATTTGAGATTCGATAGAAAAAAGAGATTCGGATTCGGATTTGAATAATTTTGGATTCGACCTGTCACTAATTTTAGATATTGTTTGCTGTAAATTAATTGTAAGTGCTTGTTGTAAGTATTCATTTTGATATAAAGGTTTTTCCTTGTGTAAAGTCTTATTTTATTCTCCTAAGGTTTTTTTTTTATTTTTGCTGTTTATTTCAATGCCTATCCGTTCCTTTGCAATAATGCGAGGACTGTGGAGTTAAGTCTTTCGGTAAATATATCTCGCAAACAATCATCACTTAAATCTCTATCAAATGCATACTATTTTGGATGAATAAAATGAATAAAATTTTTTTAAAAATGTTAGTTAAAAACCCCCGTCAAATTCGTCGGAGGGGAGGTGGAAGGAGCTTCCTATGTTTATGAATGTTTATAGCCATCCCAGGAATTATTGGAAGGACCAAAAGGGTGATGCCTCTATGCGAAGACCATCACTAATAGAGTGAACTCGATAATTGAGTAGATTGAAAAATAAAATGAAATAAATGGCATAATCTTATTTCTATGGCAACAAAGAAATTGAATCCCATTTTCACGGCGAAACAATAATTGAGTACAGGCTGAAGGTTATGATTTAGTGGATCGAAAGTTTTTTTTTTTAATTATCCCAATACTAGAATAAAGTAGTATCGAGCTAGGTTAATCTGAAGATATTTGTAGTAATATAGATGAAAAAATATTAAAAATCATGGCAGCGCAGTCGTTAAGTTCCAAACAGCAAAATAACTAAATATGATGTTGGATACTCTGGAAAGCAAATGGAAATTCTCATTTAAAAAAAGGCATTTAATTAGTTCAAGTTTGCGCATAAGTACATCACCCCCGGGTAATTCTATCTCATTATACTTTGCAATGATGGGTTTAGCAAAGAGCCTTATATCATAAGTGAGAGGGAACAAGAGGGATCCAGTTTCAAATCGCAGAGCAAGCGATAAATTTTTTTCAATGTGGATTTTGCACATGTATGTAGCTAATTGTGTATTCTAATTCTATCCATCTATATAAAAACCTAATTATACCAAAGAAAAACTTGTAAATGCACTTCCTAAAATGCGTTATCTGGCTTACTTACATTTAAACTTACTTTCGAAAACAGAAAAACAGCCCTTTGAAAAAATATTTAAAAATTAATTAAAAGTCCGAAACGAACAAAGTGACTAAGAACTGTCGCGGAATTTTTAATAGAATAGACATTCCGCTACCAAAAATAATACGAGTTGAATAAAATAAGTCAAAATTGCGATAACATTTAACTTTAATGAATACACGTATCAACTAAAACAATCATAAAAAAGAATCCATACATTTTTTAAATGCCATTATTAATTCCGGTCTCTTTATCCTATATGGGTTCAGCTTTTTGAAAATTGGATTTCAAACTTTTACTGTTTCCGGAATCAAGTTAGGAAAAAATCCACCATGCGCAACGTAGAGGTTGCGTTCTTTGTCTTGATTAATCGCGCATAGTGCGTGATATAAAATCTGGCTGAAGGGGAATTAATAAATGCAAAAATGGTAGAGAAGCAAAATGGGGACAAACTTTAGACTAGATACGATCACCGTAGGGTAGAGGCGTTTGGAAATATCAGGAGCTTGGAGAAAAATGTCATCCAATCATGGATATCTAGTGAACTTAGTTTAAAAAGCCAAGACATTAGGTGCTTCCCTAGAAAATGAATTAACTCTGTTGCTTTGATACGTAGAATTTATGACTTGGAGAGGATCGGGTAAATAGGAAGGCTAATGAGATCTCGAAGTTATTGAGAAAAGTGATGTTTATTTCAGAATCGCCGATTCGGTAGGTCTTCTTCAGCTTCCTCACGTGAAGAAATTTTTACGATTGCCTAACACACTTTTATCTCATCTTCAAATATTTGTTGTTTAGGGACCGTTCCAGAATTGAACTTCTGAACTAATCAAAGGAGTAAGAAAAGGCTGCTCAGGTATGTTAGCTGCATGGAAGGTGGGATCAAAGGAAATATCAGGCTGTTCAACGTTTTAATATACGATATATCATGGACGCCCGGTTTATACTCTCTCTAAGCTGAAGTTCAGAATTTTATCACAAAGAGTTCAACGCTTTAAAAAAAGCATACCAATAGTACACTGCAATACCTCCATCCTCAAGTCCCTCCTCTATTCTGAGCCACACATTCTCACATTAATATTTGTTGTAAGAACGTAAAGTTCCAACGCCCTCCCAAAACCCAAACAGTAAGGCAGGTCCATTGAATAAATCGCACGGGGAGTAGAGGAAAAGTATAATTAATTTACACACCATTGTTTTCTTATATGCTATATAATGTCTTTAAAATTTTAACGATTTTTATAAATTTAAAAAGTTGTAAAAAGCATCTCTCACCTCGTCGATGATCATTAAACCAAATAGGGCTGAGGATGGATCTTTCTACTCGAGGTCCGAAACGTGGGCAGCGATGAGAGGAGTGACCCCCGGTGTGGCAAACCCTATGAATAGCCTTCCATGTTCGTCATCTCTGTCGCTATCCCGTCGCTGATGAACCTGAAAAAGACGTCGTGATGAAGGATTCCCTCTCTGCTCTGCCGACGGGCTAACGGTGCTCTACGAGAACACCCGTTCGCCATTGCCAAAGGTCCTTTGCTCCGGCTCACTAATTCCAAGGTGCTCCCTCGACGAAATGAGCCATTTTGTTACCGGCCGATGTCACGCGATGTCTCAAGGCTTTCGATGACCTTCGTCCGTGCATTGTTCTCTCCCGACGGTGTCCTTGCTGGAACTTGGAGATGACAGCAACAACGGCCAACCTTTTATAGTGGATGTAGTTACCGCGATTCTTCGTGATTGGTGGAATGCTTATTGGTAATGAATTGACCAATCCGAAATCAGCATGGGAAGAAACCAAATCACTTGGAAATGGCATCAGTTTTAAAAAGTATTTCAGAATAAAACCGAGAACAGTAAATTTTTATATCTACCATGGAATGAAAATATATTTGAAAGAATAATCATCCTCAGAAAGAATGAAAAATTCATGCTATAACAAGATTACTGTGTTGAAACAATACTTAGATTAATTACAATTAAAAGATATTTTTATTTGCTCCGAAATGAAATGATATCAACTTTTGGAGCAAGCGTAGGCATTAGTGTTAAATGAATACCCTAATTGGTATATGTATCGAATGGTGAAGAAAAACTACTTTTTCACCATTATTTACAAACTCCATCAGTTTAACCTCTTGAGTATTGAGGCTATTCAGTCAATGTATATGGTTTCATGATAATTGGAAAGGGAACATATCATTATTCTGAAATTTTCAGGAAACGAACTTTGAGATGCCATAATTCCTACAGTTTTTGTACATTATCTTGAGAATAAATCAGAATTTCTGAGATACTCGAATTTTAGACCAATATAAATCTCAATGTTAGAGATTAATTTTTACACAAGAACTGACAAAAATAATCACCATATGTCAGCTAGTACCGTTTTTTAATTTTTAGAAAAAAATTTAATTAAGTTATTAAAAGTTTTTGTGAATATATATGTAACAAGGTAGAAGATGCTTTTACAACCATTTATATTGGAAAAATTGTTAAAATTTAAAAGACAATATATAACATATAAGAAAACAATGGTGTACAAACTAATTATACTTTTTCTGTACTTCCCGGGCGATTTACTCAACAAACTTTTCTTGCGCGTAACTTCTTCTCCTTCCGTGCAGCCTATTGCGTGTTATTGGTTTGGTATGTCCAAAAGCGATCTCTGATGTAAGAATACGCTGGTCTGGAGGATTGAGTGTTACGGAATATGACTAAAAAATTGAAGATCGGAATCAACGAGGAATTATGCTAATGATTGAATGAATTAGAGGCATAATGTTAACAAGTGATTATGACCTTATGTATAAAAATCGAAGAGTAAATTATGTCTCAATCATTTGTTAAGAGGAAACAAACCTTACAACATATTTAAGAATGGCATATTGCTGATATTTTGAGGATTACAAGGGATAAAATGAGTTTTCGTATGTTTAATATAATTACGTTGAGTATAAAATGAAAGTATTAATTTTAGTGAAGAAAGAAAAATGTGTCAAAAATATGAATGAGACCGATATCATGGGTTACGTATCTTTATTCACCACTCGGTTTGAGGGTGAAAGGCCTGTCAATTTAACTCAAGTCGAATTGAGCCACATAAAATGAATTCAAATGATCTAAAGCCCTGGTTACACGATACATTAACGTGTACAAGTTAATGTGTGAATGTATGAACGCGAGAATGAACGAGAAAATTCACCGTGTAAACACACCACAATGTACGAATGCATGAACGCGTGAATAGAAAATAGAACCTGTTCTAATTCGGTTCATGCATTCGTACAAGTTGCGCTCGTGCTTCAGTGACACCTGGTGGTAGATAACGAAAATAATGTTTTCTGGTCGTATGGTGTTTGTATACTTCTAAATTTTGGTTTATTTGCGTTTGATTCAGCTATTCGTATTTATTTTGACCTCTGCTCCATTAGGACTTCGCTCTACTATTTGAACTTGGCACTGTTAGCACTTCCTGGAATACCTGTGCGCTACGTTTATTGACCTCTCGCTATCGTTGGACCATTGCCCCTCGCTTGGACTACCTTCCTACACATTTCGTCGGAATTAGTAGAATAAAGGTTAAAATGCATTAATTAGAAGAGCATTCCTTGTATTTCGCGTACTTATCTGGTTCTTTTCAGAGCTAAACGCTTTCTCAACAAGGTCATGAATGCCGGGAGGGCTAGTCCAATACTAGAACAGTGAATTACAAATTGCCTTGTTTTTGCAGTAAATATTTGAGAAGCTTGCGCCACGAATGTGTGATTGGCCGTTAATTACCTACTTAGTTTTTTACTTTAACAACAACTTATGCTTGTACGACTCTCACATAGTTATATTTTCTCGGGTACTTAGTTCACTGGCAGAGCATCCAAGAAACAGCTTCGTGCTCGAAACTGGATCAGCTGTTTTTATATACCTCCAATTCTACATGTAAAACTTAAGTAATTAGGAACCGGAGAGATAATTAAAGATTACCGTCGTGTACATGAGGTAACGATATCCATTTAAGAGCATGATTTTACACTTGTTTCCAATACTACTACCGACTTCCTTTCCCAAACGTGCCGAGAATAACTTAATCTTTGTTTTTACGATCCATTATGTTACTACCCATATTAGTTTAAGTTTATTCATTATTTGCATTCAATACACATATATTAACAAGCGTTCTTATTGATTCTGTATAAAAAGGGTTTTTATCGCACTTTTTCTCAACAGGAAATAGCTCACGTATTATACAGCTAACATTTAAATAAGATTTTGATCCAATGTATTTGTTCTACTACAATACTTTGATTTTCGAGGTAACAAATATACCTCACTATATTTGCAAAATAATTCCCTAAGCGTATAAAAAGGGACTTAGCAAGTCCATTCAAGTATCTTTCATCCGAGGAACTACCACTCGGGAAAACAAATGCGGAATTTGCGATAGTTACCGCTGAAAATCGGAATCTGAAATTGAATTATTAAGTGTATGTAAATTTAATATACTTTATAGTAGGGAGTCTATAGGTAAGTTGACTTTACGCACGCTTGAATGGTCTGAATGTTGCGCTTAGTAAAAAAAAACAACAACAATCGCAAATGCGTACCCTGAAAATTGTGCGAATGCATGTGCGGTTTCATGTGTCGTGTAACCACTGATTCACTGATTCCATTCGTTCACGCAAATGTACATGAAACCATTCACGCGAATGTACATGAACTCTTACGTTTTAATGTATCGTGTAACCAGGGCTTAATAGGGAACATTGGCCTCCTGGCAGGTTCTGAAGACTATTGAGTTGGGGTGAGAAAGTATTTGTTTTCGGAACGTCAAAGTAATGCAAAGGATGAGTGTTAGACTCGTAAGCAAGGTTTGTATCGTTCTTGATGAGCGTTGAAATTCATTCGATGACATTGGTAATGGTGATACTTATTGCTACCTAGTTTATCTCTTTCGGTAGTGCTGATTTTCAGAGTAAACGTCCTTCATTCGATTTGGAAATATTATTCACAACTAGGGTATTCCTGTAACACTACCGTACGCTTGCTCCGAAGGTTTGAGATCATTACCCTTCGTAGCTTATTCAAATAATCTGAATTATATTTTATCACGTACACCATTTTTCTTATTGGTACTATTTTGTCATTTAATTTTTAACGAAATTTGCCAATTTTTGTAGGGTTTAAAAATTATTTTCCACCTTAACGTTGGAAAGCATTTCCGCCATTTGTAGAAAACACTCTCAACAAATGAGAATGAATACCAGCTGCTATGTTTTACGGATTCAAAAGACATAGATATTATAACTTTAATTGCTTTTTATAAAGAGGAATGATGGACTAATTTTAGGATGTAATTGATATAAAAAACGGACCCAGCGGGCATATCGTGATAATCGGTGTCTGCTTTTGTATAAAAATTAAACTCTGGTCTTGGAACTGTTATTAGTCTGAACTTTGGGTGTCTCAGAACTCGTGATCTATTTAAAAGATAATGAATAGAATCGTTAGGAGTTCTGGCATCTGAAAATTTCGTTTTATGAAAATAGTAAAATACAGATATCTTCCATTTCCAGTGATCATTAAAGCAAATACATTTACAGAACCGCATAAGTACTCAGAAGTTAAATTCAATGAGTTTTAAAATTGTCAGTGACAGGCTTCTCTTCGTAGAAGTTCATTATGTTTGTTGACGGCATATCACCGATTGGCATTATCTGCCGGAGCAACCATAAAAAGACAAGACTGCGAGAATATTCCTTTGGCACATGAACTTTATTTCCGTTCAGTAGTTACACAGACACACACGAAAATACTAAATGTCCCACACACGGGAATGTCGTGCCGCTATACCCAGTCAAGAGAGGTGAAACGACCCACCTCATTGCCGCTGACAGACAGACTCGTCGAGAGCGTGACTCGGCTCTGTGCGGCCGGGCTACACCCCGCCCTCTTGTGGGGAAGAGAAACACAAAACAAATGAATGGCGGGGGCGCAAACCAAACTGGCATTCTGCGTTCAACATACCGCCCGCCTCGGAGTGTGACAGCACGACGAAATAAACAACTTTCAATATTTAAAAAAATATGGCACTGAAATAGCATACAGTACAAAATTGAACAATAGCAATAACCCAACTTGACCTGCTGCGTCAGTAGCAACAAACAAAAAAAATCTCAGTTGACATAAACAAATTAAAACTAATGTTGTGTGCCGCCCGCCATGAGCGACTTAGATTAATCGACTCCCTCCTTTACAGCTGCATAAGCGGATGTGACCCTATCATCCATTGGTAATGGGATGATCTTCACCAAAGGCCTCAGAAGTTCAGAATCAGCTGTCTTAACAGTGACGACCCTGGGTAGCCCATCATCGCCAAGGTGCAGATGTGTAACTCTCCCCAGTGGCCACTTGGTTGGAGGAAGAAGATCGTCTTTCAACAGCACCATGTCATCTACCTTAATGGAGTGGTTCGACTTCAACCACTTCCTTCGCTGCTGCATATGATGCAATACCTCTTTAGTCCACCTGTGCCAGAAATGATTACGCATTAGAGAGATCAGTTTCCAACGAGAACAACATGTTTGAGACAGATCAGTGTCTAGATATGGCTCAGGAGGAGCAATCAATGAGGAACCTATTAAAAAAATGCCCCGGCGTTAAAGCGACCAGATCATTGGCATTGGTACTAATAGGACAGAGTGGTCTCGAATTGAGACATGCCTCTATTTGGGCACTCAGGGTGGCAAGCTCCTCAAAGGTTAATCTAGTGTTCCCTAGAACACGCTTAAAATGAAACTTAAAACTTTTTACACTCGCTTCCCACAACCCACCAAAGTGAGGAGCCCTTGGTGGGATGAATACCCATTTTGTACCATCTTTTGCGACTTCATTTGCGAACTCAGTACAAAGTGTAGAGGTAGCATCAAACAAGCGTCGCAATTCTGCATCAGCTCCATGAAACTGCGTTCCATTATCGCTGTAAATAACACTGCAATGGCCACGTCGAGCTGCGAAACGACGATAAGCTGCTAAGAAAGATGCAGTGGTACAGTCCGATACGACCTCTATGTGTACAGCTTTAATAACCATGCAAATGAATATAGCTACATATCCCTTATAACTCTTATGTCCGCGACCCTTTGAGGTGCGTACGGCTATTGGGCCAAGGTAGTCTATCCCAGTATGGCTGAAGGGTCTCACTACGTTAACTCGAAAATCGGGAAGGGGTGCCATTTGCTGCTGGAACGGTTTCGAGGAAAATCTCGCACACCGGACGCATTGACGTGACACTTGATAAGCTAACTGCTTTCCTATTACAATCCAGTACTGACGATATAAGTGACTAAGCATTAGTTGAGGACCCCCATGAAGCGTCACCAAGTGCGATTCTTCCACTAAAATTCGAGATATAAAAGAGTCCTTTGGAAGTATGAGGGGATGTTTCTCATATTTGTTCAGGAACTGAGAATTTTGCAAACGTCCCCCAACTCGTAGTAGCCCTTTCTCATCAATGAATGGCAGAAGGTAACGAAGTGGACTTCTTCTTGGAAGTTGTTGATCTCGGTGAAGGCAAGAAATTTCTTTCCCAAAACTAGCGGACTGAACTAACCGGAAGAGGGCTATTTTCCCAGCTGCACGCTCTGCCTCCGTTAATGGTCCATATATCCTGTGATCTTGTACGGAGGTTGCATTGGACTTCCATCTGAGACAGTAGGAAATAATATTAATTATCCTTTTAATAGAAGAAAACTTTTTAAAGTATGATAAAAATGGTTCATCTTGGACAGTAACCGTGGTGTATGACGGAGCGCGTTCCTCTTCATTGGTGCAGAATTCATCGTATGGCAAGTCTGCTAATACGTGTTCTTTAACTAACCAGCCTGGACCTTTCCACCAAAGATTAGAGTCTTTCAGCTGCATCACAGTATAACCACGAGTTGCGCAATCCGCAGCATTGTCAGACGAGCAAACATGGTGCCAAGTAGCATTGGGCAAAGTAGTGATGATTTCGCTGACACGGTTGGCTACGAACGGTTTCCATCGGGAAGGATGTCCTCGAAGCCAGGCAAGAGTGACTTTTGAGTCGGTCCAACAATGGATTGCAGCTGGACTCGACGGCAGGTGACTGGTCACTAGAAAGTTAATGGTTCGCGTTAAAAGAAGAGCTCCGCATAGTTCTAGCTTAGGAAGAGTCTGAGTCTTTATCGGCGCTGACTTTGTCATGGCTAGGATCAGAGATGATTTGTTGCAGCCGTCATCTGAAAAGACTACAATATAGACAGCGGCAGCGTAAGCTCTTTCAGACGAATCTGAAAAACCATGAAGTTCCCACTTTGATTCTTGTACAGTTTTGAACCAACGTGGTATCTTTATCTCTGATAATTGCGGCAGTTGGTGCCGGAGATCATTCCAGTGAGCTAACATGTTTCCATGTATAGGAGAATCCCACTCAAAGCCTTGAATCCAGAGATTTTGCATAAATATCTTGAAGTGAATGAGAAAAGGTGCAAGCCAGCCCAGTGGATCAAAAAGTCGAGAAATCTCCGAGAGAATTGAACGTTTTGTTGTTACTGAGGAAGCTTTAGGTAGAATTACTTGAAAAAAGAAAAAGTCCTCTCCAGGAATCCAATGCAGGCCAAGGGTAGACACAGCATCTTCCAGATTAATCGGCATCTTTTCTCCTTCCATTGTGATCAATCCTTCCAGCAGTTCCACCTGGTTGGCCGCCCATTTGTCTAGAGAAATACCAGCGCTTTTTAGCATGTTAACGAGCTCATTCCTCGTGGATAGAGCGTCAGAATGATTATCTGCTCCAGAGAAAATATCATACACGTACGTTTGCAGTTTGATTGCTGTCACTGCACGAGGATACTGGTGTCCTTCATCTTCCGCTAGTTGGTGCAATGTACGAATGGCTAAATACGGAGCAGAAGCCGTTCCATACGTGACAGTCTTCAAGCGAAAGTCCTGGATTGGTTGATCAGTTGAAGAACGCCATACTATTCGCTGCCAGTCCGTGTCTTGGTGATGCATCCATATCTGTCGGTACATTTTTACAATATCCGCAACAAAGACCACCCGTAGATAACGCCAGCGAATAATGATTGCCGTTAAATCCGATTGAAGCTTCGGACCAGGAAACAGGTAATCATTCAGCGACAGACTATTGCTGCACTTTTGAGATGCGTTAAAAACTACACGGATTTTCTTCGGACTGCTTGACTTAAAAACACCATGATGAGGCAAATAATAGGTAGATTCGCAATGAAACTCATCTGGTGGTACAGGTTCCATGTGGTTCAGTGTTAAATATTCGTCCATAAACCTATTATATTCGTTGCCAAAAAAGGGATTTGATAGGAACTTCCTCTCGTTCCGCAGAAGGCAGGATACAGCGACGCTACGTGCGTCAGGAAAGGATGAAAAACGCGAAAAAGGCAACCTTACTTCATAGCGGCCATCATTAGAACGAACAAGAGCTTTCTTATAGTATTCTTCGCAGGCATCCTCTTCTTCGGATAGAGGGGTTGTGTCCGGCAATTCCTCCATTTTCCAGAAACGACTAATGGCCTCGATTAACGGAGAATCACTGAATGTATGAGAGCTGACCACTTAAGGTACATCAGAGAAGGCATTAGTCAGCCCAATGAGAACCCACCCTAGGGCTGTATTTTGGGCAACAGGTGAGTTGATTGGCCCCTGATGAAGTCCAGGTTTTAATACTGATGCGTAAACATCAGCACCTAAAAGACAATCTATTTGGGCTGGAGTACCAAATTGAGGATCTGCAAGTGGCAAATTGTATACATGATCCCAGTTCTGTTTGAGTACCTTGTTGGTGGGAAGGAACCTTGTAATGTTCTTCAGCACGAGAGCAGAAAAGTTAAGGAAAAACTGTTGGTCAATGGTGGATTTCAAAGTGAGGTTAACACTGCCTTTAGGCTCCATTAAAGGACCCATCCCAACACCCTGTACAGATACAGTGGCTCGAGTGCGGGATAGCCTAAGTAATTGCGCTACACTCTCACTAACAAATGACGCCTCAGAGCCAGGATCCAGCAATGCTCTAACTGTAATGGTGGCTCCAGATGATCCTACCAAGACTACCTGGGCAGTAGCCATTAATATAGTCCTTCCAACCGATGACGTGTTGACTGAAACTGAAGATGCAATGCTTGGGGCTTTTGATACGTCAGCACATAACTGTCGAGGGTCTTGACTCTTTGGAGGATTCTGATGGACGAGCCTATCCTTATGTAACGTCGTATGGTGTCTTTCTCTACAAATCAGACAGGATCCTGAAGAAGGACAGCTTGATGCAAAGTGTCCCTTACGTAGACAATTTCCACAAAGTTTAGCCTTTTGAATAAATTCGATGCGTTGGCTAGAAGGCATATTATGGAATTTGGGACAATGTCCCACAAAGTGACCCTTTTTGCAAAGGTCACAAGGTCTTTTAGTGACAGGGGTGTGGGACATGTTTGCATTTATAACCCTTTGGCCTTTAAACTGACGTGAACTTCGACTAAAAGTTTCTGAAATGTTCTCCGATCTGCTTGCATCAAGTGATCGAGCGCGATTTTCTAGAAAGTCAATCAGCTGCTTGAAAGACGGGAAGGCAGAAGATGCTTCTTGCGATATCTCCCAGTCTTCTCTGGTCACCGGGTCCAATTTGCGTCCTATTAGATGAACAAACCACAGGTCCCAGCTCTCGACAGGGCAATTCAGGTCTCGGAATCCCTGGATGGCCTCCTCTGCGACATCCAACAAGCGATTAATATCTGAAACTGACTTTCGTTGGGATGCCTTACAGATATTAATGCCTCGAGATGAGTTGATAGACGAACGCGAGGGTTGTCGTACCGGCGACATAATTTCTCCCATGCTACGTCTAAGTTACTCCCAATAATCTTCATCCCCTTTAATCGGTTTGCAGCAGCACCTTCTAAGTTGTTTATTAGATGTTGAAGTTTTACTACAGAGGACAAGGAAGGATTGTGTTTGATAAGTGAACAGAACAACTCTTTAAAGGACTCCCATTCCTGCTGTTTCCCATAAAACTTAGGTATAGTTAACTTAGGAGTGCAACAGAGAGGTGTTTGAGCATGGGTACTGGCTCCCTCTGGTAGATTACCAGGGAGGGAGGTTCCTTCAGAAAGAACACTGGTTAGTCTTTCTATTTCTTCCATAATATCGCTTTTAGAAAAAATATAGGCTTGTTCCACGTTTAGATACCAATTTTCAGAAACATAAACGTTAGAAAACAATTGTTCCTCATAAGCTGCAAGCTCAAGATGACGCTTAGAAAAGTTTAGCCAATAGCGGCCCAATAACTCAAGTCTTGCTTGCCAAACAGCCAAATTCAATTTTTTAACACCAAGCCTTTTGGAATTTTCCATGAAACTTAAAATTAATTTACCCTCCGCAAGTTGCTGATCTATTAGTTCGGCCATGACGGCGGTAATAATTGACAGAATAATTAGTGCTTATACTTATCTAAATGATACAGAGCCGAACAAATGGACCGAGGAAGCAACCACTATACGGCGACTCTACCGGCATACATGAACGACTCGGAGACTCGTTCACCAGGATAGATGATCCGAAGAGATGACCACAGCACGGCGACCTCTCACGGCAGGCAGGAACGACTCGATGACTCGTTCAGCAGGAAAGATGATCCGAAGAGATGACCACAGCACGGCGACCTCTCACGGCAGGCAGGAACGACTCGATGACTCGTTCAACAGGAAAGATGATCCGAAGAGATGACCACAGCACGGCGACCTCTCACGGCAGGCAGGAACGACTCGATGACTCGTTCAGCAGGAAAGATGATCCGAAGAGATGACCACAGCACGGCGACCTCTCACGGCAGGCAGGAACGACTCGATGACTCGTTCAACAGGAAAGATGATCCGAAGAGATGACCACAGCACGGCGACCTCTCACGGCAGGCAGGAACGACTCGATGACTCGTTCAGCAGGAAAGATGATCCGAAGAGATGACCACAGCACGGCGACCTCTCACGGCAGGCAGGAACGACTCGATGACTCGTTCAACAGGAAAGATGATCCGAAGAGATGACCACAGCACGGCGACCTCTCACGGCAGGCAGGAACGACTCGATGAATCGTTCAGCAGGAAAGATGATCCGAAGAGATGACCACAGCACGGCGACCTCTCACGGCAGGCAGGAACGACTCGATGACTCGTTCAACAGGAAAGATGATCCGAAGAGATGACCACAGCACGGCGACCTCTCACGGCAGGCAGGAACGACTCGATGAATCGTTCAGCAGGAAAGATGATCCGAAGAGATGACCACAGCACGGCGACCTCTCACGGCAGGCAGGAACGACTCGATGACTCGTTCAACAGGAAAGATGATCCGAAGAGATGACCACAGCACGGCGACCTCTCACGGCAGGCAGGAACGACTCGATGAATCGTTCAACAGGAAAGATGATCCGAAGAGATGACCACAGCACGGCGACCTCTCACGGCAGGCAGGAACGACTCGATGAATCGTTCAGCAGGAAAGATGATCCGAAGAGATGACCACAGCACGGCGACCTCTCACGGCAGGCAGGAACGACTCGATGACTCGTTCAACAGGAAAGATGATCCGAAGAGATGACCACAGCACGGCGACCTCTCACGGCAGGCAGGAACGACTCGATGAATCGTTCAACAGGAAAGATGATCCGAAGAGATGACCACAGCACGGCGACCTCTCACGGCAGGCAGGAACGACTCGATGAATCGTTCAGCAGGAAAGATGATCCGAAGAGATGACCACAGCACGGCGACCCCTCACGGCTGGCAGGAACGACTCGGTGACTCGTTCAACAGGAAAGATGATCCGAAGAGATGACCACAGCACGGCGACCTCTCACGGCAGGCAGGAACGACTCGAAGACTCGTTCAGGGAGTGGGGCAATTTGACGACTGGGTGCGACGAATAGCATGCTCGTCGAATACTCAAAGCACGATTAATCAAAGCACAATTAATCACGGTACAACCAATCAAGGAACGGAATTAGTATTTAAGTAAGTGTCAGAAAAGGCTGGAACGATCTTACCGCAGTCTGAGATGGAAACCACGCTCTGCTACCAAAAATGTTGACGGCATATCACCGATTGGCATTATCTGCCGGAGCAACCATAAAAAGACAAGACTGCGAGAATATTCCTTTGGCACATGAACTTTATTTCCGTTCAGTAGTTACACAGACACACACGAAAATACTAAATGTCCCACACACGGGAATGTCGTGCCGCTATACCCAGTCAAGAGAGGTGAAACGACCCACCTCATTGCCGCTGACAGACAGACTCGTCGAGAGCGTGACTCGGCTCTGTGCGGCCGGGCTACACCCCGCCCTCTTGTGGGGAAGAGAAACACAAAACAAATGAATGGCGGGGGCGCAAACCAAACTGGCATTCTGCGTTCAACAATGTTAGTGCTAAAGATTGATGAAAATATTTAGTACTTTTCAACAAAAGTTATTAATAAACGGCACGTTTCTCAAATTTACGGCAACAGTTAACTACAACAACAATTAATGCATATAACAAACTTCCTGTACTTGACGATGCAGTAAATTGGTTAAAATGCGACGTACGATAAAAATCATTTTAGAAAAGTACGAAGTATTTACGTTTTTCATAAGTACTTTCATTGATTTTTTTAAAATAAGAGTGAAAAATATTTTTTTCTTCACCATTCGATACATAGAACAAATCGCGTATTTGTTTGATACTACTGTAAGCTGGCTCCAAAATTTTGAGATCATTACCTTTCGGAGCTAATAAAAATAATCTTTGAATTGTAATTACTTTGAGTATTGTTACCACATTATTCTTTTTATAGCATCAAGTATTCATTTTTTATGAGGATGATTATTATTTCAAATAAATTATCATTCCATTGCAGACACAAAAATTTACTTTTCACGGTTTTGTTCTCAAGTAGTTTTTACAAACGGATACGAGTTCCATGTGATGTGGATTTGTTCCGATGCTTACTTCGGATTGGTCGATACATTATCAATAAGCATTCCACCATTCAAGAAGAATCGCAGTGTCTAAATCCACTTTAAAAGAATGGCCTTTTCGCCGTAATTCATAACTCATTCAACTAGTTATGCCCGTATTTCACCATTCATTTTTCTTATATTATCTTCCTTTCATTGGACGGTGTCCTAAAATTTCCTATCACAAACTCTTGCGACTGCTTAAACCAACTATAACCAAGAAGGTTGTGCGAGGAACATTAATAATATGCGATCAGTAGAATCCCGCGAGTCCTTTGTTTTTTTCTGCACAGGTCGATCCACGCATCGTCCACCTGGAATGACTACTTATCCATTGCACCCATAGATTAAAAAAAAACAGAATTGATGAAGCCATAGGATACGATATCACTCGAGAATACTGAAGTCACTAAAATACGCCATCGGCCACATTCAATGGATCACTTGTGCAGTAAAAGTGCCAAAATTGTTGTATTTTTATTGGAATTGCAGTAGAGTAATGATTTATTTATAAAAATGCAAAATAGAAATCATTAACAAAAAGCACTGTCCTATTTATTGAAATTATGGACAAATTGCGCGCAATTACAATGTCGGGAGAAATCATTTTACCGAGAAAAAGCTTCTGTCGTGTGTCAAGACACCTTCTTCTCTATTCTCTATTGCACGGGACTTGATGCGAGCGGTTGAATGCGCTACGATCGACAAAGCCCCGTATGACAACCTCCACCCATGAAACTAAACAAAAGTTGGGGTGGCCCTCATCCTCCCCTCTTTATTTAAAAAAACGTGAGAGACTTCACCTACCTCCGCTTCTCTCCAACTTAAGGTCGTGCTCTTTTGTTCAAGGCCGGATTGATTTGTTCTCTTCTCGCCTAATGTGCGGATGTGCAAATGCTCCGCCTCGGAGGGACTTAACATAGTGACAAGGGTAAAAAAAGGGACGAAAAGAAAGTTTAGAGTTGGGGGCGGCAAGGTCTTACAATCTCTAAAAGTCTGATTTTCCATAGAATGGCGAGCGCATTGCACTCGGCGTTTCCTTAAGTAAACGAAGTCATATAGCTACGACCCATTCGACCGCGGTGACCAGTTTTTCAGAGAGCGACCCTTCCGATTCAAAATTCACAACTCCCTCTGTGTCTCTTTTGCGAGGGCTATGAAATCTCTTAGCCATCTGCAAGAAATACTGGCGTGCGAATATATGAAATCAACAGACCACCAGGTACTCATTTATCTCATCAGTATTATAAAATCAGTTGAACGACTCTAGCGTAAAGAGACTAAAGAGATTAAAAATTTACGACGCCATTATGGTACAATGTTTATGGATTCGAGGTACGTACGATAGAGTAGCGATGAAGAGTCAGAAGAAAAGTCACACCTTATTCAGAGTTTTTTCTTCGATTCGCAGAATGACCAACTTTTATCTCCGAATAAAATCTAAGGTTCCATGCGTACCTTTGTAGAATTGGTACATCTACATCTACATCTACAAAATACCCTGCAAGCCACCTCAGGGGTGTGTGGCAGGGTGTGAGTAATCACCAACATGCATTACACTATACCCTAAAGTTAGTGTAACTACTACTAATTATGCATTAGCATAAATCGCTAATGCTTGTCACGAGGCGAAGCCTCACAAGCATGCAACACTACACTACCGATGTCATCAAAAAGGAGAGTGACCTCAATATACATGCATTCTACAACTACACAGATGGACAGGGACTCAAGACCATGTAGAAAACATGCAAGGCGTGCTGTTAGTATGTACTATGTAACAGATAAAGATTCAAGTATTAGGAGTTCTACTACTACTAAGAGTTACACTACCTAACGACAAACTTAGATTAAAGTCTCATTGGCAGCTGTTATGGTCCCTTATCGTTCGTGGGAAAAATGACATTTTAAATCTGTCCGTTATGCAGTCTAGTTCCCTAATTTTTTCTCATTTCTGATATACCGTAATATGTCGGATTTTGTAAAATATTATCAACGTCGTCAGAGAATATACCGGTTTGGAACTTACATAATAGATTGATTCTAAATTTTAATCGACAGTCTGAAAGATTTTCCCATCCCAGTTGCTGCAAAAGGTCAGTAACACTAACGAGATTTTCATAACGGCCTTTCACGTATCTTGCCGATCTTCGCTGCACGCGTACTAACTCAGTTTCCAAGCCTATCTCATAAGGATCCCAAATACTGGCGGCATATTCTAAGTGGGGTCTAACGAGGGAGAAGTAGCTGATTTCCCTAACTTTATCGTCGCACTTGCCAAGTACTCATTTAACAAATCCCAATTTACGATTAGCTTGACCGGTAATTTCTCGAATATGTTTACTCCACGATAGATCATTAGTCAGTTTAACTCCGAGGTACTTAACCGATTAACTACGGTGTCTAGTTTTATGTTGTTTATGCAATAGCTGTTACAAGGAGCGTTTTTCCGTTTCCAAAAATTCACAACAACGCATTTTTTCAGGTTTAATTCTAGCTGCCACGCATCGCACCACTCTTGTATTGCCTCGAGATCCTTAGTTAGCGCTTCCTTGTCATTAAAGCTACGAATTTCTCTATACACAACTGCGTCGTCAGCAAATAATCTAAGCTTACTGTCAACTTTGTCACCGATGTCGTTTATGTACAAAAGGAACAAAAGCGGGCCTATGACACTTCCCTGTGGGTACACGTCACTAAATGAATTTGTACTTGGCATATTCCGTATCCCAGTGAGCAAAAGTTAGTGCAAAGTATATGCAAAGTATATGCAAAGTATGTTCTCAAATGCACTACCTTTAGTGCAAAGTACATTCTCAAAGTATATGCAAAGAACATGCTCGGTGGCGCACATAGACAGTGCATAGTACATGCTGGTGCACTAGTGAAAAGAATATGCAAAGAATGTTCTGACCTGCACTAAGTCATTTCCGAATGTTCTTTTAATGTTCTTTAAAGACTAACTAAAGACTATCTAAAGTTAGTGTTTACTATGTGTTGCAGAGCATATGCATGCCTGCACATTCTAAGAAGCAACTTTACATGTTCCTAAACTGGGTGCTACAGAGAAAGTAATACACCTGATGTGTCAAGAAAATTAGCTGTTTATTTAAACTAATGAACTAGATTCTTTACAAATCTTAAGGAAAACTAACAAAATAAAAAATTCTTAAGAGTTCAACTTGCAAATAAGGTTGTGTTTCAAAACTCCTGAAACAAATTCAATGGTATTCAATCATATATATTACAAACAAGACAAAAAGCGTAAAAAATTAGGATTATTTTCCACTCATCGACTAAAAAAGGATTCAGTCTCATTTAAAAATTATACAATATAAAACGGGAACAAGACAATAATCCTCGAAAATTAAGGTGATTTTCCACTTATTAACTTAAAAAATATTCAGTCTCAATTAAAAATTGCATACAAAAGTATAGGAACAAGACAATAATCCTAGAATATTAAAATGATTTTCCAATCCGACTAAAAAACACAAATTCTTTCCCGGTATGGCGTTCATCCATTTCTTCCTCAGTGCTTCATCGCTGGGAAACTGAACACATAAACCTTCGTATCCTTGTCGTAATTCCCTCTGCACAATGGAACACAACACTTACTCACCATGATGGTACACTAATGATTCTGTGTGAATATAAATAAACACAGTAAACTCCACTCTAATCACAATATCTCGCTCTTCACTCACTCGCTCAACACCAACAACTTTCGTTCATGTAGTAAGGCTGAACCAGGGTTAGGGTGTAACGGGCAAGTTGAAACCTGTCAAGCCGATGATGACACAAGGGATCGCCGGGAGATGGAGTGGACTAGGGGGAAGCCACATGGCGGCGAGCAAGGAAACACAAATTCTTGTTGAGCACAGGAAAGTCACAGAAATATGCCGATGGATTGTAGTGGAAGGGGGTTCACACGTATAAGCAGAATAAAACTGGCGGAATACCGCGTTTGCACCAACAAAAAACACAAAAGAAGCGGGACGATAAGCACACGTGTGACTGTGGCGGCGGCCATCTTGCCGAGCAGGAGTATCTCGGCGGTCACGGCTACACGGGAGTGGCGCACGGACGAAATAAGTGAATTGCCAACCCTCAGAAGAGAGGGCCGCCTAGAAATGCTCGAAAGTATCGAGGCTTGCGATGGGATTTTGCGGTTAAATATTCACCAAAATAAGCCGTGACGAGCAGTGTTTTTCAAATTCACTCTTTTCCAGCTTTCTGACTTTTATTCGGCTGACGGAAGATTTCGGAATGTTGGCATGACGTCCTGCAAGCGTCATTCCTTTCTAAATACGAGTGATGACCGTCCGAAGTATCCAAACGTCAAAGTAAATTTTCTTTTTCAAAGTATCAGTTTATTACAAATTTTCGCAGAATTATTCGTCAAAATTTCTACTCTACAATAAATTCAAAATAAGTAATATTTGTTTTCACGAACAAAAAAAAGCCTGTAATTTTGGTTGTGGAGAGAGACTTTAATTTAAGTAGCCTAAAGAGAGCAACTTTGTTCCACTTATTAGCGAGAATGTACGGCGCAGACTGTTCTTTTAATATTGCAAGTGGTATATTTTCTGCACTAGTGCAAAACCTTACCTTTATTGCATGTGTAAAGAATGTGTACAGGAGCACATATGCATAGTCCGTGATCTGGAGATTATCTTTTTCCTATTCGTAATTACACATGTGTATTTTAGCACATTCTTTGCACATACTTTAGATATTCTAGAAAACATTAGTGTTTTTAAGAACGTTCTTTTCACATGAAAAACATATTTGTTTTGAGATAGTGCACAACGACACTAACTTTGACTTAGTACAAAATTAATTCTGCACAAACTTTGCTCACTGGGAGATTTTTATTATTTCCGACCGTGGTTTCAACAACCACTTTCATTACCAAGGCTAAATGACAAGCATTCTTCGGTCTTGTATCCACAACTCAGTGGACTGGGAGGTTTGTTTTACAAGGTTTGGTAGAGGAAGGAAAGATGGTTAGAGAAGTGGCGGAAGTAGAAGCATTACGACGTAGTAGCATAACTGGAGAGGAATCGGAGGGGAGATTTCTTTCTAAATGTGAATGGGGGAATGTGGTTAGGAGATCTAAATAAACAAAGAGGGGATTAAGGCACAACAACTTTCTTCAGTAACATTAATGACGTCAGTGGTGAGTTGTTTTCAAAAGTACGGTCGCCTATTCAATGTATAAGATTGTTCATAATGGTGACAATAGTCCTTAGAATTAGTTTCTTGTGATGTAAGGTGATGTAAGGCCAAAGAGTTAGACATTTTTCAATAACAGTTGAACACATAGGAGATTTATAAATGTTGACTCCACATCAAATGTTCCCAACATTTGTTAGGAAATGAACATTGCAGTGATCTTTACCCGAAGATATCACATGTAATGTGCAAAGGAAGAAACTTGATAATAATGACATTTGTCATCCGAAAGTATGCAATTCCACGCCATGAATGAAAAGTCAAATTCCTTCAATTGAAATAAAGATGAGATGGGAAAAGAAATAGTGTTATCATTACGTGATATTTTTTGTGCTGGAATATCTTCTTCTCCCCCATGATACAGGCTTCGCTTCAATATAATATGTTGCTCCACAAAAAGGTCAGAGCAAACTTTTCTTACATAACCTAGGAAACAGTTACCTTCTTTTTTTATCAATATCTTGTTCACTATTGAACAAGAAATAGAAATACAGAAGTCATTACTCGAACGCGGCTCCTGGTAAATTTTAAGTGAGTACATCGTTGCTAATTAAAAAGTAATAATCCGTTCATTGTTCACGGCCTTGAGAAAGACCCACGACCAATCGAAGCCCATCCTATTCACGGAAGTATCCTTGTATTTTCAAAATCTAAACATATTAGGTCTGTCAGCATGTGTAGCTTCTTTTGTGCCACAAAAGAATCCATAATTAGCTCCGAAAGTCGGTTCATGGTATTTTCGTGGGGCCCCCCTAGACCACAGGTATACGAGACCCAAGGAAGGGGTAATTAGTGCGGTCCTCTCTCGAACGCGACCCCTTTCCGAACCCTTCCTCGGGCTCCGAGAGATAATCCTGGTCCCCGGACACAGCGTGAGGTTACCCCGGCAGACATGACCATCCGTAGTACATTTTTTACTTTAATAATTAGGATTCTTAGAGGTAAATAAATAAAGTAAAGTTACTCCTGACGGCAGAGCGATTAAGTACGTCTTTTGATCTAGGTTCTACGATGAGAAATAACGATTTTACGAAAATTGATGTGATTTTAACCGATTGCCTCCAGAAAATTGGCAACGCCGAAGCTATGGGAGTGGAGGGGGGAAAGCAAGAGGCGCTTTTTTCTCCCCCGACTCCTATTTTAAGCAAACCCACGTGGGATCGGAATTCCGGTAGCGATGTCCTGCAAGGGTGTTTAGCAGAGGGTGTGTTTTCACCTACTGTCACTATTTTATCTATTCCTCTATTTGCAGAGTAATGTACGTATAAAAGTTAAAAGAAAGGCAAGAGGTGCATTTTTCTCCTCAATCTCCGCTTTTAATCCTACAGTATTTTATCTAATCCTCTACTAGGAGAAAGATGGATAAAAGTAACCGAGCTAATCGTGAGTTGTTCGGCTTAAAAAGTAGTTTGTCGAATTTTGAACATAATAGAATTACAGAAAAAACAAAACAAGAGTACCGGATATAATTTTCAGGGACGATCAAATATCCTTAGTAAAGAACACTAATGCATCTACATCTACAAAATACCCTGCAAGCCACCTCAGGGGTGTGTGGCAGGGTGTGAGTAATCACCAACATGCATTACTCTATACCCTTGAGCTAGTGTAACTACGAATAATTATGCATTGGCATAAATCGTTAATGCTTGTCACAAGGCGAAGCCTCACAAGCATGCAACACTACACTACCGATGTCATCAAAAAGGAGAGTGACCTCAATATACATCTACATCTACATCTACAAAATACCCTGCAAGCCACCTCAGGGGTGTGTGGCAGGGGGTGAGTAATCACCAACATAAATCACACTATATCCTAAAGTTAGTGTAACTACGACTAATTATGCATCAGCACAAATCGCTAATGCTTGTCACGAGGCGAAGCCTCACAAGCATGCAACACTACACTACAGATGACATCAAAATGGAGAGTGACCTCAATATACATGCATTCTACAACTACACAGATGGACAGGGACTCAAGACCCATGTAGAAAACATGCTAGGCGTGCTGTTAGTATGTACTAGGTAACAGTAAAGGATTCAAGTATTAGGAGTACTACAACTACTAAGAGCTACACTACCTAACGACAAACCTAGATAAAAGTCTCATGGCAGCTATTATGGTCCCTTATCGTTCGTGGGAAAAATGACATCTTAAATCTATCCGTTCTGCAGTCTAGTTCCCTAATTTTACTCTCATGATCTGATCTACCGTAGTATGTCGGATTTCGTAAAATATTATCAACGTCGTCAGAGAATAGACCGGTTTGGAACTTACATAATAGATTTAGTCTAAATTTTAATCGACGGTCTGAAAGCTTTTCCCATCCCAGTTGCTGCAAAATGCATTCTACAACTACACAGATGGACAGGGACTCAAGACCATGTAGAAAACATGCAAGGCGTGCTGTTAGTATGTACTATGTAACAGATAAAGATTCAAGTATTAGGAGTTCTACTACTACTAAGAGTTACACTACCTAACGACAAACTTAGATTAAAGTCTCATTGGCAGCTGTTATGGTCCCTTATCGTTCGTGGGAAAAATGACATTTTAAATCTGTCCGTTATGCAGTCTAGTTCCCTAATTTTTTCTCATTTCTGATATACCGTAATATGTCGGATTTTGTAAAATATTATCAACGTCGTCAGAGAATATACCGGTTTGGAACTTACATAATAGATTGATTCTAAATTTTAATCGACAGTCTGAAAGATTTTCCCATCCCAGTTGCTGCAAAAGGTCAGTAACACTAACGAGATTTTCATAACGGCCTTTCAAGTATCTTGCCGATCTTCGCTGCACGCGTACTAACTCAGTTTCCAAGCCTATCTCATAAGGATCCCAAATACTGGCGGCATATTCTAAGTGGGGTCTAACGAGGGAGAAGTAGCTGATTTCCCTAACTTTATCGTCGCACTTGCCAAGTACTCATTTAACAAATCCCAATATACGATTAGCTTGACCGGTAATTTCTCGAATATGTTTACTCCACGATAGATCATTAGTCAGTTTAACTCCGAGGTACTTAACCGATTCTACGGTCTCTAATTTGGAGTGACATTTGCAATTTTTCAGTCCATGGGTACTTTGTGTTCGTTGATGGATTTACTAAATATATTCTGCAAGTAGGGTGCTATTTCACAAGCTAATTCTTTACACACGCGGGCAGGAATTTCTTCAGGACCTGGGGATTTATTTGGACTTTAGATTTTAGCAAGTTTTCTATTCCGTGAGTGCAAATATCGATAGGTGGCATCTTTTGCTGGAAGTGATCATTTAACTTTACGGATGTAATCTGCGATGACTTGGTGAACATACTTTGAAAGTAAGAATTTAATAAGTTGGCTTTGTCCGAACTGCTTGTTAATAATTCGCCATTTTCGTTTCGTAGTGGAATAACTGTTGATCTATTGCCTTGAACTTCCCTTACGTATGACCAAAATGCCTTTGGGTTGTCCTGTAATTGTTCTACTAATGTTTTTCTTTTAAAATCCATGAATGCATTCCGAAAGGCTTCCTTTGTAGTGGCTCTAGAAAATTTGTATTTCCCAAATATTAAATTTTGATCACTAGTGGACAAATCTCTACGGAGTTTTTTCATCTTGGCTTGGCATACTCTCTGACGTCCTAACGATTTTCTCACTTCTGCATTGTACCATCTTGATTCGCTGCCCTCTTTTTTTTACTTTACTTGGAATGTATTTTCTGATCCCTGAATGTACGATCGAAAGGAAAGCTTTCCAACTATCCTCCGCGTCTAATTTTACACTTGATTCCTGGAATTCGGGAAGAGAATTTTTTAGATGACTCTTGAACGCATTGAAATCGGCTTTTTTTTTAATGTAGAATTTTCTTCTTTGTTTAAACTTTTAATGATATTCAAAGAGAACTTTACGGTAACTACTCTATGGTCACTAATTCCCTCAACAGTGTTTACCTTAATTACATGTTGCGGTATATTTGTCGCCAATAAATCAAGAATGTTGTCCCCTCTGTTAGGCGTCGTAGCTATCTGATGTAGGGCTACGGCAGTTAACTACTGAAACGACTAATGCTTGTCCAAGTAGACGCAATATTTCTAGATTTTAAAAAAGCTTTCGATAAGGTCCCTCATTCAAAGTTACTCGTTAAGTTGGAAGCATACGGAATACACCACGACGTAATATGTTGGATAAAAGAGTTCTTAGCCGACCGCGAACAGAGGGTAAATCTAGATGGCGTTAGCTCAGATGTAGTGAAAGTTACATCAGGTTTACCTCAGGGAAGTGTCATCGGTCCCTTATTGTTCCTTTTGTATATTAATGATATCACTACCGTTGTTGCTAGAAAATTCGCCTCTTCGCAGATGACGCAGTGTTGTACAGAGATGTACACAATGAGTCCGACAAGATTGCGCAACAAAAAGACCTAGATGCTATAAATGAATGGTGCAATACTTGGCAGTTAGAATTGAATTTTAAAAAGTGCGTTGTTATGAATTTTTGGAAAAAGAATAACTCGGTCAACGATACGTACACAATTAATTAAACAGACTTATCAAATGTAGAATCAGTTAAATACTTAGGTGTGACCCTTACTCAGGACCTGTCTTGGGGGAAACACGTTCGGGAAATCTGCGGACAGGCTAGTCGCAAATTGGGATTTATCAAGAGAATATTAGGAAAATGCGACGAGAAAGTTAAAGAGCGATGTTATTTTTCACTCGTGAGACCTCACTTGGAGTGCGCCGCTAGCATATGGGACCCTTACGAAGTAGGACTAATCTCTGAAATAGATAGAATACAACGGAGAGCAGCAAGATTTGTGAAAGGTTGTTACGATAAACTTAGCAGTGTTACCAAATTGTTGAAGGAATTAGGGTGGGAATCTCATACTGATCGAAGGGAGAAATACAGATTAAATCTTTTGCGCAAACTCGGAGCAGACAGTTTTTTGCCGGACGTTCAACACATACTGCTAGAGCCAACGTACTACGGTAGAAGCGATCACAGGAATAAAATAAAGGAAATTGACTGCAGAACCGATAGATTTAAAATGTCATTTTTCCCACGCACAATAAGGGATCATAATAGTTGCGATAGATCAATCACTTGAAACTCCCACCCTCAATAGGTAGAGTAGAATTTTCACTTGTGCTTAATAACACCACATAATTACTAACTCTTCACACCGGTCGATTACTCCGGCATTATTTTATTTTGTTCTTTGCATGAGGTAGCATCTCGTAGTATTCACAAATTAACAGTATCAGTAATATTAACCACTAGATGTGTCTATAGCATTTTTCTGCATGTTTGTATGTTCTTTTACGTATCACTCTCCCAGTTTCCGGTTGGACTGCGCACTGTTCTCCTGACTGCTTTTGGCCTGCGCCTAGAGCCAGGGGGAGCGTGCGAGGTTCGGATTTGTTCTGGGACGAGTGCTGCATGCCTGGTGTGGAATCACCCCGTGCCACACACCCTAGTGGTGGCTTGCATGGTACATCGTAGATGTAGATGTTACCGAATTGTGGAAGGAATTAGGGTGGGAATCTTTAACTGATCGAAGGGAGAAATACAGGTTAAATCTTTTGCGCAAACTCGGAGCAGACAGTTTATTGCCGGACGTTCAACACATACTGCTAGAGCCAACGTACTACGGTAGAAGCGATCACAGGAATAAAATAAAGGAAATTGACTGCCGAACCGATAGATTCAAAATGTCATTTTTCCCACGTACAATAAGGGATCATAATAGTTGCGATAGATCAATCACATGAAACTCCCACCCTCAATAGGTAGAGTAGAATTTTCACTTGTGCTTAATAACACCACATACTTACTAACTCTTCACACCGGTCGATTACTCCGGCATTATTTTATTTTGTTCTTTGCATGACGTAGCATCTCGTAGCATTCATAAATTAACAGTATCAGTAATATTAACAACTATATGTGTCTATAGCATTTTTCTGCATGTTTGTATGTTCTTTTACGTATCACTCTCCCAGTTTCCGGTTGGACTGCGCACTGTTCTCCTGACTGCTTTTGGCCTGCGCCTAGAGCCAGGGGGAGCGTGCGAGGTTCGGATTTGTTCTGGGATGAGTGCTGCATGCCTGGTGTGGAATCACCCCGTGCCACACACCCTAGTGGTGGCTTGCATGGTACATCGTAGATGTAGATGTTACCGAATTGTGGAAGGAATTAGGGTGGGAATCTTTAACTGATCGAAGGGAGAAATACAGGTTAAATCTTTTGCGCAAACTCGGAGCAGACAGTTTATTGCCGGACGTTCAACACATACTGCTAGAGCCAACGTACTACGGTAGAAGCGATCACAGGAATAAAATAAAGGAAATTGACTGCCGAACCGATAGATTCAAAATGTCATTTTTCCCACGTACAATAAGGGATCATAATAGTTGCGATAGATCAATCACATGAAACTCCCACCCTCAATAGGTAGAGTAGAATTTTCACTTGTGCTTAATAACACCACATACTTACTAACTCTTCACACCGGTCGATTACTCCGGCATTATTTTATTTTGTTCTTTGCATGACGTAGCATCTCGTAGCATTCATAAATTAACAGTATCAGTAATATTAACAACTATATGTGTCTATAGCATTTTTCTGCATGTTTGTATGTTCTTTTACGTATCACTCTCCCAGTTTCCGGTTGGACTGCGCACTGTTCTCCTGACTGCTTTTGGCCTGCGCCTAGAGCCAGGGGGAGCGTGCGAGGTTCGGATTTGTTCTGGGATGAGTGCTGCATGCCTGGTGTGGAATCACCCCGTGCCACACACCCCAGTGGTGGCTTGCACGGTACATCGTAGATGTAGATGCTTCATGATTATTGTTTATGCGATTCGGGGACATTTCAAGATTGCTGTCTTCAATTAAGCTATTCTTGGACCCTATATTCGGAGTACTCTTAGCTAAAGTACTAACTAGCATCACATAATTATTGACCCCACTAATTGACCTGCCCTGTAGCCTACCGTCTATGTTAAACTTGACGAGTGTGCTCAAGTATCCTGCGTGCTACATCCTTCGATGCCTCGTATGTATAGTGGACTCCCGAGCGATTTATAGGCACCCGACACGAATCCAGCACCGGCCTGAGGTCTAAGAACTCCGCTCCCTCGCTCCCACAGACTTCACTGAGACTCTGGTTTATGCCTTCCACTCGGCTTTAAACCATCGAACCCCGATCCGTCCTAGGTACCAAGCTGCATATGATAAGCCTCAAGTTGGTACCAGATTCTCCGCGAATACGCTAAGGCAGAATAGAGTTTGCCATGCTAAAAGGGAGCAAGTTCTAGCAACTACCAACAATATAGGTAGTTATTCAGCAGTCAGAAAAGTAAAGGGCATCTAACACGGCTTTCAAGGAAGCATTAAATAATTCCTTCATCTACATCTACATCTAAAAAATACCCTGCAAGCCACCTCAGGGGTGTGTGGCAGGGTGTGAGTAATCACCAACATGAATTACACTATACCCTTGAGTTAGTGTAACTACGACTAATTATGCAAATTCTAGCAACTACCAACAATATAGGTAGTGATTCAGCAGTCAAAAAGTAGAGGGCATCTAACACGGCTTTCGGCATAAATCGCTAATGCATAATTAGTCGTAGTTACACTAACTCAAGGGTATAGTGTAATGCATGTTGGTGATTACTCACACCCTGCCACACACCCCTGAGGTGCCTTGCAGGGTATTTTTTAGATGTAGATGTAGATGAAGGAATTATTTAATGCTTTCTTGAAAGCCGTGTTAGATGCCCTTTACTTTTCTGACTGCTGAATAACTACCTATATTGTTGGTAGTTGCTAGAATTTGATCCCTTTTAGCATGGCAAACTCTATTCTGCCTTAGCGCTTCTCTCACCTCCAAATATATACCAATTATACCGTTTCAGCTTGTTCCCTCCCTTTTCTATTTGAATAGAATGTATTTTCCAATCCCAAAACGTACCATATATACAAATCTTTTCTGAGTCGCCTCTGTATCTTTTCCACTTTCCTTTCTAAAGTCAACAAGGGATTCCTGTAGGTGTACATAAAGTCCAAGTGCGATGACATTAACTTTCCTATGAACCAATATTTTTCTCCTCTTATTTGGATTCTCATACTGGTCAAATCAGAATTGAGCTTTATCTACTCTATAGTCGCTAATACCATTTATAGTTTAAACATTTACCCCTTTATCTGGTAAATTTGTCGCCAGAAAATCAAGAATATCGTCTCCTCTGTTTGGTGTATCTGTTCTAAGTTGTCCGACGTAAACATAGCTAAAAGCGCCTCGCAGCTGTATTTTTCTCTCCTCCCTGAAATGTAGCTGTATTTTCTCCAATCTACTGACTGGACATTGAAATCTCCGCCTATAATGAAGATTCGTCCCGAATCCTTGGGATTTATATTCGTTATTTGTATCTCGAGTTCAATGATTGAGCTATTATAACTGTCAGGCGGTCTGTAGAACGAGCACACGTATTTTTTTATTTATAACATTTGAAAGAGCGACACACTGACTCAATATTTGTTTCTGGGCATCTTAGGGTCTGCGATCGTGTTCTTTACCTCTATGAACACTCCTCTTTAATATACATACAGGACATGACTAATTGATCCTCCAGATCAATTAGTCATGTCCTGTTTGTATACTAAAACCTGTTTAGAATACTTCACTGGCCTAGATAGCGTCGGTGAGCCAATATTGTGTTCCAGTTATGGCACCTGCTCCTTTAAATGCGATGGTGGGTGGCGTAACATGGTGGAACTCCTTCATGATGCACAAAGGGTAAGAAAAAGACTTTGCTGTTCCACAAAATAAAATATATTTGCGACCGGTTTCGATACGGCGTATCATCATCTGGCAATTTCACATATTAGTACAGTCCTGTTCATTAAAAAATTACCACCTCGGAGCCCTGTTCAAAAAAAAGTTACCACCTCGGAGCCGAAAAAGATATACGGCCGAGATAGGGGATTCTACGCCATTTCCTGTCATCATCTTTCCCCCTTTCCGTGTAAATAAGATTGAGTGCGAGTCGTTTTTGTTTTTGGTGGTACAGTTTAACAATGAGTTCTCCGGAGTACCCATTGTTGGATGCAATTAGTTTGATTGTGTTTAGCTCCTTCATCCTGTTATAATTCGACATTGGGATCATACATAGTCTGTGAAGCATACAATGTATTGCTGATAGTTTGTGAGAGAAGTGGTGTCGTGAATTGTGGTGTATTATTTGGTCTGTGTAACATAATATCAACAAGATGATGTAAACATGCGATTTAATTCCTTACGATACGCTAATTGACTACTACTACTAATGTATTAGTGTTCTTTACTTAGGATATTTGAACGTCCTGAAAATTATATCCGGTACTCTTGTTTTGTTTTTTCTGTAATTCTATTATGTTCAAAATTCGACGAACTACTTTTTAAGCCGAACAACTCACTGCGTATGTTTGATCTACGATTAGCTCGGTTACTTTTATCCATCTCTCTGCTGGGTAGAGGATTAGATAAAATACTGTAGGATTAAAAGCGGAGATTGAGGAGAAAAATGCACCTCTTGCCTTTCTTTTAACTTTTATACGTACATTACTCTGCAAATAGAGGAATAGATAAAATAGTGATAGTAAGTGAAAACACACCCTCTGCTAAACACCCTTGCAGGACATCGCTACCGGAATTCCGATCCCACGTGGGTTTGCTTAAAATAGGAGTCGGGGGAGAAAAAAGCGCCTCTTGCTTTCCCCCCTCCACTCCCATAGCTTCGGCGTTGCCAATTTTCTGGAGGCAATCGGTTAAAATCACATCAATTTTCGTAAAATCGTTATTTCTCATCGTAGAACCTAGATCAAAAGACGTACTTAATCGCTCTGCCGTCAGGAGTAACTTTACTTTATTCATTTACCTCTAAGAATCCGAATTATTAAAGTAAAATATGTACTACGGATGGTCATGTCTGCCGGGGTAACCTCACGCTGTGTCCGGGGACCAGGATTATCTCTCGGAGCCCGAGGAAGGGTTCGGAAAGGGGTCTTCTTCGAGCGAGGACCGCACTAATTACCCCTTCCTTGGGTCTCGTATACCTGTGGTCTAGGGGGGCCTTATGAAACTACCTTCAACCCGAAAGTCTCCCAAGGAGATTGATTGAAAATCCAGCAAATAGGCTGAAAATTTAAAAAATTTGTTGCTACTGCCGTAAATGCAAGGGAGTGCGCAATTTACAGTAATTCCATAAAATATTCGAAAGAAAAAAATGTCGCAACCTTGAATCGATCCCCATCCACCGTCTGAGGAAAACCGGCTAAGCGCCTCAATCCACTGGGCTACGACCTCTGTTGAGAGAGACGTGAACTTTAAAGGATTTATACGGAGGAAGATTCTTTAATAGCATTTTTCTCTCGAACCCCGGCCTATTTGGAAGAAAGCCGTGACACTTTTCCCGCATTCTCTCTATAGTTTCAGAAAATAATTGCCTCGTTTGGATCCCGAACATAAGTCACGCGATGTCTCCTCGTCAGTTGCTGTTTTCGCAAGCTTCGCGATGGGAACAGCTCAACAAAAGTCATGTTGTGTGTTGCACTACGCGAAAAGTGAGTCTGCTATAATGGTGCAACGTGGTTTTCGGCGTGAATATAACATTGATCCACCGCACAAATCGAATATCTTACGCTGGTACCTACTGCCTACTAACAGCGAGGAATTTAAGTCACTGCTGACATGCTTCACAGAGAGTGAGAGGAATTTGAATATCGGCTTGACATTGTTCGGGTTACTCAAGGAGGACATATTGAACATTTGTGATGTGTTTTTTTCAACAAAACAAGAAAATTTACCGGCCACATTAAGAGGTCACGCAGCTCTATAGCTCGTACCATTTGAAAAATACAGATCTTTGAAACCGACGCATTCTTTTGTAATCACCCTGTACATTTATCTCCCGTTCACCTTGGAAACCAAGCGTTATTCCTCTCCCATTCCTCCCCAGCTACGTTATTACGTCATAATTTTTCTACTTTTGCCACTGTTTTGTCCGTCTATCCTACCTCTCCCTGCCACCTTGTAAAACATACCTCCCAGTCCTCTGAGTTGAGTAAATAAAACTGCGAACGATTGCTAATGTACGCGCCTTGATTATGACAATAGTAGTGGAAACCATGTAGTCGGAAATTAAGTAGAGTGGAATATGCAAAGTTCAAATTCATTTATTTACTCCAGCTCTGATTACATCATGCAGTCATTGAATTATTTACTTAAAATTAATTAGCACATTTTATTCAATAAAATGCATTTGATGAGATTTTACTCGAACATACATTATAGCCTTAATTTGGAAATATAACCATTCAAAACTATATATTCGTGTAATGAAGCTGATCTCATATACGTGCAAAGTATAAGGACAGTTACGGTAGCCGATTTCAGAAAATGTTGATGCGCCAAAGCGATTTAAGTTAACTCTTTGTATCACTTTGCAAATAATATTTTATTACAATCTTTCATCAAGCAGTGAGTCCCTTTTTTATCTCTGTCAGCGCATAGCAACGCGTCAACACTTTCTTTAACAATCCTTTTCCGTTATATTTAAGTTGCGCGTGTTTTCTTATGTATCGTAATAATATTACGTCAGTATAAACCCCCTAAATACACGTACACTTAGTAACTTCCTAAACTAGACATAAAAAGATAAAATACAGATTAACATAATAAATAAGAAATATAATACAATGAAGGAACAATGAAAAAATAATCCCGTCCCCTATCCGGCCATTCCCTTCCCTGATCTTCGTCTAAGGTTGCATTGTGGTCCCTCGTGATTCGATGTCGAGTCGGTGTCCTCCTCTGTCCAATTGCAGCTCTCCATGCCTGGAGAGTTGACACGACAATTGCGCGGATTCAGCTGGTGTACATTAATAGTGATCTTCTCTCTTTGCATGCCATTTTACACTATAATCCTCTTCAGTGCCACAATCTACCATATTTAATTTCAAGGAGTACTTACAAGCAACTATGACTTCACTTATTTAAAAAAGTAACATTAACATGTCCACTGAACCAAAAAAAACTGAGATATACATACTTAGAAAAAAAAGGCAGATCATGTTGTCACCCTTTCTAATGATGCATATACGGGTGTCATGCCTTGGTTGTCTAGTTTCCTGGGTATCATTTCTAGTAATTTACGTATTATCCCGATGATTATTACGTCCATGTATTTATTTTTTAACTTTCACCCAACTGGTTGAAAATTCGACCGAAAACTTTCCGTCCAATGAAATATCATGGAAATAGTGTTTTTAACTCAAGAGAGAGTGTTATCCGTCGTCACGCTTTTTCATTGATTTAAGCTACAGTTTCATGGCTCATTAATCGGAAAATCGAGAAAAAGGAAGACTCCCAGCTCGCTATTCTACATCTACATCTACATATTACCCTGCGAGCCACCTCTAGGGTGTTTGGCAGGGGGTGACAAGTCACCAAAATGCAGCATGCAAGCGGACCGCCACATGCACACCGCACGGTCATGAATATTAAGGATACTAACCAATTCCATCATTAACTAAAAACCATCATACAGCATGCAAGAGAATCCCCACATGCACGCCACACATGTACGATGACACATAATATTCTACATGCTACTTAAGAGGGCAATCTGCCTATGAAGCTAGAACATGCAAAACATGCTGTTAGAATCACCATAAAACTCAGCAAACATGCTTTAAGAAATACATAAGTTAGTAAGCTACACTACCAGTCAACTAATCTATTTCAAAGTCTTTACACAGCCGTTATAGTCTCTTATCGCTCGCGGAAAAAACGACATTTTGAATCTATCTGTTCTACAGTCTATCTCTCTTATTTTATTTTTATGATCTAATCTACCATAGTACGTTGGCGGTCGTAAAATATGATCAACTTCGTCGGAAAATAAACTACTCTTGAATTTACATAATAGATTTAGTCTTGTTTTCAATCTACGGTCTGACAGTGATTCCCATCCGAGTTGTTCTAAGAGGTCAGTAACACTAACAAGACTATCGTAACGGCTTTTCACGTACCTGGCTGCTCTTCTCTGTACACGTTCTAATTCTGTTTTTAAGCCTGTTTCATGAGGATCCCAAACACTGGAAGCATATTCTAAATGGGGTCTAACGAGGGAGAAGTAGCTTATTTCTCTCACTTTGTCGTCGCACTTGCCTAGAATTCTTTTAACAAATCCCAATTTACGATTAGCTTGACCTGTTATTTCCCGAATATGTTTATTCCACGATAGATCATTATTGAGCCTAACTCCGAGATATTTTACGGATTCTACCGTCTCTAATTGGGTATCCTGAATGAAATAGCTCTGTTGTGGGGAGTTATTTTTCCCCCAGAATTTCATTACTACGCATTTTTTCAAATTTAACTCTAGCTGCCACGCATCGCACCATGCTTGGATTGCAGTAAGGTCGTTCGTTAGTTTATCCTTATCTTCACTGCTACGGATTTCCCTGTATACTACAGCGTCGTCTGCAAATAATCGAAGTTTACTGTCTATTATGTCACCAATATCGTTGATATAGAGTAGGAAGAGGAGTGGGCCTATGACACTACCCTGAGGGACGCCAGATGTGACTCTAACTTCGTTGGAGGCTACGCCGTCTAATACTACTCTTTGCACGCGATCGCTCAAAAGTTCTCTGATCCAGGAAATTACATCATCGTCTAGGCCGTATGATTTTAGTTTTACTAATAACTTATCGTGGGGCACTTTATCAAATGCTTTTTTGAAATCAAGAAAAATCGCGTCCACTGGAATGTTGTCCTCTCCGGAGACTAAAATATCGTGGGCAAACAGCGCTAACTGAGTTTCGCATGATCTACCTTTCCTGAATCCGTGTTGAGTTCTCATTAACAAGTTATGCGTGTCTAGGTGTTTCATTACTGAGCTGACAACAATGTGTTCAAGGATTTTGCATGAAATGGACGTTAAAGATATCGGTCTGTAATTACATGGCTGTTCCTTGTCTCCACTTTTGAATATGGGCGTTACATTGGCAATTTTCCAGTCATTTGGTACTCCGTGTTGCTTTATGGATTTTGTGAATATTAGCTGCAAGTAGGGGGCAATTTCTGACGCTAGTTCTTTATACACGCGAGAAGGGATTTCGTCTGGACCAGGTGACTTATTTGGACTGAGCAATTTCAATAAAATTTCTATTCCGTGAACACTAATATCAAGGGGAGGCATCTTTCGTATGCAGCGATTATCAACCGCCACGGATGAATTCTCAGATGACTCGGTGAACACGCTCTTGAAGTAGGAATTTAATAAATTGGCTTTATCGGAACTGTTTGTTAACACATCTCCATTATCGTTTCTTAGCGAACAAACGGTAGATCTTTTACCTTGAACTTCCTTAACATAGGACCAAACTACTTTTGGGTCATCCCGTAACTGCTCTACAAGTGTTTTCCTTTTAAAATTCGTGAATGCATTTCTGAACGCTTCCTTTGTAGCGGCTTTAGACAACTTATATTTATTAATTATTAACTCTCGATCACTAGGAGACACATCATGAATGATTTTTTTCATCTTAGCATGGCACGCTCTCTGTCGCCTTAACGATTTTCTGACTTCCGCGTCATACCATCTCGGTTCGCTACCTTCTTTTTTTATTTTACTAGGGATATATCTTTTGATTCCTGAATTTATGAGCGAAAGAAAAACTTTCCAAGTCCCTTCTACATTTAACTCCATTACTGATTTTTGAAACACGGGAAAAGCATTTTTCAGATTACTCTTGAACCCATCAAAATCAGCCCTTTTAAATATGAAAACTTTTCGTTCTCGTTTAAAACTTTTTGCGATATTTAAAGAAAACTTAGCTGTTACTGCCCTATGATCACTGATTCCCTCGACGGTGCTCACATTTATTACCTGATGTGGTATATTTGTCGCTAACAAATCAAGAATATTTTCTCCTCTGTTAGGAGCGGAAGCTATTTGAAGCAATGCGTTTGATGAAAAAGCGTGCAGTAACGCCTCGCAGATGACTCTATCTCTCCCACCGGGTATGAAGCTATAGGTCTTCCAATCTATAGAGGGTAAGTTGAAATCTCCGCCTAATATCAGATTTCTATCAGGATATTTGGATACTATGCTGTTTATTTGGGTTTCAAAATCTAAAATTGATGTTATATCTGTGTTTGGTGGTCTATAGTACGAGCATACAAATATAGTTTTCGATTTAGGACATTTAATTGAACACCACACAGATTCAACGCTGGTCTCCGGTAAGGTTTCCGCTTGGCTGACAATTGAATTCTTTACAGCTACAAATACTCCGCCTCCAGCTCGGTTAACTCTATCTTTCCTATAAACGGTGAAAGATTTTGGGAAGACTTCACTGTCTGAATCATCATCTGTAAGCCAACTTTCTGTTCCTATAATGACGTTACACTTCGTACTATGAATTAAATGGTGGAATTCAGGAATCTTATTTCTTAAACTACGGCAATTAATTACTGCCACGACTATTACTTCATCACTAATATTATTGCAATTTGGGAGTATTTTCGATTCGCTCTTTCCGATTAATTTATTTTTAGGCCCTGTATTCCTACTTCCGGGCACTGCAGAATTTTTTATCTCACTTTTTAAATGACTTGAATCTACTGACCTCTGATTTCCCGTTTTTGTCTCACCAACTGGCCTACTACCTTTCCTTCCATTGACATTATGACGCAGCTGACGTTTCCCATGCTTAAAGGTACTAAATGTTTTATTGGAAATTAGTGATGCTGAGCCTGACACGCTGCTTTTCCTTTCTATTAATCTATTCTGATTTCTGGAGGAACTTTTGTTACTAAAAACTTTAGAATTTACCCCTTTATTTATCGACCCATTATAAGCACTACACTCTGGCCTTCTCTCTACTCTAAAAAAGACCTACAGTGCTCAAATATACTACTCGCTACACATCTAGCTGACTCGGCCGTGTAGTGGACTCCCGAACGGTTCAGAGGGGTCCGATTGCAATTAGGTTGCGGACTCTACAAAAACTGGTTCGATAAACGCAACGTGGGTATGCGCGACATCAAGTCCCCACTGAAATTTCTCCTTTACTCAGGTGAGTTCGTGATTTTCACTCGCAACGTTTAAATGGTTGGACGGTATCGACTTTATGAGCCATAAATTTCCTATAGAGAGTCTCCTCTAACGATTAAATGAACGCAGACAGCAGCACGAACCACGCTACTTCGTCAGGTAATCAGGTCCCTAGACTGCGGCTCCAACCGCTGCCACTTGCATCATCATAGTTGCTCTTCCTATAAAGGTGTGCTGGTAGTTACTGCCGGTCTACGCGGTCCTTGCTCTTCAATAAACGACGCAGACTCCCTAAGTCACCTACTTCTCAATCTCTTCATATTTTTTACCTATCTACCAGCCCCAAACGTAAGTCCCACTCAGCGTTTCTAGCACATACAAAAGTGGTGAAATAAGAAAGACACAATCAAACGGATAAGTATTTATTCTTTCCACGTACCATTAACAGCTACGAGCAAAAAGAGGGAGACACTAATATACCAAAGCACAACATCTTCTTATCCAACACAACTTCATCCCCTCCCTCTCCATACGCGGTATGTCTCTCGAAAAAAAATGCGTAATTAACCCTTCACTCCTCCCTTTCTGGTTTCATATTGTTCAATGCTTGTAAGGAAAAGTTCCTTATCCCCTCCGCTCTTCTTGGGATTTACGAGAACTCTCCTTTCCCTTCTTCTTCTTCAACAACTTGTTCTCCTGTCAATGCTGCGAGGATTCCGCTGTCAATTTCCTTCTCCCTTGCATTTACGCCTACATACATCTTACGCCTCTCTGCACGGTAATCTCCGACCCAAGCTGTCAACATGGAAGCTATATCTCCTTCTTAACATCAGTGCACTCTCTCTCATCAAGTTTTGTCCCTCTTCTTCGGGTATCGTGTCCCGTTCAGGACCGGGTTCGAGATCAAATAGTGTTGAAAATTATTTAATCAACCTCTGATCCCATCTAATTCAGCCAGTACACTAACCCTTGATGGCTCTTGCCTCCCCAACAGCCAACAAAACCAACCAATCCTTTTCAACTTTGTAAACCTTTGCTTACCTTGAGCTAGATCGGTAACGCACCGGTCTCGGACCGTGGATTCAAATACCACTTTGGGGATGTATATGGACCTCGTCTAAGAACTAAGTACTTAGTTTTGAAGTTGCGTCCTTATTTATCAGTTGGAGGACCCACATCTCAATTTTGGCAAACTTCAGTAGCTAATCATCGCGTCTTTGGGATAAATTATGTAATTGAAACAGAAATATGATGGATTAAATAGTATACAAATTACAAATCAGGAAAATTGATACGATGAAAGAACAATTTTACCATCTGCTTAAAATACGGCCACTACCAAACTAGACGATAAAAGCAAATGTAAATCGTCGGATAATAGTCCATGAAGGAGAGGAGCCTATGACCTCATGAAATAGGTACGGATTTCCTTATAAGTAAGAAAAATCTCGTCAATTGCAATATCTCAGGAGTACATCATCATCATTAGCCATTCAATCATAATATGCAATTCTACCTTGTCCCTTGCTAGCTCCTGTATGACCTCGTACCTCTTCCGTTTCATATCACAGTGGCCTAAATATTCGTCCCTCGGTCTTCCTCGTAGGAGCATTCCCTTCTAGTTGTTTTTCTGCTTATACTCTCTGTTTTTGGCCAAATGCAAACTGTCAATTAATTTTAAAACTTCCTAATTACCTTAGAACTGAAAAAAGAGAAAATGCCTGCATAGCTGTCATAACCACTGTGATTGGCAGACTCTGATAAAGCAATATATTAATAGAAAACTATTGCAAACTGAAGACCTGGTGGCACACGACTTGCATGTGTGCGTATCGATAAAATAAAAGGAGGAACTGAGGAAGATCTTTCATGTTTCGACTTTAGCGGGGATGAGTTACAAGGAGAGAGGTCTTCGAGAAAACCATGAGAATCCTGAATCTACCCCCGAAAATAACCAAGAGTTTGGTTGACCGCATACAGAGGGTATGAAATTCCTGGAGTTTTGCGAAAATGTATACCAGCCAGTAATTCAGCAGCCAGGTAGCCAGGAAATAAAACCATTCTTAGAAGGAAGCACGCAGAGTGTGCTCCGAACAAGAATCGATCGCTGTCAGGAAAAACATCTGTCGAAGCGTGCACCTTCAAATTCAGGTCAGAAATACCACCGGTAGGGATTGAACACAATTAAACAAACCCATTCCGACCCTTTCCCACTTCACGTGGGTCTGCAACGTGTAAGGATAACGGGTCTTATGGGGTCTTTGTATTTGAGGGGAAAAGGCCAGTGAAGAGTTTTCCCAGCTTAATTTCATACCAACAGTCATATTTAGGTACTTTAAATTATTGCTAAAATGGTTAGCAATCGTTCTGAGAAAAGATAGAAGAAAGTTTTTTCATCTACTTCCAGCATTATGCCACCATTCCGATAATTAACGATGGCTGATTTTCTTTCTCTCTATTTTTCTAAAATAAGTTGGGAGAAGGGTATAATAGATTAGGGAATAGTATAATTTAGAATTAGTATAACCCTAATTACTGATATTGTACTAGCCCCCCCCTTATCAATTTCCTTATCACAGGGGTTCTAATAATTATTCTTTCACGCGGTCCTAAACACGCGACGTTATATACTTGTATCAGCCCGACACACAAAAGGTACCCTTCACTTTATCACTTCTTACCTTGAGAGAGAGATCCTTTTGGTAGTCCTTGGCGGCAAAGGTTAATGGATTAATTCATGCACTAAAATGATACACTTGAACAGTACATATATTTATAATAACCCTTTTATTCTTCACTTATGAAACAAATTCACTTTAGTTACTCAATTAATCAATATATGTTCCCTTCTCAAATATATTCGTATTAATTTATAATGTTTGTTCTACTTCACCGGATATTGTACAAAGTGAATTTCGCCGATACTCTATGCCCCAGTATCTGTTTATCGGATTCCTGGATCCTTCCTTAACACAGGACACTGGCGTTGGTAATTGCTGTCCAAAGCTGCTTACTCCCGGCAAATTATCACTGCAAAAACTCTCGTATGACTTTCACTCGATAAACGTCTCTTGTGACTCCCTTGTTAAGAAGAAGAAGCCTCGTTCCTTGTTTGACAATCCCTTTTATACTCTCTCACCTCCCCTCCTGTATGTTCTAGAACATTCCAGGTTTTCTCCCCTTCTCTCGTATCTGATAGGCTATTCCCCTTTCATTATTATAAGTTTGTTTACGTAAACAGAAAATGGTATTGTTTAAAGTTGTTTTCATAACATAGACGGCATTGTTTTAGTTTGTTTACGTAAACAGAAAATGGTATTGTTTAAAGTTGTTTTCATAACATAGACGATATTGTTGCCTCGCGGTAGTACGTGTTCCCAAAATATACACAATGGCGTCCTTAATCGTATACTTATGCCAACACGGCCAAAATGGCGTGTTACACTAGCCCCATTAAAATAATGACTTGGAAATATAAGAAAGGAATTATTTTAAAGCCTTCAAATGTAAACTAACGCGGCCCCAACGCCTTCAAACTTTAGCCTCCCTCTAAATAATGTCTGTGCCCAAGTATATTGTGTTACAGCAGAAATCACACATGAATACATTTATATCAATCAACACAATTACAAACAGCGTCTCCTCCTTTAACTCAAGACATATGATATACCATATAACAATATGGTCTCTTCCCTTTCTTCCTTGCTTGAAATAGGCAAATAACCAATGAAAATCTTATTCACGTAATTTAAAATCAAGAACATATTATATAAATCGACGTTATTAACTGATACATTGAACGTGAATATAACGTGCAAATAATAAAACTGTCCATCTTCTTCTCAACATTCATCCTCACTTTTAACCCCTTAAAAACACTGGGTTATCAAAAGGCCATAATTCACAGTACACATATACGCTTCACAGCACTTAAAGTTCCTTCAGGTGATACACTCTCCCTCCTTCCGGCTCAATCTACGTCCACGAGCCCATTCATACATAAGAAAACAAGAATCAAAATAATGGCAACATGACACTGAATATACACACATTGAGAAAAGATATCACGAAACATACATATTGTGCTAATCCACCTGCCGCCAAGTTCAACCTCTCTCTCTCTCTCGTTCGTAAGCTCCCCTCGCATGTCGGGCCCCGATACAATGTATATTATCGGTAAACAGTTCTCCCTTGCTTGAACGGATCAAATTATAATGTTGCGGCGCTGGCTTCCTCAGTTTAATGACTGCGTGCTATGGTCAGTTGGACTACGGTCTTCTTCTCGTGTGCTCGTGTGATGTGAGTGATACCAAGTGCTGTGCTATTGTTCCCTATATGGTTTAATATTGCTGAAGTGGAAAGTGCCTCGTATTTCGTTCTTTTGTGGATTAAATACTACACACGTGGCTGGCCCTCGGAATTCTGAAATCTCATATGGACCTTCGTATAATGCCAGGAAGCCGTGATAGATTCCCCTTTGTTTATCGGATACCGGATTGGTACGTACTAAAACCTTATCTCCTATTTTAAATTCCGCTCTAATCCTCTTGTCTTTCTTCCTTCTTCTCTCCGCCCGTTTTTCGCCCTTTTTAATGATATTTTCACGTATCCTAACTATATCATTTTCGATCTTCTCGGAGTCACTTTCTTCTAAGCTTTGCTCTCGTGGTTCTTCCTCGCCATCCGTCTTCCCATACTCCTTGCTGGTTTCTATGTGCATGTTGTCATATTGTGCGTCCATGCGCATTTCCCTAAACTTACATGCGATCTCCTTTTTTCCTTCACTTAGGGTTATAATCCTGCGATCGTACTCAACCTTCGCGGATAGTTGAGCTAATGTGTCCGTCCTGATTATGAATGGTTTGATCAGCTCCGGCACCACCGTGCAGGCCATATTTGTGGTGAATCCGTCTATCTCTATACTCGGACAGATCTGCCTCCTTATAATTCCACTCCTCCTTCCGACGGCTCCAGCTATCCGGATTCCTTTGACTGGTACCTCCAAAGCGTTTCGCAGTGCATTCTGATTCTCCCGATAAAACTCCTCGCTAATGCACGTTAGCTCCGATCCCGTGTCTATCAGTGCATTCACAGCCACTCCTTCCATTTGAACCCTAATCTCCGGGCATTTAATTACTTCCGGCCTATTCGCTTCTTTCTCCGTCAAGAAATCTCGAGGTGACTCAAAAACATTGCATATTGTTTACTCCTCCGTGTGGGGTTCCATCTTCTCCTCTTGTGTTGGTGTCCGTTTTATTCTCACTTTCCGTGTCTTCGCCCGTTGCTCCTTCGGTATGTCCCAGAATCCTTCTCCGTCTTCCGGCCTCGGCATGTTGGGACCTTCGTCATGCTTTGCCGCTAATAGTTTTCCTGCTCCGGCTTCCCTGCGGCGTTGCTTTCTTCCGCCATCATGGAATTGACAGGGCGCTCTCTCATCGGTGGGCGCGCCTCCGCCATATTGTTTTGTCCTCGGCGTCGATCAGCTGGTCTCTCGCCCGGCCGTTGAGAGTATCCCTCGCCGCGAAAGTTATCGTCTCTCCGTCCGTCTCTCTGCTGGCTCGACGCTTGCCACTCCCGTGGTTGTGACCTCTTCGAGTCCCATCTGTACCGCTGGTTGCGTTGGGATGTGTCTTCCGGTGTCCTCCACGTACGTTCTCCATGGGTCCTTGGGTATTGGTCTTCCCATCTTCGGTGTCCAGTCGCCTCGGAGTTTCCGTCTTCTCGCGGTATGTTGTCATAGCGGGCCAATAACGTCAAGAATTGCGGGATTGTATATACGTTATTTGAAATCATGCCGACGCTTACTTCCATGCCAAAGTGTTTCTTGAGAATTAGAATGATCATTCCGTCCTCCATTGGCGGCGTCAACTCCCTCGCTACGCTAATTTTGGCCGTCGCATATTCTACTCGCGTGAGCCCTCCGTTCTCCTTGTATTTTCCCGTGTCGAAACTCCGTTTTATCAGCATTTGACGTTCATCTCCCCAAAACTGCTCCGTGAAAATAGCTTGGAAAGCGTTCACATCTTCATACAGGTGTCGGGTCGCAGCGAACCATTCCTCTGCTCTCCCAACCATTCCTTGTCTGATGACCTGGAGCATCATCTGGTCAGGCAACCGATATATCTCTTGGCATTCGCACAGCTCCTGTAGGTATTTCATGGGTCTTGATGTATGCCTCCCGTCGAACGTTGGGACCTTTAATTGTACCATTCCCGCGGGTGCCGTTGTGACGTTAGGTCTCCTGCCTTCCTCACGCACGATGCGTCGGACTGCCTCTTCATCTAGCCCAGCTGCTTTTGTGGTGGATTGTTGTCCCAGCTCGTCCGCCATCTTCTTGAACCTTTCCTCCACGTTCTCATGCAAGTTCACGTAACTCGCTTCTAACTTTCGGACCTTGAGATCGCTCGCCTCCAGCCTCGCTCCTACTCCGTTAATTTCTTTCGCGACATCTTCGCATAACTCTGCTAACGCCCCGTCTGTTTTGGCAAACCTTTCATCATAGCCATGTTCGAATGATGCAATACGTTCCTGCGTCTGTCTATGTTCTCCTGCTATTTTTGCCATTTCTTCCAAAAGCTTTCTCTCTCTTTCGTCTGCTTCTTCCCTAATTTTCCCCAACAATTCTGCATGTCTTCTCTCTTGCCTCTCAGCCATCTCCTCTAAGATCGTTCTATTTCTCTCTTGCCCTTCAGCCATCTCCTCTAAGATCGTTCTGCTTCTCTCTCGTTCTTCTTTTGCTTCTTCTGCCCTCTCTCTATCTCTTCTATCTTGTTCTTCTTTTAATTGCCTAAATAGCGCTTTCATCTCAGTTTCCACCGGTTCCTCACTATCGACACTAAAATCATACGTGCTTATATCTATTCCCTCCTTTTCTAGCGTGTGTAATAATCGCTGCTGCAATTCTGGCTTGGTTCCCCCTACTAACAAGTCCCTCTCTCGTAATAATTGCCGTAGCTCTGCCGACTTCAGCTCCGGAAATTTCTTCATGTTGGCCGCCATCTTCTTTCTTCACTCCTTCGGGATGATCTTCCTTCTCTCCAGTTCTCGTGGTCTCACCTAATGAGTAGTCAAGCTCTACACGCTGGGCGCCAATTAATGTACTAGCCCCCCCCTTATCAATTTCCTTATCACAGGGGTTCTAATAATTATTCTTTCACGCGGTCCTAAACACGCGACGTTATATACTTGTATCAGCCCGACACACAAAAGGTACCCTTCACTTTATCACTTCTTACCTTGAGAGAGAGATCCTTTTGGTAGTCCTTGGCGGCAAAGGTTAATGGATTAATTCATGCACTAAAATGATACACTTGAACAGTACATATATTTATAATAACCCTTTTATTCTTCACTTATGAAACAAATTCACTTTAGTTACTCAATTAATCAATATATGTTCCCTTCTCAAATATATTCGTATTAATTTATAATGTTTGTTCTACTTCACCGGATATTGTACAAAGTGAATTTCGCCGATACTCTATGCCCCAGTATCTGTTTATCGGATTCCTGGATCCTTCCTTAACACAGGACACTGGCGTTGGTAATTGCTGTCCAAAGCTGCTTACTCCCGGCAAATTATCACTGCAAAAACTCTCGTATGACTTTCACTCGATAAACGTCTCTTGTGACTCCCTTGTTAAGAAGAAGAAGCCTCGTTCCTTGTTTGACAATCCCTTTTATACTCTCTCACCTCCCCTCCTGTATGTTCTAGAACATTCCAGGTTTTCTCCCCTTCTCTCGTATCTGATAGGCTATTCCCCTTTCATTATTATAAGTTTGTTTACGTAAACAGAAAATGGTATTGTTTAAAGTTGTTTTCATAACATAGACGGCATTGTTTTAGTTTGTTTACGTAAACAGAAAATGGTATTGTTTAAAGTTGTTTTCATAACATAGACGATATTGTTGCCTCGCGGTAGTACGTGTTCCCAAAATATACACAATGGCGTCCTTAATCGTATACTTATGCCAACACGGCCAAAATGGCGTGTTACAATATATAGGAAACAGAATAATTTACAACTGTATGTTTCCATCTTCGGTGCCGATGCTCACCTACGTTTCAAAGAGTCACTTCATTCATTTGTCAATTGCGTCCAGTCAAGTATGCACAAAGATGATTTCTACAACTTTCTAATACCGTCCAATCATCCCGGCATAAAAATCTTCAGGTCACTCTGTGTCACTTTTCGTAATCCCACAGTTACGCGACATTTGGTAGAATGCTGATTGCTATTGACGAGGTCCTCTAACAATCACCACAACGACTGAAAGATTGGAACCCAGCACAGTTATTATGATCTACAGTCAGTTTTGCTATTTTACCAACGCAATGTAGTCAAAATGTATTTAAAAGGATGCATATTTCGAAAAAAAATTCAAAACGCGTTTTCATGAACTATGGAGGTACTTTGAAGCAATGTACCGAGCTTAAGAATTAATTCTATGCGAAACCTATTTTTCTGCACGATTCCCCAGGCATTATGCTACCTATACCGTGTGTTCAAAGCGAGTTTCAAGAAAGTCGAAAAATGATTTTTGTCCACCGTTTTCCTGGTCCGGACCGCAGTGCGGCTGAGCTCTCCAATCATATTTTCATTTTCGATAATAATTGGAAAAGTAGAGCCTCGAGGAAATTAACAAACGCCTATTAACTGCAGCTTCTATGACAGAAATACAACTATAAATAGAAAACGGCGTCGAATTTTAAAAATTTTTGAAAATTAAATTAATAAACATGACGCTTTAAGCATTTATTACTGATAGCAGACATAAAATATGCATTGAGATACGCTTAAAAAATACACTGCGATTTGAAAGTGTTAATAACCTTTTAATAATATTTTCGAAGACAAATAACTATTCGATATTTTATTTCAAATTTCATAGTCTGCATTCAATGATGTCAGATTTTTCTCAAATAATTATTATTATGAATAGATAATAATTTAACGGCACTCCGAGCATCGACACCATTTTGAATTATCTCTTTTTTCCAACCTTATTCGATAACGTCTTCCCTGCCAAGATTTCGATATTTTTTCTCCGGTGCAGGGGATATTTGTAGCTGACAAATGTCAATGCAAGCAGCTGTTGCGAGAATCATATGCTAAACATGATTGAAGGTGTTCATTGCCGTTGAAGGTGTTGGGATAGGTCGGTTAGGGAGAACTAAGGGTGTATGTAATAGGTAGGTAAGAGATCACCTATCGACAGGTAAGCCGGGTAATTGACTAAGGGCGGAGAAAAACCCGGTGTCGGCATTTCCCTGCTCTATTGACGAAAGACGCCAAGGGGTCAACAGTACAACGTCCCATCCGACGAACGGAATACTATGTGCTCTCCACATAGCAGTGATGTGTTCGGAGTATCAAGAATTTGGTCGTGTTTGCATCACCGCATGATTTGGTGCCCAAGAGTCACCACGGATGAACTGCGCGGCACGTCACGACGTCCGTCACTCTAACCGCCAGAGTCACGCGTCCACGAACTTCGCGTTCACAACGTTACTCCAACCCAACCTCTTGATACCTCACTCCCACTTACCTCTTCCCTTTTTTTCCCACACCCTCCCGCACCCTCATCAACTACCCACCTCTTAAACCCCTCCCGACGGCCAAAAGGGTGTACAGGCGGAGGGATAGGGGAAGGGACGCGTCTGGCAGGAGAGAGGGTGGGGAGAAGGGCAGGGAGTAGTGGAGGCATGGCAAGGATAAAGGTATTCTTCTCTTACACCCCACTACCCTTACCAACCAACCCCTCCCTTTCCACACAACTCCCCCCGAACATACATCTTCCTTCATCGCCGCAGCGGTCCTGGGTAAATTATTTAAATTTAATCACGTTGTTTCGGTCCAAATTCAATTACGCGCCTATTAATGCGTGAAACTTGATTGCTTCAAGTATTTATTGCTCTCGGGGAGATGTGTCTTGCCTTTCGCCCGTCTCTTTTTTTCCTCCTCGTGCGCTTCTTCCCCTATGAGGGGGAGGGATGAAAGGTGTGTGGATCCTCGTCTCTCTTTGTTCCACCCACCCTTCCCCTTCAACCCTCTCCTCCTCCTCCCCCAAGTGAGGGTCGCCTCTTCCTGCAAAAGGAGTCGACGACGCCCAACCCAGCCGGCCAACAGGGTGACCCGGGCGCCTCGGCGGGAGATGGTCACAAGCGACTACCCAAGTGAGCCGCGCCGGCCGCATGGGGAGGCAGTGTGCGTGAGGACAGCAGCGATCAATGTGCAGGGAATGAAATTGGAAGACGGAGAGGAAGAAAGTTTGCCATACATGTGCATGTAGTTACAGTAGCACTAAACTTGGCCCCAAACTGAAGTGGGATTCTCATATATCCTCCACTATTGTTAACCTTTCCAAAGCAACATAATTACTACGGAAACTAAAACTCCCACTACTCATTGACCGCCAGCGGTAAATTTATTTTGCCTTCTTCCATTGTCACCTGACCAATGGCATTGAATTATTGGGTCACGCTTCAAACTCATAAGATGTTTTCATGATGCAAAAAAGGGCTATTAGGATTATTTCTGGTACAAACTCCATGGAGCATTGTAAACCACTTTTTATACGATTGGGTATTATGACCCAATTCTTCTTTTAATTTCTTCAGTACAGTTGCCACTCTGTGTAACTATACTTCCCAGGTACTTGAAAGAGCTTACTTGTGTTAATTTTTCTTCCTCCAGCCATATATTTAAGGGCTCTTCTGTCTCCACTATTCTCATTACCTAGTATTATATTGAAGCTAGTATCACATTATTCATGCCAAAAAAACCATAAATCAGGTACAGGAAAACTTCAGAGCTCCTAAATATAATTTGGCACCAAATTGACTTGCACCACTTTTTCCCCTAACCAATCAATCAATGCAGAAATATTTATTGTTGAGTTCCCTAAGACTTACTAAGTCTTTTATAATTTACTACTTACTAAAACAAAATCATGGAATTATCCTTCCCTTGGTCAAAGATAAATATAAAATATTTTTAGATGAATGATGGGATTTCCTATAAGGATTTCCTGGGAATGGGGGAGATTTTTTTATTGCGATCGTAATGTTAAGATTTCCTATAAGCTACAGTTTCTGGCTTAAATATGACTCATAAAATAATTTCACGTGTTGTACATTCCACGCTTATATTTATTTTTTTACCAACCATGGTTTCGAATTAATGTCTCTCTCTCCAGATATACTGGGAGAAAAGTTTCCCAACAACCGGATCGCCTCCACTATCCCTCTAATGGGAAATTGTTTTCTTTTCTGATGGCATAGCTGGGCAGGGGGTTGGTAGGGAGGGAAGTGGAGGCCATTGTATGCTTTGGGGAGTTTGGTTTTTCAAGGTGAATGAATGGGGGGGTGGGAAAGAAACATGCACAGCGACAAGAATGGAAGTTATGACGTAAATAGATCGGGCGACAGACTAAAATGTTATTGACAGATCGTTAACAAGATAAAAAATTTTCAAATTCAAAGTAATTTCTACGGTCAGACACAGTACATTCTTATCAAACATGGACGAAAAATCATTAATAATGAAGAACTTATTATGTTCTTGAATACTAATGACAAATTTGCGTTCAGTTTGGTCAACGTACCTAGCATTGCACGAGTTAAAATTGAAAGTACTCAATACTCAACTTTTGTCAATATGTTCAAATTTGTCTTTAATAATAAATAAAATTGTACCCATTGGACACGGGATTGTAAAATGCCAAGTTCAAATTCTTTACAGTTCATGGTCTTTCATGATCTTGTACGTCAATTTTCCTAATGATGGCAGTTTACACCAACGCGATAGCTCGTCCTTTTTTTGTAATACGAAGAGTCGTCAAAAATCGAGTGACCTGCTGTCTAAGCTTACGGTCTAAACATTAAAAATAATAGCATTATCATTCATCAATTCTCATAGCAATTTTCAAAATAGCCACTTAATTCTAATTATATCCCAAACTTTTTTCCTGTATCATATTCTTTTGCATATCAATGCGGATACTCCGTTCTCACTCTTCGTGATAATTTCAAGTTTTATTCAGCATTGGAAAGCACAAATTTCTTCTATTTTTATGAGAGAGGGAATAATCGTTTTCCATACAAGAACACAGCACTACCGTGGAACTGATTGCTGATGTAGCCAGAGAAAAAAACCGACCGATGAAATACGGTCACTTATACGGATTCAAATTCGTAATTTGAAAGCAATGAAAATAATGCTATTTGTGTGATGAATAAATTGTTTTGGGCTTAATAATGCTTCACTTATAGAAACCTATAGAATTTTTTTTTTGTAATAGAAGAGTTAGATTTAGGTCCTGGCTAGTTGGTGCGGTAAAGTAATGACAGATAAGGTCAATACAAAATGTTTTTATTTAAGTAGATGAGAATTTTGAAAGAAACAAATGATAGTGCCATTTAATGTGAATAGTTGCGCATTGTGCAATAAATAAAACTAAATAATTGAAGCTACAGTAAATTTGGAATCCAATATGCATTCCGTATGACTAACTCAAAAACGTGTTTAGAAATGCAAACAATTCCATGATTTTGTATTAAAAATTTAAAAAAACTTTGCGAAATTAGAGGTATTTCCAAATTTACATTTTATTCATCACTGTTTCAAAGCATTTACGATTACGTCTTTACGATTGGAATGTTAACGAAATTCAGAGGTGCAGGGTGGAGATAGTAGCACGGATATTCCGAAAAAACAGCATAATCCCTACAAAGGATAGTTGAGAGTTTACTACTGCATAATTAATTTCACTTCTCCCCTACACTTTCCGTTGACGTGAGACTAGTAAAAAGCTGATTGCTATCGAGTATCAATATTCATAAGTTTAGTAAAAAGTTAAGAACTCTCTTAGATAAACTGAAGAATTGTTAATTCTGGTTTCATAAATGGTAGAGTTTTAGTGAATTCTATTTAGGTCAATAACTGCATTACCGCAGACGTTTTGAAGGAAACTGAAGACGATGGACGACTCGTTCTTCCACACGTCGGCAGAAAAGCATAGTTTGATCCATTGGTGAACCAGAGCCTATTTTACAATCGGAATACGCCGGGAAAGCATCAGATCTTTTAGCCGTTTACTTTGCTTTATGCATGTATCTGAGTTCGAAGGTCATTTCATGGTTTTCTGCATCTATTGTTAAATAGGTAGAAATTTCCCTTAAGTGAGCGAGTCCCTTATGTCCTCTTTTGTGGGGTTATCGATTTGATATTTGACTAGTACCCATTCAAGGGTTTTCTGCGTATATAGCGAAATTTTTTGAGCTTTTCCTTTCGTAGAATAGGAAACTGGGATGGTGATTGTGGGGTACTCACTAATAATGATTATTGTTAAAATAATTTCTTATCAAACGTTAATCATGACAAGTCTATTATTCTACATCTATCCGTCCATGTTTAGGTGGAAGTTAATAAGTTTTTCGGAATATGTGGAACGGAATGTGTGAAAACACCTTTCCAGTGATTTAAGAGCAGAGTAGGATCCTAGTTTCTGAGACACCCACGGTATTTGCTCCGTGGCAATAGAAAAGCTGATGCATTCGAATGAGTAGGAGGGGGGGGACAAGATTTCCTGGGATGATATCCCATTGTGAGTGCCTCTGAAAAGTGAGATGTCGCGTAAGTTGTAACTTGATGGGCGTTCTGTATTCAGAAAAAATTAGCCGGTTCAACCACAATGAGTCGCAGCTGCGACGGTGTTGGATTTCGCAGTAAAAAGGGAGTTGAAGACTTGGAAGGGGAGAGACCTTTGCGTTCCATGCGTCGTCGTAGTAATTCCCGATATACGTATGCTTAGGTGGTCGCGCTCGCGGCCTACGACCGTCATCACAGTGGGCCAAAATCCAAAAAAGTAGGCCCAAAGTCGAAAAATGAAGTTCTTACAAACCAACCAAAAGCAGTTGAGTTATATCATTAAGCATTTACTCTTTAAGATAGGGTACCATGCAGAGCATAAAATACGCCATGATAATTTTTACAGTTGGTCATGTCAATAGTGCATGTCAGGGTGATTTTGGCGACCGATATTTTTCCGTGGAAAATATCCAAATATATAGCTATATTAAAGAGTCGTTATTTAGAATGTTGGTTTTAAAATATTTTTATCCACAAAATTGATCTTTATTTCGTGAATGGAGATAAAGTTTGTTCCGTTTTACTTGTTTATAAATATTTTTTTAATTTTTCAAATATTGTGCTGTTTTTTCATTAAACTTTATGTTTAACAGTAATTATCGTTTTTATCGACATCAGGTGACACGGAGTTATTTGCACTGAGTGATAGAGGAAAGCATATAGAACAATATTTAGTAGGAAATTCTTGCGATAACTTGCGATCCTAATTTTAGCAACCATTTTTATTTAAAACCACCCCGGCCAGTCGGGCCACTATTAATAATCTAAGCGAAGAAAGTATACGATTTATGAACATGAAGACAACGGAATGCCAGTTCAATGACATTGGTAATTTGAATAAATATTTTATGAATAATTTTCATCTTGATTTTGGCACATTCTACTTAAATGGCTAAATCCAACGTAAATCTTGTCGCAAATTGCAATTTCTCGCTAAGTTGGCGACTGGCGATTCTACGATGAGGAGGTCGTTGGGACGTTTCTCAGCAGAGTTATGGGCTAAAATATCTTTGAAAGGGTTTTTCATGAATTTCGGATTTCCCTCAGGCATCTTGAGCAGCCTGTGGTCGAGGGATTTAGGGGAAGGCTCGTCGTCATGCACGTGCAGCGGCAGGCGCCCGCGCGAGCTGGTTGAGGATTTGCATACCTCCGTGCTTGCTGGCCCCACAATGCTGGTTTTACATCCTTGCCCGTAATGAATCTTTTCTACTTCCCCTAATCCATTTGCAACATCAAGTTATGCTTTATACACCTTTTTTGTCTCTTTTTCCGACACTTGCCACCACTTGTTCCGCCAAACGGAATCCTTAGTTAGTTTCCTTAGGGGTTTTCCGGTTGTTTTCGCTTACCACATACATCAGTTGTCCTAGAGAGAGTGTCAAGTGAACATCCACTGTAGTTATCAACTTGTACCTTGGAACCAAAGTCTCCTTGCACCCGTATCCGTTTTGTCGTGGCTTCACTATGTGTTCTTCGCATCCATCGAGGAATATTTTGCTTTCCAATCATACGAGAAGCAGTTTGAAGCACTAATGGTAAGCAAAATTTTAATTTTGTAAATGGATTCCGAGTTGGAGTCAGTAATTTGCTTTTGCTACCCATGTAAGAATGATAATAGTAAGGCTGTCGAAGGAAGTGATTACCTGCTATTTTTTAATTTCGTTTTGTCGTTTTTTATACTAAATTTTTAAGAAACTATGGACAGTAGAGAAGTCACACGGCTGCAACTTCACGAAAAAATTGTAGAGAAAAAAATATTACGGCATATGAGAAAAAAAATGTTGTGATAGATTTTTTGATTGAAAAGTTTCAATTGAATGGAGATGCCGATGCGAAAGGTGTTTTGAAGTACCCACAAACATGCTTTTTCACTAGATATTTTGAAAAATGGAACAAGGCGCAGTGAAGGTAGAGCTACTTTAGAGTTAATAATAGTGAATGGGTAATAGACAATGGGTCTGATAATAGAGGTACCAAAACCAGGGTATGGCACCACAAACGATGGTAACATTTTTCCCCCAGTTGGAGAAGAGGGCAAGGAGAGACGGAGCGGACCAACGGGTCAGCTCCTGGTGTATACCAGGGGGGAATCGTACCCAATTCTACGGCGGTGGTAAAAGCGGCGGTGAAGGACACGGGCTGCTCTAGACTGCGGGTGGTGGCCCATGTTGGCACCAATGATGCTTCCGAGCGTAGAGCCGATGAGATCTTGGATTCCTTTAGGGATCTAAACTCGGAGGTGGAACGCGTTCGGAGGGGCACTGGTGTCGATCTGCGACTATCCATCTGCAGCATTGTTCCACGGACTGACTGCGACCCTCGAGTTTGGGACAGGATTGCCTGGATCAACAAGAGGCTGTGGAAATTCTGTGCGAGCATTGGGGCAGAGTTCGTGGATCTTCGGCCGGTGCTTAGATCGTGCCGGTCTCCCCTCAACTCGTCTGGGGTGCATTATTCCAACGAGGCGTCTGAACGGGTGGCTCGTAGGATTTTTGAGCACTGTAGATATTTTTTAGACTAGAGGATAGGTCATCTAGTGGGATTTGTAAAGATTTAACCAAATGTAGCCTCCGAGGAAATCCGCATTGCGAAAATTTTCACATCCAAGTAAACTTAGGAGCGCTAACGCCGGTAAATAGTGTCAATTTTCCCAAAACTCGTACTCCAGTGAAAGAAATTATATCAAATGTAATAAGCACTTCCAGTGAAATTCACCCACCTAATACCCATAAGCGTGGAAAAGAACCAACCGACACTCAATCGACAAAATATGACATTAACTTTACAGTAGTTAATTGCCGTAGCGTTAAAAACAAGCGCGCTGAAATCGAGCATATATTTCAGGACGCAGACGTGGTCATAGGAACGGAGAGCTGGCTTACTGAGGATGTAAGCGACAGCGAAGTTTTTCCTCCAGGATATAAAATCTACAGATGCGATGGAAGCGATAGGACAGGTGGCGGAGTTTTTCTAGCAGTTAAATCACATTTACACAGCACCGTCCACGAAATAACTGATAATGAAATAGAAAGCGTATGGTGTACAATTAAACAACGAAACAAAAGGAGTATACATGTTTGCTCTTTCTATAGACCTCCAAACTCCAAAATTGATGTTATTTACCAATTAGAAAATCAAATATCCGCATTTACTGTGAGAGACAGTAAAAGTGTAATAATTATTGGGGGAGATTTTAATCTGCCATCTATAAATTGGGATTCTTACACTGTAAAACCGAATTCTAGGAATAGGGAAATCAGCGAGATCTTTCTCAACACACTTGCTAATCACTCACTTTCCCAAGTAGTTGACAAGCCTACGAGAGGAAATAAAATATTAGACCTTTTTGCAGTAAGCCATCCGAAGTTGATAAAACAACTCGATATTATTGACGGCATAAGTGATCACAGAGTAATTTTTGCAACCTTAAAAATTGAAGTAGAGTCAGCTGTAAAACCGAAACGCAATATTTATTTATTTGATAAATGCAACTTCATAAAATTTGGCGAGATGCTTAATGATTCGTACACGGACTTCATAGCTAAAACAGAGGATAAAAGCACTGATGAATCATGGAAATATTTCTTAAAATTTCTACGACAGGGAATCAACGAATATATTCCACAAAAATTGAAATGCGACAGTAAAGAACCTCGCTGGAATAACAACGATGTGAGGAGGGACCTTAAGAGACGGAGAAAATTGTACAACTTGGTCAAAAAGTCCACTACGGTAGGTGACAAATCGAAGGAACTTGAAGCAAAAGAAAGTTACGCTGCGCAATGCTCAAAAACTAAGAAATCAATGCGTTCTGCATTGTGAAATTTCAAGAAAAAAGTACTTGGTGAATTACTCGAAGAAAATCCGAAATCATTTTGGTCATATGCGAGAGAGCTTCAGGGAAAATCCTCAACCGTAGATTCGTTATTTGATAAAGATGACAAATTTGTCACCGAAAATATTGACAAAGCTAACACGTTAAATTCCCACTTCGAAAGTGTATACACTACAGACGATACTCCATGTAATTTTGAAATTTCATTCACTGAGGAACCGATGAAAGAAATCACTATTCAACGGGATAACTAAACAGTTACAGTCGATAAAAAATAGTAAATCTCCGGGTCCGGAGGGAATACCCGCGCGTGTCCTCAAGGAGTTAGCGCCACAGATCGCACCGTTCATAATATTCAAGAAGTGATTGTCTGAAGGAAAGATACCATTAGACTGGAAAATTGCAAACGTTACACCGATATTCAAAAAGGGAAACAGACACGACCCAGGGAACTATCGACCAATTTCATTAACGTCGATTATAGGCAAGATACTCGAACATATCGTCGTTAGCAATATCATGACGTTCCTGGACAGTCTTAACGTCCTCCATGGCTCTCAGTACGGCTTCCGGAAAGGTAGATCATGTGAAACACAACTCGCGCTCTTTCTTCATGACGTGCTCAAATCTGGTGAATCGAAAAGACAAGTTGACGCATTATTTCTAGATTTTAAGAAAGCTTTCGACACGGTACCTCATAACAAACTTTTATACAAATTACAGTCATGCGGCCTAAACGAAACAGTAGTAAACTGGATACGCGACTTTCTGAGTGATCGTAAGCAAAAGGTGACGGAATTAGCTCTGATGTAGTTAAAGTGGCATCAGGTGTCCCGCAAGGAAGCGTGATCGGACCCCTTTTGTTCATTATATACATAAATGATCTATGCTCTCGAATTAGCAGTAAAATACGTCTATTTTCCGAAGACGCTGTCATCTATCGTGAAATTAGTGATCACTCTGACTTTGAAACTCTATCATCGGATTTAAACAACGTCCATGTGTTGAGCCAAGAGTGGGGACTCGAACTTAATCTGAGCAAATGCACGGCGGTACATTTCTTGCTGAGGTCGTCCAACTATTCCCATGTATATGCTGTGGATGGTGTTAGCATAAAGACGACAGATGAAGTGAAGTATCTAGGAGTTACGATAACTTCGGACCTATCGTGGGGAACACATATAAGAAATATTTGTGGCAGAGCTCTAAAGAAGCTAGGATTCGTCAAGCGTATTGTGGGAAGATTTTCGGATGAAAAAGTAAAAGAGAGGTGCTATTTTGCACTCGTCCGGCCACACCTTGAATATGCAGCGAGCATATGGGATCCGGTGCAGAAAGACTTAATCCGGGAACTTGATAAAATACTAAGGAAAGCTGCGCGATTCGTCAAAAACTGCTACGGGCGTACAGACAGCGTTACACAGATGTTAAACGAATTAGGCTGGGAGCCGCTAGAGACTCGGAGGCTGCGCGCTAGGTTTAGATTGCTCGAACAATTGAGAATAGATTTCTTTCAGAGCGACATGGAGAACATCCCATTAGAACCCCACTATATTTCCAGGTTCGACAGAAACGATAAATTAAGAGAGATATTTTGCCGAACGGATAGGTATGGGAATTCGTTTTTCCCCCGATCAATAAGGGACTATAATAAATGCTAGGCGTAATTTCATTAGAGCGTGTCCATTTTATATGTAAACGGCTGGTGTCCTAACACCCCCCGCCACACGCCTATTGAGGCGGCTTGCGGGGTAATATGGAGATGTAGATGAACACAGCTAGACGCTTCATTTCGGGCCCTAAATTATCAGTAAATATTACCGGTAAGAGAAACTGACAACTATTTAAAATTTAAAAAAATCAACGCTGTTGAAGTTTAGTGAGATTTTTAAGTTAATTTAATATTTTTTAGGGCTCCATGAACAACTGATTTCAAGGTTTCCACATATTTTGTAAGCAATTTCAAGCATTCGAACACTCAATGACAGTGAGTTCGGAAACAGAGTCAAGCAACAGCGAAATTATACATGAAGCAATACCCTTGGTAATATATGCCACCAACGGTGCACAAGCTTCTAATTCATGGTGCAGATATATCCAAGGAAGCAATTCTGCCCATGGGGCAGCTGTCAGAAGATGCCTTGGAATCAAGGAATAAGGATATTAGGAAGTTCCGGCAACACAATACGCGGAAGATATCAAGAGAGGCGATTAATGAAGATTTATTTCGCAGGCCACTGCTCTCCCCTGATCCCTTGATGTCATCAATTCCATTTCAAAATAGTAAATCGAAGGAAGATTTAGATGCAGAAGTGAAAAAACTAATTGACTAGGGGAATGACGAATGTGAAGATGAGAGTGATGACGAATCATCAGAGGATGAGTGAACACTATTTTTCAATATTATTATTCAAAATATTTATTGAAGTTTTTGATAATGATATTATTAACAAATATTTGTTTTAAATAAAAATTTAAATAATAAATTATCATGGTCTCTACCTATGGTTTACGTTTATGTTGAATCCTGATCCCAGTAGGTCGACGAAATTATAGCAAAATTCAATTGGCTGGAACGTAGTCAATTTTAAACTAATTTTGCAATAAAAATTAATTAAATATTTATTTTCTTTTGTGAAAATGTAATCAACGTTAACTATAAGCTAAAAATTATAGACGTTTCAACTTGATACATGTTCATTTTCATCGAGAAACATATTTACAATTCCTCCCATTCCGTTACAGTAGTCATAATTTGTTAAAATGTATTATGCTTTAAATTTCTGCTAGGACAATTTTTTTATGGATTTTATAGCTCCTAGCATTACTGATTACAGTATTTTGATAACTATCATAGGAAATTTTGAATTTACACTAGACCACTCAACCATCGAAATTAAGCTTTATTATTGCATATTTAATTTTTATGCAATTAATAGCGCTGTATCCGTAGGATATATTGAAAAAATAATGATCAGTCCAAAATACCTTAGAAATGCACTATATGTTGAACATGGACTGGAAATTATTAGAGTTATTATTTTGGCCAGCTTTTTTCCAATTTGGCCTACTGCGCGTCGCCCCATCTTGCGAGGAAGATTCACACCATTTCACCATCGTATTTCGCCTTGTCAGCACTTCAAAAAATGTTCTATCTCTTCCCGTTCTCCACTTACCAAATGTCTGCTCTTGTATCATGTCTTTCGGTATCTCTTCTCTCAGTACATCTTCTCTCAGTACATTCATTTATTAACGGAAGATTCATAAAGGCTCGGGACGATTTCAGGGCTTGTTTTCTTCCGTCAGGGGTATTTGATACTTTAATGGGATTCCAGGAGCAAGACATAGTTCCGCATACTCTTGTATGGATCGCCGTGAATCACTCCCTCTGTCAGCTGATAGAGGTACTCCTTGGATAATCACCCCCCCTCCTCTCTCCGACGTCCCACCACGCATCCGTTGCTAAGCTAATATTTACATGCATGATGAAAACTATTTAAGGAGGATCCGCCGCGACTGTGTGAGTCAAAACAAATACTAAATTCCACATGTTTGATATTTTGTCAAAAAAAATCCTACTTTCACTGATGCAATGCGTTACCTACAGAAACCCAAAAGTATAGAGGTAAAAATATACAGATTATTATTCCACGAATGTATTTTAAAAGAGCACTTTTTTCCAGGCATAGGGGCCGACTGCAGCGCCACTTCCTACGAACTACCGCATTTTGACTTCAATTACGGCATTAATTCCCAAATAACTAGACAAATTAAGGTGGAAAGATGCCTTTATTTTATTTACATTCAATTTCTCTGGATTATTCCCTTCTTATAAACAGTTTTCCGCAAAAATGGTGTTTATATTTTATGGAAAAATACTATTTTTCCTCGTGTATCTCTCATACTCCCATTGAACACAATGTAATTTCAATTTCAATTATAGAATAAAATAGCGTGGAAAGGTTTTGTCTGGGCGTTTTGTTCTTCATATCAGATAGAGGACAACTTTTTCTACTAGTAGACAGAATATGAATAAAATGGCATTTAAGTAATTTTACGGTGAAACAACTTTAACTTGGAAACCGTCTGAATGTTCAGATATTGTGACCGGGATTATGGGTCATTATCAATTTTCATTTAAACATAGTTGTCACCATGTTAAACCATTAACTTTCCCTTGGGTTGATAATACAAACCTCTCGGCAATATAGAATACGGAAGCATGGTTGTTGTATCTCTCAGATGAAATCTGGGGCCCAAATAATTTCTCTGAGGGTTTTCCACAATTTATTGAACACAGGTTCCATATGAAATTGGAGACTATTCATTATAATAAATAAGTTTTTGTACATTAAATGAAAGGAAAACTTTGTTTTATTCCACCAATTTATTTGTCGGTACTACTAGTTTCGACGCAGCGGCGTCATCTTCAGGTACAAAGTGGAAAGCAAAAATTTGATCTTTATATACCATCCAGGATAGGCGTTGGGGTGGGGGAGGAAGAAGGTAGGTGGAAGGGGTGGAAAACCTCAAGGATACAAAGTAGTGAAATGTTTAGCGGGTGGATACAATGTAGTGGCGGGTGGTGGGTCGGAATGGGGGGGTGGCGGATGACCGTTGGCAGGTTAGAGTTTTGAAAGGGATTGCTGGTGACTAAGGTAGCGGTGAGGTGTCCGTGGGAGTGGGGGGAGGGGAAGGATTACGGGCTACTGTTTTTTCCGTGAGGGTCAGGGAGGCTTCAAGGAGGGGGGAAAGGTATTCAAATAATATGTCATTAAGGAGAGGACGTTTCTTCATCTGTCTTTTAATTTCCAGCTCTTCCTTCTTGTCCATTCTCTTCCCTTTTTCCTCCCGGTGTAGAATCTTTGGAGTGAAATCACTGCTGTGGTTCTCCTCCCACAGGTGTTTTGCAAAGTGGGACTGGGAGAGGTTACATGTCCGGAAGCACCTCTTGTGTTCTTCTGCTCTCATCCGGAAAGTGCGGCCCGTCTGTCCAACATAGGCCGCAGGGCACTCGTTGCATTCTAATAAATATATCCCACTGTTGTCTAACGGATCAATTTTATCTTTTGTTTTACTTAAAAATTTTTTTAAGTTGTCATGGTTGTAAAAAGCTATTTTAAATTGGTCTTTAGGGAACAGGTTGCTTACTTTTTGAGAAAGAACTCCGTAATACGGTAGTTTACCCCATTTAATTTTATCTTTTTTTGTCTCAATCGGATGAAATAGCATATGTTGTGCTCTTATGGAGCGTTTTTTGAGGAGCATTTTATCTACAAGGGTTCTTTTGTAACCGTTTGTCGTTGCTATTGATTTTATCGTTTCCAATTCCTCATTAAAATTTTCTCTGGAGAGGGGGATATTCAGCAGCCTATTCAGTAAGAAGTGGAATGTTGATAACTTTTGGTATATGTGATGGCGGGAGTCGGAGGGGATTACATGGTCCGTCGTGGTGGTTTTTCGAAAAATAGCAAATTCAAAATTTTTAACATTTTTGGATACCGTCACATCCAGAAAATTCAATTTTTCATTTTTTTCCTTCTCACACGTAAATTTGATACTGTCGCACTGGGTATTTAAATGTGTTAAAAAAATGTCCAATTGCCTTTCAGTGCCAGTCCAGATTGTATTACGGAGTTCTTTCTCAAAAAGTAAGCAACCTGTTCCCTAAAGACCAATTTAAAATAGCTTTTTACAACCATGACAACTTAAAAAAATTTTTAAGTAAAACAAAAGATAAAATTGATCCGTTAGACAACAGTGGGATATATTTATTAGAATGCAACGAGTGCCCTGCGGCCTATGTTGGACAGACGGGCCGCACTTTCCGGATGAGAGCAGAAGAACACAAGAGGTGCTTCCGGACATGTAACCTCTCCCAGTCCCACTTTGCAAAACACCTGTGGGAGGAGAACCACAGCAGTGATTTCACTCCAAAGATTCTACACCGGGAGGAAAAAGGGAAGAGAATGGACAAGAAGGAAGAGCTGGAAATTAAAAGACAGATGAAGAAACGTCCTCTCCTTAATGACATATTATTTGAATACCTTTCCCCCCTCCTTGAAGCCTCCCTGACCCTCACGGAAAAAACAGTAGCCCGTAATCCTTCCCCTCCCCCCACTCCCACGGACACCTCACCGCTACCTTAGTCACCAGCAATCCCTTTCAAAACTCTAACCTGCCAACGGTCATCCGCCCCCCCCCCATTCCGACCCACCACCCGCCACTACATTGTATCCACCCGCTAAACATTTCACTACTTTGTATCCTTGAGGTTTTCCACCCCTTCCACCTACCTTCTTCCTCCCCCACCCCAACGCCTATCCTGGATGGTATATAAAGATCAAATTTTTGCTTTCCACTTTGTACCTGAAGATGACGCCGCTGCGTCGAAACTAGTAGTACCGACAAATAAATTGGTGGAATAAAACAAAGTTTTCCTTTCATTTAATATATAATGAACTTCCACAAAGTTGAGCCTGAGACGATGGAGATGATCAAGTTTTTGTACTTTTCTACACTTTTTATTTTTTAAAAACACACTCCGAGTTTCACCAATTTTATGGCATCGTCAGGTGTAGTAGTTTGTTTACACAAATATTATATTGTTGTCGTTGTTAGGTACAGAACATTAAATTTGATTTTAAATAAAAGTTTACATTAAAAAATTACAAAATGGAAATGAAACAAAAATGAAAAGGAGGGTTAAAAAATATTAACATGAAAATAATAACAAGAACAATTTACCCACAATGCAATGTCGAAAACAACAATGAAATCAAAAGGGGTCATATGAGAAAGGTCAATTTAATATGAGAAAGGTCAACGTTTTTTAAAGACGATTTTCCAGAAAGTAGTGTGGGGAGGTATGTGTAAAAAGCTGCTCATTGCATAGATTTGGAGAATGCTTGATATAATTCCAATTTGTTCTAATGCATGCATTTTTAAACTTTCGGGAAGGAAAAAGCTGTGAATTTTATTCTTAATGAAATTGGAGACGTTGATGTCATTTGTGGTTCATGGATCCCCGAATGCTCCCGCGGCACGTAAGTGAATGCTCCAGTTACATTTTTCCATGTCACACGCCGCAGGACTTTTTGACATTAAACTTTCTACGAGGGAGAGAAGAAACCAAAGGATTTTAGTTATATGTGGTCAACGACATGGTTTCCGGGCATATAGACCGCACCCTGGGTAACGATCTCGCAACTAAAAGGAGTTTTGGCTTCTGATTGTCACGGATTTCATACAACGTAAGAGAAATTGACGTTCCTGCCTGGGATTTCAGCCCTGCTCTGCTTCAAGTGAAGGCGTTGACTTGCAATTTGGCTCTCATACATTCCCATTGACTACAGCTTGCTACTTTCAAATAAACCTACTTTTCGTCTTAGGGCCAATAGACCGCAAACCTGTTCTGGGGCCTATCAATTGTACCCGCTTAACGTCCAACCCATGTCACATTAGGGTGGTCCATATTTTTCAAAATTTGAATTTCTTTTGGAATCCCACTACATTTGTTCCATTTGTTCATAAAGTATATGTTTATTAATATTGCAGTTACATAATGGAAAGAAATGGTGTCACCCTGAAACTTGTGAAATAGATTATTCTTAGATATTAGATAGATAAGATATAAATATGCTACTATTTTTGCTAGTATTTGCAATCTATTTGTAGCTTCTTACCTACTATATTTCGTTACGCGTATTTAGTTCTCAGAATACTAGAAAGGGAAGTAGAATCGTGTAAACTATTAAGTATATTGAGGAAACGAGCATTAAATAGATAATTCACATTTTTCATTAAAATATATCTATATTTATTAGGAATAAGAATAATAAAATAATCTATTTCCGAGGAAACATTTTTCAATATTTTTCTTCGATTCATTATGGTTTCCAGTCCAAGAATATGCGGAATAAATGCACAACTGGCATATTCTAAACATGCTTTCATTAGATAAGTACAATTTTTTAAAGATATTTTTTATGCAGAAAGGACACACTGATAATTACCAAATGCTATTTTCATTTTTTTCAATTAGGGTATAGTTTTCCATTCGCGATTGCTTCTACAGAAAAAACACAAAAATAGGCTAAGGGTTCCTAAAACAACTTCGACATCGTGTCATGACAGTTTATGAATATATTAGATGTTTTCAAGGTAAAGACATACAGTGCACAGGTCTAAACAAAGTATTCAGAATTTAAAAAAGGCAAGCATTGACGCAATATTTCCAGGATTTCCAGGTTTAACACACTCCTAGCTTGGATGATGCAAGTGACAAGGCAAATGCGATTTGTCTCAAATGGCAACCATTTAAACCAATATCATTTCTAATTGATCTAAAAAACACTTGCTGGTTAATATGATCACCAGTCAATCTGCTCCGATCATCAGATGCAACATAGTTGACCAATGAGACGGTGCGCCGAGATGGTACTGAGGATCCAAGAACAACCATGAATTTAAAGACCACTCCGACTAAAGCAAGGAAAGCCGTTTTACTGTTCTGCCAAAACTTTATAGGGTTCATTGCTCTGAGTGATAACGCCTGGCTGATACATAATTGCAACTCATTCGGTATCGAATGTGACGTGCTATATTCGCTCTCTTGTACTATAATTACCCGAGCTATTTCATAATGATTCGCTGAAATAGATGTAGCGGCTTCGTCATCACTTATAACTGGGTTTTCGTGAAGACCCTGTGGGGTTGATGAGCCTTTGCCAAGGTGATGAAGGTCAGCGTTTACTTCTATACTTGTGTTATGGCGTTAGATACAACTGAAGGAATGGAATAATGAATATAATACACTATTATTCTGTGAATGCATATGCCTCGAATGAATGCTAAGGAAATATCATTCCGGTATGTGATATAGGTATGATTAATAATCAAGGATAAATCTGAGTGAGATAAAGAGTCGTACACAGGACCGCACGTGAAATGCTTCAATAAGGCATATGCATAATGCTTCACAGAAGCAAGATGAATAATATCGCAACCCGTCGTGATACAGAATCGCGACATAAAGGTTTTAGTTGTGTTCATTTATTGCGTTTACACGTGGGCTATTAACACCCCAAGCGTTGTTTTTGCAACAATTAGTTCGCGACAAATCAACATTTTGAGAATGAAGCGAAAGGCAATCTTTTTTTAGTGAAAAGTGATCATTTTATCTGAGCAAGAGCAACGACTAGAAAAAAACGACATCAAATCAATCTACATAATATATTAAAATTGAATAGGAAGAATAATTTATACTCGCATTTAATCACGTTTAAAATTATTGTTGCATTGCAACAATACAAAAAACCGTATCACTTTCGATAAGACACGTGGTGCAAATGGTGGGAGATTGAAAGGATTGCCATAGCAACCTCCATGGCTGCAGTCTCTTCGAATATTCCATGGGTTAGGCTAAGAAGTTTCATAAATGTGTTATATAAGTCCATTTGGGAAGAAATACAAGTTAGGTTAAATATCTGTTTTCAAATGCATTGCGTATGGAATGCCGCGGATTGTCTTAATGGATTGTATACAACGGAGGTCATCATCCTAGATATTATTAGTACACGCAGGGAAGAACAGTACGTAACATTTTTTCCATGACTGTGATAATTGTTTTAAATTATTAGACTTGGGAATTTTAATTTTGTTCTACCAAATTCGGATTGAATTCTGTAAGGAAAATTTACTTCATTAAAAAAAAGTGTTCATTATACTTTTTTTAAATCGTAGTAAAACGGAAAAAAACCATGAAATTTTACTTCCCATTTTCCTTTGCTGTAGGGAATTTTCAACAACCGCACTCTCAATAATTCCATAACTTAATTACTGAACTTAGGTATGAAAACTTTCATTTTGAGCAATATATCGGGTACCGGTTTTTAGAAAATAGCACCGAATATACCGGTATATCGACTTTAAAACATATGCCGGTCTATATCGGTATATCGGCAAAAATATACCGGATATACCGGTGTATCGATATATACCGCACATCCCTGGTTGAGATCCTAATGAAGGACACTTTTGCGAGCACCCATTGTCGACGTCGATTTTCAATTGTTATGAGGGAATGCCTTGGTGTTTCGTGAATTAGATTAATCACGTCATACGGAAATTTTAAAAGCGGAAATCTATGTGCCAACGTCGACTGTATTGGTAGATTGATAGTGCTGCCGTCTAGTTCCACCGTTCGCCGCGAAAACATGCCAAGCTTTTTACCCGAGTTTCACTGCCATGTACGTATATCCTTGCCAATATAACCGACACCCCCAGCCCGTGGGACAAAGGTGAAGACCATTGAAATGAACGGTGTGCGAGAGGGCCGGGCTAGGACCGAAAGGGCTGAGTATGGGGGTATGGGGGGGATTGGTTGGGGGGGGGGGGTTTTGGTGATTATGGGGGGATTGGTGAACCATCGCCAGTAAATTAGTCGAGAGTGAGGAAATGTTTACTTTCGATGGTTCACGAATACCCCACACGCAACCAAGTCCTTCAAGCCGAGAGATTCCTCTCACACTTCGAGTCGATTTCGTGCACTTTTCGTGCATTCCCTGCGGCACGGGAGAGAACACACGACAGCAATATCCGTGCTCGACACCCTGCCAGCTATAAGCTGGAATTGTCACTTGTTTTGGTGAGGACGCACGGTACAAGTAGAAATCAGTAGGTGTGTCCCCTTGCCGTTTCTTTCCACAACCACTCAATATGGCTTGGAAAACTGGAGATAGAAATCCCTAATTAGTTGTTCCTCTTAACATTTGTTTCCCTAAAAACACAAAACGTAGGCGTGACACATTTATATTTCCTAAATGCTCATTTCTTCCTCTCACGTGTGCTGTTATTCATTCATTTCCTCATACGATCCTTGTTCTTTAAAAAAAATATATTGAGCCGGCGGCGGGAGGAAAGCACAAGTTTACCTGGCAATAATCTTGTCGTATTGCGGATCGTTTTGGACGAGCAGTAAAGAGGTATTACGCAGTATTTCTACAGAGGTTTTTTACCAACATGTCGGAACTTAGGAAAAATGGCCAAATCTGAATATACGCAACTATAGGTACATAGGTGCCGTCCCTGATGCTATTGTTAAATTAATAAACGTAATATCAGGCCAATGTTTACATCGTATCCGCGTCAGGGAAAACAGTAATCTCCATTATCTGAAATTGTTTTAATGTGGTTCCACCGTGAAATGACATAAATGTCATTTTATTCATATTCTGTCTACGTGTAGAAAAAGTTGTCCTATATCTGATATGAACAACAAAATAATACCTTTCCACGCTATATTACTCACTAATTGAACTTGAAATTACATGGTGTTCAATGGGGGAATGAGAGAAACACGGGAAAAAATAGTATTTTTCCATAAAATATAAATGCCATTTTCGCGGAAAACTATTTATATGAAGGATATAATGCAGAGAAATTGAATATAAATAAAATACAGGCATCTTTCCACCTTATTTTTCTAGTTATTAGGGAATTACTGCCGTCATTGAAGTCAAAATGCGGTAATTCGTAGGATATGGCGTTGCAGTTGGCTCTTATGGCTGGAAAAAAGTGCTCATTCAAAATACATTCGTGGAATAATCTGCATATTTGATACCTTACTTTTGGGTTTCTATAGGTTACGCATTGCATCAGTGAAAGCAGGATTTTTTTTGACAAAATATAAAAAATGTGGAATTTAGTATTTGTTTTGACTCACACAGTCGCGGCTGAACCTCCTTAAGACCGATATATCCATATAATATGTTAATCTCCTCCATCACCGCGCTAGCCTCCATTGATTTTTGCTCTTGCTGTGGACGTATCTCCTAAATTACTCAAAACAGCAGCATTAAAGTGTAACGGTACAGTTGGTAACCCTGCCATGCAACTCCCTAGGGTTAGTGGCAGGGGCGGCTTAACAATGAGAGTTAATAGTGACTGGGGACTGGGGGTGTCTAACATCCGAGTCGTTGCGGGAGTCAAGTACAAGACGCGGAACGGAGTATATTTGTATAACCAAAGACTCCTATCTCTCTCCAGCACAAGGAATATTCAGAGCATAATAGTTAAGAAAAACGCAAGTAAATTATCGGGTTAGTGGAATAACTGCAATTTTAATACGGCCACGCGATACGGCGAAGTTAATCGTTTCTTCCGGTTCGCTTATGACGCGGCGAAGGTGAACTTTTCAAAATCAAGAGGGTGATTGTCGCACCGATCACAGATTCGATATATATTCACAGATTCAAGGGTCAATTGGCATATTATCCGCACAAACCTTTCTTAATTTTCCATACAACTTGTAGAAAATAAACGTAACGTTATATATTTTTTTGCACCAAAAAACCTCTGTGGAGGGGAGAGAAGTGTTAAAAGTTTTTATTTTTTTTTGAACACGTTACAAAAGTTTTCCCAAAGCTCCTGTTCGAATATGTCTTTCTCTTCGAATTTCGGTTACCTGAGTACATTTTTAATTCGATAATTTTTAACTCAATTGGGACATTTTTAGAGGCTGAGAAAATAAAGAGAGAAACTGATATATGGGAAAGGGAGAGGAGGTCAACGCGTCCGGCCGAGCCACTGATGGTCTCACGGATCGGTCCAAGGGGAATTCCGGTGAGGCGGATGGGGTAGGACAACTCGAGAGGTCTTTGGGGGAAGCACTCATTAGTCACTCCGGTGCGGAAGGCAGCGATGATGGAAGAGGCGTCAGGGAAGACCGAACTGAGATGTTTGTCGCACTGGGGAGGGAGTGGTGGTCCTCCTCGCCGAGGAGGCTGTGGAGGAGTGGGAGGCTGGGAGAAGGTTGGGGGCGGAGGGAAACCGGTGCTGCCAACTTTGACAAAATCGAAGCACATGCGGGACCTGCTCGACGTAACGAATGGATAACAGTTCGTGTTTCATAATCAAAGAATGATTTTCAATTTTCTAATGCCTACATTTTAGTGAAACGGTCAATTCTCATTCGAAAATACTCTCGAACAAAACTAGTTCGCACCTGATATAATAGCGTCAGCTGGTAAAAGAACCTAAATCAGTTTCAGTAGGATGTAATTCAACTTAAATATCTCAAAATTTGTGAAAAACAACGACATTATGGGTAAAAATAGTAATATAATCGAATTCAATGATTCGTTTAGCAAGAGGGTTTCAATAGTACAGGTGAAATTATATGTGACATTATATGCATATTTTAGCATATAAAAAAAAGGAAAAAATTAATATCAGCGTCATGTAACAGAAATACTTCACACGAGATACCGTGCCAAAGTTGCAATGTGAAAATAACAAGCAGTGCGATAACTCTTTGCGATATTAATTTTAAATATATGTTTTTCTTATGTGAAAACATTCAAATATTAGACCAACTTCATTTATTTTCATTATATTAACCGTATAATCGAGGAAATAATATATTTTATAATCGAGGAAAGGAATATTTTTATCTGAATTCTCATGAAAGCTTCATTAATATTTTAAAATACCACTTAACTAAATTCAAAACTAAGTTTTCCAGTACCTTACAACCAAAACGTCGGTTCATAATGTGCACTTCAAAGGTTTCACTTTGTTTGCGATTCCCTTTTAGTAGTTCAAAGTACTCTCCGAATGAGCATCGACTGATTTGAGAAATTACAGATGAAGACATTGTTTTAAAGCAGGAGCAAATTTTGGAGCCTAAAAAGTTTAATATTCTCAAGCGAAAGTTCACTTCGAAAAATAAATAGTATATTTGACATATACATGCAATTTAAAAAAGTGTAGTATAGCTAACAAAATTTAGCAAAACTGATGCAAAGTAAACATTATGTATATTCTACGGATATAGAGACAATCTTCATGGCTACAATCGGCCGCGTGGAAAAGTCAAGTTCCTCAGTGTTGAAATGATTTCGGGAAAAAATATCGCAATGTATGCCAATTTGCGAACACAGCAAGTACACTCTCATGAGTTAGTGAAATAGTTGAAATAGTATTACCCATGCAAATCATAATTGCGATTTGAAAATCCACGGTTGGCAAGGGATCACGTATGCGATGGGGCGTGACTTCCAGGAATATTATGATGACGTCGTTGTCGCACTAGCCGCCAGCTCACCACGTGAGGGGTCGGCTTTCGTTCGAACTAAACTCGTGAATGCCGTGCGACGATCGTGTACGTGGGGGGGGGGGGGGGAGGGTTGTCAAGGGTGACACAAAAAGGGGAGGGGCGTGGCGCTAATTGTTGGGTGGTTGAGAAGGGGACACTATCTCGCTGCCGTCCGTGTCACGACTCGAAAGTGGCCTTATGGAAAGAAGACTGAGAGCCAAAAAGTAAGAGACGGGATCATTTTTTTAAAAGTGTGACAGAAGTGAAAGAGGTGGTTGCCAAGCAGAGGAGATGAGGAGTGGATAGGAGGGGGAGGGGAGGGCGTCAAGTGAGGAAACAAAAGCGAAGCGAGGGGAGAGGGCGATAAAAAGGGAGGAGGGTTTAAGACGCCCTCTCGGAAGCCATGACTCAAAAGACGTCTCGGCGATGCTCGGATAGTTCGAGCCGTTTCAGTTCTCTTTGTGTGTCGCTGGATTCGCGGCGAAAAGAGATCTCGTTTTCCAACAAAAGGACGAAAGGGTAAAAAAATCCAGAGGAAGTTTCGAAAAGGAGCAAAGGTATTTATCTTTGTCACTTGCAATGAAACATCATGGTTTTTCAGAGGGTGACTGGAGCCGGTCCCAGCATCCTTCACAGCGCATTAGCCTCACGCGGATCGGTGAACACTTTGATCTGACCTCTCTTCAAAGTTTGTCTCTCTCAATGCATAACCTATAGGGATAGGTTGTCGTTACTGCCACAAGATGTCTTCAGACGAGTAGCCATTAGCACACCTTTTCTTTAAAAATAGCGGTACAGCTAAATACTTAAGTGTCCTCGTCGGTTTCAGAGTGAATTCGTCCTAATACTATAATCGCAGCGAGAAGAGCAATGCCTCGTCTACACTACAAGAGTACTTAAGTTGAGTGTAATTACGTGCAGCATTTAAATGCAGGGGAGCGTCTGCAAATAGATATTACATCTACCTCAGCGCTACCTAGTGATGAAGGAAAGAAATTTGCATCTCGCAAAAGTTATGTGCCCGAGAAGTAACATATAAGATATTTCCTAGACTCGTGTAACCCTGTATACACAAATGTAAAAGAAGGATAACACTTTGACAATTACTTATCTCATCATATAAATGATATAAACAAATGTATGATGTGTACGATTATCGAAACTCCTCGACCTATCGATGACGAGACTTCGACCACCTCGACGGTATACAATTGGACCCGTTACTTAAGTGGTGAGAGGGCGTCTGTTTACACGGTGTACTTTTAAGTGAGAAATACACTCAAGTGCATACTTAAAGAGGTCAGGTAAGACGCGGCATATAACTCTAATTTCATTGACATGATTCCTCCTCATGGCCTCTTATTTTCATTTTATTATTGTTTTGTTTATTCTTGATATATAGATCCTTTAATTGAATAAATTATTTTATTTCTCTTTTGCCAACGTTTTGCATTCATATATTCATGCTTCCTCAAGGCTAAGAGAGATTTCCATCTGAATTTACATCATGTAATGTATTTATGTGAAGTGATTGGAATAAATACTGATAATTATCAGCGACATATTTTTTTCATTCACATTTACTATTTTATCACTTGTAGCGCTATCGGGAGAAGGAGCAGATTTTCTCGCCGATAACACTCTTGAAAACACAAACTCTTTCCAAGCTCGGGTGAGAAAAATGAGGAAAACGAACGAAACACAAGTATTATCAATCATAAACTTAACTTATCAATATATTTTACAAATCACAAAATAGAACCAAACCAATTACAATAATTTACCCATAGGTCGAGTGCCAGGCGACCGTAATCAAAGTTTCCAGTCGGAAAATAGTTTAAGTTTAACAAGTACGAGAGGTTGAGCTTCTCTCTTAAGTACAAAAGTGACTTAGTCAGCAGGCTCACACAACGGTGTTACCCGGTCGGCGTCTCGGAAGCAATAGAGGGCGAGCTTAGACACGAGTCAGCTGAGGAGGGGGTCTGTCGACAAGGACGAAGGTGGAATGGGTAAGGTCAGGAGGTTGGCGATTGGTAGCCATGGAGGGGAGGAAATAATGGGATGGGTGATAGATAGGGTGGCAGTTTTTAATTGGAGCGCCAGGAACTGTTTTCTGGCGTCGGCCGCAGAATACAGGATCACAGCCTTTGAGCCTTGGTCAGGATGACCGCATTTTTGGTATCCTTCCTCACTTTACTGGCTATAAAAGCGGGGCAGGACCTGGTGAGGGAATGGTGCGGCGAATGGTGCGGCGAATGGTGCGGCGAATGGTGCGGCGAAAGGTGTGGCAGAAGTCGTGGCAGAAGTCGCTGGCAGTAGTCGCTGCATTTTGTAGTCGTAGGCATTTTGGCCGTCGTTGGCGCACAAGTCCTTCGGCTAAGTCCGGAGGATAAACAGTCCGCAGAGGAGAAACTGTCCAAAGAGGAGAATTGCCAAAAAAAAAACGGGGGGGAAAATGCCACACACTCTTCATTAATAATTCCAACTATTTTTACCTATTTCTTTGAACAGCATATCTATTTCATCCTCAGCTACAACCATCCATTTTTCCCTGTTCCACTTTATTCTCTCATATTCTCTCTTAAGTTCATAGAGGTGTAGTCTTGCAGCTTTTTGAAAATATTCGTGTATTAACTTTTATGTTATCATAAATATCTATCTAATATAAATAATAATCTAATAAATATCTACGTATCTATTATAAACGCCGTACGGCACACAAAGCGTTCTTCCCTTGCGCTTTCAAACGGGGTACATGAAATATTACGGCAATTACACTGGATCTTTTTCATAAAGCACATGAAAAATGAAATGCGCCCTAAACTTCTTGCTTTTTAAGTGGTTTCCTCATAATCAATTCAGAATTCGTCACCGATGAACTCAACTGTTTCGTCTGCAGGAGGCACCACAAGTTTCATCCTCCTTAGATCTTTTGAATTCACGATTGAAATAGTATTCAACACCCCGCTACGTCATATTATGCACGGAAAGTTCTTCAATGGGTGTCGAATAACAACAATGGTCGTGGAAAGGTGTCCATAGCAACCGTTCTGCTGGTAGGTATATACTGAGAATTTTTTATTTCTTGTGAAGGGAGAGAATTAATTTTTTATTGCAGATGCTCCGTGAACAAGGTCATGGGAGCTTGAACACGTAAGTGACTAACAGCGTAATTAATATATTTTTTCATAGGAAACTGGTACTGTTGTGTTAATGAGTTTGAATTACTGTGTTCATAGAAAGCTGTACTGAGTGAACGCTTCGATGTTGAAACCCCAAGGAAGAGAGGAAAGTTCTAACTATCAAACTTAAGGTCTATGCCTTATCGAAGACACCAAGGCCTATGCCACGATACCTTACATCACTGGGACCAGTGACAAGATATGTCGAGTACTGAGGAAACATAATATCGTCACTAGATACAACTGCGTAACCAAAGTATCTAATTTACTTTCACGGCCAAAGGACAAAGTTCCTCGGCAATTCTACGAGGGAGTCCACCGGGTGCCAAGCTCGTGCGGGAAGTCCTACATAGGCGAGACTTGCAGTTCCATGAAAACACGTCTGAAGGAGCATAAAAGGGCCACCAGAAAAGAAGCAATTCAGTTTGTCGGCGATTTCTGAGCATGCCTGGAGCGAGCCTGACCACAACATTAATTTTGACGAGGCCAAATTGGTATCCAAGGAGCCAAGATATTATCCTAGGCTATTAAGAAAAGCCATAGAAATGAACAAAACAAAGGACAATTTCAACAGAGAAGATGGTTACCACTTATCCAATGCATGGATGAGGATTTGGCGGGAGAAAAATGACCAATCACAGAGCATGGAGGGAAACAGAAGGCCTATATATAAACGCGGCCGAAATGATGCCCAGTGGTACTTTGACCTGAAGACGCCCGTAATTGGAATACGGGTGAAACTGTTGTCCTAAAAAGCAACCTACGCGGTGGAAACCCGAAAATGCAGAATATTTAATTAAAATTACTTTTTTGCATGCACTTGCACTAAGAAGGAAGAGAACCAAAACGTGAAGGAAAGCAGAGGGAAGGTGAGGAGCAATAGATCTCCTTAAGAGTCAAAAAAGACATGGATGTGGAGGAAGAAGAGACAGAGGATGTATTGCAGGAAATTTTCTTGGGTTTCCCACCGGGTTAATGGGCTCCAAGTTCGCCAACGCTTCAATGTCCGGCTCGGGCATCGCCATCAGGGCAGATTAGTGTTGGATTTCGGTCCGCTTTACATATTCTCCCGTCCTTGTTGTTAGGTGTTGAATGACTGGCTGGTGCGGAGAGGTAAGATTGTGATTTTTCCCACCTTTTTGTGAAATTGCCGTTTTTTCGTAATGTGGCCAAAGCGGGTTTCCAGAAGTTGCTTAAGCCAGTTTCACACGATTCACTTGATCAAGCACAAGTTCGAGGAAACTCTCTAGTGTAATAGCTTTCCAGTACCGTGTGATATAGAACCAGCATGCTGGCTACCCAGTATAATCACTATCATACTGGCTGAGCTATTTTATTTCATAATTGATGCGGTACTAGTTTGCTACTAGCTCCTAGCAGCCGTCGATCAATCACGTTAGCTTTTACAGTCGCAATACGGTCTTCACTTATTTGAATCAGCGCCTCACTTTTATCGCGTGTGTTACGCACTATTTGGCGGTGAAATCAATGTGCCGTGAATGTCTTGACAATCCCTGCTATTAATGCAGCAGCCGAAAGTCGCCTTCTTTCATGGAAATCTTCCATTGTGTCTTAACAGTTCCCAACAGTGGATGACAGTACCGCTTCATCGCAAGCACAAGTTCAATGATCGTGTGAAACCTTCTATCACGGTTTACATCATAGTACTGGGTTCCGTCTTCAATGTCAAGTACCAGCTAGCACACTAGGTCTTGTGCTGGATCAAGTATCGTATGAAACGGGCTTTCAAGAGAAACCCAGAATCTCGGTTGAGATAGTTTTCCTCCATGAGAATCTCCACGCGCTCCTTGGCCAGGCGATCCCAGAATCCGGAAGAGCGCGCGGGCGAGTATCCTGAGGATCAAATAGGATGAGGTGGTCGAATCAGTGATCGTGCTCGGCGATGGCTGATTTTTTCCGGTTGTCCAAGTCGTAGATGTCGTAGAGGATGTTTTTGACGTGATGGTGCATTGACGTGAGGGCGATGGAATTGATAGGGCAAGGGAGTCGAGTGAACCCAGGTGAATATGAAGAATACGCACTCTAGGACTATACTTGCGTGCAAGTAACTAACTATACTTGCGTGCAAGTACCTAGTTTGCCTAGGCCAGGGGTTCTCAACCTGTGGGTCGCGACCCCTTAGGGGATCGAGCGACTTGCGTGACTACAGCGTGCTCCCGAAGTGAGCAGTTGTGTTGTTTCCGCTCTCTGGCCTACTCCTTCGAAATGCCAAGTCATTGCGCAACATGTGACCTTCCTGCAAAGCGGGGTGAAACACTGTCTTGCAGTGTCTGCATGAATCTACACCACCCTCTTTGTAAATCTATTACGGAAGAGGACCTAAAGGCCCTGGAAGAATTGCAGAAGTCATGGACCTGTGAAAGTTGTCTTGACAAGATACGACTGGATCGTCGAGATGACAACCCGGTCCGACCCTCAGTTCGTGCCGTTGAGGATAGTCGGAACGACACCCTTGACAGATCCTCTGTAACTACTGATAACGCTGTGTCTTTCAAAGAGGCACTTACTGCTGGCACCACTGTGACCACTTGGACATCAGACACGCCAGAGATGACTGCCGGGGAGATGAGAGTCCTATTCCTGCAAGTTTTCGAGAAACTCGATTCAACAAAGGGAGACCAGGTACTGGTCACGGAAAAAGTAAGTGAAAATAGTTGATCTTGATCGACCTATCAGGAAAAGTTGAAGTGCTTGAAAAAGAGTTAGTGAACGTAGGCAATAAATTAGTGGCTACTGAATTATCTAATAAAGTGCTCCTAGAAAAGGTGAGTGACCTTGAAAGGCAATTGAATAGGTCGGAACAAGAAGCTTTGAAAAAATCAGCCGAAATCAGAGGTGTGCCTTTTCAGGCGGGTGAAAGCCTTGAAGATGTCGTGCTAAAAATCGGTTCGACCCTCGGAATGACCCTGAAGGCCGAGGATATAGACAATGTGTTCAGACCTCGCCCTCGTCAAACTACTGAAAACCCATCTTTCCCTCCCCCTATTATCGTTCGTTTTACCAGGCAGCTTACCCGTGATGAGTTCCTTGCTAAAAGACGCGCTAAGAGAAACCTAAATTGCCTGGATATGGGATGGTCACAGTCAAACAATCCCATTTTCATTGATGAATCCCTCACCACCACAAATAGGAAACTCTTTGCATCGGCCAGAGAACTTAAGAAGAATGGAAAACTGCAATTTGCAATGGGTTAGAGGTGGGAAAATCCTCGTAAGGAAAGAACAAGGCTCGCCTCTCCAACGCATCCAGAAACAATCAGATCTTGATCATTTTTTATAAGCAGCTCAAACTTCCCCTCTCCTCTCCTGGAAAAAATTAAATCTGAGGAGCTTATAACTCTCTCTCATGTTAATGCTCAGTCTCTTCTTGCTCACATCGAAGAATTTAGGGAATATTTTTGTTCAAATTTTATGCATGTAATCGGTGTGAGTGAGACCTGGCTGAAGCCTTCAATAAATTCCGAAACAGTATCGCTGCCGGGTTATTCATTTTACCGTAAAGACAGGATTGGGAAGGGAGGTGGTGGAGTGGGTTTATATGTGCATGGCTCATTGGCTGTAAAATGCATTGGACGCTCTCCTGATCTTTATGAAAACAAACCAGAATATCTCTCTCTTGAGCTTACAAATGCCCATATGAAACTCTTTGTTGTAGTTGTGTACAGACCCCCAAAAACGGGGTATCTCTCCGATCTGGAATCTTTTATTAGTAACACCATTCCAATGTAAGAGAATGTCGTTATTATAGGCGATTTTAATATCGATGTTTCGAAGAAGTCGTTGGATAGAGATTCTCTTTTTAATATAATGCAGGGTTGTAATTTAAATATGGTTTCATCACAGCCCACTTGTCATACTAAGACTAAAAGTACTACTATCGACCTTATATACGTTGATGACCTCCAAAAAGTAGCTTCCTTTGGTCATTCAGCAGACCCCCATCTCTCCTGTCATGATCAGATTCATATTTCCTATCGCATTCGAGCGCCAACTTTTGTGCCTAAACTTGTAACGTTTAGAGATTATAAAAACTTTGATATTTTGAAATTCCAGTCCGATCTAGATGAAATTGACTGGCCCATGATTGGCACTATAGAAAATATGGATGATAAAGTTCACTCTTTAAACTCCATTCTCCTTAACGCGCTAGATAAGCATGCCCCCGTGAGAACGGTTGGTGTCACCCATCCGCCTACTCCGTGGTTCACTCCCGAGATAAAACAAATGATAATGAAGAGAAACAGATTCCGAGCATTATTTAGACAAAACAAAGATCTTAATGTCTACTACGAGTACATAAAATTACGTAAATTGGTGAAAAAAATGGTTAAAAACGAGAAGTGTGCATACTTCAAAAATACCCTCTCTAAAAATACCAATTCCTCATCAATGTGGAAATCAATACGAGATTTGGGCGTACTAAAAACAAAAAACAAACTTGAAAATCTAAATGTCCATCCGGATATCTGGAACAATTTTTTCCTGAATGTAACACATAACAACCTCATTTCTTCAACTTTTAACCCTCCCGTTACATTAAATATTAATCAGTTCTTTTTTTCGTATGTTACTCCGCAATGCATAATAAACGCCTGCAAAAAGATTACCTCAACTGCTAAAGGTCATGATGGCATTTCTATATCATGTGTTAAAAATGCCCTTCCTATTATACTCCCCACACTGATGAATATATTCGACTCTTCCCTCCAAACTGCTCGCTATCCGGAAATATGGAAACACTCGCTGATACACCCTATACCCAAATGCGCCGAGCCCACCGATCCTAACCACTACAGACCAATTGGTATTCAATGTGCTATTGCAAAAATATTCGAACATATTGTCCATCAAAAACTGAATAATCATGTTGTTGAATATCATTTACTCAATAAATGGCAATCTGGTTTTCGGGCCAACCATAGTACCCAGACAGCTCTCCTGAAAATCACCGAAGATATTAGAGTTCTATGGAAAAGCGTCAGCTTACGATCCTAGTCCTTTTTGATCTCTCAAAAGCCTTCGACTCAATCAACCATGAACTTCTTTTTAAAAAATTAAGAGCTTATAAGCTCTCCCAGAGTGCGGTGAACTGGTTTAGATCCTACTTGAACAATCGTACCCAGGCTGTGGTAGGAAAAAATAACGCATTATCCAACTGGGTCTATAATCGAACTGGCGTAGTTCAAGGCTCTGTGTTAAGTCCCTTGCTATTTTCTTTGTTTCTCAATGACCTACCGAACAGTGTCCACCATTGTAAATATCATCTATACGCAGATGACTTCCAGATTTATTGTCACACATCAACTGGTGATCTGGAATCTGCAATAGCACTTATAAATGAGGATATTGAAAGAATAACGGAGTGGACGGATAATAATATATTGAAAATTAATGAAAGCAAAACTAAGGCGATAATAATCGGTAATAATCAACTACTTACACAGGTAAACATTTTATCCATCCCGAAAATACGAGTGCGAGAGCATCAAGTCCCTTTCGAAGAAACGGTAAAAGATCTCGGTGTAATATTGGATAACAATTTAAACTGGAAAGCTCAGTGTTTACAAATCAAGAGGAAATGTTATAGTGTACTCCATCAGTTAATAAAAGTTAAAAAAATGTTATCTATCAATACACGAACTACACTAGTAAAAACCCTAATATTTCCTCATCTCGATTATTGCTGTCCAGTGTTTATTAACATTGACGATGGAAATAACTCGAAACTTCAGGCTGGTATGAACGGCGCAATAAGATTCATATATGACCTCCGTAAATGGGACCATATCAGCGAATCTTTTAAAAAACTTAAGTGGCTTAAAGTCAAAGAGCGACGGCAATTTTTTCTCCTGATTTCCACTTTCAAAATAATCACTACTGGATATCCACGATACTTATTCGAACTTTTCAACCTAAAAACAGAAGTGCACAACCGCTGCATTCGATCTCATTCATCTGATCTCCAAATCCCCCAACATCGCACCACAGCATTAAATAAATCGTTCATCGTCACCGCCTCACGCTGCTGGAATATGCTCCCAAACGAAATAAAAAATGTAAAATCAATGGAATCATTTAAAAAGAAACTCTATTTGTATCTACTAAAGGAAAAAGTTATCGACTAAATTATATGCAATGATTTTCATCTCTTGAAATAGTTATTGTGGGAAAAATTGTCAAATATTACTTGCAAATGTTTTATTTATGTGTGCTGTTACACCATATCGTATAATACTACAGTCTTTTTTGTATTGGACTTGTTTATTTTTCTTTCTTATTTTTTCTTTTTCTTTTTCTGTTTTATATATTTTATTATCTGTATGAAGTGTATGTATACATACAAGGATTTTATGATTACATACAAGGATTTGTTAGCTAACAATGGTTTTATGGCATGTATCAACAAATTTTCTAGAGTTGAAATTAAAAACAATAAGGTTTCAAAATCTTGCTTAGATCATATCAATGTTAAGGGTTTCCATGATAATGTCAATAGTTTCATTCTTAAAACATATATCTCCGACCACTATCCTGTTGGCATTAACTGTTACATCTCACAACCACTCGGTCACACTTCTGATAGGAGTACCAATACTTCCTACATATGCTGCAAAAAGGTGAGCCAGATGTTGGAAAGAGTGGATTGGTTGACACTGGTGAACCATGATGACCCGGATTACATATACCATGAATTACTAAAAAATTTCAACGTCATATACACTAAATCAACAGTTAAAAAATCACAATACACTGGAAATAATTCATTCCAAAAGCCTTGGGTTACGGAGGTCATTTATTCAGCAATTAAGAAAAGAGATATTTTGTACAGAAGGTGGAAATCAAACACATCTAATGAGATATATAAACAATATTACAAAGCACAAAGAAAAAAAGTGAACTCATTACTCAGGAGGCAAAAAAGAGATTACTACCAAAAGCAATTTGTGCAAACAAAAAATAGCATTAGGAAAACTTGGCAATTACTGAACAATATAAGAGGAGTACGTGAAAAGCAATCACTTGATTCACATATAATTAAAAACTTCAGGAAAACCATGAATGTCGATGATATCTGTGAAGCATTCGCTAATCAATTCACTGAAAATATTGAAAAAATGTTACCAAACTGTTCTCATTTTCTTCTCAATAATGAGCCACACAGGAATTTCAATACCTTTTCCTTGAGTCCAGCAACTCCTAGTGATGTGTTTAACATTGTAAGAAATATGAAAAATAAAAGCCCAGGTCATGATAACATTCGAATCAAAGATCTATCCTCTCAAGCTATATCTACCGTAATTGCACACTGGATTAACTTAAATATTGAACATGGCACAATGCAATCAAATCTTAAAGTAGCTAATGTCAGACCCATATATAAGGAAGGGAAAAAGAGTGACACTAACTGCTATCGTCCTATCTCCATTCTTCCATCTTTAGATAAGATCATAGAACGCTACGTCGCAGATCAACTAATTCACTTTTTCAAGAAATACAACATAATAACACCAAACCAATACGGATATCAACACCACAAAAGCACTAAAATGTTACTCGAGGACTTTAGCGAGAACGTTCGCTCTAAACTAAACAAAAACTACTCCGTACTCGCAGTCTTTATCGATTTTCGAAAAGCCTTCGATACTATCGATATTCACATACTGTTGAACAAGTTGGAACGGGCTGGTATACGTGGACCGCAGATGAACTGGATAAAATCCTACCTTACAAATAGAAAACTAACTGTAAAAATTCTCGATCACTCCAGTGGAATGAAAACTATCCAATCTGGAGTTCCCCAGGGTTCAATATTAGGACCAATTCTGTTTCTAATATATATAAATGACATCGTTCAACATATTAGAAACTGCAAGATTTTTATGTATGCAGACGACATTGCATTACTATCCACAAGAAGATGTTTTGAGGTGGCCCAGCGAAAATTTAAAAAACGATTTGTATTCCTTGCAATTATGGTGTCACGATAATAAAATAATTATTAACAATAATAAGACATACTCCTTGCAGTTTTTAAATGTGAAGGAAAAAAGGCAAACCTTAGACCTCACACTACACACACACCTTTGTTTTCACTCCAACCAGGGTGGCCAACCGAAAAATTCGTGCAATAAGTACTTTTCGTGTGCAAAAATTACCCAAGTTAAACACCTAAAATACTTGGGAATAGTTTTAGATGAAAAATTTAGTTTTAGTAATTATATAACCTATATATGTGACAAACTAAGGTGTATTTTGTTTCAAATGTCGTACCTAAAGCACTATTTGCCTCATGAGTTGAAAAAATTAATGTATCAAGGCTTAGCTGAGGCCGTAATACGTTATGGTTTGACGATTTGGGGTAGCACAAACTCCACCTTGCTGAATAAGGTTATTACTTTACAAAATAAAATGGTTGCCCATTTGATGGTCAAGGAAAACGATGTGAGAGAAGTATATAAGAATCAATGTTTGTTACCATTAAAAGAATTGTATAATTATGTGTTAATTTGTGACAACTTTTTTGACAGCAAATTAATAAAGCAACGTGTGATAAATACTGACATGCAACTGCGTCGAATAAATAGGTTGTCTGTACCTAAGTATTTTAACCACGATGGCAAGAGATCTCTTGCACATGTAGTCCCTGGGTTGTTGAACGAATTGCCTATGTCAATGAAGGATATTAATAGCATATCTGTTTTAAAAAAGTCACTGAAAGAGTGGCAATTAGGCTAGCATTGTTGAGCTCCGAAATTGTCCAGAGCGCTGCACAGCAAAAAAAATATTTTTTTTAACAAAAGGCACCTGCTGACAAGCCGCTTTGGCTTAGCAGGACCTCAACTGCAATATTATTATTTTTATTTCTCCATATTTATTTTTTTTCATGTGATTGCAATACAACATGATGGTGTAATGATGATGTAATTTTGATTTATTTTTTTTGTGTCATTAGTTGTAAAAAATGGGATAAGATCATGTATTTTACGATGTAAAGTATGTAATAATTCAAATAAATTTCTTAATTTCTTAATGTATTATCTCATGGACCTTGGAGGTCTACGATAATAAAAACGATTATCTATCTATCTATCTATACTTCCGAATAAGAGAATGCTACGATGAAGAGCAATTCTGAGGCGCAACAAACTTTTGAATCCGGATTGGAAGGATGTGTCTTGAATGCAACAGTGAATACTGGGCAAGATGAGAAGGAAACGGAGGAGAAAGGCATTATTTGGCAGAAATTTCGTAATCTGATATGTGAGCATTAAATTGATTTGAAAAAAAATCGATAGAAATACATTCCTCATTCATTTTATAGTCGCAATCCGTCGTTAGGTGTAATGATGTAATTGGCGTCAAGTACAATAATAAATGTGTTCTCCCCAAACGGTTGCTACAAGTTTTTTATACAACCCCCATTATTTGTGTACGTTGGTCCTATTCAATAAAACTAAACAACCATTTTTTGCAGTGATCGTAAAAATCAATAAATTCACGGTTGTAAATTAAAAGCGAAGTATTCATTTGCTAGGGTTAAAATTTATTTAATAGATAACTCTTTTCTACTTATGCAGCAGGGTTGATGTCATGTTCCGAATAGTCATTATATACCTCGCCTCTTTCCGATTTATATGAAACAAATTATCTCTAATAGGGTACGTTCCACATATTGGGATATTCATTCAAACTATTCTTCTTTGTAAAAAATAGTGTCAATGGACCAATGGTAAATTTTCTGGGCTTTAAATCTTGTTTTGAATTAATAATAGATAAGAAAAAATTTAAGGAAAATTTGAATTTCACTAAGAATGAAAACGTACGCTTATTGGCTGAAGCTATCATTACGTCACATGTCTGCTGTCTGCTGACGCTGTTGCCGGAAAGCACTATCTCGATGCTCAATTGGAGTGTATTTTTACGGAAGCAAGAAGAAGAACATGTGTAATTTAGGTGATTAGAAGATACAACAGAAGAAATATGACGACTACTGGATTTTCCAAGGCTAACTCCGGGAATCTTCCCATAGTCGATTCGCTGATGGTGGCGAATTTCTTTAGCGGCAACGAAAACTTCATTGGAGTAAAATTGAAAGGTGTGAAGATGGAAAGGTAAGTCATACGCACCTACCTCCTACTATATGAAAATAAGGTATGTCTTAGTAAAATTGGGGAAGTGTTTCATCACTTATTTTAAGATGACCTGGAATAATGTAACACTGTATCGGAGTGGACCTCAGAAACTCTTGTAGAACTTAGTTAACAATATACTATATATCCTATATAGTATCCTTAATACCGTTCAACGTGAGAGATATTGTGTTCATAATTTTAGTTCGTTATGTTACCGTAATCATATTCATACAGTAGTTTAAGTTGAAACATACATTGAAACAAGGGAGCGTGGTGGTCTAGTAGGGAGCCTAGTGTGGCCTAGTGGGTAGAGCACTTGGCTACTGATTGAAGGGTCCCGGGTTCATATCCGGGTGAAGCCTTTGAACGCCCCTGAACAAAAAAAATCCTCGTAGTGCAAGGTGGCCCAGGGAAAGGAACTGGCCCCTGAATGTGTGAGATTCACACGCCTGTGGCTTCGTCCGGGGTGAGCTCTACCCTCAACTATCCAAACCAACCTTCGAATCACTGAGTTGAATCAATGAGTGATTTTAAGTTTGTATAACTTTGTAAACAAAACATATATACCCCCTAATTACCGTCCAACGTCAAAGATATTGTGTTCTTAAATTTAATTCGTCATGTTAGGTTTCTATGAATATTTTCTTACATTAGTTTATGATTTTATTGAGTTTTGAAACGTCCGTAACGTACAGTATCTTGAAGCAAACTGATCGTTCAAGGACTATTTTCAGATCAGCCGTAAACATTTTTTCCCTGCTTTTTAAAACTTACTGTTTCAATTTTAATTGTGAAGTATCGGTTTCATTGGTGTTTGTTTTTCTGATTCGCACCGCCTTCAGGGAGTGTTTCTTGGAAGTCCTGTGATACAGAACAGCCCATTATTTACAAGATCCAATCTTCATAATATTCGTACGGAAATCATACTTGAGTGATATCTATATTTCGGATTGATTATTAACAGGTATGGCCGGGTGACGTACGGAGATTCGGCAGTGGGTTACGTGCAATTGGGTATTTTCCAAAATTTTAAATTGAAGTAAACGCATCTTTATACGTTACTTTAACTCGAACAAGCTTGTGGAGCGAAAATAGTTTTAAAATTGATTCAATATTAATTGAGATATTTAAGATTAAAATAGTCGAAATTTCAAATTTTTTTACGCGGCTGCGAAACGAAATCTGATTGGCTTGACGTCATTTTCGCTGAGCGATAGACAGCTGTGAGGGAGAAAGTGAAGGACTGTAGAAGAGACCGTATATTTAAAGAGTTTTCATTGAAAACAAAGACTATGGCGTGCAATGGTTTTATTAAAACCACATCAGATAATTTATCCAAAGTATATATGTTTATGGTAGGCGTTTTTATGAAGAAGGACGAGCGATTTACTGCTTCCGAAATTCGTGGAGCTTAAGTCCAAAAAATGTAAGCATAAAGTTTGCTTTCAAAATCGTCTTTACTGTTGTTTATAATTTGAATGCATATAATTATGTATTTGGTGTATGAGCTTTATTAATTGTTTTTCCAATACACTCATAATCATTATGAAACTTCCTTATTTCTCAAAGTTCATACCAGTCCATGCAACAGTAAACAAACAGTACCTTAGTAACATATCAAAATAACACATTACTTGCCAAATGTTTACGCTGCAAATACTTAACACACTTAAAACGTTAATTTGTGATTTGTTTATTAGTGATTGTTTGTAGAGGTTTCTATATGTGGCTTCTCTGCTATAGAAAGGTCTAAAATAGATTTTATCTCCTAAATATCTATTCAAAGTTTAAATTTAGTGTTGCTTTATTATAAAGATTCTCGTGAGAGTTATGGTGGTAATACTATAGGATACGTCCAAGTGAATAGAGATGGAACACTGTGAACAGTCACTGCAAGAATATGTCCAGAACACTAAGTGCGAAGTAAAGCATACATTGTGCAGGTGGATATTGAGGAATCCATGGAAGACATTTCAAACATTCAATGTCGTGATTGCGTGAATGCATTTCTTGTTCGGTCTTTTCACCGATGTATTTGTAAATTGTGGCACAAAACACCATCTATATATGCCATTTAAAGCCACATCAAAAACAGAAAAACGTACAAAATCAATTTCACCGCACTTGTTTCCACCGTAAGCATAAGAAAACGCCTGGGTCCAAATGTAAACAGCGAAAATGACGTCACAGGTCATTCGGTTATTTTCGGAGTGTGCTCGGGAGGATTCATAACCTTCAACTTTCTTTTGCTTTTCAAACCGAAATTCATACAATTTGATTAGGAAACTTTTAGCCAATGCAATAAGTTCAAGTAACAGAATCAGAATATCGATTGTTTGAAATACGTGGAAAATACCCAATTGAAAAGGGAGGATAAATCATGCATTGTTAGGGATCGGGTAACGCCAGAGCACAGGGTGCGGCAGAAATGCAACGTTGTTGAAGTGGTGGTTGATGAGGAGAGCAGTTCCATCCAGGAGGCAAAATGCATGGATTGCACTGCTACTCAAGGTTGGTAACTTAAGACACCATACATGAATGATTTCATGTAATTCACACACAATGATTCCCCGAATTTTGTGTGCTGTTGGACTTCTTTCTATGATCTTATGCATAGTTAATTTTGCAATGGTTGATCCTAACAAATTTTTTTATTTATATTTTCAAATGTGCATGCTTCCTCCTTGTTCTTATATGAGTGTATTCCATCATTTTGGCAATGCATACTTTGAATACGTATTATTTTGATGAGAAAAATTGACAGATCCAGTGCGTTTCCATAACCTTGGTTTGAATTAATCAAAAGTGCACAGAAAAGGTAAAAACTACCACTAATAGTTTTTTAATGGAAGAAATATGAAAGGATTTGAAATTGAAAGCTAGCTTCACATACCCAAGTACATGTGCCAGTATAGAAACTCGTGGACTTGAATTTGTGTCACTCAGTGTTATCTACAACACAAGTCACTTTTCAGATAAGGTAGGGAAAATGATTCTTGTAAATTTCTTTACCGAAACTATTAAATCACTTTATGTATCACCTGTGATAAACCCTATTGTAAAACCCTTGATTTTTTGAGAATTAGTCAATTAACTTGAGTCAATGGACAATATGCATTATTCAAACTCAAGGATAAATATTCAACTAACGAATATCTTCCATCATAAGACCACATGCACAGTAGACAGTTTGGAATGAATCATGTTCCTACTAAATAGCTGTTACAGACCCACATTAACTATGGTTATACGTTATAGATATGAGATGAGAGGGGAAGATGGCAACTTTGCTTCCAATACCCTCAAATGATTAATATATGACCTTCTAAAGGTAGCAGACAACCTTTTTTGCAGACCAGATGCCTTCTGACCTTGGAAACCTTAGAATTAGTTCTATGTGGAAGATTGATGAGAACTTGAGTCTACCAGGAATCAAACATCCATTATTAATGTGGATTTTTATGAGCAGCATGAATCTATTTTAAATTTACCATGTTGAGCTGCATGTTTTACAATTGAGAATGCCAGGAAAAGCCCATTTCTGTTTGTGACAATTTGTTTTTAATTTTAAAAGGCTAACTGCAGGCCAAGGAGTATCCCACTTAACTTGGTGTCAAGGCTCCTTTGTATAACTTTTTAATTTATGTCATGTTCTGCAGTACCTATCATTTTCAGTTCATAGAGCTGTGTAACATTGCATGAGAAAGGTTAATCTAAATGCCATAAGGAGCTCCTATATGAAAGGTTAAAGAACAGCTGATGTAGGAATTGCCTTCATTAATATGATGTGAATATTTGAATAACATGGGGCTCGCTTTGGTAACCATATTTGGACTGTGACTTTATTTGTTGTTGCATGCACTGCAAGAGGAACAAGAAATAGTGCATTTTCTTCTAGATATGTAAATATACATTGATATGTTGCAAGCTTCCAATTAAAACTCATTAATTAATGTATTTTACCCACTTTTCCATTTGAAAATATAAATTTATCAATTGTATGTGAACTGTTTATGCAAGAAGCCCACATACTGTACTGGTTTTAGAAAAGCTCAGAATTTGTCAGAAAACCTTTGAGGAAAAGCTGTCTTTTAGTAATTCAGGAATTAAAAAGTGCAATATTATGCCTATATCATTTAATATCTTAGTCAGATATGTATTTTTTTAAATTCAAGGCAGATTATGAATGTATTAAATGTTTCTTTCTTTTAATCGTCTAATTCTGTGATGCATTTTTTGAACAGGAGGCTGTTAAGCATGCAGTTGCTACCCTTATGTGGCTTCACCGGCGAAGTGAGGATCCAGTACCCACAGAAACTGTCAAGAAGAAAGACTATTGGAAGAAATCAAGACTGTCCAATGTGGGAAGTAATTTAAAATCCATGCATGCAGTTGACCTGAGAACAGCAAAGGAATAGTGTGCTCACAACTCAACGCCTCGGAGTTATACATCCCTGGTGGCCCAGGGAAAGGAACTGGCCCCCCTACCCTGAATGTGTGAAATTCACACGCCTGTGGCTTAGTCCGGAGTAAGCTCTACCCTCAACTAACCCCAAACCAACCTTCGGGTTGAATCACTGAGTGAGAGTAATAAGGACTATCCTCACATCGTTTAGTTCTTCTGGGTAGCATATGTAAAGCATTTTGTGGTCCTGGTTTCCTATTAATGATATTAATCATTAGCTTAAAAGAATTCCATACTCTTTTAATAAATATGATTAAATCAGTAATGTGCAACGAGGGTAAATTTAAAAATTTAGGTACCCATGTGACTCAAAAGAGTCTGAAAGGATTCTCTCTATGTGACAAATTCAGCATAGCATACACAACTTTCTTCTGTACTTACAACTTCCAAGCTACAAGTGTAATATTTATTACTGTATATGTAATATTTATTATTTTTCAATAATTTACTTCACATAATTTATTCATACATGGCAAGATCTCTGTTTCTTGATCAATCAAGCTACAGCTGTATACAAGTCTGTTATGAAAAAATATTGTTTCGCCTGATTCTGTATTCCCGAGTTGTTTACAGCTTCCGACGCACTACGAAAATACGATCGTCCGACTAGTGACGTCAGCGACAATTGAAAATGGCGCTGGTGTGTTTAAACGTATCGGAACGGAGCGAAAGATAGTAAGTTACCTTTCGGGTGCATAGCATGAAAATTATTATTAGAAAATAACTACACAGAGCCGATCAGTGAAAACTGGTTGATAAAATGAACGAATATTTGAAAAATGGGAAAATAGCCTAATGTTGAAGATCGTACTGCTTCTTTTTGAGTTTCCATTGAGGCCAAAACCGTTACTATCAGTCTCCTCATAAAAAATTCAGGAACATAGACGAGATTGAGGCTGCAGTGATGTTCCCACAAAACATCATTATCTCGTCCTTTGACAAAAGCTGTCCCTCAAAACGTTACAATAAGTAAAAGAGAAAGTAAAGCTATGACACGTTTTAGTTCCAAGCACTGTTTTCCGGGTCAAATATCATGAATTGTTTCATGGCACCCACCAGTAGATCTAGTGCGAGGTGAAATTCACATCAATTTTTGGACAAATAAGGAGAGACAAAGGATTTGACGAACTTAATAGACTCGTTAAACGGGCAACTAATGATCAGTGCGGTGGTGAAATGACCCCAAAAAATGGACTAAACCAGATTACTACTACAGATCCAGAGAACTACTCAGATACGCGAACTGCTCCACCTGCTATAATTAATGCCATCGCAACCTCCATAATTTATCCCATTTCTTTCCACTTGTCACTACCATGATCTTCATAATTCCTCGACGAGTATCTCGTTATCTTTATTTTTACTAGACTCACCTTATCCCAATACTCTGCCTGCGTATTACTAACAGTTCATTGAGTATTGACTGACAAGGCAACGCATGAGGAGTTCATCGGAAGAACGCACCCGAATCATGTATCTACGGAGTGGAATCAAAGGACGTTTTCTGAAAGACACACTGACATTATAGAATGAATAGTGAAAATTATGAGATTCCGACTACAACAAGCGTTTCTCCAACAAGACTTACTCTCTACTCCCTGAGTCGTCACATTATTTAAGCGAAAAGTTTGAGCTATCCCATGGAAAAAAACAATCCATTCACTCTCATTTCCTGAAAGCCAATTAACCCGAGTGGAGTGGTCGCTAAGCAACATATATATCACGCGAGCGGTCGCGTGTGAGACTTTTTCTCACACTCAGATGTAATATTGATTATCTATTATAGAGCGTTTATTGGCAATATATTACAATATATTTAGATTTAATTTATTTCTCTTAATGTTCATTTGAAACAATGATTTCCACATTTACACAAATACTGATACTATTACGTAATCATTGCTAATTTTACTGGCGATGATACTATTGGGTATAAATGAAGAAAATTACCTTTCTCAAGAAGAAATATTTATTTATGAGGACATACTTTCTCATGACTCATACATTTGCATTAACGTATCTGCTCTCCACGAGATGAATCAACTTTGCCCGCGAAAGTGTAACGCAACTGAGTGATACAAAAACACTAACGTCAGTGGTCGCGCGATGAGGAAAAGTCTCACACCTTGTAGCCGACGGTATCAGAAATATCATTACACAGCTGTGGACGCTTCATTTATACTTTTTGAGACGGTCGGTCAATAGGAAGAGATAAAAAGTCTGCTGAAAGGAAAGGGAACTTATTCTAACTCATGATTACAAGTTCTACTTCTAAGAAGGAAAGGGAAGTTATTCTAACTCATAATTAAGTGAGCACAAGTTTAAATTTGGTGTGAGAGAAAATGTCATAGCGCAACCAATGGCATGTTAATTTTGCTCGGAATAATAATTATCAAAATTCAACTGGAAACCTTTATTTTTAACATTCAATTAATCGTCGGATCACTCTATCCTGGCCCGTGCACATTATTGCCCCCGATGCCGCTCATCACGAAGAACGCGCTCGGTGTATTTTTTTGAATCTCACACTAGAGCACAATTTGATTTCTCGATTAAAGTGATTAAGTTCAGACACGATCATTCACGGTCGTAGGATGCATGTACCGAGTCTGACGCACGCAGTGCATTTCCACGTTCCTCATTACATTTTGCAGCGAAGTCCGCAAGCAGGAATGCCTGACCAAATGCAGCACATTACCTAAAGGACGCACGCAGTTGGTTAGTTAACTAGCAAATTATTCGAGGACTGCAGAAATGTACATCCTGGCGGACTGGGATGTATAATTACGAGGAGATACCGCATTTCCTCGTCATTTTATTACTGTGGCTGCATCGACATTTCAATAATTCCCATTGAATTGAATGGCATGGCACAGAATCTCAAACTAGAAGCAATGCAGTCGGGGATGCCAAGCTCTCTTTCCCAGATAATGCGAATATTCGTTTTTACCAAAAGCACTGGCTAATCAGATGCGGGATACGTGGCCACGTGCCGATTTAAATGTACCTCATAATTATGAATAACTTTTGCAGTGATTAGCGAATGAGAAGGTAGGATATGTTGCTCGCCATGACCATAGGCCTCTTAATCAGAGGCTCTGTTACCTGCTGGACATGCATTCCTTCCTTCTCAATTTCAATCCCATTAATGCTCATAAAAGCATGATGAGGAAATAAAGGAGACCAAAGCAGCAATTATTTGTTCAAAACATTTAATCTCAATCCTGTTATTAGATAAATACTTTAAATATATTTCAATGCAAAGCTAAAACCTGGACCTCATTTCTCAGATGATATAACTGCACATTAAGCAATTAATATTGGCTCACAAAAAAACACTCGGGTATGGGATCACTGCTCTGCTGAAAATCTCAGACATCGCTTGGGTTCGAACCCGATCCCCCGAGACCTGGCGTCAGTATTAGCCTGCTTCTAGCTATTGGCGTCAGGGGGACCACAGTCCAACTCGTCTGACCGACTGGAGGGATAGACTTGAAGAGCTCTCCACAAGGCAACCAAGTACAAATGGGGATACCACTGAAAAATCTGCATCACTGACGAAACTTGAACCAGGGCCCTCAAGATGGGAAGCCTATTATGCTCTAGCAACCATATTAGAGATACATACCTAAGGACACAATTGTGGTCAAAGAATTAAATGCCCACATCATAAGGATGAGGAAATGGCACTTAACTGTGGGGAACTAGAAGAAGCGACACGGAATGTAAATGCGGATGGAAACCTGATAATTCTTGGAGTTAGTAATGCGGTAAAAGTAGGACAAGATAGTAAAAGAGTAGAGAAGTATGGTTCGGATAAGTGGCGCGATAAATAAGACCGAATACTTCCAATTCTAGACCCGAAATCGCCTCGTAGTCACACATACCCGTATTTTCAGGAAGTAAACAGCGAAAAAGATTGGCATGAAAAATGCCTAAAGACAGGTAATGAAACAAAAATCGATAATATTCAAACGAATCAGCGAACAGTGGGTTGAAATCGAAAAACACTGGCCAATATTCAAGGAGTGCTCTTTTTCTAACTGTAAGTTAAAACTTTGATTAGTCATTTTCCATTGAAAAGGTGTATAAATTGAGGCATTTCTCTCAGTTCTTGCGCATTATCAATAAGTGAGGGCTAAAAGTTGAACGATTTCTAAAATAATACTAGTCTTTAATTTTCCATGAAAACCACCCCAGTCAAGCTCCAGAACAGAACTTGTTGGCATCAAATGTTGTGGCATCAAACATTATACTGGCCTCTGTATAGAAGTATCTTGCCTAAAGTGATCCATAATGTTTATGCGCTTATTGACATTTTACTGCTGTCATACAGCAAAATGGCTTACACTGTTTACATTCAATATTATAAACTAAAAAAGGGAAAAAGTTACTTCTTATAACAATATACACGGACATATTCACAAATGAGACTCTCCAAAGCCTCTTAAGATAGTTTGAGCGAAAAATCACTTCACCCAGAATTTGGCCTCATTTTAAAGAATCAACTCTCATCTTTCCAATGATATCAAAATATCAACCCCTTGCCAAACTACTTTTCGAGCAATTTGCCTGAAAATATAAGCTATTTTACATGGAATAGATTATGGCTGAGCGCTCCAGAGGCAGAATATTGAAAGAAATAGGAATTTATAACACATAGATTTCGTCAAAAAACCAACGGTGTATAGATTGCATATTTTATCATCTATTTATAAAAAATAATCTATTACTCACCACAGTAACTTTTATACAGTCGCAAGAAAAACCTGCTGTTTTGAGGGGTTTTCAGCCGTTCGGTGGGAAAAAATGAGTCAAGTTAGAGACTTATGTAGCTTTATTTATTTAATTACTGAGATTTCTGGGCATATATAACCATATCTTGGCGCCATTAATATTACAATATTTATTTCGTACTTCTTACAGACGCTGAAATCAAAGAATAAAATTTGAATTTGGTCTCCAATATGACTATTGGGAACTATCTCGCTCCTCAAACCACCTTGAGTGTGACGAGGTTAGCCGCAACCTTCACCGATCCAAAAAAATCGATTATTCTAATTTAGAGCAGAGTCCGGCTGAGGTCTTCGTCACCTCGGTACACAGCAACGTGTCAACAACATTGATCCGTAACCGACCCATATCCTTTCCAATCGAAATATTGAAACTATATACGCTGAAAAGGATCTCTGTAGATACGTAAATCAAGAGATTACGAGGAAACTTATGCACATTTACGTAATCGAGCAGGCTGCTTCCTTCGCATACGATGTAAAAAATAACTCTGACATTTTATGTGAACATTTCAACCATTGGAATGATGTGAGAAATTATCCTGGGCAGCACGTGCAAACAGGAGCATTCCATTTGGAAGGCTCCTGTTAGAAGAACTTCTGAGAAATCTGAAGAGAATCTCTGTCATGGAAACATTGGGATATCTTCGAGATGGCTTGAGAAAGCTGTAAGGTTCAAAAAAAACGTCTAAAAAAAAGGTAATTTCACTCGGAGAAAAAATTATGGCAATTGAAAATAAAGAAAAAGTGAAGAGATGGAAAGGGTACTCGGAGGTACTTCACAGTTTTAATGAATTAAATCACACAGAGAAGGGTGGAAGATGAAGACGGTGCAGATGAAGACGAAAAAGGTTGCTCTGTTTAAGAACATTGTTTTATACCACAAATAAATACCTAAGAGATGCAAATGTCTCAGGGACTTATAAAATTCTCACGCTTATGCTTATCAATGAAAGAGAGGAAAAACGGCAAAATTCCAGCGGACAAAAATAACTTAATCGTATCTATCCCTAAAAAAGGAGCTGAGAGAGGGAAATATTTTGTAACAAAACGACAAAAACGGAGGTTCCACCGCGACTGTGTGAGTCAAAACAAATACTAAATTCCACATTTCTTATATTTTGTCAAAAAATCCTGATTTCGCTGATAAAATGCGTTACCCACAGAAAACCATAAGTAAAGTAGAAAAAATGCAGATTATTCCACGAACGTATTTTAAATGAGCACTTTTTTGCAGCCATAGGAGCCGACTGCAACGCCATTTCCAACGAATTACCGCATTTTGACTTCAATTACGGCATTAATTCCCTAATAACTAAAAAAATAAGGAGTTAAGATGCCTGTATTTTATTTTTATTCAATTTCTCTGGATTTATCCCTTCTTAGAGGCATTTTTCCACGAAAATGGCATTTGTATTTTATGGAAAAATACTATTTTTCCCCGTGTTTCTCTCATTCCCCCATTGAACACCATGTAATTTCAAGTTCAATTATAGAATAAAATAGCGTGCAAAGGTATTATTTTGTTGCTCTTATCAGATAGAGGGAAACTTTATCTACAAGTAGACAGAATATGAATAAAATTACATTTAAGCCATTTTACGGTGGAACCACCTTAAAGCATGTGCGTCGAAATTACCGACGAGAATAACCAATAGGAGGATGAACAAGACATGGCAGACCTCCTTGATGAGGAACAATTAGCTTTTAGGAAAATTAAGGAAAGGATAGAAGCTCTGAGGCTTTCCAAGGACGGGGTAGACTTCGATGAAGATTCATAGAAAAGAAGGTTACAATAGAATAGGAGATACATTGATCAGGAGAAAGAATTTGACAAATTGAATTAGAAAAAATTCTGAAAAAATATAAATGCACTTTATTGATTGAATACTAGTATTTAGGTTGAGTTAAGAACTGCTGGCGGTAATATAATGCCACTGATATTCGAAAGATGCTACATTAAGTAAAGAGGTGCGTAAAAAATGTGCTTTGTGAGCCATGATCTTCAACATTTACACTCGAAAAAATATAAAATGAAAGGAAGGTGAAGTTAAAGTATGAATTCATGGGCATAGATATATAATCAATCTACCATTTTCTGATGACATAGCTATTCTAGACGAGAAGGAACGGGATCTGACAATGATGCTGTAAGATATGGACTAAACCATGAAAGAATACAGCTTGACGATAATAATAAATAAAGCCAAAACAATGACTCGAGGAATAAATATGGAAGGAAATGTCACCATTTGCCTTGGGCAGGAAAAAATGGGAAAAGTTGAAAAATTTTGCAATCTGGGAATTCCAAAATCCATTCATAAGATAATGAAAAATTATATTGAGATTAGAATAGCCCAAGCAAAGAAGATATTCTATGAGAAGGAGATTCCACTGGCAGCCAGAAACACAAACCTGGAAATGAGAATTCACTTAAATTTAACATAGGTTCGTATGGAGCGTGATTTTATGTGGTAGTGAAGTTTATGTGGTATCTTGGAAGATCATAGCAAAGGAGGTTGGAAGAATTTATAACCAAGAGGTAATAGAAAGATGAAGATCATATTGACGGAGAAAATCGCTGATGAAGAAGTCCTACAAAGAGTTCGAGAGAAAAGATGCTTGATGAATACTCTGCAAAGTAAAAGAAACAAACTCACTGTTTATTTTCTGAGGCAAAACAGTCTTTTGAAAAGAACTATGGGTATAATATTGAATAAGAAGAATGACCACGGAAGACCAACGATGTCAAGTATGAACAAAATTATGAAGGAAGTCAAAATGAGAAACTGTAAAAAGGAATTAGAGAATTAGCTGAAAGTAGAATAGACTGCAGAAGAGAAAAAAACATTCTTCGGATTGAATACTGCTGATGATGACAATGTAACAACATTGAAATTTTCGGAAGAAAGGATATTTGTACTGAATGAATCAGGAGAAGTGTGTGTTGTAGAAACAATGAAGAGAGAAGAGGAGCCTTTGTAGAGAACAATGAGCTTTTAAAGAAGTGAGACGAAAATGTAGGCATATATATTGGAAGAAACGAGGGTTGCATAGGAACAGAACCTTTTACAATCCGGAGATTGTAACAGTGAGTGAAACCATGTAGTATATGAAAAAACATGAGAATTGAGGAATATTCAGGAATGTATTTCAATCGAACACCAAAATCCATCAAGAATCATTGAACTTTCATTGGTGTAGGCTGGATGCTGGATGTCTCATGTCGAGAGGGAAATCCATACGAAACCAATCTTTGGATTCTGTTCCTTGTCGAGTAAGAATATGTTCATCAAATGGGCAAAGGAATATGAATACAACGAAATGATCGAGTCTTCTTCTTTTGAAGATAACTTCATATTTTATCCTACAGGACATAATCCTCTGGTGCTCCATTAATCCTCCCAACAGTCCACCTCGATAACCTAGAGTGTTTTCACGAGCTAAGCGAAACCTTTCAAGATTTTTGGATGCTTAATAAACAAGCAATCGTTAATAAAAAAAATTGGAACGATGTGTTTTCAGCTAAACGAAGTAATGGCGATGAAATGCGGCAAGCAGTTAAAAATGTATTTGACATATTGAGAGAGAGCAGATAGCATTAGGCGTGGTGAAAGTATTTATCTAAGAGTACGTAGCATTGATGATTAAAGTTTAAAAAAAAGTCTGCCATTGTGTGTGCGCATTATGTAAGCGCACAAAAGTGATGCAGGCAAAAAATTGCGAAGATGCGTTTCTTGGCAGTGAGACATGAGATTGGAACACGAACTGCACAGAACAGATTGAAACTATTAACGGCACATGCCAAGTTAGAAAATACCCCTCAAGAGGACTTAGCGACCAAATTGAAGAATACCAGTGGAGTCCCAGGAGCAAGGATGAGTAAAAAATATTGGAATACGGTACCACTGCTACTACTATTTTTGTTAATACAATATAATAGGGTAGTAGTGCATTGAAGCGGTAATACAGCAGATGCCGGTATTGAAAGTAAATGTTGCCATAAATTGAGCGCAACCACCGTTCAAAACAACTTTCTACCAGAGTTATACAGCCGATCAAAAAAAGTTATTAACTTTGTACATCAAACAGTCCGCGATTTCAGTGATTAGAAATTAAGAGTACCAATTTTTAGCGTAAGAAATGTCTGCGGAGATGCATATATTACTTCCAATTTAGTATTCATCATGAACACCGGTTATGAAATTTAGCTCAGATCTATCTAGATCCATAGCACTCTATGATGCTGAGTCAATATATAGAAATATTGGAATAATAAGGTTAATATGTTCCATTTGCATTTATAAATGCATGTGAAACAACCAACCGAATACCTTTAAACCGGTATTTTTAAGTCGGCCCTACTCGAGCAGTGCTAAGAAATATTCATTTTAATTTTAGAAAAATACTTATATTTTTCAATATTGCTCGTTAATACTCAGGAGGACTTCCCTGCAAAAGGAAACATCTCCATCCCAGGACGGCAGCACCATCTCTCAGAGATGTGCCGAACTACTGCGTGGTCCCCGAGTGTGCCTCCATTATTCCAGAGGTCCCTCTTTCTCTCTCTCTCTCACGACCCCTTCCTCCAAGCACAACACCCCCTCGTTTCCCAGAGCGCCCCTCCCACCCCCCCCCCCCTTATTCCGGCGCCTTGTTTAGGAAGGGCGGGGGGGGGGGCATCTCCCAACCCCCCCGTCCCCCCATTACTCCTTCACCCTAAGTAACCCACGCAACGCTTCTCCCGCGACGCAGAGGAGGTGACCGAAACGAGGGGAAGGTCGCCTCCCCTCTCCCCCCCCCCTCACTTATCATTTCGCCGAGGTCCATCGCCAAGAGAGACGGAGCAGAGAGAGAGAGAGGAAGAAGATCAATATGGCGGAAGGATTCCCGCGCGGAATGCGCAGATGGAGAGAACGGAGAGCCAACTGAGTGTGATGAGGACAGAGGAGAGGAGGAAAAGGCGAAGCGACGTTCTAACGACCATTTTGGAAGAGATACACTAACTCAGAACTATAATAGTCTGCGTCCACTTCAAGTGGGCAAGCAAGAAAAGATGTCCACGCAAAGAGCACGGAATAGATAGTTTCGCCGACACTACACGTTGATTTTTTTTTTAGAAATTCGATTCCATTTTGCAGTGACGCGCGGTACCACCTTGATGACCGTATGACGGCGTTGTATACTGCATGCACTGTGAAAAGGTCCTCTAAAATGGCAGCATTTCTCGCGTTTTGCAGCAACTGTTGAATTTAGAGACCCCGACTGTCGGTTGTGGCTTATATCCCTCGGTACTTGCCTTCGAACGAAACCACACGATTTTCCCAGGGCAAACATGTATCCACAAAGCATACTCGACAAGGGTGTCTAAAACTACAGCATTTCTGCATAAATTTACATGAGTACAGTTGACACTACGTCACGCTTGAATTCCCCCAGGGTCTTCAGGGTCTGGGTTCTTATAATAAGTAAGGACTCGACACGAACGAACCACGGAAAATCCGTGGATTTGATGTCACTGCCCCCGACAAATTTCGGCCATTTGAATGGCACTATTTGAAATGTTTAGAGGCTGTGACGTCAAAACTTCGTCACTTTCGAGGCTCGGAAATCCCGAGAGCATACAAAATAGCCACCTTGGTCAAGGGCTTCATGTTCAACGACGTTTCGTCGCTAGATTTGCTCAACGTCTTTAAATGCGATGCCAGTCGCGTGCCGTCATTTTTAAAGGTTTGGGCAGCAAGCAGAAAGGTGACCCCGGCAAGTCATACCCTGACGATAAGTGACAAGGATGTCCAGAGATGGATGATGGACGATGATGCGAAGTGAAACAAGGAGGTCGCGCGGCTCTCACACGAGTTTGCACTGTCAACCTTATATTCAAGTTAAACCACTCATAACAGCCAAAAAAAACTAATATAAAACTAAGGAAAATATTACCTTAATCTGAGCGTAGATACATAGAGAAGAGAAATGGATGATTAGAAGAAGGAGATAAAATACATTAAGAGGAAGTTGCAGGGAAAATACATGAGAAGCTCACGTGAGCTGAAAAGGAAAGTAATGAAGACACGGTAGAGATCATATATATTTCATGAGAGTTGTAAGAAAAAGCAAAAGTATGTAGTAGTAGACTTAGATTTAAAGTGCTTCGTCAGCAAATCTCAGTTCCCACATAACCACCAGCCACTTTTAGACACGGTTATACATCACAAGGGACGAATAGCATGAGCAGCCCTCAGAATTCGAGCAGAGCCCAACGATGCTTCGGTGATCGAGAGGGAACTGGTGAATACTTCGTGGATTGAGCGTTGTTCAGCTAGAAAAACGGAAGCGATTTAGACCGGAGATATAGTAAGAAATGACTGCATAAAAGCATAAAAGAGCAAAAGAAGAAGATAATGGAAATGGAGATAAAAAAGATATTACTATTATAAGATTGACTGATTTACTTACTCAAGAGCATCTGAGGGAAGCAGTACAGTACCAGACAACATGGAGGGAGTAGTTCAAAGGAATCCTGTCGGAAAGACAGATTCGCAGAAGAAAATATATTTCTTTCCAAGGACTGATTCCTGAATGATGGAAAGCGGAGGGCACGTTAAGGAGGTTTAAGCGAGATAGTTCCCTAGTCATAATGGAGACCATATACAAATTTTATTTTTTTATTTCAGCGTCTGTAAGAAGTACGAAATAAATATTGTAATATTAATGGCGCAAATATATAGTTATATATGCCAAAAAATCTCAGTAATTAAATAAATAAAGCTACATGAGTCTCTAACTTGACTCATTTTTTCCCGCCGTACGGCTGAAAACCCTTCAAAACAGCAGGTTTTTGTTGATTTTCTGTAAAGGTTACTTAGGTGAGTAATATATTATTTTTTTTAAATAGTTGAGAACACATGCAATCTATAAACGGTTAGTTTTTTGACGAAATCTAGGTGTTATAAATTCCTATTTTTTTAAATATTCTCCCTCTGGAGCGTACAGCCATAATCCATCCCATGTAAAACAGCTTATATTTACAGGAAAATTGCTCGAAAAGTAGTTTGGCAAGGGGTTGATATTTTGATATCATTGGAAAGATGAGAGTTGATTCTTTAAAATGAGGCCAAATTCATCAAAATTCTAGGTGAAGTGATTTTTCGCTCAAACTACCGCAAAAGCACCTCAAGACAACTCTTCAGCATGTGACTTGATCACACAATTGCGTGAAATTCACAGTGAAAAAATCATTCGCCTGGACTGGGAACTGGCCGCGCAGTAATTTGAACGGAGTCACCAGCGGGTGAGTCCGTTTAAGTTACTGCTCGGCCAGTTCCGCAGTTCTTTGAATGTGACATGATCGCTCAAATACCTCAAGACACCTCTTCAGGATTTGACTTCATCGCTCAAATACTCTTCAGGATTGGTCATGCATGGTAGGGAACAGATGCCAGCCATATAGCACGTCAAGATACGGCGAGCGAAGGAGCTTCTTTTCTTACCTCGGAGCAAGGATGGCAATAGACGAAGGTACGAAGTATTACGGCCAAATGTACAACACGAAATGACCGTACGCATTATTTTATTAGAAACGGTACCCACCGTACGAAATATCGGTATTATTTTTACTACTCTTTTTTTTAAACATTGCAGCCAAAAAACCGTGTGTTTTCAGGAGACAAATTAGATATAAGTTTCGTTTTGAAGGAATCGTGGATGACGTCCCAACTCACAAAAGAATATTGTTGAAAAATGCAACGCACCATTCGTTATCATTTATCGTGATTGGCCAAGGTTTAAATATAAATACATCTAAAAAATAATACTCAAAAATACTATTTGCTGCCTAACGTACAAATATACACCTCAAAGTTGCTATGGTAGGAAATTACGTCAGCATATTTTTCCATGCCATTACAGAAAGGTTCACTGTTAATTGGTATTGTGAGAAGTCACGGTGAAATAGTCCTTCAGTGGTGTTCTGAAGAAATGAGATGCGGCAGGTTAGTGCCACTAGTTGCCTCGATAGGAAGGGAGGGCACCCTCATGGAAATTTCCCTCTAAGAATTGAACATAGGGAAAGGCAAGGGGAAATTGACAATTCCCTAGAATAAAATTTCTTTCCTGAGGAAATTCCCAAAAACTCCAGGGATTTTTTTCCTCCATATTTTTTTGTATAAATGAAAGGCTTCGTTCAGTAATATCCCTATATCATAACGCTACATTCGGGAAACCCTTCGGACATAGGAAAAATTTAACCACTAATTGCATAGAGTGAGTAACTACTTATAGAAGAAAATAATATGTATTCCTAAAAACAAAACTTTTATTCAGAATAGTTTCATAATACAACCATAGACTTATCACATATTAATTATAATGAAACTGACAAAATATTAATCCATAAAAATATGTGCAACCATAATAAAAAATCACCTCACACAGTTGACTAAATTTAGTTAAAAATAAATGTTTTTTAAGTCACTCCAACCCACTTTCAATAGAATTTCCCATGAATAATGTATTCTACCTTGGTTTACGAGCTGGCTTTGTGGAATTTAGAGTTTATACTTATTTGATGATGAAATTAAATGAAATGTGTAACTTCCACGAAGTTTATTGGTAAACTCCGAGTGTTTTCAAAACTTGCGTGATCAAAGACAATTCAAATATTTCCTCTGGCGACAATACAAATATTTCCTATTTATATCCTGTTTCGGGAAAGAGGGGGTGGGGGAGTTAAAGGAACTAGAGTGGCGGTTAGGATGACTATTAAGACAAAGGATGAAGCATTGAGCTGAAGGTTAGAACATTTTCTGGGAGGGGCGACTGGAACTAGGTAGAGAGGAGGATTATATGAATGATACCAGGTCGTTTAACAAACTCGTACCAAAATACTTGACAAGCGTGATGATTTCAAAGTTCTCCATTAAAACCACCTCCGCTAGAAGCATGTAAAACATCCACTTTAACATCGTACAAATAATAAAAAATTTTATTAAGATTACCTAAAACTAATTTTTTATCACAATTGATAAAATATTTAAAATATTCTTTTGCTCTTGCACTAAAGCTTCGTCCAGTTTGCCCCAAATAAAATACGTCTTAAAAAATTCGCTTATAAAATATTGCTTCCACCGATGACATATTAATGCCTCCGAAAAGAACTTAAAAGCGAAAAAAGAAGCGGAAAAGTCGACGACTGCCTTTTTCTACGGAATTTTCGCGTACAATTTTCTACGGGATTTTCGTGTCCAATGTTCTAGAAAATTTCCGTGTTCAATTTTCTTGGGAGTTTTCGTGGTAAATTTTCAAGGGAATTTACGCGTTCAATTTCATAAGAGTTATTCGTGTTCAATTTTCTAGGGAATTTTTTGTTCAATTTTCTAGGGAATTTTTGCGTTCAATTTTCTAGGAAACGTTTGTGTTCAATTTTCTAAGGAATGTTCGTGTTTAATGTTTTAGGGAATTTTCGTGTTCAATTTTCTAGGGAATTTTCGGGTTCAATTTTCTAGGGAATTTTCTCGTTCAATTTTCTAGGGAATTTTCACGTTCAATTTTCTAGAGAATATTCGTGTTCAATTTTCCAGGGAATTTTTCGACTGGACCCCTCACTCCTCGGCCTTCCACTCACTCCGAGAGGTCTCCCCACTTCCCCGCCTTTGTCACCTCATCACATATTCGATCCGATGCGGCGCGCATGCCCGTGTTGTGTCAGTCTCTCCGCCAGTTCCACGGAGGAGTCGGGAGGATGATGGGAGAGGGGGGCAGTGGGGGGGGGGAGGGATAAGGGGGGAGAACCCCACCCCCCCCTTCCCCCGCTCTCCGCTGGAGACAGTATATGCGACATGTGCGAGAGAGGAGGCAATGGAGTCGCAGTGGGTGGGGCCAGAGTGGAAGGCGCCGGCGTGTCCCCCAACTGGCAGCGCCACCGATCCTGCTGCGACTTCCCACCACTCCTGCTGCGGTGTCCTCGGTTGCACACGTTGTCATTGGATTCCAGGGTCGGCAGTCCCCTTCCACCGGGGGCGGGCGGCGACAAATCCTCTGCGCCGACCCCTACGACGCACCCTGCCCCTTTCTCGACCACCCCCTTCTCCATTTCCCCTCAACTCCCTTTTCCCTTTATATTTATTTCTCCCACGCTATCCTCCCACTTCGTGGCTGCCGCCATTTTGTCAGCCAAGAGATTTTAATTCGCTTCACTTTGCTTCCATCGAGTTTTGATAAGGCCTCACCCAGCGGGAGGCTTTGGCGCCAATGACTTAAGTCATCAGACTTCTATTTTACGGCCACTAGTTTCAAGATTTGTTGTGTGGACAGGTACCATGCAACATTTATATATCAAGTCCGACCATGGCTTCCACAACTGACGGTCATCTCACCATGACAATGACAGCCATTTTCCTAAATCATGGAGCCGTAAATACAAGGGTAATCTCCTGTTTTTGCATTCAGTGCAGAAAATTTAATATTTATATATATAAATAAGGAACTGATGTATTTTTTCACCAAAATTCAGTGCAGAAATTCGTGTCCCAGATTATTAAAACGAAGTTTGCACGATTTTGGTACACACAACAGCAAAATTGTGGCAGTTAGAGCAAAATATGATTTGGGTACATCTTCGTCAAATTTCCCCTGCAGCTTTTCATTCATTTGTCTTAAAATCATTAATTTCTTCCTCAACTGCATAGATTCTGTAGCCAATAATTTTTCATTTGCTCCCGGTGTTACGTCATACTCACCCTTAGGAGCACTATGTTATATGTCGATCAATAAATGCTCGTATGCACAGCTAATTGCTCCATTTTCTGAACAGTAAGATGGAAAAGTATGTTTGGAAAAGTACGATGGCTCCGAATATAGGTTAGAATATTTACAAGTTACACTAATTAATGAAAATCGTCAGAAGCAGTTTTTTTCTAAAAGTTTTTTTTATCACTTTCATACAAAATTCGAATCTGTGCTAAGGGTATCGGCATTTAATACAAACACTCTATTTATTTCGGCTACTCTTCACTTCATCCTAAATTATCAATTAAAACAACAGCATGCTCTGTAGTTTTCTGGGAAAAGTCCAAATTTTTGTCCGAAAATTTAATTCTGGAGGCTAAACATACACTCACAAGTTCTTCATGGCATCAAAGAGTCTGATTCTCCGTGAGCTTAATAATGACTGAATTTCTTATTGGCCTCGAAAATATCTAGCACGGCAGTCAAATGCTCGTTCAATCATATTTAGCTCTTAACTGAAACTTTCACCCTGAAGCCGTTCCCATATCAGAAGTCAAAGAAGTCCATAAACTCATTCCTTGACTTCAGTTGAACTGACCCAGCAGATGCAAAGAGGTCCAAGCTGCTGGCCCGAACACAAACTCCATCTATCGATATGCAAAAAAAATCGTCTATAGACCAAGTATCTAAACTGATATTCTTAAGTCCAAGGCAGCACTGAGTCGACTAAATTGCACCTCTTCAAATACTTTGCTTTCGGGGAATAAGCGATTGGATTTCTGACCATGGCAATATGATTGATGGGAGACAAGGACATTATATTAGAGTCAATATGAGCTCACTTAGAGACAAACAATGGTAGATTCGGCCCTTTTAGATTGCGATGGAAAAAATTTCTCCATGAAAATATGTGCAACCTTAATAAAACATCACCTCTCAAAGTTCACTAAATTTAGTATAAAATAAATGTATTTTTAGTCACTGCAACCCACTTTCAAAAGAATTTCCCATGAAAAATGCATTCTTCCATGGTTTACGAGCTGGCTTTGTGGAATTTAGAGTTCATACTTATTAGATGATGATATTAAATGAATTCGTAACTTCCATGCAGTTTATTGGTAAACTTTTAGGTTGCAATGGAAAAAATTAATTCTGCTAGTCTTTTACAGACGCAGGTCCCAATTAAACACCTCTGATTTTATTCTTCACATCTGCATACGTCCAACCTCCCTCATTCTATAACCATTAAGCATATTCTCTTTCCTGCATTTCTTCGCTTATCAAGCAACTTAGCATTCAGCATCCCTCTGCCTCATTACAGGTTCCAACAACCTACTACTAAACCTTCTCCTAATCTTCTCCAGTTCTGACTGCAGTTGAATTGCATGACCACAAATGCCTTCCAAATTGTATTTCCTCATAATTTAATTATTTTTCTGGCATTAAATGAAATAATAATTATGATGGTAATCCCGCGGCAGAGTTCTAGGAGTGATAAGATTGTTTTACACGCACAGGGGATGTATTGTCCGGCTCCGAGTAGAGGAAGAAATCTGCGGAAAGATGAAAAAATAAGTTTCCACAGTAACCTCAAGCTATGAATACGGAGGAAAAAAGGCAATGAAGGTCCATCATATGGCAGAAATCTATCAGTAAATATCATGATATCGCCTCTATTGCGGCTTCATTTTAACATTGACGCATAAGCTGAATTTCTTGTCTTGGTGTATCATGGCCTAGAGGAGAATAGATTCCAAAAGGAAAATGAGACATTGTATACATTTATGAGCATATAGAAAAACATTATGTAAATTCCCTAGCAAATACAACATTCTTCAATTACAAGATATTTGATATAATCATGACTAAATCTGAATTGAAATATGGTTTAGAGTTAAGGAATGCAAGTCAAATAGGGGAAATAATTTGCAACTCATCAAGTCAACGCGGATATCTCCATACCAAATTGCAACCTAAGCAAACGTAACGTAATAAAATAAGGGCACCAATCATTCTTGGTTTTCCTATAATTAGCTAAATAATAAACTTATAACAGCCGATGTCCACAGTAAAGATAGAAAAAGTACTGGAGTTGGCTAAACACTAAAAAGGGCTCACAATGGAAGGTAAGCAATCGTCGTAACATCAAAGCGTAATCAAATGCCCTTCTATAACCGTTCAATTGTTTGGACAATAATGTCTTTTGTAATTTTATGCTTGCAAAAAAGAGTGGTTTTTCATGGTTTTAAAATCCAAAAGTCATGGAAGTTACTCATGGAAGTTTCATCGTATAATATTATTTTAAAAGATTATTCTTGACGTTACAAGGACTGTAGATGAAATATATGAAAAAAACTATTTATCATATTCAAAAGTTGTTCTTGCAAAATCTAGAGGCAAAAAGTGTAAAGTACAGAAGGAAAAGAGGAGTTAAAGAAGTGCTTATGCCATGAAATAGAATAGTGTTACGATTAACGCGCTAACCTATCGACCAGAGCGAGTTATTAACAAACAACTGTAATAAATGACTTCAGGTTTCCCCGGTGAACAGCGTAGATTAAATTTTCTTGGGATTCTAACCGGGTAAGAGTTGGCTCCATGCCAACGTTTCAACAGCTGACTCCGCTGTCGTCCTCAGGGTGATGACTCAGTGCAACTTGGAAACCCGTCCGGGTTTGGAACCAAGTGGAGAGTGAAACCAATCCGGTGACACCTCCTCTACCAACCTGATGTATACAAGTCGACCGGATTTCGTTAAGGCACTCGTCACCCTGAGGTCGACAGCGGAGTCAGCCGTCGAAACGTCGACATGGAACCAAGCTCTTACCCGGTTATAATCCCGAGAAAATTTCATCTAAACAACTGTAATTATTACCTGTAAAATGTAATAGTTCTGTAGAATGGGCGCTCACTTCTTCATATCTCCGCCAAATAATCAGCATTTAAAAAATATTACTTTTCATATTCCTTTTACATATATAATTACTGAGAGCAGCATTTTTCAAACGGCATAAATTTGGAGGTATAGAATCCGTCATAGATTTGGGCTCACTCTAGACGAGCTCGTTAGCAACTTGGAAGTGCGGATTGGGAGGTGTCACCCTTGGTGCCCTGGCGCCAGAAGGGACTGGGTACATCACCCTTTAAGGAGCGAGCGGCAGCAGAACGCCACACTCTCCCCTCCCCTCCCCCCTTCCCTTCCCCTCCCCTCAAGGCGCGTAATACACACTGGGTCGATCCCTCCCCTCCCACCCTACCCCACCCCCCCCACCCCCTCCCACCCTCGCAGCCACCACCCCTGATTGATCGGAGCCCCGGAAAAGTACCCTTTCCCCTCACACCCTTCCCCCTCCGGCCGAGGGCTGCGCGCAGGGACCCCTGGAATCGGAGAGGAAGTGGCAGGGTTGGGAGGCCAGGCGGTACCGGTACACCCCCTGCCCCTCCCCCTTAGGAGGTGCCAGTGGACGTCAGAGGCTTGCCCTGCCACCCACCCCTGACTCTCGCAATCTCCTCCCCCGCCCATTCCACGCACAAAAACCCTTGCCAGGGGCCGCGGTGGGTGGGAGTGAGGGAAGGGAGGAATAAGGGTCCTGACACTCCCAAGGAAAATACGACCCTGGCTGGACTTAATACAACCAAATGGAGAAATATCGTGTGCACCCAGCACATTGCTCTCAACAAACGAGTGATAATTCTAATTAAATATACCACTACAGCCTGATTATTAAGGCCATGAAAAATACATAATGATATTATATTACAATGGGGTCGTTAAAAAAAGGAAACATTTCAGCCTCTGAGTTTTTGAAATTGGTTTGAATCCTTAGAACGCACAGAAAAGATGACAATGTGATCGTATAAAATATTAAAATACGTTTATCATGATAACGTGACGAAAACTCAGCATAAAAAAACGGACATTCCTAATTCACCGTTTAATTTTCTAGACATGCGAAAATTGAATCCAACCCAGAATACTTCACCAATGAGGTAACCAAGCTATTTTGCATCTAAGATAAGTTTTTTCATAAATGTCTAGGATTAAAGCAATTTTAAAGGCTATAGCAAATTGTTATCAGGCGTTATGAAATCCTCACGTGACTTATTTCCATTAATTTAAATGATATTTTTTTCATCTGCCAAGGAGTCCTTAAAACAAGTCCATGCACAGAAAAAGGTTAATGCAAGTGTTAAAGATCTTTTACGATCTTAATATGTATGTGTAGATATCACGTGATGCACACTGATATTGCATTACGAGTGCATTCATGAAACCGCTAATGGGCATATTTTTCCTGGCTGCGCTGGTTTTTGCACCAAATGCAGACTTATGCTCTCAAAAAGTTAATACTTGTCATGGAATTGCGTTCGCTTCACTCAAACATAGATTAGAGAATTATGATGTTAGCATTTGAGTGAATAGTTTCCTACAAATGCTCGTCCTCTCTCACCCATTGTACACATTGTGGAGAAATCAGTATTCTTCCACCAATCTAATTATTCACTCATTGGCTTGAGGTCTGGCGTCAACACCTCTTCCGGGAAGAATTTAAAGTAGATTTTTTTCAGAGTGGATTTTTATAATTTAAGTTTCTAAGTTGTTACTTTGAAAATTTGTCCATTATTATTGTTTTCATGCATAGTTTTATACATTTGAGTATGGTCATAGCCACAGAACAACCCCTGAAATATTTACTATCAACGTGAGACATTTTTAAAAGTCATTCTGTGCACAATTAGCCCTTTTTCGCTCCCGGACCGCTGGTAGACACTAAAGGAAAAACTCTTGAGGATACTAACAGGAACACTGCTCACATTCGGGAGTATGCGTGGTGCAAATGTCATCACTTTAGGTCAAATAATATTTTTTTAAACTTTTGCCGACGTTTCGGACCTCCATTGATCCATCTTCAGGGCTATAAACAAATGACGCATGCTGTTGAAAATGTTTTACAATTCTTTTTTTATTACATAATTGTATCAACTTAAATTGACCATTATGACTGTAAATTAACCATTATGTTATCAAAAAAGAATTTTGGCTTCCATTTAACATCATGCGTCATTTGTTTATAGCCCTGAAGATGGATGAATACAAATTCGAAACGTCGGAAAAAGTTTAAAAAATTATTATTTGACCTCAACTCCTGACATATGCACCATACATAGATAAAAGAAAGAGGTCGAGAATAAATACCATTAGACTTCCGGAATATCAATATACGAAAGTCACAGAGCTAGGAGCCATTTTTCCAAATTAATCGGATTTAATTTTCAACGCCTTGCGACATCATAGCCTTCTGGAACCTCAGATTCGCTCACGCCAGTCCTCAAGACACTTTGTGGATTCAACCTTGAGTTAAGCTCAGGAACTTTGTTTTTAAGAGATTTGAATGCAAACTTAGCATCCGTCATATCATTTGAGACAGCGCGAAACATTTGGAGAATGCTTACTGCGCGAGAGAAACAGACTGAGCTTTTAAAGGGTTGGAGACATCAAAAGGGAGCATGAGAAAGGGAAGAGAGCATATCTCTCTCACGTCTAACTTCCTTCCCAACGCACTCCGGGACCCGCGGTGCTTCACGACGCTCGGAGGGTTGCCGATAACTCAGGATATTCTCGAAGCGTTCACAGAAGTCGGGACACATTTTCCCAGCGGACCGCAGAGGGACCGATTCCGGAACACTTGAACGACCACTCTTCGACTCATCTCCTGGAACGATCAAAGGGTACGCAAAAGTTCCCCACCACGCAAAGTAGCGGAGATCTATGTTCCATGGTACAGAGATTTGGACCATCGGAAAAGGCCAAAAGGAGTTTTGGAGAAAAGAAACTTCGACACACAGTGTGGGGAAAAATGTTGAAGATCATTTGGAGAGAAAAATTAAATAAAAAACGAAAAAATACACAGAGGAGCAGAAGAGATACGGCTCTCTTGGCATGGTAACCGACAAAGACGAACAAGGTGGGTGGGAGAAGAACAGACAACCAATCAAAAGATTGAAACACTGGTGATCTACAATTGACATGTGATATTAATGTTGCTTGTTTTTGCTTCTGGTTTTGAGGATTTTTTTACTTTCATTCTGGTATAAGACATAGTTAACAATTTGTAATACCTCTCCAGGAATACGAAGGAATATTTGGAACCTATAAAAGAAAGAGAAGAATACATAATCAAATAGTTCGAAGAAGATTATTCAGATTTGTAAAAAAATAATAAAATTAAGTGAACTATCACATGAAATAAGATGAGTCACGCCAAACTTGAAGAAAACATGTGAGACGTAGACTTCAATGAATGTGCAGAAGATCCGAGTTTACTCATTACTATGGCAATTATTAGCTTCCGTCACTGCGTTGCCGGATTTGACTATCCTGAGATAGACGTTAGAACGGGAAGGTTAGAATATTTATTGCTTTCCGCTCATAATTTTAGACCACAGGACAACATATTTAGCATATATTTAGAAGAAAAAAACGATCATATTATCAGTATTAATACTGTGGCAACAACACACTCTGCTGTCCGTAAAACCTTTTCTTCTGTTAAAGTGTCTTTCCAAAGAGAAAAATTATCATCCGAGAATGTAGATGGCTGCAGATGTTGTGCAACGCCATCGCGGTCGTTGGAATTCGCACTCTTTACACGACAGTAGTGACAAACAAAGAAGAAAAGGCGAAACAAAAGAGGACCGCAATAATTAGGACTATTCCAAGGACGAGGAAGTAAACAAATATCAACCAATAAATAGAGAAAGTAGATGCCCAATGCCTAAGCAAACTCAAGTGAAAATAGAGAGGATACTACTGGAGCTATCTTTATAGAAAGGTAGAATAGAATAGAATGTTTATTGTTCGGGGAGAATAATTCCCGTGGAACATGGTAAATAAAGCAATTATTACGTACAGTAGTCACCATTGAACCATAACAAGCTTTCCAACATCACCAGCATTATTTTTGTTACACCAGATTGCAGTTACGATTTCATATCACTTGATAATTAGAAGAATACATTACATACATACAACATTAACAGAATACCAGAACATAGACAAAATACCAAAATATATACAGAATACAATATTATAAAAAGAAAAACAGAACATTAGTAGAATGTTAAATTATAAATTAAGTTTTTATTCATCGGGCAGGATATGTATCCACATGGTTACCCTATATTTGAACTGTGTAAAGTTCTTAATGGATTTCACTTGCTCAGGGAGTGTGTTCCATAGTTTGCATGAAGTCACACAGAAGGATCTGCCATATATATTTGAACGGAAAGGAGGGGCATATATTTGGTCAGTTTTCCGTGTTAATCTTTTATCCCTATCACTATTAAAAATTATATTTTCAGATAAGTAGGAAGGCGCTCTGTTTATGATGAGTTTATGCATGAATATTGCCTTTTTAAGTTTCCTTCTTTCAGTTAGTTTCAACCTCTGGTTATTATTATATAATAGAGTAACATGCTCATTGAAGACAATATTAAATACAAACCGTAAGCCACAGTTCTGGAGTCTTTGAAGTTTAATATTTAATTCCTGGGAGAAATCGGAGTAAACAAGTGAGCAGTAGTCTATACGTGGCAGTAGAAGTGTGTACACCAGTTTTTTTTCTTTATGGTACCGGAAGTAAATCTCTAAATTTCTTAAGTCGGTAAAGTGTGATATGAATTTTGTTTGCGACTATTTTAATATGTTCCTTCCTCAACAAGTATCTATCAATCGTGATTCCGAGGTTGGTAAAACAAGTGGAGTAATTGATATGAACGCCTTGAACAGCAACTTTCGGAAGCAGGAAAAAGTCAATATAATTTATTATGATGACGCCTGCCGATAATAATGCTTTTTGTTTTGCTAGTATTAAGAGTTAAGGAATTTTAGGATACCCAATCACAGATAGAAGTGATGTACTCATTTACTTTCATAATCGCATCGCGGATATTAGTCGGATGGTAGTCCTAATAGATTTGGAGTTCGCCCGCATAAAAATGGTATTTACAGTGGGTTAACGACATGCAAAGAGTTTTGATACAAATTTTAAACAAAAGGGGACCAAGTACAGATCCTTGAGGGACGCCACAGGGTACTTGAACAAAAGACGATGTTTGAGCAATATTACCTTTAACCGTTTGTTTTCTGTTAGTCATCAGACTCAATAATAATAATAATAATAAGACTCAAACCATAAGAGGGAAGATCGTGAAAAATGCATTTCACGCAGACGGGTCAGTAATATACGGTGGTTAACGCTGTCGAATGCCTTTGAAAAATCAAAAAGGACTATAGCAAGGTGACTCTATTATTGTCCATTGAGAACCGAATGTCGTCAGTGATTCTTAGTAAAGCCGATTGGGTGCTATAACCTTTGCGAAATCCGGATTGATACTTGTGAAGTAGTTTATTACGGGTGAGATGTTTAACTGTTTCATGGTAAACCATTCGTTCAAGGGGCTTAGATAGTGCGCAGAGAATGGATATAGGACGGTAATGAGACATATTGGAAGGATTAGAGATTTTCGGTACGGGGTGAATAAAAGCAGATTTCCATAAGGCAGGGAAGGTGTAATAGTTCAATGAGCAATTGTAGATGTTAAGTATCATTAGCCAAATGATAGGTAGTACTATTTTAATAAATTTAATTTAAGCGTTGTCAATACCTAAGTCATTAGACGTGTTCTGTTTGACGCTTTTAAACAACATTTCCGGCGTATAATGTGGAAAATATAGCATGTTGCTATTAAACTCATAAGAGTAAGAATCAGTTCCGGATAAATGTACTGCAACTTGGCCGAAGTTGGCCGTCGAGGACGCATCAGAAGCTACTGAAGCGGTAATACCAGATGAGATAAAATGATTGTTAAAATCATCAAAAGGGAAAAATTAAAGAGAGAATTATTAGTACTCTTTACAAGTCCAAGACGATGAATTTTATTCCATGTAGATTTGGCGGTCCATTTTCCGGCAAAGCATTCATTGTAATAATTATTTCTAGCGTTACGTAAGAGAAGTTTCACTTTATTTTTAAGTAATTTGTACTCCTTAAAAATGGATGGAATTCTGATTTGTATGAATTTACATCGGAGCCTGTCTCTCTATTGCACTTGAGTGCTTTAATCTCGTTTGTGTTAGACGGAGCAGGATTATGACGAGGATTTCTTATTGTATTTAGGGGAGCATGTACATTCAAAAGTGTATGCATATAATCATTGAAATTAGACAAAAAAGACAAATCGAGGGATGAAAATCGCGCTCGAAGCATATTGAATCGAATTTATTTAAATCTCGGAAAAATAAATCTTCTCGTTTGGCAGCAGGAAATCGGAATTAGTATTTAATAAAGACTAGGTCATACTCGGAGAGGAATGGGACTGGATATTGCCCAAACTCAGTGACTTTAGACATATCATCCACAAGGACTAAATCAAAGAACTGCTATTTACTTAATTATGCGTTTCACTAAAAGGAATCATCGAGAAGTTACAGCGGCGTAATAGGTCTCGGATATAATAACTACCGTATGATTTCTTCATCATATCAGAATTAAAATCTCCACAGATTATAACATTCTTATAGATAGGCAGAAACGTAAGGAGCACTGCTTCAAATTCAAATGTAAATCAAAGCAAATTAAATCAAAGATGTAAATCAAAGATGTAAATCAAAGTCGGCAGTGGTAGCTTTAGTTATTAACTGAAAACTAATTTAATGCAGAGCTGTAGTGATGGAACATTACTTGTCCTGGTTAAGACAAATCATAAGAATTTAGTGATATTAAAGGTAAAAATTCCAACTAAATACAATAAAGAGATAAAAATTGCATAGCGTACACCATCAGTAAATGAGGAAGCTTGAAATTGGTAGCTTATGTGGTGTTGGGGGAAGTAATAGGGAATTAATTGGTGATTGGAAAGGGACAACGGCTGAAGGAATGCACTTCGCACTCGTCAGAGAGTGATTCTAATGATGCCACTGTCACGGCATTACACATAGAAATATTTAAGTCTCGGCCTTCGGTAAAAGAAACTGAGTTTAATCGCGGCTTCAAACCCTTTGACTGAAGCACAAAGAGCACGCTGCTATATAAGAGCATCTGTAATTAATTATACATTTTGAATTATACATTTAAATAAGACATGGATTATGTTTTCACTGTCAAATGTAATAAACTATTCATTGTTTAAACAAGCTAACAAAATATTATAATTTTGTATTAAATGAAAGGAAAACTTTGTTTTATTCCACCAATTTATTTGTCGGTACTACTAGTTTCGACGCAGCGGCGTCATCTTCATGACGCCGCTGAAGATGACGCCGCTGCGTCGAAACTAGTAGTACCGACAAATAAATTGGTGGAATAAAACAAAGTTTTCCTTTCATTTAATATATAATGAACTTCCACAAAGTTGAGCCTGAGACGATGGAGATGATTATAATTTTGATTCACGTTTTCCAAACATATACCTGTACTTACATGCGCTTAGGTACAAGAATGTCAGTCGTAGAAAACATATATCATGACGTAATAATATATAACATTTTCACTCAAAACCAGCAGAAGGTGTCCATCTTCAGAAGTAACTAAATATAATGCGAGAAACAGTATATTTTCGTCAATGATTTGACCTATCAATAAAATTCTCCAATAATTGAGAATGATATGTAGTAACAAGATGGTGCTGCTGACAGCTTATCATGACAGCAAGTATGAAAGTAACAATAACAATAGCCACACCTAGACTGACTGCGCAATTAGAGCCGCTCAATTTCTTTCGATAATTTATTCAATGCATCAGCAAAAGCACTATTTTGTGTTAAACCACATAAATATATAACGGAGGAGTCTTCAATTTGTTGCAACTCACGCGGTCGCGAGCCAACTTCCTTCAGGGAATTCGACAGTGAGTGAGGTCTCGAAAATATAGGATTTACGAGGACCTAATGCCAGGAGCCTCGCAATAAATAAATGAAAACCACGTCTTCTGAGCAGCAGAACTTTCGATTCACCTCGTGCCATCAGGAATGCCTCCCCTGCCTGCCCCTTCGCCCCCCTCGAGCGCCGGCCCTGATTCAAGCCGGCGCGCCCGCTCTCCGCTCCTCCGAGAGCAGTGGTGCCACCATCTCCAGCGATAACTTCCAAAACCGACCTCCTTCCCTCCACCACCCCTGGAGGCTTCGCTACGTCGCGAGGACCCCCATGATATATATGGCCAACACCCCTAGAGGAAAGAGGGGACCGCAAGGTGCGGCAGGATGAGGGTCTAATAAATTTGCACACGCCGTACCCTCCTCACCCTCTTAGCGCGGGAACGCGTAATTGAAAAGGAAGGGGTCGCGATGCCTTCCTTCTCTTGCTCGCCTCTGCCTCATCCGCCGCCCCTCCCCTGCCCCTGTGCCTCACAGCAGCGCCCATCCTTTACCCACCACGTGCGGTTGAAATGGGAGCGACTCTCCTCAACACAGCCTCCAGAAAAGAAGACGACGCAAAGTGGTTTCAATGCTCCGTTTTGAGCCCAAAGAAAAAAAAATAAATTTGACACAGAATATATGTTGCTCCAAAAATGTCTGCTCCATCATCAGTCATTTATCCAAATCTTGGTTGGCTGCAGCTCTCCACTCTCCTATCAGCTATAACATTCCTACATAATTTTAATAGTCATTCCTACATTAGAATAGTCAATTTTCCTTTAACAATCTTGGAATTATTATCAATAGAACACTGACGTAGCAAGACCATTTAAGCTATATGTATCTAACAAAATACATAAAACCCTGTATTCGCTGAAGCATTTTAGACATTTAATTCCAGTCCGATGACGGCAAAAACGTGTGCAAGTGCTGTTGTTTCTGCACTTCGATTACTGTTCAATAGTGTACTCCGATACTACAAGCGACCTAGATAAGAAATTACAGCGACTGCAAAATTCCTGTATGAATATAGATTATGAATTGGGACTCGTGCCGATTATGTATGAAGCGTGTGTAGTTGGTACGCAACTCCATTTGGTGAAAATAGTATAATAAACGAAAGAACAATTCATTCAACATCTGCCCTCTCAATTGATAACATCATCATAGGTTTCGTTTTAAAAAGTTGAGGACGTCGTGTACAGGGACCTTAATATATATATATATATGTGTGTGCTAGCAACAAGGCGTTGAGGTTGGGGAAGGATAGGAAAGTAAATAAGTGGACACTCACAGGCAGATGATCAATGACGACACCGGTGTCCACTGCTTAGGGGTAGCTTTCGGGCTAAGGACCCTTCTTCAGCTGGAGGAGATTCACTACTAAGGAGTGTCACACTGGAGTTAGGAGTTTAGGGTATGTCTTGGTACGGGGTTGGTTGTTGGGGAAAGGGGATTGGTTGGAAGGAAGTGAAGGTGGAGTGGGAGGAGGGTATATATATATATATATATATATATATATATATATATCCCTGATGCGTGCCTTTTCCGTTACTTTCGTATTTCCGAATCGTTTTCCCGTTTTCGAGATGCACAGTTTATCTCAATCACATCGTACGATACCCCAGACCTCAACAGATGTCCGTAGGACGTCGTCGTGGTGTTCGGGGCTCCACGAGGGGTCGCAAAGTGGTGAAATGTCACGGGTTCCTTGAATGAACGGGCTTAATTAGGTGGAATAGTTTGAGGATTATTCCCTCAGTGTCTTGCATTACATTTTTCATCTTTTTTCTGAAAGTACTCCACGTATTTTGTATGAATCGGACGAGAGTATATTATGAAAATAAACTAATTACAATATTAACTCACGCTTTTGCAGCCTGAAAACCAGTGCACTTCACATACTCGGTAATGAAATCTATCGGAATCCATTCACGAAAAAATATAGCTCCCATTAACTACAGTTGTTGCGCACATAACTGGACATCATAACTGCGTACATAACTGCAGGTCATACCTGTTCTTTTCATTAATCTGAGTGAACATTTCATTGAATCAGTGTAAGAAAACGCACCAGCTGGCCTTCTAATGATCGCTAGGTAACAAGGCATATCGCCAGATTTTCCCGCGTCGAATCAACGATATGTCTAATCCAAGAGTAACCACGAGAGGGATACGTTACACATTGCTTGAATATTTTACATGCACTTAAAATGCAAGGTTTCTTTCAATTGATGAGAATCTTCAGCCATTCCGCTATCGAGAAACAAAGAGACTGGAGTAGAAAAAAATTTCCAAGCCTCGGGAACAGAATTCGAACGAAAGCGACCCCTGGGACTGGTGGCCGGCGCGGCGGCGTGGGTGAATAATGGCCGCTCCAGGATATCCACCTCTATTTCGCAATTTTGCATCATTACTCCACGCGGTGGCGTTTATTTATTTTCCTTTCACAGGAGTCCGCGAGATGGCAGAATGGGAGGTTGTTCTCAATGCCCAGCAGCGCCATGGCAACCGACCTCTCAACCTCTAACACACCCACGTCCACCCAGAGCACTCTCGCGCGATGGAGAGGAACCTCGGAAAAATAAGAGAAGAGCGAATGGCGATATAAAAAGAGGGAGTGAGGTTTGGCCGACCACCCATCTCCTTCTTCTTTTCGGACACTCTCTCCTAATGCATTCGCCGCGCACTCTGAAATTTTTATGGATAAAGGCTCTTCTCTCTGGCTCTACCTCTTCCAGCTTCCACTACTCCCACCCCTGGTATCCCCAACTCCCCTACCCTCTATGCCTCTAGACCACATGGAACGTGGTACTCACCAAAGGAGAGTAATCACAAAGAATCCAGTACTCTGAAACACCAGTCCCAATACATTCCTCCATACAACCATAAGATTGGATACCAAACATCGATCTGAAACGTTTTCAGACATTTTCAATAGACTCCAAAAACCCAGCGGCACTCTGCTTTCAGATAACATTCTTTCGTCCCTTTCCCGGAAGTACGGTTCCGATAGGGTTGTGACTTTCAACGCCTAAGGACAAGTCTCGCAAAATTCATCTGGCATTTTCTAAGATCAGGAAAAATAAAATGAGTCAACAAAAACGAGTTAGATTGATCAAAAAGTTCTTCAAATCTAATGTAGGCAACCGCCACCGCCTCGAATTCACAATTGAAAGCCGCAGACTAGCTTGGTGCACTATAAATGAGTTGATAAAAAGGATGTGGTACCAAATATTGGAAATATTATAATTTCCCTTTTCTGTTCTGATTATAACTAGTTTTAACTGTATAATACAGGAGTCTGCTAAATAATCCTCGCCCTTTTTAACAGCAAAATTAATTTTCACCAGACTGCTAAAATCATCTTATCCTAAAAATTCCAAATTGTTCTCATTTAAAAGAATTTCCGGATACGGGACACAAATTACATGGACGTGAGTACTTGCTTTCGTATAGATATTGGGTGGATTTCGTATGCGTCAGGTAAAGCTTTTAGTCAAATTTCCATGAAAAAAGGAAGGAGCGCGATTCGATTTTTCAGCACATTTTCGGAAATGATGGAACCTCCGATTCAATTGATGTCAGTTTTTTAATCTACGAGCTCACTATCGGAGCAACTTATGCACAGACTCGAGGTGCACGTATGCGAGTCAACGGTCATTAATGAATGTAGCTAAGTGGTGAATGGATCTAGAAGGTTCAATTAATTAGATGACACCGTATAAAGTTGAATTCGTTGGACTCCGCAGTTATGTATGCGAGGCCGTTATACCTTTCCCTTCCTCTTAACGATTTTATGGTCTCTACCTATTGTACAGGAGTAGAAAACCTTGGAGACAATTGCGCACAAGTTCCTATTCAATTGAAGGTACAATTGTCCACAAATCAGCATGGAAGCAAAGGCGTTTAAAGGCAGTCTCCGCGTTGGACTGCCAGAGTTCCCAAGAGCGAAAACCTTCGTCGCGGCTTCTAAATACTTCGTTATTCGTATCTCTCTGCATGCAGGATACTTGAATCAGCACAATGGCGAACCAATTGTTTATGTAAACATCTGGTGAGCTCACTTACGCCGTCAAGGCTAAGACTCTAGGAATAATATATAAGACAGTCGCAGTACCAATCCTAAGTTACAGAGTAGAAATATGGGGAGACACGATCATGCAGAGCAGAATCCTAAGAAAACAGATTGTGACGCAAAGATGTCGCCTTCTAGCAATCTCCTCAGAAGTTCCAGCACAATTAGTAACAAAGCTCTTAGAGTACTAATTGGAATTCCACCCATAACTTACACCATTCTGGAAAGAAGGATGAAATCCGACCTTAAAAGAACGGGATCCGGGCAATTCCTGGATATTAATATTGAATCCATTGAGGACCTACGGAAAAATTAGAAAACCATATCTAATAGGATCACCCCCGAATGGCAAAAACAATGGATTGTGCCTAGTAAATGAAAAACTACAAACTACTTCTTCCCGGATATAAAAACCGGAATAAGAAATGAACTTCAGATAAACAAAAGTTTAAGTGAAATTCAGACCGGATATGGGAGTTTTAATTTTTTGTATGTAAAGAATGGTGAATAGAAATAACTTTTCCACAATTATTTACAAACTCTATAAGTTTTACCTCGTAGTATTAGGCGATTCTGAAATGGTATTTGGTTTAATGATTAATGTAAATATAGGTTATCATTTTTTCTATTTCCACAAAACCTAAACATTTAGATGCTATGACTCCTAACAATTCTATACATTATCTTGTGGATGAGTCAGCTGCTCCGAGATAAACCCGATTTTTAGACTAATAAAAAAACCAATGACAGACTTTAATTTTAACTGAGGCTAACTGAGATCCTGGTTCTCACGCGCTGGGTTAGAGAGGGCTGTTTCTCCGCTGTCCTGCGGGAAAGCGGTCCAATGCGGGTGAGGGAGGAATAGACACGCTACTAGCTGGCCTATATACGCGATGGCCAGAAAGTGACACGTCATCCGTGCTCTTTTTACTTGGGGTGCGTCTTAACTTGAAAAGACGGGTGAAATAATCGCGGAGCGATACATCAGCTAAATCTCCACCCTGATTTGAGTTCTGGAACTTCTGCCATTAATTATGTTTCTCTATAATTTTAAATGAAAATAGACGGCTGTTACTGTTGCCATATATTTAAAGTTAACACGATGATGAAATGGTCGTTGTTAGTTGGAAGAGTTCGATTAATTTTTACGCATTTGAATCTTAATAATTAAATAACATACTGTAGGAATTGTATACTATTAGCCAAGTGACGTTTTGTATTAAATTGTATCCCCCGACTGTTAATTTGGTCTCCATACCTTACATGAAAATTAGCAGCAACACTCTCTTCGTGTTTCAAGGAAGTCTTTTTCTAAAAAGCATTGCAGTATCCTTTCTGCAATTTCCAGATTTCGCTAAAACTAATAATTACGTCTATTTTAACCATTAAGACCCTCTTTGAATGCAAATTAATAAACTGTTTAGAGCTTACCAGGTTTTAGGTAACTTTTGTCCGCTACTAGATAATTATTTTTTCCCTAATGAATCGTCCGTCCATTCATCACTATTTATAATGTTAAATAAAAACACTACTTTCTACAGGATGTTCTGATTCAGCAACATCACTCCAACGATGAGGAACGCAATATCTGAGCCTAACTTATTTTAGAAACAATTTTTTTATTCACAGTGAAAGCATAAAATGGTTAACCAGTGGGTAAGCTAACTACCCACACAGGACGCGGACGACCGCAGGGCGGCCGGAGGCTGTCCGCCAAGTTCATAACGGACGGAACGTCAGTAAAAACGACTGCCTGTGAACGTCCTGCAAGTGACCGCTGCGGACTGTTATAGGACACATTTCGACCAGAAATGTGAATTATATTAGGCTATATATACTAGAAATATACTATGGAATAGGTCAAAGTAAAATAACTAAGAAAAATGAAGCACCAGTGTTGTCATAATAAAGAAAATATTGCAATTTTTTATTTATTCAGTAGTAGTAGAATATATATCCACCTCTAAATGTGGGTCTGGATGGCAAGTAAATGCCAAAAGCAAATGGTATTTTACAATTGAAGACATTACTTGTATACATCAGCTATTTATTGAACCATTGTTCGACTATTATTCCTTTAATGGTCGCTTAAAATCCCTGATTTATGTTATACGTGAAACTAATTGAGATGAGGTATCAATTTCTACGCAGAGAGTAGAGGAAACATTTATTTTAGCCACTTTCTGATATAAATATGCCAATGATAAATTAAAAAGTATCAAATACCAATCCCAATCAACAGCATGGAGGAGCACATCAATAACATAATATGAATTACATATTTCTGTTTAGAACTTCATCCACATCAACACAATTTTACCAACTAACGCAATAACCCTTCATTAACAAATTATGACTCACTACGTCTACATAACAAAGACAATGGGCATTAATTCTAGAGCCAACGAACTTATCGACAGAATCAAGAGTTGATTCGAAAGCAAAGGGGACGTCCATTAATTATGTCAACAATTTTTTGCCAATTTTTACCACCCCTCTTGTCAACAATTTTCAAACATTCAGTGACTCCCCTAATAAAATTATGTCAAACAATTTTAACCCCCCCCCCCCACAGACTAATAATATTTTATACGGATGGCTTTAGATGATATTTAATAGAAGTCCATGGATAGCTATACCATTAAATGACAATGGCTTAGTGCAGTCTTTGAATTTACTAACAGCTTCCCTTAAATATTTGTCAAATGAATTATACTAATCTTCAGATTAATACCACGCGTGTCTACAGTCTACTATATAGTTCATTGAATAAAAACAAAATATTATGATGCAAGACTATGACTTACTTGGTAAGAACTCAACCGCTTTAAGATTAATAAATTTACTGTGAAAAGTAAAAAAAGGAGCATTGTTGGCGTGAAATGAGGGCCTGAGATTCAAAGTCATACAAATAACAAAAAACGAAAAATGTTTTCGTGCATATGTGTTCTAAGTTTGTTACCGTCGGGTACCGTCAGGTAGCTACAGGAAAATTAATATAAGTGTTCGACCGTATGGCGCTGCGAAATGGCCACTAAACAGTTAAACTACTTTGCTTTTTGTCATTTCTTACCGGAGTAAAGTGATACAGGTGACACTGGACGACGTTTGTTACTTGTATTACCTTCACACTCAGGCCCTCAATTATCTGGAGCTCCCCCCTCCCCATGTCAGCAATTGTCAAACTTCTTCAAACCCCCAATTTTGTTGACATAATTAATGGACGTCCGCGAACAACACTCACTCAGTGATTAAACCCCAAGATTTGTTTGGATAGTTGAGGGTAGAGCTCACCCCAGACAAAGACACAGGCGTGTGAACTTCACACATTCAGGGTAGGAGGGCCAGTTCCTTTCCCTGGGCCACCTCGCACGCCGAGGATTTCTTGTTCTTGTTCGGGGGCGTCCAAAGGCTTCACCCGGATTTGAACCCGGGACCCTTCGATCAGTAGCCAAGCGCTCTACCCACTAGGCCACCACGCTCCCTGCAAACAACACAACCTACCAAAAAACAAACCCATTGTTCAATTACAGTAACCAAAATGAAGTACGCTAATGATAAAGGGTAGCAAAATGAATACCATACATACATTATCCGAGCCATTTTCATCACAGTTCAAGCACAATAAGGCGTCCGGTGACGATTACAACTTCGTGATAAAACATTATCATTAATCCAAATCACAACCGAAAGATAACGCAACACCACTATAATTTTAAATCACACAATGAATTTACACGTTCACAATTCACTGCAGGTAAATATCACGATGTTTCACTGGTTTCAGGAATAACTGATCAAACACATCGATGGATATAGCGGCGAAATGAATACAATAGAACACATTAGGTATTATACATTGCACTCGCGTAATCAGAACACACGTGAAAAGAACAGGATACCAATGAACTCAGATGAATTTATTACCTCGGAATCAACGCAACTTCACCGGAAATTCGTCCTTTTTAACGTATAACACAGACGACACACACACTCTACTGACGGAAGACATCTTGGGGCGGTTCGTTAGTAAACGTAAAAACCGCTGGCGGGAGCCGGTGATTGGTTGTTCGCATGACGCCTATCGAAATTTGAAATTTTTGTCTTGAAGTATCTGTTTACAGCATTCATTATGCTCATGAGAGAGGAAAACTTATACAGTAATGAATAAAATGGAGAATATTCATATTCGGTTTAATATGGGGAGGTCGAATGTCAATGAATAAATGGTTATTTAGCTTATAATTTCGATGCAAGATGAGTAACAATGTTTAGTAGTGATGGGTCAGTCGTGAGAGATCGAATTCCGAGAGCAAGTTCTCTTAAAAGAAAGATCGATGAACGACTTCTCTCCAATGACCGAGGCGTTCATCTTCACCGATCGCGACAGGAATGATTGTACGACATCAAATATCGATCACGAGACTTGAGACCGACCAAAAAAATCTTGAGTAAGTTTTATAACGAGAGATTCCAGAGTTACTCGCTCTTTCGTGAGATGTAGGCAGTTATTCGATGCTCCGCTCGGTTGCGCTAACAAAGACGCAGCGTAATAACAGTCAACAATTTACATCACGACATAAATATCTTGCATTGAGAGAGTTTTACCAGTTTTGCTGGCTCGCTTTTTAGTAGAATAATAACATCATTAAAAATGAAGACCGAATCCGTTACACTGTCGGCAAAGAGACAGCTGGGTTAAGATTCAAAAGGAATGCAATGGAAATTAAACATGATCCAGGTACTTATCCGTTTGTTAATTCGCCAAGTAATGCATTATTTGTTACTGCGTTGGCTATGTAGTGCCGTTATTTATACGTGCAATAGGTTAATCGTCACTTGTAAGTAGTATAGTACAATACTATATCCCTATGAATTGTTTTCCTTTGCCGCGACGAGTCGTAAATTGTGTGATAATTAAATATCTGAGTCTATGACGTGATCGCTTAGAAATCAAACCTGATACCTATGCCGCTGTATTATATATATACCGGCCGTTTATATAAACAACTGTGATTCATATTGCCAATGCATTTTAAAAATTCAACTCCGCTCCTCTCTCTTCAATCACTTTTTCTAGACTTTGATGGTGTTGCTGTCAATCAAGAATGTTTCCAGTGCTTCATTGGATGTCCGTTGGCTTTCCCTTCGTCTGAATTTTCTTCCCATATGTCTTCCGAAGTACCGTCGTGTTAAAATCACCGGTGAATTCATCCAGCATTGTTTGTTTTTGGAATGCAGTTTGCTTTTGGTGTTCTTTCACATATTTTTAACTGCAATCTCATCAGCGAATCCTTTTTTCGGAGAATAAAATTTCGTATGTGCCAATAAGTCTCCTTTTCATTTAGAGGAATGGTATTTGAAGAACTTGATTCAAGGAATAATAGCGTGATTCCAGTTGATATAGGTTACATCCAAACACCGTTCGAGACATGATAACTGCAAATTATGATTACCCACAGGTAATTTGATTCATACTTTCATCATTATACTTTTGTAGTGAATAGTAAGTTAAAAAAATGTACATAGGCTTGATCAGTAAATATCAGTATGAGTTTCCGGAATTTCATTTGCATTTGCACTGAGTGCAGCTTCAATAAACGGTACAATGTAAATATCGTAATACTGTAATTGGTTGTAAGCAAAAAATGAATTACATGAGTCGGCCATTACATCAGCCTTAGGCATCCCATTGAAATGGGCAAGGAGTTATTTCAATCAAAATGTACTAACATGTTTAGTAAGGCAATATATGACTTCATACCACCGATACTGTGTCACTTTAAATTGGCAGAAATGCTGTATGTGAGCAATTAAATAAATAAAGACTGTATTTCTGCGTGCAATAGAGCATCATATACTGTAAAATAGTGCTGGAAATTTGTAATCATCGTATCATCCATCAAAGTGTGTATTCGAACGTGGCTTGTACACAGGAGCTTAGACCATATTCATTTAAAATTTAATTCCTTGGAAAGGACAAATTAAAATTTCTGATAGTACTAATTACTCATTGCACATCCAAAATCCCTGGTAAATATTTAGCAGGAAAATTTAGAAGGAACCTGCAGGAAGTTAGCAGAACATTCATGAGGATAATCAGAAACCTATAGTGGCAAAGAAAATCTTATTTTAGTTTAAAAACTGATGCCTATCTTAAACATTGGTGGAGTAATGCAATTATAGCATTGGACTGTTATCAACGTCTATTCATTCCACATTCACTTTAATTCTTATATTTGCCTGACCATGACATTTTACCACCATTATAATGGTATACAGATAGCTTAACAGACATATATATTTCAGTGGTCAGTTACCACTCCACCCTTCCTGCTTCAAAAATTTACTTCCTTAAAATGTATAAATTTAGTTCTGCGCATCACATCCATTCATTTCAATTGCCTATACTTTTCCTACCTCTCCCAACGAAGCAAACCTTTCCCTTCAAAAGTGCCTTTCAGTACCTCATTTCCTCTAATTACCTACTATCTGACATAAAGTGGACTCCTAAATTTCCTTCACTGTGATATGTAACTTCAATGCCTAGTCAAGTATCTCTTAACTTCTCTTCTATCTTACTTTCATTATCCTTCTCGAGAGCCACTCCTCATATAACTTTAGTCTAATCTCACCCTCTCAACATTAGCCAATGGTTTAGATCCACCGAAGGCCACAACCCTTTATAAAACCTTCCAAACCAACCTTTTGTTTTCATCCTATATCAGGACTTGAGGCATTACATATCCCCCATAATTCTTGAATATTGCTGATACAAGACATTTAATATCTTGAGTAAGACACCTCGTTCCACTAAAATTCTGCCCCAGTTACAACTTCATTCCACTATTTGTTTTTTGCTATTTGTCTTAAGCCTCTAATGGTTTCTACTCAATGACCATTCTCAATCTATACTCTGGAGTGAGCTGGCAAGCCACTTACCATGAGGAAAAATATCCACAGATGCTGAGTGGACTATGTTCCCTTCGTTCCTGCTCTTCGTCCAATCTGGCATGTGTGAGCCTAACAGCTATAATTACCCTTGTTAATTTCTACTACAGGTAAACAATACATCATAGCATGTCCTTTGATAACAGTTGATTAATATTCATAAATTTACCAAAGATCATGACAATAGGAGTCGACTTAAGACTTAATCATATTGGGGTTTCAAGGAACATATTCAAAATAAGCCAAGTAGTAATTGTAAAAAACCTACACCAACATTTATTTCACTTATTGATTATTAAAAATAAATGGATCTATGAATGGTTGCACAACCCTTAGTTTTCATCACCCCTGATGACAATGACTGAGTCAGACATCGAAACGTCGGCCTACATGGAGACCATCACCCGGTTGGAAACCCGAGAAAGCTTCTTAGGTTCCTCATATCAGTGAAATAAATAATATGTAACAGCATTCATTAAGCATGAATCATTATAGACCAAATCCATTTTGCTCTAAAATGTTGTTATAAGTGAAAAATCATTGATTACCTACCATTGCTTTATTATCCATCCATGACCCTCTTCTCCATTAACTTCTTCAATTTATAAAAGGGTGTTACCAAAACTATGAGTGCATACTTGACTTAAATTATGACAGATATTTAATTTAAATGAGAGCATAAAAAATAATTTTATTCTGATCAAGTTGACTTTAAGTCACACAGGAACGACATCTGTACACTTAAGTTGACTGCTAAGTAATTGAGTACCTGGATAACTTGAGGCACACAACTTATCACATGATATTGTTTGCTCTCTGCTGTTAGTGATGTCTGTTTGGATTTGGAAACTGGCTCTCTTCTAATAATTTACTCCATAATACCCTATATTGGCATATATCCTTTGCCTCTATTGCATTCATACATTACTTCATTCACACTCTCTCCTATTCTTAAGACTCCTAATCTTCCTCCTTTAATGTCTCTTCCACCACATCATGAACCCACAATTTTTTCCATCTTCCTCTTACGCTATTCACTCCTCAATCACAATCCTGTTCCACTACTCAACTCTAATCTATTATTTAAACATTGCCAAACCCACAGAGAATAATCCTTTCATAAAGTCCATTACGGTAGCATGAAGGAAAAGATATTTTCAAAATGTCAAAAGAAAATTAATAAAAAGATATTAGCTTTAGTTCCCATAAGTATCCAGTAAGTATATCAAGCAAAAATCAACATGAAATACACTCAGAATCTTGACTCTTAATAATCCAAGATGGTATGTATATTGTTCTAGCAAATTCAATGATTGCATGGGGGAAATAAACATTTGTCACAGTATGCACAGCTGATTTTTCTTCAAAACTAGGTATGACATACAACTGTTATCACTCATATGATATGTAAACACTACTGTTTTCTGATTACAGTTCTATAATATAGAGAGAACAGGCAGAGTGGATATTGGTCTGAAGTTATTGATGGCTATAACCATTGATAAGCACTAAACCATTGTGTAAATTAATAATTGATCAGAGGCTATTCCTTGCAAAGATAATAAACATATATATTGAGGTCAGATATTTAGTAAACATTCTTATAACCTGATTGTTCCATGCATTTCATAAAATCTACAGAGTAAACTAGTTATAATTTTGCCTAGATATAGTATTCCCTACCTGTTACATGATATAGTCTAGTAAATGGCAACTAGAGTAGCAATCAGATAGTAGAGAAACTCACTGACGCTTACATATTTTATTGCATTGCATTGGTGCTTCTTAATGATAGCAGCAATATCATCTAGAGGAAGAACGAATGTAGTGGGTTTAAAATTAGCACTGTCAGTGCCAAACAATTTAAGAAGATTCATCACATCCTGCAATCAGTTTTTATATCCCTACTCATACACATCGTAATAACAAATATTTTGTGTGTATTAGGCATTTCTTATAGGTAGCTTAGAAGCAATATATGTTAACACTTACTGATAAGAATTGGATATGTATAACTGTTGAATACCCTGTAAGACATAACTATAATAATCAAATCGTTTTCGTAACCAATTAACATCTCCAATGTACGGGCAAAAGCATTTTGTGAGGGGGAATTAATATAGCACTAAAGATTCAATACTATAACAAAGTGCATTTTTACTGAATATACATTTTATTGAAAGGTACGCAGGTACATATACAAACCATCATTTAATAATATGCTTTTTAAACATTTAGAATCTATGTGGCATTGCGAAAAACATATTTACTGAACATCAATATAATTGACTAGTTTGATTAGTTAAATAAGTGACGAAGTGCATGGTGAAACCCCAACGATTTTAATCGATGGCAACAAACGAAGCATGTTTTGTAAGGAGCGTTTTACATAAGATATAAATCACTCAAGTGGTTGAAAAAATTCATATATTTCAACAAATATTGAGAATAGTAAACGTGAAGTCCTATTCAGTTCACTTTGGCACAAGAAGTGCTTCACGAGAAGAAAACAACATCACGACAGAAGCAACTTCACAAAAAAGCAATCATCGTAGGACTGATTGTTATTATTAGAATCACAGATATATATATATACACAGCGAATGTCTTGGACTCCTGTATTTGCACTAATACTCTGAATTTATGCTTTATATTTACGATGTAAACAATAAACGACGAATATTACGTTAACCTATTAACAAATCTTCGATTTTGGCATTTATTAATATTGTAAGCACTCGACGATCACGAGACAGTATTTCAGAAGCACAGTAACTAAATTATAGATATATAGTACGATGTAAACAAACCTTTACCAAAGTTGAACGTTCGCTTATTTACATGCAATTCACTCTTAGACAAACACAGCAGCAAACTATGAGATTATTTCAGGGGGCACTGTAACTTAAAAATCTACGACGTAAACAAACAACAACCCACCATTAACTTAACTATATAGGCCATTTTTGAAGCACTAACTCTTGGTAAATTTACGACATAAACTATAACTTTAGCATAATTTGAACATACACTTTCTTCGTGTAACTCACGTCCAGAAACACAACGCAATATTATGACATTTCAGAAGCACAGAAACTTTTATAACCTCCACGGTGTATTTCCTGCCATAACACATCCATTAGGAGCGTAAGTCTACCTAACACAAATAACCTTTAAATATAAAAATATCACTACAAGAACACACGCAATACATCACAGCACATATAACATTTGTAATCACCGAATTTCCATAATTGCATTGTCACTTAAATACACGATAAACCATCGTTTCAATATTCTCGACAAATATTACGTCTCGTGAACAAGTGAAACAGACTGTAATTGAAAATTGAATTTTAGTGCTATAGTCGGATAATTTGCTTTAAATTCTTACAGCCAAAAGAAAACGTTGATCGTTTCGAACTACATACCAAAATAAAATTTCGCTACTAAATTACTATTAATCATTGGTTTCTATAATGAGTTGTTAATAATTTGTGGTCCATAAAATGTCACTCTTCAATAGTTTTGTAATCAAGTGGGATATTCCTAATATTCTTCGTATAACTATACTTAAAATCACAAACCAAGAGCATTGTGTAAAAACAAAACAAACCTTCGCACGATTGCACAATTGTGCCTTCAATTGTTTTCAAAGAATTACCCACAACTCCACGGAAACCGGCACTGAACGAGGTAGCTGCACTGAAACTCTGTGCCTGCTCTGTGCTATCAAGAGCAAAGCTGTACACCTCGGTCATGCTTACAGTATGAAACTCACGAACGACCAGATTTTTTATCTATCACGATTTTCCTGAGAGATCATTGATCGTAGGCAACTTGGACTGCTCACTAGCTGGAAAATCGGTCTCTCTGATCGACGATCGAAGATCGAATCACAAGTGGGAGTGACCGACGCGACCGAAATCTCTCAAAAGACCGACTTTGCCCATCACTAATGTAAAGCTTCTGCGGTCAGTTTGACAAGAAACACCCCCGAAGCAGAAAATTTATTCATTTATTTCGTCCAAAACAACGTAGCTTAATTAGAGCTGTGATCATGTAAAAATAGTTTTAATAATTATTATTTTTTAACTCAAACGTACAACTTTAGCCTCATTTAGAAGACCTTAAAACGGATAGGACACTGATCGAATGTCCGTTGGATGTCCGAATTCGGACAGTTAGCGGATGGATATTATGGACATCCGACGGACGTCCTTTGACTGTCCTGAAAATCCGCGGACACTATTCGGACAAGCAGGACACGCAGCAGACGTCCACCGGCCAACAGGGGGGAGCCCTGGCTACGCTACTGAATATATATCCAGAACACAATAATCGTCAGAAGACTACGGTGAATAAATAACTGAATACTTTTTTCGGCCCGAGCCGTATGATTTACTTTCGCTCGTACACCCACTTACTGAGAAACCCTCTTTCTATAGCATCAATAAGCTTACTGTTTTTCACAGCATATTATTTCTTTGAGCTCTAGGAGTTTGAATAAGAGGCCTATCTAAATTTCGATGATATTTATCACTCGCGGATCAGCAAAAATATCATACCTAGAATACGACTTGACATCTTGGTAGTAAAACGAGAGATTGGTTTCGAGCATAGGAATTTTACCTCTCGGGAGATTTTTACATACTAAATGTTAGACAAAAAATATTCAGCTAGTGAGACGTGTAAGTATTTATTCACTGTGAATAGATTGGCTTAAGGAGAAATTAAGGATTCAAGGAGCCATTTTTGGTATTAGGTTATCCTGCATAATTATTGAATGCCTGTAATATAATAAACAGCACCGGGTACGTTGATGTAAAGAGACTGTACTCGGGGTTCACTTTCACAGTCATATTGAAATTACTTGAGTGCAAAAAAAGACAACGACTTAACATCGAACCCAGGAATGTTTCAAATTCGTCTTTTGAGGCAGTCTTAACTACGCGGCTACCGGCGCCGCTTTTACAGAGTGGGTCACTCGTGAGCACAAATGTGAATTTCGAGAGCGAAGATCACACAAGTCGGAGGCTTCCATCGTCGCGTCGCAACCGCATGAGATGGTCATATGCGAGAGAGCTTCAGGGAAAATCTTCAACCGTAGATTCGCTTTTTGATAAAGATGGTAAACTTGTCACCGATAATATTGACAAAGCTAACACGTTACATTCCCACTTCGAAAGTGTATACACTACAGACGATACTGCATGTTATTTTGACATTTCATTCACTGAGGAACCGATGAAAGAAATCACTATTCAATGTGATGAGATAACTAAACAGCTACAGTCGATAAAAAATAGTAAATCTCCGGGTCCGGAGGGAATACCCGCGCGTGTCCTCAAGGAATTAGCGTCACAGATCGCACCGTTCTTAGACATAATATTCAAGAAGTCATTGTCTGAAGGAAAGATACCAATAGACTGGAAAATTGCAAACGTTACACCGATATTCAAAAAGGGAAACAGACATGACCCAGGGAACTATCGACCAATTTCATTAACGTCGATTATAGGCAAGATACTCGAACATATCGTCGTTAGCAATATCATGACGTTCCTGGACAGTCGTAACTTCCTTCATGGCTGTCAGCACGGCTTTCGGAAAGGTAGATCATGTGAAACACAGCTCGCGCTCTTTCTTCATGACGTGCTCAAATCTGGTGAATCGAAAAGACAAGTTGACGCATTATTTCTAGATTTTAAGAAAGCTTTCGACACGGTACCTCACAACAAACTTTTATACAAATTACAGTCATGCGGCCTAAACGAAACAGTAGTAAACTGGATACACGACTTTCTGAGTGATCGTAAGCAAAAAGTAGTTCTTGACGGAATTAGCTCTGATGTAGTTAAAGTGACATCAGGTGTCTCACAAGGAAGCGTAATCGGCCCTCTTTTGTTCATTATATACATAAATGACCTATGCTCTCGAATTAGCAGTAAAATACGTTTATTTGCTGACGACGCTGTCATCTATCGCGAAATTAATGATCACTCTGACTTTGAAATTCTATCATCGGATTTAAACAACGTTCATGTGTGGAGCCAAGAGTGGGGACTCGAACTTAATCTGAGCAAATGTACGGCGGTACATTTCTTGCGGAGGTCGTCCAACTAGCTCCGTGTATATGCTGTGGATGGCGTTAAGATAAAGGCGACAGATGAAGTGAAGTATCTAGGAGTTACGATAACTTCGAGACTATCGTGGGGAACACATATAAGAAATATTTGTGGCAGAGCTCTGAAGAAGCTAGGATTCGTCAAGCGTATTGTGGGAAGATTCTCAGATGAAAAAGGAAAAGAGAGGTGCTATTTCGCACTCGTCCGGCCACACCTTGAATATGCAGCAAGTATATGGGATCCGGTGCAGAAAGACTTAATTCGGGAACTTAATAAAATACAAAGGAAAGCTGAGCGATTCGTCAAAAACTGCTACGGGCGTACAGACAGCGTTACGCAGATGTTAAACGAATTAGGCTGGGAGCCGCTAGAGACTCGGAGGCTGCGCGCTAGGCTTAGATTACTTGAGCAATTGAGAATAGATATCTTTAAGAGCGACACGGAGAACATGATATTAGAACCCCACTATATTTCCAGGTCCGACAGAAACGATAAATTGAGAGAGATATTTTGCCGAACGGATATGTATGGGAATTCGTTTTTCCCCCGAACAATAAGGGACTTTAATAAATGCAAGGCGTAATTTCATTAGAGCGTTTCCTTTTTATATGTAAACGGCTGGTGTCCTAACACCTCCCGCCACACGCCTATTGAGGCGGCTTGCTTGTAGATGTAGATGAGCGCGAATAACCTTCGGTGCATTCCGATGGGGCTTTCGTGTCTTACTCCGTCCCCGTCGATTCTTTCGTTCAGTAACTCATACCCCACCGTCGTCTCACGACAAGTGAAGCTAGCCCAGCAAAAGACGCAGTCCGCAGGTAGTGCTAAATTTCAATTTTTTTCCGGCCATGCCCCATTCCTCAAACCGTAGAATGGGGCAAAGAGGATGCACTCAGACTTTTGGAATCGATAGTACAAACGTAAGTACGATCGTCCTTACGATAGGTAGAAGGCGGAAATCGTAGTGTGAATGCATGTCCGCACAGCTGTAACACCTAGTTCTTAACGCTGCCACCTAACAGAGGTCAGCGCTGGAGTCATGAGCGGAAACCGGAAATGATGAATGACGATAATAAAACAAAGTGAATCATTATAGTGAAACAGATTATGATACTTTGATGAATAAGTCATTTGCTTGTAAAATAATTTCGAAATCCTCAAAACGCCCCAGGGTTCTGGGAATCCTTATTTTGTACGCTTGCTCTTTCCTATTTCGCCGCGATTCCTGATGAGAGCAGCACTGAGTTACGATAGTAGTGTGAATGCGTGTATGGTTGCTACGATGGTACGTTCGGTAGTAGTCTGAACCGGGCATATCAGCGTAGAGGACACACTAAAACATGTGGCCGACTGGATAGGCACTGACTCTGAAAAAAGAAAGTACAGGGAGTGTTCTCGATATTCCCGTCGGATCTTTATTTGCTGAATGCGAAATTACATACGTCACTCTCGGTGTTGGGAGATTCTTTCGTTTTGTTTGTCAGAAATAAATTTGAAATAAAAGTAATAAAATTACGCTATGCATAACATTTTCATACGCTATGCATAACATTCATCGAAATTATTAGTGCAAATGGCTAACCTATGAGGAATTGATCGATGTTAACTAATATTTTTCTGCTTTCCAATATTAATTTTATATTTCTTGTGTTATAAACGTCTAACTCACGTTCTCAGGTCTCCGTAGACATCTCGATCACTAAAATCGACCCACTCGTTCCGGAGATACAACTGAACTGAGCAAGCCCAAATTTAGACCCCCACGCAGACAGCGCTGTGACGTCACCTTGCAACCTCCCCTCCGATCGCGACAAACCATTTCCGGTAGACGACAAAATGGGCTATCCACTCATATTCTTAGATATTCTGTAATCCTTTTAATTTTGCTCACGAGGCCCTCGAAAGTACACAAATATTGGTCGCGGCGAAACCTTACATGACACCGAGAACGAACTATAAGATTCGTTCATTCGCATTCACATTTAAAAAATCATGAACCTCGACCTCTTGACGAAAATCAATAATAGAAAAATGTATTATTATCAAATTAAATATAAATATACTCAACATACAAACGCTGGTTTTGCGTACTCTCTACAATATGTTATCTTCTACCTCAGTTTATCTGTGCTTAAATTTTAATGCCTTTATATTTATATTACAATCTTTAATTTTTCTCCTCAAGTATTTCTTCGCCAAATTTCCTCTTCTATCAGTTGTCCCAAGCACCAAAGTTCACATCTTTACAACTTGAACTTCTTTCACCGCGGGAATATTCGTTAACTTTCCCTTTTATGTGTATGAGTTTAATAGAAGCAAAAATATTAGGCAAGGGTAGAGTAATATGGACAAAGTTGTTAAAGCAGAGTCAGCTTTACAGGCATATCGCAGAGAGTCAAACTTTTTAAATATGCCTACTATGCAAGGGAACGGCGCGATGGGAATGTTCTTCTATTCCAATTTTTATTGAACTGCTCATTCTTCGAAGGCTTAAAGCTGACGTTGTTACGCTGTACATTTTTTCTTTGGCTCTTTTTTTATTTTGCAAGTGAGAGCGTTGTCGCAAGTGACTATGTTGGTTGGGTAGGGGGGTAGGTAGATATATTTTAGCTTAACCATTTAAGTCATTCTTCACACATTGCCATGAGCCTTAAGGCAGTATTGTTTCTGAACTTTAAGAATTTTTAACTTCTGAAGGAATTTTATGGTGTGAAAATTGAGATTTATGAATAAGGGAAGTATAACATTAAATGCTAACACAGTTTATATTAGCCAACCTTATTTCTTTGTTTGGAGAAAAACTTTGATTAATGAATCAAATCAATGTAAAGTGATCGATTTGCCTTCCTCGTAGGAACATGAGTTTGAACCATATGTTTCTCCGTAGTCAACATTGCAGCGACATCATTGGCATGATTTTCTCCATTACTATCAAGTTTCGTAATAAAACTGATAAATCTTCCCCCCTCCCTCCGGTTATAAAATTCAACTAGCAGAAATATTTAAGTATTGTAACTGAGGAAGCATCCAGAGCCTTGGCAACGGTGGTTATTGACGGGAGACGGGGAAATCAACAAGGTGGATTCGGGAAATGGTGTGTTTGGGAACGACTGTAATGTTACCGTGTATACATTTTTAGGGAAATAAATGTGTTTAAAGTGAAAAGGAAAGTAAGAAGAGTTGTTTTTTGCACCCACGCACGTAACAACTGGTGTCAGAAGTGGGATAAATTAGTGAATTTTGGTGGACTTTTTGAGTGTTAGACACGACTTATTTTTGTGTAAGTCAGGAGCATGGCTTCAAGAGTGGCGAGGTTGGGTGAGTTGAAAGTGGCGGATTTGAAGCGCGAGTTGGAGGAGCGTGACATGGAGACTGGTGGGACGAAATCGGTACTTCGGTTGCGGCTTCGTGAGGCGCTTCAGGCCGAGGGTGTGGACCCCGAGGATTTCCTCTTCGAGATGGAAGACGGCGCGCACGAATTCACGCAGGTCCTCGGTCTCTTTAAAGAGGAGCGTAACGAAAATGTCAGAGCATTGAAAGAGCTTGTCGAGAATTTACGAACCATCAAAGACGAATTGCTTGAGAAGCTAGTCGAAATAAAAGGTGAGTTGAAAGACATCAGTGAATTGAAAAGCGAGCTAAAAAGCGACGTCAGCGGAGTGAAGGGTGAGCTGAAAGCCGATGTCAATGAAGTGAAGAAATAATTAAGATACGCAACTTCGGAGGTACAAGACGTGCAGGAGAGGGTAAATAGTGTGAAGGAGGACTTGAAAAAGGTGGAAGTCAACGTAGAGAAGCGCATTGAAGATCGTCTGAAGGCCCTCGATCAAGAAAATGAGTTCGATATTGAACATCGAGCTGGAGTCATTCACATGAATGCTGATGCCTTGTCTGGAGGGTCGTGTCCGGCGGAATGTGGCCATTGCTTGCGACAAGAAGGAATGATTGGTCAAGCAAGACGAGCGACTGTGGTCGACGACAGTTGGGTACCCACCGCGCTTCGTTCCAAACAATCTGAAGATTCGGAAATTGATAAGATGGTCCGTTTTAAAGAAGCGGGACGCCGACCTAGGTGGGAGGAAGTCGCTCCTTCGAGTCAAAAAGTGGAGTCGTATTGGGTACAATGGGACGGCTTGAAGTTGGACGACGGAGTTTTGAAGCGAGTGGTCGAGAGCCTCGATGGGACATCTTCGAGGACGCAGATCGTCGTTCCCCAGAAGTTGGTACCTGAAGTTCTACAGTATCTGCACGACGGGAGCTCCGGAGGTCATTTCGGCATCAATAGAACACTAGCCAAGGTCAGAGAGAGGTTCTACTGGGTTAAATGCAGGGAGAATGCCAAAAATTGGTGCAGATGGTGCGAGGTATGTGCCATCGCAAACGGGCTGAGAGGAAGAAAAACGGCGCCCATGTGTCGGTACAACGTGGGGAGCCCGTTTGAAGGGTTAGCCATCGACGTGGCGGACCCTGTTCCGGAAACAGACTCTGGGAATAAATACATTCTGGTGGCCGCAGATTGCTTCTCGAAATGGGTTGAAGCGTATCCAATACAGAATCAGGAAGCTACTACTATCACGACTGTCCTGGTGAGGGAATTATTCTCACGCTTCGGTACACCTTTGGAACTACACTCCGACCAAGGCAGAAACTTCGAGTCTGTCGTATTCCTACAAGTCTGTTTGCTCATGGGGATAAGAAAAACACGAACTACGCCGCTACAACCCCAATCGGATAGCATGGTCGAGCGTATGAACGGGACCCTGGTCGGTCGAGGAACGGTCGGCCGACTTAATTGCCGACACCTCTCCAAGGTGGTCTCGGAGAGCCAGTGCGATTGGGATGAATATCTGCCACTATTCCTTCTGTTATATAGATCTTCGGTCCATGAAACTACAGGACTGGCCCCAGCTTGCATCCTCTTCAGGAGAGAATTACGCTTGCCATGTGACCTGAGGTTTGGCAGCAAACCCGGCGAAGGGCTTATAGCGGGAGAGGATTATGTCAGTCGTTTGAGGGAGAAGATGGACCAAATCCATGATCTAGTCCGTAGAAATGTGGAGGAAGCTAGTGACAGAATGAAGCAGAACTATGATGCTCGAGCGCAAGAAGGAGGTTTCCAGGCTTAAGACCAAGTATGGTTCTACAACCCCCAGAGGCGGCGTGGCCTGTCACCTAAATTTCAACGAGCGTGGGAATGTCCGTATGAAGTCCTGAAGCGAATAAACGATGTTATTTATCGCATTCGCAAACCCCCCCGAGGAAAACCGAAAGTGGTCCATTTTAATCGACTGGCACCTTACGCAGGTGGCAACGCAAGAGTCGAGGAAGACCAAGAGGTGAACGCGCGTTTGGTGGCCGAATAACTTGGCCAAGACCAGGGGGGTTATTTTGTAATCTCACCTTTTTATTGACTCTTAGTGGAAAGGCGGGAGATCCGTTTCCCTCTCTTAATGATCGGCTCACGAACGGTTCGTGAATTGTCGAAGCTTCAATTACCTTATATCAAATAAAAGATGCCGAGACTAGCGAATACCCAGATTGCTCAAAATCTTACGGAAGATATCTTACACTGTACATTAGGCCGGCCCTTATTTTTCAGAATTGAGAAAAGTTATGTTTTCCTAGTCTCAAAATGATCCAAATGAGGTTTATATTCACGTGCTAAAATTTGGTTACTTTAAAATAACGGGAACCCGTGCCCCAAGGGCCCTAAGTACTTAGGACCTTCAATTGAGTTTTTTGGGGCTGAAAAAGCACTATCCTTATGAAATATGTGAAAGTAGAGCCCTTAGGGCCGAATTTCTGTTTGTTTTGACCTATCTCTAAGCGTTTACGAGATATCATCCGTCGTAATGCGATCCACCCCCTAGGGCGCTACCCTGCACCACAGCGCCGCGCCGCTGAGGTACGACCCGCACCACTTGCTAGGGACTTCCCCTCCACCCCCTCCCCGCCCTCGGCAAAGTCTTTGCTCCTGCTGGCAAGTTCTAGCCTCTGAAGAAATGTGCTTACGTTAGAAAGGATTTAATTGACATGACAAAATTTCCAATCAAAAAAGCAGCTATTAAGCAGTTATGGGATTAAGTACGGGGCCGCAAATAGAAATTTTTAAACAATTTCGGACAAAATGGCCGATGATTGTCCAAGATAAATTTTCTACACTAAAGAGATGTAGGCAAAGAGATATACTCTTGATTAATGACAATATTTCTATAATTGATTATGCAAGAAATCAGCTCGAGGTAACTTCTGTCTCCTTATAACCTTTCTCAGTCTAATTTGGTGCTTTTTATTTAAAAAATAGGTTCAAACTACAATTTTCTTTAGGTAGGGCATCCTCGAGCCGACTATTGAGAATTACTGGAGCTGATGATAATATTTCTTGGAGGAGTCCCTCCAGGAGACATTCGCTTCAAGCAACCGGGCCCGATGCATAACGCCCGATGGATGCCCAAAGCCATTTATTCTATTATTTATTCTATCTATTTTTCGCTCGCAGTTCCACTTGAGCCGGGCCCAAGAAGATGGTCTCATCCACGTCTCCCTATTTGTAGTGAATTTATATATTCAGATGTGGTTCTCCGCTCCTTGTGCTGCATCTGCTCCCAACAGTGACCTGCAGTTCCTAAAAAGACTTGTTAATTATTAAAGTGTTAACCTGAAAATAGCGAAAGCGGCACAAAAGAGGTTTTCAAACCACTTGTGGTACCTGAGCGAGGAGTTGGTAGGACTGGTATTGTTTGACGGATCCCTTTCTAAGCGTGAAAAGGAAAACGTGATACGCCGTATGAGGACATGTGAGGGAAAATGTGATCCACCGAAGAAGGCATCCTATAAACATAAAGACCTGACTAAGCTATATATTATATCAAATTTTGCCACTACTAATTCGAGAAAACTATTTAATACATTGGAAATATGCTCTGCATTCTTTAATGTGCCCACGCGAGAATGGGATGAACATCCTGACTACAAGAACGGTTAGCAAATTATTCGGGGTCTTCCAGTGGTAAATAATTGTGCAGAGAGAGGGGTGAAACTAATTCAAGATTTTATTTCAGTTACGAAGGAAGAGAGCTTTCAAAATTTATTACTAAATGTAAATTTTCATCGTAGCACAACCCCTAACGTGCGCAAAGACACTTTAACTGCCAAATACGGTCTGTCAGTGGAAGATTAGAAATATACCGAAAATGTATTTTATTTTGGTTAATATGTACTTAAATTCATGGACAGAGTGAAAATAAATTGATCACTTTTGATTGGAAATTTTGTCATGTCAATTAAATCCTTTCTAACGTACGTCTCTCTACATCTCTTTAGTGTAGAAAATTTATCTTGGACAATCATCGGCCATTTTGTCCGAAATTGTTTAAAAATTTCTATTTGCGGCCCCGTACTTAATCCCATAACTGCTTAATAGCTGCTTTTTTGATTGGAAATTTTGTCATGTCAATTAAATCCTTTCTAACGTAAGCACATTTCTTCAGAGGCTAGAACTTGCCAGCAGGAGCAAAGACTTTGCCGAGGGCGGGGAGGGGGTGGAGGGGAAGTCCCTAGCAAGTGGTGCGGGTCGTACCTCAGCGGCGCGGCGCTGTGGTGCAGGGTAGCGCCCTAGGGGGTGGATCGCATTACGACGGATGATATCTCGTAAACGCTTAGAGATAGGTCAAAACAAACAGAAATTCGGCCCTAAGGGCTCTACTTTCACATATTTCATAAGGATAGTGCTTTTTCAGCCCCAAAAAACTCAATTGAAGGTCCTAAGTACTTAGGGCCCTTGGGGCACGGGTTCCCGTTATTTTAAAGTAACCAAATTTTAGCACGTGAATATAAACCTCATTTGGATCATTTTGAGACTAGGAAAACATAACTTTTCTCAATTCTGAAAAATAAGGGCCGGCCTACTGTACATACCACGAAAATCTAAATACAGTCAAAACTACAAGCGACATGTAAGGGATCACTCAATATTTAAAAACAAACAAGTGCATCTAATTAGTGTTCGATTCACAAGCACGGGAAATATCTACCAAGAACGTAGATTTTAAGGCAATATTTGTTAAAATGATGAAATTATGGTATACATAACTGAATTCCATTCTCCATACACTGGCGTATAGGCACACGAAAACAAAGGTATCAGCAACATTGTTTGGGAAATATTGATACGAAATATATACACAGATAATTCAAGCAAATAATAACGTAAGCATTTCAAACAAAGCATACCTTCAAGTGCCCAATATATTCGAGTTTAAAATGCTGAAGTTCTTCACGTTTAGCAAATTACAACAATACGATTTAAAATTGTTTGTATCTTTCGCGACCTTGTTTATTTTCCAACTCAAGCTTCGAGTGGGAACGATGGTGGCTCCATGTCACGTTCTTTATGACAGGTGAGATGGAACTAATGGCAGGCGGAGATAATGAAACGGATCAAGAGTCGAAAGATACGGATCAGAGCGGATGAATCGTCTAAAAGACCAGTGCATGACCGGCAGTTCACCGATTGAGATCCGAAGATGGTCACGCCTCCTGGGTGAGGGAGTTGAACTACGAAAAAGTGAGATTTTATGACGTATTCTCACTAAAGTGAGAATACGTCATAAAATCCATTACGCCATAAAACAGTATTATATTATATCCATCATTCAATTTTTGTCTTCATAGTGTTGGTGTCATATTAAGATGCACAATTCACTATAATGACCACAACCGACTATTTTTCATTACAAAATTGCAAAATGCATGCAGCTGTTTGTTCGTCATTTTCATCGATTTGTCGTTTGTCTCCCTCCACTTCAACGTGATTTTTTTCCTCGAAATAATTCCAATTATTGCTCTTTTAGTCACTATGCAGAGCTCCTTTGCATATTTCAAACGTTCCTGTGAAATGCGCAAGTTTCTGTACTATCACTACCAGAGCGACAGTAGTGTTATCTAGCTGCAGTTGTTTGGACAACATCGTCGACTATTAAGACATTGGTTAAAACGATTGCTTCTTGCAATCAAAAATATGTTCAAATGAGACCCATAACTTTCAAACTTTTCACTATAGAAACTACTACAATATACAGAACGAAATATCGCTCAACCGGCTGTTGATGAAATTTACTTTTCCTAATCGTTACCATTGGCACGTTGAAAAATTGAAATTGCAAGGCAAAGAACTGGATTTTTCGTATCTGAAAGATTCGTATTGGATCGCAACGAATAAAATCAGGATTATAACAAGGATTTGCGGTGGTTATCAAAGGTATAATCCTACGTGGTGACCGTGCTTTCGCTGTGGTCCAGATCATCCACGGCACCTAATTGGAACGCACTTTTTTTATCTTTTAATGGTTATATTGTACGAAGGCTTCGCTGCCGCGCGAGCCCATCATGTATTTTTCGTTTACTATGTATCGCATATAATTTCGTCAGCATTATCATTCTTGGCCTCAAACATCAGTCGTGGGTGAGTCGCAAAGTGAGCGTCTTCCACGTCAAGTGGTACGAGCGGTATAAACACCGCCATGCCGACATTTAAGCAAGTAAATTTTTAAATATTTCATGTTGGTCATAGATTTTTTCAACACATTTGAATTAATTATCTTTACCATTTCTTATATTTAAGGATTTTATCTTTTTTGCTAAATTCAGAAGCAACAAAATTCATACTATTTCACTATGGAACGTAGATAGGGTACACCGGAGGACATCATTCAGTGTCTACTAGATATTTCCGAATATGAGCAAGATGAAGACCTGATCGATGACAAGTGGACGTGGATTTTGAATGTGAAGCCATTGAATAGGACAGTCACAGCAGTGCTTCCGAGCAGTCAATTTTGGAAGATGTTGAAATTGTTGAAGATGAGTGTTAGGACTTGATTTGTTTCTGTTAAGGATAACATTACATTATGGATTAGTGATTCTCAAGCTATAAATCTAAAACCAGATCCAAAAATATTGTTAAAATTTTGCCTGGTCCGAAACGAACCGCTCGAGAACTACACATAGCATTAGATGTTTTCTTATAACTGAGTGCTCTAGAAATAATTGATGATATGGTAAGATACACAAATATTTATATTTCTAAAAAGCGAGAGGAAATGTGCAAGCTCGAGTAAAAGATTACATTGAAACATAGCGTCCGAGAATTATGCCTCTTTTTTTAGCATTATTTTTTATTGCGGTGAAGAAAGGTAACCGCGCCAATGCCTTGGAACTCTGGTCCGCAGACGGCACTGGTATGGCTATCTTCAGGGAAAATTTCAGTTTTAAACTATTTCATTTTTTTAATGAGATCCCTACGTTTTTATAAAGTCACCAAAAGAAACGACCGCCAAGTGACCGACAGATTAGCAGCTATCCGCGAATTCTATTCCAAATTCGTTACAAACTCTGAAAGAAGTTAAGCGGTTGGTGAGATCCATTGACGGAATGCTGGTTGCTTTACGAGGTCATTGTGCATTTGTATGTACAATACATGCCACAAATACCAGCTAGATATGGGATAAAAGTTTATGCATCGTGTGAAAGTAAGACATTTTATACTTTTAATTGGGAAATATACTGTGGAAAGAACTATGTCGGTCCTTACTGTAATTCCAATAAGCCGACTGATGTTGTGAAGCGGTTAACTGTTCCTATTAGAAATTCTCACCGGAACCTCACAATGGACAATTATTACAGCAGTGTAAATACTTACTAAAGGAAGGGTTTACTTTCCTAGGTACACTTTTTAAAAAACAAGAAAGAGATACCACCAGAATTTACAACAAATAAATCATTGTCAAGTGGGATCAAGCATATTCGGGTTTGAGGATGATATGACTCTGGTGTGTCTTATGTCACCAAAAAGAAAAAAAACTGTATTCCTACTTTCTTCAATACACAACACAAATGAAATCGAAATAGATAAAATAATATCAGAAATTTAAAAAAACTTTAGTAATTATAAATTACAACTTAACTGAAGCCGGGGTAGACACTGTTGACCAACTATGTTCAACATATACGACAGCGAGAAAAACAAGAAGGTGGCCGGACTCTAGTGGTGTTCTTCCGGGAACTTGACGTAGCTGGAATAAATTCATTCGAAATATTACTCGCCAACAATCCTGCAAAAGAGTGTACGAGAAGGAAGTACCTCACCGAGTTGGCGTTTAGTCTAAGGGAAGAAAACTTGCAGATTAGATCTATACTATGGTGCCTTCCCAAATATATATTTTGTTTCTAGTCCAAATTTCGTGAAACCTAAGAATCTGTAAAGCATGTTCCTCAAAAGAAAATCTGCTTCCTGTGTGGAACGCATAAAAGCACAAAGACTGGTGTTACGTGTCATTTATGTAACCGAAACGTCTTCAGAAATCATAGCCAGCACAAAATTACCTGTGAGGTGTTCAATCTAGATGTTAATGAAGAAGATGTTTAGTACCTATTTCATAGTACATTTATAATTTTAAAACATGCGTATATCTGTCTGTAAATTTTATAATAGATTTAGATACAGATTAATTACATGTCTTAAGTTAAAATTCATAATTTCGGTGTTCTTAAGAAAAAAAATTTATGAAAAATGTTCATTGAATAATATATTTTTCTAAGCTATATTAATAATAATGAATATTTAATTAGGTGTTTATTTATAAAAACGCATCCATTAGTTAATAAAAATTGTGATAACTAGTAAAAGGTAAAATATGGGGTGACCGGTTTCAACACCACCACGCGAATAGTAACGGGGGTTTAAGAGGTGCGCCTGCTATAGGGTTAATTAATACAATTTAACTGAGCGATATTCCAGTTTTATCTGTCTCTGTTCAAGGATTTCCGAAGAATATGACCAAAAATAGTATCATATAGATGAAATCAGTAAGAAACCGCAAAAATTCTCGGAGTGCAACTATAAATGATACTACTTGACCATTTGAGACGGGAGATAACAAATTGTTTGCAGCTGTATTTGACGCATAGCAACCACAAAAAAAAACAAATAAAGTTTAGATTCATAATTCTAGCGCTGCAAATATTACTTTCCTTCTCCGCAGGCTTGGGGCTAAAAACAGTAGACCCCATGGGACAGAATGCTCATTAGAGTCTGATGAAACTTGTGTGTGTGCACTTATCATAAAACAGGTAAAAATGTTAAACGAGAAAGACATAAAGGCCTAGTAGCTATATCAAGTTGTATTGAACTAATGTAATTACAAAATTATTCTGGCAGCCGTCGTGAAGGAGATTCTTGGAGGCGTAGGCTTGGAGGCTCCATAACTTATCAGTTGGACTTAGCAGCTGATGGAAGATTCATCTTTATGCCTTCAGGTAATTATGTTCAAGATCTATCTTAAAATAGTTTCGAGGTAAACTTTTGCGACTAATAAGGGGGCGTTTTCCTGAATATACGAGATATTAGCCCTTTGAAACCCAAGACTTGCTCTGATGAAATACATTTAATAATTATGCCTTTATGACTTGAGAGTGATGTTTTAAAGACCTTCGCGTGATTACTTTTTTAATTCCCTTAAATGTTTTGAATTTACAACATGAGTAACGGTGAGGCAGAATGGTCTGTGCTGAATAGAATGTACAGTTAATAGATACATTATATTCCAATGACTTTATGGATGAAACATTATTAGCTATATCTAGTGCTAATTTATATTGCGACACTAATATGGCCACAGGTTTCAAAAATAAAAAAATTATCCTTGAAATAATAATACGATTAAACATATATATAAAAACAAGACCGGCCATCAAAGATTTTATAATGGTACAAAACAACTGCCGTAATTTCCCCACTTCAATTAAGGACAAGGGCACATAGTGACACAGGAGATAAATTGATGCACCAGTGTTTTTATTGTTCACAGCAAAAACTGGTCGCAGCTAAATACACCGAATCCAGGACAGTTAATACATAAAACAGAGATATAGACACCGACACGCTGGAATGTGAAATCTTCAATGAAAACGTTAGCGCACTCGGCGCCAGATGCATCGATGGCTCGAAACATTCTCACTAACCTCTTCATTGATAAGTCGGGCAAATGATTTTATTCGCTGCGCTTTTGACGCTACTACTATGCGACCATCAGCTGGTGACTCGTTACTGCTCGGCCAGTTCCGGAATTCTTTGAATTTGTCTAATGCAAACGCATTTGTGTTCAAAACGTGGGCAGTGGCGCTCAGCACACGAAGACGGTTGCTCCAAGACATCTTATGCACGATACCTGTAGGACAACTCGCTCCTTAAGGCCTCTAAGAATTTTGGATAGGTATAGGACGCCTGGATAGCTTAATTGGTTATAGCACTCGGCGAATCCCAGTCCAGTCGAAAGATTTTTTCACTATAAATTTCACCTAATTTGATGAAATATAATTTTAATATAAGTTCCAGGCAATGTAATACGTCAGCAAGAAAGGTGGACAAATTCGCATACGTCGGTATTTCAGAGAAAACGTCGATCAATAAAAAAGGGTATTACGAAAAAAATAAAAACTAGCAAATAATTATCATTCAGGCGAAGAACTTCAACGAAAGGAACTCAACATTAAGGAATGCAGAATTAAGGTTAGTGGGGAAGCAAAGCATTGAATGTTTCCAAAACATGGTTGGAAGGGAAAATGTTACTCGCAATTGTCTTTGTAAAAAGTACTGTGTTCGTCTAACGCGATGGCGCGAGGAACACAAGTAGATGAAGTATGTTAGTATAGTCAGGCAATTGGAAGAGGGGAGCCAGATGGGTAATGTCCAAAAATGCCATCATACAGGGCACGGATATAGTTGATAAAGAGAAGAGAGGAAAGCACACGAACATCAAAGGAGTTAATGCACACCAACTATTGACAACACCGAGTGGGCTGAAATCGAAAAAATTTGGCCAAATTCAAAAAGTGGTTTTTCTAAATAGAATCTGAAAATTCGTATGGTTATTAAACATTAATCTTTGCATGAGATGACGCATGTAGTTTGTTTCAGTTATCACGCGATAATGATAAACGAGCTCAAAGTTTAACAAATTTTGCAAAAAAACGCCCACTTTCAATTGCCTCTGAAAATCGCCGAAGTCGCAGCCTCATACAGAACTTTTTGGTGTTAGGTTGTGAAATAAAAAATGGTTGTTATGAAACAAAATGGCGGATACAATTTTCAGTCAATTCTTGGAAATTATGTAAGAAAAAGTTAATTTAGGCATAGATAGACACGGAGATATTCACGCATAAGATTCTCCAGTGACGCATCAACTTCCACCATCCACAATTCGAATCACGGCATCTTCCAGGGTTTCCGTAGCATTTTTGAGCCGTCTTACTTACCCTGTCGGAAAGTTCTCTAGAAAAATAAACCCCCGTAATCCCTAGTAAATATACCTCTTGGAAACAATTTCCCTAGAATGTATTTTCCCTGGGAATGCTTTTGCAAGTGGATTGCAGTAGCTTAGAATATATTTATTTATACTAAATGTAGTTTACTGCGAGAGGTGATTTGTTTATAATGTTTGCACATCTTTTTATTGAGAAACGTAGTGACGGCGTTGATGCTAGGATAACCGGATTTCTCAGTTATTCACCGCGTTGCTTCTATCTGTTGGCAATAGTTTCATACGTGTTCCAACGGGCGCCTTCAGGTCGAAGATGACACGGACTAAACTGCTGTCGGCAGATACAACCAACGAGGCGAATACCTTAAAAAATGAAGGAATCCATTGAACTAGATATTCACACAAAGTGCCAAGCTACGTAGCACTCAAACTGGCATCAAAGCAAATATGGCTTAGATAAAATGATGGTCACGGATAGGATCGCAATTCTTTGAATTATAAATAAATAATGCTAAGTCAGAAAGAGATGCCATAAAAGCACATCGGATGCCCTCAGCTAGGCGAAGCCCTATCAATCCAGGCGAAAATTTCCACAGCATTTACATCAGCGAAACAAGGCAAGGCAAAGAGGCACACACACTGCCGTTTGAAACGGACCCTAAACGTACACCTGGCGGCAAACGGGCAGGCTTTTACGGGGATTGTAAAAGGTAGCTGGGGGGGAAACCGAGGTCCATCCATTTCCTCGAAATTCGGCTCCACGATATTCTTCGCGGATCCTAAATTGACTCTGCCAAACGGACCGCAAGTGACCCCCCGATCGTATGCTAGGGGGCAAATCAGATTCAACTTTAATTACTGGAGTACCACTTTTCCGCTAATATCTGGCGTGGTCATTTAAACTCTGCGTTAATCTCCTCCAGCGAACCGGACCGTTCAACCTTCTCTACCCCCCATCCTCCTCTGCTAAACACTTCTTCCCCCTTCTCCAAATTCTCCCTCCTCCTTCCCCCCCATCCCTCCCCCCCCTTCAGCCGTTAGACCTCCTCGCCATCAATCGCAGCTGCCTCCCGGCGCCATCAATCTTAAAAGCAGCTCCCACCCCCCTCTCCACCAAACCCTCCTCCTCTCCTTAAAAAGGCCCATCTCCCCCCTCCCACCCAGTCCACCACCCTTCCAGAAACACCCTCGACCGCCATTTCCAACCCAAATGAAGCGGACCACCCACCCACATCCACCCACCCCTAAAGCACACCCCCCCCCACCCTACATCCCCCCCACCAGCGCGATTTACTTTCTTCACCAACCCCCACCCCCTCCAAACACACTCGAGCCTCCCGCTGAACCCAAAAGGGAAAGGCAATACAACGAGCGCTGCGTTGCCGCAAAATGCTCCCTCCCCCCCTCCCACCTTCCCCCTCCCTCCCATTCCATCGCCCCGCCGTGAATTTCCCCAAAGTTTCCACAAGAAGTCAGTGTGTGGCAGACTGGGGCGAAATTCGGCGCATTCTTTCCTTCCCGAAGGTGTTCTTCTTCTTGTTTTATTATTTAATACTCACTTTGCCTAATTGCGACGGCGGCGCCTTCTGGCGCCTTCTAATACGCCTGGCGCCGCGCTGCAGTCCGCTACGCCCCCTTGTGGCTGTAATAATGTATCGGTGCCACCCTCGGAGCGAGTACGCGTCGTCCTCAGGGAAGATGAACGAAGGCCTTTTAACTGATCCGAGCGAGATTTAAGACATAGCAAACGGTGGCCGGTGGCCGCGGCAAAAGCAACCATGGAGCATATGGAAGATCTTAGGCTTTCCCGGCGAATAATATTAATCAAATCTTCTCTGGCTTTCCACTGGGTTTTTCCACGCTCGGTGGAAACCAGAATTAAGGAACACAAGAGGCATATAAGACTATTTCAACCCGAAAAATCGGCCTTGGCAGAGCATAGTCTAGATTATGCGCACCCCATCAATTTTAACGGCACCAAAATCCTCTGTCCTTCAAATGGATACTGGGATCGTTTGATGAAAGAGGTTATCGAGATAAGTTTGGAGGAGAAGAAGTTAAATCGAGACTCGGGGTAGTACATTTGTAGTTTTGAAATTAGCAGTAATACATGCACCTTCAATTGTAAATTGTTTCATCACACTTTGACTTGCACTGGCAATGGGTGCAATTTTCCTTTCATAATGAGTGTGCCTGAATTAAAATATTTGGGAGTGATCTTGAACAATAACTTACATTGGGATAAACATATCAGCAAAGCAAACATTTTTTAAGGAATACCTTATCTAAATTTTACTATATTCGTAATAAATCTTATCTTCAATTCAAAAGAACAATGTATCATGCTGTTGCTCATTTCAAGCTTACCTATGGCATTATTTGCTGGGATGGTACTTATATAGGCACCTTAAATCATGCGCTAGCATTTCAGAAATAAATAATATAGCGCCAAAAGACTAATATGCTCCCTCATGTCCATTATTTGTAAGTCTTGGAATGTTATCACTTAGATATATTTATATTTTTAAGGTTCTGAGAATATTTTATGCCAGAAGTAGAAATTGCCAGGTGTCGAAGGCAGTATAGCTTTAGAATTGAATTGGATTATATACTGCCCAAACCAAAACTAACCTTACACGGATGATCATTTCTAAATATGGGGCCTAAAATATTCAACTTATTGCCTAAAATAATAAAGATAATAAAGAGATGCATATGTGGTAAGCATTTTTGAAAATGGTGAAGGAATGGCTTCTGTCTAAAAGAAAATGTTGAATGTTTGTTTTCTGATCCGGTGTTTACTAAAGTCTTTGTTTCACTGCAAAACAAATGAAAATGGAAAATTCTGAAAATGGTCAAAGGACGGCTTCTGTCTTGTGAAAATGTTGAATGTTTTTTTTCTGGTTTTGTTTACTGAATTAAGAAGTGAATTATTTCACTTCAAACCAAATGTAAAGGGAACACATTAAACATTGATGGTGGCTCATTTCAGGTCATCGCCTTCGAGCCCACTTAAAGCTTCCGTTGATAATGTCATAAATATATTATATATCTATTGTTCTACTGTTGGAAGTAAATAAATCTTCTAATCAAAATCAACTCTTGTGCTCTCCCGTCTATGTACAAGTGCGCTGCCTGTGTGAGCAGGGTCTGAAAGAACGAACGGAAGACGGGTACACTGTTGTGTTGGAAAGGGAGCCTCGAACTAGAGTTCATGCAAAGCACCCGGTGACGAAGTTCTCTTCCCAAGGGTGGTGATTGACCGGGGTTTAAGCCTAAGAGAAAATACAGCCTCTAGGTTCCCGATAAGATATTAATTTAGGATAGTCAACTCATTGACATAAGTCAATGTATAGGTTCCCAATAAGGTATTAATTTAGGATAGTCAACTTATTGACATCTGACAATGTATGGCACTGTACTTTTGGATATTTTTAAAAAGCTATTGAATTGACTTTTCACATTGTTAGGAAATGTCATCAATGGAAATTACTAATTAGGGGTTAATGGTGCACCCAAGTGATATATCTGACCGGTAATGGTAAGGACCGGGTTCGAATTCCATCCAAGTCAAATAAGCCTTCCGAATTTTCTCCTATTGGGGCAATGAATGAATGTAAGCCGTATTTGCGATGACTGGCAGATTATTTAACATATACTATTCATTTAGGTTGAAACTGTAGGCAAAAGTAAAAGCTTGCTATTTTCACTAGCACGTGAGCAGAAATCAGTTTTGTACGGAATTGGCCACATAGGCCAAGGGACTCATTTGCCGGTTGAAACCCATTTATTTTCATCGTGCATGGGTTATGTGACCAACTCGCCGAAGTCCAAATTGGAGCAAAAAGTTATCTTTTGACACTATTGAGGACAGTAAAAGGTGCCCTTATCGGGAAATAAAGCTGATTATATACTAATTCAACCACTTGGAATGGATAAAGGTTTTATTGCTTGAATCGGGGCGTAGTCTACCGTTATAAGAAATGATGATAAGAGCTTATTTTCTTCGCGGGATGGACGCGATACCTCTTCCACCAAGAGATCAAGATTCGAACCTCAGGCGTTCATGTCACTGGAAGGTAATGACTTTTGACTTCTTTTTCCGACTCTCAAGTCATTTGACGTGGACAACCACAATCCTCGAAGCACGTTGACCCTTTACTCTTCGGTGCGGAGGGGATTCGAAAACATATTTGTCATTCACATCCCCATTCTGATTGTCTTTCTGATGTTTTTTTTCTTTAACCCTCGAGTAGTCGAGTGGACGTCCACAGCCGTGGTGTTATAAATCCTCTCAAACAATAATTAATACAGACTTGCTTTTTTCGGGATTCATTCCGCGATGTTTAAAATTGCAAAAAACAATATTTCATCTATGTTGTGGACATCCATATGTAGGCCAGACACGTAGATCCCTAAAAATACGCCTCCAAGATCATCAACGGGCAATTAAAATTAATAATTACCGCATTTCTGCAATAGCCGAACACCATCTCAGCGGCCTCACTCATAATTTCAACTTTGAGGAGACAAAATTAATATCAAAGGAGGTACGCTATTACCCAAGATTAATCAGGGAGGCTATAGAAATTGCGAAATTATAGACGTTGAGTAGAAATCTTAAACGAATTTTTCAAATTTAAAAATTCCGGCAACAATGGGAGTCCTCACTCATATATATAAAGACGATCGAGACTAAGGAATCAGTTCAGTTAACCTGATGAAGCTGGAAGGAGGACCAGCGAAATATTGTTTTTTTGCAATTTTAAACATCGCGGAATGAATCCTGAAAAAATAAACAATCAACACTACATCCGCGGAAGCCTACGAGCCAATAATTAATATAATTGCAGCACCGAGATCTTTGATATTTGTCTATTTACGTCCTGGAGACCTCAATTACATTAACTACTAAAATTGTAATAACTGTGATTTGAGAGCATTAATTGTATCACCCTGGACTAACTACTATCCTCTGGACTCGAGGGTTAAGGGTAGATAACATTTAAAAATTAAGTGACTTTAATTTCAACAAAATACGCAAGGATAAAACGTGGTTGCAACCAGAGAATTTTTTTATATTTACATTTCATTTATTTTTATTATATGATATTTCTTAACAGCTGCCATCGATCTACTGTAAATTTTAGCACAATCTGCTACCGCAAATCAAGGCAAAAATTGTTGACGCCTCGCGTATCTTCAAAAAGCTTCCGAATCTGGAAGTACAATTTTCTGATTATATTCGTGGCCATTAAAACGTTTTCATTAGTTATATTTGAAAACAGTAAATGCTTGAATAATCCCGAAATAAGTCGAATGAGAGTTATTTTGAAAGTAAGCCAGTAGGTATACCCGGCAATTCTACAATTTTGTTAACGTGGAGCGAAAAAAATTTTCTTACATTTAGACAGCGTTCATGCGGCAAATTCCAAGCAATAAAAGAGTTTTCACTAAACTTGAGAGAAGCAATCAGGAAGCAGTTTAAAGAGCTGTACCTAGAAGAAAACTTAACAAATACTGAAATTTCTCCATCGGAGAAAAGGGTAGATTCTTTTTAATTGGTTTCAAACGCGTAGGAAAAGTTTGAAACGGTTGAAATGGCTCGAGCTTTGGAGTTCACACAGAAAAGCGCGGTTGCGTATTTCTGTTAATGTTAAAGCATCAGGAGGATCAGATTTAACGTCCGTTTGCGGGAGCAGTTCAGCAATGACATACGTTGTTTCGATAAATACGTCAAACATTTCTTTCTGTAATTTCACCTGAAATTAATCGCCATGCTGCTCAGATTCGGTATACTTTGTTTGTAATTCGATTCATTACTTCGTTAAATTCGCTTCATGGGGTACAAAATCCGTTTTTACAACGAACCGAACGCCTAGAAATCGCACACAACTTAAGAGAACAAGGCAAAAATGTTCACGCCCGCTCTGCAGTGCGTCCCGCCGCGAAGGCCGGAGTGAATAGGAGAGAGAAGGAGGAGAAAAGAAGAAGAAATACCTCTTAGCGCTCGCCCTTGGTTTCGTCGTCAAATCCCGCGATGAATCACGAGCACGGGTAGTGTCACCCGTCAGCAGTCCGTATATGCCGCGAAACACACTACGAAAGCCAAAGAAAAAACAATTACACATAATATCAATCGTAAAGATTGTGTCTTATCAGCCAATTCGGCCCACAGGACCAAATAAATGTGGCGTAACTAACCACGTTTTCCAAGTGCACAAAAGTGTGATCTAAATCACATGAAAATAAGCAGAAAACAATATCAGGAGTGGTGGCTGAAGGACCAGCGGGTCTCGCTCAGCGGGGACGACGCTTGGCCTTAGCGAAGGAAAAGCGACTCCACTCGTTGCACTGCGAGTGTGGGACTGTACACCGTGGTTCGGACGAGGAGATAACGGCGAAGACCATATTGACAATGCCCTTCGATAGGTGAAGGGGCGATTCCAGCTCCGCCACAAGGACAGCAACACTAAAAAAAAAGAAACAGCGTTAATTTTCTGTCGTCAGCATGAATACCGAATAGATAGACACACGATTCCAAATACGAATTTTGCCCTGAACATAATTCGAGCGCAAAACAGGAGCACGGCGCTGATAAATCTATGTGCAACTCGATTGCGCTTGTGCAGGAGACTTCTCTCGTTCGAAGTGACATTAACATGTCACATTACGAAACATGTTTCGCCCTAGCTACGGCTGGCGAGGGACACCTTTGATGGAAGTGGATTTGAAACCAAATCAACGATAAAAGTCCTCACGCGATATAGTTCTAAAAATCTTAAAATGCGGATCTAAATTAACTCTTCACGGTGGACCATACTCGGGTTTTGTCGCGTTTCAAAATCATCTCGTCGGCAATAACGGCGACTCCAGCCTCGTGCAGAGAGAGGATTGCCGATTGATGGTAAGAAAAAGGAAAAAGGTCTCATAAAACAAGCCAATTGTAATGATCGCTCTTTCGCTAATTCCATTTCATCTATTTTACCTCTGCTTTCGAAATTTTGGCTCGATTAAATTCCATAACATCGCATTCTCTAAATCCAAACCTCAAGTTCACTTTGTCCCACGAATATTTATTTTAAATATCATATTCACTCGTGAATATGATCAGTCTCGTAATTACCACAAAATATCTCTAAATTATTAATTAATAAGTACTCTATAAGGCCATATTATTTCCCGTGAAACGGAATAAATAATAATTATTCATTTATTTGAGTTAGCAAATACACGCAACTCACGAAGATCTTGAAATACGTATTTTCAGGAAACTAGCACTTCATCCGACAAATCCCACTGAAAAATGTCTAGAATTTAGGGCCATAGCTGAGAGTTTGCCAACACCGACTTTTAGCTTTTAAACATCATTACCATTTATTCATTTACGGCTTCAAATTTAAATTGCTTTAAAATTAATTAAATCTATTTAAGAAGAATTGTAAAGACTTATAAACTTCAAATGTTGCACAAATAGGTTCATGCACAGTGCAGTGCTCGGTACAGTGGTAAACGGAACGGCCAGATCGATATCTGCCAGAGATAAGAGCCGAATCAGCCTGCATTCCCAGCCAGCCGAAGAGTTCAGGGGGCTTATTCTCTATCTCGAAGCTACCGATGCGGTTGCTTCGAATAAGCTACCAGAATTGGCTACCAACCATATTCTCTAACTCGCGGGAGCTTTCTCAAGAACGTAAAAGGAAGTGGAGAGAAGTTTGATGAAAGGCGGGTATGAGAATCTTTTTAAACCAAATCTGCGGGAACTTCATTACTGGTGACGTCATTCTTAGAACCAATGGGAAAGCTTGTCTCAATGTTTTTCCGTGGATAGAACTGGTGAAACATGTTTTAAAGCCGTTTTAGACGGTGAAGATGCTCTTGTATCGTGTTTAGCGAAAAATTCCACGCATTAAAAATCATACAAGCAAAATATTAAAAATGTTCTATTTTTGCTTACATAATCTCGTGAACAATGTCTTGAATAGGAACGCACAACGTCCATCTTGGCTGTTTCGATCACTTGAAATAAGATTGTTCGTAAATATATTCGGGAATTAGGGTTCATGTCGATGATATGGTTCAATATGATTCGTGCTATTTGCTTTCGTCGATTACTCGTTGCTTCAAATCATTTAAATAATATACGAAGATGAAACTTTCAAAAGAAATGCGAAGGTGATACGCGCTACCACGGCCCGAAAAGTATCCCATTATGGGCTGGAATCACGTAATTCACCCAAGGTAAATATGGCTTTCCGTCACTCCAGTTAATATCTTTTTTTGTGAAAAATCCCGCTAATGGCGAAAATGACAAAGTAACCCAGTGAAAGTGCAAAGAATGCGCATTTAATAAATGTAAGAAACATACCCGTGAGTTGGATAATTATAGATAGATAAGCGTTAGAAAATGACCAATATTTAAGCAGGGTATACGGAGGCCGCGCTTGGTAAGGCTACCGTGGGAGCTTATTGGGGCTACGGAAGTAGCTTCGTGACATTTACAGAATATGGGTGGGAGCCTAATATGCTACCGGTAGCTTCTGCTTGCTCTTTCTCAGGTAGCTTCCATGATAGAGAATACCGATGGGAGCAAGTAGCTTATTGAAGCATCTTTTCGCCAGAAAGCTCCGATGCTTCGAGTTAGAGAATAAGCCCCCAGATCGATCCGAAGAGACAGGATATCGCGCTTTTCGTCTTGCTTTTTATTTCCGCTAGAAAACAAACTACCATCGATATCATTCACGGCGTGGTTTGTTTTGAGAGGGAAAGCGAGAGAGAGAAAGGGACGCAGCAGCAATTGTGGATGATGATGGAAGAGAGAAATTTAAAAATAATTTAGACTACTAAGATCAATATCGATTCATTGAGTCCGTGCTGGCGAACCAGGCAAGCTGAGATCCAAGATCTCAGTTCGAGTTCCAAGCTCTATTGGTATTGTTATCAGAGGTTAGGTTTTCATTAGGGTAGGATAGTTGGTTACTCGGAGGAATATGTTATTAGATTTACTGCTGCCAGTTAAATATGCTTAAGCATTCGACTTACAATATTAGCATAAATTTGTATCCGAAACATTAATTTATTTATTAAATTTTCTGTACAACCTACGTCCACATGTAGACTTGGAGTTTCCAGTCTGTCCTAAAATTTCGAACTTCTAGATAAAATATGGATTCAATCTGTACGCATCTGTGTATAGCATAATCATTTGAAAAACATACATATAAAAACCTATTTCTCATGGAAAATAAAGAAGCACTTATATTGTTAACCGTTTATATCTTACCTGATTAAAGATCAAACGCCGACTATTGACGGCCTAAATCTGCCTACACACCCACTTCGAGATCCTTCGCAGAGGCATATGGCAAGTGGGTGTTCGGGCATCTGTCATGAAAACGTGAGAGAACACGAAATAGGAACTCGGATAGTTTAGGGACGAAAATTAAGGATCATTTGGAAGGGCTGTGCGTCGCTCTGTCGCAGACTTAAAGGACGCTAGGGAGAAAGAAATTCTTACATCCATTTCTACGTCATGATGACTTTACTAACTTTTCGCTTTGGTCAGTTCAAGATATTCAGCGAGGAGAGGTGAAATTATATCCGCCATGTAAATCAAAAACTAAAGAGAAAGATGAATTTTCCAAGTAAGCTCACGTCTACCGGCTTCCTACCCAGTCCATATATCACCTTTCTGTCTGCACATCAATCCTTTTATCCTCTGTGTTACAACCTATGCGCTTGAAGGAGGTTCCGCCGCGACTGTGCGAGTCAAAACAAATACTAAATTCCACATTTTTGATATTTTGACCAAAAAAATCCTGCTTTCACTGATGCAATGCATAAACTATAAAAACCCAAAAGTAAGGTACCAAATATGCAGATTATTCCACGAGTGTATTTTAAATTAGCATTTTTTCCAGCCATTGGAGCCGACTGCAGCGCCATATCCTACGAATTACCGCATTTTGACTTCAATTACGGTATTCATTCTTCAATAACTAGAATAATAAGGTGGTATGGTGCCTGTATTTTATTTTTATTCAATTTCTCTGGATTATTTCCTTCAAAGAGACAGTTTACCACGAAAATGGCGTTTGTATTTATTGGAAAAATACTATTTTTCCCCGTGTTTCTCTCATTCCCCCATTGAACACAATGTAATTTCAAGTTCAATTATAGAATAAAATAGCTTGGAAAGGTATTATTTTGTTGTCTATATCAGATAGAGGACAAGTTTTTTTACAAATAGACAGAGTATGAATAAAATGACATTTAAGTCATTTTACGGTGGAACCACCTTAAGCAGTAATTGAATAAACGAGCTAATTTCCCGAGTGTTTTGTTCAACGCTTTTCATCTTTTTGTGTTGCGATCTAAAGTGCTGAGTCGCTTTTTCGTGTCGCCGGCAGGTGGAGCGCAATAGGCGAGGCGAGTCACGTGACGGGGCCCGCGATACGTCCGACGACGACGATGAGGATAGCGTCGCGTCGGCGTCGGAGGAAGGAGGTGGCGCCACCTGGGAACGAGGTAAGGAAGCCGAGGGCGGTGCTAAATGCAACGCCCAGGATCTGGGAAAGGGGGTGCGCGTTTAACTTTGTGAAACACATGGTGATGACAGCGAAACATGTAGTTTAAGACGATAGTTAAATCTTCCGTAGCCGATAACTATTTCATTCAGTAAATAATTTATCTAGATGATTCTTCTTCAGGAACTCTTTTTAATAATACAATAATTTCTTCTTTCAGTAAATTACAATTTCTGTAAATAATTTAGTTTAATCAATAACTTCAACTAAGAAAAATGCATTAAAGAAAATGGCCGGATGATGAATCCCAAGAATAGAATGAGGTATTCAACATAAATAGTTCAGAGCAGAGAAATTCAATTAACTAACTGCGACAGCTATTTAAGTAGGCTCCCAAATCCAAATGAAACAGATAGCATTTGGAAGAAAATTAAGAAAACGAAGGGCGGAAATATCGGGTAAAATTTTGATCTGCATGAAACGCGATCCTGCAACGTTGTTTTGGTGTATTTACTCCCGGACTACAAGTTACCCAACCCAAAGATATTTTCAGAAAATGCGTATGAAAATTCTCCAATTCACTAAATGCTTTCGCAAAGAAGATAAGGAGGTGTTAGAGTTGTCAAAGTTAAAAGCCTCTTCGTTTACCACCATCCTGCCGAGGTGGAAGTAATCCCACTCGGTTATTAAGACTATTAAAATTGGTTTAAAGCTTATGGTACATGTAACCACAACAACTTACCCACTGTTAACTATGCAAAATGTAGAGGCTAGATTAAACCCGACACCTAGATCAGTAATGAAATCAACGCTGAAGACTGGGAATCAAGTTGGTCTCATAAATTGAATTCGTTCGTTCGGAGACTGTGCTTTCACGATGATAATTTTAGTGATCAATGGCGCTGATCAGGCATTTTCTGATGTACGCAACCTAAATTAACTCCGCCACATTGTAGGTACTGGCATATGTAGATACTAGGTACCTAATGCATTGCTTACAAAAGATTCTAAACAAGCTCCACCAAACCAGTTCTGTTGATTGCAACAGTTTTTTTTGTTGGGGAATGGAAGACTCGATGGATTTAAAATGGTGGATTCCAGCTCCACCACCGGCGTTCTGTCTAAACACTCGACTCCCCTGTTTACCTCGGAATGGTCGTTGAATCGTAGAATCGGGTGAATAATTACCACCTATCAGCTATTTCAGCTTTTAGAACTGATAATCAAATTCAATTCTTACATTGGATTTTATAACACTCTTTGCACGGTACAATTTTAAGTATGGGCACTGAATTCCGTTCTATTTTCAGCAATGAGGTAACCATCTTGTAAATTATTGGCCTCTAGTCATTGAATAGGACGTAAAATCATTGGCATATGGTGAATATTTCGAAGAGACTTGCTGCAATTTTTATTTATAACTCCACCAAAAGTCACTCAATTTTCACGAAAATGTTTTCAGTATTTTTGTTAACTTATGAACAACTGGTAAAATTAAAATCGAAAAATGTTCAATATCCTCTGCGGTGAAACACTATATAGGAGGTCCTTCCACAATCTTGCTGAAAATCACTCAGCCTATCAATCAAGTTGGCCCTCTCATCCTGCTAAACATCCTGAGATCTCAGAGAGTGCTGTAGAGCGACCAGCAAGCATTGGATGCCTCATTCAACCGTTTTTTTTCAGAGTACTCACAATTTCATTTAATATCTATATGATGCCTTAAAGCTTAAGTTTCATTAAGAAATATATTTGCGTTCACTCAACTACCTCTAAACAAGTGAGCTACTGCGCGTTTCGTATTAAAGTTTAATAAAACAAATGCTTCGACCTACAAATATAATCTGTTAGCCTCTATGTGATTTATGTTATGGTCATTCATGGAATGCAATAGAAAAGTACTTATTAGAATTACAATGATGGACCAAATATTGCGGGTCATTGACTCTGGTTGAGTATGATAGTTGATAATCTGATGGTGGCAGCGACAATATACTCAGTAGACTATACAGACTGCTGGCTGTAAGGCTGCTTCAGAAAGGCCACTGATCCACCGACCGTCATTGCGATTGCGTCAAGTTAAAAATATTACTGGAAATGCGAAACCACCCCTTCTTCCTATAGTTTCCTCAATAATAATTAGGTGGCCTTTTATTCTGAAAAAATATTCCTGACCACCATAAGCATTCTGTTAGAATGCCCATTGGGCCAAGATTCATGCCAGGCAAGGGCTTCACAGACGTGATTACATATAACCCTTACACAGGAGCAGCTCAAGGGAAAGGAAAATAAGTTTCACAACCAAAAGAGGACAGCAATGCTAGGATTTAGGCATGCAGAAAACTATTAGAAGAGCTGGGAAGTCTCAAAGGAATGACGAAGGTGCGAGCGTATGAGGAATGGTGGAAAACATAACATTTGGAAAGATGAGAAAGCAGTGAAAACAATTGAAGGTTTAGAAACAAAAAGGATTAAGAAAGCATGTATCATAGAATAATAGATTCGGAAGATTGATTAAAAGAGCTGGAAAAAAGTCGGTAAAAGGATATAAATACTAATCTTGGGCGATATAATCTTAATGTGAAGGAAGCGGCAAGGAAAGGAAAATACAACTAAATGGAGAAATCAAACTGAGAGAGGGATTATGGGGTTCGCTTGTACGATAGTTTAAAATAAAATTTTATAACGCAATACGGAATCGAGAAGGATCCTTCTATAACACTGGTCTGCGTTTCGAAACTTTTTTTCTGAGGTCAATGGCTTTTTAGTTTAATCTTTAATATTTAGTGCAAGCTGAATACAAAAATGTAACTCACTTTGCTCAGTCACGTCACGTTTCTTTGCCACCTCAATATTTAGGTAGTAGCCTATTAGGTAAATAAGTCGTGCAACCCTTTTTTGATGTTATTTTTCACAAAGATGAATTATTTCCACATCATATACCTACATTAAATGTATCATATTCAAATAAATATGGCAAACAAGGGTGAAAAGCTTCTTCTAAGTATCTGTGTTATGTTTTACACCGTGAAAATGGCACTAGAGGTGCAGATATAGCTGGAAATTCTGTATTCAGATATGGAGGTGTCAACTCTTTAGGAGAGAATGGTTGTGGGTGGGGGGGGGAGTGAGGTGACATTGCATCTAGCTTGTAGCAACCTGCAGGCTATGATCAGGCACCTTGGCTTAATTCGCCAATAGGGTAACTCGATCGCTGCTAATCGCTGCGGCTGCTATAACGGTGGATGGGCAGAATGAGTATTGTATGTAGTACCTCTTCTGCCAACGCCATGACAGCGGAAAAAGTCAATTTTCGCCTTCATTAAACCCACTCACCTCGTACGATGATGAGCGAATCTATTCAAGCACTCCTGGGAATCTCAATGAGTTTCTTTCCTAATGACCATCAAACGCACTCGGTGTGGGTACACAAACTATCCAATTTTACATTACAATATTGTATGCTGTTACAATGCCATTCATTCTATAAATTTTGAACTGTTCCCTCCTGATTCCCCGATTTCAAGTTTAAGATGTCTCAACACGATGTGAGTCAAAACCAATACTAAATTACACATTTTTATTTTTTTCAAAATCCTGCTTTCGTTTTCGAAAATTTCGAAATGGGTTAACATCAAAATTCAGGCACAAAATATTCTATTAGATTATTCCACGAATATATTTCTTACATAACACATTTTTCCGGACATATGAGCACTATTTCAATGGAACTACCACATTTTTACTTCATTTACGTTAGTAATTCGCTCATAGCTTTAGGAAATAGGTGGTAAGATTCCTATATTTTTTATTCAATTTCCCATGACATTTCGAGTCTGATAAAGAGTTTTAAACAAAAGCTTATAGAGAGTTGATTCGGGTTATTTGGGCCATCTGTTATTTGGGGCAGCCATTTATTTGGGACAAATCTAAAAGGAAAGAACTATGTTTAAGAATAACCCTGAATATTTTCCGCTTGATTGGGACAGTATGCCGTTTAATTGGGCCATGCATAGACGGTGTTGACTCTACACTCTGGAGATTACCCAATTTTTTCTTACCGGGAAACCGTTTATGTTCGTTCTCCCTCTTCTTTCATTTAATATAATCTTCCATGTGGGCACTTATTTCCCCCTTTAAAGCTTGTAGACCATTCAGCTGGTGATCCAGGTTTCGTCTCCACGGGACTTCATCCAGTGGACAATGTTTTATTTTTAGCGGAGTGGACTCTGGAGGCGGTGGTTGGGCTGTAAGCGATGGGTCAAGAGACAAATTTTTTGAGTGAGGAAGGGTGAGGGCAAAGAGTAATGGCTTAGTTTAAAGAATAATATGAGAAGAGGACCGACACCCACGGTGAGGGTCTGCATTAAGGTAGGAGCAGATTTCCATGGTTTCCTGGCAGATGTCGAGCAAGGGAGAATGGTCGATCTAAACAATGTTGCTCAAGAAGAACGTTTTGTTCGCGACATCCTGCGCAATTTCCAACTGACTCATATGGTATTATAGCCCCTCTCTCCCCCTTTCCACTGAACAACTGACCTATCGCCATTGGCAGATTGCAATGCTTTTTCTTACTTTTCTCCTTTTGCCACCCCCACCTCTGGAAGTTAACGTATGCAAATGACACGTTTGTTTTCACTCGCAATTTGTATTCTCAGAGTAAGCAATATCAAACCAGTGTCAGTTGTGCGTGTGAGTGAGAGCATTCATTTCGTGAAGTATTTGGCGTTTACCCGGCGAACAAGGCTGATGATTTTTTCTCGGGTTCATCACCAGATGTAGAAAGCTGTTATTGCCAACGTTTCGACGGCTATCCCTACCATCGTCTTCAGTGCTGATGATAAGGGCTGGTTTGGCTGCGTACTGTTCTCCTGACTGCTTTTTGGTCCGCGCCTTGAGACCGGGGGAACGTGCAAGGTTCTGATTTGAACTTGGACGAGTGCTGCATGCCTAATGTAGAATCACCCCGTCCCACACACCGTAGTGGTGGCTAGCACGGTACTTCGTAGATGTAGATAAGATCAGCCCTGAAGACGATGGCAGAGACGGAGAGCCGTCGAAACGTTGACAACAACAGCCTTCTTGTTCCGGTGGAAAAACCGAGAAAACTTCATTATGCATCTCCTGTTTAGCTGTCTGAATGAACCTTGAATCAGTAAAAATATTTTTGACGCCGATAAAAAACGCATCTTCTCCTGAGTAACTCGCCGCGTAAGGACCATTCGCTGGCTGGAAAAATTGCTACACCGGACCGAATTAAAGATCATCCACCCCAAACCAGTCATAGCCGTATGGCGGAGATAGCTACTAGGGTGCCAAATTCTACGATAGCTCGATTGTCGCAGTAGCAGTATAAACTCAGAGAAGAAAGCAGTCGCAATGGAAAACAAGGAGCTCTTCAAAAACGCAAATGTCAAGGTAAGGATCCTGATGCTGAGGACGCTTTAAATCAATGGTTTTCCATTGTAAGTGAACGAGGGGTTTGTGTCAGTGGTACAATGCTGAAAAATAAGTCGAGGGACCTGGCTATAAAGCTTTTTCATCGTGATTTTAAGCCAACAGATGGTTGGTTGTCTCGATGGAAATGAAGAAACGAAAATAAAGTCAAGTAATCTGATGGATTCAAAAAATAGCGCCGATGTCGTAAGTGCACCGGAGTGGAAATCTAACTAACCACCCATCTTACTCCAGAATTTCTGCGCAGATGACATTAACAGCGCCGATGAAACAGGCCGTGCTACAGTTATGTAGAACTTACGGGATCCAAAAAAGTAATGGACCGCATTGCTCTTCTAAGCTGTTCAAATGTGTCGGGTACTGACAAAAAATAAATTTTAATTTTGGTAAAAGTGCATTATCATGCCTCAGTGCTATTAGTGTGCCTTGTTGCATTAAGGGGTTAAGAATTAACAGCTTAATGGTCGAGTATCACACCAATAAGAATGCATGGATGACTGCGGACCTTTTTAGGCATTGGTTGGCACGTTGGGATACGGATATGGGGATCTTTAAAAATTTGAAAATTTTTTATCGTGGAAAATCAGTTGATTACATCCTATGCACGGTAATCCCAAATCCTAGGGAGAGCAGAGCACAGAGCTGGAAGAGTACAGCAGAGATCACCGCCCAAACCTAATTTGCAAAAATAGCAGGCAGATCGATCACAATGTGAGAGAGGACGTCCTGGAGAAAATAAAATTGGCGCGATGTCGCATAAAATAGAATTTCTAAATGAGGAAAACACAAAGCAAGGATACTCCATTCCCATTTAAAAACAATACTGCAGAAAGTCAAGCTTCTGACGATAATTATCTGTATATTTGATGAAATTATAGACAATTGGATAGCATTGGGCATTGCTTCGTCAAAGTTATGGAAATAAATTTTCGAAAATGCCCAAAGAGTTGAAATGAAGACATTGAAATTTATAAACTTTTTAACTCGCTAATGTCCATAACAATGAACAAAAATACGTTTATTTATGATTATTACTAGGTATATTCATTGCACACCATACCACATAATACTTCATAATACTATTATACAAACTTCGATCTAAACACGAACTATTATACTAGTATGGAAGAAATAAAAAATATGAGCGACATTTTACTAAACATAAATCTCAATTACATTTAAATTGTCTACAAAATGTTCTTAGGAATCAGGTTTTGAGACTTTCCAACGAAAAAATAGGCCCTCCCTCAGTTGTAAAACAGCAAATCCTCACATACAAGAAAATTATATAGCATGCAAAGCAAAATTGGTTAAGCGCTCATTAACATTCAGAGTTTCCAATATTATCAATGCTACAAATATTTTTCTTGGGAATGAAAGTCATTCAACCGATTGGCTGAGGGGTTCACGCCAGCTAGGGAATGTGCACCATTCATCAATTTATGCTCCGAGGCAGCATATACATATTTTATCAAAAAAAATCTCGAAAATTGAACTATCACGCAGTGATAACTCAGTATGTTAAATGCGTTGAGGAAATTATGCATGACTATTTAATTTTAAAGTTCTCGCCGCGGAATCAAGAGAGCGTCTACTTATTAAGTTCCGCGTTTGCTCGCAAGATAGCAGAGCAGAGCAGTTATCTCTTCGCGATCCTATCGAGGAAACTTCACACTACGTCTCCAGAACTTAGCGATACGCGGCGATTTCAAACTGTTCGCAGCGGTCCTTCCAGAGGGCGGTCCTTCGCTGTCATTTGTTCTCCGAGTCCTTGACTCCACCCGTCCATAACAAAAGAAATTACGTCCATTCGGTGAAAATCTTATTCTAGTAAGTCTATATTTCTGTGACTCAAGTGAGATCCCAAAACCATCCGTCAGCTAAAACAAGTAGTAAAGAACTTTTCATTTAATTTCCAAACTCTTTCTAATTTAAGGTGATGTTTTTCCAAATTTTCCAGAAGGGGGGGCCATAGCATTATCTCTAATGAAAACAAAATGTTGCATACAGAATTGTTGGCATTCGCAGCTGTAAGGAAATGCAGATGGCAGCACTTGAGTGGGTGTCATTGACAAATGAGGGGGATGGAAAGTGTGAATACGTTTGTTTACATTGGTGTATAAAATAGTGAGGGATCAATGACAGCCGAAGAATAGGTCATTTTATGAAGCACGTTGTGAAAGAGCAGTGTTTCTAGAGAAAGAAGAAGTCTATTACCATAAGTTGTATTTACGAATGCAGAAATAGTTCTGGAGGGTTATTTTGTAATCTCACTTATGTGAGAACACGTCATAAATTGTGGAAAATTACGTAATTTTTCGTAGTTAAACTCCGCCACCCAGACGGCGTGACCATCTTCGGCTCTCAAGTGGTGAACTGCCGGTCTATTTATTTCAGGGGTGTCCAACAAGTCGATCGCGATCGACTGGTCGATCGCGAGGCCAATTTTTGTCGATCATCGATCTCTCGCAATGTCTGGGGCAGAATTCCGTGTACTCCCGTGACTTTGAAGCGATTTTAGAAGACAAAACTTTGTAGTAATAGTTGAATGTATTCTGGGAACTTGCCAAGTTCATGAATACCTAGAATTCTGACAGCCTGACACTGTTATCTCCGCTCTCCCAGCACAATACATTTTGACTTATGTGTTACATTGTCACCGGACACAACGCGCGAACGCAACAGTTACAACTCGACTCATCGAAGAGCACAATCAGTCAGCTTGAATATTTGGTAGTGCCATACGGTAGCTTCTTTTCTTTTGTATTAACTGTGTCATTATTAAGCAATATTATTTATCCTCGGTGACCACGTTGGATTAAAATTTTTCTTCTGTTTAAAATGTAAGTACATTTTCTTTGTTTTAAATTAAATTGCTTTTCTTACCTATCTATTTTCTTGATAAGTGAGTATTCTCGGCAACAGATCTCTAAACTGCGGTCATTACACTGGGAGAAAAATAAGGGACAGTATTACAAATATATTAGGAATAACAGTAATTCTATCTAAAGTAAGAGGTCAGTATTGTAAACCGTAATAAATATATATTGTAACTTTAACATACTTCTTGTAAATTCGAATAGATCTATATTATATTTTAATATACTTGTATTGTTGTCCCCGATTGTAGAATGCAGGATTGTTATCATTTCTCTCAATGTAACGGAGATAATTGCCGCAGTTCACAAGTTTTTGAATTTTCTAGGAAAATATTTAATTCAATATTTATTCTTAAAATTGTCATATTTCTTTGCATTCTATTAAATATCTATTATATATATATATATATAAAATACACCAGTGTCACTAGCTGTGACGCACTAAATAAAATAACTCTCTAAACGCCTTTGTCTCTTCACTCAACTCATCTGCCTCTGTATCTTTCACATCTTCCATCTCCAACACTAACATCACCTTTTTAGACGTTGACATACACCTTTCCAACAACAAATTTAAAACCTCTGTTCACATCAAAGCCACAAACAAACAGCAATACCTCCACTACAACAGCTGCCACCCACCTCACACCAAACGCTCCATCCCTTATTCCCTTTCCGTCCGAGGACACAGGATCTGCAATAACCCTGATGATCTTCAGAAGTTCCTTTCGCAATTACACACTTCTCTTCTTCGCCGCGGATACCCCGAAAAACTTTTAAGAAATAAAATCAGAAAAAAACCTTATGTTCCGAATAAACCCCGCTCAGAAAAACATTGCTCCCCTTCTCTTCTCACTACCTACTTCCCAGGCGCTCATGCATTGCAGGATATCCTAAAGGACCTGTACCCCATTCTTTCTAACCACAAATCCACCTCACAGATTTTTCCTAATATTCCACGGATCACATACAAAAGGCCACCAAATTTTAGCACCATTTTTAAAGCCACCCGCCCACTTCAAAAATCCCTGCGAGTCACCGCCACTGCACCTTCGCCTTGCAATCGTCCCAGATGTAAGACCTGCATGATTTTTTCTCCACCCCCAGCCTCTTTTCTCCCCAAACTTAAATCCTTCCCGATATTTCCCTCTACCACCTGTACGTCCACCAACATAATTTACCTTTTACAGTGCAACTTCTGCCCAGCTTTCTATGTAGGCCAATGTACCACCCCCCTTAACCTCAGAATGAATAATCATCGTGCCTCCTGCTGCCCGTCATCCCCCCATGCTTCCCTCCCAGTGGCCACGCATTCTTTGTCCCACGACGCGGTCTTCAATTCTTGTTTCAAGGTGTCCATTATTGCTTCCCTCCCCCCCTCAGACTCCGCCCTCAACCTCCACACGCTTGAATTAGCGTGCATTTGGCGCCTAAATGATTGCAGCGCCCCTGGACTTAATGTATCCTGCTAACCCCCTCCCCCATCACCCCTTCTCCCCCTCCCGTTCCCTTGTTCCTGCGGCATTCTGACCCAGTCAGTCGACATCTCCTCGTTGAGAAAGAAGCCTTTGGCTTCGAAAGCTCCGGAAAAAACTTTTCTCGTGTGAGTGTTCTTTCTTAGTGTTTTATTTTATTTAGTGCGTCACAGCTAGTGACACTGGTGTATTATTATATTGTGCTACGCGCATCTTTTCCTAAGAAACTGTGTATATATATATATATATATATATATATATATATATATATATATATATATATATATATAAAAATTCAAACTTACAGGAGGTAGGAGAAATAGGAAAAGATAAAGAATTCGTTCTTACGGAACGTTTCGAACCAGTTGGTCCTTCGTCAGCTCTAGAGCTGACGAAGGACCAACTGGTTCGAAACGTTCCGTAAGAACGAATTCTTTATCTTTTCCTATTTCTCCTACCTCCTGTAAGTTTGAATTTATATATTTGTGGCCAATTGGCGAAAACTTCCAAAGATATATATATATATATATATATCTATATTTATATTCTATTATATATCTCATACTACCCATGAACATGAGTAGTAAACCGAAGAAATCTATAACTTATCACTTCAATGAAGAATGGGAGCTCGATTACTTTTTTACAATGGTAAATGATAAATTCTGTAGTTTAATATGCCTTACCTCGGTAGCCATTGCTAAGAAGGGTAATCTGGAGAGACATCTTTTAGCTTTACATAACAAGTATCAAACAGATTATCCACTAAATTCTGAACTGAGAAAACATAAAGTTAGGGATCTTAAAACTCGATTAACAAATCAACAAAGCGTTTTTAAAAAGCCAAGGTTGAAGTCACAAGCAGTAACTACTGCATCATTCAAAGTAAGCTATCTCTTAGCAAAAAAATGCAAGCCATTTTCCGACGGTGAATTCGTTAAGGAAATATTTTTGGAACTGTCAGATTCACTTTTCAACGATTTTAAGAACAAGAGTGAAATTGTTGCTGCAATTCAAGATCTACAATTGTCTCGAAACACAGTGGTGCGACGAATTGAAATGATGAGTGGGAATGTAAAAGAGCAGTTAATTAATGATATAAATAGATGTTCTTTTTTCCATTCAGTGTGATGAATCGACAGATATAAGTGATACAGCACAATTATTTGTTTTCGTTCGTATGATTTTTAAGGATTTTACATCTAAAGAAGAATTGCTGGGTATGATTTCTTTGAAGGAAAGGACTAGAGGTGTCGACATATTCAAAGTTTTAAAAACTTGCTCTATGATTTGAAAGTACCACTTTTCAAATTAGTCTCAATAACAACGGATGGCGCAGCTGCAATGATAGGTTGCAAAAATGGATTTATAGCCCTATGTCGAACTGAAGATGAATTCCCAGCCTTTTTGAGCTATCACTGCATAATTCACCAGCAAGTGTTAGCTAGTAAGAGGCTAAACACAACAGAGGTAATGGAAATAGCATTTAAAATTGTTAATTTAATTCGAGGAAGTTCCCTCAAACGGCGTCTCTTCCAACTGCAGCTCGATGAAGGCCAACCTGAATTATTACTAGATACCGATGTCAGATGGCTGAGCAGAGGTAAATTTCTGCAGCGATTTCGTGATTTATTGCCTGAAATTATAGATTTTCTTCACGATCAAGATGGAAACTGTGAAAATTTAAATGATGAAACTTGGCTTAATGACTTGGCATTTATTACCGATTTTACTTCAATATTAAGTCATTTAAATTTAGAATTACAAGGTAAAAATAAAACAGTAATTGATATGATCAGCTGCATAGACGCAGATAAAACAAAATTTATTTTGCTAATAGAAGATCTGCAACAAAATAATCTGAATCATTTTCCAAATATGGCGGATAACCTACAAAAACATAAAAATATTAAGTATAAGATCGACATATACGTCGCGGAAATCCAAAAAGTAATTGAAGATTTTGAGCTAAGATTCCAGGATTTTGAAAAAATTAAAGAAATGGTGGAATTTATATCTTTTCCTTTTAAAAAAGATGTAAGTGTGAAACGCATTAGCCAAAAAATTTCAGACATATTTCATATGGATCAAAAGGCATTAGAAAATGAAATTATAATTTTACAAACTGACTTAAACTTACAAGCCAGAAAATCTGAAGAAGATTTTTGGAAATATGTCAACCGAGAAAAATATCCCAGTGTCACCAAATGTAGCGAATATATCTATTCTTGTTTCGGATCTACATACCTTTGCGAATCGGCATTTTCATACTTGAAGCTAACGAAGACTAAACAACGTTCTGTCCTGACTGATTCCCATACAGAAGACTCATTATTATTATCTTTGTCAGGATATACACCTGATTATGATTCCTTGGTTAGAGACATGCAAACTCAGTCTTCCCATTAATGTTAAGGGAACAAAGTAAATTCTAAATCTGTATTTATCTGTGGCTACTTTGAATTAATAAATATTGTTAATAATTATCCATGTTCTTTTAATTCCCCTGGACGTGAGTTTTTTGACCCTTTAAATAATTATTGTTGATGTTTTTTTACGTAGGTAGATAAGCCGTAGATCTATATGTCAGTACGAGGTGTACTTAGCGAGCTATTGATAAATTAGCAAAAAGTAAGTCATATTATTCTCTCATGATAAATTTTCTTGGCCCAAACAAAAACGAGAAAGTGAAATATTGTAATCAAATTATCAGCCATACTGTGCATTTTTATAACAACTTTTTTTATATTTACGAACAAATAGTACAACAACTTATACATTGCAGTTGATAAAAAAATTAAATTGCATTTGAAGTTAGTAAAAATCTATCTCGAAAAAGTGTCGGAAAATCGAATTTTTTAGGTACCGCATGTACGGAATGCTGCTATCAAAAGTTGGGTCTGGAAATTTATTTTCTTCAGGAGCCTATATCTCGAAAACTTAATAAGTGATTTAAAAATAAAAAATAGTTTTGAACATATATTTTACATATCTACCAATACCTCGCTGTAATGCACCTTATGCTGAAACACAGTGTATAAACATTAGGGTGGTCCAAAATCGCAAGAAAAAATTTAAAGTTAAAAATGTTCATCTCCACATCGCTGCCCTTGTTCCACTAGGTAAACTGAAATACCATGCCGAAATTGGGATCAATAAGATGATTTTTAGGGGTCCCTATGATTTGAACGTTTTGAAAAATAAGCATTTTTTTGGTAATCACTTCCCAAAGGTTTGCCATTTACAGGTTCCTGTTAGAAAATTACTGTACTATTGCAATGTTCTGTAATTAGACAAGAATTTTAAATTATTTATATCAGTTCTCAATAGATAGCAGCACGTTTTAGAGTTTACTGAGAAAATATTTCCATAGAACAACACTAGAAAGCAGTAGCAGTAGAGAACCTATAGTATTACCTAGGTATTCTCATCAAACTGACGGGCGGCCATTTTGTGCCAGTTGTCAGTGTCATTATCATAATTTTTAAAATATCTTTTCTATGGTCAGTCTATTGTCTCAGGCACAAAATGGCGGCGGTCAGGTGATCACTGAGAATGCTCCCCTTTTATGGAGAGTCTTAGTAGCAGTAACAGTGCTATGTTGATTTCAGCAAAAGCTGTGTTTTTTTATTTCTCTTCGGAATATTGAATCGCTATTAATTACATTTAAACTTGTTACACTTGTTAAGTAAATATTAAAGTACACCTAGATAGTTCACTACTGAATAATACTAGATTAAGGTTAATTTTGTTTAGCATGTTGTATGTTATAACTTATGTTCACCTTGGAAACATAACCTAAACATTTTTTCTAACTAATCTAAAATGCATTACATATACACAACACAAGGTATATACAATTAATAATACCTAGATATTAGAATGAATCACACAATATACAGGTAGAGTAATAAATATTTAAATTGAAATATCCAGTGCCTACCAGACCTACCTAACCTACCTACCTTTTGGAGCGCATGTTTGCAGGTTAATATGGTAGATCTTATACCAATCTTTTGGTTGCAGGCCAATAAATAGCCATGGCGACCTTAAATACTAGATCTTCCGCTGAAGTGTTGCTCATTGGAAAGCCCACTGAGTCGCTGCCCAAATATAGACTTCCGTCAAAACGAGATATGTGACAACGACTTGTTTTCTACCACATTAACCAAAATTTGGGCTTAAAAAAGGAATAAGAGGAGGAGGGTTCACTGGAAATTTGGGGGATGGAAAGAGTTCCTACTCAAAGAATAGATGCGATTGGAAGAAAACTTAATACATTTTATAATGATTATCTCAATCAGAAAAAAACACATGAAGACACCTCTCAAAAGCTGTCGTATGAAAGAAGAAATCTTCAAAGCAATACTTGTCTCTGGAGAGAGAAAAGAAAAGCTGCTGGGGGTCCATACGATTGTCCGTGGAACTGGCCAGGAACAAGCTACTGCTTGCCTTAATACCCTGGATGATTGGAATCTCAGACAAAATGAGTGGGCTCTAGTATTTGACACAACAGCTGCCAATATAGGCCTGAAGAGTGGAGCATGTACTATTCCCGAGGAGAGTTTAGGAACTAGTCTTGCGTGGATTTCATGCAGGCACCATGTCCTTGAAATTGTGTTGTCTTCTGTTTTTACCACAGCATTTGGAGTTATTGGGGGTCCAGATGTCGCAAAACTTAAGCGTTTCCAGAAACACTGGCCTCGTATCGACAAGGAAACATATTCTCAAGTCAGTGATGATCTGTATGATTCCAATGAAATCAAAATATTAAGAGGAGAAATGATGGGATATTATGCTGCTATTTTAGAAGACTCAATTAAATCAAAGCAGCCTCGAGATGATTACCTCGAGTGTTATACCTTTCTTGGTGGTCAAAGTCCTAATGAATCCAAAGCGAAATTCCGAGCACCAGGTGGTTTGCATTACGCACGTCGGATGGCAAAGGCTATTTATTGCCTTAAAATGTACTTATTTAGAGATCAGTTCACCCTTACAGCTGGATAAAAAAGGAATCACTGAAGTAAGCTTGTTTGTAGCTCTCATCTACGGTCGACATTGTAATGAGGCGCCCAAAGCTGAGAAAGCTGTCATGAATGACGCGATTCTTTTAAAACAAATTGAAGCTTATCCCAACTGCAATGTTAAGAAGGCTGCTTTGGTAGATTCACCGCCATATGTGGTTCTTTTCAGAGCATTTGGTTGGCTCTTTGATTCCCGTGTCTGTGACTCTACCAAAGTTAAAACGGTTGATAACTTACAGCGCCCACCAAAAGCTAAGGCTCTTAAGACAGTTGAGAGTAAAACATTTAAGCATGACACTCCTATGGAAACATATGTGACGCAAGGAACTGCAGAAATTTTTGACATTCTCCATAAAGATGGGAATGAAAAGGCTGCTTCATTTCTTTACAAAGAACCTAAGTTGTGGGGTTCGGATCCCGATTACATAGAACTCAAACAGGCTGTTCGCAAGATGAAAATAGTTAATGACTGTGTTGAAAGGGGCATTGCCCTGATATAAACATTCCATATGTGTATAATCAAGAATGAAGACCTTTTTCAGTATCTTCTTCGGATTGTTCAATCAAACTGAACCAAGTATCCAACTTGTAAGAAGGCATTACTCATGACTGATGATGATGATGGTAATGGTGCTTAGTGAAGAAAACATATTATAATCTTGTATTTTACATACCTTTTACCTTTTAAGAGACTTATTTATGGTCACAGTAAATGCATCATGATTAATTAGCATTATTTATGTAGTCAGTCATGTCACCATTAAATTTTTTTCATTAAAATACTATTGTTTTAGCTAAAAATCTGCGTTCACCCAAAAAGTGCTCAATCATAGGGACCTCTAAATATTAACCAATTTGCCTGAATTTTTTTTCATAGCTTTCTAACACCAATTGGAACAGGGGAAAACATGTGGAGCGGATGTTTAAAAAAATTTTTTTTTTGGACCACCCTTATAAACATAGTATGCATTTGCCACCCCTTCTTCCCCCTTAGACTACGCCTATGACAATAAGTCGATCGCGACACACTTTGAAGATAAAAAGTAGATCTTATATACAGAAAAGTTGGGCACCCCTGATTTATTTGATTCATCCGCTCTTTCGACTCTTGATCCGTTTCATTTGGCTCCGCATTTCATTAGTTCCATCTCACCTGTCGTAATGAACGTGAAATGGAGCCACCATCGGACCATGGCCGATCGTGAGCCGATCATTAAGAGAGTGAAACGGGTCTCCCGCCTTCCCTCAAAGAGTAGTCATTACAAAAAGTGAGATTACTTCAAATAACCCCCCTGGTGCGAATTGGCAAATAGTCATTGGGTGCTTTGCAATTCGTGTAATTCTACTCCTACCTAAATACCCTGTAGAAATTTTGTCGGCGTAAGATCCCAAACGATTATTAGTTCTTTTACATTAATCCCATAGCTCAAAAGCACAACTTAAGAAACCAAGATTACTTAAATAAATCAGTTTGAATTACTTATTTCTAGGTAGACAAAGGAGATAAAGAGTTAGTAATAATGTTTTTTTGGGTAGGTACTATTTCACCTTCGGGGTAATTATCTACTTTCACCGTCAAAAACCATTTTACAAATAACGCGAGTCATCCGTTCCTACTCGGTGCAATGTTTTATCATTGGTTTCTTTCCCTAAATCCCTTGGCACGTTTGTGCTTGATGGAAATCGAAGCATTCGGTATTATTACAGGAATCGATTACGTACGGACGTCATGATGGCAATAACAATTCTGAAATAATATTTTACATTTTTATATATTTTCTGTGTTTTGTACAGAACAATATCCATTTCGTATTTTTTTAGAAAATTTCCAATAGAGAGCATTAAATATAAAATATATACTAAAACTTAATAATATAAACTATTCACTTTTATCATAAGTTTCAGGCAATACCTAAAACTTTCATTTGAATTTTTTGTTATAAGTTCTATAATTAACTTTTAATAAATTTATAGCAATTGTAACAACTTAAAAATGCGACATATTTTATAAAAGTATTTACTTTGGGTATGTATTTGTTGCGTTTAATGACTACTCAGGTTGCTTTCAGATAGACAAGATTTTATTCAGCAGAATACAAGAGGTTGGTTTTTTCCCCGAGCTCCTTCTCGGGCGCCGGTTATATCCTTGTCTGTCCCGGTGCCGGCGCGCTCCCGCTTATATATCCTCCCGGCTGGTGGGCTTCCAGAAGGATCTCCTGTAACGAGAAAGGGATGGGGGGAATCCTTCCCGTTGTATGAGGGGAAGGAAGGGAGAGGAAAGGAAATGGGACCAGGAAGGGCCCACTCGACTTCGCCGCACATACCCAACACCCTCCCTTGTTTAATCGCGGCCACCGTCTTTGCCGCGCAAGTCCCGCAATCCTTCGGAGGTCTGATTATCCTCCCGAAGCGACTTCGCTGGACTCCATCGCTCCCAAGGTTGACTGCCGTTGTTCTCTGGTCTCCTTCCTCGGGTTTGGTGTTAAGGCTCTCTTTACTATACTGTTGTTCATTCGGGGCGAGGACTAGATAGGCCCTATTTCTCCGGAACTCGCCCTCAGTTGTCTTCACGTCGTAGGAACGCGGCTCTGCCCTCTTCTTCGCCACCGTCCCATAACATTTCTTATCCACCACCCAAACTCGGTCCCCGGGCCGCAGCTCCGTCAAATCTCGAGCTCGGTGGCGTTGGTCAAAGCGGAATTTGTCTTTCCTTTTCTTGGTTTCCAACCTTTTCCTTTGCTCCTTCAGGTTGGGCCATTTCGGTTCAAGCGCCTTTTTTACCACCGGGATGTTGGTCCGCAGCTTACGTCCCATCAGTAATTCTGCTGGGCTGTGACCGGTTTCCAGTAGCGTGGACCTATAAACTAAAAGTCCAAGATTAGGGTCGCTCTCTTTAGATAATATATTTTTAACTATCTTCACCCCAGCTTCCGCCTCTCCATTACTCCGTGCATGGTAAGGACTACTCGTACTTAGCCGAAAGTTATATTCTTTAGCAAACTGTTTGAACTCTCCTCTAAATTGCGGACCGTTATCTGTTCTCACCTCCTCCGGAATGCCAAACCGTGCAAATATTGCCTTTAATTTCCCAATTACGGCCGTCGCCGTTGTTGAGTTTAGTAACGCTACTTCTGGGTATCTTGAAAAATAATCAATCACCACTAGATATTCTCTTCCCTTAACCGAAGCAATATCTATGGCTACCTTTTCCCAGGGGCGTCCGGGTGGATCAGACGGGATAAGTGGTTCCACCACCATTGGACGGTGTTCCACGCATTCCTTACACCTTGTGACCATATCACGAATTTCTGGTGAAATTGTTGGCCACCAAATGGACTCTCTTGCTCGTGCTCTGCATTTTACTATCCCAAGATGTCCTCTGTGTAATCTCGACAGCATATCTCGGCGAAGCGAACTCGGGATGACCAGCCGATTTCCTTGCATTAGCAATCCGTCGGCCTCTGTCAAGTTGGCTTGGTAGTCAAAGAACTCCTTGACCTCTGGAAAGACGTCTCCTTTACTCTCAGGCCACCCTTCTTTGACGTACTCCCTTACTTTCTTAATTACCTCGTCGTCTTGCTGTCCCTCGCGCACCATCTCCATTAACTCGTCCGACATAGGAACCTGGGAAAAGACTGCTTTTACGTAGTGCTCCATTTCATCGTTGATTATGTCCCCTTCCCTGGAATTCTCTTCTAGTGGGGCCCGCGAAAGAGCGTCTGGCGTATGCAATTCCTTCCCCGGCACATGGACAATGCTGAAGTCAAATCGCATAAGGCGCATACGAAAACGTTGTAACCTTGCGGATAGCTCACTCAGCGGCTTACATCCTAATAACGCCACCAATGGTTTATGATCCGTCCGCAGTTGGAAGCGAGTCCCTACCACGTAGGTGGAAAATTTCTCGCATGCCCATGTTAACGCTAGAGCCTCCTTCTCGATTTGTGCGTACCGCTTCTCCGTGTCCGTGAGAGTGCGAGATGCATAACTCACCGCTCGCCATTGTCCATCACCTTGCCGCTGCTCGATGACGGCCCCCAGCCCGTATGAAGATGAATCGGCCGATACTCTGCTTAAGCTGCTAGGGTCGAAAAATGCCAAAGCTGGTGCCTCTACTAACATCCTTTTTACCCTATTAAATGCTTCCTCGTGCACGTCTGACCAGGGTAGACCTCCTTCCACAGTGAGCAACTCCTGTAATGGATGAATAACATCGGTAAGATTTTGCAAAAACTTCAAATGATACCTAACCATGCCCAAAAATCGCCGAATTTCCTCTTTGGTGAATGGTCTTTTCATTTCCAGTATTGCTTTCTTCTTTTCTGGATCCACGATTATGCCTTTTTCTGCTGAGATAAGGTGTCCCAGGAACCTGCATTCCCGAACTCTCCATTTGCATTTATTCTTATTGAGTGTCACGCCCGCCTCCTGGAGTTTCTCTAACACTGATTTCAATCTTTTATCGTGTTGTTCCTGAGTGCGACCAAAAATTAATATGTCGTCTAATAAATTAACTACCCCTTCCTCGGGCGATAAAATCTCCATTCTCTTTTGGTATAATTCTCCCGCTGATGATAATCCCATCGGTAGGCGATTAAAATAAAATCTTCCAAATGGAGTTATAAACGTGGTGTACTTTTTACAGCTGTCACTTAAAGGAATTTGGTAATATCCCCATGATGCATCCAACTTCGTAAAATACTTCGCTCCCGTGAGCCGCGCTAACACTTCGTCGACTGCTGGTAAGATGAGGCGTTCTCGCTTGACGTTGGCATTTAATTGCGTGTAGTCAACACATATTCTCACGGAGCCACTTGACTTCGGGACTACGACCATTGGCGCACACCAGTCTGTCGGTTCATCGACCGTTGAGATTACTCCGTCCTTCTGCATACGTTCAAGTTCTTCCTTGACCCTATCTAATAGCGGAACCGGAACTCTCCTTGGAATGGATACTGAAAATGCTTTTGCCCCTTCCTTCAGCCGGATCTCATATGGTTTTGCCATTCTCCCGAGGCCATTTAATAAAGAAGGATACGCTTCTTCCACTGCTTTTGACGCTGGCGTTACTGAATTAACCCATGTCATCACGCCCAAGGCTTTTATTGCAGGTCGGCCGAGAAGAGCTTCTTCTCCCCCCTCCACCACGTACACGTCTTCTACGCAGTCTCTGCCGTTCCACGACATTTTCGCCGACCACAAACCTTTCACCGGGAATGGTCTCTGCCCTACACCCGCTAGCCGCTTAGATGTGGGCTTTAAATGCATATCCGGCCAAAGCTTTTTCAAAATCGCCGATCCTATTACTGTTACATCTGCCCCAGTGTCCAATTTGTATTTGACTTCTTTTCCTTCCATGTTGATCGTTATCCACCAAGTCTCAACTCCAGCCCCTATTCTGCCCATGAAGTAAACGTCGTTTTCTTCCTCTTTGACCGTTCCAACGGATCTCTTCTGACGACATGCCCTCGCCCAGTGTCCCTTCTTGTGGCAGGCGTTGCACGTTGAATTACGCGCCGGACACGCCAAAAATGGATGCTGTGGCACCCTACCGCATCTTCCACACGGCTTTGATGATTGATTATGTTTAACCCCATGGCTAATCCTTTTCTCACTGGACTGCTTATGTTGATATACTGCCTTTGCCTCTATTCTGGACGATTCTTGATGAAACCTGCCGTTTGACCCTCTTCGAACCGTCTGCTGCTGTTGGCGTATCTCTTCCGATGTTCGCGCTTTCCGCATCGCTCTGTCCAATGTTAAATCGGGATCCATCTGCAATGCCTGCGAGAGTTGTTCGTCTCGTACCCCCGCTACAATGCGATCGCGTAATAATTCTTCTTCCAGACCTCCATATTTGCAGTACTGCACGAGGTGATACAGCTCTGCAATGAAGTCATCTATCGGCTCATCTTACCATTGTCTTCCTTGATTGAACTTTGCCCTCATGTACACCGTATTCATTATAGCTTTATAAAAGGATGAAAAGCTATCAAATACCTTAGTGTATGAGGCAAGTTGTCGCTCTGTCAACTTAAAACTCGGAAGAATGCTGTCCGCTTTCTCTCCCATGGTGTACAGGAACATGTTCACTTGCTCCTCCTCCGCCTGCCGGCTCAATCCCGATGCCATCCGGTACCGCTCCCATCGTTGGGACCACCTTGGCCAGTCCTCTGCTATGAACGTGAACTCCACCGGCGGCTGAACCATCACCGGCGGCTGCACCGTCACCAGCGGCTGGACATCCTTCGGGTTCATCTCTCTCAATCGCTCCTTGAGACGTCAGTTCTTCTACGCTGCCACCATGTTGCGTTTAATGACTACTCAGGTTGCTTTCAGATAGACAAGATTTTATTCAGCAGAATACAAGAGGTTGGTTATTTCCCCGAGCTCCTTCTCGGGCGCCGGTTATATCCTTGTCTGTCCCGGTGCCGGCGCGCTCCCGCTTATATATCCTCCCGGCTGGTGGGCTTCCAGAAGGATCTCCTGCAACGAGAAAGGGATGGGGGGAATCCTTCCCGTTGTATGAGGGGAAGGAAGGGAGAGGAAAGGAAATGGGACCAGGAAGGGCCCACTCGACTTCGCCGCACATACCCAACAGTATTTTTTTAAATAATGTTTGACTTAAGGCATGTTCTCAGCAGCCTCAAGCTTGTATATGCTCAAAACTAATTGGACAAGATTTTCATATCATGACCACCCGTCAGGAACCCAGTTCCACTGAGCCACCACTGAGGGTCTATGTATAGCATATCCCTTGACGCATATGAAATAACTATGTACCCAATGATGACGTCTAGGCGATGAAACCAATTGTACCCAACAAAGTCTGCGAAAATTATAATTTGTTGTGAATTATCATCTTCCGTGAAGATGCTCCGCATTCTGAAAAACTCCAGCAGGTTTGTTTCCCTCAACACAAAAGTAATGATGAAATTAATTGAAAGCATAAAACGTGTCCTTGATATACAAATGTGAGCAATACCGTAAAAGAAATTTAAAACGAACTTTGAGGCAATTAAAATGCGTCTTTAACTGCAACAAGGGAAACAATAATTTTTAAACCAAAAACAACTCTGATTTTCAGTAACCAGCCGTTTCACCTTTTTTTATTTTTTCTTGTCGTCACCGATATATCCTATGAATAAGCAGAGAAAATAAAAATAAAATCGGAGCTTAGAAGTTAGTTTTGAAGGTTTTAGGATTCAGTTGAGTGATGATATAATGTGTCCGCGAGATTTTTATTTAACAAAAATATTGAGTTGCGCTCTATGATGTTACATGGGTAGTAGAGACTTAGGGATAGGAATACGTGTAAAAACATCTACGATTTCAGGCTTTCCCAGCGAATGATACTGATGAGTGTTGTTCTCGGGTTTCCCATCGGGTTAGGCTTTCTATGATTGCCGACGTATCGGCAGGAGACTTTAAATCGATTTTCTTTTCCGCTCCGTAATTGTCTGAAAATCGTTTTGTTTTCTGAAAAATGTCACTTTTTCTCTGAAATCAACAATAGCATATTTTCTTGACAACCAGAGATTTGATATGCAAAGGATATTCACGTCTCTGGCATTAAAATATTTCCTGCAGGCCTACGATAGCATGTAGAAAGAAAATCTGTATAAGAAGTGCCCAGAGTCCCAACGACCCCATGATAAATTGCTTCGGGGGGTAATCGATACATTCAATGCATATTTAAAAGTATACTCTTCAATGTCTATTCTGAAAGTAGCTCTCATTGGAGCACTGCATATGAGAGAACACTTACGTAGAAAACGATACACATGAAGGAATTAAACGTGGAAGAATAATTACGTACAGTAAATAGTAATGGTAATAATGCCTCGGTTGCTACAACCAACACGGCGTTGTTTATTATCGTTTAATACTCAGATGTATTACACGTAGTCGAACCATCTGCCTTCCATTTCGACTGCGAACTGTTTTTAGACCAATTCTCACATTATACGAACGAACGAAGGAACAACAACGAATATCATACTAGGTTACGAACTCCTCAAAAGACTACGCTGACAGTATTCTTCAGGATTTGTGGTATTCCTATAAAATACGTTCAAATTGCATTTTATTACGATTGCGAACAGTTTTTAGGCCAATTCCCACATCATAAACGTTACGAGTTATTTATATAGGCTTAAAAGTGTAAAAGTGCAGTTAACTTAGGTACATTCACTCAATCATCGCGTTGCCATTTTAAGACTCTCACTCGCCGCTGTGTTTCTCTTCTTTGGACTTAAAAATATATTCATCAACATGCCTAATAGAAAAAAATAGTAAATTTTCGAATAAATCTTCTAGAGCAAGAAGAATGTGTTCTTTGGGAGAAAATGAGCCCTTGCAAGAAAAACGACAAAGGTTAGACTTGGATGCTCAAAGACATGCCTACCAGCGATCTCATGATCATTTCCCCGTGGTGTTTCTCGGTTTACGCAAAGAACCGCACAAATTTCATCTAACCCAACCTACCAGGTTTAAATCTGGTTCAAATATAGACCCATCTGTTCCGAAACTTCAATCTGTATTCAGATGGCGGAAATTATAATGACGTCACTACATACTTCTTACCCGAAAGAAGAACGGAAATTCTGCGCAATGAACGACATCCGTGCATGAAAAGCGGTAACTGAACTAAGAATCACCAAAGATTTTTTATTTAGCAACCGAAACCAATAATTATGGCTACCCTTTATGCCGAAGGCGCAGTCCGGGTGATGGGGGATTCATAGTTCAAATAAACATAGCTGGTGCTGCAATTGCTCCTTTTGACGCTGTTAACCGCTGGATTGTACCCTACTCTCCAATCCTGATTAAGATACTCAACGCACATATCGATGTTGAATTGCGCAACTCAACTGAGTCATTGAATGTGAATATATTTATGTACACAAGGGAAGCCATCAAGCTGTTACCATCAAGATGAAGCCATGTAGCATCAAGCCATCATGCTGTTATTCACTCAGAAGACGGCTCAAGAGAACTGGAGAGACGAGGTGACCATCTATCAACCTGGGTGCTATTTAAGTAGTAATGAGTCTCAGTGGCCCATTTTTGGGTTTCCCGCGCAAGAAAGAGGACCAACAGTCTCATCCCATCTCCCCGTGCACCTGGAAAACGGTCAGCGTATCTACTGCAACGAACACAACATAAAATATAGGTTACGAACTCCTCAAATTACTACGCTGGCAGTATTCTTCAGGCTTTGTGGTTTCATTATAAAATGTGTTCAATTTTTTCACGCCCGTTGAATTTCAACGGGTACCTTCCGCTAGTTTATGATAAAAGTGGTCTTCTTACTTACATTTAGTTGTCCGAGAACCACATTTATCATGAAAAACCGTGGGTATTTTTGCAAAATATCCCCTATGTAGGGTTAACCTTTGAAGCACTTTAAGAAAATATCGCACCTTAAGCGTTTTGACCAGCTCTCTTCCGAAGTAGACCACAGAGTCAGACCCACTACTTTGATCCCCCCTTTAGTGCCCTTTACTCCCGATTAGGACGAAATCTTCCTCGCTTGCGCTCACCTACCGAGCCTGTCTCCGTTTCTTCAACCTGATCAATGTTTCCCTCTCAATGGAGTCTCCTTCCAGAGGGCGCCAAGAGCGCCGTCGTCGCTTTGGGGGGGCACTGCGCTCCCCTGGGGGATCGGACCACGCCGCTGCCCGCCGAGTCACCCTCAGAGTTGCCGCCGCAGTGGCTGCTGAGCGCCGCCCTCGTCGCCAACGGCAAGTGAGTCTCCCCCCACTCAAAATCTCTTATCCTCTTGAAAATAATAATAATAAGTTTATTAATTCCCAAAGCAACATTCACAAAAAAAACAAAGATTTCATACACAGATTTTAGGAAGCTGAAGCACAGAAATGCATAGCTGCATATTTTCAAAAGAACAATAATAAATTATCATTTTTAAATTATAAAAAAATAAATAATTAATACAATACCGTTTTACGATGAGTCAAACAGGATGAATAAAATAAATACAAGAACCTCACACAATAATATTAAATAAATAATCTACACTGGGCTGAGTAAAGCCATTCTACTGCCATTAGAAGGAATTTAGTTTTAATATTGACCTTTTTATTCACTGGTATGAAAGTATACACCTTAGGTCCCATATACAAAAAGCATCTTTTGAAGAGAGTTTTGTTTGGTTTAATTGAAGGTACATATAATTTATTTAGAAGATTATATAGCGTTCTTCGCAAAAGTTTATTTCCACTTCTTAAATAAAATAGACTAAAGACTTCATAAATATATAAATGTCTTAACGGTAGCTATTTTAATGAAACAAAGCATGCTCATTGATTCATCAATGCCGAACTTATGTTCGAGAATGCTAATGTCCGGTTTCATGTCTGGCCAGCGTTCACCGCTAGTCTGTGATGTTTACTTAGAGTTAGAGTTTTGTCAATTTTTCTCCGTAATTCCATTGGTCATCCTGGGAATCGCTGCTGCAAGGTGGATCCTCCAAGGAGGTTAAAATGAAATGGAGGAGTCATGACCGTGTGAACGCTCATGGGCGAAAGTGAAGCAAGAATAGGGGTGCTTGGGAAGGATTTTGTGCCGAGTAGGTGTTGCCAAACCAGTCACAAAACATCGCGTTGTCTGTGGTTTTTAACTTAGATTTGACGAAAATCGAACGCGACCGCCGGACACGTAAGCCAGAGGAAGGTCTAAACTGTGCCGACTGCAATGGCGGAATTGGCTTCAAAAATCAAGTGGTATGACGCCTCTATTTCTTTGCTAAACTCCGTGGTGGCCACTTGCTATTTTTACTTATCTCGTATCATTCAAACTGCTAGAGCATGGATGTTCAATTCTCTTCTAGTATTGCTTATCTATGTAATTTTATTTCCCCAGTTACATACTTAATTCTTGATACATTATTTTCATTTTCCTACTGAGAAACACCTGCTCCTCACTAACGAAAGCATTTATCTCACTACTTGCAGCGAATACCGAGAAACTGCAAGCGATCTTGATCTATACTTCCGCGAGTCCAAAGGAACTTCACTGCCAACGGTAAGTGCTGAAACAAATTTTCAACAAGCGCAAAGAACAGCAACTTGGTCTCAACACTTTTGAAAAATGTCAAGTGCCATTCCATTATAGCTGGCAATTCAATGGTATTGTATCAGAGCACATAGTACTGATCTTTAGTTCTGGCCATGGCGGCCAAGTACGTCGCGTGTTCCAACGTCCTCGCGCCGTATTGTTGTGGTCGCCTAGCGTGTTGCATGCAGGCCAGAATATTCCGGCCCCAGTCAGTTGACAATTTGTGGGCCGAATGGTTTGAAAGCATACATATTGCGGTGTTTCAATTGAAACTGACAAGGAAATAAGAATGTCTGAGGAAAATGTGACGCGGATGAGTGGAAAGAGGTTTTCCTGAGCACAGGTTATCCTGTAACTTAGTACAAACTTCTGTACAAATAATAATTATTTAAACTGTACCTAGAATTACACCTGTAATTACATTATACCTAGAATTAATTTGATTCTATTCAGGATTATCTCTTAATACAGTGAAATCGGTGTTATATTAAGGTTAGAAGTAATGGTTTCATGACAGTTTTATCAATAGTATATTCATAACGTCCTTATTTCTTCAAATTAATCGGTTGTGGCGATACTTTGTGGAAATTGAAGATATAATTCACTGTCACAAAAACACGGCACAAAATTCCACTAATTATTTTATTGCTGTTGACCGGTTTGTCTTGTAAATGACGCTTTAGTCGTCGAAACCGGTCGACAGCAATAAAATAATTAGTGGAATGTTGTACCGTGTTTTTGTGACAGTTAATTCATTGTTTCTTGTTTAAATTTTCGATCAGAATCGTATCGTGAAGTTTGGGCCACTGACAAAGTACGCTATGGTTTTCACTTAATGAATCAGCTGTTGTGGCAGTGTTAATGATAGTAAGGCGAATGAACGAGTCATTTTTCGATTTATAATTCACATTATTTAAGGCATAAAAAGTATTGATCCATATTTGCATGGATAAACGGAAAGAAAACAATTACACAATAGCATTTCAATGGGATGAACTCTCATCGATTCTGAAAATCACAGAAAATCTAGCGTCAATATTAGACAGTTAACAGTCGATTCTTATTTATTCCATTCTTTAAAGACCATGAGATGGCGTACTTTGTAGGATGGTCAAGTATTCCAGCGATAATGGAAAACAAAAATGTATGAATTGACATAAAGTTGTTTTACTTTAAGGTAAAAAAATTTACTTACAGTTCTTTGTGTTGACTATCCATTCTTCTTAAAAATCGTAAGCTGTCTATTGAAGTACCGGATGCGCTTCTCTCGATATTGGTTCCACTTATTTTTCTACCCGAGGTCGATGTGTAATCCGAATATCGAGATATACCCTTATGATTAGCTACGCAATCGGCACCGAGTGGTCTAGGGTTTATTCAGGATGGGTGGCCAAATTTTGCAAGCATTTCAGCTCCAGAGTCTCTGGATACTGAAGTACTCAAGATCTGCAGTAATATAAACGCTGCCAACAGTCAAGGGTCCTTATTTTCCTTGGAACAGCCCCAGCCATGCTGTATATTTTTACGAAGTCCGCCGATGGAGTACACAATGATCTAAAGGCTCCTCTTTCGTTTTTTAAGCAAATTATGAATAATCCGCTGTTGGAACCATTAGACCATCCTAGCATAATTCCTAAGACGATTCCGGAATGCGTTGAGAATAATATTATCGAAATAAAACCCACAGCGAAATCTCTTGGATTGGCAATCAATATAAGACTCAATTTCCACGTGCAGGTAAGGCGAGATTCGAACAAGGCAGAGGTCTTATTAACATCATTGAGTCTACTATTGGGCAAGATCACCGTCCGATTTCAGATAACTACTGATGATAACCGTTTAATTGGTTTTGCTCCAATGTAGAGATGTAGGCGGACACCGTCAGTACTAATATTTTTCTCACGAGACTGGCTCAGATCCAACGAAGAAGTCCCCCGAGGGTGGCACCTGCATAACGAACTGTTTTCGAGACATCAGTACTTGTGATTGCTGGGATTATCCCAATTCTTTTCCTCGCCAATGAGCGAAGAGCATTCTACCTAATGAGACTCGAAATTGGCAAGCAGACGATTGCCAGGGAGGTAAGACATCGCCCATCTGGCTCCTGGCAATGATCTTGGGAGACCGAACATAGGTATCGATAGATAGCGCGCCTCATAAGGGATGAGCGGACGCGGACGAAGAGAAAACATGTATAGATTGAGTTCATTGTAACGCAGCTACTAAGTGGACATGCATACTACGGACGCAAACTACACCTTCTTACCTTGTGGCATGTGGGCTGAAGAGAGGTCTTCACTCTCAACGAAGATCGGGCAACAAATTAATTCCGACGAAATCGTGGAAGTAATGATTAGAGTAGATATGACAGTTGGAATCCAGTGGTGATATATGCCCACTGCCCGCAGTTATTGCCCAGTTTTCCACCTTCGGCATGGATGTGTATTGAATCGATAATGGGGCAGATCTTTGCAATCTCTCCTCAATCAGTTCTCATCTTGACATCAATACTCGGAGGAATTCAGACTCCGGCGTGAACCCTGGGTTACCATCCACAGTAGCATGCCACGCCCTTATGACACTCTACTGAGGGAGACGTTTCACGATATTTACTCTCGTATAACTATACCTTTTTACCGAGTAATAGTGAAGACTTGGTGACAACTTCCAAACCTCATCCGGGTACCGGCCTTTTCCCTTTACTCATCTGATTGCCTAACATTGAAAATGCACTGAAAGATGACTACTCCATCTTTGGGCAGAATTGAATGCAAGACATGCAGGTCTTGAGGTTAAAATCTTCGATTTTTCACGACCTTCATCCAGCGCCTCTTCCATGGAGGTAATTTTTCTCTACCTCTACTTCGAAGCTTCTTCCTGAAGCCTTTAAGTGTATTCTGCTTACTTTGCAGGAGTTGTTTTGTCATGATCGATGACAGCTTTAACAATGGCAGGCCGCGCAGTGTTGTCTTGTTTGGTGTCCGCAGTGTCTCCTTTACCAAAGCAGCGATGTTTCGGAAATGACGCACGTATTGCCAGATGTACCACACGAATTTAGGAGGAGCCTTATGGTACTTGCTGAATCGCCTTCAAAGTAAATGATATCACATAAAATGATAAAAAATACTGCAGAATAATTATCTACAAAACATCTTAAAAAAATACCCTGCAAGCTACCTCAAGGGTGAGTGGTTTATATCCTGATCACAGAACGTACTTAACTAATTAATCGAGCCATCATATTGTCGTAAGAAGGAAAAGAAGCTCCCTTAGAATTCGCAAATAAACGCGGAGATACATTGAAAGATTTTGGACTAGATGCGAAAACACTTTTCTGATGATCGGCAATTAACTAGCGGTATACTTGCTAAGTCAAAACCAACAGGGCTTTGAGGGTATTATTTTCTTCGAGAATGTCGAAAGTATTGATAAAAAGTTTGTTCCCACAGATTCCAAGAAACAAGAGTGAGTACAAATATTAGAGAGCTTTCGTCGCGCGTCCATTGCCAAGTCATTTTAGGATAAATCCTACTTTATATTATAAATGTGAAAGTTTGCATATTTGGATGTTTGTTACTCAATCACACAAAAACTACTGGACCTATTGAGCTGACATTTGTCATGTAGATAGAAAATATATCTGTGGGTAACTCAGGCTATATTAAAAAGCTCTAAAGCTCTAAGCCCCCCAAAGGCCCCTCTGGTGGTCCCTGTTAATCATTGGGTTCGGTGTAGTGGGTTTATTTTTTGCTTTTTAAAAGTACTTTCACTCAAGATAGAGGGCTGAAATTTTTTTAACGGATGGCTGAATAAATGAAAACTCAGTGTTTTTCACACCCGTTGAGTTCCAACAGGTACCTTTAGCTAGTAAAAAATAAATATATAAGTGTAGGTATATGCAGAAAAAATATGATGATTAGATGAAATATTTTTATAGAAACCACCCTCGACCGAACCATTCCCTGCCATTTTTTTAAATATCCCTCGGCCTTTGTTAATTACAGCAATTCTTACGTTGTCTAACGGAACTTAGCCTCTATCACTTATGGCAAAAGCCAGATCATGCCCGCACAATCGAAGCATCTAAACTCCCGTGAACAATGCAACCCGATGTGTGCCGTTACCGATGTGGCGCAAGAAAGATGGCGCGCTCTGGACTGTGCATACACAACTAATCGAGTATCTAAATTTCTGAAAATTTTCTTAACCGTGTTCCTCAACAACACCGGAAAATGCATCTAAAATGATAGTTCAGCCGAATTTGGGAAATTTGGGAAAAACTCATATTGTTTGAATGTTTCAACAGTGTAATTGAAAATGTATAGTTTACCTGTTAAAATGTCTGAGCAAGAGCATTTCTTGTCCAGATATTGCCGTCAATTAACGCTCATAATTTGTTTCTATTAAAATGTCAGAATCAAAGCACCGTGAAACTACATTTCTTCCATCTTTCACACTTGCTTGAAAGCATGTATTTAAAAATAAAAATATTCCGGAGCAAGCAAATAACATATTTTGCTTATAAAAGTATTGATTTGTGTCTGGGCTGTTAGTATTGCACGCGACAGTCTGTATGTTGCCTGTCTGTAAATATCCTTCACAGTAAATTCGCTGTTATCTCTTAACTTATATTGTTATCCACCTAACACTACCATAAGACAATCGTCATCGATTTCTCTAGACGGTGATAGTTGTTTAGGAACGGCATATTCGATCATCGTGGACTGAAAGTTACTTATTCGCTGATTTCTTCGAGTACCGACGCCTTCTCGAATTGACCTCATTTAAGCAGCATTATTAATGTTAATTTGAATAATTACAGCATGCCGACATTCATTTTTGATTATAACTGGGCGACTCCTTGCTTTGCAAACCCGGTTTCATCGCAGAGGAGTGCCGCGGCCCCCAGCAGCAGTGGTCCCTCCGCGGCCCCTGCCCTTCAGCCTCGGGGGCCGGATCTCGGGGCAGGGGAAGGAGAGGGCCTGCACCAACCTGCGCATTCGGCCGAGTTCGAAAGACGCCCGGGGTCACACGGCGCCCCCGGGTTCTCCGTGGGCCCGGAGGTCACGAGGCCACGGGAGGGCCATGGATTGGCGGCGAGGGACGAGGACACTCAGCGGGAGACGAATGCAGCGGGAGTCGGAGACGTCTTCCGGCCAGAGGTAAGATCTTACGCGCGCACCACGCCAGTCTTTCTTCTCTCAACCATCCCACAAATGAGTTGTGGCGGAAGCTCTTCGAAATTTCCATAGGTAGTGTCGTTTTTGCATTATTCATCATCATGAGGTGTAAAGCATTGGTGGATCCGAGTAACTTAGCTGATTATTATCTATAATTAAATCGTTAGTGTTTATTGCAACAGCGAAAAGCAAAGCTATAATATAAAAATGTGTAACGATATGTAAACTTTGTGGAAAACCAATAAACATTTAGCATCTTTTTACTGTTATAAGAAGTTCAAGGCACCCGTCCACCATAGTTTCGAGATGCCATGAAACAACTACAATTTTCGCATAATATTTGCATTAGATGTATAGTTATGGCAATTATGTCGGCTCCTGGAGTTAAAGAGTATCGATTAAAAATATATTCCGCAAATCATTTGCATATTCATACCCCACTATTCCACATACCAATAGTTTTAGCATTTTCTCAGGAACAATACTTATTTCTCCATCAGTTAAAATATTTTTAAATTGGAATTTCCCAGCCACACCGAATGTTTTAACCGCGGGCGAAATTTCTTAAGCTTTGATGTAGTATTAAGGTCTATGGTCGCAGGGTCTCCCAACCAAGAGTAAGAGATAGCATTCCAGGGGGCGCGAGATGACATTTCAGTTTCTGTTTATATTAAGGATACCTTTTTTGTAAGGTTTACGTGCCTTTTAATATTCTGTAATATTTTTTCTTTTCCATATGTTTCATTTAAAAAAAATACTAAAAATTGGTTATGAAAATTTGCTTTAGTCACCTTCACTTTCATTCTTAACTAAGTTATTACTTTAAGATGTGCCAGGCATTACTTTAAGGAGTGCGAGAACATATAAAAATATTTTGGGGTGTAGGGTATAAAAACGTTTGAGAACCATTGGTTAGTGTTAGATTCGGTGAAAGAACATCAGCTGCTGGGTAAACTAAAATGACATGCTATACGAATAGAATCAAATGAATAAGAATACTAAGGCTCAATGACGTGAGGTGGAGAAAAGCAACCCTATTTGGCGTCAGATGGAACTACAGAACTGCAGAATCACCATGCATATCCCTCCGCGAACAGTGCAGTTGTGCTCCATTCAAACATGCTCCAAGCACAAGGATGATCAACATCTAAATAATATCCTGCAAGACACCTCAAGGGTAGGTGGCAGGGGGTGAGTAGTCACCAACATACATTACACTATACCATATTAAATTAAGTTTAACTACGACTATTTGTACGTGAGCATAAATCGCTAATGCTTGTCAGGAAGCGAAGTCTCACAAGCATGCACTACAGTCTAGGTATGCAACCAATGTTAGACGGACCGTTAGTATTAATGTATTTTGTAAGTACATACATAAATGGACAGAGATTCAAGAGTCATGCTGAGCACATGCACAGCGTGTTATTAGTACTAGGTAGTAGATAAATATATAAGTATTAGGGAGTAAATCAACTAACTAGCCACACTACCTAGACAAACCTATTTAAAAGTCTCATTGGCAGCAGTCCCTTATCGTTCGTGGGAAAAATGACATTCTAACTCTGTCCGTTCTGCAGTCTAGTTCCCTAATTTTATTCTCATGATCTGATCTTCCGTAGTATGTCGGAATTCGTAAAATATTATTAATCAGAAAATAAATGGGTTTAGAACTTAGATAATACATTAAGCATAAATTTTAATGGACGGTCCAAAAGCGATCCCATCCCAATTGTTGCAGAAGGTCTGTAGCACTAACGAGGTAATCATAACGGACTTTGACGTATATTACCGATTCATATAAGTTTCTCTGTAATACGGTGGTGGTGGTGGTGTGTGCATTGCCTCCCAGCAGGTGAAGAAGCGTGTCGCAGGAGAGAGGGAGTTGGATCCGCTCCCAGGGGAGGTGGAAGACGACGACACGGTGTCGGCCCGCCAGCGGCGTCCGATGTTCCAATGGGCCGCGAGGGGAGGAGGCCGGGCACCACCGTGCAGGACGGAGGGCCTCCGGACGCAGTGGTTGCAGAAGAGGGTCACAGTGCTCGAGAGGGCGGTCAAGGAGGCTAGGGCCGAGGGGGCGTTACTAAGGGAAACCAACCAGAGCCTCAGGAACAGGTGAGTCGGTACAAGCACACTGCTTTTCATCACCGCAATCCTACCAATACGGGACGACGGCTATAGACTCCCGAGTTCGGAGTTCTGCGGTCAGCGACGCCGGGCGGTCGAATCTGCGTAACTTTAAGGAGTCATTTGGCAAATTGTTAATTTGCGTCGAAAAAATCTCAACTGCGAAAAGCATTGAAACAGTGGTCTAGTGTTTTATTATTACACCCAGTTTCAGTGTTTTTCTTTTCTCCTCTTTTCGTATGTACAGTAAATCCTTTCCATCACTTCATTCAGCAAACATTCTTCTCTGAATAATACCATGCACTTTCTTTCCTCAATCGTAATCATCTTAAGAAAATGTACGCAGGCTCTATTTGCTTATTAAATGGTCAAAGTCCTTGCTAATTATCGGTATGCGTTAATGCGATGGTGAAAACAACACTGGAAGCAAATAGTCAATTTAAAACGAGGAAACTATACGAAATTAATTCTCGTAAAAGGCCGTGAGTGCTGGCAAGTGAATAAGCCAAATTATGTGCTTCCATCGAAATTGATGGGTAACCCCATAACTAAGGAGATGATGAGCCTAAGTTACGTAGTTAGCAATATTCTGTAGCTAACAAAAAACGATCGTTAAACTAAGGGAATTCTTCATCGACGAAAGTAAAAAAACGGGTAATTATATGAATAACACTGTGAAATTTGCGAAGAGACAATATCCAACACGAAGATGTCGATTAAATCTACGACAGTATTAGGAACTGCATTTCAAGGAAAGGTTAAGAGGATTTATTAATGCAATTCAATGAATAATATTCCACCCCTTCCTATCTTAACCCGAAATCACCCGCGAGAATGCTCGCGCCTCCGACGGCTTGGCATAAGATGAAGTTTTTAACGACCTGGTTGGGATTCACAGAGGCACCTTAAATAATATAGATTTTTTCGCTGATGCCACTGGTCGCACTACATCCATAATATTATACTGAAGTTTACATCCCCCATTTGAACTCACTCGGAACCAGTCGAAACGTGCTCCTCAGTTAACACGGTGTGTGAAGCAGGATAAATCTAAGATCCGGACGTACCTATTGGTCAAAAATTAATTTGAACCCTCTGCTTCGAGAAGCCATCGCAGTTGATAACAGGAAAAATACTCTTCCTGAGCTGACCTCAAGGACATAACATAAGTGACTAATAGGAACATACTCCTACATCCTCACATAATATACCAAATGTCATTGAAGTCACGTAATATAAGTAAATGACCTAATTTGCGATAAGTTCTCACTCACTGGAACGTAATGATTCAGAGAGTCAAAATTCAAAGGGAACACGCACATTCAGCTGTATTTTAAGCAGGACCGCCCTTTGGATTTTGAAGCCTGGGGGCTAATCAAGGGAGTGAGACCTTAGTAATTACGAAAAATTACAAAAAATATAATCTTTAGAAAATTTTAATGAAAAAAGAAGTACAGCAAATAAATCATTTTTGCGCTATTCATGGATAAAATGTAGAGTGGATGAAATTCCATCCTGGCGAGACTTACGCACAACCTCTTTACTGGTCGACGAAAACGCTGTCCCACCGCTACCACAGCACGAGAATAATAGATGAAGAGGCTTGTTCATTGTGGCATGAAATACCTCGGAATATATCTTTATTAAAAGATGTTCAACAAACAACAGTTACAATCTTCGATTTTATAATATATAGCGATTAATCGCAAGCCACATTATCCGCAAAATAAAACCGCTTCGCTCGGTGCGTTTGCAGTGATTTGTGAAGCAAAACGGTCTTTCATCCAACAGTGGTCGGGATGGACCTCTCTTCGACCCTTCACCTAATTCCCCCATCCCAGCCCATACCGCCATAAGTCATACCTTACAAATCGGCTAATGTTTGCTCGCTTAGCAGCGTTGCAAGAGTATCCACTGCATTACAACATGAAAGATTTCTAGTAACTGACGTAGTTTCCGTCAAAGATTCGACCATATTTCTACTCCAACGAGGAATCGCGGATATTTGAAGGATGCTAGCCATGCGAGTGTCAGAGCGGCAGCTTATTATCGTCACGCATCACGTTGGAGACTGTCACCATGTTTTGCTACTACTATGCCGATCCTCGTGGAGATGACGCTATTGGCATCACTTGATTGAAAAGAATTGTGTCACTCTTTGCTCGAAATACCTCTACCTGAGTCATAAATTGCGAAGTAATCTAATAAAAAGTTAATAATTCCACGGGATATATTCTCAAATCAATCATAACAGCACATTCTGTACCATGCACAACGAATTATTTAAAAACACGTCGCCTAGAGATTTTATCAAAATAGCTCGTTCGTCCTAAGTCACGCATTTCTAGCAAGAGACCTTGAGTGAGTTTAAGACGGGGGTGACGGTGACGGCACTTAATGTTCGCTCGCTGAGCGGATGAGACAGGATACAAATATTCATCGATAACATCAACTTCAGGGTCACGCATTCTTCTGAAAATGGTTGGTGAATTTGCGACAGCTGCGAAGCGTTCAATCCATCAGAAGACAAAACGCTTAATTTTCGCTTAAAAAATAAAGCCAGCTGCTTATTAGGAAAAATAGTTCACCTGAGGTTTGAATTTAAAATTTCCGATAACCAAAGCTCAATTAATCTCATCATCAGCTTAATAATACAAGCACTGATATCCAGGGGAGAGGTGCGGAAGAACTCCACCTGTTGCAGTATATCCTTGAGATTTGTCATTTATAACACTCGATTTGGAGTTTGGAGGAGGTTTTCAGATGAAAATGTGAACCGTGAGAATGGCTGTTTTAAACATGACACGCCTCAAAAATTCAAAGACATTCCCACGGTGTTTTAATTATCAGCAATTATATCTTCTATTAAAAAGTAAATTACATCCGATGGCCTTGTTATTCAAGGAAAAAGTCTCGTAACTTTATTCTGTTTGGATTACTTCTTCAAGCCACCTAATTTATCAGGCAAACTTTTTTAAATGTAATACCCATAGATCCAGAAATAAACTTCAGAATCCTTCAGGATTTCATCACAATTTTCATCACAACAGTCTATTTATACTATTTCACGAAATCACTGAATTTGCTTCGCCCTGCTTCATGATGAACAAGCCAAGTCAACGGAAAGACCCGCGGTATCTCATAAAGGCACCAGAGATGAAGCTGAAATATTTCCTAAACACTGCAACGGATAGCTTTCTCAGTACATTATGTTTACATAAGGTCTTGATCAAAAGAAATCTCTGGAAGTTGACGATAAATGTAAGGAAGTACAGGACTGCTTTCCCACAGTCGAGGCTGGTGTTATCAAACATTTTGAATCTTTTCAACAGTTGAATACACGGAAGGCACCACTAGGCGCAGCACGGCGGTTGACGTTTCAAAGAAAACGGCAACGACGAGTGACGTATTTGACTTTCCGTAACACTTGTGCATGCATCGTTTCATTCACATTTTTAAAAACTCAATAATTCTCGCTTAGCGATGAGATCCCTGATTTCAGCCTAGCGCACGGAAATCGCCGAGGCCCGATTTATACACAATATTTCTGGTAAGTTAAATCACCTTTAAGTTCAGTTGTGTTTTGTTAAGTAATATGATAACACTTAAGTGCCAAGAAACTGCTTTGAGAGGGTTATTAAACTCATGGCACTTAATAATATTTATCCATCATCTCTAATGTAAATTTTCATTAAGCTGTAAAACGGATTCTCACAAAATATTATAATTTCCTCATTTTTTATTTAAAAATTTCTTTTTGAATAATTACAATAGTTTTCTTCCAAACCACACTCACACACTAATTATTTCAACTGATATCTTAGTCATCGCTTTCTTGATGTCCCCTCCTTAATGATAAATCCAACGAAAAATTAAAAATAAATAACCAAACAGTGATGGAAAATCTTTACCCGTGTATTTCAGAAGAAAATAAATTGCTCAAAAACGAAATAAACTAGCGCCAGACTTCAAATATACGTCACAATCTAGAAGATGTAATAAACTTTGTTTTATAATAAATAATAGCCCTACAATCAGCCTATCAACAACAAAATCAAAAAAGAATATTTCCGAATATTCTTAAGGTTCAATCTACATACAGCAACTCTTCTTTGCACCAGGCACAAAGATCCATTGGCTCCCAAGGAGAGAATTAGCATTCGTTAGTGATTGAGCAAGTGTGTTCGTCCGAATTAAAAAGAAGGACAAAAGAACAATTCCACGCTTTTCAAAAATAAGAGAGAAATACAGAATAACTTCGCAAAACACTTTTAAAACTAATATCTCTATAATTACTAGAATTAATAGCATATTAGCTTGTTCTCATAACAGGCGTCAATTTCATTCTACGAATGAGCAAAGACTAAAGAATGACATGACCCTGAAGTTCCTCCCATTAATGAATATTTGTGCCCCACCTCTTCTCCCGTTTCCTCCAGCAGCTCTAGCACTCACCCCCCTTCGCCCCTTCCTCCTTGAAGATTATCCCTCCTCCCCTACCCCTTCCTAAAAACCCTCTTTCTATTCTTTCGATATACTACCGCTCCTAAGCCACCACTCCCTTAGTAAGCGTAAAGATTGTCGGACCAAAATTACTGCAGAAAACTTGACGTCCCCTCGTAGTAAAAATAGTTCACATTAAATTATTTCATAACCATTTGGGCACCAGTAATTCACGTCTCGAATATTTCTATAAATACGTAACTGGTGTAAAAAATTATATGAAATTCAATGTTCCTAATTTTTGTATTTAAAACTGAATACATATTTAACAACTCTCGGCTTTCTCTGTACCCTCAGGTTAAAAAAAAATGTGGGCTCCTGTACAGTAACTCATAAAGCATATCTGGCTATCTATTGGCTGAGACACTTATTCAGCAAAACCACATCTCACAAATAACCTTTTTCTTCCCGTCATTTCTTTTCCCTATTACCCCTCCTCTTTTTATTGCTGGTGGCTTAACAACCCCAAACCCTAACGGCATCTATAATTTTTAAGATTTTTAGGATTGAAAAAAAATACTTTCACGGTACTGGGGTTACATATCACTGAGGAACAAAATATAAATATTTTGGTACAATGTAGAAAATATGTGAATCTTATATAACTTTTCACTTTAAATTGAAATATGTAGATAGATTTTCTCCATCACCGGCGGTTTTTTTGTGATGCGTAGTCGAACTGATAATTTAATGCAGGAATGTATGTACATGCACTCAGGGCACTATTCAGCGTACCTACAATGTGGTAGTTGTAGCTTTCCTTTTGTGTTTGGCGTCTGTAACTCTTTAGCGCCCAAAAATAATCTGCGAGTGTTTTTAGCACCCAACAACTGCCGGTACCTGTTTTCCATGACTGAGATTTGTTGGTGGAAGCGTTCCCCAGGCTCGTCACTGACGGCGCCAAGGTTGTCTCCGGAAAGACAAGTGCTGCGTAGCCACATGATTAAGTTACAGTGTCACGAAACCCGTCGTGCCCGTGAAAAAATACATTATTTTTAAGTATACAAAGTTATATTGAGTAAGCATTGATAAAAAATGGAAGCTCAGAACTAATGGGAGCACTACACCAACTGGTCTGTAGTATTTGGAAATCAGATGAGCTTCCAGAAGAGTGGAGAACTGGATTGATTTGCCCAATATTTAAGAAAGGTGATAAGTTAAATTGCAATAACTATAGAGGCATTATGTTACTGAATGTAGCATATAAAATCTTCATTGGTATTATCATGAAACGAATAAGTATCTATGCCGAAGACATTCTAGAAGAATATCAGTGTGGCTTTAGATGTGGAAGGAGCACCATTGATCAGATCAGATTCGCAGTGAGACAAACAATGGGGAAGTGCTACGAATACAACGTTGATTTGCATATACTCTTCGTTGACTTTCGTCAAGCTTTTGACAGTGTTAATAGGAGAGACATGATCCAAGCTCTGAAAGGTTATGGTACTCCACAAAAGCTGGTTGATTTGGTTGGGATAACACTGGAGGAATCCCAATGTAAAGCCTTTGTTTTGGGTAGAACAAGCAGCGCTTTTGAAGTGACGTCAGGGGTAAGACAAGGAGATGCTCTCTCAGCTGTGCTATTTAACTTGGTTTTGCACAAGGCAATTAAAGAATTGAAATTTAAGGGAACTATTGTTTATAAATCCAAACAAGGTTTTGCATATGCTGATGACAGCTCTGATAGCAAGAAGTTTGAAGGATCTGAAAGAAAAAATTTGCTATCATTGAAGATATTGGGAAAAGAATGGGCCTCAATGTAAATGAAGATAAGACCAAATACTTGAAAATGTCTTCTTCACAGGACAAACGAGAGCTACAAAACCTAATTATTTGGAATTACGATTTTGAGGGCATCAGAAAATTTACCTACTTTGGAGTAATAGTTAATAATGAAAATAAGATCTATGAGGAGATAAATCAAAGGATAATGCAAGGCAACAAGGCCTATTTTGCAAATGTACCCCTCCTCAAATCAATTCTTCTGTCCAGGAAAACTAAATTGAAAATTTATAAAACATTGATAAGACCAGTAATTACATATGGAGCTGAGACATGGGTCCTAACCAAACAAGATGAAGAAACATTAAGAAGATTTGAAAGGAAAATAATAAGGCCCAGTAAAAGAAGGAGAAACGTGGAGAATAATAATTAACTGTGAAATAAATGAAATATTGCAAGAGAAGGATATAGTTAGGTTCTCAAAGTCATTGCGACTGCCATGGTTGGGCCATGTTGAAAGGATGGAAGAGTATAGGATGCCCAAATTGTTAATAAATAGCGAGATGGAAGGGAGTAGGAGGAGAGGAAGACCACGCAAAAGATGTCTGCAAAATGTTGAAGATAACCTGAAGACAATGGGGATTGGAAGATGGAGAGAGAAAGCAAGAAGGAGAGTCGAATGGGGGCATATTTAACTGAGGAAGAAGCCAAGGCCCACACCGGGCTGTAGAGCTGAGGAAGAAGAAAGTACTAAGTTATAGTTAATTTTAGTAAGTTATTTCATTTCCTGATGGATATGTGCATTGTGCATCGCTTCTACGAAGTCAGGACTTAATTAATTGATCCTGGTGTGGCGTGTTAATGGTAGGCCTATTTTAGAAGACTGCTCTGCGCTGATATGTCTGAACCTGCAGTAAATGAATCTTCATGCATATACAGCAGTTGAAAATGATTTAATTTTTAACTGTAGATGTCTTACTGCGAAATTGAACTACTCACATTATCACACTACCCTCTGTTATACATTATTTAATACTTTTATAAGCTGTCCCTAGAAATGCATCTAGTTCCAAAAAAGCAGTAGGTACTTGGAAAATGCTACTTTACACAACTGTTGGTGATTGAAAAATTCTGATTGCCTTTTTGAGTTAAGTGTAAAACGTTACACAAGGAACACAATAAAACTGTAATATGCCAAAACTGTGTTCATCAGTGTATTCATCCGGAGTCTGTCTGATTCACTTCAGAAAGTAAATTTTTTCATAGAGCGAAATAGTATTACTCGGCATTTATTTCAAAGAGAGTAGGAAGTATTTTTCCCTGAGTGTTTTAATGAGCTACTTCTTGTAAGCAATTGTCCAGTTTTGAGGAGAAATCAACTCTGTTGCTCAAAACATATGTACTACTTGCTTTATAATGATTATTCAGCACCGGACTCAAATGGGAAAGCAGCATTTTATTGATTCTAATTTTTCTTGGCCGCACGCGCAATTCGACAGGCTCAACCGCAGCGAAGCAAACAACCTCAACAAGCAGCTCATAATTGAGAACTGCAAATGCCAGAACGTGGAGCTAGCTGCGCGCCAATCCGAGATGGAGGAGCTGAAGAAATCTCTGGAGGGCGAAGTTCAAGCGCTCAAAGAATCCTCCACTCGGCTCAAGAAGGAGGTAGGTGTCCACTTCCACAAAGAGCCCCGTCACCAACCTAGAGAGTAGAATCTAGTGCACAATATACTCTATTAATAGCACTAGAGAACAAATTTTCAAAGTTTCCAACTGACTATTATTAATGGCCAACTTCCTCCGGAATAATGGTCACTATCGAATAGAAAGCTAAGGTATACAGAGGTGATGTTAGCAATATACCTGGAGGGAGGTATGTTAATTTCTTGAATGGTTTGAGGATAGTTTTCCACAGCAAATTTGCTTATGAATAAAAACGGATAATTAAGGAGATATTTATCCCAGAGGCCAAAGAGTTATTAGAATAAATATTTAATATAAACAATTTTAATGTTAAATTACATACATAAATCTCGTTTCTTTAACATTCCATTGCAAAAATAAAAATATTCCTGTGTTTCATAGCGGAATCACGATCATGACTATCACGCAAATCATTTGCTTGAATTATAATTTTTGCCGCTACTTCACTTCTCTCAATTAAAGGGTTGAAGTTTGAGCAGCGTCATTCGACTCTTCGATGTTTATATCGTTGGTCCATTGCTTTTTAAAACTAGTGTATTTTTTTCGCGGTCACACTTGTTAACAGCTGACAACACTTCCACACAAAGTGAGGAGATGCCGCGTCACTTTCGTCGAGGTTTCCAAGTCTTTCCTCACTGCTTTCCGTCTTCTTTTCCAGCTGTCGAGTCAGAGGGAGCGCCTCGCCGCGGCCGAGGACGAGAAGATGAGACTGCGCGAAGAACTCAGGTTGCTCGCCAAGGAAATGAACGAAAAGGTTTGCGTCGTCGAGCAACTTCCGTTTTAAAATTATTTTTATCGCTTAAGGGGGAATACCAAGTCCCAGGGAAATTAAAAAAAAAATATTGTAACTTACGTAATCTACCGGTTAAGATAGGTTTAAATGAAAGTTAGTAAAAATCCTTCTGATTTTTACATTCACGCATTTTTATAATCCCATAGAGGCTTTGACAGGCGAGTTGATAATGACAGCGCCCTTCGTGACGAACAACGCTGCATGTTCTGAGCTCTGCTGCGACATTTCAATGCAGTTAAAATTGGAAATGTTGGTAGTGATCATTTATGAAATCCAGCGCATTTTATTCTTAGACCTTAAGTCATCTAGATCCTTTAATTCGGTCGTTTTACTCAAAATAACGAGGTATTATAAGTTTTTATCACAGAGATAATGACGATTATCAATGCATCCACGTAATATAAAGTCGTAATCCCCACCAGAGGGTTCATAATGGCTATCACGGGATTCACCGAGTGTCATGTGCTATGACGGCGGAGACGTCGGCATGACGCCCATGACATTTACATGAACGCTACTTTCCGCCGGTTGTCATGCCGGTTCCCCCGTCACACAAGTGTCGTCATTACGCCATCGTAATCAAAATAATTGACCCGCAGGTTTCGTCTCAAAGCGAAGAGATGAGACAGATGGCTGCCGAGATGCAACTGCTGCAAACGCGTCACAAGGAGAGGATATGCACCCTCGAGAAGGACATCCAGGCAACGGTCCACCAGTGCCAGAGGAAGATCAACGAGAGTCACATGGTCATCGGGAAGTACATGGGGTGTCTGAGACAGGTGAACCCGAGCGTGGAGTACCTTTAGCGCACTATTCAAAACGACGTTAAGACGTAACCAGAGTCCAGAGAAATAGAACCTTTGCATGATTACAATGAAGCATACACAATGAAGCTCTTAAAAATAAACTGGAGGCAATGGATGCAAAATACGTAAATACACTATTCCCATACCATGTTCTAAACACTATATATTCCTATTTACAAATGGGCGTTTTCATATAAACCATTTTCTATGTCAGGACCCATATTCACAACAGAAACGTAATGTAAAATTTCACTGCAAGCCTAACTCATGGACGTGATTTCAGCATCAGCACAGCACAGATTATATTTTGGTTTCCATAGCAATTTGGGCATTAAATTAAAATTTCGGAGTCGAACGGCCATCGACATTTCAACTCCCGAGATAACACCTCAAGAAATCGACAAAAGCCGTCGTGCATTCGATACTAGCTCCAACAACTAAAAATTCGATAGGAGCAATTGATAATTGCTGCCCAAAGATCAATTGTAGTTTTTGACTCATCGCACCCCTCATCACCCTGCAGTATTCAAGTAAATACTGTCATTCCTGTAGTGCGTCCCGTATTGTCAGACTGCTGCGCGAGCGTCAACTTCCTCTTCCTCTCGGAAAGAGCTTTTATGATCTCGAAAAAATTCGTTTATAGTTTCGATACTGGTGAAGTCGAGAAATTCCAAGTCGAATCTGACGAGAATATCGGTATCGCAGATTATCACTTCCTTTATAATTTCGATGAAGTTGGCGGAGTTTCTGACGTAAGAGGGTTTTTTAAGTCCCATAAATCGGGCGAAGTTAAAATGATTTCGTCAACTCGTGCGTGGGTTAGCCCACGGCGCCGACGATCGGCCGAAGTGGAGTTGCAACTTTTTGGACCTTGGGCAGTACCTCGAAAGGTCAGTCTTTGATGGGGATGGAGGGCTGGTAGGGCATGGCTTCCGTCTATTTATGTAATTTGGTTGTAGAATTAGCCTTTAGCTCTCTATATGTCTTCATGAACGAGTTTGAAAATTTTCCGTTGCTAGCCCTCCTGCGCCATCACGACGGCCGCCTTGCATTTTGAGCCGGAGTAATCAACGAGTTCCACCATGAGAGTTCTCTCATCGTCTTTCTCTCTTCTATGGTGAGGTTTGGCTATTGGGGCATTCACAAACTATAACTGAAGCTAAGTGAACTCGAAGGCTTCCGCGAAGTCGTTGAGACAGCAGTGAAGGCCTTTCGGGCTTTCTTCCTCGTATTTCCGCTGTCGTAGACGACAGTGTCGATAGCATTGCAGCTGTCTTCTTCAGATCAAAACTCTTCTAACCTGAAGAAGATAGCTGCAATGCTATCCAAGCTGTCGTCAACTACAGTGGAAATACGCGGGAGAAAGCCCAAAAAGCCGTCACTGCCGTGAAGTTAATACGTTTACTAATATATGTTATGTTCACACAGGTTAAACACTATCGTCTTTAATAGCACTGCAATAGTAAAAGAACACTTGCCACAATAATATCGATCATGCCACCTACCCAGAGAAATGTAATGTTTATGTAGGAATCTGAGAAAAGTTTTTTTCAGGCTTTGTCACATGAGTTTCAAAAACGCAACTCGTAGGAGAAAGCCTCCAATCCGTAGACTATAAAAACAAAAAAATTTGGGAAAATTACAGAGCAAAATACATGAGACGTAGATTTTTCTTTTCGCTAGAAGCGCATCAAATATGCTGCCAGTATGTCAGTTCAAAAATACGATTAAAAAATGAAAACATTCGAGAGGAAAACAATTCCACTCTTGAAACATTACCGCGATAGAACAAAATACGAAACACGAGTGATTTTAAATCAGTAAAGAGGTTATCCTTTGGACAAAAAGACAACGTTATTGAACTAAAATCGTAACAAATAAATATAAATTAAATTTTACAAGCGATATAGAAGATATATCCCTCGGATACACACTACACCCGCAGATCAAAATATAAAAGGAAAAAAATAAAGATGGCAACATAAGATATACCGAAAAAAGATCTCTTTATAGATGGCCCGCACGATACACTCGCAAAAGATGCCCGATAAGATCATTTCCTGGATCTCTCATTCATCTAAAGAAACTGACAGGACCAAGATACGATTTTTCCCTTCCCCTGTTCGATAGTACAACACCAGCTAAGTGAAGTAGTATAATTCGAAGCCACTTTTCTCTTTTTTATTATTTTCCTTTCCTGCTTCCTTCTTCCTCTCCCTTTCTCGTCTTGTGGCCTAACATCCCCTGCCTAAGCAAGGCATGCACGTCATCACTCGCGTGGATGGAAGCCCATTTGCATATTGCCTCGTGCGAAATCACTCCAGCGCCAAGCAGCGTCGATCCGAAATCCAACCAGACCACACGCACACATATTCAAGCTCCCACGAAACTCTTGCGCCTACTCTGCATTGAACAGCCACAACGGCGGCCAGCCCTCACATTGGTCATCCATGCATTAAAGCAGAGATGTTAAACGTTGGGAATGTAACCATAGCAGTTGGAGCACCATAAGCCAAAAAATCTACAGCTACCATGAATTTTATTTCAATAAAACGAGACACTTAATAGATTCACAATTTAAAACCAACAATATAGGGTGATTCTAACTTAATAATTTTCTGCTTTCTGGACGCTTCTTCTGGCCGGCACGTCTCTAAGATGTGCAAAACGTAAACTTATCCGACCATCACGTGCATCAGGAGGCCTAGCCACCAGAATGTTCACATACCGAATATCTATAAGCGAAGCGGAATTAGAATTGGTTAGTCAACGAATGTCATTAGGATGATAGGCTTTCGCAAAACGAAACGGGGCCGCCCAAATAAGGACTGATTAGGAACCTAAATTATATTGGTGAATACTGGATACCATCGTAGCACGACGAATAAATATGGAGAAAACCTCCAAACGTCGGAACCCTTAGATGATGATTATCACACAACTCAGAGGGGTGAGCAGTTGCAACAAGGTTTTACTCCTGTTCACTGTCGTCTGCACTGCGCAGCTGCTCCGAGGGCGAGCTCGAGAGGCGTTCGGGGGAGGACACAATCTGCTTCGTTAACACGCTCGCCTTATCGCCTCGCCAGTGATTTCTGAGGATTTCGGCAAGGGCGAACGCCAAAATTGTTTCTTCCTCTCGAAGCAAGAGAGAGACAAGAGTGCGTGCGATCCCAATCTCACGATTGCTGGTGGAGAAGGAAAGGCGAGTCTCAAAGCGGGAAATCAGGCATCCACACAAGGACACGGATACGACGAGAGGGTGGGGATGAGGGGAACTAATTTAGAGGGCGGGGAGGAGGGGGAGACCAATGTGACAACCGGAAGTCATGGGTTGGAAGGGGAGGGGGAATGGGCGGAACGTTGAAGTCCAATGGGAGGTGGTACGCTCTCGCCTTCCTCCTCAATCCCACCTGGGGCCCAAACAACACAAAACCATTCCGAATGGGAGACTGGGCGAGTGACTATTTGACTCCCCCCCCCCCCGATTTCACACTCTGAGCTGTGGGTGACAGCGGGGGGAGGTATTTGTTCACTCGAGACGACATCGGACGCTTCTCACCCAGACACATACCTACCGTCGGCACCTACGCTGTGACCATTGAGCCGCCAAAAGTACATGAGGCAAAGGAAGGTTGACCCCAGTCATCATTCACAAATTCGCGAGAAAAAAAGTATTTACGGCATATTCAATAAATACTTGGCGAGGAAAGCTCCGCTAGGTTGCATCAATCTTCAACACTTAAGTTTCGATATATGATCGAAGAGGGTTGATCTCAATAGGTAACTTGGTTTGCCCGACGAAAAGTGAAATTCGCAAATCAGGGAAGGGATGCCTTATATCCTGTGTCGCCTCCGGTTTCCCAGGGAGATTCCACGCGTGGTTCAACAGAGATATATGGCATCCTCAAAATCTCAGAACAAGCAAAACATTTAATTCGATGGATAACCACTCCCATCCTCCACCCCAACAAAAATTGAATTTCGAAAGTTTAAACATCTCAATGGATGCATCTAACAAGAAGACGAGGGTTTTACGGATGTCGGATTGCGCTGACATTTGAAGGTTACAGTCCTATTCACTATCTGATCAAAAATAAATAGCTTCGAAGACCAAATACATAATTTAGTTTGTTTTACGAAACATTTGGAGCAATAATTCATCCATCGTTAGGTAAATTCGTAGCTAGATGTCTAACAATTAATTTAAAATCCATAGTTTAATTAATGAACACCCTATACTTATGCTCTCTTTTGTGATTAAGGAGGTCACAAGGAATACAATTGCTGCGTTTCAGGGGTATCCGTTGCCCTTGGACCGGCTCCCCTCCTGGTCAGTTCCGCTAGTGCATGATTATTAAATTCAAATTGAATATATAACTGCCAGTCTCTATTATGATACTTAAATATAGCATGCACAGAAATTTGAAAAGGCTCCTAATGAATTTGTCAACCTTTTTATAAAATTATGAAATACTCATCCGATAAAAACGTTGAAGTTACATAGATCTGCCATTATTTCACCTTCGCGTGATCAAGGTGAAGCTTAAATTCCCCTTTCTATGCTCGCAACTAACTATTTTTAGATACACCCATGCTTGATATATTTAAAGAACGAAACAGAAAAAAGATATTGGATTCCATCGGCAGATTTGAGGAATGGAATGAGAAATCCCAAGCATAAAGAAATCACGATCACATGCACAGCGTCAACATGGCTACTGAGGTAGGTTGAGAACGGCTAATGGGCCAGGCTTTAGAAGAACTATGATTCGTTGACAGTGCAGCAGACAGGATCTTCAGAGGTCTGGAAGTAAAGTTTTCACATTCTCTTCGTATCTCCTCTGTCATTTTCGTTTTCCTAGGCGAGAATAATTTATTTTTATGGGAATAACTTAAATATATAGAGTATTTCCACTGCAAATGGTATTTTCATGTCTCCATATGATATCAAATACGCTTTTCTAAATCCTTCTGTTCAGCAATATTTTTCACCTTCAATCAAATAATAACTCTGGATTACAATTCTAAGATAAAATTTCGCCTCAATATCGCAATAAACCGACAAAAAAGGATTTAGCTCTATCTGATATAACTCCATTAATACATAGTATTGGAAGAGTAGAATTAGATAAATCAAGAGGAAAACTGCCTATTATGGACCATTTCCTAGAGTACACTCAGCCAGCCGCAATCACATCTGCTTTACGCTGGACTTTGGTGACCTCGTAATGACCTCAAACACGTGCCTTGGAATGAGCTGTGCTGCACTGAGTTAGATGTGCAGGTGTTTCCAGTGCGTTTTGAGTTATTTCGATGGTGATGAAACTGACCAAATCCAGAAATTAATGTCCATAACAAGCTTAAATCATAGGATTTATGCATGGTAAAAATAGATGCAGATCCTTTAAATAATTTTCAGCAATAAATTGCAAAACCATCTTCGCTTAAATATAAATTAAGCGTTTTCCCTAAATTGCACCACTTCGATTACGTTGGTAACAATGAGCTAGATCATTTACATGACCTGAACTTTTGAAGAGATGATGTACGATTGAAGCTATAGATCCGCGAGTAGGTATATGCTTGTATTCCTGCTAAATACATAGTTATGTTTTGTATTTGTGTGTGAAAGGTGAAGTGTGGACGACATTTGTGGGTGGGGGAACTCTTATTCATTGATTAACCGTCTACCAAACAATTACTGCTCAAATAAAAAAATGTACACAAAATACGAGAAACTGACCATCTCCCCCAGACATCTGAGTCATCTACCGGTTGAAGGTAGGTAACGATGAAAGTCAGAGACATCTTATTCCATAACGGCACAATAACTATAGTTGGGACGAATAGCTTTTTTCTGTATTTGCTTTACTTTCAACATGTTCGTCTCATAGAGTTTTCACAATGCTTTTTCCTCGAATCCTTCGACTGAAATCCCCCTGTGAGCCTTTTAATTAACCTAATAATGAGACATCTCCTAGCACACAGTTAACATGCATGGAGAAAGGTTGAATTACATCCGAAATCTATTCATCAAACCGTCCAAAGCTAATAAAACCCGTATTTGTCTGAACGGGCACTTAGCTAATGCACGGTGTAGCGTATGGAAGAACTTTAAGCATAAATAACCCGTTGAGTGGTCATAAAAAAGTGGAATTCGGCCTACCGAATGTTTTCCAGCGCAGTGAGTTTTAATCCCTCCCATTCAGAACGCCTGAACAGTTCTCCTGGCGATCAACGCATGTTGTGGGCATGATGGGCCCTCAACAGCCGATGGTAATGAATTAACTGCGGGATTACGATCGACGTATCCTGACGTGAAGGAAGCGGACGTTGGCATTCGCGAAGATGGCCTGACATTGACGGCGCCTTCAACAGACGATGAGCGAACCTTGCCCAAGTCTTAACTCATTCGTCACGTTACTTCCACGGCGGCCAATAAGAGGAGACATTTTTTTTATATTATAAAAAAAATCACTTCCCGGATTGTCCATCTTACTTTTTAATTAAACCATGAAACATATATAACCCTTTGAAGCAATACTTTTCAGTACTTTTTCTGATTCTTTATACTTTGCTAATAAAATGTGAAAATAAACAGCCACTTCGCAACTGCATAAAATTAAGTTTGTGAAAACGGTCAACAATTGTTGGTGCTGATAGTCCTGTTAATATTAATAAGCTCCTCCTTGTTGACGCAACACCCACGCGCATTCCAACCTTCATGATACCTTTTGAAATATTTGGAATGGTTTCAAGCGCGAATGAAACCTTCTATGTTTATCAAACACAGTCACATCACGCCATTGTCCATTTTGTGTTCCTTTTCCGAGTATCGCGCTTCATACATCCCGTTCCTCCCCCGAAACGTCAGCGCCGACCAACGTAAGGTCAACAGCGTTACGAACTACGTGTTACAGCTGTACGGGTGTGTGTTTCCACGGTGATTTGGACCTGCAGGCGAAGGTAAATGTAAAGTACGACCGCAGGTGCACAGATGTGCGTCGGTACGTACGGCTGTTGTGTAAACGGGGCATGACGAGAAGACGGTGGAAAACTTAACAATGCCTTCTGTTTCCGTCACGTCAGGAAACGTCGATCGTAATCCCACCAAAATGTTGATGACGTTGAAATGCTCGTGTACTAAAGGTAGACTATCGCACATGTTATAGTCATCAGAACTTAACTTTAAACAAAAGGCCAACAGGAATAACAGCCGAGACGAAAGGAAATAAAATTATGAAATTATATGACATAGAGAAGCAAGCATCATGATATAGTAAAAAAGGCACCTCTAATGAAATATGGGCCGTGTACGCACTGCAATAAGGGTGATTGTTCATAATACGCCAGAGTAAAAAAGTCTAAAAATGCCATTAGTAGGTATAGTTAACTCTTCAAGAATTTCTTCTTTGCTAAAATCAAATTTACCTAAAGTTTTCATTGCTATTAATGCTAATGAATTTTGTTTTATACACTCTGCCACTAGAAGGGGACAAAATCGACCAATTCCGGTCAAGATTAAATGTTATTTTCTTGACCTGTCTAAAGGATATTTTAGCATTAATCAGATTAAAGATAAAAATTATTTTTACACTTCTCTCAATATAAATATATAGACAAAGAAGTTTCCTGCGATAACGTTGGATGGTAATTTTAAATGCCTGTAGTACGTTATAGCATTAAGGAAGTTACGATATTATAATCATGGTGGGGCACACGCCATATTAATTCAAACAACGGTTAAGTATTCAATGGCTTTAATCATCGCAAAGTTCATTATCTTCTTTTGCGATTCTATGAAAGAGATGAAAATTGTTTACATAGGCAACCGTTGTCCCCGCTCTAGTGGATGACCGCATGTCGAGCGCAAAGCTCGTTTAACACGATGTGCTTTATGGCAAAATATGATGTGCGTGTTGATGCACATTGAAAACTGCGTCGTGTGAAGCGGTGAATAGTTGGAATGCATGCGCAAATGCATAAACGAAAGATGTGAAAATAGCATCTGCTCTAATTCAGAGCCTGATTTCTTGTATCGCGAAACCAGATGCTTCTTCCATTTCTGCCTCGATAAATTGCCTTGTGTGAAACGGCCTCAAGAACTAGCTGTTCTCTCCAAAAGCATACAATGTAGCACATAAGGTGTAGTCGTGCATATGCATATTTATAAAATGAAGAAAATGGCAATAAACACTTTTTCAATTGATGAGTTGAATGTTGCCTAATCCGAAAGAGAATGACGGCCATGTGCCTCTTTGGGCACTTATCTAACGAACAACGTAGGTCCAAATCCGGTTTTTGAGTGAAAACAGATAAAAAAACAGCAAAATTCAAAGTCTGTCATTTTACGACTTTTATGTCACTAGATACTTATACGGAGGAGAATCATTTTTAATTGAATCTATAGCGTCAAACCACTTTGTGGTGTTGACTGGTTTAAACCCTTTCTTTATTAGTATGAATGTGAACTTCTTCTCTAAAGTATCAGAAAATAATTAGCAAACTCCAGTTCGACGGGTTATACCGGACTGTTAGTGTTACATTAAGAACAGATTGCCGAAAGTCAAGATTTTCAATTCTCCATACGGTACGGCGGATCTCAATACACGCCATCCAACACAAATAGCGGATAATTTTGCAGTGCAGTGAACCCAGTTCATGACATTCCTGCATGCAATTCTTTTTTAAATGACAGCCAATCTCCGCATATCGTGTTGCATTCATAAAGCAATTTTTAAGCCAAGCAACATCAGTGCTTCCACATTTATTTCCCGGTTTTATTCCACCGGATTGGGATACGGCTGCGTTTATTATCAACCCATGGGTTGAGTTTGATCGACACGGCAAGCCGCGGCGTGCGGCGTCGGGAATGAAATATAATGAGAATTCAGCGGCTTCATATTCATGTGGCTGAGAAAATACTACGTTAAGGAGGTTCCGCCGCTGTGGCTGACTGCGTGAGTCAAAACAAATAATTAATTCAACATTTTTTATATTTTGTCAAAAAAATCCTGCTTTCACAGATGCAATGCGTAACCTATAGAAACCCAAAAAAAAAGTAGAAAAATGCAGATTATTCCACGAATGTATTTTAAATGAGCACTTTTTTCCAGCCATAGGAGCCGATTGCAGCGCCATTTCCAACGAATTACCGCATTTTGACTTCAATTACGGCATTAATTCTTCAGTTACTAGAAAAATAAGGTGGTAAGATGCATTTATTCTATTTTTATTCAATTTATCTGGATTATTTCCTTCTTAGAGACAGTTTTCCACAAAATGGCATTTATATTTTATGCAAAAATACTATTTGTTTCCGTGTTTCTCTCATTCCCCCATTGAACACAATGTAATTTCAAGTTCAATTATAGAATAAAATAGCGTGGAAAGGTATTATTTTGTTGTTCATATCAGACAGAGGACAACTTTTTCTACAAGTTGACAGATTATGAATAAAATGACATTTAAGTCATTTTACGGTGGAACCACCTGAAGAGTAAGAGAGCTTAAGTAATTGATAATTACTGGCAGGGGACTAAATATTTGGCCAAACAGACGAATGCAATATTCCGTGATTAGGTTTATAAGATGGCTGCAGTGCCAAGTAAATCTCACTAATGCCCTTACTAATACCGGTAATTGCTGTAATTCGCCAAAAGCCCAGAGAATAAGTCACTCCGTTACATTCTCTTGAACATTTCCGGCTAATATTTTACTTGATAAAAAAGGAATATTTTTATTAACCTTTCGCAAAACGTTTCTTACCCATAAGCTACACTAATTCCCGCCTCATTTTCCCATTAAGCTTCACTTTCAAACGTTACTTTCGGAGAAAATTTGTTGGATGAGGTGGAATCATGTAGAAGCAAATGAATAGGGAGTATTTTTTTCCGAAAAACGCCGAAGCACGAAGAAACCTTTCCTTTTTCTAGCTGCAACATCTGTTCATGAGTTCCTCACACTTTTTGCAGCAAGAAGTTTATGAATGGGATTTGTATGCCCTTGGCACTCTTCAAATAAAACTAATTCTATTTATAGCGATCGATCTTATAGCCATTTAAAGAATTGAGTATTGTTCTCATATAGCTGTAATATCTCTCAAGGGAATCATGCCAAGGATAAACGTTTCCGCCCAACCACTTGTGCCGGCGTTAAACACTTATTTCTTCAGGGTCGGGGGTGCACTGCAAAAGGCGCTATAGTCGTTCGTGCCGTATCGCCTTTCCCACGCTCACCTTTCACCTCCACAGACACACACACACTCCGAAACAATATTCCCTTCCCCGCATGGAAGGCTGCAATTCCTCATGCATAAAAAAATGGCACGAATGTAATGAAATGGTTGCCAGCCGCAACGGATATGAATATAAACGGAAAAAAATTATAAAATTCACTCCTCAACATGTATTTATTTAAGAGAAACAATACAACATAACTTCCTGCTTTTAATGTCATTCTAGATACTACTTAAAGTCTTCAACGGCAGATTTTGCTCAGCCATATGAAGCCGGGCTCATTAAAATCAAGTAATCCTTTCTTACGGGGCGTGACAAAAGTCAGGTAGTACGCAAGCAAGTCTTAGGTGACCAAATAGTAATATTTGGTGACGGCCGTTTAAGCCTGAGCCTTTGTAAAATAAATTGGCATTTTAATTTCAATACAGTATTATTTTCAGATTAATCATAACATTAGAATAATAAAAGGGTTGACTTAAAATGTGCTAAAAACACACAGCGTTCATCCATTCCGAAGCAGCTTTGACGGTACTCAATTTTAAGGAAAAACCTTGGTGGTTAAACATATTGATTAGATAGTTTCTAAATCCTAACGATTCAGGCCAAACGCTGGCCCTCTCTTGCTCAAATCGTCGATAAAACAGCCATCACATCCACAACGTTAATTTGAGCGCTGAAACAAGAAACAGAAATAAAATGCTAAGCAAGTGTTTTTCAGACCATGAAAGACAAGTGTTTCCTCCTTATTGTCTCCTCTTCTTCCCCCTCTCTCCACTTGGCAGGCGAAGGTGAAGTCCACCGCACATGACGCACGACGATATCGGAGGCACCGCGCGCAGGCGCCATTGGCCAGCGATTCGCCGCGTACGGGAGAGGCGGAGGAAGTCCACAGTGACTAGAGCGACGCCGTGGACGAAGAGGGAAGAATCGGCAGCGACATCTCCGGGAGATAATTGAAGAATGGCGTGAACGGCGCTCTAAAGGATCCCCCCGGTGACAAAGAGCGATGCCCTGATCCACCATTTCCGCACTCGTAATGCTGGTTCATCGAGATATCATCGCATAAACGACCTACTTTTGAGTGAAATGCATAATAAAATCTATCCATCTGCTTTGAGGTGTTTTTTTTCTGGTGGTGGGCGTGCCTCATTTCAAGAAAACGTCATCATCACCAGCACCCACCGTCATTATCATCATCGGTCAACAATCCTAGGATTGTTTTGACATGCAGCCCTCCCCACTCAATTCTTCTTCTATCTGCCAACCTCTTCATATTGACGTAACTCCTCTCATTTACATCCTTCACAACTTGCTCCATATATATCTCATGCGAGGCCTGCCTTTTCCATTCTTCCCGTTCACTTTTCCCTCGACGATTGTCTTCATCAGGCCGTCGTGTCTTAGGAAGTGGCCTACTAAGTTATCCCGTCTCCTTTTTTAAGGTTTTCTCAGTAGACATCTCTTTTCTCCTCCCACTCTTCTTAAGACTTTTTCAATTGTCACTCGGTCGATCCATTTTATCTTCATCATTCTTCGGTAGCGCCACATTTCAAATGCTTCCAGCCTGGACTTCTCAGCCGCTGTTATTGTCCATGCTTCGCCGCCATATAATAGAATGTTCCAGATGTATGTTCTAATGAAATGTTTCCTCACTTCCACGCTTGTATTTGCAGCTGGAAGCAGAATCTTCTTCTGGTAAAATGCCCTTTTTTGCTTGGGCAATTCTACTGGCAATTTCTCTTTTACTTCGTCCATCGCTGGTTACTCGGCTTCCCACGTAACAGAACTCTTCCACCTCCTCCATTTCTTGTTTTCCTAGTTTAACATCGGTCCTGGCTTCCTTTCTCCTACTGCATACCAATACCTTAGTTTTCTTTTTATTGATCTTCAGATAATATCTGGCCATTATCCTTTCTATATTACCTAGTGTCTTCTTTAAATCTACTTCTGTTTCTGCCATGACTGCTATGACATCGGCAAATCTTAGCATTCTGATTTTCTCCCCGTGGATATTCACTAACTTGTCCTGTCTCCTTTTTAAGGTTTTCAGTAGACATCTCTCTTCTTCCCACTCTTCTTAAGACTTCTTCATTTGTCACTCGGTCGATCCATTTTATCTTAATAAGAACTAAAATATTGCAATTTTCCACAGATAAAGTTTTAATCAACCCAGGTTTCGATGCACTGCATCATCTTCAGGATGCAGTGCATCGAAACCCGGGTCGATTGAAACTTTATCTGTGGAAAATTGTGATATCTTAGTTCTTATTATGTTCATATTCCACAACATCTCGCCTGATTCCTCCCTTTTTGTCCATTTTATCTTCATCATTCTTCGGTAGCACCACATTTCAAATGCTTCCAGCCTGGAATTCTCAGCTGCTGTTATTGCCCATGATTCGCTGCCATATAGTAGAATGCTCCAGAAGTATGTTCTAACACCAGCATCCATCAATCAGGAAATCGGATCGCTCCAGCTCTCCAATCCGTTTTCCTTGCAGCCAAACGATTAATTCTTTCATAATTCCTCACTCTTAACATCTCACACATTTTGCGTCATGCATCCTACCCTTGGTCTTGCTCGATACTTTATGCAATTCATATACATAACTGCTTCAAGCCATTTTTGGACCTGGATAAAGTGTTTGATATTTTTTATGGACGAAAGACTTCCACAAATTTATCACACATAGCCACATAGTGGTGGTGCCGGTGGTGAGGTGAGGCGCGTCGTGCCGCCCCAATAAAACGGAGAAAGAGTACTTAACGATATTCTTTCATTAATAAGAGTTTAACTCATTCTCACATTTGTTCCATAATTGTTTTCAGAAGGCTGTTGATAATAATGTTGCCTATAAGTAATATCATACAGTAAAGAATGAATTATTCTATGGTAAGACATCTATTTCACAGAACTTTCATGAGGTATGATGAGAAAAGAAGCAATAATGAACACACTCTGCGAAGAAGGAGAGACAAAACTTATTGAACACATTTTGCATCACAACAGCTTAATGAAAACAATAATAATAACTTAGACGATGAAATTTTCCACAGATAAAAATTTTTAATCGACCAGGGTTTCGATGTGTACTACATCATCATCAGGTTCTGCCGAAATGATGCAGTGCATCGAACGATGATGCAGTGCATCGAAAGATGATGCAGTGCATCGAAAGATGATGCAGTGCATCGAAAGATGATGCAGTGCATCGAAAGATGATGCAGTGCATCAAGAGCGGGGTCGATCAAAAATGTTTATCTGAGGAAAATTGCATCGCCTGAGTTCTTATTATGTTCATATTCCACAGCATCTCGCCTGATTCCTCCCTTTTTATGAAAACAATATTGGCATGAGATATAAATGAGAAAAATAAAAGAGGAAGACCAAGAATGGAATACATGAAGCAAATTATGAAGTATGGCAAAGTAAATAATGGCAGAGAGGAAAGTGAAGTGGGGAGCAGCTGGAAACAATTCTTCGAAGTGACGACTATTGATGGTGTATAAAATTGATAGCAGCTTACAAAGGGCCAGTGGTTATTTTCAAGCATTCGTGCAAAATAAGAGGGTAAGAAAAATATGATTCCCGAATGCGGCTCAAATATATAATAAATGGATACTGGAAATGGCACAGAATACTCAATGTAACATACTTTCGATTCCACCCGAAACATTTTCTCTACAAACGGTGGCCACTAAATTTCCATATACAAAATCAAAGAGAATCCTAGGTTTTTCAAGAGAAAATATCGTTTTTCAAGGAGGTTATGGAGTACTGCAGTGGCTGTTTAAAGCATGTCTAAAGAATTTCTCTATTAATTCAACTACCTGCCTGAAATACTCTGGGCAAACTACTCTGTTCAAAGAAAACGTATAATGGATCGAAGTTACTGAAACAAGAAAAGGTAAGAATAGTGCACGCTACTTCATAAAATTTAGAGGTTTTTGTAATACTGTTGACTTGTCAAACATGCATGTTTTCGTGCCTCAGTGTATGGGAAATTGCGAGTAAATATTTCCTAAAAACAGCTTCACGCAAGGACAAGCAAAACTCGGGGCTCAATGACAACTATACATATAGGCTTTAACGACAAGTTACCAAATGCCAGCCATAATAACGACGCCATAATTTAAAACGTGTAACAATCTGATGCAGAGAAAAGTCTACCATTGGACCAGGTTCATGCTTTTGTTAAATTACCGCAGCAATAGATATTCCGATCCACAATCTGGGAAATAGAGAAGAATATGCCCAATGACTTTTTAATTTAGAAATGGCTACCTCCTTAAAAATTCCAATTGCTGGACTTTTTAAGAAAGTACCCATTTGAAGAAGTTTGCCAGGTTTTAAAGGTGAATTACGAATTAATTTTTTCATTCGTTGCATACTGACCCGCGAGCCACCGCAGGGACGTATGTGGCAGGGGATGTTAGGACTCCCAACCATTGAAGGAAGGGATGGAATTGAAGGAGTTGGAGAGAGAAAGAATGATGATCAGGGGTATTTTGACGGATTGGACTCGCGCTGTTTTTCCTTTTTTTGCAGTCACCCTTGGTGCGTGAGAAGGAGGGATTTTTGTGCCAGTCCCCCGACTGGACGGCCACTCAACCGTGAATTTTGAAAACTTTGAATAAAACCCGAATTAGTCTTGGAATTCGTGCGTAAATCTTGGGGTGCGTACGTTTTGGGTATTTGTGAGCCCTCGAATATTCTATTAGATTTTGAGATGATAAAAAAAACTAGTTTTATTTCGTCCTGGGAACAAATCTGGGCAGTCAGCGGTGAATGCGATACTATGTGCTGTTTATAGGCCGAGTTCTTCCGCTTCAAGTCATACCGACAAAAGATGCGCGTGGATATTTCCTGGGTTGACTCAATAAACTCTACAGCAGGCTCATATTATATAATTCTCAAAAATGCATATGCTCGCAAAAATTGCGCGGATTTAGCTACTATTTATGTTTTCCTGTTTATCACCCATTTACACCAGTAAGTCCATTTGGTTTCAAATTTGTGAAGAAAAAAACAGCGGAAAAGTTCGCTTTTTTTAAATACCATCAGGTAGAGGAACTCTATCGGGATCTGAACCCTGCAACCCCGGATGTTCAGTACATTAAGCGTGGTCTTAATTGCACTTGACAATCGCTCACAATTGTTCACTTGACACTCCTCCGAGTCATCTCGATTCCACGGGCGAATTCCCACCGTGGTCAACAACGGAAGCTCGTCGAATTACTCCCGACCGGGATTACCGTGACGTAAGGTCCATTCCGATCCAACCTCTTTCTTTTACCCCGACAATTCCCTCAGCGCCGAATCCATTACGTTTACATGCACGGCACTCAGGTGAACAACAAGACTTTAGACTATAAACACTCAACTCGTGAGTTTTAGGCACGCAAGAGGGATATTATGTCACCCCTACACCACACCGATAATTCAGACCAAAGCAAAAAAAATAGCAGAAATTTACGGTGAAATTGATAGATTTCTGAATCATTTCTCCCCTCAAACCATTCAAGGCTATAATAAGAACAGATCGAGACGTTTCCACCAACACACACTACACTTTCTTCCCCTTTCCCCTTTTCCTTTACTTATAACGATTGGTGTCGTAACCCCTCGTCACATGTCACTGCAGCGGCTCGCGGGTTTTTTTTCGAAGTTGTAATATGATTCCAGAAAGATATCTTTCTGCCTCACTTTCACTCCATAATGTCTCAGCCTCTTTCATCTTTCCAACTTGTTCCTTCCATTGCACTACATTATTTCCGAGAAGTGTCGCAGGTACTTTAATGGCGATACAGGGTATTTCGAAGCGGCGTTCGTGGACTCTTAAAAACGGAACTTCAAGGATGACTCATGTAATAATATCAAAGAATTCCCCAAACTCTTCTACCAAGGCCTTTTAGATCCATCCCATTAAGAATTCAGTCTTCCAAGAGAAAATTCTTGTACCGAGAATGGAGCTAGTCACCGCGATGCAAATTCTCTTTGGTGTAAAAAGAATTGGCAACTATAAGTTCGCCAGATGGGAATACATCATCAGCATAATGCCAATGAGATATTTTTAAAGTAAAATATGGGTATAGGTGTAACGAATGGGCTATATATTGAATCGAACATTCTTCCACCGTTTAAAAGCAATCCTATTCTAATCTCATTAAGTGACTGCATTATTATTTTCCGCAAGAAAATCCTTCCTTCAAATTATAATTACCCAAATGATTCCGGATATGCAAGGTTTTTGAAGCAATTCATTGCTGAAATAGTATCTGTGGAAAACTAGGTGAGTCGACAATATTCCAATACAGTCACTGATATAATCCATAGTACATAGCATTCCAATAAAATCAGCTACATTGTGATAGTTTGGGACACTCTCTTCACGATGATTTTACACGCTGCTGATCAGCTAACTGCCATGAAATCACCAGCGGCAACGATCGTTGTCCTGAAGACATAAAATCTTCAAGTTAATAGTAAGTGTGCCATGGGTTTTACGACATAATTCCGGAAAAATGCTATGGACACCACTATGGAATCAATATGACATCGATGGGCTATTCGTTTTGGTGTAAATTGACATAGCGCATATATAATAACAAGACGAGCAAAGTACAACGGAAATGTAGTTGTAGAATATGGAAATTAGTGTTAAGAATAAGCTAAATTTTTCATTGAACATACTTCCACCATTTAAACAAGTAAAATTGAAGAAATATAGTTGTCTACGTGATGGTAATGTCCTTTGGATTAAAACTATCCAAATAGTCTCACACTCAAGGTATCTGGCCTAACTTCATCTGAGCTTCGGGTGTTATCTCCCATTATCTCTTTGTGAAGCAAGAGTTCCACACGAATATCCGTAGGATATCCCTCTTTCTCACGAATTAGGTTGTGCAATACAGAACATACCGATGTTATCAGCGTACGCTTTCCTAGGCTGGGAAGCAGAACCAATTCAGAATTAATCACAGTGTCATAGACGGTGGAAAATCTAACAAGTATTCATGGAAAAATTATTCCCCACAATAGATGTCACAAGTACGCCTCCGTAATCACCAACGTCACCCGATAAAAACTTACGGCCGTATCCAAAGTTTCCCTGGCATGCGTTCAGCAACTTATAGTTAAGACGGCTACTGAGGGGTATTACTTGTAAATTTAAGGAACGCTGTTAGATTTTTAGTAACTTACACGCAGCCACTAACTAAAATACAACTATTGAACCTGTTGTAACGGCGCAAAATGCGAATAAAGTGGAAATATATCAGTCATACGGCCTTTTTACCTGGGTTCACAGAGCCAAATGTGCACTGTGTGTATTCATGCAGAACACAGCACACTTAAACAGAAGAGCATTAAAAATTTACAACTGCTTATGAGTTGCTCCTTCACATAAAATTCACTCTGAAATTATACAATACTTTAAGTTACACGCAGAATAGTTATCGAATTAGAACTGAAACATGAAGGGTACAGTATGAAAGGTGGATAATGAAGATACACATATGTACACATACGCATTACTTACGTGTCATCATATATATTAACTATTAGAACGAAATCTTTGAGTGTGAATAAAAATAATCGTCTTATAACTTTGTGACGAGTCCTCGTAGCACGTCCCTTAAGAGGTACTACAAAATGTATTTATTTTTTTATTTTGCAGGCATACCTAAAATAAACATATTTCTTTTATTAAATCATTTTCAATACTTATTTATTTCAAAATGATAATTTTATATAGCTTTGCAATAACGGAGGGAAGCTGAGGAAGGTCTCGAATGAAAACCAATGGAATGAGAAATCATTGAAAGCGGTTCATTAAAATAAGGAAATGACTTGCATAGAAGAATAGGGTTCAACGAGGATAGGCTATGTCGGTGATGGGGTTTTGCGGATGATTTTTCGAAATACAACCGTACAAAGAATGCAGAATAAAAGGCTAGGGATACAAATAAGCGAGTATTTTAATCCGTGAACGATGCAACAGAGCTTGATCCACAAAATTTAATTAAGTTAGCTTGTGCGGAGTCACCGAGAAAATTGAGAATGAATGAGTCAAAAATAGGGTAGATGCGTCTGACAAGAAAAATGGGAAATTAATTACATAATGAGGGAAAATTGTGAAACAGTTAATCCAGTGGATGATTTAAGAGTATCACGTCCGCATGTTTGCGAAAGTTGTTCAGACAGCTGATTAGAACAAATGGCATGCGAACGCAGGGAGAAAGATTGTTGGTAGCATTCGAATTATGAACGTCTATCATGTTTCCCCATCTTCATACAAAACCGTCGAAAACTGTTTCTCAGATAAGAATATCTGGCCGACAAAACCACTAGAACGTTAATGTACCACTGATTATCCGCAGGACTGCTATGCTCGTCTCTCGTGAGACCTCAGTTGGAGTATGCCGCTAGCATATGGGACGCTTACGAAGTAGGAATAGTTGTCAACAAACATCTAAAAAATGCCCTGCAAGCCACCTCAAGGGTGTGTAGCAAGGGGTTTGCGGCAGTCTCAGAAATAGATCGAATACAGCGGAGAGTAGCAAGATTTGTAAAAAGTTGTTATGATAAACTTAGCAGTGTTATCGAATTGTCGAAGGTAATACGGTAATCTGAAACTGATCGAAGGGAAAAATATAGTTTAAATCATTTGCGTAAGTTCAAAGCAGCCAATTTTCTGCCGGAAGTTCAACATATTTTGCTAGAGCTAACGTATTGCGGTAGAAAATATCACAGGAATAAGCTAAAGGAAATCGATATATTTAAAATTTTATATTTTCCGCGTTCAATAAGGGATCATAATAGTTGCGATAGATCAAGTCGATGAAACCTACACTCTCACTAGACAGAGTACTTTTTACTAGTGTTTAATAACATGGCATCATTTCTAAAACCTTACCCGGCTCGAAATGTACGACATTATTTTGTTATTTTGTTTTCTGCATGAATTAATATCTCACAGCATTCGTAAATAAATAGTATTAGTAACACTAACCAGTAGTAGCACTACATTCTTGAATTTTCGTCTACGTAGCACACTCCAAGTTTCTGGTTTGACTGCGCAATGTTTTCCTGACTGCTTTTTGTTCTGCGCCTAGCGACCGGGAAAGCGTGCAATGTCCTGATTTGAACTGGGACGAGTGCTGCATGCCTGGTGTGGAATCACCCCGTGCCACACACCCTAGTGGTGACTTGCACGGTACTTCGTAGATGTAGATATTCTGCCGATATGTACTCGTCCAATAGTAGTGCCTTTTACATTAGCGGGTGGGTGAGAAATGTGAAGTGATTTTTATAATAGTGACTCCGCTATCTCGTTTCTTTTGCAAGAACGTTGGCAAATGACAGATGCAGGTGAAAATTTGGGATTCATTTTTAAATGTTGATTCAGAGGTTGATTTTGATAGAAAAGTTGCAAGGTTCGCAGTTTTCAAGGATCTAGTGACCATTCACAAGTCGACTTCCACTCAACCTATATTAGGATATTGCAGTTCCTAGTTTTATTTAAGCCAAAAAATTTCGCAGCAATACTTTTTAATGGGATGAGCAAGGGTGGCAAAGAGAACAGCAAACTTCACCATCTTCTAATTAATTTGGCCCTTAAATACAAAGGTGAATTAGAACAACACAACATAGACAATATACGATGTAAGACGTGGAAGAAGATAGCAAAAGAATTAATGTATCCTCTTATGGAGAAGTGAGTGACCATTACGTACTAACATATGAATGAATACATGTGTTTTATGATTTCGCTATTTTCTTAATGAAACCTTTTTTAAGCAATTCAGAATACTATAGAATTTAAGTTTTTCCCGGTGAATAATATTTAGGCATTGCTCTCGGGCTCTGCACCAGGTAATTGGCTTCATATTGGCGAAGGATCCTATCGGTCTGAAGACACCAGGGGTTTACCAGATTCCATGCGAGTGCGGAAAAATATATGTGGGGGAGACAGGCCGAACGGTTGAGGCGAGGCTGAGAGAGCACCGAAGGCATTTTAGATTAGCGCAACCAGAGAAGTCGGCAGTGGCGGAGCATAGATCATGCAATCAAGAGATCATGCCATTCGATGGGGAGATGCAAAAATTCTTTGCCGCTCACAACGCTACTTGGACCGCATTATCAAGGAAGCCGTCGAAATTCGCCTTAATCCAAAAAAATTCAATCGGGATACTGGCTTTCATCTGAGCAATACTTGGGCACCTATAATAAATTGCATGAAAAACATAAGGAAAGAACAGAAGAAATTTCAAAGGAACATCAGCCAATCAGACGACACCTGAGCTTAATTGTTGGACTCGTCAAACGGTCAATTCAGTTCAGTGTAAAATCCTACACAGATAAGAGAGTAACACGCCTTGAGAATGGAAAACAAGTCGTTTTCCGAAACGTCGGCCAATATGAAGCCAGTTACCTGGTGCAGAGCCCGAGAACAATACCTAAATTCAGAATACCTTCGATTAGAGTCCTTAACCATCAAGAAAGGAGATGAAAATGGACCTCCATGAGCCAGAAAGGAATTACATTAGAGGACCAGCTGAAGACCGTAATTTCTCTCTCTCTCTGTGGATGGTGATTACTTGTCCAGAACGGAATCATTATATCCATAGCAAGCTTTACACTATGAAAGCTCAAAAATAATTGCAAAATGTTTATTTGTTTTGAATTTTAACAGGTTATGACAGAGGAGTGTGGGTCAGGGCTTCTTCAGAGTCATCAGTCAGTCGGCTACCTCAAAAGTTATTAATGGCTAAACTACACCAATATGTCGCCACACGGTTTAGAGGTGGGTAATATATCCTGCCACAGGAGAACAGCCCAGAGGGCACATGCCAATTGGGCATATAATCCCTCTTCCTAGGGTGATTGTAGCTTGCTAGCAGCAACCCTGAATGCCCCCATATAGCTGTCCTCGCATCACTGGATCATGAGGAGGAGGAGTATGTGAACCTCCATGGTAAGGATTAGCATCGATGGCCGATGGTTCATAAGCATCGATAGTTAGCGTCCGATGGTCGATGTTTTTCCCATCGATAGTTTGTCACCGATGTTTTCACACTGTCGATGGTCTTAGCCGATGTTTTCCTCAAGTGTTTCATATATTCTTCACCTGAAATTTTCAAGTTTAAGCGTAGATGCCACCAAAGAGTTTGTATTGGAGACACTTTCCCCAACTTAAAGATAAAAGTACGAAGTTTATTCCCAATGGAAAGTAATCAAAATATTGGGGAACACTTAGAATTTAAAATTTCATTTGGAAATTATTCATAAGAACCTGTTTAAGACAAGTGACAATCCAGAACCACCTAGCTCGCTACACGCTAATGATGATGCCGATGCTCAACCGCCAGATCCTTCATCTTCAACATATTCTAATACCATAACAACAGAACAAGAGAATATTGCTGTTAAAAGTCTGTTGCCTCATGTTCAAAAGAATTGAGTCTTATAAATGAGGAAGACTCAATCAGAAGGAAACTCAAGCCATTTTGTATAAGATTTGTAGAGATTTCGGATCATTGAGTGTTGTGGAACGACTTGGTTTTATTTCCATAAGAAAGACGGTGGCACTTCACAGCACCTTACCGAGCAGGTTCACCTTTAAAAGGTTGATTAATGACAAGTATGATACGCTGAAAAATTGTATGAAGAGAAAGTCAATAAATACAAATGTAATTTCACGACTGATACCTCGACGGACATTCAGATGTGCAATTTCCTCAGTTCGAGCGTTTATATGTCCTGCATGTAGAAGATTCCACTTTCTTGATGGTGACGTAAGTTTTAAATGTTTTGCTTGAAACCTTGGTATGATTCCTCAAGAGTCCAGGGGTCGGAAAACTGCGCTTCGCGAGCCAAACGCGGCTATTTGTTCACATTAAAGTAGCTCTGAAGTAAAACTGAAAAATTATGTGGCAGAATATTTTATTCCTAATTTTCTATTTTTAATAATCTAACTAATTAACGATTTGATGACTTCATTTACTAATTTATTAATCTGCAGCACTTTTCCTTACAATAGAAATAATCTTTTTTGTCAGCAACATTTGACCGTATTTATTTTTTTAAGGAGTATAATAAAACAATGATGATTTTCCTTCATATAATAACGAAATAGTTTATGTAGTTTATTTATTTATTTTAGTATAACTTGTTATACTAATAGTTTAAATTTTCCGTAATTCTAAAAATATATTTTTGGCCCTCGAATAATTTTTACACTTCTGTGAGGGACAGATTGGGATCCTTCGCCATAAAACTTTGCCGACCCCTGCCCTAGACGAAAACCTCACCTGGCTGAAAAGCTTAGATCCATGTGCGAGAAATGGGAAGTAAAAACTGATGTTGTTACAGTTGTAGTAATCGATAACACAGCCATCATTGTTTAGGCTGTAGGCCTTGTATATGGTGCTAAGAAGCATACACTACGTTTCGCCCAAACATAAAACATTGTTGCCCAAATATACTTGGATCGCACAAAAGAGGTAAGGATATCATCGATTTTAGGTGAAGGCAATTGTAACTTGATGCAAGCACACTATGGTGGCAAGTGACAAGTTGAGAAGTGGGAATGAGAAAAAACTCACTCAAAGTGTCCCTACCAGATGGAACTCCACCTACCAGATGCTCGAACCGTTCCTTGAGCTTCGACCCCACATTAACGAAATAATATACCGGCACACCTCAGCCCCAATTATGGTACCTGCTGCCCAAATAGAATGTTTCGGTGAACTATGTGAAATTTTGTAGCCTCCGGATTCTGCGACTAAATAAATAAATGGAAAAAAAACTATTAGACCAGTATTTTAGCTATTCCAGTGGCTAATATAACAGCAGGTATGTGGGAAAAATTCTTCCCAAAAGGGCAGTAGGGAAAAAAAGTCACAAAAAAATGGTGCAAGAGTATAAAAAGACTTTTGGTTTCGTAGATTTGCTCCCTCTGTTAGTATTCTCAACGATGGATCTGAGATTTTAAAATATTTACTTCAAGGATTCAGTTGCCCCAGCCAAACACATGAGGTAACTTGATAACAAATAAAAATTCCAATTTCTCCTCATAGCTCCTCATCTTATTCTAATACCTAAGGTGAAGTTTTTAATGCCACTACTTCATTAAATCTAGTCTACATTTAATTCTTATCCTCAGTTATCAACGTCTTAGAGATTTTTTTCCTAGAAAAGACCCGTGGGACTTTATTTAGTGACTACAATAAATATATTCCAAGTAAATGAAGAAAACTGGACCATGGAGAGACTGACTTAGAATATTCAGAGTGAGTTTACACCTAAGTTGAAATCAATATTTCAAATTCATTATAAATATATTTCTCTTTTTTGTATGTGATTATTTTTGCTTTTATTTTAGGGGCACCTGTAGAAAAAATAGAACAATATCCTCAGATATTTTGGGCTCAAAAGTCTACCACATACCCATTTCTCTCTGGGGTAGCAAAAATATTTTAAACTACAGTTACTACATCGGTGCCGTCTGAGCACTTGTTTCCACAAGCAAACCAATTGATTAGCAAGACGAGGAATAGGCTAGAAGGGAAACTGGCCTCCTAACTAATCTTTAAATCAATTTAAAAGTGATCACCGTTCCGCTCCTAATACATTTTATATGCATACATTTATCTTTTTTATATCGCCATTTTTTGCAAACATTTTCCAGTTTGATTTTGTACCACCATAATTGTGTACTCACTCGGTGAAGAATCCCGGAATTATTTGAGTTTACATACAGGAAGATCCAATAAAGATATGCGTGATTATAATGACGCAGATTTGTTTAAATTTAATATTGCTCTCATTCGGTCTCATCATTGACAACTAGACCAAACTTTTAAATTACGTAAATTGTCATCGATGACAATTTATGACCGACTTATCGATCGACATCGATGGTTCATGATCGATGTTTTCTCAACATCGATAGAATATTCAAGTATTGTTCTCGGGTATTAAATCGTATATCGATAGAATACCTTCGAAACTCATCGATGTCAGCTATCGATGGTTGGCCTTTCTCCTTGGCTATCACTTCCTCAGTGTTCAAATGGTCAATATACTTATACTTTACTTTGGGTATCAATGCATTGCTCTAAGCATTTCTCAGGGTACCTCAGCTGCCTTTATTATTAATTTTTAAAAATCTCGGATTTGTGGAACTGACATGAGTAAAACCTTAGCAAAAACTTTTCTGATCCTTGCCATTACGCTGGCATCTGTATGCATCCTTAACATTTTTCCAAGGAGATGTGAGATGGCAGTGCCGAAAGGATGACCAAGATTTTAGAGAAGCTATTTAGAAAGAAATGAAATGAAAAATGGAAAAGCTACTGGGATTGATGACATCCCGATTGATGGAAGAAAAGAGCTTGTATATAAATAGAGCTTTTATAGATCTGGCAATAGCATTCGACAGAGTTAGATGGGACAGATTAACAGCTATACTGAAAAAACGAGTGATCGGTTGTAAAGAAAGAAGATTAATTAAATGCCTCTTTTTGGTCCAAACTGCAATAGCGAGGACAGCAGGTGAGATGACAGAGGAAATTGGCTTGGGGAGAGGAGTGAGACAAGGGTGCTGTATGTTCCCAATATTATTCAACACATATTTGAAAGGGTGTCACGACGGTATTAGAGGGGTGTGTTTGGGAGGTAAAAGAGTATAGAGCAAAGATTTGCAGATAAAATGGCGGTATTAGCGGAAACCGAAGAAGAAATAATTGGAATGTTAGAGGACCTTAGCTCTAAATGTATGGAATATGGAATGAAGATGAAGAAGAAGAAGACCAAGTGTATGGTCATCGGAGGTAAAAAGGGGAGAAAATTATAATTAAACTGGAAGGCAGTGGCGGATACAGTGGGGGGCGCGCGCCCCCCCCCCCCCCTTGCGGGGCCGCCCGCATTGCCGCCCCCGCCAGTCATCCCGCACGCTATTCGTTCGTGTCTTTCGTCAGTCGACTCTGAGTCGAGTTATCGAGTAGTTGCACTTTCTTATGTAGCACGCGCGCGCGTCATCGTATTTCATACGTTTCTGTCTGGCACATAGATAGCTGACCTACGAGAAAAGTCGCGGCCATTCTAGTGATCTCGATACGTTATTCTGTCTGGCATTTGTTCGAGAAAAGTCGCGAATATTCTACTGTTTGTATTTGTTCACACTCGTTAAGAGTCTGGAAGCGAACATTCTGGCACCGAATGTTCTCGAAACAACCGAGCTACAAATATAAGGGAAGCAGAGTCGCTGCCAGGCAGTCAGTTTGAAAGCTACAATCGTCGCGATAACTTGCGCCCCCCCCCCTTGATTTTTTTCTGTATCCGCCACTGCTGGAAGGGGAATGCATAGAGCAAGTAAGGAGCTTCAAATATCTATGGAGAATGATAACAAATGATATGCCTTGTACAGCTGAGATAAAAATACGGATAGCATTAGCAGAAAAAGATCCCAAAGGTTAAGGAAACTACACTGTGGACCTTTGAACAAAGACTTGAGGAAGAAACTAGCAAAGTGGCACTATATGAGGCGGAAACTTGGGCAGTTGTGAAGGAAGATGAAAAAATACTGGAAGCCCTGGAGATGTGGATACGGGGGAAGATGGAAAAAGTGAGTTGGAAGGATAAAGTGAGAAACGAGGAGGTGGACTGAGGAGAGAGGGCGCGGAGGAAAGGACTCTGGGATGGAAACGATTAGAAGAAGAGGAGGGAAGAGGAATTGGATTGGGCATTCGCTGAGAAAGCGGGGAATGGGAGGGAAAAGGAAGTGAATGTTAGACGACATACAAATAGGCGGAAGGTACGCGGATGACACAAAGCGCCTGGCTGAGAGAAGAGTGGAGTGGAGGAGGATCCCATGAGAAAACCTTCCATCTGGTGCAGACAAACATGAATGAATGAATTTAGAAATATTAAAAAGAATATAAAGTTGATGTGGCTCCGCCAATTCTAAGAGAATGATAAATTTCAGTACATGCATGCTCACATGTTGGCTAGTATGCCGTGGGATGTGATTATCTTCTTACATAAGAGGTTATCATATAGACATGAACCTGACATTGTAATTCAGGCAATGGATTCATATTACCATCACATTGCAGAATTTAGAAACTTTGGATAATGTTTAAGATGACTGCTTGAATTATGAATATTGGTAAAAGTTAAAAAAAATTTAAGTACCATGAATAGCATGAAATGAATTACCTTCATTCCTCAGGTTATTGTTATCAACTGGCAATCAAGGGCTATCTCTTTAGCCATATGCCGGATACTTTCCTACTTCCTGTGTTAAAGTTTTTCTTGGTAATTGACTGCTTGTTATTGTACGAACTTTGGTAACGTACATTGACCCATCAACGCCGGTCACACTCCTTAATGAACGCCTGTTGTTACTACTTTTTAATAACACGCATAACAAAATGTTTCTTTTGGGAAATATTTCGAAAGTGATGAGTGCCGGTGACATTTTCAGCGCATACGTGGACTTGGAAAACCTATATTACCTGACTGAATGCTGTGAAAAGTACTCACAAAACTAATCTCACGAGCCCATTGAAAATTGGTAATTATTAAAATGTATTTACATATTATCATTTAAATACATCTGATATGGTTACGAATATCATTTTATTGTAAATAAAACTTTTCATAGCTATACCTGCTGTATTGGTTTTATTGCAAATTATTTTATGCCATCCTCATATTGCGTCGCTAGTCACATATGGACGTCATTAGAGTTGCGTTTTGGGTGTAGATTTGGGATAATTTCGTCTCCGAAGGTGACAGATGTTTATCGAAACTGGAAAATTTGCTCATAAGTCTTTCTTCTAGGGATTTTGCTCTGAATGCTATAAGTCTCGCCGACTTTGCAATTGCATACCTTACCACGAAAATCTTTAAGTCTATGATTGACTGCCGACGAAAGTACGTAAATACGCAAAAATATCTCCAACAGATTCAATGGAAGATGCTAATCTTTTAAATTTGTGAAATTTCATACTTTTGGTCTGTTGGAACTACGTAAGCAAACCAATGACATTCTCATACTTGGTATTTTCGATTGTCTTTTTTTTGTCCTTCGTTTTTGTAATAAAGCGTGTGCTGTTCCAGTCTTACAATGCACGTTGAACTGATCACGTCTTGAGTCCTTTTATTTATCACGTCCACCCGGTAATTCCAAGATTTTCAATGTGTTTCAGATCCTGTGTCATTCAAGGATGCAATTTCGAGAAATGATAGAGATGAGTGGAAGAAGGCAATGTCAGATGAGTTGGTTTCTTTGAAAGAAAATAATACTTGGGTCTTAGTTGACAAGCCATTGGATAAAAATATAGTTCAGTGTCGATGGGTTTTTAAGCTGAAACATGACCCAGATGGTAAGCCTATGTATAAGGCAAGGTTAGTTGCAAAGGGGTATTCACAAGAGGCAGGTATTGATTATGATGAAATTTATGCTCCAGTAGTAAGAAAAGAAACTTTACGATTGTTGTTTGCTCTTTCTGCTAAATATGACTTAGATGTAAACCATCTAGACATTAATGCAGCCTTTTTACATGGTGATTTGAAAGAAACAATATTTATGGCTCAGCCTGAAGGCTTTTTGGATGTTAATGCTAAAAACAAGGTGTGTTTGCTCAAAAGCGCTCTGTATGGGCTGAAACAAGCCTCCAGATCTTGGAATGATAAAATTCATTGTGATTTAATTGGTCTGGGGCTGATCCAGTGTGAAAGTGATTCATGTGTTTATTTTAAAAGAGCTAAAGGTTGTATGTTTTTTGTCGCATTATATGTGGGTGACTTCTTTATTTTTTCAAATGATGTTCAAGAAACTGAGAAGTTGAAGGATGCTCTCATGAGAAAATATAAAATGAAAGACTTAGGAGAGGTTCAAAAATGTCTTGGTATGAGAGTTAGACGTGACAAAAAGGAAGGGAAAATAATCCTTGATCAGAGTCAATATATTGATGAATTGCTAATTAAGTACAATATGTGCGACTGTAATAACATTGGAACGCCCATGGAAGTTAATTTGAAACTTGATTCTAATAATTGTGTAATGCCTGATGTACCATATCAATGTCTTCTAGGGTCATTAATGTATTTAGCGGTAAGCACTCGCCCAGATATTTTGCACTCTGTAAGTTAAGCCAATTTAATACGTGCTATTCTTCTGAGCATTGGCAATATCTAAAACGTATTTTACAATACCTCAAGGGAACAAAGAGTTATGGTTTGGTTTATGAGAGGGATGCTGATGACCTTAAGGGTTTAGTGGATGCAGACTGGGGTAATAATCTAATTGATAGATGTTCTTACTCAGGTTATGTTTTTACATTTGGAAAAACTGCTATATCATGGTCAAGCAGAAAACAAAAGTGTGTTTCTCTCTCAAGTACGGAAGCTGAGTATGTAGCTTTAACGGATGTTGCTAAGGAAGCAATTTATTTAAGATCATTACTGTATACACTGTTAGATTGTAAGCAAGAACCTATTGTGTTGTATAATGATAATCAAGGAGCGCAGAAATTGTCTGTGAATCCAATGTTTCATAGTAAAACTAAGCATATTGAGATTAGATACCACTTCATTCGAGATGCTATTAAGAAGGATAAGGTTTTCCTACAGTATTTGTCAACTGCTAATATGCCTGCAGATTTTTTGACAAAATCTGTTCCTAAGAGTAAGAATTACTTTTGTATTGATGAAATTGAAATGTCATTAGTTTGAGAGGGGGTGTTGGAACTACGTAAGCAAACCAATGACATTCTCATACTTGGTATTTTCGATTGTCTTTTTTTTGTCCTTCGTTTTTGTAATAAAGCGTGTGCTGTTCCAGTCTTACAATGCACGTTGAACTGATCACGTCTTGAGTCCTTTTATTCATCACGTCCACCCGGTAATTCCCAACATGGTCTTTGGTTAGAATTATTTTATTTTACTGGAAGACCATCAATTTAGAATTATATTTATATTTTAACTCAAACTAGCTCGTTAGGTTTCATATGACGACTTTACCATAACATTACTGTAGCTGTTGTTTCATTCTACGTACCGTATTGGAATTTCTTGCATATAATTTGGGATTACGTATTAACGACGTTGTTACCAAGTGTCATTAAATGTCATTAAACGTTAATGTCAGATACGCTGTTAATACGTTCCGTACGACGTTGAGCACGTAGATCTTTGAGATCCCTTCAAAAAGAATTTGTTCTTTGAGCAAGACTCGCGCGCCGAATTTCCACCGACGGAATATGTTGCCACTGCGGACGGAGGAGTAAGAGGGGAATCTGATTCCTCCGCAGCCCGTACCCTAGCGAGAAATCTCAAGTCGGCATTTTCCGTTAGTACAGGAATTTCGAGCAAATGCCGCGGTATCACAACCGTCCGCGACTGTTCCTGGGCACCCTCTCGGGAAGTTGAAAAATACAACCCGTTATAGCCGACGTAAGTGGAAAATTTATTCCCTTATTGACGACGAAACTAAAGGGTACCTGAGAGAAAGTCCGCGGACTTGAATTTTGAACCGCGAATTTTCCTTGAATGTCTTCGTCCCAAAAGCATTCAAGGTGGTTTGAGAGCGAGATAGTCATCCCTAGTCATAGTGGAGGCCATATTCAAATTTTATTCTTTGATTTCAGCGTCTGTAAGAAGTACGAAATAAATATTGTAATATTAATGGTGCAAATATATAGTTATATATGGCCAAAAATCTCAGTTATTAAATACATAAAGCTATATGAGTCTCTAACTTGACTCATTTTTTCCCGCCGAACGGCTGAAAACCCTTCAAACCGGCAGGTTTTTTGCGATTCTGTTAAAGTTACTGTGGTAATAGAATATTTTTGTTATAAATAGTTGGGAAAACATGCATGCTATACACCGTAATTTTTTTGACGGAATCTAGGTGCTAGAAGTTCCTTATTTGTTTAATATTCTATCCCTCTGGAGCGCACAAACGTAATCTATCCCACGTGAAACAGCTTATACATTTAATAGGCAAATTGTTCTAAAAGTAGTTATAGGCAAGGGGTTGGTATTTTGATATAATTGGAAAGATGAGAGTTGTTTCTTTAAAATGAGGCCAAATTCATCAAATTCTAGGAGAAGTGATTTTTCGCTCAAACTAACTTAATAAAGAGATCCCGTCACTTTTAGCTCAGTGAGCCTGATCACCTAGCATTATATCACTTATAGGAAAGTTTTATCATGCAAATCATTTCCACCACTAATCCACACACTAATGATACCTTACATGGAACACATTTCAACTCCATCGAAATATTACGTTCTAAGACTAGTGTGCATGCTAACACTAGGCATTCGCAGGCAAAATTTCCATAAAATCAAAGAGACATGAATGTTCAGGTAAATTTACATTGCTATCAGAGGAAGGAATTCGTTCAGATTCCAATGAGCGACGCAATCACATATCCCTGATTCCACTTTAAAATCGATCGTTTTGAAATACGGCCAACCCCATTTATAGCCATTTCTTTTGAGAGCTTTTCGACCACTAATTTATCAAGTGGGACTAAAAACACATCGAAATTCTCGAATAGGGGATGAATGAAGCTTAGGGGTACGTAATTCAAAGAGAACGTTAAACACAGAAGCGGTAAACTGGCGTCAGAGTAGAATTATAAACATTTCCATTCCACTAGAAAACTTTTGATGGACTCACACGGTACTAAACTTTATTCTCAAAACAGGATTTCTATGGGTCTCATGTGGGCATTATTGTCACTCTATTTAAAAAGTCAATGGAAGATCATTGTTGACATAAACAACTAAAGCTGAAGGAAAGGTGTTAAATAAGGGTTAATTTAGAAATAAATAAATTCCACCAGGAACCTGCTAAGTGCTTCTTATCGAAACCTTTATAAGTTAGTGCCATCGAAATTAAAATACAGTATCTATGCTTCATCTTCATTAATTTAATCGTATCGTGTAAAAGGGAAAAAATTCACATTAAAAAAATCTCCAGAATCCTCTTATTTCACAATACAAAAAAAATAAAAAAGTCCAATTACTGCTTTGTCATTTACCATCTCGTAACTAATTGCAACATTGCAGAGGATACATCAATGGCGTAAACTTGGGTTAACCCTCGCCTCAGCCTTTGAAATAGTTTGCGGCCAATATCATTCCTTTGACCACAGTTTTTCTAAGAGGCAAACACCTAACCCTGCAAAGCGAAATAAATAAATCAGGCGCACATTAGTTTTCTTTTCTTGTTTCAGAGCACTTCAGTTCCAGATGACCTCGCTTGTTTACATTTCACCGTTTAACACCGTTCTGGATTAAACACTAAACTGCCAAAAGGATCACCACGTTTCACTCCAGACATACACAGTTGGAATCTCGCGTTGACAATAAGCTTCACGCCGAGTTCCTCGCTGGAGCTGAATTTCCGCAGGGAAGAGTTTACATTCCCCCTCGTTCTCAGTAGACCATGTAATATCTCACTTCACTTGCTCAGTACGTCTCAAGGGAAAGAACGTAAGATGAGGAAAGGAGAGGACAGAAGCAAAACACTTGCAGTTATCCACTAATAAAAGATTTAATGCGACTATGTTCGATGTTACTACATCATCTTCAAGTGCTGACTGACAGACTTGAAGATGATGTAGTAACATCGAAACGAGCTGTATTAATACATTTATTAGTGGATAACTGCAAGTGTCACTTCTGTCATTATGGAACGGTTCAACCATATCACACCTGAATTTGTATTTTATAGGAAATGTGAAGATGGCTCTATCGGCAACTTCTCTCACTAAAGCCTCGCTTTCCTGCATCCGTCACTCCAATGCCCTTCCGCATCATAGGATGTCGATTTTTTATCCTCAACCACAACACAAGACTACGGCGATGCGTGAGAGGTTTAGCAACCCATTCTGCGTCGACTATCTTGCTTCTGATTACCAAACAAGTCGGCGGCAACGCAAAATCGGGCTCAAGATGACTGTATCGTTTCAGCCCAGCAGGCTGCCATCGCTTGCCGATTGCTTCTGACTCTGGACGTAGAACTGCCTTCGGGATCTTCTTCCGTCATCGTTGACAGTGAGACTCGTTCCAACCTGTACCGACCAAGGGACCACGTCTCTCGGGCCGTAATGCTCCCTCTGGAAAGGGTCGATCACTGAGTCATGCAGACCACTATAAGCCCCCGTCTGCCCACTATAAGCCCCCGTCTGCCCACTATACGCCCCCGTTTGCCCCCCTTGCCCATATATCACTTCCCCCTGCTGCCTGTGGTAGTCCCCTGACGCCCCGCCACCTGTGTACACACCTCCGCCGTAATCAGACCCGTAAATCCCCGGACCCATGTGAGCGTTCACATCCTGCTGACGGTTGGGCCGAGCATAGTGCTGATGCTGTACGCTCTGATGCTCGTGGGGATTGTACCCATGGGCTTGGGACCAGGTGACCCACGGGTCACCCATGTCGATGATCTTGTACCGGATGGGGGACACCGAGATCGTCGACGACGTCACGGAACCCGTAGAGTCGTAAGAGGCGGGAGGAGTCCTCTGGTACGGGAGCTGTAACTTCCGGATGTACTTGGTGGGCACTTTCCGGAGCACTGAGAATGGAGAGAGAGCCTCCGTGAAGAGATTGTATGCCTCCGGACCCCATCTCCTCCGGCTCGCTTGCTTGTTGCCCTTGGAGGCCTTCGTGGGCTTCGGAGCATCGCCCTCGTCGTCTATGTAGTTGTCGCCGGATGGGACGCTGGGAGCGCGAGACTTGGAGGAGGGTCTCCTGCGTGAGACCGGGACCTCTTCAGGCTTCGGCACCCTTTCGACCCGGGAGGTCACGAAGGGCACCAGGTCCGAGTCGGGCAGAGGTGCTAGGGCCGTCTTTTTCGACCACGAAGATGGCGATGATGCCGTGGTGGCTGGGTCCGAAGGGGTGGTTCGCCCACTCTTCCGATGTGAGGAAGCAGGGGCGGCGGACGAAGAGGCCACTAGCGCCACGACGGCGAGCGCCAGGAGACTGCAGCCCCGGAACGTCATGGCGGACCCTTGGAAGGCCGCGCCTGAAAAGATATGGACAATGTAAAATTTAAAAAAAATACATTAAAACTTTTATGCTACAGCTACACAAAATGTATGAATATCGTGGCATGAAAACTGTGGCGTATGTGCTCTTCCGTTACAGATTAAAGTGCTAGAAAAAAACTCAAGAGAGATCGAAGCGATAAAACAGCAGGTACTATGCAGCAAATGGGTTAATGAAAGCGTTTTTCCCACGCTTATTTCACGATGAAATCACAATGTAAATCGCTATCATCTTCGCGCCTATTTTCCACTTATCCTTCTTTACAAACCCTTTTCATGAGCGGTGGTCTAAAACTCTTAGTTAAACGTGGGAGCTGCGGCTAGTTGGGGTGTTCAGGTGGATGTTAAATCATCGATAACTACCACTGGAACCTAGGTGTAACTAACTCAACTAACGGTCCAAACTAGCCAAACATTTTACGAAAAAGTATATTTTTCACTAGTAGATTCCTGCACTTCTCTTTACCACATTATGCACGAGCAATCGTTTCCTAACATTTCTTAAATAGTGAAAGTTTGAGCAACATTATGTCAGCCTCGGTGGCGGCGGGGTAAAGTCCCCGATACTAATCCGGTAGTTGCGGGTACGAGTCCCACCTGGGTGGTTTACCACGTAACACGAATGATTGTTAAATGTGTTAAATAGCTATCCACGATTAGAATTTACAGGTAATAATGTAAAACATGATTCAATTCCACAGTTTTATTACAAAAAAGAACGGCCTGTTTCGTAACAGAGTTACATCTTAAGGGTGGTTTACAAAAAATTGAAAACGTGTTTACATATATATAGGGTGTTGGGTGGGGGGGTTTCAGGTGAGGAATGGTAGGGAGGGAAAGAGGAAGGTTCATCCGGTGGAACAACAGTTACTCAGGGGCGGGGGAAGGAGGTTGCACGCGGGTGATGCATCGTTAGCGGCAAGTGGACACAGTGGGGAAGCGGGATCGGACACAGAGGTGTGTGGATACGAAGGAGGGAAAGAAGAAGAGAGAGGATTGCTTAGTACGAAAAGGCAGTAGCAAAGGGGAGAGGTAAACATGTTCATTTCTAATGTCATGTTCTTTTAAATTAACAATTTGAAAATTTTCTAAATTTTTCATGGCGCCAAGGCCTTCTGGCCGATTTAAGATTTTCGGATTGAATTCCTGCTGTGGTGGCATTGTAGGAGATCTTTAGGGAAAAGAGAGAGGCGGAGTTGCTACTTTTGAAGTAGACCAAGTGTTCTTTTACTCTATTGTCGAAGCTCCTACCAGTCTTTCATGTGTTCACGGCGAAACAATCTGAGCAGGTTAAATGTTAAACGCCGCTTTGGATTGATCGAATTTATTTGGAGTTCTGTGGAGAAGGTTGCTTAAGTTAAATTTGCTATAAAAGGCGGCTCTCACTTTCATTTTTGGAAGATGTTTTATTTTAAGTGAAATATTTCCCAGAAGTGGAATCCATCTCCACTGTGTATCAGTGTCCTTGATATGATAGGCCTTGAAAATAGCTGCTATGGGTACTCGGAAATTTTTCCTTTGGTACAGTTTTAATCGACGATTATTTCGGGGTTAACATTGCTAGTAGCAATTTTCTTTATGGTTAGTAATACGTAATAGGTAGTAATATGTAATGTAATGGTAATATGGTTAGTATGGTTTGCTAATCTCTGACATGGGGATAGTGATAAGTCTCTGAATCATCGCATGGAAACCTGTGATCTTTTGTTAAATGTGATGCCTTGAGGAGAAATTAAATATTTGATCTGTGCAACACTTTTAAAAATATTGAGAAATAAAATTTCTCATCTATTATGGAGATTGTTAGGTTTAAGAAATTGAGGGACTCTTCATGCTCTTTCTCAATTGTGAATTTCATGTGGTCGTCGATGGATTTTACCCTTTTGTGAAAACGTCCAACTGTTAACGATCCCGTCCATACACGATACATTCCGTTAAGTGAACATCACTTAACAAACACAGAATCAAAACATAATTTATAGATATATATTTTTGAGCGTTACACATTCAAGTATTTCACAATGGAATCAGATGAGCTTCTCGCTTTGCATTCAGGTCGCGAGAAATGCTCTTTAATTTCACTACTTTAAGGGCATGCATTTGCAACGTTCAATTATAGGACTAGCCGATGATTATAGAACGTTGAAACCATGGGTGGGTTTCGCTACAATACGTGCGACAAAAACTTCGATATTTTTTAGTTCAATTGAATTTGTTCACATTATTAATCCATGCATTGATTAAGCTCATATTAAGGCGATTTCCCCGTTTTAAGGGTTTCGAAGGCAACTGCACTTCAAGTTCCTGCCGTAAAGTATCTGGAAAGTTTTGAGATGAAATAAAGTGAAACCCTTACCACCGAAGGTGTAAACGAAACTCCGAAGTACCATTACGGTTTCCCCTCAGATATATGTTGATACCGAAATAAGAGATGCTAGAGTGACACCATGTCCTAGGGCGCAATCCGCAAGGATTGTAATGGACAGAGCCCTGAGAGAACATGAAGCATGTACCTATTTCTCCTCGATAAATAATCCTGTTCTGTTTTAATGTGGCCACGGTTTCTGGTAAAATATCCAGAATACTCGCCACGCACCAGATCGAGACTATTCACATGCCACCCCAAAAAAATCCGGGATTTCATCGTCCGAGCAAAAGACCCCATCGGGCTAAAGACACCAGGCGTCTACCAAGCGCCTTGTGAATGCGTAAAGGTGTACATTGGAGATACGAGTAGGACCATTGAGACCAGGATTAAGGAGCACCAACGACATCGACGCCTAACACAAATTGGAAAATCCACCATTGCTGAACACAGCATAACCATGGACCACTCCATCTATTTCCACATGAAACTTAAGTGCTCGCCCGCTCCCAAGGTTATTGGGATAGAATTATTAAGGAGGCCATTGAAGTTCGATTGGAAATAAGGAATTTCAACCAAGACCATGGCTTTTCCCTAAGCGTTGCTAGGAACGGTTCTAAGATATTCTATGGCAATTTAACAGTGTCTAGCACAAGTCTGGGCCTTTGCTTGACACTGTGACACGTGACGGGTCTTGGGTTCAAAGATTTGATCTCAAAGCAAAGAAGTAGCATAATATTTGGACATATTCAGCCAATAACACACCGATGACATTAATGCGGCCTTGCAGTGCCAGCAAGAAAATGGTAGCAACTTACTTTTGAAAAGCGGTCATTCTAGGGGCCAACCCTTTGGAAGTATACCGTCACTTACGTCACTTAACGGTAAACTAAGGCCTAGTTAACGATAAAATCAAAGAACGAGGACCTAGAGCTGGACAACGAGGGATACTCCACGAGGATTCAAACTTGCACGCAGACCACATTGTGATGTAGTTCCAAGAATCAACCGAGTTTGTCATAAATGAGCCATCAAAACAGCAGTCCAAATCTCGCTTCATGCGATTATTTCTAGTTACCGATGGAAAAGAATACACTCCACAGAATGGAATGAAAAACAGTATCCTGTTAATTTCATCCTGGTTTCGAATTACAAGGGCATCTTCAGTTGAAGAGTTGCAGAAATGTCCGTAAGTCTTTACATAAACATGAAGTATGTCTAAACTCGGGTCGTACTTTAATGAACTTATAGTGGTATTAAAAAGTAACTGTTTCTCACTATAATATGAATCGATTCCATAAAGTTACACCCAAACCTATTAATACCACAGAATGTTTTCAAGGACAAAAGATGAAACTGCAACGTTCGTGGACAAGCTGTATCGATCATTAATGGAGAAAGCCCTAAAAACTGAAGCATAAAGCAAATGAGCCTAAAATGCTGTTGGAAATACCGTAAAAATACTTAAATTAAAACACTTATAAGTCTTACGATTTCTTATTATTTCTCAAATTTTTTAGGAGTACTATCATAGTGGAAAGAAAGCGTCGCGAGATCAAAAAAAGCCCGAAGGTAACTTTTTCCTGAAGTTTTAGGGTGATCGATAAAAATGCTCTACATTTGGCCAGATTTCCCCCTCAAATGGACCGTCTCCAAAACAATCACAGCATCCCTTCGACTGTGACATCAGAAAGTATGTAGAGCATCTAAGCGATCGACCGAAAACCACAATAATAACCCCATGGAAATCGGGATAGCCTCCCAAAACGTATTTTTTTTCTTCAGAAAATTAGGGAAAAGTCAACCACAAAATTAAGCCACCATACAAGCGGAACTGCCACCCAACTAAAAATACCAACCATTCCGTTTGGAGGATTGACACCGCCCTATCCACGGCATTCGAATAGAAATGATGTGGAGAAGATCGATTGTGACAGATTACTGCGGTTAAACGCAACCTAAACGAGCAATGATAAAGCAAATGAGGCAAAGATATGTACACACGAATATTTATCGGAAAATAAACAGCTATTCCAAGTTAACCGCTGTGAAGACTTGCATAATTGAAGAGTTAGACTCGTGATGCTATATGATGAATAGCTTATCATTATTATTAACACCTCATCCCGCATGAAATTTCCCACATGCTTTTGTTTTCTGCTTGAATGAGCAACTTGTAGTATCCATGGGTTAGTAGTATTAGTAACGTTAATCATTATTACTATCCCGGCCCGTTTCCTCAATGTATGCGGGCTTGCCAACGTAAGCGCATCAGTCACCACTTGAAAATTTTATTTTATTTCCGCTGCATGACCAGTTGATGTAAACACCGTTCATTTCCCTCTTAATAGTCACCTGCAAAGCCCTCTAAGTAGTGAAATTAACGAAAAATCCTAAATTATGGCATTCTTCCACTGACATAGGTCTCATCAAAATTGTTATAATTAGATTTCAACTTTTTTTAAATTTCAGCCCGATGTCTAGGTTGATGCCTCTTTTAAAAAATAGGGATGCGTAATAAGACCACGTAAGAGAACTCTTTACTATTGGCCCGATTTCCAATCCCTGATGTCTGTCTGTTGGTGTGTGCTAGGCTCTCCGCTCCGTCAGGAACGGCCGACCGTTCCGCTTCCTTAACAGCGTTCGAATATGAATTCTGCGCCGGCGACCACCTCTCCTCGCCCCCCCCCCCCCCCCCCCCCCCCCCCCGCCCCCGTACGCCACCACCGTCACGGAAGATACACTCGAACGGAAGTCTTGGAAGCTTAAAAAAACAAAACCTAGCAGAAGTTTCTCGCATATCATCGCCCTGAACTTGCTTCGTGAGGCTTCGCAAGTCATTTCCTTACGGTAAGATTTGTAGAAGTTCACGTGAGAAAGGGAGGAAATAAGGAGGAAGAACAATTGACGCAGGTTCCGCGATGCCTGAGAGTTAAGTTTCCCATGCGTGGCCGCCCCCAACGAGCACTCCCGAGAGAGAGGACGCATGTGAATAAAACGCCCTGCACCTCACTCCTATAAGGTCAGGCACCTCCAGCTATACCAGCTGCCTGCGTCCTACGGTTTACCTCGGCCCCCAAGCAGCGGAGATTCGTTTCTAGGCTTCTTAGGTAAAATACTGAACGCAAACTGGATACTTAACATCGAAAAAGTACCTGAGTTGCACTGCTAAAAGGGACTGATTTGATACACTTAAATTTTCATTACAGATTTATTTGTTGTCCACTGGTTTTACCGCAATGGCGACATCATCACGCTTCATCACGCTTGCTCCTCCTCGGCGATTCTTCAGAATCCTATCAGAAAGAATTGATACTACGGCTGAAAACACGACATATAAGGTCCACTCTAGGTGAGAGATTTTTCCACACAAATATCTCAGACTTTTTGTGGAAAAACGGTATTCATAAAAATCTGCCGGAGATCAAATATATATTCTCTTGACCCACCAGCGGCTCGATCATGTAACTATGATAAGGGTGATAGCGACGTCGTTGCCCCTAATAGCGTTGAAGCTCGAAACTGATGGTAATGAGCGTGATGGATATGTGCGAATACATGTATTTAAATAGCAACTTCCATTAATAGCTCCACATTTAAACGCCACAGCTATAAATTTCTAGCCAAAAAGTCTCATGTATTCTTTCCCACTTGAAGACTGCTTAAAATTATAAAAATTATTGCACTTCTACACGGAAATTCAACACAATAAAATAAGACATTCACAGAGGACGTGTACCAATAACTAGCTCTTCAATTTGGCAGGTACTGTAGTTTAAAGAAATTGCAAGTTTTTAAGAGGAAAATGACCCCTTCCCCGATGGTGATTTACATATTACAATAGGTTTAAGCGTGGTGCTGGTTGGCAGGATGTAAGACGGACGCAGAAGTAGGATACAGCAAAACGCCTAAAGGTCTGGGGATGCACTACAAGCAGTAGTCCAGATACGCCAAAGAAAAATGTTTGTCTATGTTGAAGACCATCGTTTGATGCAGCCGCGGTGCTTAGCGGCCTGAAGAGAGATAAAATTTTTAACGAACTCTGTAATCTTTTACCGCAAGGATCCTCTTAAACGTTAACTTCCTTCATTTTAAAACGTTAATTATAATGCAACATGAAACCTCAAAAACGACACCATGTATGTCAAGCAATTACGGCTATTTTTCATGGCATGAGATCGTATATTTTTAATCATTTTCATGTGTATCCTATTCACTTGTATTGCGCTCGCTGAACATTAAAAAACTAGAAAAAAATAAATCGGATTATTTCAACAGACATGTGAACCCTGAAATTCGAAGGCGAATTCATTGAAAACATTCATTTACAGAGTAAATATGCATTAGTTGGATGAATGAACGCATTGCTCGAAATTTGAATCAGCCGAAGGTAAAAGTACTTTGCAAGTTATCAGCAGAAATTTGCGCTAACATTCAGTAAGTAGTGAGAATTTGGATCGATGGAATTAGTGATGGGTCGGTCGATTGATCGAATCCTGAGATCAAGTTCTCTTAAAAGATTGATCGATGAACTGGATCTTTCCAAAGACCGAGGATTTCATCTTTACCGATCACGATAGGAATGATTCTATGACATCAAGTATCGATCACGAGATGTGAGACCGGCCAAACAATAATGAAATAAAATAAAGAGATGACTCTCAGGCGGCAAAATTTATTGAAAGAAGTGTAATAAAAAGCCATACACTAATATCTATCTATGATACGTACATTGCTTATGTACACAAATCAATCATTATCCTTTCACTGAGGATGTAAACTACCAAATTTAAAATTCAAGAGCATCCAAATAGTCAGTAAGTTAATTTCAATTCGCATTAATTCCAAATTTTATATAATAGTTGAAACAACGAACTAATTGCAGTCATCAGTCTTATCCGACTCTTGCGAAGATTATGCAACACTTTAAACTCATCTCCTGTCATAACACATTCATTAGGAGCGTAAGTCTACCTAATACAAATTACCTTTAAATGTAAAAATATCACCACAAGAACACACGCAATACATCACAGCACATATAGTACATATAACATTTGTAATCACTGATTTTCCATAGTTGCATTGTGACTTAAACGCACGATAAACCTTCTTTCAATATTCTCGACAAATATTACGTCTCTTGCACAAGTGAAACTTAGTGATACTGACTGTAATTGAAAATTGAATTTAAGTGCTACAGTCCCACCTTGCCCATCACTAGTAGGTAACCTATGCTTATTTTCTCCAACAGGAAGTGAGAATAAGAACAGTCGATTGAATTGACGCTGTTCAATATTTGGGAATTTACGCTCCGTCACCCATCGTCCGAATTTTCATTCTTTTCACTCTGTCGTGACGTCGTTGCGTGGTCTCCACGCGTGGGTGACCGCGCGTCCTCAAATAATACTTCAGGGGAAGTTCTCCGTCGGTCGGCAGGATAGTGGATATTTCCGTCAAGGAAACTGATGTGTTTTTCGTCTAGAAAGCGTGGTCTGAATCTCACGCTCTGAATGGTATTCCTCCTTTGCCTTGTACGGGTGCGGGCGGGTGGACAAGTAGATTAGGGACGCTCCGGGACGATTGGGAACCCTCGAACCGAATGGGACAGATTAAAAACGGGGAGGGAGGAGGAGGGGAACGAAAAGCCCGTTTCGGCAGCCAGGGATTTTCAGCGAGATCGCACTGTGTCGGCGCCGCACTGTAGGATATTTAATGATAGTTCACTTTCAAAATCAAAGAACTTTTTATAATAAAGAGATATTGAAATGAAATTTTCATCTTTTTAAAGCATAAATCTTGAGGAGTATGGGAAAATTACTTAGAAATCCGTAATTGTTTATACAGACTTGCAAAAAGTCTGAAAATCAGCCACTTTTTATCAAATACGAGGAAAAACTGCTTTCAATTAGAAAAAAAATATTTTTTAATAATGTGAATGCAGTGTGAGTGTATATATTACAGTGAATGAATCCTTTTAGGGCTTCCAACCGGGTTAAAATTGTTAAAACCATTGTGGCCGGGCCGGGTTAAAACCATTGTGGCCGACGTTTCGATGCCCGACTCGCGCATCGTCATCATGGCTGTAGATTGTCGTAGGGGGTGTTTCTGACTCTCATCGGATTGACGGCATCGGAAACGGATTCAATCCGAGTCGATCGGAAACCTTTCCTACGGTCGTCTTCCGTGCGTTTCACACTTACTATCGGAAAGCGTTCTGCTCTTGGTATGACGTCACTCGTCATCCCCATCGAGCAGCGATGAAACGTCACAGTTTTCAAGAGAAAAGTGAGCAGCGAAATGTAACCTCCCGCCAGGTTTAACACTTCATAATGTAGGGAAATGGTATGTATGGGTATTTATTCGTGTTAATTGATACATTGTCTTATAATTGACGTTATTGTGGGTTAAAATTATTTTAGAATTGTCCTTTTGTAATTTTTTCAATGTAATCTCCTGTCTATTTGTGTAAATGACGGGAATTATGAAGGCAAATTTTAAACGATTTTGTTCGTTCATTCTCGTGAGTACACAGTTGATTATTAAGGTCACATTCATATGACTTATAATAGATACAGTCGCGAAACGTACCCTCTCTTGCAACAACAGATACACAGCATCATTTACTCAATGAGTTATCCAAATTCCGACGTGTTATTTTCATTGTTTATCTCATTTGAATGTGGTCCTTCTTCATTAATGTATTGACCATCATGATATGCCGTTTATATCTAACATTTTGTCCGTAAAAATGGAGGTCCATTGGAAGGAAATACAGTGACTTCATTGAAAGGTTTTATGGTGTCGATGATTGTCAATGGCTTGACACGTTGGATGAAATAACGGGAAACAATGGGGTTTGATTGTTATCTGTGGTACACGTAACCGGTTATTTTTATAACACCATTTTATTGCTAAAATGGCACACTTGCTAATGGCCCTGGGTGTCAAACCTGGGAATATGAGTAACTTTTCTGTAATCCATCATTTAGAGTACATTACTCCCAGTCTCTACAATTTTTTTCAATAGGATCTGTGGACGGTTAAGTCCGTATGAAGTCAATATATGGGCGCATGCCTCGTGCGGGACTCGGGCGGTTACGTGGTTAGCCGGGCCAGGGTGTCAAACCTGGGAATATTACTATCTTTTATTTACTTCATCAAATACAGTACTCTCCTGCTACTATCTCTCATTATTTTCTCTACCGTTTCAGGACGTTTACAGTGGGTATGTCTGCGCTTTCCTTGCGCCATACGTTGCTTTCAAATCATACTGCGGGTTGCTGTTGGCAGCACTGCCGTTTGAGCGCCTGGGCTAAAATCACGTCACCAATATAACTACGGAAATCGCAGCAGATATTCACTTCAAACGAATATTTCACGTAGAAATATAATATTTAGGTTGTACAAAATGGAATCAACCTAACTAAGTTCATAACCATGTCTACTTTTGATGTCAAAGGCTTACGATGCTATTGCTAGGTCACGTACACGTATCGTATCATAACTAAATGAATGGATATATTTCCAAACTGAAGGACCAGTTTCCACTACATTAAGCTACCTGAGATATTTATACGTTATTATGCTATGCATTCCAACTCGTTTCATCTTCCTTTTACTAAATTACTAGCCCAAATAATATGTAATGAAACTTGCGCCAACAGTGATACAACTTGCTCATATATTGCCCCATTTACACGCTAATTAAATTCTCCCACACCTATATTATTCTGGCAGAACGTTCACATAAATGTGCACTCATGAAATAAAGCGGTATTATCTTATTATAGCCAAATAATTAACGTAAACAACATCATAAGGGTATTCACCTGAGACCAACCAACGCAATCGGAATGACTTTCCGACACCTCATTCCCGATCGACCCGGTTCCGATCGGAAAGCCTTCCTTGAGTCGATCGGAAGCAGTCTGAAACGTACGGATTGTCCTCTCGATAGTAAGTGACGTAGAATCCGATCCAAGCCTTCCGATCCGATCGGAACGGATGACTCTGAAACACCCCCCTGGTCATCCTTATATATTACTTTCGCCGGGTTCAAGTTCCTCTGAGGGCGGGAGTCTAACTATCTCTTTGCCTCCTTTTTTCTTTGATGTTCCTCAATACTGGTTTCCAGGCGTTACTGAGTTGGAAACCTGAGTTCCTTTTAAAGTTTTTGTCTTCCAGCCGGATTTCAATCTCTTCTTTTACCAGGCGATCCCAATAGCCACGTGAACGGGCCACTATCCTGGTGTCTTCAAAATGGATGGAGTGATTATTGGAAAGGCAATGTTCGGCGATAGCTGACTTGCTTTCTTGCCCCAGTCTCAGATGCCGTTTATGCTCCTTCAGCCTCGTTTCCACCGTGCGTCCCGTCTCACCGACGTAAACTCCGCCGCACTCACATGGGACACGGTAGACACCGGGCGTACGGTGACCAATGCTGTCCTTTGCTCTCGTAAGTTGCTCCTTGAGTTTGCTTGGCGGAACGTGGACGGTTTCTATAACGGGTACAGTCGACGTCAAGTTTCAATGGCCCTCAAAAGGGCCTTTCAAGGGCCTCAGAAGAGAGCGTATGGCTGACGAAGAGCGGAAGAAGCCTGTTGCCAGAACATGCTTGCCATACATCTCCTCAATATCCGGGAAGATCTCGAGGATTTTGGCAAGACGCAATATAGAAACCGTCCACGTTCCGTACATAAAACTTGTAAGGGAAGACACGAGAATCAGTCAACGGTCAATCAGACAAGCGAACCAATCAGGAGTCACCTAATCCGGATTGTTGGGTATAAATAACGGCCAATTTTGACCCACGCGGTATTTAGAAGCCCTGACGATGACAAACAAGTCGTCGGTCGAAACGTCGGCATATGCGAATCCTATTACCTGGTGTAATATAGACTGAACATGCGTTTCGGGGCACGCAGAGCCCAAGAAGAAAATGACCCATTTTGGCCATACAACCATTCATTCATTCAGACCACTTAGAGGCGTAAATATATAAATATTTCGTTCAAACCGAAGGTGAAAGAAAGAGGATAGGAAACATAAATGCGTCGGACACAATGGTGGGGTGAACATCGAATGATGGCCGGTTCCATATGTAAAAATTCGACTAGACCGGGAATCGACCTTCAGATATCGCACCATTTTACCAGCTCATTGGCAGGTCATTGGACCATCCCTACCTCGACTTTCCCGATTCGGAGTCTTACTCAAACTTTTATACTCATTACAAATAAGTTACCCATCATTATATCCCCCTTAGGTCGATCTTACCGTCCGTATATCTAATTTCAACACTCCAATCCTCTTCCGCCCTTATCCTAAAAAAGCTTCTATGACACACCAGTCATGCGGTTCCATCTTGATGCGTCCTTCACCAACGGTTAAGACCGCCTTCGAACCTCCACCACCAATATAACTTCCTACCCAAACATCGACATCCGGCCCAACGTTCCTGAACCTCAACATTTGACCATCACGCCGGGCCTACCACTTCTCCCAAAGAAGAAAAAGAAGAGGTCTAAACCGCAGCCTCTGCAGTCACCCCCCCCCCCCTCCTATACCAAGTGAATCCCCAGTGCTTTATCCCAGTGATTTATATCCCAGTTATTTACAGCCAAAGACAATAAGAGACTATTTATCAAATACATATATATATATATATATATATATATATATATATATATTATCATCTTTCTTTCACCACCTGTTTGAACGAAATATTTATTATATATATATATATATATATATATATATATATATATATATATATATAATTTGAACAGAAGGTGAAAGAAAGAGATAGGAAACATGTAACTAAAATTGGACGAAGACACTGGTGATGTGGAAGATGGTAAAGCCGAGAAATCAGAGGGTAAAAATGTGCCATGGCCGGGACTCGAACCCGGAACCTCCCGATGTCGCGCCGAGTGCTCTACCAGTTGAGCTACCAGGACACTTAGGTTTACCATGATTTCGGCTGGGGCTTATAACAGAGAATGCCCCTTCAAGCTTGAGCCCGTAGCCGTGGCCTCTGGATGGCACACAAGGGCAGCTATTCCATCACCAAGAGAGAAGAATTAGACATGGACACAAGAAGAAAGCAAAGATGAGTTCATTCACACAGAGAGTCGGACAGAGATAGGAACATGAACTGAAGAGGAAAAGAGCCGGTTCGGCCATACATTTCGTTCACTCACTCACACACCGCCTTAGGCGAATAAATATATAATAATTTGAACAGAAGGTGAAAGAAAGAGATAGGAAACATGTAACTAAAATTGGACGAAGACACTGGTGATGTGGAAGATGGTAAAGCCGAGAAATCAGAGGGTAAAAATGTGCCATGGCCGGGACTCGAACCCGGAACCTCCCGATGTCGCGCCGAGTGCTCTACCAGTTGAGCTACCAGGACACTTAGGTTTACCATGATTTCGGCTGGGGCTTATAACAGAGAATGCCCCTTCAAGCTTGAGCCCGTAGCCGTGGCCTCTGGATGGCACACAAGGGCAGCTATTCCATCACCAAGAGAGAAGAATTAGACATGGACACAAGAAGAAAGCAAAGATGAGTTCATTCACACAGAGAGTCGGACAGAGATAGGAACATGAACTGAAGAGGAAAAGAGCCGGTTCGGCCACGGCTACGGGCTCAAGCTTGAAGGGGCATTCTCTGTTATAAGCCCCAGCCGAAATCATGGTAAACCTAAGTGTCCTGGTAGCTCAACTGGTAGAGCACTCGGCGCGACATCGGGAGGTTCCGGGTTCGAGTCCCGGCCATGGCACATTTTTACCCTCTGATTTCTCGGCTTTACCATCTTCCACATCACCAGTGTCTTCGTCCAATTTTAGTTACATGTTTCCTATCTCTTTCTTTCACCTTCTGTTCAAATTATTATATATTTATTCGCCTAAGGCGGTGTGTGAGTGAGTGAACGAAATGTATGGCCGAACCGGCTCTTTTCCTCTTCAGTTCATGTTCCTATCTCTGTCCGACTCTCTGTGTGAATGAACTCATCTTTGCTTTCTTCTTGTGTCCATGTCTAATTCTTCTCTCTTGGTGATGGAATAGCTGCCCTTGTGTGCCATCCAGAGGCCACGGCTACGGGCTCAAGCTTGAAGGGGCATTCTCTGTTATAAGCCCCAGCCGAAATCATGGTAAACCTAAGTGTCCTGGTAGCTCAACTGGTAGAGCACTCGGCGCGACATCGGGAGGTTCCGGGTTCGAGTCCCGGCCATGGCACATTTTTACCCTCTGATTTCTCGGCTTTACCATCTTCCACATCACCAGTGTCTTCGTCCAATTTTAGTTACATGTTTCCTATCTCTTTCTTTCACCTTCTGTTCAAATTATTATATATTTATTCGCCTAAGGCGGTGTGTGAGTGAGTGAACGAAATGTATGGCCGAACCGGCTCTTTTCCTCTTCAGTTCATGTTCCTATCTCTGTCCGACTCTCTGTGTGAATGAACTCATCTTTGCTTTCTTCTTGTGTCCATGTCTAATTCTTCTCTCTTGGTGATGGAATAGCTGCCCTTGTGTGCCATCCAGAGGCCACGGCTACGGGCTCAAGCTTGAAGGGGCATTCTCTGTTATAAGCCCCAGCCGAAATCATGGTAAACCTAAGTGTCCTGGTAGCTCAACTGGTAGAGCACTCGGCGCGACATCGGGAGGTTCCGGGTTCGAGTCCCGGCCATGGCACATTTTTACCCTCTGATTTCTCGGCTTTACCATCTTCCACATCACCAGTGTCTTCGTCCAATTTTAGTTACATGTTTCCTATCTCTTTCTTTCACCTTCTGTTCAAATTATTATATATTTATTCGCCTAAGGCGGTGTGTGAGTGAGTGAACGATATATATATATATATTTACATACTATTGTTATTTTCCAGAGTCTATAACTGTTATCCTTATTTATTTGTTGTTTGTTATTTTCATTTGTTACTTGTTACGACCTGACGACGGTTTTTGCGGGTTTCCCGTCGTCCTCAGGGCAAATGCCAAGTCAAGCCTTTCCCGCACAACCATCCAGTGATAAAAATTACAGTGAAAGGTGATACCTGCCCTGAAGAGACGAAAGCCTACACCAGGGTCCACATTTACGTTGTTATCTCTGTCTTTGTTATTTTGTTTTGTTATCCTCTTCTATTTCCTGTATATTGTTGGCAAATGTTGGAATAAAACACTTTTAAAGTAAAAAAAGTCTCATCCGCCTCCATACTCTTTATCCTTGCTACTCAGTTTACCCTCTCAATTATTTTTCACGAAGCTCGAAAGCCTTCAGTCTTAGATCATCCTTTATCCTCCAAGTTTCCTAAATATATATCTAACGTTTAACTCTATACAGAACCTTCAAAGCTCTTTTGTGTATTTACTCAGAGCACACAACTTAAATTCTTTCGGTTCCAAAAATCCTTCCTCTGCTTACACCTTACATAAACCATTTTCGGAAATACGAGGTGTTCCTACATTAAGTGAACTATTTCAAATGCTATGCTCTCCCTAGTCCAGCCTTTCTATATTTGGGCAATGTGTATTACCTTCGTCTTCTTACGACTTATACGCTGAGAATAATAAGGTCTAAAAATATATTCATTGATGAATCTTTGTCCTGTGAGTCCCGTAATTATTTTCGATCAGGCTAAGTAAGCACGCTTTCTGTAAAAGTAGAGATGCGTATTCAACACCATGTAGATACATCTCTAACGGTTTTCAACTTCCACAGCTGCCACCTGCCACCTCGACCGCCCCCATCTGAGGTGCCTACCGCGAGAGGGAGCGACCTTTCGCCGGAAGCGGATAAGGAGAACATCCGACGCCCCCGTAGCTTCGTTGGGGGGGGGGGGCAGTGGCCGTCTCCATGATCACCAGAGTTCATCGAATTATCATCGTGCTCCGAATTACATTAACACTCATTGTTGAAGATATTTTCTCTCTCACGCCCCTTGCACCACAGCAGAAAGCAGTTATCAGTATGACCACAGAATGACTAGGTATGACTAAGTATGACTTGTCAGTATGACTTAAGGTAGTTTGAGCGAAAAATCACTTCACCGAGAATTTGATTAATTTGGCCTCATTTTAAAGAAACAACTCTCATCTTTCCTATGATATCAAAATATCAACCCCTTGCCGAACTACTTTTTGAGCAATTTGCCTAAAACTAAAAGCCGTTTTACATTGAATACATTATGGCCGTGCGCTCCAGAGGGAGAATATTAATCAAATTAGGAACTTCTAGCACCTAGATTTCGTCCAAAAACTAACGGTGTGTAGATTGCACGTTTTGTAAACTATTTATAAAAAATAATCTATTACTCACCACAGTAGTTTTTACAGAATCGCAAGAAAACCTGCTGTTTTGAAGGGTTTTCAGCCGTACGGCGGAGGAAAAGAAGCAGTGTATTAGGACAGTCAACATGCGAAAGTAGTTTGTAGATTAATTAGAAGAAGTTCATATGAAATATCATTTTTAATTGATTCTCGTAGCTCGAATGTAAGGAATCATTTTTCAGTGAATTTGTTGGAATGTACCGTACATCACCATCTGATTATTACATGTGATTGATATTTTTTTTTAATTTCCGCAATATTAAGGCTTCATTATATTTTTCTTAAAGTACTTATTCTGAATATAACCATGATTATAAATAATGATGTAAAAGAACACTAGCTATTTTCCACAGAATTTTATTTAGGTGCGACTAGTCTGGGGGGTTATTTTGTAATCACACCTTTTTAATGACTCTTTGTGGGAAGGCGGGAGATCCGTTTCGCTCTCTTAATGATCGGCTCACGATCGACCAAGGTCCGATGGTGACTCCATTTTACGTACCTTACGACAGGTGAGATGGAACTAATGAATCGCGGGGCCAAATGAAACGGATCAAGAGTCGAAAGATACGGATCAAGAGTCGAAAGAGCGGATTAATCAAATAAATAGACCGGCAGTTCCCCACTTGAGAGCCGAAGATGGTCACGACGCCTGAGTGGCGGAGTTTAACAACGAAAAATTACGTAATTTTCAACATTTTATGACGTATTCTCACGTAAGTGAGATTACAAAATAACCCCCCTGGGATCTGAAAATGACGCCTAAGTGTTGAAACTAGTCATGCCTAAATAATATACTGTGTAAAATAGCTAGTGTTCTTTTTTCATGATTGAACATGAAATTCCAAGAAGTCACGCCTGAAACCACCGAGTTATGATTATTACCAAATGTCCTGATAGATTGAAACCGTTAAATCACGTATTTTGGCTTGATGTCTGGGTCCATTTTCCTTGCTTTGATAAAAACAACGTAATCGAATATCTAATTATTTAATTCGTTATTTGTAATGCGAGTGTAGCGGAAATATACTGTGTACATATGAAATACGCGTTGCTAATTACTGCATTTCCCCAGCCGTGACGAAAAACCGTGAGAGTCTGGAGAGCACTCTTAAATTAGTTCACTCATTGGAAGGAGAAGTTACTCAAAGGACCATCCATGCTTCATTACAACTATTTTACCTACTTTCTGAAGGACATAAAGGATTTCTTGCCAAAATTGTACGTGATAAATTTGATAATTCTGCTTAAAGTACTGATAACTTCATGTAATTTTGTGTAACTATTTTCCATGTTCAATTATGTAAAAAACTAACGCTTCAATAATGACCAATTGATGATAGTGTTAATATAGGTCCTCCTAGGCTGCCTAATATTACTCTTGTTGTAAAGATTAATGCATGTCTAATTCTGTTAAGTAATAATCATTATTATTATATCGCTATCCGACTCCAGCGTTCATCAAAAGCAGGACAGATTCGACAGGAGAAGGGCACATTGGATAACTATTGCTGCAATTAATGGAAGTGTACCAAATAAAAGACGGGAGGGGTACAGGATTATTTTGCGTCTGGCACTTTTCCCCTATTTCCTTTCCCTATTTTCCCTTCCTATTTCCCCTATTTTCTCTTCATCAAATGTAAGCAATGACGACGTTTTTTTTCTAACTTAGATGGAATTAAGGTAATACTAGTCTATTCTAGTCATTCTGTTTTCCATTCCCAAACGACAACACAAGAACTTACTCGATGAGTCTTGGAAGGCTCATTGATAAAACCAAAGAACCAGTTTTATCAAAGAACCAGTAATAGTGAGAGCGATTTCTTTTCCAAGAAATAAACTGTGTAAAACGCAGTGTCAGCAGCATTTGAAAGGAATTGTATTCATGGGTCATTATAAACTGTACATAAATCAAAACTGAGCACTCAAATACGGTTACTCAGTTTTGATTCATGCAGTACAGCTAAGTCAAAAGAGCCCACATACCCGGGACGCTTCATTAATTCCTTTCGTCGGTCGTTTGGTTCTTTGGGAAGGCATGACCATTTTCCCAACTAAGATATTTGCGAAAGATAGTAGGAGAGTATGGGAAGGGAAGAAAGAGTGGAGAGAAACCCTATCCTACTCTTAACGCCCACTAAGATCAGCCTACTCTTAACGAAAGGTGCCACAAGGTCCAAAGTTTAACGCCCCATCCGACGGACGGAGTACTACACATGAAGTGCTCTCCACATGACATGGTGCTCTAGCCATTACACCAACCCGGTCCCCAATCCCTTTCGTGTCTTCATCATGACGCAGGGCGATTCACTTGAGAGTGAGTGCTATCACTTGCGAGTGGCAATAACAAGCACGGATGCCTTTGCCGGTATAACCTCATCAAAGACAGCAGACGCCATTTTATCACTGCTCAAAACTGCTTAATTAAGGTAAAGAAAAGTCTCTGATACTTTGTATGCCGGCACTTCGAGGGCACATATAACGGATGCTACACCAACCCGCATCTATCGAATAACTCTGTATTCTTTCCATAGTACCACCTAAAGCTCCACAAAATGTTGGTTACCATCGTAGCGATGATTCGGTTTTGTTTTTAACATCGGTCCAATTTTTTTCAAACTTTTTCAAAGTCACGTTTCAATGTACCTGATGGAAAGAATGACGTATCGCGTCAACTATATTGCTTCTAAAAAAAGGAATAGTCAGGAAACCACATGCCTGTAAAACGTCTAAAGAGTGTAAATAGCTCCATAGGAATGAGTATCAAATTGTTGTGTAATTAATTTGTAATAAAATTTCAAAAATTTGGTAGCATTTGTTTTATAACTTTTGGCCGTGATTTTTATTTAAGTTATAAATATAGCCAAGATAGGGTTCCCCGATGCATCGAAAGCCGCGATACATCGACTGAGACGTTAACTGATGAAGTAATATCTGAGTATATAGAACATCCGATTCACTGCAGGTGATGGTGACATTCCTGGCGCACATTGTCCCTCCTTGCGTCGCTGACCTCCCTCCCGAGTCTCCGCAGAGCGCGGGTCACGTGACGGCTTCCGGCGGCAGGGAGTGCGAGAGGGTCAGGGGAGGGGCGGGCGGTGAGCGGGAGGGGAGGGGGTCAAGAGGGGGGGGGGTCCCTTGGTGAGTGTACAGAGAGACCTCGAAACGCGCACGCACGGCCAGTGCACCGCGGTGGAAAATCCCTGCTCTTCCGAGGAACGAAACGAGCGCTTGTTGACACGCGTGATGAATACGGTCACGAGCGATCACTCTGCCGCAACACAGCTGCTCTGAGATCACGAGTACATTGCGTACATGGTGGTCGTGGTTCATTTTGTGCCGATACTCCACGACCCATCATTGCATTTCACAGTCCACCACCATACATCACGATCTTCTGTAGCGTGAATTACATACTTGAAGACAGGATTTGCTGAGGTCATCCTCCGATCGATGCAGAGCACGTCTTCCCAGCTACTCTACGTTAACTAACCCAGAGATACTGAATTTCTTATTGCAATTCCGTCAAATGACATATTCAAAGGATTTTAGCCGTTGTCTTTGAATTAGGGGGAGAAGTCTTGCGCTGATCTATCACTACTCCAACATTACCAAAACTTTTGAATTTACGGAACCCGTAGCATTCTAATCAAGGGTACCAATTCACCTGAGATGAACAGCACATGAACTCCCAGTTTCTGAGGAATAATATAAAGGAAGCAAACGAGAAGCGTTTTCCCTAGAACAAAGAAATATAAATACCCTTAGAGGGTCCTCCCCTCTGCACAGAATCTTCCCCATTGTTTTCTTGCAGCTTTTAAAGATGATTTCACGTGGTATCGATAATTAAAGCACCAGAAGAACGTCTCTGTCGGCACATAAGTTACTTTCATTTTAGAAAAGTACTTCTCTTCTTAATGCAGCTAAAATGTTTAGCAATTTTAACACTTTTATGCTTAAAATACTGTCCAATTGATGTCATAAAAAAGCCAGGAGTAACGGGGCACCAGAAAAGCTTAAATATATTCATTCAAAATCAAAGCAATACAGCAATGAAGCAGGCGAGTGGTTCCGCTGGAATAATGATAGCATTGGCACTCTTTGGACCGAAGTCATTTATTACGTGTAAATTTATGCGGCGATATATTTACAACGTAAACAGAGCATACTGCACTGATGACAGGTACACGAAATTTGACCTTTTTTTAATATCTAAAATCAGGAAGCACTAAGAACTTTCCGACGGGCAGGAACCTGCGAGGGAAATGAGATACCGTTGAATTTATGTAAACACTAACGTGATTTACGGATTTATACACATGTCAAATCCGATTTATAAAGTTTGACAGGGTCGAGCATCATCATAACTTCCTTCGCTTTCAAATGAGATAAGAAGTTTGAAGTGGCATGAGAATTGGTAAAAATTATCATTATTTATGGAATTTATTCGGTCACAATTCATTTAAATACACAAGGCCAGGAAAAATAAACAAAAACACATCATTTCACATTAATGGGCAAAGGGGTCCAATACTGGATACATCTTAAAATAATAAAACTGTTTCGAATTTCAAGTTGTAAATTTATCATTGAAATATTATCAAAATGTCTCACCCCACCATTATTTTTTCTGAACCGAAACCAAAAATATTTTATTCTGGTTAATCATGCAACGCATACTTCCAAAATGGCACCAATACTGATTTAACATGGTAGCACATTTTCCTGGAGTGGCATGGAACTCTACAGATATAACGCCTGTAAATAATCATAGTTGAATCTTATTTTGGTGTATCGGCCCTATTACCTCGTGGGACGATTTTCAGGGTAAAAGAATTTCGTTTCGTGCTCAGGGAAAGAACTGGCATCAATTTTACCCTTTATGTTGAAATTAAACAGACGACAGAAAAGGTTGACGATACGAAGCGAGACGTACCTTCAAATACCATACCTACCTTAGGGTTGATGATGATGTGAACTTTTTTATACGTTTCAACATATTCTGCTATTAAGGTAGTTTGAGCGATATAGTTCCCTAGTCATAATGGAGACCATATTCAAATTTTATTTTTTTATTTCAGTGTCTGTAAGAAGTATGAAATAAGTATTTTAATATCAATGGCGCAATAATATAGTTATATATGACCAAAATTCTCAGTAATTAAATAAATAAAACTACATAAGTCTCTAACTGGACTCATTTTTTTCCCGCCGTACGACTAAAAACCCTTCAAAATAGCAGGTTTTTTTGCGATTCTGTAAAAATTACTGTGGCAAGTAATAGATTACTTTTTATAATTATTTGAGAAAACATGTAATCTACACACCGTTGGTTTTTGACGAAGTCTAGGTGCTAGAAGTTCCTAATTTTTCAATATTCTCCCTCTGGAGCGCTCAGCCATAATCTATCTCATGTAAAACAGCTTAAATGTTTAGGCAAATCGCTCGAAAAGAAGTTTGGCAAGGGGTTGACATTTTGATATCATTGGAAAGATGAGAGTTGTTTATTTTTAATGAGGCCAAATTCATCAAATTCTAGGTGAAGTGATTTTTCGCTCTCAAACTACCTTAAAGACGCAACTACGAATATATATATCTTTGCATGGACTTCAGGAGCCAGGGACCGAGGTGAAATTCCAACCCACGGCTAGAGAGGCGCATCTTCTACCGGCGAACTGGCAACTCGGGCCAAGGGAACACCTGCCACGATCCATTGCCACATTCACGCGAATTAAAAGTAGTTCGCCCACAGGAGATGACTTTCGAAATCATTTCTTTGAAAAATGAGGTCTAAGGGTCGTTTCGAATTAATAACGAGAATATAACGTGAATACTTGGGAGCACATCGGGGTGATGCTGATTAGGGAATTAAATGCGGTTTTAAATACCTTTCCAGGGGTTTGAAAAACATTTTGCAAAAAGAGAGCGTGACGAAGTTTCAGGAGAAACTAGGATAGAAGCACCTTCGCTCGTAATCAGATCTAAAAGGTTAAGATTAACGGAAAGGAACAGAGTGCCCTAGTTAAAACCCACTGCCGAATCGTGTGAAAGTCAAAATCACGTCCATCGAGCATCCAAATGCTGAGTTTCATCGACAATTTCAAAGCACAATCTGAAACAGGGTACAAATTCCTCTTTTTCATAACTCATCCCTAGCCTAGAAGAATCACTCCTCGATAACTCTTTGATATGCCAGTTAGATTTTAATTAATAAGCGATCCGCTACACGGGATTTTTCTGGTCTTCTCACTTTTTGCTGCCTTTTGCTCTCACGTCTACTGCACGAGCGAGTTCGGCACTTGGAGAGTTTTGAAAAATATTAAAAGCAAAGCGCTTTCCACCGAAAATGTGAAGTACCATCTTAGGCGAGTAAAAAAAGAATGGATGCCCCCTCCAATTTATCTTATTTCGCCACAATGAGACTTGAAATTTGCGAGGATATTCGGTCCCGCGGTGCATGACACAAGGCACTTGCGTAAAATTATTTTATGTGGCTTTAAGTGTGATTTAACTGACTTGGGTGTTCATAGAAGTCTTTCAGGTAAGAAAAAGTCTCAGGCTAGCAACATTTCCATCACTTAGAGAAAAAAATCACGAAAATCCGAAACGCTAGAAGCTATATCTTATAAGGAATGCTTTTCTGAAAAATGGGAAACCAAATCTACATGGAATGAAATTCGACGTCTTGGGCTGGCAAGAAAATAATTCAAACATTAAATTTTCCCTGGATGACTAAATATTGACTATTTCACCTGAAATTACAGTCGCACCAAATCCAAATGAGACTTCGACGGTCAAATCCAGCCAACATGCTGCATCCTTATTCGAAACTTATTCATACAGCAATGAATTTAAAAGTAACAGGATATATTTTCCACATTTCACGCCTGATGGGCTGTTAAATAACATCAAATTTACATCTAATGGATTAGACTGAATACTTTTCCACTAAATGCATTTAAACATATTTCCTACCATCTGATCTATGACAGAACATCTACGGTAGCTCTTTGAACTACTCCAATTCCCCTGGTCTTATGATGGTCCGCCCAAATTCGCCCTATACCGAAAATCTCTAATCCTTCCGATACGTCTCACTTTAATCCCATATCCATGAATATACATATAGATTAACTTGCCCCCCAAACATTTCACATGCACCGAAAAATCAGGACCAAGCAGACTGTAGCGCCACCACTCTTAGAGAAGGTGGTTCTAATAAGGAAATGCCGTGATTCAAATGGAGATACTGAAAATAAAGGAACCGGAATTGGCCTCCAAATTAAACCGGACTTTATTGACAGACAGAAGTGGAACCATGCCGATTGCAGCGCGACCTATCTTTTGCGGAAAGCTAGGCAACACAGCTGCCCGTACAGAGGTGCCGAAGATTTAGATCCATATGTATATTCATGCCCATATCCATTCTTTGCGCATGATCTTAGCCGCTAAAAATAATAGTTTACCATTAAAAGTAACATATCTAACGCGAAATAACTCTCTTGACAATGATCAATCCGGATTCCACTAAGGCTATAGCACACAATCGGCTTTACTACGAGTCACTGTAGACATCCGGTTCTCAACGAATATCAAAAGAGTGAACCTGCTCGTCCTCTATAAAACTATGACGAAGGCATTCGAATCCACCAACCATCACATATTACTGACCCGCCTGCGTGAAATATATTATCTCAAGCTCCGCTCTCTCTTATGATTTGAGTCTTATCTCTCTAACCGAAGACAGCTAATAATGCTTAACCATCGTCATTTGTTCAAGTCCATGTTGCGTTTCTCAAGGATTGCTTCGCCGTTCTCTTCTGTTTTCAATTTTCATCAGAACTCACCCCATCTCATTAAACCACCCAAATACCATTTATATGGGGACATATTAAAACAGTCGCAAACAAGGTTCATATCATCCGCTCATCCACGATTGAAATCATTTAGGGATTTGCTCCTGGTACCATCAAGATAAAAACTGGTATTACAGAACTGCCATCTTATATTATCCGATTTCTCCCATAAATAAATTATTTAAACTCGAATGACTCAAGAAATTCGATTTACGGTTTGACCTTTAATGAACATGCTTACCCATTACATGGTTAAAAAGCCATAGGTTGAAACTAAGAAAAAGACGGAAAGTTCGAAAGAGAATATTTATGCATAAACTTATCCTAAACAGAGCACCTTCCGATTTGTGTAACATTATAAGAGGGAGAAGAGAATAAATGTTTATACTCCTCCCTTCCAATTCATTCTTCTCATCTCACTACAAAATGATTTACACAATATGAAACCCTGAGCTGGTGATATGCCTTAGGAGCTTAGCCCGTGTCAAATGTAGGGCGGGCCATTGTCATGTGGATCCCTTCCCAGCCCGATGACCATTCACTAAATTTATAAAATTAATATCCTATTATGTTGTTCATTCATCTTCTTTTCCTAATGATCTGGTATTCTGTTAATTTTTATAACATTCTGTTAATGCACTGATGTTCTGTTAAAATGCTGATTTCAAACTAATGTTCTGATATTTCCGTTAATTATCTGCTATTATGTTGCGTAGTGCTATGACTTGCATTCTGCCTATTAAGTGAAATGAAACAGCAACGTATTATAATGCCTAAAAGTCTGTTCAATACTCGTATGTACTATTGACGATGTTGTTAAGCTTTATATTTGCTATGGTAACGATTGTATTAGCTGCGTTTGTACCATATTCCATGGAAATATATTTTCCTTAAGTTTAAGTATTTTATTACTGAAGTATATTCGTCGTCATATTATTGAAATATAAGAAATATTATTTCCCCGAAAAATAAATTATCATTATTATTATAAAAATATGAAATGAGTAACGCTCGCTTCAAAGGGATAAATGCTAAAAATACTGTAAAAAGAAATGATAGAAGTGACAAATCTGGAACATATTTAATGTATTTCATTTAGAGAATTGCTCATAATTACTTATTGGTGTTTTCATATCGTCAGGATATCTTCTCGCCCATGTTCCTACTTTTAGCAAATAAGATAAACGACAAACATCGTTGGGACTAACCCATCGGGGCAGTTCTACCGACGCCATGCGATGAGAATTGATCAAGAAGATATTACGTGAATTTCCAGCACAGTATCGGCAGATCAGAGTACTTGAGTGTAAAATGACATTAAACTATAGATACTCGACGGCGCAAATCAAGATCACAACAAATTCAAGACCAAGCATGTACGATCTGTGTATACTCTGTGACTGAAATGACGTCTGGCATTAGGAGACACCATCCTTTAAAAAAATTGATAATGGTACTAAATACCGAAACCATAGTCAGTGTGAAATAAAGAGTATGGAAATTATACTCGTGTTTCTCTTACAACATGTATCTACATCTTCGAAGTACCGCGCAAGCCAGGGTGTGTGGCACGGGGTGATTTCACATCGCGCTCCCTCCCCTAGCCGCTAATTGCGGACCAAAAAGCGAACCAAAAAGCAGTAAGGAGAACAAGGCAGGGCTAAACGGTATAATTAGCATTTCCACCAAGTTACTCCCGAAAGGTGAAAATTAAATGGTATTCCATGCGTAATCATGCTACGCTATGGCTCTTTTACGGCTGTGTGTACACTGTGCGAAGGAAAGAGGAGCACCAAGGGTTAGCTATCACCTCAGCCATCTGCTTCCGTTAGTTAAAATTTTAGGTATAGCCTTACACAATAGTGAGGGAGACTAATAAACTCCTCGGCGTCGGAAGTAAACTCAAATCCCGAAACCTTTCTACAAGTACTTTCATTCCTTTATTTCTTCTCTTCGCGATTCGCTTCAAATCAAGTACCTGCCGCAAATACTCTATGGTATATTACATTTTGTAGGAGAGCACATTTATTAAGTGCTTTCGCTGCGTTTGCCAACTATTCGTCTTCTAAAGGTGACCGGTATATGAAGCATAAACTGGGGGTGTCGGTTCGCGGACGTACGAAAAAATGGAATTTTTATAAATAAAAAACAAGTAAATATTAATTCATTTAAAAAACACTGAATTGGGTCAGAATATAAGGAGCAAAATATATTTTAAAATAAACTATGAAACAACAACTCATCCTAAAATCGTTCTGATATCAGTTCCTCAAACAAATTAATTTTACAATTAGAGAAACCTGCGTAATCTTAGATTAGAAACAAATCTGAGTATTCGAGGCTAATAATGGTCGTAGCCATAGTTCTTATCATTGAAGGGAGGGAAAAACGTCAAAACTATTCACTTCAACTAATATTTCGCAATTAAGAAATCACTGCGTCAAAATCGAACGCAATGAAATAAATATATAATCTTTTTTATATATTGAAGTCCAAGTTTAACCATTGTAAGTGTATTTTTTCATATTTTAATGAGTGAAAGAAAATTGGTCTGCAAGAGAAAAATTTTCGTTTCTCCCATTTAATCCCATTGAAAACGCAATTCTGTCTATGCTCTATGGAGACCCTCAAGAGTTTTCGATTATTTTCCCGACTCATTGAATGATTAGGAATTTCCCTGAAAATTTCAGCCCTCCAGCTCGATTATAATTTCCCAGGCATTTTGCATCAAAGAGATATGATGTCATCTGACGCTTTTCCGAGCAGTGTCGCGTCGTTTATGAGATGGTTTTACTCCTCATCGAGCGAAAGTGATGACAGCAGACGTAAAATACATAACGACAGTAAAGAAGTTCCACTTCAAAACAGGAATTATGAGAGCTGAAAATGGCAGTTGATGGACTTCATCATTATCCCAGGGAATGGATATTGGTCGAAAATGTAAATGGAAACTCACAAAAATGCAACACGACTTCGCAAATGAGCCAGAAGGGGAGAAGGGGAGTTGATTCGGGGAAGGGGGGGAAAACAGTTGAAGGCGTTGCCAGTTATATCCTCCTCCCTTATCACGATTACATAACCAATTTTGAGGATTCCGGGACTAGCCACGGTGTGTTTACCTTTTACGGAATCACCCGCAAGTGCACAAAAGTTCAATATTTCACAGAGGAAATATCATTCGCCTTGACCGGGATTCGAACCCGGATCCCTCGATTTCGCTACCGAGACATCCTTCTCCCCTGCAGGCAACCCATGATAAATAAGGAGGAGTAAAGGGGCCAGGGGTGTCATTCTGTAATTCGTCGGTTCCGTACCGATCGGTTGGGCTTCCTAACCAACCGACCGGTTGAGATTCCGTACCAACTTGGACTCAGCCACCGACGGAGCCTATTTCAGCGATTCTGTATGCAAGTCGGTGCCATTCCAGTCGGTTGGGTGACTCCTCCCACTCATTGTTCCCCACTCCTCCCAATTTTCCGAGTGTTTCCGAAGCTGTGGGTCACATGCTGTATTCCCACCAATGGAAGACGATAGAGGAAACAAATGACTAGCGGAAGCCGCCTAGTGCTCTCGGGGTTGAAAACAACAACAGAAATCAACGATGTCGAAAGGAGAATGATCGTATATTAATTTATGTGAATTTTGAGCGTTACAATATGTATTTGACAATTAAAATAAGTGCATTATACTTAAAGCACATATCTAGTAGCGTCCGTGAGAATATGAAGTATCAATAAAAGACGTTGAGTGCTACGAGATTAAATGAAGTGTGCGAAGTGAGAATGAATCAGCTGTGATCGTTTGAATCCAGAAATAACTTTCAAAATTTCAATTTACCCCTTATATTGATTGATTATATGTATTAACTCGTGTGCTTGAGATCCGACATTTAACAGCGTTTTGCATTTGGAATTTCTAGTTGCAGAAAAGGCATTACGTGTAGTAATAGTATTTAATCTTCCAAAGATTGATAGAATTGTTCGTTGAAATAAATTGTACAGTGGCGTGATATTGAAAATAGTAAATCCGTGTATGTATTATATATTGTAGGTATGGTATTGAAATATTCTTGTAGGTATATTATTCTATATTCGTGGGTTTAGTGGACAGTGAAATTGCTGCGCACTCGTGCCATGAAACATTTATTATGTAATTTCGTGGAGAAAAGTTGAATGTAAAATGAATTTAATGAGTGAGAAATAATTACATATGGTGAAAAAAATTAAGGTTGGGTGTAGAAATAAGTAAATTTGCTATTAGAACTCTTGGTTATTGTACGTGTACCTATTTGCAAGTAGTGTTGTCACCACACCATGGTGTTGTCCAACACATTGTTTCGACATTATTTGATGAATAATCCGAAATTTATTATGATAGAGTGATGATTTACAATTCAATGCAAAAGATTCATAAAATATATCTCCTCAACTACGAAAATAGAGCCCGGAAGCAAACAAACATCAGTATAAATACGAACTTTCGTTACCCTGGCCCAAAATAACATAGGTAACGCAAATGTGCGAAATCGCCTATTTCCTGAAATCAGAAGCTGCTTTAGTATGTATTCTAGTTAAGTAAGTGACTGCATACACGATATATGATTATAATATAAAAACTTTCAACGGGAATCATCCATTTAAGAATAGCCAAACCGCAATAATAGGCATTCACCGCGGACAATTTTTTGAAACTATTATGAAAAATATTCCGATGACAGTACGCTGAATAGCCTAAATATGGTGCTATTTACGTATAATTGTTAGTGCCAAATAGTAAAAAAATTTTAACAGCTAAGAGAATACAATGCAATACTACGGAATTCTAGTTGTGTAGAAGTTTCTCTTATAGATCATCACCTTTATGACCATAACTTCATCGACTTTTGCATTTGCTCTCTTAAGAACAAATTACGTCGCTATTACATCCATGAATATATGTTTAATCATTATTACAAGTATCAAATATCCCATTTCAGGCTAAAAATCCAAATTTATTATCGATTTGCTTCGGTGTTTCTCAAGCAAACCGACTGATTCTCCGCCGCACCGACAGCTTTTATGTGTCGGTGCCATGAACCTATAAGGTTCTTGGTCGGTGCGATCCACCGATTCACACCGACTGGAGCTCGCCGGCGCACCGATCGGGTGCGTACATCGCACGGCTGCTCTCTCGTCGATGTGACGTCCAACCCGACGAAAAGCCTACCGTACCGATCGGTTTGGAGTTACAGAATGACCCCCCAGGTGTCGTTGAGCAACTCCCACAATGAATACCACTTGCAATACACTGAAATTGGTTGTGAACTCATCCGCATTATCTACTTCTATTATCTACTGAGTGCGCCCCACGTTTTTCTCTTCAAGTCTTACAAATATCTCCATAGCCACTAAAAATTCACCTTCAAATATTTAGAAGGGCCCAGGGAAAATTATTTTATACTTTTTAGTCCGTTTTTAAAACGTGGTATATTAAAAAATTGTTTTTATTTAATTATTTATTTTTTTCTTTCCAATTTCATTGGTATCATCTTCATCAACAAACGCTTGTCCCAATGCTCCATCATTTAAGCCACAAATGGTATTTACAGAAAATTTACGGGAAGCCGCGGTGATTCAAAACCCTAGCGGTCTGAAAACGTCTTCTCTGGCTTTGTGTCGAAATCCCTCACTTGAATGACGCTCCATTACTCCATGATTACATATATATGATTAGAATCATTGGGTGCTTAGACAGAAAAGGTCAATTTTGAACCACCAAACGGAATGCATTCCTTCCCTATTAACTAAACTTCTGTTTACAAGTATATGTGCTCTCAACATACTTTAGGAGATAAATCGATACATTGCTAAAAAATTAATTAGCAGACAATCAAAACTAATTGATACAGAATATCTATATAGTCCCGATGTAAATCTTACGGTGATGACAAATGCGGCACTCCCATCGCTGCAGTAAGATCACTGCGAATGGATGAACTTGTTTTTCAGTTCCTGTTATTTGATGCATTCCACCATCATGCGTTTCAGCTAATGGCCACCAATGGGTCGCTGTACTGCACAGTGACCGACTCTTAAGTCGTGTGATGGTAACTTCCTCTTCCCATCGGGGTTCACACCACGTTCCTTATCGCCATTAATAACCCCGCCAAGAGCTACACTAAAGATTTGGCGCGACTCGAAAACTGCACTTCACGTCGCTTGACGGAACTGCAGAAAAATATATATGTTTCTCTTCAGGAGAAGGGGTTCTTAGCGACAGAACCGGTTCTCTAGCTATCCCAAAATATCCGGTATCCGATCCCAATATAGATAGCCACGTACGCACAAAATTTTAACAATCTTCTCTTTTGCAAAGCGCCCACTACGACAAAAGTTAGTGCGATATTCCATAGAGGAAAAATCATTCAATCGGGTTCGAATCCCGGTCAAGGCGAAAGATTTTTCCTCTGTGGAATATCGCACTTATGTGCACTTGCGGGTGACTACGTAAAGATAACTACCGTGGCTAGTCCCGGTGTCCTCAAAATTACGACAAAATTCTTGGACTGGAGGATGAAAGGATAACGGACCATCGATGCCATATAGTTCGGTGCCCAATGTCATTCTGAGCAAAACGTGAGACAGGTGCCCATTAGGGTGAGGCTTATTTTTCGAAAATCGGAAAAGCTAAAAGTTCCACCCGTCAAAACATTCATTTTGGTGAAAAAACACATACGTGAAATTTTTGTTGAGTTGCGATATTGTTAACACGTGCCGCATGGGGTCTGAAATACCCCACTCAAAAAATGGAAATGTCGCATCATAATAACTGGTTTTAGAGTAAATCTATGATTTTACGACCCTTTGGGCTAAATTTTCATTATTTTTTACCTAGCTTTAGCCGTTTAGGAGATGCAGAAGGGCGAAGCGAGCTCGAAATGCTTAATAGGGGGCGCCGCGATGCGCCGCGCCGAGCGCCGGCGCGGACGAGTTCACCTGCCCGTAGACCCCCCCTCTAAGCGGCCCACGACGACACCGCAACTGCTACGGTGTCTCGTGGTAATTACATAGTTCTGGAGCACTCATTCACTGGTTATGGCGAAGAACATCGTGTTTTAGTAATTATTTCAATTTATTATTAACTCGGTCATAAAAATTCCAAATCAGTCATCTTCATTTAAAAGAAATCTGTATAGCTAGCAAAATCAAACAGTAATCTGAAGGACAGTGCACTAATGAAAAGGAAAAATACAAGGAGTTTCAGATACCAATACTTATCTATACGTTTTTATTAAAGTTGTCTTTCTTACATCTGGCACCCTTCTTCTATGTTCTTGAACAACAAGTAACAATTCCAAGTCTTTGGTCAAAGTTCTGCAAAAATCTTTCAACAATTTAATTCTTATCTCGGCATGATCATTAACTACTTGCAATGACTTGACTACTCTCTCACCATGGAGGTAACTTGAATTCATCGCCCAACTGCTGACTGGTAGATCAAAAATATCGCAGCTAATTCCAAAATTTGAAAAAAAATTAGCCGTTGTTTTCTTGGCTAAATTGTCAATACTCATTTGTGGTACATCATCTAAATGAATGTGTCCTCCTGGACCATTCTTCTTGTGCTCCACGAGATTTGATACCTTCCACTAGCCTCGCTCTTTCTTCATCGCTAAGACAGGAATCGAATACTTAGAGACCCACCAGCTCCTCACGCAGGTACCATAGTCCCGTAATTTTTTTCTAAGCAACTTTGGCGACAGTAATATTAGTGCTCTCATATTCAATGAGCTTCTTTCAAAAAGTAAGTCATTTCTAGGTGCTGATGTGGCTAACGGGTAAACACACCAGGCATGGATATAAACTTTTAAAATAAATATGCAAACATTAAATAGCCCCTTGGAATCAGCATCGGTAATCAGCACTTGCTCACGAAAAACCCAAATTTTAAGTGCGTAAATTGCTTTGCACATCCACCTCGCACAATGCCTTTGGCAGGTTCACCCCCAATAAATATAATTGAGAGGTCTAAAAGAGATTTTTGCAGAACTTTGACCAAAGACTTGGAATTGTTACTTGTTGTTCAAGAACATAGAAGAAGGGTGCCAGATGTAAGAAAGACAACTTTAATAAAAACGTATAGATAAGTATTGGTATCTGAAACTCCTTGTATTTTTCCTTTTCATTAGTGCACTGTCCTTCAGATTACTGTTTGATTTTGCTAGCTATACAGATTTCTTTTAAATGAAGATGGCTGATTTGGAATTTTTATGACCGAGTTAATAATAAATTGAAATAATTACTAAAACACGATGTTCTTCGCCATAACCAGTGAATGAGTGCTCCAGAACTATGTAATTACCACGAGACACCGTAGCAGTTGCGGTGTCGTCGTGGGCCGCTTAGAGGGGGGGTCTACGGGCAGGTGAACTCGTCCGCGCCGGCGCTCGGCGCGGCGCATCGCGGCGCCCCCTATTAAGCATTTCGAGCTCGCTTCGCCCTTCTGCATCTCCTAAACGGCTAAAGCTAGGTAAAAAATAATGAAAATTTAGCCCAAAGGGTCGTAAAATCATAGATTTACTCTAAAACCAGTTATTATGATGCGACATTTCCATTTTTTGAGTGGGGTATTTCAGACCCCATGCGGCACGTGTTAACAATATCGCAACTCAACAAAAATTTCACGTATGTGTTTTTTCACCAAAATGAATGTTTTGACGGGTGGAACTTTTAGCTTTTCCGATTTTCGAAAAATAAGCCGCACCCTAGTGCCCATGGCTCAACGGCGACCGAGGCAGTCACAATGGAGGCAGGCCCAAACTTATGGTTGTGCGGCAAGCGGTGTTCCCAGTGTCATTGGCTACTAAAGACGCAATATCTCTCTCCGTATGGCCCAACTTCATAGCGGCTAGTTCAAGTTGACCGCAAGGAGGCGTAGCGTTTACTCCTCCTATGGGTAATCTGAGAGTTGTTTTTTTATTATAACAGGCTCTCGGTTAGTTGACGTGAGAGTTATCGATGAAAGAACGTATCCACATCGGTATTCATAACGGGAAAATATTCAACCAGAGACTATAAAACCGTGCATATAAGTTTTGAGGAGAAAAAAGCTACAGCTATTGCTTTCTGGTCGATGGTTGACCGTTTTCATCAAGATTAGTACGTTTGTGTGGAAGTTAACATTAGATCAGCATCTGATGCTCACACTTAGTACCGTCATTCATATCTCCCTCTAGTAAGGAATGGCTAAGGAGTTTTGTCATCAATTACCTTCACCTATTTTGAAAAGGGTACCTCTTCATTCACAGACCATTTTATCAAATGAACGCACCGACATCACCCATCTTGGCCGGCGGGGAAGGAGTGCCTGGCTCTTCCTCCCATTATTCCGATAATACTCGGCCACCTGCCCAATAGATATGGTCCCTTGGCCTTGCCCCCCGCCGGGACCCCCCCCCCCCCCGCTGCTGGTGTGAGGACTGGACGCCTAGGGGGAGATGGAAATCACGCCGTCACGGCGGTTGGGCATGTGTGCTGCACGAAATGAATGCGCCCCTCCGAGCGGGCAATGCTCAAAGGTGTCATTGACTGCCATCTCCGCCGCCGCCGCCACCAACAACAACCCCTCTCCACCCAACAATTAGGCACGCACGCCCCCCCCCCCACCCACCCCAATCCCACCCTCCTCCCGCCCCACAATCCGACATTCCCAAGGAGTTGGAAGCGCCCTTGACGCCGCTCGCTGTTACGGCGCCCCGGGGTTCCACGGGCGAGGGCTGACTGCGACCGGGAAAGAGTAAAGGCTGTTCCCTCACGCGAAAGGTAATCGAGTTCCAGACGCTTTAATATTCCTGAACGATTCGATCAGTATTGCAGTCACAGGCACAACAAAACTTGGTGGCACTCTCCAGCGGAGAGTTTGAGGTCAGTGAGAGTGAATCGAGAGTTGAGAAGAGGACTCCAAACGGGGACCTCTGGAGGGACCCTCGAATCCTTTGTCACGCTCCTCCCCCTATGCTTCCATCTCTCTCTCTCCCCAAGTAAGGGCCACCAAGTTTGATCACAGAGCCATTTTGGCTGGATAATTTTTCACAATAAACAGGCTTCTCTTTTGCGAAAGTCGCCATTTATATTCTCTTCTTAAGATGGTCCGAGCAAGGAGGAAATTCACCGGTTTACGATATGCAGTGACGCTCTAACAAAGTTATTTCCTCTCTACGCTTGCAACGGGATTAGATGACTCGAGAGAAGGGTAGAAGGTATGAAAAGTTCAGATGGGGATATAGTCGCACATACGAAGTGATTCACTTTAGGATTGCTTCGGGGTTAACCGATAATTTGGAGCTTTGAGCTAGACAAGGACTGCTCTACCCACAAGTAGTGGTAGGAGCACATCGATGTCCCGAAATGGTCGAATTCTCTGGATAATTCTTACGCCCATTAGTGAAATGAAAGTATTGAAACAGAATATGCGATTCATAGATATTTCCTTCGACTTAACCGATGGACGGGCATTAGGGCCCAGCCACATTGACACACCGGTTCCCATAAGATCACCGAAGTTAAGCAATGTTGGGCCCGGATGGAGGTTGAATGGGTGACCATACATAACCTCACGTGGCGCTCTATCTTCAACTATTATACCTACGCGTGTACTACGTACATGTTTTTTCCCGAAAGCTAGCATAAAAAACGGGAGCGATTCGTGTAGGTATTGCAAAACTTGGTGGCATTCACCAGCGGTGAGTTTTAAGTCACAGAGGACGAATTAAACGTTGATTGGCAGGCGAAGTTAACGAAGGGCTCAGTTTAGGACTTCTAAAGAAGGAAACCTAAGCACCTTCGTCTCTTGAATTATCTCCTCTCCCTGACGTCATTTTCTGTACGAGCGAGTCTCACCAAGTTTTGCTACACCTATACACACGAGGATATGAAAGAATAGGTGGGCGCCGCCCATATTTTTTCTATGCCGGTCGCTCAACTCTCAAACGGGTGACCTGCATAATGCTTGTACTTACTTGTGTATGTGCAAGAAAGAAAAAGAAATGTTCACCATTTTAAACTATTCACATCACTGCCTTATTTCAACCTCTCTCCCTTCCTTGTCGACGGTTACGTCTTCGGCTGTCAATCCGGAAGTCGCGGCATCGTGTCTCGACTCAAAGAGCGAAAGATTTCAATACTCATGGCATAGATGTGATGCAATGGAAATAAGTTAAACGTAATAGAGGTAGGTGAAGACCTAATTTCACTCAATTAATACGTCATTTATTTACTAGGTTTTAAAAGGCGCCGTTGGCGTCCTCTTATACAAGAAAGATATTGAAATTAAATGACACTAGACATCATGAGTTTATTCGCAAAACTAAAACAATTACATTCTTTCCGTTTATTTGCGAGAGAGAGAGAGAGAGAGAGAGAGCATCGAACAGTGTGAGACTACTGCTGTTTGGAGTTGAAGTCCAATGTGGTCAAACGACTGACTTGTTGATTGCAATCGCATATTATGCCGGAATCACTGGAGATTGTCGTCGTCGCAAGATGAAAAGGGAGCGGTGTCTCAGTCGGAGCCAAATCAGAAATGATTCTCGCTTTTATGACATTTATTGCAAGCAGTTGAATGACGGTATTTTAAAATCTAAGCGACTGTGACTCCATCTAATAACAACATTTTAAAATTTAAGTGACTTTGGCTCCATCTTACAGCGTTCCTGTGTCAGTGAGTGAGTGACAAGGGCTTTTCTTACACCGATAGATTTCCTATGCGATCACAATGCGCAGTAAATTCTGTCCTCGATTTTCTTTGTTAATAGTGTGGTGCGCGTCTTACACGAAGGCGCGTGGCACATAATTCCAAATTATAGATTTTCCGACAAAAGAATCGAAAATTTCGAGGTTGGAATTTTCGGAATTTTTTCTCTACACAATACCCTAGTACATACTCATACCCTAGTACATACTCATTAAAAGTTAGTTGCGTAGCGTACCACACAGTGAGCTTGTTATTAAGGGATTCACGAGATCAATTCAACGATATTTTATGATATAAATTGCCGTAGTGAATGTATGTAACAAGAAAAATATTTCACGTTTCCTACATATTAATATCATGAAAAAAGTGTTAATCGAAATATCCTCCTAAATTCAGAGATAATTTCTAACTTCATTGTTTATTTCGGGGGGAAAACAAGTATTACATAAGGATGTAGTTTTCGCGTTCCACGATTTTTTCACGGATGTTTATTGAGCTATGGCTGATTGCGCACTCGCAACGGCTTCAGCCCATTTCCGTGTCATTGCATTGCACGGTTTCATTCATTCTCTTATTAAATCCACAAGGGGTCGGCTATCTTCCAAGGCTTGATTCTGGCAGTTTGGGACCAATATCCCGAATACGTAGTTGTCTTCCTGTTGCTCGATGGGCATTTCTCCTTTTCCTGCCTTTGTAAAACCCATTCCTTCCTCCCAGCCATGGTGTTTGAATTCGCTGGGCTTTTTAACCGTGAGAAACATAGGACCCAAGTGTGTCAAGTTCAGCGGCGCCTGGAAGCGCGGTCGCCCGGGGCGGGATGGTGGCGTTCAGAAGGGGGGGCGGCGGCCCCGAGCGAGCCTCAGGAGGGGGGCAGGGAAGGGGGTTAACGCGAAAGATGTACGCGGAGAATGAAATGGGTTCTACAGAGGACAGGCAGCCTCATACGCTCGCGATTCAGATCGACCCGAACGAATAAATACGAGATAGGTATGTACTGCCTCCTCAGAAAAATATACGCGCAAGAAATGTCTACTCGTTCAACAACCTTGGGAGAGAGGGTGCACTTCACTAAAACTCACGCTGTTTTTTCCTCGTCTGTTCCCTTGGCAGCTGGTCTGCCTGCATCCGTGCCTGACAGCTCTCCACTCTTAAAACATCACCGCTGTATAGAGATGAATTAAAGGGTTAATTACTACTTTAAAATAAAAGTTTTTCGACGTCCGGGATTTCCATTGTAATGTTGGCAAGCTAGTAGACAAAAAAATCCTGTCTACCTCATCCAGAGATTAAAATATGGAGGAATGTGGTAAACGTTTGTTTAACACTAGTCATATTGGAAAGAAAAAACCGCAAACTTCACTACAAATAGGCCATTTTCAACAGAGTAGAATTCACCATAGGGGATGAATTGGAGACACGAAAACCAACTATCGTATGCATGATGTAATGATCCTTCACCTTTTAATTCAGTCATCTCTCGAGAATGTAGGTTTAGTAGAATTTCCCTGCCCACCGCAATTTCCTCCCCTACACCAATACTCCATAGCTCCTTTGTTTAAATCCTTCCGCATTTTGGCGAATTTCCACTTGCATTTTCGAAAAATATCCACTCCCCTGAGAAATAATCCACCGATCTCTATGCTCAACGTCCCCAATGCTTCCTATTCCCTGATAGACAAAAATATCATATGCTTGATAAATCCGCTATTTAATTGTCGCCAATAACGAATCGCTTTAGATGGTATCATGTCAACTACTGCTACCGTCGAATCGGGTGTTCCCCAAGGAAGAGTAATCAGCCCTCATAAATTTATAACAAATGTACCGTGATTAATAGTAAACTTTATTTGCTGACGACGCGGACGTATACAGAGAATTTCCAAACTGGACTGGACTAGGGACTAATAAACAACGGATTAATCCATGTGTGTGAAAAATGGCAGTTGGAACTAAACCAAGAAAATGTCAGGCAGTAAATTTATGGAGAAAAATATACCTTAGCCATTTTACAGAATTATTAATACGGAAATATTCAACGTCGATTCCGTTAAATATTTAGGCGTTACAATTACTCTTGAGGCTAAATTGGAGTAAATATATCCGGGAGATAAGGGGTCAAGCAAAAAGGAAGCTAGAATTTATTAAAAGAGTGCCATGGATATGCGGTGAGCCAGTTAGAGCGCTATTATTTCTAACTAGATAGGCCCCACCTAGAATACGCTGCTAGCATTTGAGATCCTTATCAAGCAGCCTTGATAAGGATCTCAAATGCCTGATAAGCAGCCTTGAGATGTTATGACAAGTGAAGCTGTGCGTCGGAGCTATTAGAACTGGAATGGGAATCACCATCATCTACAGCTTCATACTACCCTGCGATCCACCGCAGAGGCGTGTGGCAGGGGGTGCTAGGACACCAGCCATGGAAATGGGGAAAAGGTGGGGAGAGAGGACAAATTGAATCGTGTGTTTACGATGTGTTTTATTATTATTTATTTTCTTCTCCTTTCAGGAGATATAGGTCAAATAAGTTGGATTTATTATTATTTATTACTATCTGCCAGCGTTTCTCATTTCTATCTATATGCTTCATCAGGGCTACAATGAAAATATGGGGCGTTTTTACATCAATGGAATATAGTTTACGGTATTCACTACATATTTATGTTATAAAGTTTATAAACATTTCATTTTTCAATTTACCTCATAGAGAGTTCCTTCCAAATTAATTGCTTGATTATATTTTCGTTGCTATTTATTGTTTCAATTGTTTTATATTTAGGTTGTTTCAAAAATCAAAATATAATTAAGTCTTGTAAAGCATATTAGATTATAATAAATTTTGCTTCATTTGGCGATGTCTATTTTATTATTGCCGGATGTTTTGTTTTGTGCTATGTGCACCATTTCCTTAAATAATCTTTTAAATAAGTTGTGCTCTGAATCTATTATTCCGATAAAAATGCGAAACGTTGGCAAAGAGTAATAAAAAATAAAAAATTCCAACTTATTTGACCTTAATCTCCTGAAAGAAGAAGGCAAATAATAATAAAAAGAGGTCATGAAAAGGAATCATCTAGATGTGTTTTATGTTTGTATCTTTATGTTTATGTTTGAAAAACTTCACTATCGCTTACATCTTCTGCAAGCCAATGCTCTGTCCCTATTACTAAATATGCTTTTGGAAATATAAGCACCTCACACACCTTTAAGGTGTGTAAGGCACCTCGGTGTTCAATAGGTCTGTTAGGCATTAATGGAGATTGTTATGTTCCGTGGTTATCTTACTAATTGCCCGGCAGTGTTAAAACTAAGTGATTCTACTTTGAAAACAGAATATTTTTAAGGTCATTTCTGTGTATTCTTTCCTCTCATAGGTTAAAGTTCTGCATCATGCAGTCTGAGTGATCGTCTGGACCTAGCCCATCCATCTCTAAGGGACATGAAAAGAAACAAAAATTACGGATAAAATAACCTTTTTCTTGCATATATAGTGGAGGTCAGTAGCAAAATCTAATTTCGCTCAGCTATAATGCTACATTTCTCGGATGAAAGTGGCTGCAGTGGTGTTCAAATATCAATGTCGTGCAATTTACTTAAGGGAAGTGCAATGTTGAGAATAATGACTGAATCATTTTTTAATTCTCTAGCTGAAGCATTTGGTACACTTTCCGACAAAGTTCGACTAAACTTAGAATGATTTTTCTTCATGAACTAAATCCTAACAAAAGTCTGTTGATTCAAGAAATGGCCCCATGTTTTGCTAGCGTTGCTAGCATTTTAAAATGGCTGACCCAGTACGCCAATGAAAGATATCGTAGATGGGCCCGAGAAGAGGTCCTTATCGAGAAAATGGCAAATGTTCTACTAAGCATAAGGAGGAAAATATTTTTGGTGTTGCGAATAGATTGCAATTTCTTCAGATATGAAAAATTAGGCAATAAAGCAATGATAGCTTGGTAACAAATATTCTCTTCCAGTTATGTAATGATTTTACATATTCAATATTTTATCAAAAAAGCTTCAAACTTCTACTCAAAGGAGGAGTATTTTTATTTATTTTTAAAAAGATTTTTAATTTTAAAACGTTTCTGGTCATTCTGTTTAGGCATTATATACTTATCCTGAAGCTAATGGGTTTCATATTTTATTTTCAATTAATTGTTGTTAACTTAATAAATAAATTTTACTTTCAGTGATGAACGAAGGTATTCTTTTTGTTATGAGAAATGAGTTACCCTGAAATGAGGGTACCAATGAAGTATTAACAATTGTTCTCAATGGCAATCAGAGGAAAGAAAGATTACTCTACTTGTTTCTACTCAATATATTTTAATGAACATCAAGCACACTCCAGATGTCCCGAATACATAAATCCATTTCACTATCAAGGAGCATTCCGCTATTCTTAAGGTTAGCATTATAAAATCAATGCGAATTGACCTGCACCTGCTCATGGAATGATATTATCCATTTATAAGGTTGGTCCACAAAAAATTGAAACTAAAGAGCTATAAGAACTCCTAGAAATAGGGTTATCAATTCAAGATTTAATGAATGAATGAGTTCAATCTGCTTCTCATACAAAGCGTCACCACACATATCATCAACGTTTCAATCCATGTCAATAATCCCCGATTGAGATATGTTATCGCCTGATATTTTCTTTAGCTTAAAAAAAGGAATTTATCCCGGTTTTGGTGGTTTATCACTCTTTTCGATACATATAAAAAGATATGGGTTACCTACAATCGGTTAGGTCAATTGTCTTTTTCGGTAAAAAACACTAGTTCTATGTTCTATGTCAATCAATGTCTCACGTAATGGTATCGCTGAAGACGCCATATTTCCGCTAAATATTAACACAGGAAAAAATGTAACCAGGAGTATATGGTATGTTAAATTTTCTGCATTTGTGGTATCTAACGTTTTCTTCCCTAAAAACAAAAATTAAATCCTAAAAAAGTAATATCTGTCAATTTAAGCTACCATCTTTAAACCTTTAAGAAATAACCGTAATATATATTACTGGAAGAAATATACATATCTTAATTAAACTAAAACGATAATTTTTCATTACTAATAGTGTAAAACTCTTTTTGGCGTTTTCATGGCAAATACAAAATGATCACCCTGATAAAATATTTTCTTTGCCATAGATCTGTATCTAAGGAGTTCCGACCACATGTTCAGAGTACAAAAATAATTCTTAAAATCACCTCCCCATGACATCCAGAAGTTACGTACACTCCTTCTGAAACTACCTGAAAAATATCTATAGCATGAAAAAGAGCTGGAGACGTCTCCTATCTCCAGTCACATCAGTACCATTCAATGCCCAGCTAGAGGAAATTTCGAGCTTTAAACAATCTTAAAAATTTACGATAAAATACAGAGACGAGATAGTCTCAAAATTACTCTAATATTTTGTGTCATACATAATTATCTTTCGTTAGGATAAAAATATGTACAAACAATTGTCAATAAAATACCATCTTCACTATATACGATCGTATATGATCGGAAGGGGCTCACATTAATTAGACATTTGACCAACTTCCAGACCGATTCACACAATAACTTTAAGATTTAGTTTTAAACGCTTTGTTTTCCGCTATAAAGGACGGAACGCCGTCTTTCTCATTAATTGAGAATTCCAGAATTTCACGCAGTAAATAAAAACCGATATGCTGAGCTCATAGAATAATGAGGCTATCGGCAATTGCGTAGATGATGCTTTGATTCTCTACGGGAATCACGCCGAGTGTACGAGGTCTCTCAGTCTAAAATAAGCAAGTAGAGAGAGAAGGAATCTTACAATTAGTAAGCTTAGAGAAGGAATTATGATCACCTGTAGGTGGAGCACCAAAAGATACGAGTACTGAATTACTTGAAATTCGAAATTCATTACCTTAGCCATTCACCACCATAAGTAATTGGGTTTCCATACTCAATTTCTAAAGATCACCTTCCTCTCAAAAGGAGGCAAAATCATTGCAAGAGTTAAGAGCAATCTCTCTACTGTTGCGGAAAAGTCGCTGAAAACCTTCTTACCTAGCCCCTAAGGATTACTGGTATCCTTTAGTAGTTTAGTAAACCCTCTTATCAGCAGACCCTCCCATAAATGCTAATCTAAATCCAGGAGAAGCAACAGCGAGGAATCTTCCATGAAGCGAAATTAGTCGGCCAGCGCAAAGGGCTGTGTCCTCAAGTGGGTGTTGAAGATCTCCTCTGCCTCGCTACCCAAAATAGTAAAACCTCGTTGCGACGCATGATTTCACGGAGGGATATATAAATGACGACTGTATCTTATGATAATTTTCTTGGTACACAAACAACTTTTCGACTTTCGATCATGGAAATGGCTCAAATGCTTAACATGCGCGTTTTCTATGATGTTCCAGATTATGACTTCATGCTAGAAACCAAGCTTACACGTAGTAATCCCATGTTTCCACGTAATAAGAACTAAGACGATGCAATTTTCCACAGATAAACATTTTTCTTAGGTCTTATTATGTTCATATTCCACAACATCTCGCCTGATTCCTCCCTTTTTGTGCATGTTTCCACGCTTCTGAGGAATAAATGGTTGTCATTTCCGCAAATGTTTGTAATGTGATAATAGGCCTGATTAGACACATGGTTAGCATATAACATACTCCATCTCAGTGTGTATCACGAGCAAGTTTTCATACGAAACCTGGCGTAAAAAATCAGGTGGGCGTGATTCAAGTAAAAGACCGTACTAGTTACTCGGATCTCAGACAGACGCCCAGAACAGTACAATATACGTACTGTACCAACTGTATCATGGGCAAAAAGGGACAGATGATCTCCATTATATTTGTACAAAACTTGACCAAACTTCACAGAATATGCTTGACACTCGATGCCTTTTCCAAATTGAGTAGAATGTTTACAACAAATTCCCTTACTTCTCCCCTCCCAAGGGTCACTTTGAAGGTCACGATCTTAACTTCACACGCTTCTTTAGACACGTTCTCTCATTTTAGCCAAGATCTTGGGCTCGCTGGCAATCGGGAAACACTACTTCCGCCCCCCGCCCCCACTCCTCCGACGATCACAGCCACTCCCCATGGATTCCTTCCTCCACCTCTTGACTGCCATTGTTAAAAGATGCCGCAATACGATGGGCCCCGTCAAGATCAAAGAATTGGCATTATTTTCACAACGCCTTGAAGATAGCCCATTGTTTGGACTGAAACAACAGCTGCCTCATTTTTACGCATTGAAACGAGGGGGGTGAGGGGCCATCGAATCGCCCCTGAGGTCATCCCCGGTCCAACTTAACCTCCCAGACAAGTCGCCGCCGAGTCGATCCACCCATTCCTATCCCAGCACGGCCACCACGAGACGCGCAACCCGTTTGTCCATCTGCCGCAAAAATGAACCGCAAGAAAAAGATGCAAATTTCAAACGCAAATTGATGCAAATGAGACGATAAATGGAGAATGCAGAACGAAAAACAAAGGTTCGCACGTCAGATTCTAAACCAATTTGAGATAGTAATTGAAACGGCTATTTATTATACAGCTCTGAATTCATCCATCGCAATTATATTGAATTGTCTTACGGACAACATATACGAGAGTATGGTACAAAACGAACTTCATCGGCAGCAAAACATTTCTTATTTTGAGCTAACACTAAAATTCTGCAGTCGAAACCATGAAATTTAAGTTTGTTTCCATTAGCATGGAATATCTATGTGGATGACAATATTATGGAACGTGCTGCATCGTTAATTGCATCACCGATATTTTTAGGCATCCGTATCAGCTCCCCACTGAAATGATAGTGAAGAAAATAATTATACCTCTCCCGGAAAAGAGAGGCGTGCCAATAAGACTAAGCAAGTTAGCACGAGGAACACTTTCAAGATGGTCACTCGGGCAAAGCACTCCTCGCGGACGAAGGTTTCCGGTAAGGGTGAACGGAGTGCCCTAAATTAATAATGAAAGCCAGAGGAGAGAGTTAAAAGTAACGGAGAAAATATCGAAGAAGAAATGGAAAAGCAATGGAAGTTTGTATTGGAGCTACAAAAGGAGCCGTATTAAGTCATTAACTCTTAAATCTTTGGACGATGATTCTCGTACCCACGATCAAGAGGTCAAGGCTGAGTTCGGTTTGTAACCTGCTATAAGTAGCTTTTCCTACCAACTATGTAGAAAGGTTATCAAAAACAATTTTGTGTCGGATTTGATAGCCATTTCAATGGTCGGAAAACTTAACCCGTCATACCACCGATGAACGCCGTAATTTGGGGAAATGAAAGTGGGATGCATTTCCTTAGAATCCTTCCTCTATCAGAATGTTTGAACGTTTTATTAACTTATAAATTATGACGAATGGTCTGTATTTTCCAGACATTTATTTGAAAACTTAAATTCTTATGATTTTAAACTTATTTCAGAAATGCATGACAAATGTGTTATACCATCTAACATAATAATCACCGTCGTGTATATATTTATCATAGATACTAATACATAAAAATTTGATGGTTTCCGTGTGCGTGTCTGTTACTTAATCACGCAAACATGGCTAAACCGATTACTTTGAAATTTCGCATGTGAGTAATTAAGAGCACTGTATTTGAATTTGCTCAGGGCCTAGATTTTACCACCATTATAAAAGCATTGGAATTCGTAAAGTTTGTTTTTATTTTTCTCGTTGATTTTTATTAATGATAAATGATTGAATATTCCACTATCGAATGGATGAAAGAACGAAGCATTTTATTCCTGCATTCGATTATGTTTTACGTTTCGTTTATGCTTAAAAGTTATCATTTCCACAAATCATCAATTTTTCTCAGATTTCAACAAAGGCACAACTCCTTGGCAACCTGATTAATGGCTATGAACGGTACATTTCGCCCGGGCCTTTTTTATGGATTACATTGTACTGAATAAGTCATTAAAGCAAATTTCAGTGATATTTCAGTTAGGATATTTTTTACCCAAACCTCTGTATTAGCATTTAATGGCTTTTACGTAGTATCAGCATTTAGAACGTCACATTGATTCTTATAGTCACATACAACGGCTTTCATGTTTTCTCTCTCGCGCTGAATTTCAACGGGCACCCTCACCTTGCCCTTATCATTAGCATTATCTATCGTCGCAGTATGTAATCACATTACCAAGTGGTGCATTTCGTATTTTTCTACTTCTGGATTCTCTGTAGAACACTATAAATATTCTGGGAATTATAGATTAAAATCTTGTTACCTAAAGAACATATATTTTGCCGAGGAAATCGAACGAAAATGGGTCAAAGCGGATATCATTAGCTACATGATAAGTAGAGCTAGTTATCTGTGCATGGAATAAATTTGACAACCCTTAAAGTTTTATAGTTGTACTAAATTTCGTTTTTAGGTTTACGGCCGACATTCATCTATACACATGCATACATTGTACATAATTTCTAAGATTATCAATACCTATAAGCGAATTTCAGTGAGAATTAATTTGGATTATTTTTCACTCCGAAGTCCCCACATTTGGTTAATAGCTGAGAGTTACCAGAGAGCTACGAGAGTTAGTAGTACCGGCATTTAGCACGCCACACTATTTCTTATAATCATAAAGGTGAACGACTACTCCCGCTTAAAGTCAACAGGCAACATAATCTTGCCCTTACTAATGTTATTTAGCATTATTTCTGGACCCATGATGAAATCTTACCACATGAAAGTTGTTGTGCCATTTTCTCTCTTCTTTTTAAATATCTACAGAATATTCCATTTAATATATTCTCAAAATTTATCCTCAAATTCCATGTCACGCATAGACTTTTTTAGCCAATCAAATTTAAAACGCTCAACATTAGCCTGGTTCCTTTATTCATAATCGGTGCAATTAATTCGCAGCTTCCCATGCGAAGCCCTCTGCTGGTCTATCATAATAATCACCGATGAGTATATACATTTTTCAATAACTCCCATGAGAAATACCTACACGTAAAGCTGACTTCTCGTTTCGTTGCTGACCTTTATCACTTGCAAAATTTAATTAGAAATAATGGTCGTAAGGAATTAGGTGGGATACGAATAGATGTAAAATTGAAAATAAGTTCTTCGTTTGATAATCGAGTGTTGTTTTCTTGTGAAATTTACCGATATTTAAATAAATTGTATCGGTTTTAAGCAAAATTTTAGCATTTATGATAAGTCGTCCCCGAAACGACCATGCTGATTGTTGAAGTCGAGATTCTGTACATTTCCATTTACTCTGAACTAAATAAGGAATAAATAAATTAATGCACATCTAAATAAAACTGGTCATAAATCCTCTGCATGATCTTTACTTACATGGTATACTACTAAGCGGTAGCCATAAGGGTCAGTTAGTTTCACAACAACAGTTAATTTACTGCCGAGTGATATGTATACCTTTCATCTTCAGTCTCAAGGACAGTCATTCAATAAAGTCGGCATTTACCTGCTTTCTCCCGTATTGTCATGGTCTGCTTTATGTTGCAGCCAGTAAGACTAGGAACACAAATGAGTAAAATCTCTTAATAATAGACAACGCCGAAACTCAAGGAAATGTGTACGTTAATAAAATATTTACCATAAATATTGTTATTAAGTATCTTCTAGATTAAAATAACAAGCCCGACTTAGTATCGCGAGTATTCAAGATGAACCAAACTAAAAACGAACTTCCTACATCTTTTTTTAAGATTTCCTCAACTTAAGATACTACAAAAAAGGAGCATACCATGATGAAACTGAAGAAGTAGACAACAAAGAGTACGAGATATGATCCGAAAAATTACCAGAAGAATCAGCATTGAGGCTGAAGAGCAAAGAGAGTTGAGGATTTGAGAGGAGGAGCAGGTGAAAGGATAAAAATACAAATTCACCTCACCGATACGTTCCATAACAGCCTGAAGGTTACGTTTTTTTGGTCAAAAACGATTCATTTTTTCAGCATTGCAACAACTTAATTTACTTCGCAAGCAGCATGAGATTTAAATGGGAACTTATACCTTTACGTCTTCATGCCATAGGTTAAGTGATCAATGGAGAATTTCAATGAGATTTTATTGAGGGCCTGTTTCACCCCAACCACTCACTCTTTAAGGGAACATTTGAGTCTTGCATTGTAACAGAATTTAAAACTTCACATTGAAATGATTCTTTTAATCTTATGCATCAATTTTATTTCTTTCTTCAATCTGAAATTCAACGAGTATAACTCCTAGTATTTTATAGTTGTGAAATTTTTCAAGCAACACAGGAATCCAGCAATGGTCAATTGAAGACTTTTTTTGAGTTCTTTGTTTCGTATTAATGTCCTTCAACAATGATTAACCTACCCGTCTTCCCTTACTTGAACCTTTTCTCCGACCTCCTACTTAACTCTATCCTTGAAATAGAACAGATTGTATTTTTATCCACGATGATAAACGTAAAATGGATCTTGGTTCGTGACGACGCACACTGGGGCAAAGTCCCTAAAATATGGCATAAAGTTAAAAACAAAATAAAATTTCTGTTTAAATAATGTTTGATGATACGTTGGGTAGACTGATATTCGAGCTATATGAAAATGCATTAGACTTGGTGGGCAAGCACGTACCAGCTTGCAGAATGCAGTGTCGAAGTGAAAGATTAACAGTGCACAAGTTCCAAAGGATGCACTGAAGAAGTGGAAGGCTAAAATTTAAATTCAATTTACGACTTAGCAATTGAATCTAAATCAATATAGTAAAATGGAATACTCTCATAGATGTGAGTATTATTTAAATGTTCATAGCGAAAATTAATTTTAGATAGCCTACTTCCGCAACATTAAAATGCTTCAATTCATTTTTTCAATATTTTCACTGAAATGAACCGATTATAAAGTAGTATAATCCCGCTTAATCGTGCCAAGGTCTTTTGAAGTGCCATAGATGAAGATATAATGTAACGAATAAAAAAATATTTGCTTACAGTTGCACAGGTGAGTTGTACACGCACAAATACCACGTCACTTAAATATTCACATTACGTCAAGTTGACTCATGAACGGACAACGCATTCCCTCTCTCTCTCATACCACAAACAAGCCCTAGCCAAAGTAATCACCAAAACAAACAACCAAGCGAGTACATTAAATATATTTATTATTGAAAGGCAAAACTTTTCATATAATGTAAATGTTAGAGTACACTCGGTCCTCCTCAAACTCTCCTACAAATGGAGAGGTTAGGGTGAATGATATCCCACCGGAGATCTTACTGCAGCTCTAAAATTGATAATTGAACATGAAATTTAAATGCTATCGGCGTAAAAATCCATTTAAGTACAGTCTTTAAATCCTTCAACTGGATGTTCATGCTTGGTGGCCAAGATAATTTTAGACATTGCAATGAGAGAAAAATGGAAGATTAAATGGATAGAAAAAGCAAGGCAATAACGAATCGTATAAGAAAACTGACTGAAAGAATAAATACTAAATTCTTTAAGCCGACCAATGATTAAAATGGCTATCTAATATGTGGGGAGAAAGTAATATTAAAAACGCAAAGAAGGAAACATCTGCACCTAACTCAACGCCTTTCCGATGGGAGTACAGGCTGACAACAATGGGAAAAACAACCCCATAAAACTGGATTTCGGGGAAATCCTTACTTAGCCGCTTCTTTACATTATGATAGGAAAATGTCCTTAAAATCCCGTTTTTATCACCCATAGTTTAGGCTGTGCGTAGACAAGTAGATAAATAAGCCAGTCAGGACATCCTCCATTACATGCCAGATTTAAATTGAAAGATTTTTTGCGAAAAATTTATGATTTATTTATTTGAAAATGTAACTTCAGATCGGTTGTCAACAACATCAAAAACCAGTACATACAAATGTTCACAACAATGCTGTAATTCTTCATATTTCGGCCTCCTTTCAGGGATTCTGCCCAACTTTTTGCCGCCTCGATCGGCACATACATATGAGAGACTTCAACGCTCCAAGAAATGGCCCCCGACAGAGACTTCAACGCGCGAGTCGCCACTCGAACAGAATTCGAGTCTTCCGACATGAGGCTCAACCACTTTGAGCAGCACTGAGAAATTCGCATTGACCATACCCATCCTTCGCTGAATGCATATTAATATCTTTTTCATTCACACCCTTTCGACACGTTGTTGGGTCCGCATTATTTTTCCATGTCCTCGACCCACTAATCATAAACCACCTCACACAGCAATTAAGAATTCAAGTTCGTTCGTAAAAAAGTCGCTTTATCTACCGCTCAGGTGCTAATCTCATATTACCGTTGCCTTGGGAGGAACAATTTTAGCTGAATAATAGACTTTTTACTATACCTGGACAATCGGGACGTAAGTATTATGCTTCCAATCGCAAAGGAGAAAATGGGTACATTACAACCATTTGTAACACATATTCAATGTGATTCCGGGAACATTCGCTAATATTTAAATCTGTAATAGGATTAAATTTAGCCTTCATGGTGGCAGCCAAAGCCCATAACCCACCAAACTCAGCTTCGTCGAACAAGAACTTTTTCCAACAATTTTACCTCTTTTGCTTTCAGATGTATTAAAAAATAAAAATAGCAGAGCAGCATAAAATTAACATAGCGGTGTTGTACTCGGCAGAGAAACGACTGCAGTGTCTGGCCTGTGAGTCGCACTCAATCTTCAAAGTCTTTAAAACCTCATCATCGCACTGCTGGCCATTAAACTTACTCAGGGCCTCTCGGAAAAGCTATCAAATCTGAGAGTAGACACACCGTGCAATTATTTCCGATTCCACGGGGCAGAGGATTTGAACGAAGGTAATCAAAGCTCAGACCTGCATTACGCAATGGACATCTGAAAAACTGTTTCAAATGGGAATGTAAAGAATCCTTACAAAACAAAAACAGATAAGCTTTTTCGCAGGCTCACTGAGTCCCAAGAGTAAGCAAAATATCACGCTTACATGCCAGCAAAAAAGATCCAGGAAGAAATCAGCAGCAGAATTTATCATCCAGATGCATGAACGATTTTAGTTCACCATAAAATGGGGTCAACTATAGAGAAAGAGCAAAAGGTTTTGGCCAATTGTGGCAAAAGGACTCTGCACGAAGACATCAGAAGCATTATCGATCAGTAATCCGTCCTGATGAAATCATTGCGCGTTCTAAAATAATTTCTATCGGAATTTTTTCTATGAATCATAATGAAATATGGATTCCAACTCGATAAAGAAGTCAAAAAGCGAGACTTCAGGGAGAAGGGGAAGTTAAAACCATTCATGAAGTCAGATTACAAGTTATAAATCTGGAAGCAAAACATCAGATAGGTCTCATTCACTTGAACGCCCAAGCCATCATGGTACCCCACTGACAAACACTGAGTCTATGAAATAAAAACGAAGGTTTTCGACTTAACTCTGTGGAAAACATTTACTTCTCTCAATAAATAAGTACTTTGTTCTCACCCCGTTTTTATTCTTGACCTACTTTTTGACAGCAACTGTCATTATCAAGGTCAAATATTGGCAAGAGCAGTAACAGTCCACCTCAGGTGTCAAATGTTTTCACGACCACGAGTTTACCGGAGAGAAGGAAGCGCCAGATATATTTAAGTACCGCTTCCGGGCAACATGTGCAAATCCCAGAGTTTAATTTAACACAGAAAAACCCGATGAAAACATTTGAAAAAGTAAAACTTAGAATCACAAATTGCTAAAATCCAGGTGAACTCAGCCCACAGACAACAAGGACAGGTCAAAAAGAGGTAGATTCCGATGACAATCGGCAGTTATGTTTCTCTGTACTTCCTCATCTCAAAAAGTCCTTCTAATTGAAGATGACCAATGGTTAATGTAATAATTACGTTTAAAACTTGCTTACAATAAATTGCAAAATATGGTATCCCTAGCAGGTGGCTTAATAATTTTCGTGGTAAGTTGCTTAGGTTCTCTTATTACTTCAGTTTTCACCGCGTTTTGCGTAATGAAAACGACTTTGTTCAATTTAATGTTGGTCTAATACGGCTATAAGACACACTTTGATATCAGAAAGCTCAGACAAACACACCTGAAAATTGCCAACATAAAATGTTTACTATGGATAAAATCACCTTCATATAGAATCGACAAATGGTTCGAAGACGCTTACGTCAAACACGGTGCTTCAACGTTCTAAACTATGAAGAAAATACCGCACATTTCCAACATCGCCGAGGATTAAATTCCACCTGCATGCTTATGTACATCCAACGTTGACAACAACCTGGGAACGCAAGGCTGTCTGCGCAAGGATTATTCCACAGCATCACGATAATAATCGAATCACATGAATGAGTGTAGTACATTTAGGCACGATTGGAAGGAAGTTTTCCGTTCAAAAATTACTATCGCGGCGGTGGGGAATCAAATCCGCACCTCCCACTAGCAAGTCGTAGACACAATGCACACAATGTGAGACCTCCTACCTTCCACTCGAATTCCCAAATGGGGGAGATTAAACCGAGAAGAAGGCGCACCGAGCTCCTTCTCGGACCGCAACTCAGCTCATTCTCACCCAGGGAAGGTCCTTTAAGGAGTCGCGGCCGAAAGACGTCGTCGGGGTTCCTCGAAGCGCTCCTCCCTCGCAGCAGTCTCTCTCTCTCAGACTCAGCTTCTCTGACGATCGCTCACCGCTCCCGCTCTCTCTCGGCCCCTCTCACTGAGCGACTGGAAGAAGAAGCAAGCGGTCGCCGCCACCTGACCTCCGAGGACGCCAGGAGGGGAGGGCGTCGCCGCGCGTCGCGCCCTCTATTCTCTCCCTCCCCCCCTTCCGCCGCCCTCCCACAACAACCGACGATCACCGCTCCACCGTACTTCCGGTAGCTCACGGGTGGGAGAGGGGCTTTTTCGGTGCGACTTGTCCCAACGGAACGAAGGATCACTCACTCGATGATTCCATGCAGCCCTCGAGCAAACATCCACGTCTAACTATACATTAGGTAACAATAATGGGGTGAGCTCTTACGGCTAGACAAATACAAAATTGTGCGTGTGTGTGTGGTTGTATTAATAACCAGGCACCTTTAGTAGGGTCTCATTAGCATTACGAAGGATCCCAGGTTATAACCCTAAGTATCCTTAGCGGGGTCCCATTAGCATAGCAAAGGATCCTATCTGGGTTGTGTGATTGCGGCTGTGTTGGTCACTGGCGTGGAAGCATCCTTCCCGTAAACTATCACAGAAGGGTATTCTGGTGGAGAGGTTGGGGTTTGTCTCTGCTGTGGAAGTCCGATCCCGGAAAACCAACACAGCAAAGTTTGTGATCTCTGACGAGTGGTGCCCATTGTTTACGGCTATTGGAGACTCCCTTTAATTTTGTATACATTAGGTAATAGATTTTTACACTTTATTTGGTTGTCTTTTTTATATCTTTGATGCAGACGTTTGGATGACGTTAAAAAGAACTTCCGTCTTCTTTTCCGTAAACGCACGCACATACTCCTCAACTTCATCTACTTTTATTCCGTTCTGGTCTGCTTATTGTTTATAGTAATATTCTCATTAAATATTAAGTAATATATATGCAAGAAATATCAATACAGAATAATAGTAATAATAAAAAGTAGTCGCGATCAATACATTGATCAACCCCCCTTTTTTTCTCTATGTCAACTGATCTCCAAAGCCAAAGGGAATTGGGAGCGTATACTAAAAGAAGCCATTGAAATCAGGCTGGAAAATAATTGCGATATTCCACATAGGAAAAATCATTCACCTTGACCGGGATATGCGGAATATCGCACTAATGTGCACTTGGGGGTGACTCCGTAAAGATTACTACCGTGGATAGTCCCGATATCCTCAAAATTGGAAAATAATACCTTAAATCGGGACTTTGGGTACATTTGAAGCAGGGATGGAAACCGTTAATTCAAACAATAACGGAAAAATGAGACAAAAATGCCTCCCCCCATTTAGACGGGTATAGGTATAGGCGTAAATAGAATGTCCTGCAAATCGCTGCTCTAAAGACGATGGAAGAGTATTCTATCGAAACGTTTGCAGCAGTCAAAATCCTTACTCGTATGGAAACCCGAGAACAACTTATATACCTATATTAAGTGTTAGTGTTAAACATAGCAAAAATATATAGATGCCTGTGCCTACATTGTTTCAATGACGCTTGTAGTGCTTTGCTGTAACATTAGTACTGAGCTCGTAATCCATTCAGTAGTACCATGGTTTGATTCATACCGCTGACCGTACCGAAGGTATTTCCGAAATGATGTGCTTTTTCCAACACTTCAGGCAAATAGCAACAGCATCTCCAGCACATAAAACTGGTTAGTTTCGCACTGAATTCTGAGCCGGACAGTCTGTTGGAGTGTTTGTACATTTTGATTGAGCGAGAGTGGCGAGTGAAGATAAAAGCAAGGTAGTGCTGAATCTCGAGGAGAGAAGGGGGCCGATTCTATAACTTGGCTGACGTTCGAACGTTAGGGATCCGTTCACCTACGGTCGAGCTCAATTTATTCGAGTGATGACCAACGAGCGATTCTATACGGCCCATCGTTCAGCAAAACATCCAACGTTACGGTGTTGTCATATTTACAGCATACTTGGCACTTGTTTCTCTTCTACGAATGCGCAATATGCTGACTTTGGAATGATTGCACTTTTTTTGAAACATTTTGAAAAATATTTATTTAAATAAACATTGAAATGCTTGAAAATTGAACTTTACTTCCTCACGAGTGCTATAAACGCTATATTCTGCTCTCAATGCGTTCTCATTGGATAAATTACTTCTTAATTACTTGTCATTGTATGTCTTTTACGGATTCAACTGTAATGTCGTCTGCTTAGATTGACAGACGTCTGCTTTAATTGCCTCTTATATTTCAATAACGCTCCAATCGTCGCTACTGGATTATAAAGCACTAAATATTTCAGATTGGTGTTCAAAAATTTCAAGCTTCTCATCAGAAAAATTTTAAGAAAATTATGTATTTGAATTACATAGGTCTCTTTTCGTTCATAACATCTTGCAATCCACTCAAAAAACAGTGCTCTCCCTCATAAAGGAACTTTTTGCGCATTAAAAGACATTACATTAATTTAATTAATATAACAGAATTTGCAATTTCCATTGGAAAACTAGAGGAAAATTATAAATTTGTCTCCAGTGTGTTGAAATTTCACTTCACGCCTGACACTACTATCATTAAATTAAACGTCGGTTCACCCAAAGGTCATTTTCCAAATATAATGCTCAGACGTTATTATTAAAGTGTTCAATAACACTTATACATGGAATTTAAGACATGGATTAGGATATTCCATGATACTTAATTGCTACCCTCCAACTAATCCCCAGCATTTACATTCTAATCAACCTTCATTACCATTTAAACACCTTCACACTAACATCGTACAGGATAACCTCTGCTACACACTTTTACAAGTCCGTAATCCGCTCGTCAAGAGTTTTCATTGCATTTCTTGTAGCATATGTATGATTATGTGATGTATATGTAAGGCATAATTTAAATCATTTTAACTATTTCTCCGGACACACGCAGTGAAAATGAAACACAAGAATAACCCTTGCTAATAGCAAAAAGGCGAATAAGTGAAAAAACAACTCTTGCGGTGCAAATATTTACTGAACGAAGCATAACTAAACGTCTGCATCGCATAAATACAATAAAATATCAATCTTACATTTGGTCATACACAACCATTCCAAATGAAAAAGCAATCCACATGTTCAATAACTTCATTTCATGACATTTTCATTCCATCAGTCAGTCCCTTTTAAATAATTAAATTATTTCAATGATCAGTCTTCTTCCCCGTAACTTGTCAAGTATTTACAACACTTAAAAAAGTATGGTAAACATAACACAATAAGGAGCTTACGTACAAACTAGCAATTACTATACCCTCTAGGCAGAAATATCACCACGGACACTCATGCTATCCATCACAGCACGCACATACAATTTTCTATCACTGGTATGTCACAACCATGGAATTCACAACTTCACTCCCTTCACCAAATAACATGCGTATCAATATCGTCATAAAACCTAACAGCGTTGTTTCTAGCACACGTGCAACTTTTTGGTACCAAATGTAATGTGAATTATGTCCTTCCCATCCTTTTACATAAACAAACCTAAATAACAACAAGACGAGCGTTAGAATGTGACTTCTAGTGTTATATTGCTCATAATTACAGGCTTCTATTATTGATTGAAGATGAATTTTTACGTGTTTTGCCTCATTATTCCGAATTGATAATTTGCCATTATCAGAAAACATAAATGTCCAAACAAATATAAATCCAAACAAACATTTTTTCCTTGCCCACTACAGGCAGGCGCTTTGAATTGCCCAAGGTCGGCTCTTAGGACCGGTTGGGAGGGCTACATCAGCCCGTCTATGGGAAGAGTTGACCGAAACCTTAAATGCCTGTGGGAATGGCCCCCAGAAGCCCAAATTTAAGTGGCAGAAGGTTCAAAAAATAATTTATTACCTTTCCTTATCCCACACATTTAATTTTCCACAAATATCAGTATCAGGAACCGTACTCTTAACAAGTGCATTTCTACTTTAACCTATATTAGTGTTGGATTGACTGGAAGTCGAACACAAAAATAAAATATATGAGAATGAAGGCCCATGCTACAGGAACCTGGGGAGGGCCATCATGTGGCCTCTCTCTCCATGTCCACTGTAGGAGAGACTTATGGAATTCATCATCCCTGAAGGGGTTGAGGGGGATGCTGCACTAAAGGAGGCAGGACCACCTCCTAGATTGGAGGTGAGGAAATTGATTCTTTTTATGAGAGGCCATAAGTTTTACCTCCGACTGTTATCATTACCATAATTCTAGGTACATTTTCCATCATATCAGTAATTGACTTTTTCTACTCCCGAACATTAACCATAAGCCCCTGGTCCCCACAGTACCACTTGCGTGGTTAATTGAGGGAGAAAATGACGACCTGGTAAGTATTTATCAATTTCAGCTTTTAATTAGAAAGTAATTATGCTCAAACTCAACATGTGATCCTAATATTACTAGTTAACATGTTGACTTCAAACTTTATCTTACACACCAGTTTACCAAAATTTACATTGCAAGTACATACAGTACTTGTGTGGCATAACATCATTGATGTTGCAACAAGATGGGGATTCATAGGATGGTGAGCTATTACCCACTGACTGGTGCATGATCCATGAGAACACTGGTATCCATCAAATGGTGAAGATTTCTGGTGGATGAGTCCATTATCACCTTAAGGAGATCACTGATAAAGGGTCACACTGGATTTAAGGGGTTTGATTTGATAGGTCAATATTTGATGCATGAAATTAGTTAGGTATAATTGAAGGGAAATGGAGTTTTAGGAAGGGTTAAGTTAAGGGTATGGTCAGTGGATTTCAGATCCGATTGGTATTCTACTTATTGCAAGCATTTTGATTTGTGTTAGGTTCCAAAAATGTTCTAGCATCATCACAATTTTCTACATATTTTCAAGTATTCAACAGAAGACCCTCCTCCACTTCTATCACCACCCGATAAGCGGCCAAGGGAGAGTCAATCTAAGTCTCTCGTAAAAAGCTTCATGAGTTTCGAGGAGAGGAGACTTATCTCAGAGGAGAGACGTTTAGTATTGGAGGAGAATAAAGTTGATGTTAAAGAAAAGTTATTGTTGATGGAAATCAGAAAAGTGGAAATAATGGAAAGAGCCTCTAAAATTAAGGCCAAAAGTGCCTCTTCCCAAAGAAGAAATTGACAATAAAAAAGAAAGAGATGAAGAAATCCTTAAAATAAAAAATAAAGAAATGCTATCGAAAATAAAATAAATCAATTGATTGAAACAGCAATTGAAATGATCAAAGAAAAAGTGAAATAGATGTTAATTTAGAGTCGTTATTTGAATTTTTGAGTAATATCTATGTGCATTATTAATTTTTATAGATACTTAAATTGTTTAAAATAATTAATCATTTTTAAAGCAATATTTTCATTTTATTTATTAACTACTTTCATTTGTAAGAATATTCAGATTTACATATTGTATCCAAGTGGAAGGTTTGGAGACTTTATTAATCTAGGCTCAAAATGAATAAACTCAACTTGCATACCAACTTATAATAGTCTGTTTCCAAACATTAGGCAGACAAATTACAATCTTACCCAAAAATCAGCATCATGTGCCACAAAAGTCACTTGACTATTAATTCTCAACGCAATATTTTTTGTGCACCTATAAATAAAATGAGGACATACTGCATTTTCCGACATACTGCAACTTGCCCGAGTTGCATTTTTTTGGTAATTTCATTATTTACTGAGTTGCCTCCAAGTTCCAATCAGTTCTCGAACCAAGTCCTACCACCAGCCGTGTTACACTCAGTTTGCTTGCAGCAGTATTCAATGATTCATGCAGCTCTCCTTTGCATTTCAAAAATAAAATCTTTCTTTGCAGGGTCACAAATGCTTGCTAAGTATTCAAGATGAGGCCTAACCAGAGTGTAATAGCATCTCTCTCACTTTTTCATCAGAACACTTTGACTCCCTAGATAAATCCCAGAATCTTCATTACAATACCACTAATGTATACATGTGTTTCCCCACACTGGTCTGAATTTATGGTGACTCTCAGGAACTTGAGATCATCAGATTCATTACATTAACTATTCCCACTTTGTAGATTTAGTGATGTAGCGATTTCATTTGTTATAAGTGTAATGCATTGCATTTACAACTTGAGAAACTAAATTTGAGCCCAAAGTCAAGACACCATGAGTAAACTTTGTTAAGGTCGGATGAGAGAACTTTAAAAGCTGGCATTTGTGGCTATTTCTTCATATTTGACTGCGTATTAATGTTTACCATTGTAACGTCACCCTTTACCACAATAAAGTCTCTTAACATTCTTATTTCACTGGATCTGCTGCTCCGCTACGGGAAATTTTAGGTAGCCCTACTAAATATAATTATAACATTGATGCTTGCTATTAAAAGATCTATTTATTTTTTGTTGCCCTGACTGCACATGTGAATACACAGGAATGCGCAATATTGGAACTCTTTGAATATGAATACATAAGTCTGAAATTGAAATATTGCTGTTATAATTACGCAAAATTAATATAATAGAATAATCTGCGTCACTTTCTGTACAATTTGACAGCCGGTGTTTCAAATGTATACATGAATGTTTTCTACGTGTGACTTTGCTTATATGTGAGTACGAGTACACCATACACCTTGGAGGAATGACTTTCTGCTCCAACTATCTTAACAAGCCAACACTGCTTTAGTCTGGCTTCTCCCCATTGGCCTAACCAACTTCGTTGGCTAACCAACATGGGTGATCCTGCCAGGAGAATTACCTCCAGTTGGTACAGCTCTCAGGATCACAGAAAAACTCAAACCCTCCCACCACGATAAGGTAGCAGTGCAAACGGGAAGGACATGTCAGAAAATGACGAAATAATTAAGAGTACCTATCACACGATAAAAAAACTTGGGAGTAAATACTAAATGAACCAAAAATGCACCTGGCTAAAAATATATACATGAAGACCAACTTGCTACACTTCAAAGTAATTTATTTCTCATATCCAGCATTATGAATGAATTTCTGAGGTTATTTTAATTTAATTAATTAATTATAGGGATTGAACAATGAGGAATTTATTTAAATTATTTAAAAGTATGTGATGAACGTATGTTTGTAAGAAATTTTACCATGTACCCGGGATCGGTGCATGATAAATTTATATGGAATTTCTACCAGGCAAAATAAGTGATGAGAAGTACCAATGGTACCTACTTTTAGTTAGGTAGGTAGGTTGTGTGTTGAACTGAAGTAATAAGGTTGAATTTGAATACCAAATTCTGTCTTCTTGGCTTATTTGATAGGCTAAATTGACCTTCCTTTGTCTTCTACAGGAGATTCGGGATATGCTTTGGAACCATGGCTACTGACACCAATGCCTGAAGCTCAAGAAGGTACACCTGAGCACAGATATATATACCATGGCTCATTGCAAAACTAGAAGTGTAATAGAGAGGGTGTTTGGTGTAATTAAGGAAAGATGTAATTGCCTCCTTAGAGACCGAACACTAAATTGTAAACCAGAAAAGGCATCCAAAATCATATTATGCTGTGCAATAATGCATAATATCATGATGCACCATCGGTATGCTATTTTCATCCATTCTGCTTACATATCATCAATATAGATATGATTTGATTGTTTATTAAACTACAAATGGGCAACCATATTATAAAGGACATGATGTGTTCTAGGATTGTTATCTTAAATTTGGAGCTTCCTTTTGTGTGCAAATGTTTGCAGCTGATGTAACACAACTATCAAATACAGGACTGAAAAAATTGCTCTACAGCATTCCCCTCCCAGATATCGACATTACCTACGAAATACCTCAGCAAGTACAGCCTGCAGAGGAGGGAGATCTGTTAATTATTGCAAGGAGAAGAAGAAGAAATGTTATTATTAATTATTTTAAATAAACTAAAGGGCTTATTTAATTTGTTTATTGTTCAATATTTTAAAATAATAGTTTCCATTTTTTCCTGTACGTTTAGAGGTTTTTATGTATTTAGCTGTAGGTATTATTGCAGACAGGGGCAACAGCGCTCGAACAAATCAAAAAGGATCACTCCTCGAAAATCAAGCAATTCAATAATGCTTAAAATAAGTGACTGATCGGGGACCGGTGTTTCCATTGTGGCAGGCTCTGGCCCATTTTTCAAAATGATTGCTTCAATTTCCTCATGAAATTTTTGAGGGTTTTATTTATATAGCTGTAGGTATAATTGATTTTTGTTTTGTGTCATTCTTCCACTGAAATTTTTGAAGTGTCAGTCTAAGTTACTTATTTGCTCTTTGTATGAATTGCACAAATAATAGTGAAAGAAAGAATTCTTTGCAACGACAACAGCATCATTCATATACAATTAATTTTTAAAGTGTCTGTTATTCCAACAGATAGAAAGAAAGTGACAATAATTCTACTGCACCAGGAAAAGGGTAGGAAAGAGGGGAGGAAAGTATTGGAGCTTTTAAATTATTGAGTAATTACTCTTGTAAAATAAATCAGCAAATTATGAATCGAAATGATGAGGAAGATATTTGATAACATATTCTGGAATCTGGGGTGTGTAGGTTTATGCTGAGGATGGGTTGCATATATCAGCTATTTGCATTTTAGCAAGTGCTAGAAAAATGTACGAATGTAGGTAGTAAACGAAGTGTATAGAATTTAGAGGTGGTACATGGAAGGGTGAATAGATGAAAGTTGTGGAAGGTTTTGAGTTACTATGTGGCGAATGAACAATGGCAATATTTTTACAGGAAGCTTGTACTTATGATAATAGTAATGCATTTGTGAAAGTGAATAATTTACAACTAAAATTTCTCCATAACAAAATGTCTTCGCATAGCATTTTTATGTTTTCTATGGGTAAGTGTGTAGGAGATGCAGTTTAGATAGTGCAATATCAATGGTTATAGAAATACATGTACGATCACCTCTGTATGCTGATGTATTTTGGCAATGCTTGAGAGCCAACAGGAATTGCAGTGGATAACTTCTGAGAAGGGATTGAGGGTAAATGCATTGAAGATGATAGTAGTGATTTTTTGACAATGCCACGATTTATGTTTACACCGAAATAATTTGGAAATCGAATCTCTTTACAGTAAGCCCTCACATAACAGGAGAAACGTTTCTTGAAATCGTCGCGTCTCGTAAAATCGTACTATATGAAAAATATACGGAGAATGTACTGAGTTTCGTTCCTCAACCTTAACACCTCATGATTTATTTAGCACATAATTTTGTGATCTTGCATTTTGGGAGATAATTTCGTAATTGTATGTTGTTGAACACACTTTCTTTCGTTGTATATTTGCTTTATAGGTTAGGCATCCAGTTTAATCCAAACTTAAGTTTCAAACAAGAATTATGTTCTTCAAATAAATAATATCAATATTATAGATCACATTGACACGTTAGGGCGTCAACAGGACTAACTGCAACGGCTTCAACTAAATATTTGGAAAAAAACTTAAAAAATACATTTGATGTGCGTCTTTTTCTGGGACCACGGAGGACCATGGGGCACGGTTAGCTAGCTGATGCTGCTAACCTTGCCCTCTCTTTGTTGCAATAAAAATTAAATCCATGCTAATCGGGCTTTCATCGAACAGTGCATAGGGTCCTTAAAATGAAAACGTTCACGACAAAATAACTCAAAGCAGCATCATCGGCGGATAAAGGCGCGCCTCAAAACAATGAGAAATAGAATTGTCATGGATCGTAAAAATAATATTGCTTACTTTTTTGAAGCGTTTAAATAAATGCTGTTTATTCTTGTATCCGACTCACTCTAGGTTTCGATTCCCACTGGGTTTAGCGTCATATTTCGTGCATTTTAAGTTAATCTCTGCAGAGGAAGTAGAATAGTTGAAGCCCAGAGATCCATTGGGGATAAGATTCCTTCCGAGACAAACTGCCGCCCGCCAGTTTCTCATGCATCCCTCCTACCACGAAAACCTGAAGGAAAGGGTAAGTATGACTCGCTTAACATGATGTACATTGTAACATCGAAGGCATACAATTCAGATGGTATCTCCTCTAAAAGTTAGCAAAGAGTAACATTTTTCGTAGTGAAACGATGAGCGCATGGTAAATGTCATGGATTATAATGTTCTTTACCCACAATGTGGTTTGACTCGACAGGTTTACTACTTCAAACTTTCCTCATATTATTTGAAACGATGTAACGAATGATGATTGGGCATGACTCCCAAGTACGTCCTGATGCATTGACTGGGAAAAAGACTGGTGGTGGTGTGATGGTGTTAGTGAAGGATGTGTACTCATCGATAAGGGTGCTTGAATTGGAAACTATGGATGGAAACATCTGGCTTAAGATATTTGTTAATGGTAACAAGTGGCTATATTTGTGTGTCGTATATTTTCCTCCTGATTCTTGTGTTGTCAATTATTCAAATTTCTTCGACAAAGTGATCCATAGTGGTTTAATGAATAAGGAAATAATTATATTGTGTGATTTCAACTGTCCCAAGTTCATGTCATTGGCTCCAGTAAATGAAGTGATTAGCACAGAACTTGGAATGTTTGCAAACATTATGGGTCTAAAGCAGAAAAATACCACCGTGAATCAATATGGTAAAATGCTAGATTTAGTTCTAACAAATGTTGAGTTCACTGTTCAACGCTGTAATAGCAATATATCATTGTTAAAAGAGGACCCTCACCACCCTGCTATTGAATTTCACTACTCTTGTAAAACCGCAAAAAAATCTTCTTGTATTTCAAGAAATTCTTATAATTTCAAAAGAGGTGATTATTTAAAATTTTATCTCGAACTATGCTGTAAAAATTGGACTGAAATAATGTCAATTACTGATGTTGATAAAGGTTTAGAAATATTCTATAAATATATATATGAAGCAATGGATGTTGCAATACCTAAGTGTATATCATCTAGATACAGGTACCCGTTCTGGTATAGCTATGACTTAATTAAGAAAATTAAGAAAAAAGATAGACACCGGATATTGTGTAAGAAAAAAGGGTCAGTTTATCATCAGACGAAATATCATGAACTTAGGTTTGAAGTAAGCACGAGTATTAATAATTGTTTTAATTTATACTTAGATAATATTAAACAAGATATATGCCAAGGTAATTATCAAAGATTCTGGAAATTTGCTAAAAATATTAACTCCGTTAAGGGCACACCAGAAATAATGAAATGCAATGGACATGAGGAAAATTCACCGTGTAAAATTTCAAATGCCTTTCGAGATCAGTTCATGTCAGTTTATGGAGTTGAGAGTAACATTATCACAGTTGATCAATATCCAGAGGAAGATTTTGGAAATGATTGTAGTAGTAATATATTTCTTGATAATATTGAATTGAAGGAAGTGGTAGATGCAATTAAAAGTATCAAAACAAAAAGATCTGTTGGCCCTGATGATATACCGTCGTATATAGTAAAAGGGTGTAGTGATATCTTAGCTCCTACCTTATGTCATCTATTTAATATGTCGCTGAAACATGGTATCTTTCCAAGTAAATGGAAAATGGCCAAGATTTGTCCTGTGCTTAAAAAAGGAGAACGTGATGACAATCAAAATTACCGCCCAGTGACCATATTATCTATTTTTTCCAAGTTATTTGAGTCAATAATTTGTAACCATATTAAATTTCAGTTAAAAAGTCGTATAAATGATGCACAACATGGATTTATGGCTAATAGATCAGTGGTTACAAACTTGTCTGTATTCACAGATTACGTGATTACTGGAATGGATGCAGGATATCAGATTGATACCATTTACTTCGATTTTAAGAAGGCATTCGATACTGTAAATCACTCAATTTTAATTAAGAAGCTTCAAGCTGTGGGGATCCCTGGGTCTCTGCATAGATTATTGTATTCATTTCTAAAGGATAGACAACAGTACGTGATGTACAAGCATTCAAAATCCGATGTGTACACTGCCTTATCGGGAGTACCGCAAAGCTCAAATCTTGGTCCACTTCTTTTTCTTATATTTATTAATGATTTACCTCAGTGCCTGTGCAATACGAAGTGTTTAATGTTCGCGGATGATATTAAAATATACCTTAATGTAATAAATTTGAGAGATTGTTCTTTAGTACAAATGGATGTTGATAATTTAATTTTGTGGTCAGAGAGAAATCTTCTTTATTTTAATATTGACAAATGTTCAGTCGTATCCTATACACGAAGTAAAAATGTATTTCAATATAACTATGTGATGAAGGAGCAAACTATATTAAGAAAAACTGAAGTGAAAGATCTTGGTGTTAATTTCGACTCCAACATGACTTTTAGTAACCATATTTTATCCATCACCATGTCTGCTTATAAATTACTTGGATTTTTGTATCGTATCTCTAAATATTTTTTGGATGAAAAAGTGTTGAAAATTCTGTACTTTTCATATGTAAGAAACAAGGTGGAATATTGCTCAGTGATTTGGAACCCGCATCAATGATGAAGTATGATGAAGTATGATAGAGAGAGTCCAAAAAAGATTTTTAAGGTTAATGTATTATTTACTTTACAATGTTTATCCTGTTTTTGAAAATCATGTGGAGTACAAAGTTATGTTAATTGAATTTAAATTGGAAACATTGAGTAATAGAAGAGTCATAAATGAGTTACTCTTTCTACACGATGTAATTAATAAAGGTAATTGTATTGAATTGGTTGGGAAATTGAACTTTTTAGTCCCAAAAAAAAGTGAGGCTAAAAAGGACATTCTACATAAGAAGTGTGAACACAAATTATTGTATGAATGCACCTATTAATAGGTTATGTATCTCATTCAACACACTTTCAAATGAGTTAAATATAAATCTAACTAAGGAAATGTTTCGCGTACAGATATCGTCGATGTTATCGACATTATAAATTTTGAATAAAAAGTTTAGCCAGCCTAGACTGTTTTGTTAATTATTTGTATTATTATTGTATAAAGTAGTTTTGTATTATTTTTGTTATTATGATTAACTGTGAAAATAGTTTACCCTGTTATTGTGTTTCATGTTGGGTGAACTTAAAATTAAATAAATAAAAATAAAAGGGAAGATATCGATGTATACTTCGACACAGAGTACTAGAATATGATCCAGTAAAGGCTGGCAGGATTGTCAAAGCATGTTGCGTCCTTCACATGAAACATCTGCATCGCATAAATAGACAAAAAATATCAATTTTACATTTGGACATACACAACCATTCAAAATGAAAAAGCAATCCACACGGTCAATAACTTCATTTGATGAAATTTACATTCCATCAGTCAGTCCCTTTTAAGTAATTAGTCTTAGTAGTATTAGTTTTTTAGGGTGCGTCGACGGAATGGTCATTTTAATAATTAGTCTTCTTCCCCGAAACTTGTCAAGTATTTACAGCACTTAAAACAGTTTGGTAAACATAACACAATAAGGAGATTACGTTCAAACTAGCAATTACTATACCATCTCGGCAGAAATATCACCACGGACACTCATGCTATCCATCACAGCACGCACATACAATTTTCTATCACTGGTATGTCACAACCATGGAATTCACAACTTCACTCCCTTCACCAAATAACATGCGTATCAATATCGTCATAAAACCTAACAGCGTTGTTTCTAGCACACGTGCAACTTTTTGGTACCAAATGTAATGTGAATTATGTCCTTCCCATCCTTTTACATAAACAAACCTAAATAACAACAAGACGAGCGTTAGAATGTGACTTCTAGTGTTATATTGCTCATAATTCCAGGCTTCTATTATTGATTGAAGATGAATTTTTACGTGTTTTGCCTCATTATTCCGAATTGATAATTTGCCATTATCAGAAAACGTAAATGTCCAAACAAATATAAATCCAAACAAACATTTTTTCCTTGCCCACTACGGGCAGGCGCTTTGAATTGCGTCAGGCCTCAAATGTTTTTGGCTGCGCATGCGCAGTAACACTACCTCAAGAAAGGAAAATTTGAAAATGACGAGGTGAGTAACCCTTGTAATTATGTTTCTTTAATTGAATTGGATGAAAAAGAGACTGGGCACTCGTGCCTAGTGCAGCCAAACTCCAACTCAACCGCCTCAGTCCCGTGCCCGTGCGTATATATACCATCGGCCGTCCAAGATGGCCGGCCTAGGCATATATTACACGAGAACGGTCCTGGAAGGACGGTCGGCGAGATTGGCGGCCGTAGGCACGAATCTCCAGGACGCTGACCGCGTCGGGTTCTTTATTAAATTCAAGAACATGTTACAGTAATTATCGTCTTGAAATAACAGGCCACTACCTTTCCTCATACAGTGGAGGACGGCCATGTTGTCAATACTTACCCTAATGTATGCGACGTTATAAACTGTTATTGGATTTAAGTTACGCTACGTATTTCGAGCCCTTTCGTTTGTTAATATTTTAATGTGTGAAATGCTTAAAAAGCATCCTCAGATGGAAAATAATTTGCATTTCAGCTTTTATGTTTTTCAATTTTTTTTTAACTGCTAACTTCATAAATTATTCCATTTCTTGCAATACTCTCGGATATAAGCGACTAATTTCTAACCGTATTATGCAAACTACTATAACAAGTGATCCATTTAGTAATGGAATAGCGAAAATTCCTTAATTTCGCTTTGCCAGCCAAGAAATGTAATGAATTTACTTTACTGAGTTACAGTTGATAGAGTTCAAGTTAAATTACCTTTAAATGCATTTATCATTATCACGCTTTAAGATAAAGAATGCAATGAAGAAATATCCCTTAAAATATTATGTCAAGTTTTATTATTGATCATTTATGACTAATGACATGTTCCACCAGTTTCTACTGTATAGATACCTTTTTCTCAACTTATACGCAACCAAACTCTACAAATGAGGTACCAAAATGCACAGAATTTATCAGAGAACATGCGATGGCATATCTTACTTCCTAAATATTGCTATTGTTTCCTAAAATTGGTTTAAAAAAATGGCCCTTGATATTTCTCTTAGGGGATGAGGCGATCCGCCATCTTGACGTCACGCACTTGCTCCATGGTTCAGAGCAAACCTTTATTTCAGGATATTTAATTGATACCAATTTAGTTTCAGATACATATTATTATATTTTTTGCAATACAACGCGCTTTCAACATTATATTTTTTGCAATATAACGCGCTTTCAACATATTATTTCAAGTTAACACAGAAAGGTCTTGGACTCAACACGTACTCAGTCTATGGCGAACCATTTTCTGTCTCTCTTTCTCTGGCACCCTCTTTTCTTTGTTTTCGTGTCTTGGTTATGGTGGAATGTTCAAGAGGTAAACCGGTAAATATTCCTGACGTTAACGGCGCACAAACTGATACATTTGTTCATTTGCAACAATATCTCGCATTCTTTAAATAACTTTTATCAAAATGCGGCTAATTCCACATTCAAGTCTCCTGTTGATACGTAAGTATGAGTCATCATGTGCGACTAACCTTGGTGTTTCAACGGTCTAAATGTTTCCTTTACTTTGACAGGGCCGCCATGAAGTACTATTTCACTTAAATATTTCCACGGAGAAATTCGCAATTCTTCTTTGGAACATCTAATACTCTATTCGGTACATGTGAGTATACACCTTTGTATTGTAGTAGAAGTAGAAATAAGTTTTTTAGGGGTGCGTCGACTACAGGGTCATTTGCACCGCTCATAGTTCCTAACGTAAAAAGAAGCTAATTTTCTTCTGTTACAAGTATTTAGTATAGAAAGGTCTCCGGTCATTTGACATTACAAGAGTTTCATTATACGCGTATTTATGATATAGAAGATAACATTGTTGATGGCATCTATATTATTACCCAGGACGGTTTGAATTTCCTTGTTTTTAATTAGTCTCCTACGTTGGTATGAGTATTTCACGCATTCTAGCAGAATGTGTCTCACAGTAAGATGGCAGTCGCAGCTATCACAGCGGGGGACCTGTTTCTCTTCGGTGAAAAGATATGCGTGTGTGAGAGCGGTATGGCCTATTCTAAGCCGAGTGAGGGCGACCTCTTCCCTACGACTGTTCCTCACTAAAGTGGCCCATGCAGATGTTTCCACTTTTATGCCTCTGAGTTTATTGCCAACGACGTTACTCCACAGCCCTTGCCATTGCTTCATGCATACTCTCTTCAGTTCGGCTCTTAGATCGTCGGAGGAAATTTTCTCGAAATCGGTGGTGAGTTTATTTAGTGCCTCCTTCGCTGCTGTATCCACCATCTCATTCCCTCGAATTCCAACATGCCCCGGGATCCACATAAAAGAAACTTTAATACCCTTCCTACTCAAGGAGTAGAGGGTATCCTGTATGGTCTGCACCAGGGGATGGAAAGGAAAGTAATCTGAAATGGCATGGAGTGCACTTAAAGAGTCTGAGCAGATAAGGTAAGACTCGTGTCGAGTTATATTTGCCAGAGCGAATTTTATGGCAAGGAGTTCTGCACTGTATATACTACATAGAGGGTTGAGTTTAGCTTGGACCGTGCCGTCATGCCTTTGTATTGTTTATGTACCCTGCCTTTGTATTGGTTGTAGCCCACATGTATTGGTTATGTAGGCTTCATGCCTGCATGTTGTGTTACAATATTTGCATCCTATACATTCCTTTCAATCTCATCCTTGCAGCCTATTCATTCCTATAAATCTCATCCGTACACTGCCTCTGTTACAGACTTATTACAAGCAGCATGCCCAAAAAGATGACATTGACTGTGGATTCTGAAAGGCAACGCAGGAAGCAGGCTGCCTTAAATGAGGACTCATCCCAAAGGCAGCGGAGGTTAGCAACCTTACGCAGTAACACCAGAAACCTCAGGTACCAGCAAACTAGCCAAACACCAACAACGGCTGAACCACAGCCATCAACATCAGCGGCTGTACCTCAGCCACAGCAATTAACAGTTGCAACTCAGCCACAGCCATCAACAGTTGCAACTCAGCCATCAACACAGCAGCAACAACCTCCGCCCATTCCAGACAACAGTGACAACCCACCATCAATGCAAAGGGACTATATAGAGAGGATAAGACATGATATTAATAGGAAACGTGTTCAAGAACGTCTGCCCAGAGTATACTGTCATGCTTACCTCCTACGATCTGACAATGACGTTCAAACACACACTGTTGGCTCCATGACTCAGTTATGCAGGTATTGTCATGCCAAATTATTTAGAGGGGAATTACTTGAGGGCTCATCTTCCATTTGTTGCCACAAAGGTAAAAAAAAGTTACCTGAAGTGGCAGTTTGTGATGAACTAAGGAACTTAATTACAGCGAATGATGCCAAAACTCAGAATTACCTTAAACATGTTCGCAATTACAATAATGCATTTGCATTTGCTTCTGTTCAAGTGAATACAGTCAACATACCAGGGAGGGGGGCATTTTGCTTTAAAATTAACGGACAGATTTATCATCAAGTTAGCAGTCTACAGCCTATGGAAGGTCATGCACCAGGTTACGCAGGCCTTTTCATCATTGACACAGAGGATGCATTGCAACACCGTCTGAATCATGAGGCCAATAGGGAGTGTGATGCAGAAATAATGACACTTTTACAATCCATGTTGGAACGGAACAATCCCTATGCTCAAATGTTTCAATTCCTTAAGGATTCCATTACAGATGCATCTGATCTCAAATTAAATTTCTCTGTTGATAATGCTTTTGACCCCAGACGATACAATGTCCCCACTGCAAGTGAAATTGCTGCTATATTCACCAGTGTTGATGGCGCTCCCCCAGGAAAGTTTGACTTTGTCGTCTACTCCAAGGCTACTCCAGGCTTCACAAAAATATCTTATCTGAATCCTCACAGTGATCCAATGTGTTATCCATTATTATTTCCATGTGGAGACAGCGGTTGGAAGCCAGGTATGCCACATGTTAATGTTCACAGGACGGCAGTAAGAAATGCTACAACTCAATTACAATATTACTGTTACCGGCTTGCGCTCAGAGGTAATTTTAGTCTACTTCATTCTTCTGGCAAACTATTCCAACAGTACGTTGTGGACAGTTACGTTAAAGTTGAAGGTTCACGCGTTGCCTTCATCAGATCTCATCAAAAAGAACTAAGAGCTGAGACCTACAAAGGTTTAATTGATTTCATGAACACTGATGCAAATCAACGCGGAGCTCAAGCAGGAATTCTTGTTGTATTACCTTCTTCATTCATAGGAAGTCCGAGAAACATGCTTCAAAATTATCAAGATGCTATGAGTATAGTCACTCGGTTCGGCAAACCAGATATATTTTTGACATTTACATCTAACCCAAAATGGCCGGAAATCACTTCTGAGCTTAAGCCGTACGAGACCGCTCAGAACAGACCAGATTTGGTTACGCGAGTGTTCAACTTAAAATTGAGGGGTCTACTGGATGATTTGTTCAAGGGACATATTTTTGGATTAGTCATTGCAAATGTTTATGTAATTGAGTTCCAAAAGCGAGGTTTGCCACACGCCCACATTCTCTTCATTCTAAGAGATTCCGATAAATCTCGTAACGAAGAATCTGTCGATTTAATTGTGTGTGCGGAAATTCCCAATTCACAACAAAATCCACGCTTATACAACATTGTAAAGCAATGCATGGTTCACGGACCCTGCGGAGGTTACAACAGAAATAGTATTTGCATGAAAGACGGCCAATGTAGTAAAGGATTTCCCAAGGAATTTGTGAATGAAACTAATATAAACGTTAACGGCTACCCCATGTATCGTAGAAGAGATAACGGTGTTCGGATTACTGTGGGACCTCATACTGTCGACAACCGTTGGATTGTTCCCTACAATCCATACCTCTCACTAAAGTACGACGCTCACATTAACGTCGAGGTGTGTTCTTCGGTCAGATCAGTGAAATATCTTTACAAATACATATACAAGGGTCATGATTGCACTTCTGTGCAATTGAGAAGCGATGCTGAAGGTCAACAAGTTGAAACCATAGATGAGGTTAATCTTTTCCTAAATTGTCGGTATGTCAGTCCCCCAGAGGCGATGTGGAGGCTTCACGAAAGGAAACTTTTCGATCGCTCTCATTCTGTGCAGCGCCTGCCTGTGCACCTTCCTGACGAACACACTATTTTCTTCCTTGCCGATGAAGACCTGCAGAACGCCGTAGCGAGGGAGACCAAGCTTACTGCTTTTTTCCTTCTCTGCCAACGTGAGGAAGCTGCCAGGCAGTACTTCTACGTGCAAATTCCAGAGTACTACAATTGGAACAAGGGCGTGTGGAAGCACCGTAAACGGTTCGCCAATACCATTGGACGAATGTACACTGTCAACCCTCAAGACCGTGAGAGACATTTCTTGCGACGCCTTCTACTGCACGTCAAGGGACCGCGCAGTTATGAAGATCTCAGAACAGTCGACGGAACACTCTGTGCGTCCTTCCAGGAGGCTGCCGAAAGATTGCACCTACTAGACAACGATCAAGAATGGATTCGGTGCTTAGAGGAAGCCGTTGCATCCAAAATGCCCTCACAGCTTCGACAACTTTTTGCTGTCATTTGCCTTTTTTGCTCTGCCAGCAATATTCCTCAACTATGGGAAACCTTCCGGGGACCTCTATCCGAAGACTTCGTACGGAACTACGATGAAGCGGCAAGTACTAATCGAGCGTTGAACAGCTTGGATAATATTTTCCGACAGCATGGGAGATCTTGCGAGGATTTCGGATTGCCCAAACCTACACCCTACGAGGACACAACTGACACGTACAACGCCGGAGAACAGGCTGCTCTAGGACTAGAAGCCTACGCAAAGCTCAACGTCGAACAGCGACAACTTGCGGATGAAATCCTCAACGCCGTTCGCTCCGGTCAACACCAGTCCTACTTCATTGATGGGCCCGGAGGTACAGGCACAACGTTCCTGTATGCAACACTTTGCTACATACTGAGGGGCGAGGGTAAAACGGTGTTACCGGTCGCGTGGACAGGTATTGCTGCAAATTTGTTGGCTGGTGGACGCACGAGTCATTCCTTATTTAAATTGCCAGTGCCTATACTGGACACATCGGTCTCCAGCTTGCGAAGTCACTCCAAGCAAGCACAAATTATCAGAAACTCATCTTTGATAATTTGGGATGAAGTCTCAATGGTGCCAAAAGACGCTTTAAATGTCGTGGACCGCCTCCTGAAAGAAATCTGCAATAACAACCTTCCTTTCGGTGGTAAAATAATTGTATTCGGCGGAGACTTCAGGCAGGTGTTGCCCGTGGTAAGGCACGGAAACCGTACCACTATTGTAGAGAGTAACGTGAAGAGATCGCCTTTGTGGTCTCATATTCAAACCAGAAAATTAACTAAAAATATGAGAGCTCATGAAGATCCACAATTCAGTGCTTGGCTCATAAAATTAGGGAACGGAACGCTGCAAAACCAAATCGACATTTCATGTGATGCTATCAAAATTCCAAAGCGATGCCCCTGAGTCCGATTTTGTCCGTGAGGTTTTCCAGACTGATGTAATTAACGAGGAAAATGTTAACAATTACTTAGATCGAGCAATTTTGTGCCCGAAAAATGAGGATTGTGATGCCATTACATTACCCATGTGAGGCAGGGGGAGGCCAACCCTCCATACCTCTACCGTGGTGCTCTAGTCCTCCGTCTGCAAGTGGCAGACAGGCATGGGGTTGGCACAATGGACCAAAAAAAGGCCTGAGGCCCAGGCTCCTGACGAAGGCCCCCCGACTAACAATCTATAGTGATGTACAGGAAACGATACCTCTCGTGACAAATATTTTCCAACTATCCTGTCATCACAATGGTGTGGAGTAGCAAATAGGACTAAGGGTAGGATAGTTGGAATGTTTACATGGATGTCATTTCTCTCACAGAAGGAAAGATTCCACCAGACCAGCTAAGCCTCTTGCTGGCCTTTTGAGAGGAAAACCCTGGCCTGGCCCAAGGTCGGCTCTTAGGACCGGTTGGGAGGGCTACATCAGCCCGTCTATGGGAAGAGTTGAACGAAGCCCTAAATGCCTGTGGGAATGGCCCCCAGAAGCCCAAATTTAAGTGGCCTAAGGTTCAAAAAATAATTTATTACCTTTCCTTATCCCACACATTTATTTTCCACAAATATCAGTATCTAGAACCGTAATCTTAACATGTGCATTTCTACTTTAACCTATATTAGTTTTGGGTTGACTGGAAGTCGAACACAAAAATAAAATATATGAGAATGAAGGCCCATGCTACAGGAACCTGGGGAGGGCCATCATGTGGCCTCTCTCTCCATGTCCACTGTAGGAGAGACTTATGGAATTCATCATCCCTGAAGGGGTTGAGGGGGATGCTGCACTAAAGGAGGCAGGACCACCTCCTAGATTGGAGGTGAGGAAATTGATTCTTTTTATGAGAGGCCATAAGTTTTACCTCCGACTGTTATCATTACCATAATTCTAGGTACATTTTCCATCATATCAGTAATTGACTTTTTCTACTCCCGAACATTAACCATAAGCCCCTGGTCCCCACAGTACCACTTGCGTGGTTAATTGAGGGAGAAAATGACGACCTGGTAAGTATTTATCAATTTCAGCTTTTAATTAGAAAGTAATTATGCTCAAACTCAACATGTGATCCTAATATTACTAGTTAACATGTTGACTTCAAACTTTATCTTACACACCAGTTTACCAAAATTTACATTGCAAGTACATACAGTACTTGTGTGGCATAACATCATTGATGTTGCAACAAGATGGGGATTCATAGGATGGTGAGCTATTACCCACTGACTGGTGCATGATCCATGAGAACACTGGTATCCATCAAATGGTGAAGATTTCTGGTGGATGAGTCCATTATCACCTTAAGGATATCACTGATAAAGGGTCACACTGGATTTAAGGGGTTTGATTTGATAGGTCAATATTTGATGCATGAAATTAGTTAGGTATAATTGAAAGGAAATGGAGTTTTAGGAAGGGTTAAGTTAAGGGTATGGTCAGTGGATTTCAGATCCGATACGTATTCTACTTATTGCAAGCATTTTGATTTGTGTTAGGTTCCAAAAAGGTTCTAGCATCATCACAATTTTCTACATATTTTCAAGTATTCAACAGAAGACCCTCCTCCACTTCTATCACCACCCGATAAGCGGCCAAGGGAGAGTCAATCTATGTCCCTCGTAAAAAGCTTCATGAGTGTCGAGGAGAGGAGACTTATCTCAGAGGAGAGACGTTTAGTATTGTAGGAGAATAAAGTTGATGTTAAAGAAAAGTTATTGTTGATGGAAATCAGAAAAGTGGAAATAATGGAAAGAGCCTCTAAAATTAAGGCCAAAAGTGCCTCTTCCCAAAGAAGAAATTGACAATAAAAAAGAAAGAGATGAAGAAATCCTTAAAATAAAAAAAGAAAGAAATGCTATCGAAAATAAAAGAAGTCAATTGATTGAAACAGCAATTGAAATGATCGTATCCAAGTGGAAGGTATGGAGACTTTATTAATCGAGGCTCAAAATGAATAAACTCAACTTGCATACCAACTTATAATAGTCTGTTTCCAAACATTAGGCAGACAAATTACAATCTTACCCAAAAATCAGCATCATGTGCCACAAAAGTCACTTGACTATTAATTCTCAACGCAATATTGTTTGTACACCTATAAATAAAATGAGGAATACAGGAAATGTCTGCTAGGTGGTACAACAAACATAATGAGCAGCACCATTAGAACAATTTACAATATTCCAATCTTAGTGTAGATAGAAGATGTAGTGAGAAACAAATTCCATGAAATTCCAAAATCAATGGAGTCGGTGGAAATCAGTTAGTGCGACGTGGTGCCAGATCTCTCTCTTTACCCCCGTCCGTTAAGTGCGTATGGTGAGTGGAACTAGCCCAGTGTTCGGGCGATCTCCCATACATACCAGGCTAAGGAACAAAGGCCATAGGGCCGGATCCTCTTCACCCACCCGATCTTCCCGTACTCACACCTACCTACACCTGACGTCTTTCTGGTGAACCTCCTAACGTCCAGAGACCGATGCCGATCACCGGGAATACCTCGTCTTCTCCCACCATGTATAGCCAGGGGGAGGAACCAGCATGGACATTAGCCCTACGGGAATCTATCAAGTTGCTATCACAAAACAAATCCCAAGCAATGCCTCAGCCCCCCCAGGTGGCAGCAGCACCCCCCCTCCCCCAGTGCCTCAGAAGCTTACGTTCGCCGCATTGAGATGTGAACCTACGGCGGCGCAACTGGACTTACTCCCGGATGCAGAAGTGCTCCAAATGTGCCACTCAGTGAAAATGTAGAGGGACTCCTGTAAACTAAATAAGCGGGACTTGCATGAGCTGGATGCGCTTTTGTCAATGGCCTCAGATTGGCCAGTTTTGCCGCAGGCCACGAAATTGACCTTGTACAATCGTATCCGGATATTGGCCATTGTGCAGGCTCATGGATGGGAGACTGAAATTCGTGCCGCGGAAGGTCCGTCGGAAAACTACCTGCGTCTGCCGGCGCATCGGGTTCGCAGCCGCAACCTACCATAATTGTCCAACAACCTCCAGCTGCACGGCAGACTCCCGCCGCTAACCGGAGCCGGACACCTCCGCCCCCGACACAGCCATTTTGCCGCCGCGGAGGCCGATGAGGTGGAGCCGGATACTCCGCGAGGCGATAACTCACCAACAGCGACGCTCCTCTGAACACCGGAGGATAGCAGCTCTAATCTCCCGCCTGCGGAACGCCGGGTATCGACTGCGGGTGGCTCTCAAGAGGGAAGTGAACCAGAACCGGAGGATCCTCTCGACGAACTTCTCGGCTGGGCAGACTCGGGGGTACCCGAAGACCCCATAGACCTACCCACCGAAGACTAATCTAGCAGCGAAGAGGAAGACAGCGCGATCAGCGTCACATAGGACGAGGAGGAGAGCCAGCGGGACACAGAAGGCACCGATGCTGGGTATAATTCTGATGCTACTATCGTAAGTACAGTCTCCCTGGAATTTCCGTCCAATTTTGCCATTGATTTCCCCGAACACAGAATGGTTCCCGGGAAACAATATGATCCTCCATCAGCTACGTCCTCCCCACGTGCTTCTCCAGTGCATAGTGTTCATAGTGAGCCAGCATTCCCCGAAGTGCTTCCATGTGTGCGACCTTTCCAGTACACCTCTCCCTCCGTCAGAGAGCTGGTTACGGACGGGGCTAATCTACTCATGCCGCAGAACGCGCCGTATGTCTTCGAGACAACGCCTGCCACTCCCAATCTGATACAATATATAGACGACTTAGTGCAACGCCAGATTGTTTCTATGGCCCGCCCAGTATGCGCTTTTAAGCTTATCGCCATCCCAAAAGCCTCAGGCGGAGAAAGAGTGATTACCGATATCAGTCCTTGGACAAAATTCTATAGGAGGCCTAAATTTTCGCTAAAAGACGCCGCTAAAGCGATGCGTACTATCCCTAAAAGTGCGCGGTTAGTTAAGCTGGATCTGAAAGACACCTTTTGGCAATTGAAAATAAAGGTGAATCAAAAATTCTATGGCATTTTCATAAACAAAGAATACTATGTGTGGGGGGCGAGGGAGTGTATCCCAGGGTGGGATGAAGCGAATACATAGCCTCTCTCCCACCAAGATCGTCATGCGTGGTGAAAAGCCACATCCTCCTAGAGGTGATCATGGGTCACGATGAACGTGACAGATCTAGACCTGGCGGTCGAAAAAAAATCCTCCCATCATCACGGTGCGTCCCTGTGCCAAGATTGACCGCATCCGCGGGGCGGAGGGTTAGGAGTCGCTAACAGGTGAAACTCCGGAGACCAGGCGAAATCCGGTTTTATTTAGACTTACCCATGTATGCGGGGCTCTGCATGGGTGGACTTTCATTTCCCTAGATGCTCGTGGGAACAAATATGGAACCAAAAACAAACTCCTCAAAGAAGGGCCCCCCAAGGGGCCCCTCACCTCCTGACCCTTTAGATCCACACTCCTCTTCGGTGAAAACCCCGGCAGGCCCCTCCCATGGGGCCTCCATACCTCCGTACCCCCTACACTGGCAGGCCCTATTGCAGGGAAAGCCAGTTTCCTCAAACCCCTCACTGAATCCGGAGAGGAGTCTTCATCTTCTGGAAGTTCAACTTCCACGCTAAAGGAGGCGTCGGGCCGTGGATTCACCAATAAAGGGGAGGACAACAGTTCAGATGCCTCCAACAACACTGTGGGGAGCATGGCATCTAAGATGCTAAGTCTCTCCACTCTCTCCAGCAGTACCGGGGCAGCCAAGAAGAGGAAAAGAAGGGAGAGGAAGCGGGCCCTTGATGCTGGAGGTAACAGAGGAGTCTGTGGATCAAAGAGGTCACTCACAGAGCCCTGACGTACGCGAAGGGGGGGTAGTTCCTAATAGACCTAGTATGAGGTCTAGGACACCTGGGGACACCCCCAAGGCCTTAGAACTTAAGAAGGCCAAAACCTCCAAGGCCGCCCGCTCTTCTGCGGAGACGGCTAAGGGTGGCAAAAAGATATCCATCATCCCCGTAGATTACCCTGAGACAACTATGTCTCAGGTCTGGTAGGAGATGATGGACAATAGACTCACTGAGTCCTGGGATGCCATTCAACAGGGGCCGGACGTGCCCATCCTGGAGGGGACACGTCTGCTCAACGGGGCAATAGAAATACAGTGTGCCAACGCCAAGTCAGCTGACTGGGTAAAAGGCATGTCAGATTACCTGGGGGTGATTGAGGGAGTCACCTTCCGCGTAGTGGACGCGGACTCTCATAAAAAGGAGGCGGCTCAGGATCTGGGTCCCAGGACCAACTCGTGAGTACCGGGGACCTATTCAGCCGGATCATCAAGGTGAATCCGGGCCTAAGAACAAATCTGTGGAGGGTATACGATCGAAGCGAAGCCGAAAAGAGCACTCGCTTTGTTCTAGGTGTGGACGAGCCCTCTGCAGAGAAGATCTCGGGCCCGGATTTCATTAAATCAGATGGTCTCCAAAGGGTCGACTATAAGCTTCTGGGGAAAGCGGAGCTGAAAATGGGCCCAGCTGATCGGTCAAGTACGCCCGAAGCTGCGCCCCAACCAAAAGAAGATCAGCTGCAGGAGGGGAGCTGCCCTTTTTGCAGATTAATCTGCAGCGTTGCAGAGCTGCCTTGGGAGTTCTAAAAAAGAAACTCTCTGAAGGTAAGTCAAAGGTGGCCCTGATTCAGGAACCCTGGGCCCACAAGGGAAAAATTAGAGGACTAGGTATGACAGGAGGCAAACGTTTTCTGTGCCTCGGCTGAAACACCTAGGTCTTGCATATATGTGAAAGGGGTACATGCTAGGCTCCTACCCAAATTTTGCTCTAGACCTCACTGCCGTTGTGTTATCGTAGTAGTAGTAGAATTGAGGTTTTTTTTGGTGCGTCAACGGCTAGGGTCATTTGCACCATGCTCAGTCCCTTTGACGCATTAAAACTAGATCTCTACAAAATGTAACTACTAATTTTATGCATTTCTATTTTATGAGTAATGCATGAGTGCATGCTAACTATATTAAATTTAAAAAACCTATTTCTTTGAAATACAATAAAATTCGGCTTAGGCTAACCGGATCGTCCCCTAGAAGCGTATCTAGGCTACCCGTGATGGCCATTCTACTGCGTATAACCCGGTATTTAGTGCACGTTGTTAGTAGGTGATTTACAGTGAGAGAGGCGTCACAATCATCGCACTGTGGAGGGGTCTTTTCAGCAGTAAATAGAAAGGAGTGTGTAAAATGGCAGTGCCCAATCCTCAAACGGGTGATTGCGACCTCATCCCAACGTTTGCTTCTGCAAAAGGAAGGCCACGCTGAAATTTCAGGTTTGATGCGACGCAGCTTGTTATTCTGAAGATTCCGCCATGTTCCTCTCCAGTCCTGCCGTTGTGTTATCTCTTAGAGATCAGGAGAGATGGAGGGAGGTGGTGATTTGCTCCGCATACCTCCCATACGACTCGCCAGAACCTCCACCATCTATGGAACTTGAGGGACTGGTCAGAGAATGTCACTTTAGGAATTGGGAACTGCTGGTTGGATTCGATGCCAACTCCCATAACACTGCGTGGGGGAGTTCAGATGTTAACTCCAGGGGCAGATCCCATTTGGAATTCCTAATGACAACTGAGCTGTTTGTACTCAACAAAGGATCACGACCGACATTCATGAACAGACCTAGGCAGGAAGTGATAGACATCACACTATGCTCCAAAAACGTATTGCATAGGATTAATAGATGGAGGGTGTCTGACGAGATATCTCTGTCTGACCACCGGTACATCCAATTTACTATCAGGGAGGGTGAAAACCCGACAGTAGGATATAGGAATCCCAGATCAACTAACTGGCAGTCCCATAGAAAAGAACTTGAATGGGCAGTCTCAAAGAGCCCTTCATTCAAGTTTCACAGAGAGAAAGAGATTGAGGCATCCGTGGTGTTTCTAAAGGAAGCCATCATCTCAGCCTACGAAAAAAGCTGCCCCCTTAAAATCAGGAAGGGAAAACAGAATCTTCCTTGGTGAGGAGCCGAACTTGAAAGGCTCCGGAAATTAACCAGAAGACCTTTTAATAAATATCAACTCACTAGACAGCCAGAACACTGGGCCCTCTACAAGGAGGCCCAGCGCAGGTATAAAACGACAATTAAACGTTCCAAAAGAGAGGCATGGAGGATGTTTTGCGAGAATGTAGGAGTTTCTGAGACCGCAAGACTTCATAAAATCCTCTCCAAGGACCCAAGAGCCGGAGTGGGGACTCTTTTGCTTCCCTCGGGAGACTACACGTCTTCGGACGAGGAAGCATTAAAACTTCTGTTAGAGACACACTTCCCTTGCTCGAAAGAAGAACATGAGATGTACTCTAGGAGTCCTCCCACTCATCTGGTCAGGATGGACTGGAGACTGGCCTCCAGCATCTTAACTTATGAAGCAAATGACTGGGCCTTGTCCAAATTTGCTCCATACAAATCTGCAGGGGTGGATGGGGTGTTTCCTGCCCTCCTTCAAGAGGGAAGAGAGCAACTACTGCTTCCTCTGCTACGAATATTCCGATCCTGCCTGGCACATGGATATGTTCCAAAAGCATGGCGGCCGACCAAAGTAGTGTTCATTCCTAAACCTGGGAAGACAGACTACACTAAAGCTAATTCCTTCAGAGGAATTAGCCTAATGTCCTTTTTCTTAAAGACTCTAGAGAAGATAATCGACAGATACATCAGATATGGGCCTCTTAAGGAGCATCCTTTGCATCTGAACCAACACGCTTACCAGAAGGGCAAGTCCGTGGACTCTGCTCTTCATGGTCTGGTTTCCCGTATCGAGAGCGCTCTTGACCATGGAATATACAGTATGGGAGCATTTCTGGACATAGAGGGGGCATTTAACAATACCACCTTCGATCAGATCTGCTGGGCAGCTGAAAGTCACGGAGTCCACCCTCACACTGTGAGATGGATCAGGTGCATGCTGGCTCAGCGCACTATCACTTCTAGCCGCAGGGGGTGCTCAATGTCCAGGGGCTGGTAGTGTGGTAAAGGGTGGTAGTGTCTAGGGGCTGCCCCCAGGGAGGGGTTCTATCCACTCTTCTTTGGAATTTGGTGGTCAACAGCCTCATCACACAGCTGAACAATGTTGGCCTCTACACACAAGGGTATGCTGACGATCTAGCTATACTCATTAGTGGGAAATATCTGGACACCATTTCCGGACTCATGCAGAAGGCCCTGGACATGACTCAGGACTGGTTCCAGAGCACAGGGCTAACGGTGAATCCGGACAAGACTGTTCTGATACTTTTCACAAAAAAAGAGGAAAAGGGAGGGGCTTAAGCTTCCCATTTTACACGGAAAGACCCTTAGGCTCTCATCATCAGTGAAATATCTGGGAACAATCTTGGACTCTAAACTAATCTGGAAAGAACACTTAGATTCGAGAACAAAAAAAGCATGTGCAACCCTTTGGACATGCCGACGAGCCTTTGGAAATACCTGGGGACTCAAACCCAAAGTGTTACACTGGCTCTATACAGCAGTAGTCAGACCCAGTCTTACATACTGCTCAATAGTATGGTGGAAGAGAGCCCGGCAATCCGGTGCTATAAATGAACTCAACCACATTCAGAGAATGGCCTGTTTAGGCATTATGGGAGCCATGCGAACTGCTCCAACTCTGGCCCTGGAAACTCATCTTGAACTCCCTCCCCTTCATGTGGTGGTGGAGAGTCAAGCCAGGGCCACAGCTTATCGCCTAAATTACACAGGCCAATGGAATGGCAAGGTAAATCTCTTTGGCCATAGACAGATATGGACTGAGATGGGTAGGTCCAGCCCAATCTTTCATATGGGCAGCGACCACATGTCGGTAAGGTTCTATTATAAGGATCATCCTTTCAAAACAGTTATCCCCTCTAGGGAACAGTGTGAGAGAGGGGGGAAACATCTCCACATCGGAGCCTCTGTGTGGTATACAGATGCCTCCAGAAAAGACAATAAGGCAGGGGCAGGAATCTAAGCGGGAGCCCTTCAAGAATGTATCACTTCTCCTTAGGGAAGTATGCCACAGTGCTCCAGGCTGAAATCTTTGCGATTCTGACCTGTGCCTATATTATTAAGGATCGAGACCTCAAAACAGGACCAATCCACATATGCACCGACAGTCATGCAGCGATTAAGACGCTTAACTCACCTTGGTGTACATCACGCCTACTACAAGAGTGTCGAGAGGCACTATCGGAGATAGCTAGGCATTGTAGAATCAAGCTTTTCTGGGTACCTGGACACAAAGGCATACCCGGAAATGAAAAGGCGGACGAGATCGCCAAAGCTGGCGCTAGTCACAATCCAACTGGCCCCGAACCAGATCTACCAATCACCCCTGCTATTGGGAGAGCATAGATCAGAGAATGGACATCTGGCAGACACACTGAGATCTGGAATACCACACAGGGACTAACACAAGCTAGGCTCCACATTGCGGGACCTAAACCTAGCATGACGAGAAAACTTCTATCCCTGGATAGAAGCCAACTTAGAACAATAGTTGGACTGTTGACAGGCCACTATCGTGTCAATAGACAACTCAATCTCCTGGGACTGATTAACTCACCAAGTTGTCGATGGTGCGAAGAAGAGGATGAAACCACATCTCATATTCTCTGCGAGTGCCGTGTAATCTCCAGGACTAGCATGAGACACCTTGGGGCTGCACACATGGACCCCAAGGAAATCAGGGACATCCCCATCAGAGATATCCCCATCAGAGATATCCCCATCAGAGATATTCTGGCCTTTAGCAAGGTCATAGGACTCTATGGGTGATGTCAAATCTTGCGGACGGCACAATGGACCGTTAGGTCTAAGTTCCTCAGGACTCCATCTTTAGGGGTCCTGCCGCAAATTTAATCTAATCTAATCTAATGTGTGGAATAGACTCTCCGAGAAGGTTATTTTCTCTTAAATGCAGCATAGCCTGTGTATAAGGTACTGGAAGTCTCGGAAACAATGGAAAAATTGCTTAGCAACGAAAATGAAAAAAGATCGAAATTTGCATTTATTTTGCGTTTAAACTTGAAATATTTCAATTTATCGATCGTCAGAGAAAAATCGGTTGCAAGAATTAAATTATTTGACGTTTTGGCCTCATTTCAGTCGAAGAATGAAACTTATATCTCAATTATTTCATATTTTAATGAATGAAATAAAATTACTCTGCACGTAAATTTTTCGTGTTTCCCATTTAAACCCATTAAAAAACAAAATCCCATCTGGACTCGAAACCAATGAAAAATATTGGAATGTTCGATTTTTTCCTGACTCGACACCAAATTCAAACCCTTCCCTGAAAATCTCAACCTTCTAGCTCGATTAGAAATGCACAGGAATTCGTGTCAATGAGTGAGTCAGTCAGTCAGTGAGTCAGTTTTGTAGCTTTATATATAACTAATAACTAGTAAATGGGTGCTTGCAGTTTGCAAGCGGAAGGGGTAATGTGTATGATAGTACATTGAAAATCATTAAAAACAAATGCAATAAGGTCTTACTTCTTATGGAAATGATTTTAGCTGGGTCCATTTCTGACCGAAGAATATAATAATGAGAAAATAGCATAAAATAAATGGCTCCATGACATATGTAATTTGTTCTTCTTAGTAATTATTATATTTTTCCTTTTATTTTCATGCCATTTAGCAATTTTGAAGTAAAATATTTGTAATTAAACATGATTTCAGTTAGTTGGCAGTTTGAAATTTAATCAATATCAGCCTAACTAAATACAATGGATTTTCACTTTTCATTTTATTTTTACGGATCTCAATTATTATATTTTACATATTAAACACATGGCGTAGTACTTGAATTCATAATTACAAAATCCAAGAGATAATGCAGCATAGAACATTATCATTTTACATGGTTTTGACTTGTAGAATGGCGTTTCGAGGTACATTTCAGAAAGTAGGTGCATGGGTTAATGTTTCCTGGAAAAACGGAGAGAGCAAAGCGGCCCGCAGGCTGCAAGGGTCCCCTTTTTTACATTGAATGTTAATGCTGGGGAACGAAAGTTGAAATAATCTTTAATAGTTAGACTTTTTAAAAGAATATCAGCTAATAATATAACTTAAGGATTTTAACCGTGAATGAATGAGTTCATGTTAGATATAAATGCTTTGCTTGTTGTAAATTTGTATTCGTTATATTTTGGTAACAACACTTGTGCCGTTTAGCTACTTCTAACGCATATGCATAAAATAATAATAACTAAACAATAGTTTGGTACTGAATGAATATCATTCCGGCTAAAGGAAATTAATTTTCATAATTCAATCAAGTTTTAAAAAAATGGCGCCTTTGTTATCACATATTGTGAAGATTAGTAAAGAGGCAATTTAATATTTTATTGAAATTAATTTGGACATTAATCCGTTAAATAGGAACCTAAAAATATCATAATATTTTCTGCTGAGGAATAGTATCACTTCTATCTATCTATTCTATGCATAGGGTCCTTAAAATGAAAACGTTCACGTAAAAATAACTCAAAGCAGCATCATCGGCGGATAAAGGCGCGCCTCAAAACAATGAGAAATAGAATTGTCATGGATCGTAAAAATAATATTGCTTACTTTTTTGAAGCGTTTAAATAAATGCTGTTTATTCTTGTATCCGACTCACTCTAGGTTTCGATTCCCACTGGGTTTAGCGTCATATTTCGTGCATTTTAAGTTAATCTCTGCAGAGGAAGTAGAATAGTTGAAGCCCAGAGATCCATTGGGGATAAGATTCCTTCCGAGACAAACTGCCGCCCGCCAGTTTCTCATGCATCCCTCCTACCACGAAAACCTGAAGGAAAGGGTAAGTATGACTCGCTTAACATGATGTACATTGTAACATCGAAGGCATACAATTCAGATGGTATCTCCTCTAAAAGTTAGCAAAGAGTAACATTTTTCGTAGTGAAACGATGAGCGCATGGTAAATGTCATGGATTATAATGTTCTTTACCCACAATGTGGTTTGACTCGACAGGTTTACTACTTCAAACTTTCCTCATATTATTTGAAACGATGTAACGAATGATGATTGGGCATGACTCCCAAGTACGTCCTGATGGAACATCGGAATCGGTGTCTCATCGAGAAGAACGAAAGCGTGTTGTAAAATCAGGTATACATAAATATAACCGCGTATTAATGAAATCGCGTCTTTTGACACTGCGTATCCCGAGGGTTTACTGTACTTTCATTTTTTTTTCTTTTACTTTCTGTGACAGTGGAAATAATGACGTCCAGAGGTTGCAGAAATTCACCACATCTGTTTTGCTACGTGTGCGGAAAAGGTCCAGAAAAATCCCATTGGAAGACTTTTACACCATTTCTGAAGAAAGCGTATGAATTACGCTTTGATTTGATGGTGGGTAGTGGTAAATTATCGTGGTCACTACAGGTCATCTGTTCGACATGCGCTTGCAACTTGCACCGTTGGATAAGGAAGGCAAAAGACAAACAGCCATCTTGCATTAGGAGTGCCTATGATATGGCGTGAGTCAAGCAACCACATCACATGCTTTTACATTTGTTTGGAAAACGTCACCGGATTCTCTTTCAAAACTAATGCATCTGGAAAGTATCCAGACGTTCCCTCAGTTTTTAAACCAATACCACATGATCCCGTCACTTGTCCAATACCAACACCACCTGCAGAATACACAGTTGATGAAGAATCCCAAGAAGAGAGTTCTCCTCCATCTCCCACCGACGAATCAGATTCTGAATTTTACCAGACTTCACAATCAGGCAGACAATCACAACTTATATAAACTTTCATATCCGGAACGCCCAGCAAGATCATAATTCTCATAACAATCTGCTTCCCATCTCCACATCAATGAAATTCCTAGGCATCCATCTCACTGACCACCTTGACTGGACACTGCATGTATCTGAGCTAGTTAAGAAGCTATCAGTTGGGGTCTTCATCATTCGCAAACTCTCTGCAACTGCTTCTATTGATATATTAAAACAATCTTATTATGCCAAAGTACATTCGTACATGTCCTATGGAATCATGTTTTGGGGGAATACCACTCCAGCATTGAAGGTATTCTCTCTGCAGAAACAGGCTATTAAAGTTGCCTGTGGAATGGAATCTATTCGAATTCTCGGCAAGGCATTATTAATATCTTTACAAATCTTAACACTTCCATCTGTTTACATACTAACCTGTGCACTTTTTGTAAAGAGTAATCCACATCTCTTTCTCACTAATTCTCACTTTCACTGTCATCAAACTCGCTCCAAAGATCATATTCATAGCCTTCATTATTCGTTCAGTTTGTGCCTAAAATGCCCCTACCACTCAATAGCTGCAATATATAATAAGATTCCGAATAATATTCGCTCAGTCCCCTCAATTGCAGTTTTTAAAAGGAGACGAAAAACACTGATTATAGGCAAAAGTTATCATAGTTTCAAAGAATTTCTTATAGATTCTTTTCCCTCTTCGTAAGACATTGGTGTGAAATGTTGGACAGCAGTAGAATTTGTAATGATAGAGTGCTCGTTCAGGAGCACTGATGCATTCAGTGACATCGTTTACCGCAATAGCGAAAAAATACGCTATCGCGAGTTTAATTGGCTTCTTTGCGGTGCTCTAATAGTAATAATAATAATAATAATAATAATTTATTTACTCCCAAACATTTTTGTTACACAAATTGATAACAGCAAAGGAGCGGGAGCTTTAGGTGGTCTCCAAGGTCATAAGACCAGAATTGAGCCACCAGCAAATTACATAAATGTATGCCATACAGATAAATGCAGTAATTGTTACATAAATATAATTACAATGAAAATACTATCAGAATAAATGTTCAACATTTTCTTGAGAATAAAGCCAGTCTTTAGCAAGTTTTAACATTTTGTTTGAGAATTTAATTTTTTTAATTTCAGCAGGCAGTAAATTAAATATCTTTGGCCCCATATACAGAAAGCAACGTTTATATAAAGTTAATCTTGGTCTGTTTGATACAATGTTTGACTCATTCCTTAAATTATATTTACATTTATCAGATACACTCGGCATATTGCCACTTCTGGCATAAAACAATTTTAAGACTTTGAATAAATACAAATGCCTTAGTGGTAACAATTTGAGGGCCACGAACAACGGAAATGAGTGTTCATAAGAATGTTTGGACGATATTACACGAATTATTTTTTTTTGCAAGACGAGTGCACACTTAAATGTGTTCATGTATGCACTGCCCCAGCAGATTATACCATAAGAGATTTTGGAATGTACAAGAGCATGATAAATGGTTTTTTTGACTGGAAGTGGACATTTGTTTCTTAAGAAGTAAAATTTGGACAAGGCACTTCTAAGGCATTTGTTTACAGAAAGTAAATGTTTATCCCAACGTAGATTACTGTCCAAAGTTACTCCCAAATATTTCATTTCATTCACTCTCTCAATATCTGGACAGTTACAAGCACAATTTAAACAATTTGTGGTATGAAATATAAACTTACAATTAAAAATACTTGTATTACAGATGTCATAACACATAAACTTCGTTTTTTCACTTAACTCTAACCCATTGAAATCAAACCATTTTTGTAAGAATCGTAGATCCTCTTTAACAAATGTTTCAGCACAATTCCAATTAGGTGCTGAGTAGCACAGCGCTATGTCATCAGCAAAAGCTGTGAGTTTACCATTGAATTTATTTTCACACAAATCGTTTACGTAAATCAAAAACAGAATAGGTCCTAGAACAGAGCCCTGTGGAACTCCCGTCTCAATAGTAACATATTCACTAAAACAATTATTTACTTTCACACATTGTGCTCTCGTTGACAAATAACTTTGGAACCACTTTAGTGATATTCCTCGTATTCCGGCTTGCTCAAGTTTCATCAATAATACTTTGTGCGAGATTGTATCAAATGCCTTAGTTATATCTAGATATAACCCAATAGTCCGCATGCTTGAATTGACTGATTTGTATACTTCGGTCATATGCTTCTCTAGAGCATCTTCAGTTCCTAATCCATGTCTAAATCCAAACTGGTTTTCACTAAAAAATTTGGTTTTATCTAGGAATTTCAGTAGGCGGCTTTTAACAAGTTTCTCTAAAATTTTTGCAAACACTGACAAAAGAGATATCGGTCGATAATTCGTGATTTGCAGTTTGTCCCCTTTTTTGTGCAATGGTATAACAACAGCTTTCTTCAAAGGGGTCGGAAATACGCCATTGATAAAACTTAAGTTACAAACGTGAGCAAAAACCGGAGCAACATCGTCAATGACTAATTTCAACATTTTAGTATCAATTCCATCATGCCCGGGGGACTTATTACTCGAAAGATTTTTTACTAATTTTACAATTTCGATTGGCACCACTGGTTCTATGAAAAAGGAAGTCAACTCACTTTTTTTAGCACATGGGTTTTGAGTACGTGCTCTGTTCTCATCATTACATCTTACTTTTGCACATTCAAATATTTTGTTGAAGTAATTATTAAATTCAGAGGCTAAATGTTTTGAATCATTAATAACAATGCCATTTAATTCTAACTGCACCATCGAACGATCTATTTGTTTTTCACCAATTAATTCTTTAACCAAATTCCATTGCAATTTAATGTTTCTATTTGCCTTATGAAATTTTGACATGTAGTAATTACATGCGGCGTACCGCAGGTTTTCGCGCAACTTGTTTCTACACGTAAGATATTCATTTTTTAGGCTAACGTTGTATGGATGTTTTCTGTATTTTCTGAAAAGGTAATTTTTCCTCTCAATATGTCGTAGGAGATTTCTAGTAATCCACGGTTTTAATTTAGCGTCCTTTTTCGTGTGATTTACTTTATATTTTGCAGCTTCGAGACTAGTTTGGAGAGATACCAACATAAGTAAAAATGCATTAGATGCATCGTTTTCACTAAAAACAGCATTCCAATTAACACTTGCTACGGAATTTTTAAATATGACATGATTTATTCTCGTGGTGCATGTATAATTTGTAGGATTATTTACACAAGTACTTTTGCATTCATTAGCAGAGATAGTGAGCGATACCAATGAATGATCGGTTATTCCTAAATGTAATACATCTGGTAATAGCGTATACTTATAAGAATTTGAAAATCTAACAAATACATGGTCTATACATGAAGCAGAAATATTCGTTATCCTAGTAGGTTGAGTAATCAGACAAATTAGACCAAATGAACTTAACAAGTTCAAATAGCTATCAGTATCATTATTTGTGACTAGGGTGTTTATATTCATGTCACCAATAAAAACAAGATTACTACGACAATTTCTCAAAATACTTTCTATATCATTAAAAAACTGTGCCGTAGGAATATTTAGGTTTCTATAAACACTCAGTAGCTCAATATTACAAAAACGTAATTCTAAGGAAAGCAATATACAATCAGCAGAATTTAAAGATACAGGCTTAGAAAAGCACTTTAGATTATCTTTTACGTACACCACAATACCTTTTGCTCGGCTTTCATTGTTGCATTTTACAAAATATTTGTAGCCATTAATCTGATATTGACTTATTTCATAGTCTTTTATCCAAATTTCAGTAAGTACAATAATACATGGCTGAATTTTTAAGGCACATAAGTGAGATAAAAAACTGTCGAAGTTACTTCTCAGACTTCTTATGTTTTGCTGCACAATAAGTACCTCGTTATTAGAATTAATTGTGTTAATGAGCAATGACGACATTGAAAAATTAAAGAAGGTTATTTACAGCTTACTTAAGTCCTCCATGGTAGTCAATATAATGGCTCGCTCTTTTTCCGCCTTCCTCATAAATATTTTCCCACCGCGAATCCAGAGGTAGGCGTATCTTTTAGTTTTCTTGGCTTCTCTTGCAGCACTGAGGACTCTACGGCGGCCAGGACACAGGGATTCGTTAATGTAGATAGGAACGTCTGATGGTGGAATGTTGTCCAAGGTTAAATGACGCGTGGAAAAATTTCTTTTCAGCCTGCGTTTTGCCAACAAAGCTTCCTTAACGTGCTGACTGTTGAACCTCACATGTATACCCCCAGGCTCGCCATTTTCCTTGGGCTTCAAGCGATAGCAGTAATCAATATTACACTCACTTATCTCAAGGCCTAGCTCTGCCCCAATTTTACCTAAAACACCAGTAAGGTTTTCACCATTAGTAAAGGGAACACCGTGAATTTCAACATTTTTCGAAAGCATTCTTTGCTCCAAATCATCATAGTGTACTTGAACCTCTGATAATTTTGTTTTAAGGAGAACATTTTCACTTTCCAAAGTTTCAATTTTCACGTAGCACTGGTCTATTTTCCTTGCCTGCGCTTCGATAATTTTAGCACTTTCGTCTAATCGATCGTACAGCCGATCAATAGAATTACCGAGATTTTTTTCAGTTGCCTTAAGTTCTTTTTTAATTTCACAAAACATATTATAAATCTCCTGAAGAGATTTACTCTCGGGCGCACTTTCACTATACTCAGCAACGTCTGCGGAATGCCTCCTGCTGTGCACACGTGCTGCTTGACACTCCGAGCACCTCCATGGCTGTTTGCTGGCGGAAATTCCGTCAATTTCGTCTTTTGACAGAGGAATGTCGAGGCAGTGTCCATGGTAGCTCCTTTTGCACTCGGTACAGGAAATGAACACGGTGCTGCGAGTTGATCTTCGGCACACAAAACACGAAGACATTGCTGATTTCTTTGGTCCCAAACTTAATAAATCCTGGCCTCTTCTCAGCAATAACTTATTCCCATAAACACTTGGGGTTAGCCACTTGTTGAAAGTAACAGACTGAGAATACTGCCATTAGAACTGAACAACTCACAAATGGCGATACATATCCTTGAGAAAGCCTCGACGTGAGCATAGACGTCCGCACTCGTCGGAAGCTAGCGAGGAACTTATGATAATAGTAATCGCTAATCTCATGGAAATGCAGACATGGTACACCAAGTACTGCTGCTTCACCTGTGAGTAGGACAGCAGAGACAGGAAGTACCACTGCATAAAGAGGAATTGGCCAATCTGAGGGAGAATGCTGCCAAGAAGTAAAAACGTTCGTGTGCCGTTGGTAGGCCGTGACAGAGTTATCATGCCACCTCTTCATATTTAAGTTGGGGCTCATGAAGGTTCATCAAGGCATGGATTTCGTGAAGGCTCTGGACAGCGACGCAGATGCTTTTCTGTACCTGCACAGCAATTTTCCGGGTTGAGCTATGCGGAAGTGAAAGAAGGAGTGTTCATAGGTCCGCAAATAAGAAAGATCATTGCTGACAGCCATTTCCAAGACTTACTAGGAGGTACTGAATGTAGCACCTAGTCTGACTTGAATGTGTGGCATTCAAGTCAGTTGTAGTCGATTTCCTAGGAAATTATAAATCTGATGACTATGTGAATGTTGTGCAGAAGTGCATTAGGACATATAGATTGCTGGGTTGCAACATGTCCCTCAAAATTCATGTCTTAGATTCGCATCATGAATTCTTTCCTGAAAACCTAGGTTCAGTCAGCGACAAACATGGTGAATGATTTCATCAGGACATCTCAGGGATAAAGTCACGCTATCAAAGTCGATGGAGTGCAGCCATGTTGACTGACTACGGCTGGTCGCTTCAGCGCGACATTCCAAATCCTCAGTACAAACGCAAGTCGAAAGCCAAGAAAATAAAACGAAACAATCTTTAAATTAAGGTAGTATACATTGTTTGTATGTGTATTTAAATGCATACAATAAATATGTGCTCTAGTGAAACTTCGGTTAGTGAGTTGTTTGCCTCGATGCAATGCTAAACATAGATAAAAGGTTGTCTAATAGTAGTAGTAGTAGTATTTTGTTTTAGGGTGTTTCGACGGCAAGGGTCATTCGCACCACGTACAACCATCAATGGGTCTTTTCTTGGTTTCTTAAATCAAGTGACAGTAAATAATTATATAATTTAATAAACAATTAAATTTTACTGCACGGTACATATTACACTCAGTCAGGAGGTGTCTCACAGACATGGAAGAGTCGCAGTGGTCACATCGAGGTGGTGTCTTCTCCTCTGTAAAGAGGTAGGAGTGTGTAAGGGCACAGTGCCCTATCCTCAGACGTGTGATCACCACTTCTTCCCTGCGAGTCCTTCCAACTGAAGTGGGCCACGCTAATATGTCCAGCTTGATGCTATGTAGCTTGTTCCCGGTTTGGGAGCGCCATAAGTCTGACCACTTATTAAGGGCTACGTTTCTCAACATAGCCCTCAAATCGTCCGTGGTTACCAGCGAAGATGCGGTGCGGTCGTCCATAAGGGCCTCTTTCGCCGCAAGGTCGGCCTTTTCATTTCCGACTATTCCCACGTGCCCAGGGACCCACAGGAAACGAATTTCTACTCCCTTTTTATAAAGAGATAAGATGGCGGATTGAATCTCCTGGACCAGAGGATGCACAGGGGAATAGCCGGATATGGCATGCAACGCACTCATCGAGTCGCTGCAGACCATGTAGGCGCCATTACATGCATGGATCCCACCAAGGGCCAATTTTATGGCGAAGAGCTCTGCCGTGTAGATGATACACGACGGCCTTAGCTTCGCCTTGATGATTCCATGGTGGGACGAGAATACTGCACACGCACACGCTGATTGGGACTTAGACCCGTCTGTAAATACTGGGATGAAGCCGGAGTGGCGGTGCAGAACTTCCCGAAACATCTGCTGGTACTCCACGGGTGTGGTGTAAGATTTCTGGCCTCTTTTTAGAGCAAAGCTACACCTGGGAAATGGTACTCTCCATGGTGGGTGATCTGATAACCCACAGCCATACATTTCTGATAGTGTCGCGTCCGTTCCCGCCATAAAATCATTAAAACGAATACTGAAGGGTTTGGTGGCCCTTGTCCGCCTATTAAAAACGTTTAAAAACCGGGGGTTAAAAATTATATTGAAACAAGGATGCGCCTTCATAGATAAAATTTTGGTAGCGTAATTACACATCAAGATGTTCCTCCGCGTTGACAATGGAGGCTCCCCGGCATCCGAATAAACGCTCAAGATCGGAGACGTCCTGAACGCTCCGGTCGTCAGACGTAGTCCCGCATTGTGAACCGTTGATAACGGTTTCAAATAGCTTTCGCGACCCGAGGAGTAAACAAAACATCCGTAGTCTAATTTGAAACGCACCATTGCTCTGTAAAATGAGAGCATGGTGGTTCGATCTGCACCCCATGACGAATTAGATAAAATACGTAAAACATTTAACTTTAAAACATGTATCCTTTAAAACTCGAATATGTTCTCTCCAATTAAGTTTTGAGTCTAACACCATCCCGAGAAAACGAATAGACTCTAAGTAGGGGAGAACTCTACCACCAAGTCGTAACGCTGGTGGGTGGTGGTGACCCCGTGTACGATTAAAATACATACATTTCGTCTTTTCGGTTGAAAAGCGAAAACCATTTCTCTGGGACCAAGAATTAATTTGGTTTAGGCATAGCTGTATTTGCCTAGCCGCAGTCACTGGTTTGGATGACCGGCAGAAAATCGCAAGGTCGTCCACGAACAACGATCCCATAACAGGAGCACTGATGCATTCAGTGACATCGTTTACCGCAATAGCGAAAAACGTTACGCTAAGGACTGAACCTGGAGGCACTCCATTTTCCTGCGTGTAACGTTGTGATAGGTGTTTACCTATCCTTGTTCTAAAAACTCGGTCCGTTAAAAAATGTTTTATAAAAATGGGCAAATTTCCCCTAAAACCCCATCGGTGCAACTTCATTAAGATATTCTGACGCCGGTAAATTATCACTCCTGACGAGGTAATCGATGGTTGATCTACCTCGCCGGAAACCACACTGAATATTTGAAAGAAGTTTCCGTCGCTCTAACCACCAAACGAGACGACGGTTTACCATTCTTTCCATCACCTTGCACAGGCAACTGGTCAGGGAGATGGGTCTATAATTATTTAGAACCGCTCTGTCTTTCCCCTGCCTCGGGATCGGAACCACCGCAGATTCCCTCCAGGATGACGGGAAACTACCCTGGAGCCATACTTGGTTCAGTGTTTTAAAAATTTCCATCAACGCCTCCCCCGTAAGATTTCGAAGGAAGGCGTTGAGGATGCCATCCAGTCCCGGATATGTGTCTTTGGAAACTGCGATGGCTGATCGGAGTTCCCAGAGGGTAAAGGGGTCATTATACTCCGCGAGTACGGACGTCTCAGTGAAATTAAGAGGAATTCTCTGGAAGCGTTCCTTGATGGCCAAGAATGCATCAGAATAATTCCTGTCACTACTTATGTTGGCCAGTGACTCGCCGAAAACTTCGGCACTATCGAAAGGTGAACTCACGACGTTGCCATTGACTTTCACGTATGAGACGCCGTACTCCTTGCGAGAGCCAGAGATGCTTCTTACTTTGTTCCATGCCTGTGCAAGTGGTGTCCTGTGGTTAATACTACTAACAAACTCTATCCAGGAGGCTTTCTTAGCCTCCTTTACGACTCGTCGAGCTCTCGCTCTCGATTGACGAAAGGAGGCTAGGAAATCTTCGTCCATAGCCTCCGGTTTGGGATGAGTTCCCTTACCGTTACCGGAGGTACCGGGAGGAGTTTTCTCTCGCCTAACGGGCGAGACTCCGGTGGAATTTTTGTGTGAATTATTTGAAGAGCTCGCAGACTTGGTGGTTTTTTTTCCAGCATTACTATCATTATTTTGTTTTCCTCCCTTCACGGGTGTTTCGATTCCATTAATTGGGTCCGTTTGCGTAGAGATGGTTGTAAACTTCTTCATTGTGGTGGTTGCTACCGCGGCAAAGGATCTGGAAAAAGTAGGGCCATTTTGTGCCCGGTACTTTCCCCTTGCCTCAAGATAAGGTATTTTATTCAGCGTCTTTATTTCCATGATCTTTCGCTCTTCGGTCATCTTTGGACAATTGCGAGAGTACACTGGATGTGCACCCTCACAATTGACACAAAAGGGGTCAGAGACGCACTCTTCCCCATCATGCTTCGGTTTGCCGCAACGTGGGCAGGTGGCCTTGCCCTGACATCGCGTAGCGATGTGGCCAAAGTGCTGGCATTGGAAGCATCTCATGGGGCTGGGTATGAAAGCACGGACAGGGACCGATTCATAGCCAATGAATACTCTGTCGGGAAGCTTGTCGCAAGCGAACGTGAGGATGACAGATGTGGATGCCTTCACCTCGCCGTTGCGCCTCGTGGTCAATTTGCGAACATCAACTACGCCTTGCGATGCCATCTCCCTTTTGATATCTTCTGCATCTATATACAATAGGTCGTAGTGACTTATAACTCCCCGACATGTATTCAGGGTCCTGTGCGTCTCTACCTTGACCGGGATGTCGTAAAACTTGGTCATTGCCAGCAGCTTTTCGCTTTGTTGGTCCGTGGCTGTTTCAATTAATAAGGAACCATCTCTCAGTTTTTTAGCAGATTTTAACTCTCCAGGTACACACCCTTGAAAAATTTTTTTTATTAAGAAGGGAGACACTTTAGTAAGAGTCTCACCTTCTTGTATACACTTCAACACTAAATAGCGCTTCGAAGCGCAGAAAGCACATTCTCCCCCGCCCGGATCCGGGCGAGATCTTTTTCGTTTTGGTGGTGAGGTATTCTCAGCCATACCAAAATTTTAACTTCATCACCCGGCCTCCCCACCCACCACGGAGCCACACATTCGGGACGCCGCACCGCATACCGGTGCGGTCGCCAGGGCTAGCACGGGGGATATAGCGCTTCTGGGGGTGGATGTCTGTTTCGGGTAAGGACCTTCGATGCGCGAGCCCACCTAAACCCGCACACCTCCGGCCGCCCTACACAGACTCCCACCACCTTGGCACTCGCCGCCGGAACGCAAAGCGATCGGAAGCCGATTGACCGGAAGTGGCTAGCTCCCAGCCACCCGTTTACGGGGAATCCAGGGCCGAAGTGGGGTATTGAACCCCGGCCCATACCGGGCATCCGACACCCGGCTGGGTGCCGGAGAACTCGCCCACCAGGATCCCCTTCTCCCCCTTTCGGGTCTCCATGTACGGCAAACACATGGGTGGATCTAAGGCATGGTGGTATCGCCTCACACAAACAGCTGACCCACTAGACTGTCCGGACGCTACCCAAGCTTTACAGAGGGTTTGTTTTCGGGGTTGTCTCCCCGCCCTTTTAGTCGCCTCTTACGACAAGCAGGGATACTGCGGGAGTATTCCCAATCCCCCTACCCGCAGGGGGGGTTATCTAATATTTAGAGAACAGTGGCTGATAGAGACAAATGGTTTGCAAATTATGAATCAGCAAAAATCAATTGTCTTAGTAAGCATGTTGGACACCTAGATATCCACCAAAACTTTATATTTGTTTATCAATGTAATGTGCGCGAAAGAGTATACTGGGTACAATTCATGCACAAGATGTGACATAGAGGGGGATTATAGGAATAAAAGAGTTTGTTCCCCAGGGAATTCTCGGATGAAATTAAGTCACATGGATCTCATTGAGTAAAAAGACGAAGATTATGACCAAGACTTTACTTCTCACAAAACTCTAAGCCTTGGAAATGGTGGTATCCTTCCCATTGGATTACATTGCACTTAGTGTGCTTAGGTGTGATGAGAAAGCTCATAAGATTTCGGATAAGTGGAAAATTGCCAAATAGTTTTCAAAGAACGTTGTGGTGGGGATTTCAGACCCTTTGGTGTCACTATAGTTCCCATAGAATTTTCTTGCAAACCTAGAAGCCTTTATGATAACCCACATTGGAAGGCTACTGAGTTCCGCCAGTTCCTTCTCTATACCGGCCCAGATGTTGACCCTTGGTGTTGTTTCAAATAATATACGGGCCAACTTCATGTCTTTGCATGTGGCCCTGCGTATTCTTCTATCCAAAAATTCACCAGGCACTCGTCTGAAGTATGCCCACAGGCTTCTGGAACATTTTGTTAACTCCTTTGGTGTTCTGTATGGAGAAAGTTCAACATCTCACAATGTGCACAATTTGCGGCGTTTTCGTGATGGTTATGAAAGATTTGGACCATTAGATGATTGCAGTGCGTTCACGTTCGAAAATTATATGCAGTAAATAAAAAGGGTTATCAGATCAATGAATAAACCTATAGAGCAACTTGTACGCAGATATAGTGAGATATTGAATAAAGAAGGGAGTGGAAATGAAAAGACTAATCAACAACAGTGGACCAAGGTGCATAGGCTCTCATTCACTGTTAAATAATTTTAACCCCCCCGTGGTCAATTCAAGAAGTCGATTTTCCCCCATTTAAATTTGATGTCATCCTTTCCGGATAATGCATGTAATGCAGCTGGTGGATCAATTGTTAAATTAGAGAACACTGCCTTTTCCGATTATTCTCATTCATGGGCCATTATTGGTAGGGAGTATGAGAATAAGTCTACCTTTAATTTGACGCCATGCAATAGCTCTCTGAATGGAATTTTTGAAGTTAGAAATGTATCTGTTTTCAAATTTTGGCCAGTTAGTGATGTTCAAGTGAAATTATGTTGCTTCTGGTGGAATTCTCAAGAAATAGCAATTCCACTGCTTCACTAAACTGTGATTATTTAATATCAAATGGCTTTCTTTGAATTAGGTTTGAATGAAATACTAAGGTTCATACATATATGTATAAATAGGAAATGTGTTTAGTTTTAGTATTTGAGTAAGGATGTTGTAATACATTAAAAAACAAACATTTTTCAGATTTACAATGTGGATAATTTTTCATTTCCCTGAGTCCTGGGCGATGAATGATAGTCGGTATTTGGTCGTGCTACTGACTTTGGCGTATAATGAAGCCAGTTCATACCAATCAAGACTGGTGATGTCACTATTGTCCCATTGATACACTGACTGCTTAAAGAGGGTCCACGGACGACACTTGCAATGCTATTTACTTTTCTCCACACCTCCGCACCTCCGGTGTGCGATTATTTATACTGAAGACGAACTCCATCCATGATTCTTTCTTTGCTGATTTCATGACAATTGAGGGCCTGAGAGTCAAAGTAATTCAAGTAACCGACATCGTCCAGTGTCACCTATATCACTTTACTTCGGTAGTAAATCACATCAAGCAAAGAAGCTTAAGTGTTCGGCGGCTAGATTGCAGCACCATACTTGTATTCCTTTTCCTGTAGCTACCTGACGGTACCGACTTAGAACGTATGCACTGATCTCGTTTTTCATGTTTATGTTACTTGAATTACTTTGACTCTCAGGTCCTCAATTTGGGCTTTAGTCCGAAGTCGTTTGAAGGCTGTCAGACTCCAGTAGAATACTCGTGAAAAATGGTAAGTGCCCTTCTACTTTTTTTGATAGCTTCCGCACATGTATCATTCCACCACGGAACAGGTGGACGGCGACTTCTGCCGCAGGTCCTCAGTATATACTCTCTAGCCGCCATTTGAGAGCTTCTGTAAAGGCCTGAAGGTTTTCAGCTACTGAATGAGATGAATCAAACGCGTAATTAAAACTATTTTTAGAACCTGCCCAATTTTCACGACGATGCAATTGCTCCGAGGGGGGTAAAAATCTGACTTAAAGGAATCCTTAAAAATAAGTAATGGGAAATGATCGCTACCACACGGTCGTCATGAACGAACATGCGAAATAGTGGCGCTATTGTATTCCAACAAATAAACAAATCAATACAAGAGAATTTGCCATTAAAAGAGTTCAAATGAGTGAGATAAGAAGAGTTTTCTTTCTCGTTCAATAAAATTAGGTTAAAATCGTTTAACAACTTCTCTAGAAGCTATCCAGTGCTATTATGGTCTGCCATGGTATCACCTCAAAGGGTGCTATTGGAATTGAAGTCCCCAATCAACACGAATGGCCTGGGCAGTTGCCTGATAAGGTCTTCTAGATTCTGTCTATTCATGGGTGCCCATTCCGGGAGGTATAAATTACAAAATGTTATAACTTCCGGGGAGGCTACCTTGACGGCCACTGCCTATAGGGGCGGTCCTCAGATCCACCAGGGAGGTGTAAAGGGCCTCCCTGCTGGCCACAGCCACGCCACCCGCTCTTCGGCTGCTAAGGTCATCTAACCTAAACACTTTATAGCCTTTCCGCGTGACAGTGTCGCTTTCTTAAAGTGAGTTTCTTGAAGAAACACACACGGGGATGATAAAATGATTTATTAAAACCTGAAGTTCTTCCCTGTGCTTAAAAAATTCGCTTGGGTTTAATCATCATAAAAATATATGAATAAAAAAGAGAAGAAAAAATCCATGACCCATTAGGCCCATGATCCTTTAAATGTCAGAGAGTAGGTGGATTTCGACAAAAAACTGGAGAACCCAACATTTAAAAATGACATCGTAAATTTCAACACATCCAAACACTGAATTGGGATGTTGGCCACCAACTAGGTTACACTTAGTGTAAAATTTCGTACAATGCCTTTTTGTTTCCTTATTTGTGAGTAAATTAAAACCCTCCACTGACATTTTATAGGAATAAGCCTTGGCTGAAATTGGATGGAGTGATCTTGTAAGAGACATATTGAAAAAAGTAATCTATGGGTTCACAATATAGTCCGATAGTTGGAAAGGGCAAAAAGACAAAGAATCCTTTACCTTTTAGGAAAATTCTCATGGGTGAGCATTTATTGACATTTATGATTCCTCGTCATATCAATGCCTTGGAAAGGAATGTTGTAAGCACAGTTGCTTTGCAGGTGCTGTATGCCAGAATTTTGGGTATGAAAATGCCCAGCATTCAGAAAATGTCACTGACAATCGGATAACTGCATTTGCATTTGAAATGGTTTAGTTTAGCACCTCTGGTGCGAAGTGGTGGAAGAGTCAACTTCCGGTTCCGGTTCGCCTAGCTTCACGTGTTTTGCAAGTTTCGTATATTTCTTTTAAGTTCAAGTCTCAATTTTACAATAATTCTCAATGAATTCGTTCACTGTCACCAAGTTGCGAAAGTTGAGAAGGGCATTACTTGTGATAAATGTAAGCTGCCTGTGCATGTTCTATGCTCGGGTCTCACTCGTGCTGACGCCCGCAAAATATCAGTTAAGAGTGTTACTGAAAGATGATTGAGATTCTAATGTGATCGATGCTGTTGGGTTATATTCGTCATTTTCCTCGCCTACGACAATTCGCATCTGTTTTGTCAGTGTTTCCCCCAATCGCTGCTGAAGGCGATCGTGCAAGCATCGATCGTCGAGTCGACAGCAGTCTGGCGGTGTCGATGCTGGGGCTGTGTGCTTTGGACGGTGTGTGTGCCTCGGGACGGGCAAGCCGGTCTGACAGTAGTGAGGCCGACCACTTGGATTAATTCAGAGTGTTGCTTGGAACTAGAGTCCGCCCTGGTTATTTTATAGTGTTTTTTACATTTGTTGTTCGCTTATTGAAATTAAATACATGTTAACTGCAGGTCACGACTTTCTTTCCTTTGATGCTCCGATACACTCAAGCGACTCAGGAACGCGCAAATATCGTCATCAGATGGCATTCGACGGTTCTTAAGTTAATGCAAACATTTAAACGGGATGTTGGAGACCGTGAGGCAGGATTTGTTGCCACTATATAAGATGGATCAATGATATTTGAAAAGACTCAGATTTCCTCTAGTGTCAACAATCACCAGAAAATTAAATCACGCGAAACTTTACCTGACAATGACTTTAATATTGTCATACAGGAATAGAAAGAAAGACGTCATAGGGAGTGTAATTTCATTGTTTTTTACATGAATGAGGCATACAGCGACACTATTAATGAAAGAATTGCCGCGGACAATGATAGTGAGGCGAACATTTTCACAAAATTTGGTGATGCATGTCTGGATGATATCAAGGTGATGAAGGCGAAGCTCCAAAATCTGACAAACCTATGCCAGTGAAGGTGATTTTGCATTCGGAGGTTATTTAGATCTAAAAGTCCATCTGAATAGTATTAATTCAATTAGTAGCCTTCATGCCTTTTACCAAAATGTGAGAGATATCCGATCCAAACTTGATGGTTTGAGACTAAATGTCCCTCTTTTATATACAGAACTGGATAATTCCTCAAATTCACGATTCCGAGTTTGGATTTACAAAATACAATATGTTTAGGAAAGATAGATACCCTGAAACTTGCAACAAAACTCGCGGGGATGGTGCTAAGTAGTGAAATCTAATATTCTGGTATATCCCCTGCCAAATAATACAGATAATATTTTTATAATGCTACCTCTTTCTCAAAATAAACTTATTCTTGGTGGTGTTTATTTCCCACGGGCATTTGCTTTGACCGGTTATGAGAATCATTTTGAGCGGATTGGATACTGCCTTCAACAATACCTGGGCTACTATATCCTAACCATCGGTGATTACAATCTCCCGGACAGCATTTTACCCTCTTCTAATTAAGGTAACATCCCAGCTCGGAATTATCTCTCTCTGGTAATGTAGTAAATGAAACACTAAATAGTTTGGGTTTATTTCAATAAAACTCTGTAAATGTGCGTGTTTTGTATATGTGTCTTTCCAACATCAGTGATTCGTCCATTGAATGTGATTTTACATTAATGAATGTCAATGCCCATCATCCACCTTTGCAATGCGTTTTCACAATTGAGTCCAATGTTGTATCTGATCCTAGTGATCTTTCACTCTTTATCCATGAGATACTTTCAGATCTGGTTTAATCGAAATCCATGGATCCGTCCAAATCTGGAGGCCTATCCTGAAAATCTTTTCTCCGGAGCTAACTGCTAAAAAGAGAATAAGTTTGCTATTAGCTCCAGATGGTATTCTGTATTTTGGAGGAAGAGCTAGCCGCAAGCGCCAGGAGACTATTTGGTTCCTCTTTCTCCAATCCGTATTCCGTAAGCGTCATGGAGTGCCTTCCGGCGCTTCAGCAGTCTCCGACAGGAGCCTCGCGAAGAGCCACGCAGAATTCCGCAGCTAAATCTTTCTCCGTACGGCTAGTGGCGCATATTGCTAGTGTTTTGTTCTAATCTTTCGAAATGGTGAGTCGAGTAAATAGTCGACGATTACTTCTTTAAGAGGAAGAGCTGATTGCCATGCGAGAAATAGCTGTTCACCGAAGGAGACTGTGGGATAATCAAAATCCCTTCGAAATTCCCAAAGGTGCTTTCAGGGCAGTTTTCAGAGTAAGTATGGATATCGCACAATATCTGTGCCACTGCCTCTCGCCGCTTTTGGCAAGAAGAGGGAGAAGAGTACTAAGTGTTCGTACTCAGGTATATGCTTACTTTGCTGCAGATACTGCTAGACATAGTCTCAGAAACATTGACTTTCCTTGAATTAGTTCAAAACCGCAGTTCTTCTGTACCCCATCATATGTACCAGAATTCAGTATTACATTTATGATTTCATAATAATTTTATCTATTTACTCACTTGCTGTTCATTAGATGTTCATACCACTTTTATAGGTAGCTACTTCCCCAAACTTTTCTTCTACATTTCTTTCATAATCACCCCTAGATCAGGGTTTTGGTCACCCTGCGGTTCCTCGCGGAGGACTATCCAATCGCTGATTCAGCCTTCTGCATTCAGGAGCATAAAGGCAGTTACCACAGCAATGTGTGACACGTATCAAGAGGAATGGATTAAGTTTCCTCTTTCAAATGAAGAGAAAGCTGTGTTAGAGCAATGGTAAGACAACATATTTTTTATGTCTGAGACTGATAATAGATCTAGATGATACTTCTTCGTCTCTGTTTGAATTTATAATATACTACTTGGCAACTATTCTTCTATCTCTAGCCTTCAAACAGTCATCGGGTTTCCGGGAGCAATAGAGGACATAGACGGCACTCATGTGGCTATTGTTACCCCTAATGAACAAAAAGAGTCATACAAAAATCGCTAGGGATTCTACTCCTATGTACAGTTGGTAAGTTACAACTTAAGACAGTATTTTTTTAACTAATGATGTTAAACGTTTTACTTTCCTTTCCGTTTTACTTGCCTTACTTTCCTTTAGTGCATTTGTTGCATACTCGAATGATTTATTATTTTCCATTAATTATGTGTATGCCTAAAATTGTATTTCGCACAATATTTTGGTCCACAAATAGTATACTTGTATCTTCCAGATTTGTAACAGAAGGAAGAATGAATGCCATGGACGTTGCCTGTTATCCAGGGACTGTCCATGATCAGTTTATCTGGACACACAGTAATGCTCGTGCATTGATAAGGAGAAGTCACGACAATAGGATGAGCAAAACCTATTTAGTTGGTAAAGATGCAACTAATCTATGGTAAAATCTTTCTTGATCTTCCGATCAACCATGATTTATAAGTATGCCTTCCAGCTTATATTTCTCATGCTTACCATCCTGCCACACAACCTTGAGGTGGCTTGCAGGGTATTTTGTAGATGTAGATGTACCATAAGCTCCTCAGATTTTATCGACATATGTAGTTACCATTTTCTCCTTGTTAAACAGGTGATTATGGATATGCCCTTGAGAAGTGGTCGCTTACACCGCTGCCTCAAGCTGAAGAAGGTAGTACCTCAAGAGTACCAATACACCAGGGCCCATTGTACTGCGCGATATGTGGTGGAAAGGTCATTTGGGTTGCTAAAAGCCAGTTAGAACTGATTTTCAGTTTTATGCTAGGAATGATTATGATAATATTACTGCATCTTCAGGAAGTAACAACAAAAGTACAGAATTAATGATGATAGCCCATGAAGAAAACGAATCAGAAAAAATACTGATAATAAGTGTGATAATACGGATAATGCTTCTACTATATCGAATACAGTATTTTCATAGATGAAACACTTCAGGAGCTGAGAGATTTCTTACATTAGCGTTACTGGCAATTTTCGCTTTGAGATCATATAAAAAGGAAATGAACATTTCCAAAACTGAGAAGGGCCGTTTGCCACTGTAGTACATAGGCAACGGGGTTAAAAATAAAAGGTGATGTTCACCATCTTTCAAAAAAAATGGTTCTATAAAGTGATGCTTAGTGATGAAGACATTCTGCGGTCATGGAAGGTTTATTCTCCTATAACTAATAACCTGTGTTTATATTGCTGTCGTTTATTTACTGTCACTAATAGTACTTATAAAAGGGCTACATTTACGAGTGGATCTCAGAAGTGGTGGAAACTAAGTCCCAAAGTGGTCGACCATGAAACTTCAACTGAACATCTGGAAAACTTCATAAATGAGGCTAACATTGCATATAACAGTAGAGGACGCAGTCTTGCAACTAATGGACACTTAAAAACAGAAATGGAAGCATATTTTATCTAGATTGTTGGATATCACTTTGCTTCTGGCTAAACAAAACCTAGCATTTCGTGGACATGAGGAGGTCCAAGACTCTTCAAATGAAGGCAATATCTTAGAACTAGTCAAACTACTGTCAAAATATGATGTAGTGTTGAAAGAACACATCTTGAATTTGGAGCATGGTAAATCACCAAAAGTATCATATTTGTCCCTAGATATACAAAATTAATTCATAAAGGTTTTATCGTACCACATTAAATTAAAGCTTGTGGACGAAATCAGCTAAATATATTGGAATTATGTTTGATAGCACACCTGACATTTCACATGCTGATCAAATGTCTGAAGTGATTCGTTTTGTGAAAATTGATAGTATAAAAGAGGAAGTCAAAGAAGTATTCCTTTGATTTTTTACTTTAAATGAAAAAAAGCCGCCGATTTCAGCGAAGAAATTCTAAAGAAGTTGGAAAATGACGGTTTAGATATTATGACGTGTCGTTCCCAACGCTATGATAATGTATCTGTTATGAGCGGCATTCATGGAGTAGTGCAAGCAACTATTAAAGCAAAAAACAATGCAATTTTTGTTGGATGTATATACCATTCAATTAATTTAGGTGGCCAACACTCATTTGCACAAGATGTCTTGTGTTATATTTTTCGGAACAGTAGAGACAAAGTTAACATTTTTTTCGGCTTTCACTAGCCGTTGGAAGTGCTTCTTAAACATAATAATAATAATATTTTATTTGACATTTAACAGAAGTACAATGCAATAGTCATTGTCATAAAACATAAAAAACACAGGAATCTGGAAAATATCATTTGAGTTCAGAGGTATTACTCTCAACAACTTCCTGTAATGAATAAAATGCTTTAGACAAAAGCCAGTGATAAATAATCGTTGTAACACGAAGGACGGTAGGGGTCATTTGACCCATTTTCAGAATTCAAATTTATTTTTTTTGCATTAAATATTTTGAAAAATATTCTGCATTTAGCACCAGGTCCGACACCGTACGCCAAGAGAAATATTCAAGAACTGTCAGTGTTGAGTGCCTTCCGCTTGCTGGTGAGTGATAACCTCTTAGACTCCATCATAAAATATACTGTGGAGCATGGTAAACTTCAAAATCTTGATTGGAACTTGACGAGAGAAGAACTTCTAACATTTATCGAATTGATATATGCAAGAGGCATCTTGGGGGCAGAGGCATTTGTCTAAAAAAACGTGGGGTTCGTAGCTGCTGGGACAAAACGTGGGGTTCAAAAATATTTTCTAGCACAATGGCTAGGGATCGATTCTTGAACATTATGAAGCATTTGTATTTAAGGTGCTCAAGATATTTTACATTCGTGGGGGAAATAGAGCAAAACCAATTGAATATTCTGGTAAACTAAGGGCGAAAATTAAACAGATAAAATATTTCTCCAATGGCCGTAAAATATATGCACCACTCGTCAAAAAATTAAATACTTACTGTGTTGGTTTGCGGGAATGAGGTTCCACAACAGGGACCAACCACAGCCTCTCCACCAGAATACCCTCCTGTGGTAGTTTACGGGAAAAAAATTTCCTCGCCAGGGACTACCACAGACACACACACACAACCCAATTGGAATCCTTTGTAGGCTAATGAGACCTAGCTCCGGATTCCTGGGTTATAACCTGGGATCCTTCGGAGAGCTGTAGTGACTCTACTAAGGCTGCCAAGTTATTTACACAACCACACACGCAATCATACAAAACACTCACTCACACACACAGCAGGGCCCCAGATTTCTGGGAGAACAGCTCAAAAAGAGCGTTGTCAAATAGAAAAACAACAAACAGGGAACGAGGGTGAAATTCGTATACGCGTATTTCGACCACAAAGTGGTCCTCTTCAGCGAGCTGAAGGGAAAAACACTAGCAACACGAGGTTGAAAGTGAATGAAGAGGACAAACCTAGAATAAATAGGGAAGGGACAAAAGGGTTAGGAAGCGGGGGGGGGGGGGGGGTAAATTGGTAACGGCTTAAACAGTTTTCGGGAAAAAAAAAAAATTTTTTCCCGTAAACTACCACAGGAGGGTATTCTGGTGGAGAGGCTGTGGTTGGTCCCTGTTGTGGAACCTCATTCCCGCAAACCAACACAGTAAGTATTTAATTTTTTGACGAGTGGTGCATATATTTTACGGCCATTGGAGAAATATTTTATCTGTTTAATTTATAGAGGCCGTAGAGCTCATCTACCTTGATTTAAGGGCGAAAAAAGACATGTATCGATTAGGTTTTGGAACTGTTGTACCTAAACCCAAAAAAGAAGCCTTTAACCCTTTAACGCCTAGCGTGACCATATGGTCACGGAAAGAAGTTACTTTGTAATCTCGAAACAATAAATGTTCGTAGGGCCGCCGTCTTGTCTACATGGTTTTACATTAACGCCAAGGGTCTTTGGAAGAACCACAGGCAGTTTTTAGACCACTATCATAACGTTTGCTGCTGTTAAGCTCATGAGATCTTTCTCGGGCCATTGAATCTCCTCCTCATGGATTTCCACCTTGTGTAAGTATGGTATTACTAAAATACTTTGGTAAATGCATGTATTTCAATTAATAGTATTATCATGTTAAGGTTCATTTTAATGTACTTATATATTATTTCATATGTATTTGCCATAGTAGATATTTTATAAGTAGTTTTTCACAGGTGTGACCATATGGTCACGCTAGGCGCATATGGGGTCAATTGTTTTCAAATTCGGGGGTTACTAGTTTCTTATTTTTTTCTGCATGTATAAATATAACCTGTCCTAATCTGAATGTATTTACATACTTTTGCAAGTTTCAACCATATATTTAATAATATACGTTTATATATTTTGTAGAGGCTTGACATTGCCAGATTCTCTTGACATTTTGGAATATGAGGATGTTGATCAAATAAACATCGAGCCTCCAGATGTAAACAACCTCACGGACTAAGATTCTACCGATGAGGATGATGGTGGTCTGGTTGATATAAACTAAGCGGCCGACAGCTCCGGTGCGCTGCGGAAGTTGTACTGTCCAAAGCAAACAACGGCCGCTATCCCAGATCACAAGGTAGCCACAAAAAGTAATTCCATGGCGAAGAAGAGAAAGAAATCATTGGTGCATCGGGAGTGGAATACAGCCTGACTGCAGAAAACCATCCCTATTTTTCTTGATTTAGATTACACCAATGAACGTAATTTGAGGGTAGGTAGATAGGATTTAGTTTATTGGGTGCGTCGACAGCTACGGTCATGTCGCACCACGCACGATCCTATTTTTCAATCGTTTCATAAAACAATCGATATGAATCTATATGGTATTATCTTTTTACCGCTATACATAGAAAAGTATTCTTATTTAAAACATTTAGAGTTTTATCAGTAGATTGGTTTGCCGTAAAAATTGCATTAAAGTACTGACACTAGATGAGTTGTCACGGAGAACATTTTCCAAGTTACCTCGGATCTCTAATTTCTCGCGGGCGTCTCGATATTTTACACATTCCGTTAGAATGTGAAGCACACTGAGGGGAGAGTCGCATTCATCACACTTCGGTGGGATTTTCTCGTCAGTAAAGAGATACGAGTGGGTAAGAGCACTATGTCCTATCCTCAAGCGGGTGATGGCCACCTCTTCCCTCCGATCATTTCTGATGGAAGAAGTCCACGCTGAAGTCGTTGATTTTACAGCCCGGAGTTTATTATTTAATAATTCTGCCCAGATGTCCTTCCACTTCTTTAGCGCTACGTTTCGCAACGTAGCTCTGAGATCATCCACGGTCACCAATGGAGATACAATATCTGCTTTCTTCAAAGCATTTCTTGCGGCAGTGTCGGCCTCTTCGTTCCCCTTTATGCCAACATGGCCAGGAACCCACAAAAACGATACTCTAATTCCTTTGGTATTAAGGAAAAATAGAGAACCTTGTATTTCCTGGACAAGAGAATTGCTTGGGGAGAAACGAGAGATAGCTTGGAGTGCACTGGAGGAGTCAGAGCATATTACGAATGCACCATGGCTGCATTTAATTTCGTGAAGGGCCATTTTAATAGCATATAATTCTGCTGTAAAGACAGAACACGAAGGATCCAGTTTGGCAATAATTACTCCGTGGTGTGCAGAAACCACAGCACATCCGCAATGGTTTTCCGACTTCGACCCATCTGTGAAAACAGGGGTGAAGTCGGGAATTTCTCCTAGAACTTCCCGATACAGACACTGGTACTCAGCGGAAGTGGTGGATGATTTACGGCAAAGTAAAAGTCTGTTTATAACATTTGGCTTCGGGGTTAACCATGGAGGGTGTTTAAGGTACCCAGCCGGGTACACGTCAGGGAGTATAAAATCATTCTCTGCCATAAAATTACTAAAACGTACACTAACTGGTAGTGTAGCTTTCCTCCTCCGGTTAAAAGCGGCTAAAAACCGAGGGTTAAAAATTACTTTAAAACACGGGTGGGTTTTCATCGTAAAAATCTTAGCAACATAGTTGAACGTCAAAATTTCGCGACGAATCGCCAAAGGTGGTTCGCCGGCATCAGAATAAAGGCTCAGAATCGGAGATGTTCTGAAAGCGCCCGTTGCCAGCCTCAGCCCGGAATTATGCACCGCCGTTAGCGGTCTCAAATACGACTCCCGCCCTGACGCATAGATAATTGATCCGTAGTCGAGTCGGCTACGGACAAGTGACCGATATAATAAAAGCAATGTGGTGCGGTCTGCACCCCACGTCGAATTGCTTAGATACTTTAAAATATTTAAAGTTTTCAAACACTTGTCCCTCAATGAATGTACGTGTTGTCGCCAACTTAGCCGATGGTCAAGCGTCATCCCTAGGAAACGAACTGAGTCCACATACGGAAGTATCCTTCCATTCAAACGCAGCGTGGGTGGGTCCTGATATCCCTTCAGCCTATGAAAATGAACGCATTTTGTTTTGTCGCTGGAAAACCTAAAGCCATTTTCGCGAGACCATTGTGACAGCTTGTTAACAGTAAGCTGAATCAATCTGGCTGCACTTACAAGTTTCGAAGATCGGCAAAAAATTGCCAGATCATCCACGTAAAGGCAACCTAATACAGGGCCTCTGATGCACTCCATAACACTATTGATCGCCACTGCGAACAACGTCACGCTTAATACGGAGCCCTGCGGAACTCCGTTAGCCTGAGGATGAGCACGAGATAAGAATTTACCAACTCTTACTCTAAAGCTCCGACAGAGTAAGAAGTTACGGATAAAAATCGGCAAGTTGCCCCTAAGACCCCATGTATGCAGTGTTGTTAGTATTTTATGGCGCCAGACCCTGTCGTAAGCTTTCTCCATGTCAAAGAAAACGGCAACGACGTGTTGCCTAAGGAGAAAAGCTTCCTGAATAAAATTTTCCGCTCTTACTAAATGGTCAGTGGTTGATCTTCCGCGGCGGAAACCACACTGAGCGACTGATAGTAGGTCTCGTGACTCAAGCCACCAAATAAGGCGGCGATTGACCATTCTTTCCATGAGTTTGCATACGCAACTGGTTAGGGAAATTGGTCTATAATTATTGGGATCACTCCTTTCCTTCCCTTGTTTGGGAATAGGGACAATCAAGGAATCCCGCCACGATTGTGGGAAAGTACCCTCAGTCCAAATTTGGTTGAAGGAGTTCAGAACCTCCACCAATGCCGATTCAGGAAGATTCCGAAAAAAGGCATTGATGACTTCATCGGATCCAGGGGAGCTGTTCCGGGACTCTGCAATGGCGGAAGTTAACTCCCACAATTGGAAAGGGACATTGCATTCTTGCATTACGCCGATCTCTTTAAAGGATAGCGCCATTGACTCAGCTCGCTTTTTAATGCTAAGGAAACTAGTGTCATAATTGATGTCACTGCATATGTCTGCCAGTATCCTGCCAAAAATTTCGCATATTTCGGAGGGTTTCGAAATAGTTTTTCCGTCTATATTAAGGCTACATAGGCCATAATCTTGCCGATTTCCGGAGATGCAACGTACTTTACGCCAAACCTGAGATATAGGAGTCCTGTGATTGATGGTCGAGATGTATTCCATCCAGGAGTCCTTCTTCGCTCTCTTTATTATCTGCCGAGCTTTGGCCCGAAGACGGCGAAAAGATGGAAGATTTCTTTCCGTTGGATACTTATTAAATATTCGCAGCGCTTTTTTCCGTAGTTGGATGGCCTTGGCGCATTCATCATTCCACCAAGGAACTGCTGCTCGGGGTGTGGTTCCTCGTGAGCGAGGGATGCTGCTTCTAGCCGCCTGGAGAATGCAAGCTGTCAATCGTTCTACATTGCTTACACCATCCGTGTTATTGTCAAATTTGTACTTAAAATTCTCTCTAAAGCTTGACCAATCGGCTTTACGGGCAATCCAATTGCCTTGAGAAATAAAATCAGCGTTCAAACCGCTTTCTTTAAAAATAAAAAGAGGAAAATGATCACTCCCACATAAGTCGTCGTGAACTGAAAGTTTTACTTTGGCCATGAGACTGCTCGTTGATATGCACAAATCAATCGTGGAATAGTCACCAGTGTGACAGTTGAAACGGGTTTTCTCCCCGTTGTTCAATAAAAACAGGTTAAAATCATTAATAAAACTCGATAAAATGCGACCCCTTCGGTTGCTCTGACCCCTCATACTCCCCCAAAGAGGGTCGTGGGCATTAAAATCACCCAATATAATAAAAGGTCGAGGCAACTGACGAACAAGGGAATCGAGGTTAAAACGCGTAACCGGTGCACCCTCCGGCAGGTAAACGTTACACAACGTCACTGCATTGGGGGCGCACACGGTCACCGCTACCGCCTGAAACGGCGTATTAAGCTGTACACGGGAGGTGTAAAGGGCCTCCCGTACCGCAACTGCCACTCCACCCTGGGCTCTTTGGCCACTGGTGTCGTCAAATCTAAAAATTTTAAAGTTTTTTAAAACTCCCTTGTCCGTTACTTTAAAATGTGTTTCCTGGAGACAAATACATAAAGGCTTAAAATCTCTGATTAAAATCGTCAGCTCTTCCTTGTGTCTATAAAAACCATTGCAATTCCATTGCAACACGAAAGCCATTTCGTGAAAATTAAATGCAAAACAAATAAAAAGTTAAAAGGCTAAAACCAATCGAGCAGTAGGCACTGTGGGAGGATCAACGCCGGAAGCGACGATGCGTCCCCTTCGTTCTCGCGCGGAGAATTTCATTCTCCGAGAGATTGTCGTCCTCCTCCATCAATTCCGGTTGACCGGACTTCGTCAAACCTGATGGTCCGGGGGGCGGCGTGATGTCACGCTTATTGTGTGCCGCCCTTGATGTAGTAATTTTTTCCTGATTCTTACTGGGAGAACCCTTGCTGTCGTTATTTGGTTTTGGTGAAAGTTTCTCTGTTGTATCTTTCTTAGCAATTTCAGTTTCAACCACAATAACTTCTTTTTCTTCAATGGATGCTGTTTGGGTTCCAGTTGTGGTCTTTGCAACCAACGTGGAGGCGACAGCGGCGAAAGATTTCGAAAATGTCGGTGCAACCAACGCCCTGTATTTTTTTCTTGCCTCGAAGTATGTCACTTTCTCAGTAGTTTTAATTTCCATAACTTTTCGTTCTTCCATTAACTTCGGGCATTTGCGCGAGTACACAGGATGTGCACCCTCGCAATTCACGCATTTTGGGTCGTTAGTGCATTCCGTGTCCGCATCCGCATGTCGTTCCAGGCCGCAGCGCGGGCAGGTGGCCTTACCCTCACATCGCGTAGCGATGTGGCCAAAGTGTTGGCACTGGAAACAACGCATTGGGGCAGGTATGAATGGCCGAACTGGGACCGATTCGTATCCCACAAACACCTTGTCGGGAAGCTTATCAAGCGCGAAGGTCAAGACTACTGACGACGTATCTTTCACAACGCCATCGCGCTTGGTAGTAAGGCGACGAGCGTCAGTTACTCCCTGAGATGCCATCTCTCTCTTGATCTCGTCTACCTCTACAAACAGAAGGTCGTAATGGCTGATAACGCCCCGACTGGTGTTGAGGGTGCGGTGTTCTTCCACTTTTACTTGGATGTCATGAAGCATTTCCATTTCTAACAATCTTTCACTCTGAATAGCATTAGCTGTTTCTATGAGCAGGGTTCCGTCTCGTAGCTTTTTAGCTGATATTAAATCCCCAGGCACTTTCGCAGACAAAACTTTTCGAATTAGGAAAGGAGACACCTTTTTCAATGTCTCACCCTCCTTAGTACATCTCATTATCAAAAATCGCTTACTGGCCGTAAATACACTTTCTCTCCCGCCCGTGTCCGGGCGGGATCTTTTTGGTGGAGGTAAGTTGGTACCATCCATTCCAATTAATTGAGTTCATCCCCAGGGCTCCCCACCCACCACGGAGCCACACATACGGGACGCCACACCGCAAGCCGGTGTGGTCGCCAGGGCTACCCAGGGGATATAGCACTATCGTTTAGGGGGCCTGTTTCAGGTTGGACCTCCAATGTATGGGCCCTCCAAACCCATACACCTTCGGCCGCCCTACACAGGACCCCGTCACTCCAGTACTCGCCATCGAAACGTGTCGATAAGCCGATTGATCAAGACTGGCTAGATCTTGACCGCCCGTTTACAGAGGATCCAGGGCCAAAGTGGGGTATTAAACCACGGCCCATACCGGGCATCCGACACCCGGCTGGGTGCCGAAGAACTCACCCACCAGGATCCCCTTCTCCCCCTTACGGGTCTCCGCACACGGCAAACATGCGGGTGGATCGCAGGCCAGCTGGTATGGCCGCACACAGATAGTAGACCCACTACACTATCCGGACGCATCCCTTGCTGGACTGGGGGTTTGTTTTCGGGGTTTTCTCCCCGCCCTTTTAGTCGCCTCTTACGACAAGCAGGGATACTGCGGGAGTATTCTCCATCCCCCTACCCGCAGGGGTAACGTAATTTGAGTCCAGTAGAAATATTTGAATCAATCATTGACGATAACATGGTTCGTTTTCTATGTGCCGAATGTGCCAATAGTTACCCCCTTCAAAAAACATTTCCACACCCAAATATAACCATAGAAGAGATGAAAACTTTTATCGCTATATTGCTCCTGTCTGGATAAAACAACGTTCCTTCTGAAAGATCATACTGGGAATCAAAGAGATATATTCACAATGATCTAGTTTGTTATGCTATGCGTAGAGACGGATTTCTCCAAATTTCCCGCTTTGTTGATTGCGCAGACAGACTGATATTTTGCAGGACAAATTCATGACTAAGTTTAGAAGTGAACAGCATTTAAGTTATTATGAATGTATGGTGCCTTACTTTGGCCGTCATGGATGTAAACAATTCATCCGAGGAAAGCCTATCCGATTTGGCCAAATGATTTGGTGCATGAACACTCCAGCAGGTTATCTAGTGTCAAATGATTTTTACCAGGGAAAGTCTTCTAACCCTAACACTGAGTATGAGAGTGATTTTGGTAAGGCTGCCAAACCCATGCTCAAGATTCTTGATAAGTTTCCTGAATAAATGGAATTACTGCCATTTCAGCTGTACTTTGACAATTTCTTTACTGGAATTCCTCTCCTCACTCACCTCAAAGAGCGAGGATATGGAGATACGGGAACGATTCGTGAAATCTGAATTCCTAGTGATGTCCCAATTCTTCCGGTAAAAACTATGAAGAAGATGAAAAGAGAGTCACTTCATGAGATTACAAGCAGCGACGAAATCTCAATAGTACGCTGGGTTGACGACTCAGTTATGACAATCGCATCGATATTGTATAGTGCAAATCTTGCGGTTATTGTGAAACAATATTCAAGGGAAGAGAAAAAATGAATTCTCATTCCCCGTCCCAGCGCATTTGGTGAGTACAATAAATTTATGGGAGGTACTAATTGAATGGATCAGAACATAAGTTACAACAGGATTGGTATTAAAAGTAAAGAGTGCTGGCGACCTCTCTTTACGTGGATGATCAACGCAGCCACGACCAATGCATGGATCCTCGCCAAAAAAGCTTGAAGTAAAATATCTTAGCTAGAATTCAGAAGAGATATTGTTGAGAAATACCTCACAAGGTACCAAAACGCTCCTCAGAGAAGTGGAAAACAGCCAGTTACTAACAGTTAAATCCAAAGCCATGTTGTAGTCAGCCTGCGATTGGGTGGTTTAAACCATTTAGTCCATCGATGAGGGAGTGGAATAAGACGGTCTGCGTTATGTGGTTCCTCTATGCGCACAGAATGTGTTAAGTGCAATGTTGGATTGAGCAATGAGGGCTTTATTCAATTTCACACGAAATAACACCACGATAAGAGATGTCATTTAGTAATTTAGAAGCTTTTTTTGAATTTTGAAAAGAAAATTTGTTTTTTATGCTATTTTAAAACTTGTATTGTGCTTAATTGATTTTATGATTTCACCATGTCCCGAAGTGTTTTCCAAATTCTGTTGCTTTGTAACGCGCACCAAATTTTATAGAGTATTGTCTTGCATTTCGATGTGTTCTAAATGAATTAAAAATTTAAATATTTATGAATTTGTTTAAAAATAAATAAATAAAAATTAATTTATCACTAATAATTTATAATGATATTTCTCTAGATGTTTTTATGTAAGATGAATAAACCTCAAGACGATAAAACAAAACTTTTTCATTTTGAAAAAAATTGACCCCACAACCGCCTAGCGTGACCATATGGTCACGCCCCATAACTCTGTCATTTTGAATTCTATGTTGCTAAAACTTTGTGATAATTGTATTTACGTGCTCCTAATACTCATATGTAAAAATCAAGAAGATCGGACAAAAAAAATTTCCTCGGCGTTAAAGGGTTAACCCATTTTTTCCCAGTGTTCCAATTTTGGAACAAAAATCCTGATCTCAAGAACTGGCTTAATCTTTTTTCTGATTAAATATTTTGAAGTTATACGGTTTATTTTAACATTAGGAAACATAAATGCTGCCATCATTCCGAAGACATTCTATGTTTGCCATTATGTTTGAAGTTACACGGAGCAGAAAACATGGTTTTAAATTTCTTATGCTATGATTATTATTTTTTTAATTATAACACTTTTTGATCGTTGTAAATTAGTTATCTTGCTATTCATATTATAAAGCTGAATATCTATTTTATGACTTATGTCACATAGATAAAATATCATTCATGCTTACTTTTCTACACTAACAAAAACAACAATGTTCCATTTTTGGAACACTGGGAACGGGTGGGTACACCCTTTTCATCCAGCATATACATTGCATTACTTTCAAAAGCCTGGGCTCTGTGAACTCATGTTTATCATTTCTTCGAAATTAAGTATTACATCACAATTGTGTGTATCAGTACTGGAAAAAGTGCATTATGTTGCAAGATTCATCTGGATTTAGTCTCTACTTAGCTGCCAAAAAGAGAGGACACAGTAGAACAGCTCTTGCAGTAGATGGGCAGCGTTCAGCACAATGCTGAACAAAAGAAGACAATTTTCAAGAGTTCTGAACACTGAATAAGCAATAATAATATTGGAAGACAACGAAGAAATAACGAGAGCAGACATTTTTATCACGCCACCTGATGATGGTGAAGGAAGTGCGGAGGACAGTGGTGATGAAGATGAAGGGGGTAATATCAACAATCTAGATGGGCGCCAGCTAGAAGCAGAGGCTGAAGTTAAATGAATGCGTCAAGGATTGAATAGCAGAACAGGTGCTTATGTTGAATATGAGTATAATGTGGCCTAGTAAGCCTCATAGGAAAAAAATCAAAAGTTTTGCAGGAATTCATTGAAAAGGATTTGGTCAAGGACTTTCCTGAATTTGTTTCACCTCCAATAACCGACTGATACCTTCTGATCCAGTGTAAATTTTTGAGCACTTTTTTGATGATGATGTATACAAGTTTCTAACAAAATATGTTCTTGATTTATGCCAGAGAACAGAAGGGTACTCATAGACTGTGAAACTTGAGATAGACTGTGAAGATGTTCGATGTTTCGTTACTTTGCTTCTTTTATCTAGGTACATAACTGTTCGTAGATGGAGGATGTGGTTGGAGGCTGATTCTGACTATTTCAATAAACTCGTTTATAATGCCACGAGGAGAAATAAATTTGAACTGATAAAGCGTTTTGTCCATCGTTGCGATAATAAAAATCTGCCAGAAAATGACAAATTTGGAAAAATGAGGCCTCTTTTAAATTTAGCTCGTATGCTTCCGCAAGAAGACGTTGAGTAGAAATCTTAAAAGAATTTTTCAAATTTAAAAATTCCGGCAACAATTTGAGTCCTCACTCATATATATAAAGACGACCGAGACTAAAGAATCAGTTCAGTTAACCTGATGAAGCTGGCAGGAGGACCAGCGAAATATGGATTTTTTGCAATTTTAACATCGCGGAATGAATCTCGAAAAAAGAAACAGTCTACTCTTTTCAATGTGCTAAACAGTCGCTTTTTGAAACATACCAGTATGGTAGAACGTTTATCAATCCATGAAAGTGTGGATCCTTATTTCGGTAAAGATAGTGCTAAACAGTTTCTAAAAGGAAAGCCTATAAGATATGGGTATAAAATGTGGTGTCTCTGTGAACCATTTGGTTATTTGATGCAATTTGAGCCCTATTAAGTAAAGCAGATAGGTTGCCCTAATTCAGAACATGGGCTCGGAGCGTAAATAGTTCTCAATTTAGCCAATAGCTTGCCAAAAACATTCCATTTAAGTTTTATGCGGATTGGTTTTTCTCCTCACTAACGCTGGTAGAAAGAATGGCAAAATTAGGTTTTCGGTCCATAGGAACAGTTATTAAAAATCGATTGGTAGTCTGTCCAACATCTGAAGTAGAAAAAATGAACTCTGATACTTCATCAAAGTTTACTATAACAGATTATAATGGTTCTTTTGATAAGTTCGTGTGACTCAGTACGAGATAGATATTTCGTATTTCTCGTATTTTCAATTGGTACCTACTGCCAACAGATGTTTTTCGCCGAAAGGAACAAAAATAATTCCTCAGCCACACATTGTGTCACAATACAACCATTTCATAGGAGTGGATAAGATGGACGAAAACATCGATAATTATCGCATTACAATTAGTTCAAAAAAGTGATGGTGGCCCTTATTCTGCTTTTGCTTGGATACCTATGTTAACAATGCATGGCAGTTCTTCAGGAAAAGTAAAAAAATGTAATTATCTAGGAATCAGAAGGCATGTTGTTCAGGTGTATTTGAAGAAAAACGGCAGGTCATCAGCTGGAGGAGGAAGACCAAAGTTATCAAAAGACTTACTTCTACGAATTCCTAGTGAAATAAGGTAAGATCACACTGATCACTGGATTGGTAACGCAGCAAAAAAAACATGTGCTACGTGCAAAAAAAATAAACAAAATGTTCTGAAAAATGTAATGTACATTAACATTATGTTTATTATAAAAAATTTCGTGTCGAATACTAAAGTTTACTAACCGCATTCTCATTTTAAAACGTGATATTAAAAAAATATTCGCTGCAGAACGGAATTTTCTTTATGCTCCCATTCGATCCCAGTGTTCCAAAATTGGAACATAGTATTACTGTAGTTCTATGGGTGTAAACTTCACGTAAATAAGATGTATGTACTTAAAAAAATAAAACTAACAAAAAATGTTTAAAAATTTAAATTTATAGCAAAAAAAATAATTCGGGCAAAAATGGGCTAAACACACATATGCTTTCCTTACCCCCAAATTGTTATGTTCCATCCCTGCTGAGTTACTGAATCAAAAGTCCACGTCTTTGTTTCTGTCAAAATTAAAAAAATGGCTCCTCTGCCAAGAGAGTAAAGACATCGAAAAATTGTTAAAAGTTGTTGTATAGACTTAGTGATAATTACTTTGTTATTTATACTGTATTGCCATTGTTCTTAATCATCTAGTAGTATTAGTTGTTTAGGGTGCGTCGACGGCATGGTCATTTTGCACCTCAAACTGTCAAAATTTTAGATATACTCTTTATATCCGGAGAAGGCAGGTTGCATGGAAGTTAGATATACTGCTTATCTATTATTATTCCGATATTAAAAACATTGTAAATTGCTAAATTTCACTTATAATTTATTAAAAAGCGCCGTTTCCTTTAGAAATAAAATGACGCGGCCAATTGCATCGGGGTCGTCACCTAGAATGGACCCTAGGTCGCCCCCGATCTTCAGTCGGCTACGCACGTCTCGGTATCTGTCACACTCCGTCAGGATATGCCGAATTCCGAGAGAACAGTCACAGTCATCACACCTGGGTGGAATTTTCTCTTCAGTGAAGAGAAAGGAGTGGGTCAGAAGGCCCTATCCTCATACGGGTGATGACGACTTCCTCTCGGCGGCTCCTCCTGACGGAAGTGGGCCACGCTGACGTTACCGGTTTGACTGCGCAGTTTATTATTTGACATAGTTCTCCACGACTCCCTCCACTGCTGAAGGACTGCACTCTTCAGTGAAACTCGTAGGTCTTCACAAGGTACCAGCGTCGACTCAACATCTTCCAGATTGAGAGCGTGTTTTGCGGCAGAGTCGGCTTTCTCATTTCCGGCAATTCCCGTGTGTCCAGGAACCCAAAGAAACCAGACGGTGGTTCCCTTCTTGTGAAGGGAAAGCAAAGATGAGTGGATACCCTGGACGATAGGGTGCATAGGAGAGAAGCCAGAAATGGATTTTATGGCGCTCATTGAGTCTGAGCAAACCACAAAGGAGCCACCATCAACATCTATCCCATCAAGAGCCATTTTAATAGCAAACAGTTCCGCTGTGTAAATACTACACACCGGACTGAGTTTCGCTTTCATGACTCCATGTTGGGATGATACGACCGCACAGGCAAAGGCTGTGTCTGACTTCGAACCGTCTGTAAAAACGGGTACGAATTCGGGATGGTGGCAAAGAAACATTAAGAATCGTTGCTGGTACTCTTCAGCAGTGGTAAAAGCTTTTTGTCGGTCGTGAAGGAACATTTTTATGTTGGGAGCGGGAGTTAACAATGGCGGGTGATTCGAATGCCGAATGGGGTAGAGTTCAGGTAATAAAATACCTCGTTCTCGAATAAAATTATGGAAACGTACACTTACAGGCCGAGTGGCTTTTGTCCTGCGATTAAAAAGTTCTAAAAAACGAGGCTTAAAAACAAGGTTAAACACGGGTGAGTCCTCATCGTTAAAATTTTGGCAACATAGTTGCACATGAGCAGGATCCTTCGGTGGCACAATGGCGGCCCTCCTGCATCCACATGGATGCTGACAACAGGACTTGTCCGGAAAGCACCCGTGGTGAGCCGGAGCCCTGCGTTGTGCACGCTGTTCAGGGTTCGTAGGTAAGACTCCCGAGTGGATGAGTAAATGAAGGATCCGTAGTCCAACTTTGATCGCACCAATGCACGGTATAATAAAAGGAGTGTTGTGCGGTCTGCTCCCCACGATACGTGGCTTAAAAACTTTAAAACATTTAAGGATCTAAAACAATAGCTTTTTAAAACTTGCATGTGTTCCCGCCAATTGAGGCGGAAATCGAAGGTCATTCCCAAAAAACGGGCCGACTGTGCATAATCGAGATCTCTGCCACCTAAGCGCAGCGGAAATGGGATATGGACTCCGCTTAGGCGATGAAAGTGGACACACACAGTTTTCCCTGGAGAAAAAACAAAGCCGTTTCTTTGTGTCCACCGGCGTAAACTATTTAGTGTCAGTTGGATCTGTTTGGAAGCAGTGAGAAGTTTGGATGATCGGAAAAAAATCGCCAAGTCATCGACAAACAATGATCCAATTACCAGGGTTTTTATGCAATCCGCAATATCGTTCATTGCGATGGCAAAAAGTGTTACGCTTAGCACAGATCCCTGAGGTACGCCGTTATCTTGCCTATAAGGTCCAGTGAGGTGCTGTCCTATTTTCACCATGAAAACTCTGTCGGATAAAAAATTCCTGATAAAAATTGGCAGACTGCCCCTGAAACCCCACTCATGCAGCGTGCTTAAAACCTTCCGCCGCCAGACTCGATCGTAAGCCTTCTCCAAATCGAAGAAGACACCGATCACGTGCTGGCGGAGAAGAAAGTCTTCCTGGATGAAATTGTCGATTCGAACTAGGTGGTCCATGGTGGAGCGGCCCCGACGAAATCCGCACTGAATTCTGGAGAGAAGGTCTCGGCGCTCTAACCACCAAACGAGCCGCCGGTTCACCATCCTTTCCATTATTTTGCACAGGCAGCTGGTTAGAGAAATGGGTCTATAACTGTTCGGGTCACTACGATCTTTGCCCTGCTTTAGGATGGGGATTACTGCTGACTCCCGCCATGTCGAAGGAAAACCACCTTCAATCCAGAGCTGGTTGAAGGTGTGGAGGACCTCTAACAATGCTTTCTCCGGAATATTACGGAGAAAGGCATTGTGGACCTCGTCAAGACCCGGAGATGTGTTGCCTGAGTCGGCAATGGCAGACTTTAATTCCCACAGGGAGAAAGGAAGGTTATAGTCGGCTACACACCGCGTCTCATTGAAATTGATCGGAATCAATGCGCAGCGCTCTTTTATGCGTAAAAAATTCTTGTCGAATGCGTCGTCGCTGCTAGTTCTCGAAATAAACTGGCCAAATGCCTTTCCGATGTCATGTGGTGATGATAGAACTTCACCACTGACTTTAAGGAAAGAAACACCTAGCTGCTGCTGATTGCCCGATAGACCCCTTACCTTGCGCCATACCTGTGCAATTGGTGTCCTGCAGTTGACACCGGAGACAAATTTCATCCAGGAAGCTCTTTTTGCATCCCTTACGACCTGTCGAGCTTTCGCTCTCAGTCGTCGGAAGGAGGATAAATTTCTTTCGGTGGGGTATTTATTAAGTATTCGCAACGCTTTTTTACGTTGGCGAATAGCTTTCGCGCAGTCATCATTCCACCACGGTACTGCAGGCCTCGTAATTAGACAGCGAGAGCGTGGTACGCTGCTGTCAGCAGCTTCGATGATCATTGCAGTCAAATTATTAATATTTTCAACGCTATCATTGGTTTCGTTATATTTGAAATTAAAAGTCTCCTTAAAACGTCCCCCGTTTGCTTTCAGAACAATCCAGTGACCCGTCCGAATAAAATCTGGATTAAAATGTCGTTCCTTGGTGATAAAAATGGGATAGTGATCTCTCCCACACAAATCATCATGTACAGACATACTTAGTTATATAACTAAAATGCTGGATACAATACATAAATCGATACTCGAAAAGTCGCCAGTAAAACTGTTAAAACGGGTTTTCTTCCCATTGTTTAGTAAAACCAGGTTACTATCACATATAAAATGGGATAAAATCCGTCCTCTACGGTTGGACTGAGCTCGAGCACTTCCCCATAGAGGATCGTGAGCGTTAAAATCTCCCATTAAAATGAAAGGCTGAGGAAGCTGGCGGACAAGGGCTTCTAGGTTAAAACGGGTGACCGGCGCATTCTCCGGGAGATAAACGTTACACAACGTGATCTCCTCGGGGGCACGCACGGTCACTGCCACAGCCTGAAAGTGAGTGTTGAGTTGCACTCGGGAGGTGTAAAGGGCCTCCCGAGTAGCAACCGCCACTCCACCCGGGGCTCGTTGGCCACTGGTGTCGTCCAGTCTAAAAACGTTAAAACCATTTAAAATGCCCTTTTCCGTTGTTTTAAAATGAGTCTCCTGCAAACATATGCAAGACGGGTTAAAATCACGAATTAAAACAATCAGCTCCTCCTTACGCCGATAAAAACCATTGCAGTTCCACTGCAAAGTAAAAGCCATAGATATCTATTTAAAAAAAGAAAAATAGATAAATAAATATGTGAAGTGATATAAAAAGCAAGGGGGTCAGCGCCGAAAACGGTGCTTTTTCCTCTTTTCTTTCGCGAGGAGGACTTCGCTCTCCGTGGGGCCGTCGTCCTCCTCCATTGATTCCACTGGAAGTGGCTTGGCTAGTCCAGAGGGGCCGGGGGATGGTGTTTATTCGCGCTGTTTCAGCGCTACCCCGGTTAAAGATTTATGCTGGTTCTTAGGAGAACCAGCGTTGGTGGTGGCGTTTTTGTTTGTTGCCGGAATTGGTGCCTTAACCGGCTTGGCTACTTCCTTTGTTTCTACTGTTTCTTGGCTGTCATTACTCTCTGTCTGAGTGCCTTGGGAAGCCTTTACCACATTTGTGGTCGCCACCGTGGCAAAGGATCTCGAAAAAATAGGGGTCGCCATGCCGTGGCTCTGTATTTCTTCCTTGCATCGAGGTATGGGATTTTTTCTATGGTTTTTATCTCCATGACTTTCCGTTCTTCAACCATCTTGGGACACTTCCGAGAATAAGCTGGATGAGTACCCTCGCAGTTCACACAACATGGTTCCTTGTTGCACTCCGCAACCTCATGATCTTCCAGGCCACAGCGTGGGCAGGTGGCCTTGCCCTCACATCTCGTGGCGATGTGGCCGAATCGCTGGCACTGGAAGCAGCGCATTGGTGCCGGAATGAATGGCCGCACTGGGACAGATTCATAGCCCACGAATACCCTGTCGGGAAGACTATCACGCGCAAATGTAAGTACGACGGAAGTAGTTTTTTATAACTTCGCCGTTGCGCTTCGTGGTGAGCCGACGAGCATCGGTGACTCCTTGAGATGCCATTTCGCTTTTTATTTCGTCGACTTCCACGTACAGCAGGTCATAATGAGATATCACTCCCCGACAGGTGTTGAGGGTACGGTGAACTTCCACATTAACCGGAATGTCATGGAGACTCTTGAGACTCAGAAGCTTCTCACTCTGGGAAATATTTGATGTTTCAATTAGCAGGCTCCCGTCCCGCTGTTTTTTGCCGATTTCAACTCTCCAGAAACTGAGGCCGACAGCACTTTACGGATGAGAAAGGGCGACACTCGTTTGAGTGTCTCCCCATCTTTCTCACATTTCATAAGTAAAAAACGCGTACAAGCGGGAAAACTATTAGCTCCCCCGCCCGTGTCCGGGCGGGATCTTTTTGGAGGTGGAAGGTTCAATTCCGCCATTCCAAATAATTCTTCGTCCCCCGGGCTCCCCACCCACCATGGAGCCACACAATTGGGACGCCGCACCGCGAACCGGTGCGGTCGCCAGGGCTACCCGAGGGGATATAGCACCCTAGAGGTGGTTGCCTGTTTCGGGTTGGATCTTCGATGCACGGGCCCACCAAACCCGTACATCTCCGACCGCCCTACGCAGACCCCCACCTCCCTGGCACTCGCCACCGTTAATCTAACGCCACGGAAGCCGATTGACCGGGAGTGGCTAGCTCCCGGCCGCCCGTTTACACAGAATCCGGGGCCAAAGAGGGGTATTGGCCCATAGTCCATACCGGGAATCCGACACCCGGCTGGGAACCACGGAACTCACCCTCAAGGATCCCCTTTTCCGCCTTACGGGTCTCCGCACACGGCAAACATGCGGGTGGATCGCAGGCCAGGTGGTGTGGCCGCACACAGACATTTGACCCACAAGACTGTCCGGGCTCAACCCTTGTTGGCTCTGGGTTTGTTTTCGGGGTTTTCTCCCCGCCCTTTTAGTCGCCTCTTACGACAAGCAGGGATACTGCGGGAGTATTCTCAATCCCCCTACCCACAGGGGGGTCTTAATCATCTTATATTTGTATTGTTGTAAGTGAAAATTCTTATAAATTATTTTCCTATGCTATAATTCCGCACACAATAAGTATTATCTCTAATTGTTTTTCTGTTATCAGTTTAAAAAAAATGATTATACATATGCACCAGCCGCTTCATGTTAATTAATGATGGTAACCCCAAAACAGTTTTACCTATGGGGTACCTAAATTCCACCTTATTGTTTTTTCAAATATTGTATATATATATATATATTGTGACATACCAACCATATGTCCGGTATTTTCGACCGCTGCGCAATAACCCGAGCAGGGGATGATCGCGTGTGTGTGAGGAGTGTGACTGTGTGTGTGGGTAGAATACCATGCCTTGGGCATGAGATATGTGATTCATGAGTGTTATGTGTTGGTCAGTGCGGACCGATGGTTGCCCCACTCGACGGATAGGCACAGGTGAAACCCCCTCTCACCTCAAAACCCCTACCCCCAGTGCATCATTCCCCTCCACATGAGTATAAAACCGCGCAGAGAGAGAGCCGGTGAGAGAAATCCTAGCCCGGTCGACGGGGAGAGAACGATAGTGGTGACGTGCCTGATGGTCGTCATTCTGGGGGTAACCAGAGAGTGCTGTGGGAGGACGAGACGGTTCTACGGAAAAACCTGAAGCGGAGCGAGATTGCAGACAAGCGACAGACGGGACCAACGCCCAGAGGTCGGGAGGAAGACAGCCCTCGATCCCGCGGACACTTGGGTCCAACTCGTCGCATCATTGACGGCTTCTACTGCTCAGGCTCCGACCAAAGCCGTAAGAAAGTCGCAGTTAGCGACCCGTCCTCGTGCTTGTTCGCCCAGAGCCGAATCACTCCCCAAATTGTGTAGCCAGAATATTGGTTCTCTCGCTCTGTCCCGGTGCGCCGTATCTTTCTACAAACTTTTGACTCAGTGCCAAGAATATTATTCGGTGTGATCACGAAAGCAGCATAAAGACTTGATTTGGGCATATTGTATATTCAGCCCACATATTCTATATAAATCACGAATTGTTCCTTTTTGTTTTTGGAGGGGGGGTAATTGAATTATATCATATTGTGCATTTTTCGTACACCTCATCTTCATCAGGGTAATTACTTTCGATAAGTGTGTGTATGTTATGCAAGTGGGAAATATATTTTTTTGTGTTTCAATGTAATCAACAATGGTTCGATCATTCCGTGCTCGGGACTATTGATGTCCTCACCTCCCCATAAGATATGTGGCGTTTCATGTTCCGTCACAATACATATATAAAACTTCCAGGAGAATCACTCGGGTGATAAATATACAATATGCCAAGAGGGTGGCCGATAAAAATATACAAACGGAAAAAAGAGCACAAATAAAAACTTCCGATATTTCGGTGAAGATATTAGCTCCACCTTTCTCTAGGAGAAGAGTAGGAATAAACTTCTTCCTTCTCTTCCTACTCTTCTCCTAGAGAAAGGTGGAGCTAATATCTTCACCGAAATATCGGAAGTTTTTATTTGTAAGTGTTCTTTTTTCCGTTTGTATATTTTTATCGGCCACCCCTCTTGGCATATTTTGTATATATATATATATATATATATATATATATATATATATATATATATATACACACAGTGAAAACTGCCTATAACGGACCCTGTATAGAGCGGAAACCTGTCCATAGCGTAAAATTTTCTTGGTCCCGACCTGCGACATACGAATTCCCATATAAGTGAACCTGCATTTAACGGAACCTGCTCAACGCGGCAACGCAATGATTTTTGTTCAAAGTCGTGAGTTTTTCACCTGTGTATTACGGAATTGCAATTTTTACTAGAACACACGGATTGCCATGCTAAGTCTTCCCGGAATTGAAATTTCAAGGATGACCTCAAGGAGGGGAATGTTTGGGAGGGAGTTGAATAGAAGGGAATGCCACTACCTGTTGGTTGAGGAACACGGTAGGGGGGCTTGGCGGTTGACCAAAATGTTTCCACCCTCCCGTTCTTCTCCATTTCACGCTTCTGCTATTTTTCGCTCGATGTTTACGCGCCGCAGGACGCCCAGGAGTCTTATTAGCTAGGCAAACTGAAATCGGAATCGGGGGTTGAAAATCGGAAACACGTCACTCTATCGGAAAGATCGCCAAAGGTGCGGGTTGGTGCCAGAAGATAGCTGATCCTTGAACTGGGGGGGGGGGGGATCTTTTCATGCTGTTATTGTTTTAGTTGTTATGACCAATCTTACTTACCTGATTTTCCAGGTCATTTTTTCCTTCCCCCATATTTCCTACTTTCCCCCGTCCTTCCTTCCCCATCCATTCCTCCTTCCGCCATTCATCTGCCATTACGCCCGTTCTTCAGAGGTCAACTGTCATTCACACCCACCCAGTAGGCCAAGCCAATCAACGTGCCTACACAACCCTTTCCCTGTCCCTCTCCCACATTCTCCCCTTTATTGCGCCACATAAATTCGCACTCGTCGCGATTATGTTCATTTCCTGGTGCCCGCAGTGAATACCTCGAGTGGTGTAAGTGGATCCATAACGAGAGTAAAATGTCTAAAAGAAACGCATTGAGTTTGCAGGGCAAAATTGCCATCTTATTACACATCGAAAGGATTCAGTGCAACATAAAAGAGGTGCAAAAGAAATTCAAATGTGGAAAAACGCAGGTGTACAGCACGTTGAAGAATAAGAAAGTGCTGCGCGCTGAATATGCTAAAGGTTGGTGTTAGCATGAATGCATTTATGTTTTCTTTCATTTCTTAATGATTCTTATCTAGAATGGAGATGATTTCATTTTTCAATATCAATGATGAATTTGATATTAAAAAATGAAGTCATCCCCAATGGTACTGAAAAAATACTGTATTTTACACAGTAACTTTTCTCTTCCACTTCAAAATAAGAAAATGAGTTACATTAATTAATTGTGACTTATTTCGATATGGTTTTTTTAATGCTTTGAGGTGCCATTCATGTGGCTTATTGTGAACATTTTAAAGAAATATGAACGCAAAATTGTGAATCGTTGGTAATTAAACATATCTTCAGAATAAATAATCAATTTTTGAGATATTGACTGTCTTTTACTTAATTTTTATTCACATTTTTACTCGCAATCACCAAGACAAAAGATCTTCTTAAATATAGTGCAATTCTAATTGGCTATTTCAAATATTGGTTAAAGTATGCATAATTACGGATGAGTTAGTAAGAATACATTTTAAGGAACTTAAATCTTTTTCCTCTTTCAGGTTCAAATTTGAACTCCAAAAGAAAAACTAGGAACGAAGAAGTAAACGATTTAATTTGGGAGTGGTTCGTGCAGACGATATCGTAGTAGTAGTAGTAGTATTTGGGGTTGTGGGTGCGCCGACGGCCGAGGTCATTTTGCACCACGTCCAATTTAAAACTGCTGTCAATGCATTGAGCAGCTCTAGGCTCTTTGTTGCAACTGAAATAGTTTTAACTAAAGAGATAAACTAAAATAGAAATAAGTATTTTAAAAAATACTTAAAATATATATAAATTATATATATATATATATATATATATATATATATATATATATATATATATATAGTCAGCGTTATCACCCAGATCGTATTTAAGATTTCCCCTTAGGCCGAAAACATTGCGAGCTTCTTGGTAGTTAACACACTCCGCCATGATGTGTTGCACTGTCTGAGGCTTATCGCATGTAACACAGTGGGGGGGGTATCTTATTTTCCGTGAGTAGGAAAGAATGGGTCAAGGCGCAGTGGCCTATCCGCAAACGGGCAATAATAACTTCTTCCCTCCAATTACCTCGGACTGAAGAAGGCCAAGGCAGAGTGTCAGCTTTTATCCTACGCAGCTTGTTTCCCTCCATACAACTCCAAGTTCATTCCACTGCTTAGTGGCGATCCGTCGAAGCATGGACTTGACATCTTCCGATAAAACCAAGTCCAAGACGGGTTCCGGGTTTTCCAACGCCTCTTTTGCCGCTCTATCTGCTTTTTCATTACCTGAAATGCCTACGTGGCCAGGAATCCAAACAAAAAGGATTTGGATTCCTTTTTGAGTAAGGGATGAGAGGACAAAATGTATTTCCTGAATAATAGGATGGTCTGAGTACATGGCTGATATGGCTTTCAAACAGCTTAAGGAATCAGAACAGATTAGGAAAGATCCTTGACTGCCCTTAATATTACATAAAGCCATTTTTATGGCGAACAGTTCTGCGTTAAATACACTATAGAGTGGACTTAGCCTCGTCTTAAGGACGCCGTGATGTACGGATGCCACTGCAGCCCCACACGCGAGATCTGACTTGGACCCATCAGTGTAAACAGGTATGAAGCTGGGATGAGCTTCTAGAAGTCCCTTGAACATCTGCCTGTATTCAATAGGGGTCGTTAATTGTTTGCAGTATTTTTGTAAACAGAGGTTTACGTTAGGCAGGGGCATTAGCCAGGGTGGTTGGTTACAGTATTTAACCTGATGCACTTTGGGCAGTGACATGCCCACTTCTTCAATAAAATCTCTAAAACGTACTCCAAGTGGACGTGTGGCCCGTTGCCTTCGATTAAAAACATTTCTAAACCGAGGTTTAAAAACTATATCAAAGCAGGGGTGCGTTTTCTTCGATAAAATCTTTGCTACATAGTTACTCATTAAAATTTTCCTTCGCGAGGCCAAAGGTAGCTCCCCTGAGTCCGAGTAGATACTCGGAAAAGGTGATGTCCGAAAGGCACCAATGGCTAGTCGAAGTCAGGTGTTGTGCACGGTATTCAAGGGTTTCAAATAAGATTCTCTTCCAGCAGAGTATACCACGGACCCGTAGTCCAGTTTTGACCTCACCAGTGAACGGTATAATAAAAGCAACATGGAGCGGTCTGCGCCCCATGTCGAATGGCTTAAAAATTTTAAAATGTTTAAAATCTTTTGGCATGCGTTCTTAGTGTGTAGAATGTGATCTCGCCAGTTAAGTTTCTTATCTAAATAAAGGCCGAGGAAACGATGTGATTCCACAAACGATAAGACCTTGTCTCCAAGCCTTAAGGTTGGACTAGGAAAGATTCCCCTCAGCCTGTGGAAGTGCAGGCATTTCGTTTTTTCTTCAGAAAAACGGAGACCATTTGCAAGGGACCAGTCTTGTAGGCGGTTTAGGGTCATTTGGACCTGCCTCTCAGCCGTTGACAATTTCGATGACCTGCAAAAAATCGCCAGGTCATCGACGAAGAGTGAGGCCGTTACGGGCGATTGAACGCATTTTGCAATGCTGTTAATTGCGATAGCAAAAAGTGTAACGCTAAGGACCGCACCTTGAGGAACTCCGTTCTCCAGTAGGTATGGTTGGGAGACGGTACTTCCTATTCGGACTCTGAAGGAACGCCTATTTAAAAAGTTACACACGAATATGGGTAGATTGCCCTTAAAACCCCAGTCGTGTAATGACTGTAAGATTACATGTCTCCACGTTGTGTCGTATGCTTTTTCAATGTCGAAAAAAACCACGATTACGTGCTGTCTAAGGAGAAATGCCTCCTGAACGAAGGCCTCGATTCTCACCAGGTGGTCGACAGTAGACCTGCCACGTCGAAAGCCACACTGGATATTCGATAGGAGTTTGCGGCTTTCAAGGCACCACACTAGCCGTTTGTTTACCAATCTTTCCATCAGTTTGCATAAACAACTCGTTAAGGATATTGGGCGATAGTTAGAGGGGAGAGATTTGTCCTTTCCCTGCTTGGGGATCGGAACGATAATGGATTCTCGCCAGCTCTCCGGAAATACCTGCTCCGACCACACTTGGTTGAGTGTGGCAAGTAGTTCTGGCAACGAAGAGTGAGGGAGATTTCGCAAGAAAGAGTTATGTATTAAGTCACTCCCAGGTGAGGTGTCTTTAGCGCTTTCTATGGCCGATTTCAACTCCCACATTGTGAAGGGGTTATTGTAAGAGTCGGAGTTCTTAACGTCACAGAAATTAAGACGCCTTCTTTCGGCTCTGGATTTAAGGCTTTTAAATGATGGATGGTACATGTCACTGGCGCTAATAGCGGCATAGTGTTCACCGAAGGCTTCCGCAATATCGATAGGGGATGAAAGAATGGTTCCATTTCGTTTTAGCCCTGAGACCGGAGAGAAATTGCGTTTGCCCATCACGGATTTTATTTTATTCCAGACCTGTGTAGAAGGCGTTCGATGGTTAATACTGGAAACGTACTTCGTCCACGATCTCTTCTTTGCTTCTCTAACGACCTGCCGGGCCTTAGCTCGCAGTCGTCTGAAAGCTGCAAGGTTAGTAGAGGTAGGAAATTTGCTAAAAATACGCAGCGCCTTTTTACGCTTGCGGATGACATCGGCGCATTCCTCGTTCCACCATGGAACTGGAGGGCGGCGCGGGGTGCCGGTGGTTGACGGTACGCTACCTTCCGCGGCTTCAAAGATAGCTTTCGTGAGACACACTACATTGCTCCGCGCTGACTTACTGTCAGAGAATTTGAAATGTAACTTACGTTTAAAATCAAACCAGTCGGCTTTCTTTAGAAGCCATGTTTGAGGGGCATTAAAACAACACGCATTCCCCGTTTTAATAATTTATAGGGGGAAATGGTCGCTGCCGCAGAGATCATCAATGACCGACATTGCAAAGAGAGGGGCTATGGACTCTGTACTAATCCATAAATCTATAGAGGAATATCCTCCGTTAAAAACGTTAAAATGGGTTTTTTCCTGATCGTTTAATAAAATCAAGTTAAAATCGTTTAAAAATATTTCTAAAAGACGCCCTTGGCCATTAAAATCACGCATACTATCTCCCCATAGGGTGCTGTGTGCGTTAAAGTCGCCAAATAAGACGAAAGGCCTAGGAAGCTGGTTGACTAGATTTTCTAGGTTTTCTTTATTTACTGGCATCCACTCAGGGAGATAAAAATTACAAAATGTAATGACCTCCGGAGTAGCGATGGTGACTGCTGCGGCTTGAAACGGTGTCTGCAGGTCCACCCGAGAGGTGTAAAGGGCCTCTCGGACGAACACAGCAACCCCTCCGCGAGCTGTCACCACCAAGATCGTCTTTCCTTTCTAATTTATAACCTCTTAACTTCACTTTGTCGCGAGCTTTGAAATGGGTCTCTTGTAAAAAGAGGCAATCAGGTTTTAAATTATTTACCAAGAGTTTCACCTCCTCTAAGTGGGAGTAAAAACCATTGCAATTCCATTGCAAAAATAAGGCCATTGAAATTGTAAGAAAAAATAAATAAATAGATAAAATAAATAAAATAAAAGTAATAGGATCAAAAATTAGCAAAAATGCTATACTATCTTTTGATTTTAGCTTTTGGCTTATTTTTACTGCGAACCTGGAGAACTTCTTCCTCAGTTGGACTGAAGTCCTCTTCCATAGCTTCTGCACGGGAGAGTGAGTTCTCCCGAGATTGATTTGGTGAGGGCGTTTTTTCGCGCCTCTGAATATAAACTTTCTTTGGCGAACCGCCATTTCCCATTTTAAGGTTCGCATTCTTTGGGGCAGCAGGTTTTGCATCGGCTTTCGCTTCTGCGTTTTCTTTTGGCCCCTTAGGAGCAGGGGGAGGATTATTTTCCTGTTCTTTTTTATTACACAACTCTTTTCCGGTGTCAACAATTTCCATTTCTGTTATTTCAGTGGGTTCAGTTTGTGTACTGATGGTTGACGTTGGCTTGGAGACCACAGAGGCAAACGAACGGCTGAAGCTTGGTGGAGCAAGGGTCTTGTATTTTTTGCGGGCCTCAAAGTAGGATATCTTCTCTATGGTCTTCATTTCCATAATCTTTCTTTCCTCTTGGACTTTTGGGCAGTCGCGAGAGTAAACCGGGTGAGGACCCTCGCAACTGATACAAAGTGGAGCTGATGAACATTCTCCTTCATGCATATCCTTTCCACAGCGAGGGCAGGTAGCCTTACCTTCGCATCTTGTGGCCATGTGCCCGAATCTTTGGCACTGAAAGCACCGCATAGGACTTGGTCTATGTGTATGGTCTTACTGCAACTTTCTCGAAACCGACATTTACTTTTTCAGGAAGCTTATCCAAGTTGAAAGTTAGCACAACAGAAGTGGTGTTGATTGTTTCTCCATTCTTTTTGGTTGTGAGTCTGCGACAGAAGGTAACCCCTTGCGAAGCCATCTCCTGCGTTATCTCTTCGACATCTACATATAAAAGATCGTAATGGGATATTATTCCCTTACACGTATTTAGGGTTTTGTGTAAACTCACTTGAACGGGCATCGTGTGTAACTGAACCATTCCCAACACTCTATCGCTTTGCTTCTCATTTGCGGTCTCTATAAGAAGAGTGCCATCACGGAGTTTCTTCACTGACCTCAATTCGCTCGCTACATAAGCTGTCAAGGCTCTGTGTATAAGAAAAGGTGAGACTTTCTTAAAAGACTCACCCTCTCTTGTGCACTTCATCGTTAAATAGCGCTTACATGCGAAAAAAGCAGTCTCCCCCACCCGTGTCCGGGCGAGGTCTTTTAGTTGGAGGAAGGTTTTCTTCGCCCATTCACTTTGAAACTTCGTCCCCCGGGCTCCCCACCCGCCACGGAGCCGCACATTTGGGACGCCACACCGCCAACCGGTGTGGTCGCCAGGGCTACCCGAGGGATATAGCGCTTCTGGCATGGTTGTCTGCTTCCGGGTTGGTCTCTGATAACGCGGGTCCTCCAAACCCGCGCACCTTCGACGCCCATCTGCAAGACCCCCATGCCGCCTGCACTTGCCTGCTGAACGTCAATTCGAACTAGCTAGCCGATTGATCAGAGGCGGCTACTCTCTGACCTCCCGTTTCAGTGGAGTCCGAGGCCAAAGTGGTGTATTGCAACTCGACTTTCAGAGGATCCGACCCCCATCCAGACCGGGAAGCTCAACCACCAGGATCATCTTTCCCCACCTTACGGGTCTCCACGCACGGCGAACACGCGGGTGAGTCCTTAAGCCAGATGTTATGGCTATACTCAGTACAGTAGACTCACATACTGACCGGACACTGCCTCAACGCACTATGGGTTTTTTAACGAGGTTGTCTCCTCGGTGGGCTCGGGTCCGTGGGGGCACTACTCCCCATAGGAAGGGATCACCCCCTTCCCCCCGTGCTGGGCAGACGATATAAAAAAACATACCACTATCGGAACCAATGGTCCAAGCGCAAACGAAAGTGTTTGCTATGAAATTGGGGAATACAGATTTTAAAGCATCTAATGGCTGGCTAGAAAGTTTTCGAGCTCGTCATAATATTGTGTGGAACAGTGTGTTCGGAGAGGCAGATGATGTGGACATTGTAAGTCGCCGATGGCACTCTCGTTGTCCGCTGCAGGAGGATGGGGTCGCGCGGGAAAGGAAGAAGACACAAGTCGGGAGCACTTACACTTTTATTCGATACTCATCGCTATACATACGCCGACCGACTGCCCGTGGCGGCGTCTCTCTCCCGTCGGCGTATTCTCCCGCTGCCATTGGCTCGCATGCCCCGCATGATAAGGTCCAAGGTGCAATTCACCTTACATGGGCATCCGGCATGCAAGCTCTGCCGACGGCCGACGGGACTGGGTGGTGAGGGGAAAGGGGGGGGGGTCGGAAGTAAGGTGCTGAGCGTGTCGGTTAGGTGGGAAAGGAATGAAGGAAGGAATATGTCGGCCGCCTCTTACATCCACTCCCCCCCAAAAAAATTTTAAAATTTACATTCATGGAAATTTTAAACACAAACAAATCAAACTTATGAGTTCTTAGACACAAAAAAAAATGCAACCCAAGCACACACAGAAAAAGAATTGGATCAACACGACATTTCGTCCTCTTTTGTCATCACTGTCAAAATACACCCGTCCAGATGCATCGAGAAAACTTCGAACATGCATGATCTCACCATTTTAGTCCTAAACCATATTAAACTATCAGACACATTATTAAAATCATGTAAAAAAAATGAAAATAACACAAACACTATGAAAACAACCTATTACATTCTTTACTAACGCGATCGGTGGTTACCCTAGCTCGATCATAAGGGATTCAATTGATTATTACTACTACTCTGCTAAAACAAAAAATAAAAGAAGCTACCCATTACTTCTACGCAACGCAAAACTCTCTTGCCTCGGAGTACCCCAACCCACTCCTCGCCTTATCTACTAAGTATCCCTATCCATGCTCTCGCCTACCCCATCATCTTTCCCCTGATCAATTACTACACGTACGTTCCGAGCATCGATGGTCCTCGTGCGAGTGGATTTATTGTCCAACCTATGGCACCTTCCCTTAGTCCAAGCAAGCTTCCAATATGTCAATCCTAAAATTACAATTAACAGTGCTCCTAGGCCAACAGGGATCGAAATATGATAGGTATTTCCCGGGGATGAATTTTCTCGCACCCTCTCGATCAAATCGCCCAAACCAATCCTCAATGGCCCCTTCGCAACTTCCGCGTCAATTTCCCTTTTTAGCAAGCTCAAGCTGCTCATGTCCATGTTTCCCACTATTTCTTTTTCTTTTCCAAACATCTCAACTTGAGGGGATACAAACTCCATAAGAGTTTGTGACACTTCCGACCTCCCCTGCCAGGCCGCTATCATTTTAAAGTTATCACCTGTTATGTCGCAATGGCTAACGTTAGCCAGTAAACCACTTCCCTCCAATCTCAACAGCCTCGGCCTGGCTTCTCCTATTCCATCATGGCACAAAAACGTGGCGGAGAGTGGAGAAGGGGCAGTAAATACCCACCCTCGTTCGACCTTGCGGAAAAATGGCGTTGCCAGGTGCATTTCTTCCCGGATACACATTTTAGTCCCCCTGTCCATGAATAAGTCATACTCACAGCTTATCCCTGGTCCACTGAGCAGTAAGAAATTGCCGGGGCATGTGTATATAGGTCCTACTCGACATTTTCGGAGCTCATCCATTCCCGCGATAGCAAAATACGTTCTATCTTTTGAGACCAGTAGATATTCCCCCACTCTCCACTGACCGTAGACCTCTAAGTCTGGGTATTTAATTGGAAAAGTGTGCACTCGATACAACTCGAGAATACCGCCCTCTCCAACCAGCGGAATCTTTATAATCACCCTCAACGTCTCACCTACCACTACGACTGTCGCCCGTGCAATCTCATAGTAAACATACAATGTCTCATGCTGACATGGAGCCATCATTCTTAACGGTGGTCGTAAACTATCTCTAATTTGTCTGAGGCACTCTAAATACTTGTTAGGGGTTATTAAAATGCTGCTCAGTCTGTTATGTACACTGCTCTCCAATGCAATTCTTAAACCGGTCAGATCAATCCTCGCATTAACCAGAGCGTGACCCACCTGCCTCAAAGAGTCTTCAGTCATCACCATCTCTCTTATTTCCCTATACTTCGCCTCTGATTGATTGAGCCGAAGCTGAGACTTGTTCCTGTAATCAATACATTCATCAACTAAACTCCTCAGGAAACGCGTATTATTCGCCACTCGTCCTTCCATCCCTTTCAATACTAATAATTGCGAACCTATAGCCAAACGAGCATCTCCTCCCTCCCTCTCAAGCTTCTCGATCCTGCTGTTCAGCTGTTTCAAATCTTCCGCGTCAGCTGTTCCGAGAACCATTTTAAGTAGCGATCCTCCGGCATCAATCCACCCCCTTCGAAACCTCTTCTTTTCCACCAAATCCACCAAGGTCTCTAATTCCTCTTTTACCCGGGAATACTCTACTTCCATCCTATTAAGTGCAATTTTGTACCCCCTTCCCATTGTTACGCCACGATTCGATTCTGCTTTTTTCCTCAATTCCGAAAACCCGTCAACTAATTTAATATACTCCTTTCGAACCTCCCCCAAATCAAAATTGATAACTAACGCCCATGTTTTATCAGTAATTACCACGTCTTGCGTCCTCTCAAACACCACTCCACTGCCTATTGGCACCACATCCTGTCCACCCACCGTTTCCACCAATACACACAATACACACAACACCAAAATTTGACACATCATTTCTGCTCCTCTGTCTCCCGGGGCGATTTTCTCTCGCGGAGGAAGTAGCGAGGGGGGTCGGGAGGGGGCGGTGGTCCAGGCGGGGAAGGAGGCGAGGGATGAGGCGAACGTGCTCTCGAGCGAAGGGGGTAGGGGGACCGCTGGGGGAGGGGTGGCGGAAGCGAGGCGGGCCCGCCTCGCGGCTTCCACTCTGGTCCTTCGTTCTTTATCTCCTCCTCACCCACCCCCCCTCCGCTCTCCTCAACGTCCTCCCACTCACCCTCCGCCGCTTCCCCTTCACCCCCCTCCGCCTCCTCCTCCTCCTCGATGGCCGCCTCTCGGAGTGAACGCCGACCGCTTGACGGGGGAAATGTCGGCGCCGAGCTGTCTGTCTCCTCCGATAACGGTGTTGCAGCCTCACTCCCCGCTCTCTCGTTCCCTCCGGAATGCTGAGGACTTCCCCAGAAATGGGAATCTCCTTCTGCCCCCTCTGCAGTGGCCGGCGTCGGCTGCTTCCTGGGTCTCCCCCTCCTTCTCTCACTGGCGGGCCCTGCAACTGCGGGGGAAGGAAGACCAAGATGGCGGGGATGGGGCTTTACTCTATTTGTATGCACAATTAGCGTCCTATGAGGGAGTTGCAGCATTAAATTTACGGGAGGGAGCACCTTTAAGACGCGATACGGTCCCTTCCACGGTCGGTGGAATTTCTTTCCCACGCCTGCCTTCACACAGGCGTCGCTTAAATAGACTAAATCTCCCACCGAATACGATCTATCCTGTCCCTTTGATCCCGCCCCCTTAAATTGCTGTTTTCGCGCCCGCTCATTGTTCCTCGCGCACTTTCGCCACATCACTCGCAGTCTATCCCGCAACTGGGCCACTTGAGTGTGGCACACCTCTCTCAGAGGTCTCTTTACACACTCAAACGGTGAACTCATCTCGTAGCCAAATATTGTTTCGTGAGGGCTGAAGGCCGTGGAAGAGTGGACACTTGTATTGTATGCCGTTACGGCATAGTTTAACCATTCATCCCAATCGTCGTTTTTCGCGTTCACATAATGGGATAATACCTGCGCAATCGTTCGATGCACTCTCTCTATTCGTCCATTGCATTCGGGTCTGTAAGGGGAGGTACGCAATTTCGTCACTCCTAGCAGTTTACACACACCCCTAAATAAGTCCGACATGAAATTGCTACCTTGATCGGTCAGAACCTTACCAGGGACACCGAATTTCAGGATCCATTCTTTAACCAGGGCCACGGAAACCACCTCTGCTGTTTGATTTGGCAAAGGAACCATCACCAGACACCTAGAAAAATGATCCAAAATTGAGAGAATGAACTTGTTTCCCTTCTCGGTCCGAGCCAATGGGCCGACTACATCGAGAGCAATAAAATCGAAGGGTCTGTCGGTGGCCGGAAGAGCTTGTAACGGGGCCTTACTTTTCCCATACGGGCTTCTCCTGTTACACGACACACAGTTCCTCACATAAGACTCGCAATCTCTTCCCAAGTGCGGCCACCAATACCGTGCTGCCACGCGAGCTTTCGTTGACCTGACCCCCAGGTGTCCCGCGAGGGCGTAGTCATGACATTGTCTCAAAACGTCATTCCTCACACTCTTAGGGACAACTATCACTCTTCCTCGCGGGCCAACTTTAAACAGGATCCCGTCCACGACCTCGAACCCTGCCTTACCCACCCATTCCGCGCATTCGACGTCATTCTCTTGCGCACTCTCTATGTCGACACTCGGTGTGCATTTCATTCGTCTCACCTTTCGGCTAAGTCCATCTGCATTCTTATGCAATGCCCCCGGCTTATGCACTACCTCGTAATCATATTCAGAAAGTTTAAGTGTCCATCGCATCAGCCGGCTGCTCGGGTCACGTAGGCTAAATAGCCACTTGAGGGCCGCATGATCACTTACTATTTTGAATTTCCGCCCATATACGTAGCACCGGTATTGCGCCACAGCAAACACGACACTGCACAGTTCCTTTTCAGTTACTGAATAATTTATTTCAGCGGAATTCAACTGTCTTGATGCGTATGCAATTGGGTGTTCTTCCCCGTTGATCTCCTGAGAAAGTACTGCCCCTATTGCGAAGTTGGACGCATCGGTCGAAATAATAAAGGGTTTGTCAAAATCTGGATAGGACAACACAGGGCTATTAGTCAGGGCTTCTTTTAATTTCTCAAAGGACCCTACACATTCTCCATCCCAATTGAACACTGCACCTTTCCTTAATAACTTCGTCAACGGCCTCGCTATCTCTGCGTAACCCACAACGAATCTCCTATAATAATTAGCGAGTCCTAGAAAAGATTGAAGTTCCTTCACGTTGGTGGGGGTGGGAAATTCCTGCACAGCGGATATCTTTCCGGGGTCCGGTTGAACTCCACACTTTGAAATGACATGACCTAAATAGTTGACCTTCTCCTCTGCAAACTTACATTTATCAAACTTCAGGGTTAGGCCAGCATTTCTCAATCTGTCAAGTACGTTACGCAACCGTACGGCATGCTCCTCTATCGTCGCACTAAAGATGATTACGTCGTCCAAATAGACGAGGCATTGTACCGGCTTCAAATTTCTCAAAAGGCTATCCATCAGGCGTTGGAAGGTGGCGGGGGCGTTCCGTAACCCGAACGGCATTCGAGTGTAGTGGTAATGTCCGCTGTCGACATTGAAAGCAGTCTTTTCTTGGTCATCCTTATGCATCGGTATTTGATGGTAGCCACTCGTCAAATCCAGCGTTGAAAAGAATCGGGAATTGCCCAAATAGTCCAATGACTCGACGACGTTCGGAATGGGATACACATCGGGGACAGTTACCGCATTCAAAGCCCGAAAATCCACACAAAACCGGTACGCCGGTTTTCCGTCAGTCGATTTCTTCGGTACAACCACAATTGGGGATGCCCAAGGGCTCTCACTAGGGACAATAATACCCGCTTCGAGCTGCTCGCTGACGAACGTCTCCACCACGGGCTTCAAATGATGGGGCACCCGATAAGGCCTTCTGTAGACAGGGGGGGCGTCGCCCGTGCTGATTCGGTGGGACGTCAGATTGGTGACAGGTAGTTGATTCTTCTCGGTAAACAGATCCTCGAATTCTTCTAATAATGGCAGGAGGACCTCTCTCTCACTTACACCCAGGTGCGCCAACTTCTCGCGAAACATCCCCCCGCTGTCGGCCGACGCTATCGTCCTCACCACCTTCCCGTGCATCTTGTCAGCCCCTGTTTCGCTGAGCTCCAGCTTTGTAGCCACTCCTAGTCTGGTTCCTTTTCGTAGCACTACTTCATCACGGCCAAAATTGGTGACTTGCAGTGTAACTGACTGCTTAGTATCGACGGTGCACAACCCTCTTGCGACATAGCAGTTTTCTACAGTCTCTAATGCGGGCTCCACTAAATATGTCCCGGTACCACCGCACGCATCCATCGTTATTCTCAAAATTCTCCCAGAACTCGGCGGTACCCTAATTTCTTTTCCGAGGCACACAGGATATTCTTTACTCCCACCGACATTTATCTCCTTCCGCATTTTATCGTCTGATTTCTGATCCGCAGGAAAACTTAGACTTGGGGCACAATATTCTTCCTTTCGGCGACCTACTAACCGAATCTCCCGCCCCCCCAAGTGCAAAATCCTATTTCCCACATCCAACACACCTCGATATCGTTCCAAAAAGTCTAATCCCACGATAGCATCCACTCCATCTAACTTGTCAACAACTTGAACTTGCATTGGATAGACATGATCACCCAAGCGTAAGGACACCACCTTTTGCCCGTGTGTCCAAAGCGTCCTTCCCGTGATTCCTCTCAGGTGGCACCCCGGCCTCGAGAGCCCATAACAACCACTTATCTCACTTGATATCAGAGATACTTGCGCTCCTGTGTCGATCAGAAGTCTACACTCGCGTCCCTCTATAACTCCCTTTACTCTCAGATCCCCCTCCACCGCATCACAGCCCGTCACGGGAATAGTCACCAACGGCACCCGGCGTCTGCGGCCGCGCCGGTGCCGTTGCCGTTTAAATCAGGCGCAGGTCTTCCACGACGGGGACATTGACGAGCAATGTGCCCCCCCTGGCCACAAGCGTAACACTGTTCCTTTCGCGGCAGTTTACATTGTCGAGAGAAATGCCCAGGTTGGTCACAGTTGAAACACCTCCTCTCGTTTGGCGCGCGGAAAATCTTCGGGGCCGTTGGCGGCGCCCGCGATGCCACCTTCGCTTCTATCGCTTCAGCACGCAAGGCGCTTCTCACAGCCTCGTCGAGTGTCTTCGGCGCATCATGGCGGCATCGGCGTTCCACCTCACCGGAGAGTCCATTCAGGAACGCGTCCAACGCCCTCTGCTCGGCTTCGAATAAGGTGGCCTCGAAATACTCCTCGGACCCGTTCTTCTCGTAAGTTTGCGCGTTAGCACACCTTATGCGATCCGCGAAAGCCTCTATGTCCTCCGTGGGCCCCCGTTTCATCTGAGAGACAAGCTCCCGATAGAACCGAGCCTCGTGCTTCCTCTTATACCTCTCAGTTAGCACTCGTTTAAAGTCTTCATAGTTGGCGGCCTCACGACACTCCTGCTTCGAGCGGACGAATTCCGCTGCACTGCCAGACACACGCAATTTAGCCACTCGTAATCTGTCTGCATTTACCCACCCACTAATTTCCGCGATTTCCTCTATACACTCGAAAAACGCAAACACATTCTCAGAGGGCCCCCCCGAAAACACTTCCACGGACGACAATAACGAAAACTTCCTACTGTCGGGGCCAGCACTCGAATTAGGGGCGCTATCGCGTTCCACCAACCGGGACTTAAGGGCTTGATTCTCGCAGGCTAACTCACGTAACCTCTCATGGACGTCCTCTATCACCTGCTGCAACTCAACCTCTTTCCCGCCAACACTAACTCGCCCCGCCATTATGGTCTTACCTCCTTTTCCCGCGACGATATTCCGTCCTCCGGTCTGCCACAGCTAGATGGACATATCCCACTTCTGACACCAAATTGTAAGTCGCCGATGGCACTCTCGTTGTCCGCTGCAGGAGGATGGGGTCGCGCGGGAAAGGAAGAAGACACAAGTCGGGAGCACTTACACTTTTATTCGATACTCATCGCTATACATACGCCGACCGACTGCCCGTGGCGGCGTCTCTCTCCCGTCGGCGTATTCTCCCGCTGCCATTGGCTCGCATGCCCCGCATGATAAGGTCCAAGGTGCAATTCACCTTACATGGGCATCCGGCATGCAAGCTCTGCCGACGGCCGACGGGACTGGGTGGTGAGGGGAAAGGGGGGGGGGGTCGGAAGTAAGGTGCTGAGCGTGTCGGTTAGGTGGGAAAGGAATGAAGGAAGGAATATGTCGGCCGCCTCTTACAACATAGCAGTAGTTTCCAGCTGGAAATTTAAAATTAAAGATTTGATTAAAAACTACCATCCGCGGGATATATTTAACGGTGATGAAACGGGACTGTTTTTCCGTGCGATACCAACTAAAACTAAGTCTCTTAAAGGTGAAAAATGTAGTTGAGGTAAATACTCCAAAGAGCGACTTACCATTTTCATTTGCGGAAACATGGAGGGAGATATGGAAAGGCCACTTGTAATTGGCAAGGCCGCACGACCCAGATGTTTCAAAAATTTAAACATTGGATCCCTTCCTGTGATCTGGCGACACAACTCCAAAGCTTGGAATACGGCTAAGATAATGGAGGACTGGCTGCTTTCTTTCAACCGGAGAATGAAATCAGCCGGACGAGGGGTAATTTTTTCTTGGACAATGCCACTTGTCATCCTCATCTAAATCGGTAAAATGTGAAACTTGCGTGGTTCCCAGCGAATACCACAAGCAAAACGCAACCCATGGACCAGGGGGTTATTTGTTACGTCAAATTTCATAACAGAAAGTTTTTGATACAATCTCTTTTAGCAGCTGTGGAGTCAACCGACAAAATTAGTGAAGTAGCTAAATCAATAACAGTTCTGGATGCCATAAATTGGTTGACTAGAGCAATAAATAGTGTCAAAAGTGAAAGCGTCACTAAATGTTTCTACAGAGCTGGCTTTGTTTTCTGTGATGGAGACATAATCAACGAACATAGTGGTGATTCATTGATGATGACCTCGCTTCTACTATGGAGTGTGATGTAATGAGTGTGACAGACTTTGCAATGATAGACGAAAACTTAGCGACCACTTCTGGTGATTTTAATACTGACTTCCTAATATGCGAAAAGGGGTGCAGTGAGGATGATGGAGATGACGATATTGTAGAAGACGAAACAGAAGGAAACGACGTGACTACAAGAATTAACAATTATAAAGAGGTTGTTCAGAGCATGGAAGATATTAAAATATGTTGTCTCGTTAACAACGACGTTGGTCTTTTAAGTTTGGTAAATGACTGTACAAATTACGCAGAGAAAAAACATGTACAGAGAGAAAATTAAACAGTCCGTTATAAGTGAATACTTTGTGTGAACTATCTAAGGGCAATGTTGTCTATGTGTGTATTGAGTTTATGTGTGTATTGAGTGTTGAGTTTTATGAGTGAATAAAATGCGTACACAGTTGATTTCTCTTAAAGAATATGTTATCCCTATGTAGTGCTTGAAACCTGTGTATGACGGAAACTTGTCCAAAACGGAAAATTTTTACGGCACCGAGCGATTCCGCTATAGGCAGTTTTTACTGTACTTTGTTTACTTCACAAGTGGAATAAATATTATTATTATTATTTACGCTTCGATTCGAATGTGACTCGTAGTCAAGCACTGAAACAGATAAATTTCGTTAGATGTCTGAAATTTGGAATCATTTTGTGAACAATTCTCGATTTTGCTACATTCCAGGTGAAAGCGTAACAGCCGATGAACAGCACTATCCTATGAAATGCAGGTGCTCCTTTATACAGTATATGCCAAATAAACCAGACAAATTTGGAATCAAGTACTGGGTTTTGACAGATGTAAAATCAAAATACTGCCTGAATGCATTTCCATATTGTGGCAAAGATGAAGCTAGGCCATCTAAGGCCACTGGGGGAATATGTGGTTAGTAGATTGACCGAGCCATACCAGAATTCAGGCATAAATGTTACTTGTAACAATTATTTTTCATCAATCCAGCTTGATGAACATTTGAAAAAACGGAAAACATCTCTTGTAGGGACGATTAGAAAAAACAGGCGGGACTTGCCACCTTCGGTCCGCATGAATATTCCAATCTATTCCACACGAGTCTTCAAAAATACCTTAGGCCATACTCTCACGCAGTACCAGGCAAAAAAGAATAAGAAAATACTTTTACTCAGCACCATGCACGCAGACGTCACTGTTTCGGAAATAAAAAAAGAAAACCAGAAACCATACTTTTTTATAATAAAAACAAAGTCGGAGTAGACATAATGGAAAGCATGTGTCGAAAATATTCCACAAGGTCAGCTGCACGGAGGTGACCTGTCCATGAATTTTAAAATATATTGGACCTGGCCACAATAAACAGCTGGGTGCTTTACACCGAAACAACGAACAAAAAAATGAGTCGTAGAAAATACATCCAAAAATCGGTGGAGGAAGTTTTGGGGATATCAGTGACGGAACCCTCATCCTCGTATCAATTGAGTAATGTGACTTAAAATCCAACAGCCACATGCCCACGGGCACAAAAAAGAAAAAGGTGCCAAATATCACCGAATTGCGCTAATAAATCATCCAACGTCAATGCAAAAAAATATTTTGTGGAAAATGTGCTGAAAAAATTACTGTCTGAGATGTACAACGAAGTAATATTTTTTTAAATTTTCATACAATTTGTGTAAACATACTGTGCCTATAGTAAAATATTAAATTTAACTTTTGTACTGAGTGCATAAAATGAAATTTCTTGATTAAATATGTAATTGACTACTCAATATGATTAAATTCACGATTTTTTTTTAAATTGTTAAAAATATTTGTGAGTTTTAACATTATTTAAAAATGATAAAAAAATGTTTTTAATGAGTTAATTAAACACTTTGTACAATTAAGTTGAATATAAGATGAAAAAAAGGGTTTTTATCCCAAAAAACATTCTAGGGGCCAAATGACCCCTAGCCGTCCTTCTAGGTAGTGCGAAACTCCCGTCCTCCTAGTGTTAAATCTTGGCAGGCTGGCCTGGCCTCTTTACTAGGGTTACTAGGCTGCGAAAGTATATGGCTAAGCGGATGTTGCATGAAAACATCACTGGGCTTCAGGAAATTGTCAATTTATGTCAGAGATGAGACTTTCAGGTTGACTTTCTGATGAGCATTGGGACATTTCCGCCAGTCATAGTTGATATGGTGAGTGCGGAATGGAATTTTACCCAAACAAAACAAAAAATGTGCATCTACCGCCACATTTTAACATTAACATGCCATTCTAATGATGCCACACAAGAATTGACTTATGTGTCATGAATTTTATTGCCTAGCAAATGCCTAGTAATTCTAGTATTCTTAGCAAATGCCTAAGCAACAGTCCCTCGATTCTATCATGAAGTACCTTCAACGAATTGATAGGACTCAGCAAGAAATAATTAAAGAATTAAAATTGCTAAGGAAGTCCGTGCCAGCTCGGGGCAATGAAGAAGTCTATCCCCTGGACTTTTCTAGTTTCCTCTAAGCACCATGGAGTATTTTGATGCTCTCGAAGTCCACCTAAGTGATAAAAGCAATCAAACTACTTTGGTAATATCTCCTACTTATTAGGCTTAAATGGAATGAATGTTAATTTTTGTGTAGTTGTAAACATTAAAAATATTTTCTTTTTTCCCCCTGGACAAAAGATTTTGGTAGACTCGGTGGTAGAAGTGTGACAGGAGTTTTTAGCATGATGTACCATACTTTCACGAATGATCTTGGGCGGCAATTTTCTTTTCTGGGGAACTCCAAGACTGGAGTCAGAAAACGACAGTTTAATGTTACCCGGACCAATACATGTTTGATGCGTATGATATGGTTCATTTATTAAGTAATTGAGGAATTTTTGTCTTCTCCTGAATGTATAATCTAAAGTAAGTTTTTTTTCCTTTCAGATGCTTTTTGTACAAAACCTGAATCGGCAGAATTTAGTTTTAAAGAAATAAAGGAAAAGATTATTGACTGGCTAAGGCATGCCAATAGCCGGTATAAAAGGCAGAAGCAGAAGGGGGCATTGAGAATTTTGTACACCTGTGCAAATAAAAATATTTTGTTATGTAAAGGCACAACTTGAGTATTATTCATTTAAGTTTGCATTACAGTCGTAGAGATGTTGCAATGTAAGCTACCACAACATTTTCATTATGTTGCAAGAACGTTGCGGTGTGGCTTGCTACAACATAGCTGTGCAGGTTTTAGTTACGTTGTCATTACGTTGCAAGAACGTTTTAGGAGGACTTTTGGAAGCTCTCATGACGTTGGCATAACGTTGAAGCTACTCCATTTAGGTTGCCGTGAAACGTTTCAACAACGTATTTGCAACTTACATTGTTTACAGGGAAATTATATGGGTGTTGACACAACGTCTCCACAGCATTTGTGCACATTGCGTGGATGTTGGATCTTGCATCAAGACAAGGTTGTGGTAACATTCTCTGCTACTTCGGGTTGAAGGTGAATGGGTTTTTGGTATGATATGCTACATCTTCACTAACAACCTTGGGAGGCAGTTTTCATTTCTTGGAAATTCGAAGACTGAAATAAAAAAGGCAGTTCAGTGTCACCAGGACCTGCAACTATTTCATGGGTATGACATATATGTATTATGGTTCATTTTCATGCAATGGGTACTTATTTGGAAGCTTTTCTATACCCACGTGCGTTACCTGAAATAAAATTCTTTCATTTCAGATGCATTTAGAGCCAAGCCAGATTTGGCTGGGTATAGTATTAAGGAGGTGAAGGAAAAGGTTATCGACTGGCTTATTGTAAGACATGCCAATACCCTAGCAGCAGAGGTGGTCGTCACAACGTTGCATCAACGTGCACAATGTTACAAGACATGTGCCAATTTCCCCCCCCCCCTCGAAACCTCGAGACTCGAAAATCCTCGGAGAGACTGCGAGACACGACGTCTCCTGCGGTTTAGAGTCTGGGTCTTAGGAGATCACCTTCTATGCCATGTTATTGGTAGGGCTACTAAGCCAAAAATTGTTGTCCCTCCCGCAGTGAGGCCTATTTAAATATTTCCATACTCTCCCTTCGGCCGGACACATGCGAATTGCCAAAACATGTGTTTTTCATTGATCACTTGAAATTCTAGTTGTTTGGACTTGATCCTTGGCGAACGAATTTTAAATGCACCGCTTCTCAGCGCCAAGATAATTAGGGAACGGAAAGGTGTTTTCCACGTTCCCTCTTCCCAACTGAGAGACTGGAACGGAACACAGGATGGAGAGCTATTTTCCTGACTCCATCACTTCTTTTTTGGACGCCATGGAAGCTGACGCGAAGAACTGTGTGCTGACTGTTCTAGATTTTTTGACCACCTGCCTGCTTGGAATTTCTCTTTGGATCTGTTCAACTTTTTTCGGCCTTCCTTCATTGGATTTGCTCGATTCGGCTTTCGATTGAAATTTATTTGACCGTGCGCTTGTTTGGACTTTACTCTCTTTGGATTTTGGATTAACTTGATTTTTGGACTGGTTTGCTTACCCCGACTTTAGACCTCGCGCGTATCAATTAACTCTTTTGGTTTCACTCCTCACTTCACCTAATCTTGCTGCCGTGCATTGCCGGCAAGTACGATCTTGGGAAATTCAAGCCGGAAGTGCGGTAAGGAGATCTAAATAATCAATTTCGCAATCTCTCTGCATCGGCGACAGCCCAGGGAAGACTCCACAACTTTACTGATTGACAAATTCTTCGAAGGTGCAGCGTAATTCCAGGTTAGTTTTATGAAATTCTTTGAGTGTGTTTGTGTGAGTGAGAAAGTTTTCTATAGTCTAGAAAGAGTTTTCTATAATATATATAATTGCTATAAGGCTTCCATTTTTGGTATTGCTATGTTACTTGTATCTCCATAGAATTAGGAATACATTTTAAAGTAACCGATGGGTGATTGGTTGTACTTGTGTCTCTGCATTAGGCTACATGTGAAGTTTAATTTTAAATATTTCCATAATTATGCGGGAAAAGTAATTCATATCCATTTTCTGTGTATGTCAGGATACTTAAACCGGACTGATAAAGATCACTATGTCTAACATAAAGAGGAAGCAGCTATGCGAAATGTCATACAGACATTGTAGAAGAGTCATTGCCAATGAAGTGCAAGAGATTATGTCAGGATCTGTTTTAAAGGATATAACTGAATCAAACATGGTCTCTGATGTTCACATTGACAGTGACAGTAGCAGCAACTCAGATAAGTCTTCCACTGTCGGTGAAAATTTGCAAGATGCAGATCTGGATTTCCTCGAAACCAGCTCATCTATTGCTATATCATCATTGGATAGTGACTCCTCGGACAATGATAATTTGGCACCCGAGTCCTTTGCAACTCAGCTTGCGCAGTGGGCTTTGAAGGAAGGAATAACCCATTCCTCCCTCTCATCACTACTGAAATTACTTAAACAGCACAATTGTTTCTCTGATTTACCAAGTGACTCGAGGACATTACTGTGCACTCTTAGAACAACTGCCATCGAAGAAGTTGCACCTGGGTCGTATTGCCACTTTGGGTTGTCTCATGGTGTAATGAACTTCATTTCTTCCAACCCCAAATTAAAATTTCAAGACAACGTCACTGTCTCAGTCAATATTGATGGGGTTCCTTTGACCAATTCTTCAGGTAGCTGCCTTTGGCCTATATTAGGATGTGTAAATCCTTATAATGCCATTTTCGTTATTGGAGCATATCATGGCCTTGAAAAACCTCATGATGCCAATTGTTATTTGGAAGACTTTGTGAAGGAGGCTGTGGATCTCACTTCTAATGGGATTCGACACAATGGACGTAACCTGCAATTTTCCATTGAGAAAATAATTTGTGATTCTCCAGCTAAAGCATATATATTAAATGTGAAGAGCCATTCTGGCTATTCAAGCTGCTCTACGTGCACAATAGAAGGAGAATACAGGGAAAGGAGAGTATGCTTTCCGGGCCCAGGAGCAGCCAAAAGAAGTGATTTAGCTTTTGTGGATTATGTTGACCACTTGGGTACCAGTGCTTTGGAGAGGATTCCAAACTTGGGCTTGGTCACTAATATTCCACTAGATTACATGCATTTAGTGTGTTTAGGGGTTATGAGGAAAATGATATACCAATGGCTAGGTGGCGAATTATCTGTTCGCTTGCAGAATAAATATGTAGTGAAAATATCTACCAGCATGGAGGACAACATTAAGCCGTGTGTTCCCAAAGAGTTTGCTCGGAAAGCAAGGTCGTTAAAATTTGTACAGCAGTGGAAAGCTACTGAATTTAGGCAGTTTCTGCTGTACACTGGACCTGTGGTCCTCAAATCTGTTTTAAATAATGATTTGTACTTGAACTTTCTAACATTACATGTGGCAATCAGAATACTATGCTGCAAAAGCCTTCTTAAGTACAGAGGTTATGCAGGGGAACTGTTAGAACATTTTGTGCTATCATTTGGACAGCTATATGTGACTATATCATGACTAATAAGATTGTATCTTGAGAACAAAAATATTTTCTATGTAAAGTTGTATAGATTTAAAAGGGTGATAATAAGCTATGCTATGATCAATTATTGGATTATGCCAATATCTACCTTCATAATAATTGTTGATGATTAATGATACATTGTTTCAATTGATATTTCATGTTAAATAATTGAATACATACTGAATATCTACATCATTATTTCAATATTACTCACTATTAACTGTTTAATGTTATGCTGCCACTGCATGGGTCTCCAGACACTAGTTTTTCAAAAATAATTATGTTGATAATTGTGGAAAGTGGAATGTGTTGCATCTTGGGGTCTGTAAACTCTGTTCTGGTTTGGCAGATTTGATCTGATGATGCTCTCATCAATATTTTTTATTGTGGAAATTCTGGATCTCGAGGTCCAACCCAGTCTGTGGGTTTTCCTAATTTGAGGGGTTCTAATTTGACTGAGAGGTTTAACCCAAGTAGCCTATGAACCCAACTCTGTTGATTTTTGAATTTTTTTGGTCCTAATTTGAGCCTGAGTACTTAAACCCAAGGCCAAAATGTACCCAAGAGGTCCAACCCAAGTCAGCTGATTGCTTGGGAAAAATGAAAAAGTTGTTCTGTGCTGATAGCCTGAACTCTTGTGATATCCCTTCAGTGTGAGTCACCCCGTGATGAAACTGTTTTTCTCATGGGCTTTGTGGATTGATTCTTTCAATCCACCTTCTGGCGTAGGGGTGCGATCCCATCGCCCGGCAATTGCCGCAGACAGCACCCAGCTTTAATAGCTGTTTCGGGGGGTTGTCCCCCAAATACTAAATGTATTTTTGGATAAAAAAAGGTTCGTGTGGCCATCAAAATTAGTTTTCCCTTTCTAGCTTTACATAACGCGTTTGGCATTAACCGGCCCGGGACCCAATTTACCCTCTGTTTAGAGGTCAATTTTCTTATATGAAACTTTTCCATTGAAATTTCAATGGCTTAACAATGCATTCGCAAAAATTTAACTAGGTTTAAGGATTTAAGTATGTATTTGGGGATTGTTTCTATATTTGTTACACCAATGTTTCACACCATATTTCCTATTGTGTTATTATTAATTGTAAAGTCACACCATATTTCCTATTGTGTTATTATTAATTGTAAAGTCACACCATATTTCCTATTGTGTTATTATTAATTGTAAAGTCACACCATATTTCCTATTGTGTTATTATTAATTGTAAAGTCACACCATATTTCCTATCGTGTTATTATTAATTGTAAAGTCACACCATATTTCCTATTGTGTTATTATTAATTGTAAAGTCACACCATATTTCCTATTGTGTTATTATTAATTGTAAAGTCACACCATATTTCCTATTGTGTTATTATTAATTGTAAAGTCACACCATATTTCCTATCGTGTTATTATTAATTGTAAAGTCACACCATATTTCCTATTGTGTTATTATTAATTGTAAAGTCACACCATATTTCCTATTGTGTTATTATTAATTGTAAAGTCACACCATATTTCCTATTGTGTTATTATTAATTGTAAAGTCACACCATATTTCCTATCGTGTTATTATTAATTGTAAAGTCACACCATATTTCCTATTGTGTTATTATTAATTGTAAAGTCACACCATATTTCCTATTGTGTTATTATTAATTGTAAAGTCACACCATATTTCCTATTGTGTTATTATTAATTGTAAAGTCACACCATATTTCCTATTGTGTTATTATTAATTGTAAAGTCACACCATATTTCCTATTGTGTTATTATTAATTGTAAAGTCACACCATATTTCCTATCGTGTTATTATTAATTGTAAAGTCACACCATATTTCCTATTGTGTTATTATTAATTGTAAAGTCACACCATATTTCCTATTGTGTTATTATTAATTGTAAAGTCACACCATATTTCCTATTGTGTTATTATTAATTGTAAAGTCACACCATATTTCCTATCGTGTTATTATTAATTGTAAAGTCACACCATATTTCCTATCGTGTTATTATTAATTGTAAAGTCACACCATATTTCCTATTGTGTTATTATTAATTGTAAAGTCACACCATATTTCCTATTGTGTTATTATTAATTGTAAAGTCACACCATATTTCCTATTGTGTTATTATTAATTGTAAAGTCACACCATATTTCCTATTGTGTTATTATTAATTGTAAAGTCACACCATATTTCCTATCGTGTTATTATTAATTGTAAAGTCACACCATATTTCCTATTGTGTTATTATTAATTGTAAAGTCACACCATATTTCCTATTGTGTTATTATTAATTGTAAAGTCACACCATATTTCCTATTGTGTTATTATTAATTGTAAAGTCACACCATATTTCCTATTGTGTTATTATTAATTGTAAAGTCACACCATATTTCCTATTGTGTTATTATTAATTGTAAAGTCACACCATATTTCCTATTGTGTTATTATTAATTGTAAAGTCACACCATATTTCCTATCGTGTTATTATTAATTGTAAAGTCACACCATATTTCCTATTGTGTTATTATTAATTGTAAAGTCACACCATATTTCCTATTGTGTTATTATTAATTGTAAAGTCACACCATATTTCCTATTGTGTTATTATTAATTGTAAAGTCACACCATATTTCCTATTGTGTTATTATTAATTGTAAAGTCACACCATATTTCCTATTGTGTTATTATTAATTGTAAAGTCACACCATATTTCCTATTGTGTTATTATTAATTGTAAAGTCACACCATATTTCCTATTGTGTTATTATTAATTGTAAAGTCACACCATATTTCCTATTGTGTTATTATTAATTGTAAAGTCACACCATATTTCCTATTGTGTTATTATTAATTGTAAAGTCACACCATATTTCCTATTGTGTTATTATTAATTGTAAAGTCACACCATATTTCCTATTGTGTTATTATTAATTGTAAAGTCACACCATATTTCCTATCGTGTTATTATTAATTGTAAAGTCACACCATATTTCCTATTGTGTTATTATTAATTGTAAAGTCACACCATATTTCCTATTGTGTTATTATTAATTGTAAAGTCACACCATATTTCCTATTGTGTTATTATTAATTGTAAAGTCACACCATATTTCCTATTGTGTTATTATTAATTGTAAAGTCACACCATATTTCCTATCGTATGATTATTTATTCTAATTTCTTGTTATTCATGATGATGCAAAACTTTTCCATTCTCCACAATTAAGCCATAAATGGGCAAATTCTAATTAATTTCTATGCCACTTGGCTTTGTGTAGTATCATACTGGAGACATGCAGTTGGTTTATTTACTGTTTATGCTACTGTGGACAGGAATTCTGTTTTTTTTATATGCTTTTCTTATATCTCTGCCGTTTTATTGGTAAATGTTTCACTGTTACTACATTTTTCTTTCTCATATTGGATGTTGAATTTTGATTATGTTGCAACCCACGAAATGTTCTCTCACTGTGTTCAAGTAACGTTGAGTTTGATTTCATATTTTCATGGGCAGTTGTTTTTTTTCTGTCTTTAAAAAGCCTGAAATGGTGATCTCTACCTAAAATTTGAATTTATCATTTGCTATGGGTCTTATGTAATTAATCTAGTGACGTAATATTTCTGTTGAAAGCCATATATGGTTTACCAATATTGTTCATTTTTGGCGGTAAGATGTGGGCCATGAAAAGATTCCAAAAAAAGAGAATGTATGCAAAAAATTAATAATAATCTAAATAAGGATACATTCACAAAAATTACTGATTAATTTTTTAAAAAAATTAAGAAAAAAAAATTGAATTTGGACAAAAAAAATATTTAAGGCCCACTCTCCCCTATTTCTATGGTGTTTATATGTATAATCATTAAGTTTAATATAATAGCTTATAAATTTGTTGTCAATCTATCTTTAGTCGTGATTAGGTCTGTCACCCCTTAGGTGACCACACAAATAATTTTTCTCTGGGCAGAGATACAAGCATCAAGACATATGTTCATTTGTGTTCTTGTCAGTGAATATATTGTTATTATATCTGGTTATTTGAACCTCAAGTGTGTTATTCATACATCGAGAGAAGCAAGCCAGGAACTTTTCTATGATTGTGTCAGTGCTGTGCAATTCTACCCCCCCTCCTCCAGTTTCCATTTCCAAAAATTTTCCCCCAGTGGATGTGCCAATTTCCCCCCACCCCCCCCTCGAAACCCCGAGACTCGAAAATCCTCGGAGACTCTAAACCGCAGGAGAGGTCGCGTCTCGCAAAGTGCCCGAGAGCGATGAGCTAAGTGACGCGATCTGCTCCGGTCAACGCGGGCGCTCAGGTCATCGCGATTCCAGCAGGAACATTCCTTTTATTCGGTCCGCGCTGGTGCTGACATCTTTTTCCACTTTCAAGTCCACCTGCGAACATTCCCACCAATCCAAAGTGTGATATCACTTCCCCTCCTCTCCCCACTCCACTGGCCAGCTGTTTCCCCTCCTGCGCTGACAAAGTGTACCGCGATCATAGCAGCTCTCTTTGAAACTGACCGCGGCTGGAGAAGGACGTATCGGCTTGGTTCCAATTGTGATCGTCTTGTAAAGACAAGGTTAACGGTCTTTAGCCTACGGGCTTGTTTCGTACCGTAATAATTGTAATTATATAAATCCTGTCATTGTAGTTATTTCAAACTACCTAAGGTTGTTATCATTTTTTCTTTCGTTACGCCCACCAAAAGCAGTCAATTCATTCGCGACGTCAAGTTTCACGGGCTTGCGTTGCAAAATGGTGCCGTGACCAGGGTACTGGTCGAATTGTCTGTTCTTTATTTGGTGCAGAAGTGTAATTCTTGTTGTTTAAGCCTTGCTAGACGAATAACTTTCCGTGTGTACATTATTTTCTTGATGTGTTTCCGTCCACAGCAGTAGTTAAGGGTATAAGTATAGTTAAATGCTTTACGTGTGTTATATATCGGTCTCTGGTGTGCAAACATTTGGTGTCCTTTTCTCCCACAATCATTAATTTTACGCGGTGCAAAGCCCCGCTCAAGGTGTGATATTAAGTTTGTTCTCTCTCTCTCTCTCGCAAATCCCTCTTCCGTTCTCCGGGCGGACCTGGTTTATTGATTTAATTTGTAGGCATGGCTGCCCCTTTAGTTAACCCGTATGCTAGGGTCTTTAATACCACGTCCGAGAATAGGCGTTCATGCGAAAAAGCTCGCGAGAACGTGGAACCACGTTCCTCGTCGTCTTCCGAGTCAAATCCCGACGTAGCTGTTCTCCCGGCTCAAGACGCTGGCCTCGTTGACTTGGCCAACGCAGACGGTTTACGTGTTGTTCGTCAAATGATCGATGACCTATCTGCCTTTTCATGTTCTTCCTCTAGTGACTGGTTTCTCTTCATTTCTAAAACCTCAAAACTGATACATTTATCTCTGACCACTTGTTCGTTTTTCTTTTGCGTAAATTACCGGCCAATTGTCGTTCCTTCTGGCTGGGCGTTATTCGTAGAAATATTTCTTGGGAGAGTATAATTTCGGAAATTTGGGACACGTTCGTACCGTATCGCGAATTCGATCGTCTGTGTCCACGAAACTTAAGAGATTTTAATTCCCGCATGAAAGCCCTCGAGATTTCTACTACTCGTCGTCGTTGTGTCGGCTAACAAGGTATTAGGACAGTTATATGCCGACCGCGAACTAATGGAATTGATTTTGGAGGGCTTAAATCCTCAGAGTCCGTGCTAGTTTTCTGCCACAGACCTTCAACTCTCGCCGAGTTAGAGAAAATGTTAACCCAAGCCACCAAGAAGTTAATGACTCGCGCCGAATATTCGAACTCCTCTCAACCTCCCTCAGTAGAAGAGCCTCGCGTGACAACGTGGACGTTGCCACAACGTTGCATCAACGTCCAAGCACAACGTTATCACTGCAATGTTGTCACAACATTGCATCAACGGCCAAGCAACGTTGACGTCAGCTATGATTTAAATTATACTATAGTACAGCTGTTCCTATCTATAATAATTCCGCAGGTGTTGGCAAACTACGGCCCTTTGGATTCGTGAACATTGTCTTCACGTATAAATATATATTAAATGTGTTGAATAACTTATTTTACTCTTTTTAGAAATGGCGTGTTTGCCTGGGATAGCTAAAGTTGTTTTTCCATCTAAATAATTTTCCTATCCCTGATCACACAGGGTCGCGTGTCACATCGTGTGAGGGTAAATAGTGTATTTGTGGCAAAATGTACGTAATCGGACGTGTCGTCCATGCATATGTATTAATATTTATACATTTTTATTCGAATTCTAAAGTTAAAGCATAGTATATTATAGCTTTTCTAAAGCTAAGCATATTTAACGTGAGTGTAATCATAGGCTTGCGCAGAATATTTTCGATTTTCTTGCGCAACAAATTTCCGAAACGTTCCCCATAAGATGAATAACTATTTTATAAATATATATATTATACGACCGCGGTCGCGAAACATGTTGGTGGACGAGTATATATATTCACAATTACAACATTTTCTGCTGAAATTAATTTTTTATTACTTCCATAAAAACAGAGCCATTTATATTTTCCACGAATCATAGCCACTTAATAAGGATATATCGCTTGCTACTTATAAAAATGGAAAAAATCAGAGGCGAATTCAGGGGTCTTCATGCATATATGAATGGAATGCATGCATAAAATGGTTTTCTGATGAATGAACAGCAGCGGCCTAATGAGCGAATCCGGCTATTGTAGTTTCGAATCCAATGCAATGGAATGTGAAGGGATTAAAGATATTTTAGTGAAAATACACTTTTTACTTCACGATTGTCGGTGGCCAGCAGACGGGATTTGCTCCTCTCATCTCTACCCACGACCATAAAATAACATTTATAAATGTATGTAAAAATTAATATGAATAATTACAATAATTATTTTATGTTCATTAGTATTTAAAACATTATAAAAAAATTAAAATATAATAAAATTTGGTATTATATAGCCCGACAATCTCCGACGAGCGAGCGAGCTAATAACAGGCGAGAAACGATTTTTGTGTAGCGCAATTTCCGATCATGCTTCCTACAATTTTGTCCACTTGGATGTTCTCTCGCTTCGTGCATTGACGCCAAGTTCCTCTGCCTTGTGCAAATTTTTTGATCCACCTTGTGCCCTCGTACAATCCTCAACAGTTCTTTTTAGAACTTTCATCCTTCACTAAAACTGCTTTTGAAGCATCCATTTTCCATTAATAATTTCTCATCCAAATCCTTTTCCCACTTATTGCATTTTGTGTTCCCATCCATTTTCACTTCCTTTCATTTTTCCTTCCATTTTTATTTCACTTCTGTGAATTCCCCATCACATTCCTCAATTGTTGGGAACTTAGTTGTTCCTACTACCTCGTGGTGTAGCAATTTCGCCAGCGTTCGGGCGAGGTGAACTCGAGAGAATTATTTCCCCTTTGGATGCACCGGCTTCTTTTTCACCGTTTCTTAATAAGGTGAGTAACTTGGATGTATTCATTTTATATTGTGAAAGTGTTGCTAGTGTGTGATTAAGAAATTTTATCACGTAGGCCGTAATGTCATCAGTGAGATAACGTGGTCTGTATCTTTGTATGTACCTCCTTGAAAGTTGATTATGCCGTTCCGTTGTATACATGCACTGATATGATGCACAGAACGTTTTGGATTTTCATTTTTCAGAGTCCTATGCAAGGGTCAGTGATTTCTCTATATTACTCTTTTTTTATTTCCTCTCGACTGTTAACTTTTCTGTTACAAAGCTAGGTGAAAAAATTTTCTAGCTTCGTTGCGTATTGTTAGCTGTAATTGTTTACTCATTACTAATTTCTTAAAATGGCAAAAATTCTCTAAGTGTTCACATAAATCGTTTATTTGATTCATCGTTTGACGCCGTAGGCAGAAATCTCCTTCATAACCGACGGTTTTTTGTTGCATTTTCGAATACATTTTTGTGAGGACTAATTTATTTATGTTCTAAACATCTGAGGGAGCTCACTAAATACGTGCTGTTCGATTCCTTACACGATCTATGTGTTATAATAGAGCTTGTTAATATTTTAACTAGTCTCCCTGGTGCGCATAGTTTTCTACTATCATATGTAAAACTGCCTGTAGTATATCTTCGCATGTATCTCAAAAAGTAGTATGGCAAGTGGGTGATATTTTGGTATCACTAGGATTAAAATTAGGGAACGTGAGCTCTACGGCCTCTTAAAGTTATAAGGTATAAAAAAATCTCCAATGGCCGTAATAAATTGGCACCACTCGTCACAAATACGCCACAATTGCTGTGTTGGTTTGCGGGAAAAAAATTGGGGAGAAAAAATCCACGCCAGTGACCAACCACAACCTCTCGACCAGAAAAACCCGTGGTGGTTTACGGGAATGTTACTTCCTCGCCAGGGACAACCACAGACACACACAATCAACCCGAATAGGGATACTTCGCTGGGCTTATGAGACCCTGCTAAGGATGCCTGGGTTACACACACGCACTCAACCCAATGAGGGATTCTTTGCCGGGTTAATGAGACCCAACTAAGAATGCCTGGGTTATGAACACAAACACACTGTGGTTATGAACACAAGTGGTTGTAAGTGGCAACTTACAACCTTGCGTTGCAAGTGATTTCTCCCTTCAGTTCGCTGAAGAGGGCCACCTTGTGGCCGAAATACGCGTATCCGACGCACACCCTCGTCTTTTCTTGTTTTTGTGCCGTTTCTTGACAACGCTCTGTTGAGCTAGATTCTCCCAGAAGTTGGGCCCGTTGAGTGTGTGAGTGAGTGAGTTCTTGAGTGCTTGTGAGTGTGTTTGTGTTCATAACCCAGGCATCCTTAGCAGGGTCTCATAAGCCCAGCGAAGTATCCATATTCGGGTTGATTGTGTGTGTCTGTGGTTGTCCCTGGCGAGGAAGTAACATTCCCGTAAACCACCACAGGGGTTTTTCTGGTCGAGAGGTTGCGGTTGGTCACTGGCGTGGGTTTTTTCTCCTCAATTTTTTTCCCGCAAACCAACACAGCAATTGTGGCGTATTTGTGACGAGTGGTGCCAATTTATTACGGCCATTGGAGATTTTTTTATACCTTATAATCACTAGGATTGGTTTCTTTTGGATCACTAGGACGCTGTGGATCGAGTTTTTTCAGAATGGCCGCAATCTTCTAATTATGTATATGTAATTGTTGGCTCCAACTTGTGTGGGCTCCGTCTCATATAATTTTTTAGTTCAGCATTCCTTACTATGATGAGATATGCTTATAATTTATGTGGGTATTCAACGTATGAGATGGTCCCTGAAAGTGTTGGTGGAAGTGGTGTAACTACTTCAGAAATAGATATGTACCTACTGTTAGTCCAGTTTGTCCATTTTGATTTTGGCAGATATCAGTTTTGAAAAATTAATTCTATTTTGCCCGCTTCACTGATTTTTGTAATGCATCTTAAATTTTCTCTGTATTTTACTCTGTCTAAAATTCTCCGGCTATTAGTTTTTAGTTTGTGATGTGAATATTCTCTTTTAGGGAACACCTACTTGCACATATGGCCTCAAAACGGAAGTGCTGCAGTGACTTGACTAAGCGAGCTCAGAACCAGTATGTCAAAGAAGATATGGTGTGTTGTTGGGAGGAGGTTAAGCTTCACACAGTGTGTGTATATGACTCCAGCAGAGTCGAGTCAGGTTCATTAGCTAGATTACCCAGTTACACTGAGACTATTTTTTCCCAATCATCCAGTTCTGGTTCCCTGGATGTATCGGATGAGGAAATAATTCTGTCACCAGTGACCGCATTTTCAGGAAATGTAGAAGATATTGGTAGTAGTAGCATAAGTAGTTTAGGGTGCGTCGACGGCATGGTCATTTTGCACCTCAAACTGTCAAAATTATAGATATACTTTTTATATCCAGAGAAGGCAGGTTGCATGGAAGTTAGATATTCTGCTTATCTATTGTTATTCCGATATTAAAAACATTGAAAATTGCTAAATTTTACTTATAATTTATTAAAAAGCGCCGTTTCCTTTAGAAATAAAATGACGCGGCCAATTGCATCGGGGTCGTCACCTAGAATGGACCCTAGGACGCCCCCAATGTTCAGTCGGCTACGCACGTCTCGGTATCTGTCACACTCCGTCAGGATATGCCGAATTCCGAGAGAAGGCTGTGCCCTATCCTCATACGGGTGATGACGACTTCCTCTCGGCGGCTCCTCCTGACGGAAGTGGGCCACGCTGACGTTACCGGTTTCACTGTGCGCAGTTTATTATTTGAAATAGTTCACCACGACTCCCTCCACTGCTGAAGAACTGCACTCTTCAGTGAAACTCGTAGGTCTTCACAAGGTACCAGTGTCGACTCAACATCTTCAAGATTGAGAGCGTGTTTTGCGGCGGAGTCAGCTTTCTCATTTCCGGCAATTCCCGTGTGTCCAGGAACCCAAAGAAACCAGACGGTGGTTCCCTTCTTGTGAAGGGAAAGCAAAGATGAGTGGATACCCTGGACGATATAGCCCAGGAAAAATAAGCAAAATTTGACCCGAACCCGGAAAAAAATAATAACAAAGCCGGACCTTTTTAGCTGTATTCAGGACCCCTTTGAGATGAACATATCAAAAGTCCCAAGTTCTCCCAGGTGGGATAACGAAAATATCCTGGAAAAACCTGGAAATACTGGAATTTTCCTGGAATTCGTGCTGTTCGGTAACTAGAAGAGCTAGAGAGACGTTCTTTTTTTCTGCCACTCCTGCTTTTAGTGCTCTACATTAGTGAAAGGCGTTCGGCAGCCTCCCGAGGCTCCCGTTCTGATCCTGGTCCACTATAAGGTCATCAAGTACCACATAATGTACTAAAATCGCCTTAAACCGATATTTTCCAGACTAATAAGCTACGAAACGGCATTAATACAGCTTGCTTCGGTGCCTGACACAAGTATAACTTTTCTGAGCACCAATACCGGCAGCAGCACCCCGAACCTGCCCGCCTACAAGGTGCGGGAAGTGTTCGACCATCCACGGACCTCAGATGTGGATGCAAAGAATCAGTGAAATGTGGTGAAAAAGGACTACAAAAAAATTTGAATGCAAGTAAAACGAGAAAGGATGGTGCCGAGGTATATTTTAAGGACAAGATGTTGGTGCTTTTGCATAGCGAGTGCAGAAGGGAGTACACACGCAGACCGACATCCCCCTCTGCGGAACTTTCAGATCATCTGAAGAGGAGATCATCCACAGACACGCCTTTGATTTTAAAGTACATTGTATTTTTTGTGCCAAAAATGTGGATGAAAAGCACCCTGAGAGAAAACCATGGAGTGTAGTTGGGACCGTCGAAGTGATCAAGACTATACGTACCATAAGCAGATGCAGAAAGAGGTGATCGGGATGAGTGGGGAACTGAAGTAATCCTGAGATTAAGCGTAGTGTCTGATCTAGTCGTGGCAGAAGGCAGGTATCTCAGAGATTGCTATACTTACTTTCAACAAATTGGCTCCTGCAAGCCAGAAATCACATCAGAACGTGGCAAGAGTCGTAATGAAGTTGAGTCAAAAAGTGCTGCCTTTGAATTGTTACATAAGGAACTTGAGGAAAATTGTGAAGATGACAGCCAGTACAGCATGGAAGAATTGATGACAATACTGGATAAGTATTCAAAGAGTAACCGAGAAAAGTACACTGAAAAAAGGCTGAGGAGTAAACTAGAAGAAAGATCAAGGACTCAATCACCTTTACTGAACTGCCTGGACGCAGGGGCGTGATGTGTTTCACAGGGGCTGCGCAAAAAATATTAAGCACGAAACGGTACAGTGAGGGGTGCGTGGATAGCCAATGTGAGGAAACAAGAATAGTAAAATTTGCTGCACAACTTATCAAGCACCCAATCAAGTTACAAGCATACGATAATGCACGGCGGTACATTTATTGCGTAGGTCGTCCAACTATCACCATGTATATGCTGTGGATGGTGTTAACATAAAGGCGACAGATGAAGTGAAGTATCTGGAAGTTACGATAACCTCGAACCTATCGTGGGGAACACATATAAGAAATATTTGTGGCAGAGCTCTGAAGAAGCTAGGATTCGTCAAGCGTATTGTGGGAAGATTTTCAGATGAAAAAGTAAAAGAGAGGTACTATTTCGCAATCGTCCGGCCACGCCTTGAATATGCAGCGAGCATATGGGAACCGATGCAGAAAGACTTAATTCGGGAACTTAATAAAATACAAAGGAAAGCTGCGCGATTCGTCAAAAACTGCTACGGGCGTACAGACAGCGTTACACAGATGTTAAACGAATTAGGCTGGGAGCCGCTAGAGACTCGGAGGCTGCGCGCTAGGCTTAAATTACTTGAGCAATTAAGAATAGATATCTTTAAGAGCGACACGGAGAACATCATATTAGAACCCAACTATATCCAGGTCCGACAGAAACGATAAATTAAGAGAGATATTTTGCCGAACGGATAGGTATGGGAATTCGTTTTTCCCCCGAACAATAAGGGACTTTAATAAATGCTAGGCGCAATTAGAGCATTTCCTTTTTATATGTAAACGGCTGGTGTCCTAACACCCCCCGCCACACGCCTATTGAGGCGGCTTGCGGGGTAGTATGTAGATGTAGATACTTCTGTGTACCCAACACAGAAAGACAAGACTACCGGAGGTAACAACCTTACGCCAAAGCTTCTTGATATTTTTATGTCAGAGCTATTGCCAAAAAATCTAGATACTGTGAGGAAATGGCTACAGTGATTGAACATGACATAATTGTAGTAATACGTCCTCGCTCGTTCCTATCACCAATCCAAGTAGGACTCGGTGTGGCCCTTCATCGTTGGTTCGCTTCGAGGTGGCTTATTGATATGCTCCATAAATTAGGCATTTCAGCTTCGTATCAAGAGTGTGAAAAATATGAAGCGTGCTTATCTCTATGCTCACCTCCTGAAGTGGATATGGATGCTTATATCCTATTTATTTACGACAATGGAGATCACAATCTGCGAAGTCTTGATGGCCATGGCACAATTCATACTTTAGGAGGGATTCAAACAATACACCAAAGTCTGCATTGCATATAGATGTAAAAATCCTGCGCCCAAAGCGTGCAGAAATGATTGGAAATGGTTTCAGAAAAGCACAGTACACCAGTACTTTGCGCCAGATATAAACGGGCTTTCTAAGGTCACACCAGAGAACAGGAATGAGTTGGTGATATGTGAGGACAGCTTGCACATAGCTTTGTTGAATGCGGCAGACATATGTGAGAAGCGAGGACAAGCCCGCTATATGGTGAGTTAATTTTCTACATATATCACTGATCTGCTAGAACTAAATTCAGCAATTTTTCGTCAAACTTTTGAATTTAGAAATTTTGTACCGAATAGATTTTTATTAAATCTCATTGCAGTTGACTTTTGACCTAAAGCTGTATACTAAGGCATTGCCAATGGTGCTTACCGCGTCTAGTCAAAATCCTCTGAAAAAAAGCAATAATTAGGTTGGGTGGTTTTCATCTGTTTAAGTCATTCCTGGGTACCATGAGTGTAATTTTAAAAATTTAATTTAATAAATTGTTTTTGCAGACGATCGGGCACCTCTCGTACCTTGTAGGCGGGCAGGTTCGGGGTGCAGCTGCAGTTATTGGTGCTCAGAAAAGTTGTACTTATGTCAGGCACCAAAGCCAGTTGTAGTAATGCCGTTTCGCAGCTTATTAATCTGGCAAATATTGGTTTAAGGCGATTTTAGTACATTATGTGGTACTTGATGACCTTATAGTGGACCAGGATCAGAACGGGAGCCTCGGGAGGCTGCCGAACGCCTTTCACTAATGTAGAGCACTAAAAGCAGGAGTGGCAGAAAAAAAGAACGCCTCTCTAGCTCTTCTAGTTACCGAACAGCACGAATTCCAGGAAAATTCCAGTATTTCCAGGTTTTTCAAGGATATTTTCGTTATCCCACCTGGGAGAACTTGGGACTTTTGATATGTTCATCTCAAAGGGGTCCTGAACACAGCTAAAAAGGTCCGGCTTTGTTATTATTTTTTTCCGGGTTAAAACCTAATTTTCCTGGGCTAATAGGGTGCATAGGAGAGAAGCCAGAAATGGATTTTAGGGCGCTCATTGAGTCTGAGCAAACCACAAAGGATCCACCATCAACATCTATCCCATCAAAACCATTTTAATAGCAAACAGTTCCGCTGTGTAAATACTACACGCCGGACTGAGTTTCGCTTTCATGATTCCATGGTGGGATGATACGACCGCACAGGCACAGGCTGTGTCTGACTTCGAACCGTCTGTAAACACGGGTACGAATTCGGGATGTTGGCAAAGAAACATTAAGAATCGTTGCTGGTACTCTTCGGCAGTGGTAAAAGCCTTTTGTCGGTCGTGAAGGAACATTTTTATGTTGGGAGCGGGAGTTAACCATGGTGGGTGATTCGAATGCCGAATGGGGTAGAGTTCAGGTAATAACATACCTCGTTCACGAATAAAATTACGGAAACATACACTTACAGGCCGAGTGGCTTTTGTCCTGCGATTAAAAAGTTCTAAAAAACGAGGCTTAAAAACAAGGTTAAAACACGGGTGCGTCCTCATCGTTAAAATTTTGGCAACATAGTTGCACATGAGCAGGATCCTTCGGTGGCACAATGGCGGCTCACCTGCATCCACATGGATGCTGACAACAGGACTTGTCCGGAAAGCACCCGTGGTGAGCCGGAGCCCTGCGTTGTGCACGCTGTTCAGGGGTCGTAGGTAAGACTCCCGAGTGGATGAGTAAATGAAGGATCCGTAGTCCAACTTTGATCGCACCAATGCGCGGTATAATAAAAGGAGTGTTGTGCGGTCTGCTCCCCACGATACGTGGCTTAAAAACTTTAAAACATTTAAGGATCTAAAACAATTGTTTTTTTAAACTTGCATGTGTTCCCGCCAATTGAGAAGGAAATCGAAGGTCATTCCCAAAAAACGGACCGACTGCGCGTAGTCGAGATCTCTGCCACCTAAGCGCAGCGGAAATGGGTCATGGACTCCCCTTAGCGAATGAAAGTGGACACACAGTTTTCCCTGGAGAAAAAACAAAGCCGTTTCTTTGTGTCCACCGGTGTAGACTATTTAGTGTCAGTTGGATCTGTCTGGAAGCAGTGAGAAGTTTGGATGATCGGAAAAAAATCGCCAAGTCATCGACAAACAATGATCCAATTACCGGGGTTTTTATGCAATCCGCAATATCGTTCATTGCGATGGCAAAAAGTGTTACGCTTAGCACAGATCCCTGAGGTACGCCGTTATCTTGCCTATAAGGTCCAGTGAGGTGCTGTCCTATTTTAACCCTAAAAACTCGGTCGGATAAAAAATTTCTGATAAAAATTGGCAGACTGCCCCTGAAACCCCACTCATGCAGCGTGCTTAAAACCTTCCGCCGCCAGACTCGATCGTAAGCCTTCTCCAAATCGAAGAAGACCCCGATCACGTGCTGGCGGAGAAGAAAGTCTTCCTGGATGAAATTGTCGATTCGAACTAGGTGGTCCATGGTGGAGCGGCCCCGACGAAATCCGCACTGAATTCTGGAGAGAAGGTCTCGGCGCTCTAACCACCAAACGAGCCGCCGGTTCACCATCCTTTCCATTATTTTGCACAGGCAGCTGGTTAGAGAAATGGGTCTATAACTGTTCGGGTCACTACGATCTTTGCCCTGCTTTAGGATGGGGATTACTGCTGACTCCCGCCATGTCGAAGGAAAACCACCTTCAATCCAGAGCTGGTTGAAGGTGTGGAGGACCTCTAACAATGCTTTCTCCGGAATATTACGGAGAAAGGCATTGTGGACCTCGTCAAGACCCGGAGATGTGTTGCCTGAGTCGGCAATGGCAGACTTTAATTCCCACAGGGAGAAAGGAAGGTTATAGTCGGCTACACACCGCGTCTCATTGAAATTGATCGGAATCAATGCGCAGCGCTCTTTTATGCGTAAAAAATTCTTGTCGAATGCGTCGTCGCTGCTAGTTCTCGAAATAAACTGGCCAAATGCCTTTCCGATGTCATGTGGTGATGATAGAACTTCACCACTGACTTTAAGGAAAGAAACACCTAGCTGCTGCTGATTGCCCGATAGACCCCTTACCTTGCGCCATACCTGTGCAATTGGTGTCCTGCAGTTGACACCGGAGACAAATTTCATCCAGGAAGCTCTTTTTGCATCCCTTACGACCTGTCGAGCTTTCGCTCTCAGTCGTCGGAAGGAGGATAAATTTCTTTCGGTGGGGTATTTATTAAATATTCGCAACGCTTTTTTACGTTGGCGAATAGCTTTCGCGCAGTCATCATTCCACCACGGTACTGCAGGCCTCGTAATTAGACAGCGAGAGCGTGGTACGCTGCTGTCTGCAGCTTCAATGATACTTGCCGTCAAATTATTAACATTTTCAACGCTATCATTGGTTTCGTCATATTTGAAATTAAAAGTCTCCTTAAAACGTCCCCAGTTCGCTTTCTGAACAATCCAATGACCTGTCCGAATAAAATCTGGATTAAAATGTCGTTCCTTGGTAATAAAAATGGGATAGTGATCGCTCCCACACAAATCGTCATGTACAGACATATTTAGTTTTGTAACTAAAATGCTGGATACAATACATAAATCAATAATCGAAAAGTCGCCAGTAAAACTGTTAAAACGGGTTTTCTCCCCATTGTTTAGGAAAACCAGGTTACTATTACATATAAAATGGGATAAAATCCGTCCTCTACGGTTGGACTGAGCTCGAGCACTTCCACATAGAATATCGTGAGCGTTAAAATCTCCCATTAAAATGAAAGGCTGAGGTAGCTGGCGGACAAGGGCTTCTAGGTTAAAACTGGTGACCTGCGCATTCTCCGGGAGATAAACGTTACACAACGTGACCTCCTCGGGGGCACGCACGGTCACTGCAACAGCCTGAAAGGGAGTGTTGAGTTGCACTCGGGAGGTGTAAAGGGCCTCCCGAGTAGCAACCGCCACTCCACCCTGGGCTCGTTGGCCACTGGTGTCGTCCAGTCTAAAAACGTTAAAACCATTTAAAATGCCCTTGTCCGTTGTTTTAAAATGAGTCTCCTGCAAACATATGCAAGACGGGTTAAAATCACGAATTAAAACACTCAGCTCCTCCTTACGCCGATAAAAACCATTGCAGTTCCACTGCAAGGTAAAAGTCATAGATATCTATAAAAAAAGAAAAATAGATAAATAAATATGTGGAGTGATATAAAAAGCAAGAGGGTCAGCGCCGAAAACGGTGCTTTTTCCTCTTTTGTTTCGCGAGGAGGACTTCAGTCTCCGTGGGGCCGTCGTCCTCCTCCATTGATTCCACCAGAAGTGGTTTGGCTAGTCCGGAGGGGCCGGGGGATGGTGTTTTTCGCGCTGTTTCAGCGTTACCCCGGTTGAAGATTTAGGCTGGTTCTTCTTAGGAGAACCAGCGTTGTTGGCGTCGTTTTTGTTTGTTGCCAGAATTTGTGCATTAACCGGCTTGGCTATTTCATTTGTTTCTACTGTTTCTTGGCTGTCATTACTCTCTGTCTGAGTGCCTTGGGAAGGCTTTACCACATTTGTGGTCGCCACCGAGGCAAAGGATCTCGAGAAAATAGGGGCTGCCATGGCTATGAATTTCTTCCTTGCCTCGAGGTATGGGATTTTTTCTAAAGTTTTTATCTCCATGACTTTCCGTTCTTCTACCATCTTGGGACACTTCCGAGAATAGGCTGGATGAGTACCCTCGCAGTTCACACAACATGGGTCCTTGTTGCAGTCCGCAACCTCGTGGTCTTCCAGGCCGCAGCGCGGGCAGGTGGCCTTGACCTCACATCGCGTGGCGATGTGGCCGAAGCGCTGGCACTGGAAGCAGCGCATTGGTGCCGGAATGAATGGTCGCACTGGGACAGATTCATAGCCCACGAATACCTTGTCAGGAAGACTATCACGCGCAAATGTAAGTACGACGGAAGTAGTTTTTATAACTTCGCCGTTGTGCTTCGTGGTGAGCCGACGAGCATCTGTGACTCCTTGAGACGCCATCTCGCTTTTAATTTCGTCAACTTCCACGTACATTAGGTCATAATGAGATATCACTCCCCGACAGGTGTTGAGGGTACGGTGAACTTCCACCTTAACCGGAATATCATGGAGACTCTTGAGACTCAGAAGCTTCTCACTCTGGGAAATATTTGATGTTTCTATTAGCAGGCTCCCGTCTCGCTGTTTTTTGCCGATTTCAACTCTCCAGAAACTGAGGCCGACAGCAATTTACGAATGAGAAAGGGCGACACCCGTTTAAGTGTCTCCCCTTCTTTCTCACATTTCATAATAAGAAAACGCGTACAAGCGGGCAAACTATTAGCTCCCCCGCCCGTGTCTGGGCGGGATCTTTTTGGAGGTGGAAGATTCAATTCCGCCATTCCAAACAATTCTTCGTCCCCCGGGCTCCCCACCCACCATGGAGCCACACAATTGGGACGCCGCACCGCAAACCGGTGCGGTCGCCAGGGCTACCCGAGGGGATATAGCACCCTAGAGGTGAGTGCCTGTTTCGGGTTGGATCTTCGATGCACGAGCCCACCAAACCCGTACATCTCCGACCGCCCTACGCAGACCCCCACCTCCCTGGCACTCGCCACCGTTGAGCTAACGCCACGGAAGCCGATTGACCGGGAGTGGCTAGCTCCCGGCCGCCCGTTTACACAGAATCCGGGGCCAAAGAGGGGTATTGGCCCATAGTCCATACCGGGAATCCGACACCCGTCTGGGAACCACGGACCTCACCCTCCAGGATCCCCTTCTCCTCCTTACGGGTCTCCGCACACGGCAAACATGCGGGTGGATCGCAGGCCAGGTGGTATGGCCGCACACAGACAGTTGACCCACAAGACTGTCCGGGCACAACCCTTTCTGGCTCGGGGTTTGTTTTCGGGGTTTCCTTCCCCGCCCTTTTAGTCGCCTCTTACGACAAGCAGGGATACTGCGGGAGTAATCTCCATCCCCCTACCCACAGGGGGGAAGATATTGGTTATGAGGGAGAAGGTCCATCCATTATCCATGATGAGCACTTTTTTTAAGTCTGCATTGGGCAATTGGGCACTGGAAAATCATATACCACACTCCTCCTTGCAAAGCCTTCTCGCCCTTTTAAAAGGTGTCCCTGTTTTGTCTTCAGTCCCATCTGATCCCATAACCTTAGTGAAAACTGATGTCAACCTACAAGTCACAAGTGTTCCTCCTGGAAAGTATCACCACTTTGGTTGAAGGCAGGCATTATGAGAGTATTGAACCTGATGAAGACAATTCCAGAATCCTTGAAGTTGATTGTGGGTGTTGGTGGTTTGCCTGTCTGCAAAAGTTCCAAGAGTCAGTTTTGGCCTATCCTTGGAGGTGTACTAACTTAATACATTCTTCAGTAGTAGTATTTTGTTTTAGGGTGCTTCGACGGCAAGGGTCATTCGCACCACGTACAACCAACAATGGGTCTTTTCTTGGTTTCTTAAATCAAGTGACAGTAAATAATTATATAATTTAATAAACAATTAAATTTTTAAAATAAATATATAAATAAATTTAAGATGGATAAAAACGATATTCTGCTATCTGTAGACCAGTATACAGTGAGTCATACCATGTTAAAAATCCTAGTTTCTTTCAAAAAATTTAAAACACATGTGATGCAACCAGGGTCGTTCCCTAGGACCTGTCTTAGGTCCCCCCTGATGCCGAGCCTGTCACGTGCTGCACGGTACATATTACACTCAGTCAGGAGGTGTCTCACAGACATGGAAGAGTCGCAGTGGTCACATCGAGGTGGTGTCTTCTCCTCTGTAAAGAGGTAGGAGTGTGTAAGGGCACAGTGCCCTATCCTCAGACGTGTGATCACCACTTCTTCCCTGCGAGTCCTTCCAACTGAAGTGGGCCACGCTAATATGTCCGGCTTGATGCTATGTAGCTTGTTCCCGGTTTGGGAGCGCCATAAGTCTGACCACTTATTAAGGGCTACGTTTCTCAACATAGCCCTTAAATCGTCCGTGGTTACCAGCGAAGATGCGGTGCGGTCGTCCATAAGGGCCTCTTTCGCCGCAAGGTCGGCCTTTTCATTTCCGACTATTCCCACGTGCCCAGGGACCCACAGGAAACGAATTTCTACTCCCGTTTTATAAAGAGATAAGATGGCGGATTGAATCTCCTGGACCAGAGGATGCATAGGGGAATAGCCGGATATGGCATGCAACGCACTCATCGAGTCGCTGCAGACCATGTAGGCGCCATTACATGCATGGATCCCACCAAGGGCCAATTTTATGGCGAAGAGCTCTGCCGTGTAGATGCTACACGACGGCCTTAGCTTCGCCTTGATGATTCCATGGTGGGACGAGAATACTGCACACGCACATGCTGATTGGGACTTAGACCCGTCTCTAAATACTGGGATGAAGCCGGAGTGGCGGTGCAGAACTTCCCGAAACATCTGCTGGTACTCCACGGGTGTGGTGTAAGATTTCTGGCCTCTTTTTAGAGCAAAGCTACACCTGGGAATTGGTACTCTCCATGGTGGGTGATCTGATAACCCACAGCCATACATTTCTGATAGTGTCGCGTCCGTTCCCGCCATAAAATCATTAAAACGAATACTGAAGGGTTTGGTGGCCCTTGTCCGCCTATTAAAAACGTTTAAAAACCGGGGGTTAAAAATTATATTGAAACAAGGATGCGCCTTCATAGATAAAATTTTGGTAGCGTAATTACACATCAATATGTACGTCCGCGTTGACAATGGAGGCTCCCCGGCATCCGAATAAATGCTCAAGATCGGAGACGTCCTGAACGCTCCGGTCGCCAGACGTAGTCCCGCATTGTGAGCCGTTGATGACGGTTTCAAATAGCTTTCGCAACCCGAGGAGTAAACAAAACATCCGTAGTCTAATTTGGAACGCACTATTTCTCTGTAAAATAAGAGCATGGTGGTGCGATTCGCGCCCCATGACGAATTAGATAAAATACATGAAACATTTAACACTTTAAAACATGTATCCTTTAAAACTCGAATATGTTCTCTCCAATTAAGTTTTGAGTCTAACACCATCCCGAGAAAACGAATAGATTCTACGTAGGGGAGAACTCTACCACCAAGTCGTAACTCTGGTGGGTGGTGGTGACCCCGTGTACGATTAAGATGCATACATTTCGTCTTTTCGGTTGAAAAGCGAAAACCATTTCTCTGGGACCAAGAATTAATTTTGTTTAGGCATAGCTGTATTTGCCTAGCCGCAGTCACTGGTTTGGATGACCGGCAGCAAATCGCAAGGTCGTCCACGAACAACGATCCCATAACAGGAGCACTGATGCATTCAGTGACATCGTTTATCGCAATAGCGAATAACGTTACGCTAAGGACTGAACCTTGAGGCACTCCATTTTCCTGTGTGTAACGTTGTGATAGGTGTTTACCTATCCTTGTTCTAAAAACTCGGTCCATTAAAAAATGTTTTGTAAAAATGGGCAAATTTCCCCTAAAACCCCATCGGAGCAACTTCATTAATATATTCTGACGCCAGACCCTGTCATATGCCTTCTCCAGGTCGAAGAAGACCGCAATGACCTGCTGGCGCAGAAGAAAAGCCTCCTGAATAAAGTTATCACTCCTGACGAGGTGATCGATGGTTGATCTACCTCGCCGGAAACCACACTGAATATTTGAAAGAAGGTTCCGTCGCTCTAACCACCAAACGAGACGACGGTTTACGATTCTTTCCATCACCTTGCACAGGCAACTGGTCAGGGAGATGGGTCGATAGTTATTCAGATCCGCTCTGTCTTTCCCCTGCTTCGGGATCGGAACCACCGCAGATTCCCTACAGGAGGACGGGAAACTGCCCTCGAACCATACTTGGTTAAGTGTTTTAAGCATTTCCATCAACGCCTCCCCCGAAATATTTCGAAGGAAGGCGTTGTGGATGCCATCCAGACCCGGTGATGTGTCTTTGGAAACTGCGATGGCTGATCGGAGTTCCCAGAGGGAAAAGGGGTCATTATACTCCGCGGGTACGGACGTCTCAGTGAAATTAAGAGGAATTCTCTGGAGGCGTTCCTTGATGGTCAAGAACGCATCGGAATAATTGCTGTCATTACTTATGTTGGCCAGTGACTCGCCGAAAACTTCGGCTTTATCGAGAGGTGAACTCATGACGTTGCCATTAACTTTCACGTATGAGACGCCGTACTCCTTGCGAGAGCCAGAGATGCTTCTTACTTTGTTCCATGCCTGTGCAAGTGGTGTCCTGTGGTTAATACTACTAACAAACTCTATCCAGGAGACTTTCTTATCCTCCTTTACGACTCGTCGAGCTCTCGCTCTCGATTGACGAAAGGAGGCTAGGTTAGCTGCGGTGGGGAACTTATTAAAAACCCGCAAAGCACGTTTCCGCAGACGAATTGCTTCGGCGCACTCCTTGTTCCACCAAGGAACTGCTGCCCTTGGAAGATTCCCCTGTGACCGTGGAACACTGCAATTCGCTGCTTCAATCATAGTTCTAGTTAAAATCTCCACGTTATGAGTGGCGTCACGATTCTCATCGTGTTTAAAAGTAAAACCCTGTCTAAAATTATGCCAGTCTGCTTTACGGACGATCCAATTGCCCGGTGTGATAAAATCTAAGTTAAAATTGCTTCCCAAATTGATGAAAATTGGGAAGTGGTCGCTTCCACAAAGATCTGAGTGCACGGACAAGTTCAGCTTGGTGAATAGACTGCTCGAGGATATGCATAAATCTATGGAGGAGTATTCTCCATTAAAAGAATTAAAACGTGTTTTTTCACAATTATTAAGCAAACAAAAATTAAAATCAAGAATGAAACTGGCTAAGATCCGTCCTCACCTAGTGCTTTGGCCCCTAGAGCTTCCCCACAAGGGATCATGGGCGTTAAAATCGCCCAATAATATAAAGGGCCTTGTCAACTGTCGGACGAGGGCTTCCAGGTTGCAACGATTCACCGGTGCACCGTCCGGTAGATAAACGTTGCATATCGTTATTACTTGAGGGGTAAACACGGTAACGGCCACAGCCTGAGACGGAGTGGTCAGCTGTACTCGAGAGGTGTAAAGGGCCTCCCGAACAGCGACCGCCACTCCGCCATGGGCTCTTAGGCCACTAAGGTAGTCACACCTTTCCACCATATACCCATTTAAAATACCCTTGTCCGTTTGTTTAAAATGCGTCTCTTGGAGACATAAAAAAGAGGGGTTAAAATCTCGGATTAAAATGGCCAGCTCTTCTTTATGCCTATAAAAGCCGTTACAGTTCCACCGTAATATAAAAACCATTAAATAAAATTTAAAATAAATAAATAAATAGATGAAATAAATCCTACAGAGCAGTTTTTGTATGCACTCATGCTTGATCAGCGCTTAAAACGCTGCTTCCTTCCCTTACTACGTATTTTTTGGATTTCTGAGTCAAGAGACACAGAAATCTTCGTCCATAGCCTCCGGTTTGGGATGAGTTCCCTTACCGTTACCGGAGGTACCGGGAGAAGGAGTTTTCTCTCGCCTAACGGGCGAGACTCCGGTGGTTTTTTGGTGTGAATTATTTGAAGAGCTCGCAGACTTAGTTGTTTCTTTTCCAGCATTACTATCATTATTTTGTTTTCCTCCCTTCACGGGTGTTTCGATTCCATTAATTGGGTCCGTTTGCGTAGAGATGGTTGTAAACTTCTTCATTGTGGTGGTTGCTACCGCGGCAAAGGATCTGGAAAAAGTAGGGCCATTTTGTGCCCGGTACTTTCCCCTTGCCTCAAGATAAGGTATTTTATTCAGCGTCTTTATTTCCATGATCTTTCGCTCTTCGGTCATCTTTGGACAATTGCGAGAGTACACTGGATGTGCACCCTCACAATTGACACAAAAGGGGTCAGAGACGCACTCTTCCCCATCATGCTTCGGTTTGCCGCAACGTGGGCAGGTGGCCTTGCCCTGACATCGCGTAGCGATGTGGCCAAAGTGCTGGCATTGGAAGCATCTCATGGGGCTGGGTATGAAAGCACGGACAGGGACCGATTCATAGCCAATGAATACTCTGTCGGGAAGCTTGTCGCAAGCGAACGTGAGGATGACAGATGTGGATGCCTTCACCTCGCCGTTGCGCCTCATGGTCAATTTGCGAACATCAACTACGCCTTGCGATGCCATCTCCCTTTTGATATCTTCTGCATCTATATACAATAGGTCGTAGTGACTTATAACTCCCCGACATGTATTCAGGGTCCTGTGCGTCTCTACCTTGACCGGGATGTCGTAAAACTTGGTCATTGCCAGCAGCTTTTCGCTTTGTTGGTCCGTGGCTGTTTCAATTAATAAGGAACCATCTCTCAGTTTTTCAGCAGATTTTAACTCTCCAGGTACACACCCTTGAAAAACTTTTTTTATTAAGAAGGGAGACACTTTAGTAAGAGTCTCACCTTCTTGTATACACTTCATCACTAAATAGCGCTTCGAAGCGCAGAAAGCACATTCTCCCCCGCCCGGATCCGGGCGAGATCTTTTTGGTTTTGGTGGTGAGGTATTCTCAGCCATACCAAAATTTTAACTTCATCACCCGGCCTCCCCACCCACCACGGAGCCACACATTCGGGACACCGTACCGCATACCGGTGCGGTCGCCAGGGCTAGCACGGGGGATATAGCTCTTCTGGGGGTGGATGTCTGTTTCGGGTAAGGACCTTCGATGCGCGAGCCCACCTAAACCCGCACACCTCCGGCCGCCCTACACAGACTCCCACCACCTTGGCACTCGCCGCCGGAACGCAAAGCGATCGGAAGCCGATTGACCGGAAGTGGCTAGCTCCCAGCCACCCGTTTACGGGGAATCCAGGGCCGAAGTGGGGTATTGAACCCCGGCCCATACCGGGCATCCGGCACCCGGCTGGGTGCCGGAGAACTCGCCCACCATGATCCCCTTCTCCCCCTTACGGGTCTCCATGCACGGCAAACACATGGGTGGATCTAAGGCATGGTGGTATCGCCTCACACAAACAGCTGTCCCACTAGACTGTCCGGACGCTACCCAAGCTTTACAGAGGGTTTGTTTTCGGGGTTTTCTCCCCGCCCTTTTAGTCGCCTCTTACGACAAGCAGGGTTACTGCGGGAGTATTCTCAATCCCCCTACCCGCAGGGGGGGAAACATTCTTCAGTTTTCATGATAGGTTTATGTCATGGGTATGAGAAACCTGCTGATTCAAATGTTTTCCTATAAGACTTTGTCATTGAAGCTAAATGCATCGTCAGTCATGGGTTGGAGGTGCCACAAAGTGTTATTCCTGTCAGGATTTCTGGAATTTGCTGAAATGGTCCAGCCAAGGCATTTGTCTTGCAGGTGAAGGGCCACTCTGGTTATTTCTCGTGCAGAAAGTGTGAAATACAGGACAGATATGTGAATCATAGTGTGTGCTTCCCTTTGATTGATAGAGATATTGAAGGAAGAACCCATCAAGGGTTCATTGCTCAAGAGCAAGAAGAATATCACTGTGGAGTTACATCTTAAAAAGTATTCCACATTTTAATTTAGGGTACTCCATCCCATTGGACTACATACATTTGGTATGCCTTGGAGTGATGCATCGGTTGTTAGACATATGGATCGGTGGGAAATTACCTAACCGCTTTCCTTCTACTGCAGGAGCCAATCTCATCTGCTCTCGAATCCATTGGTAAATGCTTACCCTCAGAATTTGCTCGCAATCCAAGAAGGCTGTCTAATGTTGCTCGATGGAAGGCGACAGAATTCTGCCAGTTCCTTCTGTACACAGGTCCAGTGGTCTTACTCTCAAGATATGTATCCCAAGATATATGGACCAATTTTATGAGTCTACATGAAGCTCTCAATATCTTACTTAGGCAATCTGATAAACCTCTGGTTGAGTATGCCGATAGCCAGTTGAAACACTTTGTTTCAACCTTTGAGGTTCTGTATGGGATCTTGTGTCACATAATGTGCATAATTTGTTACATATCGCTGATGACTACACAAGGTATGGCTCGTTGGATGAGTGCAGTGCTTTTCCTTTTGAAAACTTTATGCAGCAAGTGCTGAGGATGGTGAGATCTCTAAGTAGACCTCTGTAACAAGTGGCTCGGAGGTATACAGAGTTGGTGCTCAGTAGTGTGGGTGGCCTGAATGCTGAATTTAGTGTTAGGCCAATGTATACAAAATAACATGCAGCGGGACCATTGTTGAAGGGGCTACACTGTACAGCCCAGTAACAGCAGGTATCTTTTGATGACTTTGTTTTGAGGATAAAAGAGCCAAATAATATATGTGATTCTGAAGATTCCATTACAGCAACTGAGAATATTGTGGTCGCTTATTCTCTAGGCATGGTAATTGGTAGGGAGTTCAAAGAAAAAGAGGAAGCATACACCGTGCCTTGCAAAAGTTCCTTGTTGGGGATCTATAACGCTGGGAAGCCATCCCAGCTCAAATCATGGCTATTGGACATTATTAAAATAAAATTTGTCTGCATAAAGCACAGTGGAAAAGCGACTGTTTTCCCTTGCTACATACAGTGGGTTAATTTATCAAATGTTAGAACTACCTTGTGTATCTTCATTTTATAACCAGTTCTTGAATTGCACTTGGAGCTTAATTTTAACTGATGGGTGATTTGGCCTCTTGTGGAAATATTAACAATTTTATGTAATTGTATGCAACAATTTTATTTAACTATATTTCACTTTTAAGGTTCATCATGTGGTGTGTGGTGCACTTCACCAGGGAAGATAGTGTGGAGGTTGTACACATGCCATGGTACAGGGGGGGGCTATGCTCGTGGCCAGGGATGAAAGGTGCTGAGTGAATCAGAAAACTGGTGGAAAACGAACATCAGCCAGAGGATGACTGGGTTCAGCATAAGGCCAGACTGTTAGGGAATAAAGTTTACGGTAAGTAATGTCTTCACAGTGAATACATTTGCATCTACAGTAGTCTCTCGATTATCCGACCTAAACCGGTCGCGGCAAGGTCGGATAAGTGAGAAGGTCGGATAACACGGAAAATAATAAAAACAATGTAAAAAAAATGTTAAATTTAATTTGTACATTGAACATTTTTTAAATACATGTGTCTTATTTAACTTAATATGACGTACAAATAATAATATGAAAGACTGCACTTGCTATGCGCGACAAAAGGGGGCCCTCGCGCGATAGCCTACTACATAAATTACAGTAGTTATCGTGCACGGGGACGGTCGGATAACACGGAAGGTCGGATAACCGAAGGTCGGATAACTGAGACTACTGTATTACCATATTAATTTACTAGGAAATTGTATATGGCAAGTAGCTATGTGGCAAAGAAATTCAACTGTGTAAGAGGCGGCCGACATATTCCTTCCTTCATTCCTTTCCCACCTAACCGACACGCTCAGCACCTTTACTTCCGATCCCCCCACCACCCAGTCCCTTCGGCCGTCGGCAGAGCTTGCATGCCCAAGTAAGGTGAATTGTACCTTGGACCCTATCATGCGGGGCATGCGAGCCAATGGCAGCGGGAGGATGCGCCGACGGGAGAGAGACGCCACCACGGGCGGGTAGTCGGCGTATGTATAGCGATGAAGTGTACCATAAAGTGTAAGTGCTCCCGACTTGTGTCTTCTTCCTTTCCCGCGCGATCCCATCCTCTTGCAGCGGACAACGGCCCCACGACGAGAGTGCCATCGGCGACTTACAACTGTTTATTTTTTTGTTTTGGCAATAATCTCTAAGTATTCCTAAGAATATTGCATATATTACTCTTGCATGATATTCCATTCAATTTTTGATATTTTTCTTTTCTAATCAGGCCCTAATATTTGATGAAGGTGATGATTTCCGTTACATTTGGCTGTGAAACTAAAAAATATTCCTTACAGACTCCCTGAAGACAGCAAGGGAGAAATGTGCTGCTGCGGTGGAAACATCGGACCTAGCCACAGATGATGATATGGGGAGGGGAAAGAGGAGGTTTACCTCAACAATACTTATAGACAGTGGGGATGAATCGAGTGATTGTGAAGTGAGACTGGCAAAGCGGCCTTCATTTATTGCATTGCCCCCAAAGTTTGTTGGCCAATCACCACCAGCCACAAGCAGTACGGATCCGGAACATGTTGAGGCTCCTAAAACTTTGGAGATGACTCAATCGAGTATGTCCAAGTTCCTCTTTTTAGAAATGTGTATCCAAAACTGAAATTTTTTCTTTGTTAACATTTTTACACTTGGCTCATTATGTTTAAAATATTTTTCAAGAAACTGAAGAGGAGCTTCTGAGGAGCGTATCATTGATTAAAAGAATGGTAATTTCAATGTATGAGAAGCTTAAGGCAATAGAGAAGCAAGTGAATGACCTAAAAGGTCACAGGCTTGTCTCCCTCACTCTCCTCATCCAGCCTGACTGACAGGCTGCCTTTTTGATCCATGGAGGCTGCTCTCAAAGACCCTGGTACCAGGAAAAAACTAGTAAGCTTGCATTGAACTGTATTAATGCTATTATTTACCATTATCGGAAATAGCGGAAGTCTTTCATTCTAATAAACACTTAATAGGTAGGTAGGTTTAGTTTAAGGTGCATCGACAACTTAGGTCATATCGCACCTTCGCATACTTATACATGAATATTACTCATAACAGAACTATTCACTCGTTTGCTGTTATAGGTCTATCTATGCACAATGTTTCATGCGTGTAACGTATTAATTGGGTAAATCTGGTCATATTTTTGTGATGAGATTGGTCTCGCGGAGGAACATCAAAACTTTGTCAATTTCCTTTGGGTTATCACCCAAAATAGTTTTAAGTTCTCCAGAAATTTTAAGCCGGTTCCGGATATCTTGGTACTTCGTGCAGTCTCTCAGTATATGTTTTATCGTCAAATTGGAACCACAGTCTGTGCACATTGGAGGTTCCTTCTCCATAGTGAGAAGGTAAGAGTGAGTCCCTGTATGCCCGATTCTGAGCCTTGCGACTATTACCTCCTCCCGTCTGCTGTCCCGGATCGAAGACTTCCAGGCACGCGTGTTATCTTTTATGAGGCGCAATTTGTTCGATATTGTGCTGCGCCATGTCGTGTTCCAATTGGCGAGGAATATATTCTTTAAATGTAGTTTTAGATCCTGATACGGGATAGTCGCTGAATTTATTTCTTCCCTATTGAGGGCTTCTTTTGCCAATGCGTCCGCTGCTTCGTTCCCGTGGACACCAACATGGCTTGGGATCCAGAGGAACCTGGCACTTACTCCTTTGGCGTCAAGCGACGTAATGGAGGATAATATGTTTTGGAGCAAGGGATGAGTTGGACAGCCACTTCGAATGGCTTGAATCGCACTTTTGGAGTCAGAGCAAATCAAAAATTGTTTATTCCTTGCTGTTATGGCGTCCAGCGCAACTTTAATCGCGAATAACTCCGCCGTGTAGATAGTGCACCACGGGTGTAACTTGAAGGACGCTGAGCCTACGTCTGGTGATATGTAGGCGCATCCACATGCGGAATCATTTTTGGAGCCATCGGTATAAATTTTTCCGTGCGTCTCGAAATTGTTTATTGCCTCCAGTGCTCTGACCCGTAGTTCGCTTGGAGTGGTATCAGATTTGAAGCCCAAGTAATTAACTAGGCACTGTGTTTGGGGGTGCTCCCACGGAGGATATTTAAAATTTTCCGTTGGGTATATCTTGGAGAATTCGATACCCAAGTCGTCAATGAGATTTTTAAAACGAACGGCAACAGGCTTAGCAGCCCTGGGTCGAGCGTTAAAAACGTCTAAAAACCGAGGTCTTAAAAGTAGGTTAAAACATGGAGGATTCCGTATCGATAAAATCCTGCAGATATAGTTGCTCATTAAAATGTTCCTTCTAACCTCCATAGGAGGTTCTCCGGTGTCAGAGTATATACTTGCTAATGGGCTTGTTCGGAATGCTCCAGTCGCCAGTCTTAGACCAGAGTTATGTACGGATTTGATGGGCTTAACGTAGCTGTTACGCGCAAAAGCGTACACAAAACTACCGTATTCTAGTCTTGACCTTACTAGTGCCCTGCATATATAAAGCATGGTGGTCCTGTCAGCGCCCCACGAGGATCTGCTTAAAATTTTTAAAATATTTAAAACCTTGGTACATGCGTTTTTAGTACTCCGTATGTGCTCCCGCCAATCCAGTTTTTTGTCAAATATAACACCTAGGAAACGATGTGTATCCACGAATGGTAGCCTATGACTGCCGAGCTTTAGATCTGGCCTCTTCGCCGATGTATATGCAGGCATTTAGTTTTTTCTTCCGAGAATCGAAAGCCATTTTCCAGGGACCACTTATGAAGACGGTTTAATGTCATTTGAACCTGCCTCTCGGCAGTGTGGATTGAGGATGAACGGCAAAAAATTGTCAGGTCGTCAGCAAAGAGAGAGCCCATCACGGGTGTTGTTATGCAGTCCACAACGCTGTTTATTGCAACGGCGAACAGCGTTACGCTGAGAATGGAGCCTTGAGGAACTCCGTTCTCCAGTACGTGGGGTTTTGATACCACGTTCCCTACTCTAACTCTAAAGGAGCGGTTTTTTAAAAAGTTATACACGAATATGGGAAGATTACCTCGGTAACCCCAATCATATAACTGTTGTAAAATTTTGTACCTCCACGTGGTGTCGTAGGCTTTCTCCATATCGAAAAAGACTGCCAAGACGTGCTGTCGACAAAGTAAGGCTTCTTGTATGTAGTTCTCGATTCTTACCAAGTGGTCCAGCGTCGACCTACTTCGCCGGAAGCCACATTGGATGTTTGACAGAAGGTTGCGGCTTTCCAGGCTCCACATTAGGCGTTTATTGACCATCCTTTCTAGCAGTTTGCACATGCAACTGGTCAGGGAGATGGGGCGATAACTACTAGGGTGTGACTTTTCCTTACCCTGTTTGGGTATAGGAATTATTAAGGATTCTCTCCAGTTCTCGGGAAAGACCCTTTCAGTCCAAACTCGGTTGAACGTGGCGAGTACCTCTGTCAAATGTGAATTTGGTAAATTCCTAAAAAAGGAATTGTGAATCAGGTCACCACCTGGTGATGTGTCCTTCGTTTCGTCGAATGCAGACAAAAGCTCCCACATCGTAAATGGAGAGTTGTAGGTAGCCACAACTCTCTCCTCTGCAAAATTAAGGGTGTTTTTCCGAAATTTGTTTCGTGTGTTTGAAGGAAGGGTTATAACTGTCAGTTGCACTCATTGCGGCATAATTGATACCGAAAGCCTCTGAAATGTCAGATGGGGACGATTTAATTGTCCCGTTCACTCTTAAGCCTGAGACTGAAGAGAAGTTTTGTTTGCCCATTATTGATTTTACTTTGTTCCAAACTTGTGCAACTGGAGTTCGATGGTTTATGCTCGCAACGTACTTTGTCCATGAAGACTTCTTGGCATCCCGTACAACTTGCCGGGCCCTGGCTCTAAGGCGCCTAAAGGCCGCTAGATTATTGGTGGTTGGAAATCTATTGAATATGCGCAGGGCTTTTTTACGCTTACGGATAGCCTCCGCACATTCCTCGTTCCACCATGGGACTGGGGGACGACGAGGAGTTCCAGAGAATGTTGGAATGCTATTTGTCGCGGCGTCGAGTATGCTGTTTGTTATAATCTCCATATTTCGTTGCGCCGACATGGTGCTGTCAAATTTAAAATTAAAATTAATTCTAAATTCCGCCCAGTTTGCTTTCCTGATAAGCCATGTTTTGGGAGAACTACATTGACGAACGTTCGTCGGTTTTCTAATAAAGAAAGGGAAATGGTCGCTTCCACAGAGATCGTCATGGACTTCCAATGGAAAAAGAGGGGCGATGGTTTCGGTGGTAATCCATAGATCTATGGAAGAGTATCCTCCGTTGAAGGCATTAAAATGTGTTTTTTCCTTGTCATTTATTATAACAAGGTTAAAGTCGTTACAGACCTTTTCTAAAAGATGACCCCGGCCATTAAAATCGCGTGTGTAATCACCCCACAAAGTGTTATGTGCGTTAAAGTCTCCAAGTAAAACAAACGGTCTTGGAAGTTGCCTGATTAAATTTTCTAGGTTTTGTCTGGTAGCTGGGGCCTAAACACTTAATACTTAGAATTATCATTTTATAATAATAACTTAGCCTGTCAAGGGAATACTTCGACCATTTTAAGTTGACATGGTTGTCTGTTGACAATACGAAATTTTAATTTCTTTTGTTACATTAGCTTTATCCAGCAGCCAATTAAAAATGGAAACTGGTTTCTATTTTTGATAAGCTGCAGAATTTTCCCTCGTTGGGGGCACCTGTGCGAAGGATTGTGTCACAAGAATTATGAAGAACACCCGAATGGACAGTGCAGCTGGACAGTTTAGCTGGCTTGGGTTGAAACAGAAAAGAGAGAGAAATCTCAACTCCTGCTGAAGGACGTAATTTTTGGTATGCATTTAGTCTGGTTCCAAATCTGTAATTGCTGGATTTTGTGGTAAGCATGATGATAGTCAGTGGGTATTGAAACAGTAAATTATATTAATAAAAGTCTCTTTATGTAATTTTCCACAGGATGATAATGTGCAAATTACTAAAGAATAAACTCAATACTTTCCAGCTTCACCTGGTGGTACCATTGCATAACGAACAGATATATTACTTGGTTAGTTCCACAACTGAGTAGTAGTAGTAGTAGTAGGTTTATCAGGTGCGTCGACAGCTAAGGTCATTTTGCACCGCTCGCAACCTAATTTATGTCAATAAAAATGTATAGGAAGTGGAATTCAATATTTATTATCTAAGAATTAAATTTTTTGATACCAGAGAAGGAATAAAATAAAGCGTGTTTCCCATTAAAACATTAGATTTTACAGTGCCTTAAATATGTCAATACATTTTAAAAATTCGATTACGCGACCGAGGGCAATAGTGTTATTGCCGAGAACTTGTTCTAGCCCACCACTAATGTGATATCTTTCTCGGAGAGCTCGGTACCTTTCACAAGCCGTCAATATGTGTCTTACACTCAGTGGTCAGTCGCATTCATCACAGCGAGGTGGGATCTTCTCTTCGGTGAAGAGGTATGAGTGGGTCAGGGCACAGTGCCCTATTCTCAGTTGCGTGATGACAACTTCCTCCCTGCGACAGCTCCTGACGGAAGAGGTCCACGCCTGCGTATCTGCTTTAAGGCAGCGCAATTCGTTATTCATTTCGCTCCTCCACGAGTCCTTCCATCTCTGTGCACATATATTTTTTAGAGTACACTTAAGGTCCTCTGCCGGTACCAGGAAAGAAAAGGCTTCGAGGTCGTTCAGGGCTTCCTTCGCCGCTGAGTCAGCCTTCTCGTTTCCGTCTATTCCCACATGCCCAGGAACCCATGAAAAGCTTACTCTTATTCCCTTTTTATTAAGAGAAAGAAGGGCATTATGTATATCCTGAACGATAGGACTGAGTGGGGAAAAGTCAGAAACTGCATTCAATGCGCTTAAAGAGTATGTGCAGATTATAAAAGACTTATTACAGCCATGTATGCCGTGGATAGCCATCTTTATAGCGAACAGTTCCGTGTAAACACTACACAGCGGACTGAGCTTTGCTTTCACGACTCCGTGGTTAGGGGAGTATACTGCGCACGTACAGGCTGAATTGGACTTTGATTCATCCGTATATATATAGGGATGGTATCCGGGTGGGAATTCAGCATTTCCTTGAACATAACCTGGTATTCTGAATCGATGGTGGAGGATTTTTGTAACTTGCTCAGTTCAAGGTAAATATCTGGCCGTGGTATATTCCATGGAGCTTGGTTGGAATAACCTACCGGGTATACTTCCGGAAGAGAGAAATTATTTTCTTCAATAAAATTGTTAAAACGTACGCTTAAAGGGCGAGTGGCCCTTCTCCGTCCATTAAAATTGTCTAAAAATCTAGGGTTAAAAACAATATCGTAACATGGATGCTTTGTCATTGATAAAAGTTTTGCCACGTAGGAGCACATCAGCATGTTCCTGCGGACATACAGAGAAGGCTCTCCGGCGTCAGCATAAATGCTCAGAACCGGACTGGTCCTGAAAGCACCGGTGGCCAGCCGCAATCCAGCATTGTGAACCGTTGTCAAAGGCCTCAGGTACGACTCTCGTCCGGAGGAGTAGACGAAAGAGCCGTAGTCCAGACGAGATCTAATGAGGGCACGGTACAGTAAAAGCATCGTGGTGCGATCTGCACCCCAGTTCGAGTTGGTTAAAACTTTTAAAATATTTAAGGCCTGACGGCATCTTTCACTTAACAGTCGTACATGTTCCCTCCAGTTAAGTCGGTAATCAAATATCATACCGAGGAAACGTATTGACTCCACATATGGAAGGATTCTTCCACCCAAGCGCAGAAGCGGTGGAACATGATATCCCCGTTTTCGGTGAAAATGAACGCATTTCGTCTTCTCAGCTGAGAAACGGAAGCCATTGCTGCGAGACCATTTATCCAGTTTATTTAGCGTCAGTTGTAATATTCTGGTTGCACTGACGAGTTTGGACGACCGGCAGAAACTAACCAGGTCATCAACAAACAATGATCCCATCACCGGAGCCTTAATACAATCCACGACATCATTGATGGCGATTGCAAAGAGAGTGACACTTAAAACGGAGCCCTGGGGTACTCAGTTTTCCTGCGTGTAAAACTGTGACAGACTTTTCCCCACTCTTACTTTAAATACCTGGTCCGTTAAAAAGTTTTTAATAAAAGTTACTCCTAAAACCCCAACTGTGCAGCGTCTTTAAAATTTTGTGCCGCCAGACCCTATCGTATGCCTTCTCCAGATCAAAGAAGACTGACGACATGTTGGCGCAAAAGAAAGGCTTCCTGGATGAACTTATCCGCTCGGACGAGATGGTCAATTGTCGATCTTCCCCGCCGAAAACCACACTGGATGTTAGCAAGTAGGTTCCGCCGCTCCAACCACCAAACGAGCCGGCGATTGACCATTATTTCCATGACCTTGCACAGGCAGCTGGTAAGAGAGATGGGTTTATAATTGTTTGGATTAATCCTTTCCTTACCTGGCTTTAGAATAGGGACCATTGCAGACTCCCGCCAGGATTGTGGGACAGTACCCTCCACCCAGAGTTGGTTGAGGGTGTGGACTTCCGACAATGCGGCCCCGGCAAGATTCCGGATGAACGCATTGTGGACGCCATCCATTCCTGGGGAGGAGTCCCGGGAGTCCGCAATTGCGGAAGTCAGCTCCCACATAGTGAAGCATTCGTTGTAGGCAGCAATAGGACGCGTACCATTAAAGTTAAAATTCAGAGCGGCAGCCTCGGATCGATCTTTAATCGCTCTGAACGCTGCATCATAGTTGGCGTTACCGCAGGTCTTCGCGAGTAAACGACCAAACACTTCACATATTTCCGGCTGGGAGGTCACCATCCGGTCATCGACCTTCAATATCGAAGCGCCGTGTTCCTGACGAGAGCCGCAGATGCTACGCACCTTCTTCCAGACCTGTGCAAGTGGGGTTCTGTTATTTACGCCGGACACAAATTCCATCCAGGAAGCCTTCTTTGCTTCCTTCACGGCTTGCCGAGCTTTTGCCCTCAAACGTCGAAAAGAGGCCAGATTTGTTGCCGTTGGATATTTGCTAAAAATGCGCAATGCTCGCTTGCGCAATCTAATTGCATTGGCGCACTCCTCGGTCCACCACGGCACGGGTGGCCGACGAGCGTGTCCCGAAGACCGCGGTATGCTGCAACTTGCAGCCTCAACTATTGATGCTGTCAACACTTCGATGTTCCGTGCTGCGTCAATAGTGGCATCGTGTTAAAAATTAAAATGTTTTCTAAAATTCGGCCAATCCGTTTTCCGGGTGATCCAGTTTCTTGGGCTGGTGAAAGTGTTATTAAAACTGCCCTCCTTATGAATGAGGATGGGAAAGTGATCGCTTCCACATAGGTCTGTATGTACCGACATTCGACATTTCGTCACTAAACTGCTAGTACACAAACAAAGGTCAATGGATGAGAATTCTCCATTAAAACTGTTAAAACGAGTTTTTCCCCGGTATTTAGCAAAAACAGATTAAAATTGTCGATAAAATTTGATAAAATCCGCCCTCTCCTGTTGCGCTGTCCCCTGGAGCTTCCCCACATACGATCATGGGCATTGAAATCGCCTAAAAGAATAAAAGGTTTTGGTAGCTGACGGACAAGATTCTCTAGGTTGCGCTCAGTGACTGGTGCTCCCTCTGGAAGATAAACGTTGCACAACGTTATGGGTTCCGGGGCGTGCACGGTCACAGCTACCGCTTGAAACGGCGTGTTCAGTTGCACCCGAGAGGTGTAAAGGGCCTCTCGGATGGCAACTGCCACTCCACCTTGGGCCCGGAGGCAACTGGTGTCGTCAAATCTAAAAACGTTAAAATGTGTCTCTTGAATACAAATGCAGGGCGGATTAAAATCGCGAATTAAAATATTCAGCTCCTCGTTATGACGATAAAAACCATTACAGTTCCACTGTAGTATAAAATTCATTAAAAATATCAAATTTCAAATTTAAAACCTAAGTCCGTATGTACTTTGGGAGGATCAGCGCCGAAAACGGTGCTTCTTCCCCTTTTGTCTGGCGAGGAGGATATCCGTCTCAGAGATATTCTCATCCTCCTCCATAGCCTCCACTGGAGATGGTGCGCGTACCCCGGACGGACCGGGGGATGGCGTTTTATCACGCCTCGGGGGCATGGAACCAGTGGTTTTTGGCGGGTTCTTCACAGAAGAACCCGCGCTGGTGGATATAGAGTTTGCCGGCTTTGTGGCCTTATCCGGCTTGGCTGGCTCTTCTTTGTCTGGGCTTTTACTGTCAGCTTTGTCTACTTTCGGGATTTCGTCAGAGATTGTGCTACTCTGAGTGGTAGCAACGGCAGCAAAAGAACGAGAGAAGGTTGGGGCAATTAGTGTTCGATACTTTTTCCTGGTCTCGAAATATGACACCTTGTCAATAGTTTTAATCTCCATGATCTTCTTTTCCTCCTTCATCTTTGGGCAATCACGCGAGTACACTGGATGTGCACCCTCGCAATTGACACAAAGCGGATCCGAGGTGCACTCATTACCCTCGTGCTTATCCTTTCCACAGCGCGGGCAGGTAGCCTTGCCCTCACATCTGGTAGCGATGTGGCCGAAGTGCTGGCACTGAAAGCATCGCATAGGGCTGGGAATGAATGGACGAACTGGAACAGACTCATATCCTACAAAAACCTTGTCGGGGAGTGTGTCACGCGAGAAGGTTAGTATCACAGACGTGCTGTTGATGAGCTCACCGTTCCGCTTAATTTTCAGACGACGACAGTCAACAACACCCTAAGAGGCCATTTCTCTCTTAATTTCGTCGTCGTCGACGTACAGCAGGTCATAGCTGCTTATCACTCCCCGACTGGTGTTCAAGGTACGGTGCACCTCGACCTTAACCGGGTGGTCATGGAGTTTTTTCATATTTAACAATTTCGCACTCTGCTTGTCGTTGTCCGTTTCTATCAGTAGTGTACCGTCTCGCAGCTTCTTTGCAGATATTAAATCGCCTGTTATGGCGGACGAGAGGACTCTACGAATGAGGAGGGGAGACACCTTTGTAAGGATCACACCTTCCTTTGTACTTCTCATAATGAGGTACCGCCTACAGGCGTTCTTATCATTTTCTCCCCCGCCCGTTTCCGGACGGGATTTTTTGGGTGGAGTAAGGTCGTCTTGCTCCATTGGCATAATAAATTCATCCCCTGGGCTCCCCACCCACCACGGAGCCGCATATTTGGGACGCCACAACGCCAACCGGTGTGGTCGCCAGGGCTACCCAAGGGATATAGCACTATCGTTTAGGGGGCGTTTCGGGTTGGACCTCCAATGTATGGGCCCTCCAAACCCATACACCTTCGGCCTCCGCCCTACATAGGACCCCGTCACTCCAGTACTCGCCATCGAATCGTGTCGATAAGCCGATTGATCAAGACTGGCTAGATCTTGACCGCCCGTTTACAGGGGATCTAGGGCCGAAGTGGGGTATTGAACTCCGGCCCATACCGGGCATCCGACACCCGGCTGGGTGCCGAAGAACTCACCCACCAGGATCCCCTTCTCCCCCTTACGGGTCTCCGCACACGGCAAACATGCGGGTGGATCGCAGGCCAGGTGGTATGGCCGCACACAGACAGTTGACCCACAAGACTGTCCGGACTCAACCCTTGCTGACTCTGGGGTTTTTTCCGGGGTTTCCTTCCCCGCCCTTTTAGTCGCCTCTTACGACAAGCAGGGATACTGCGTGAGTATTCTCCATCCCCATACCCGCAGGGGTGCTTGCCACTCAAAATGACCTCTTTATCTCACGAAGGCACCGATTCTACTTGAAGGCGGCACGCGATTTTCAAGTATTTTTTCGTGGACATATCTTCTTTCGGATGTACCATTCACGAATATATCGTCTTCATGCTATTAAACCTTTCCTTTTTGCTTATATTCCTTGAAATGTTTCGGTTTTATTTTAAATCGACCGCTATTCTCCACATCAACTCTTTTCCCATTCCCCTATCGCAGGTGGGCGTATCTCAGGACAGCTATCTATGCGCTTTTAACCCATTTTACGATATCCCTTCACTATTCTATGCTATTTAACTGGCCCTGTCTATATTACCATACAACCCCCTCCTTTTACACCCCCTACTTTCCCATCCCTTACCTATCTCACTGACCCGTATATGCTTGGTTCAGAGAAATAACTTCATTCTTCGTTTGCAGTGAGTTCGACTGTGTGTCACAATAATAGTGCTTTTCATCAACCCATCCATTTCCATCCTTTCCATCCATTTCCATCATCCCGATTTACGTGTGCATCTGTGTGTCTTAGTTTTCGTTTGCCGCTTTTAAGTTCATCCTTTTCTTTTCAATTTATTTATTTTATTTATTTCATTTTCCTATCCGTCCATTATGAGTTGTCAATCCTGTTCCTTTTCCTATTCCTCTGCGGCGAGGACTTTTCTTTCCGAGGAGGACGGGTTAAAATTTTTAGAAGATCATGGCTGCATTTTGCCCATTGAAGGGCAGCTCTGTGGAAAGTGTGACCATACGTTGAAGTTCAGGGAGGACAAAGGGGAGTGGTTTTGTCGTCGACTGTCCCGTGACCGCCGTGGACGACCAAGGAGGTGCCAATTTCGCATGTCGCGATTCAAAGGTAAGGAATTGAATGGCGGTGCATCTTCTACTGTGTCTCAGCGTAACTTTAACTCTTTAGCACGGGCATGTTGTGAAAAATTTCCTCATTGCCAACAGATACTTGGCTAGAGCGGTCCGGCTTCCTTCCAACACCCACCATCCTAATAACCCTTCTCATCCTCCTTAGGGTATTTTCTTACCGGTGGGCAGAGCGGGAGCTGCAAATCTCTTGCACAACGTTCACCGACTGGTGCAACTTTGTGCGAGAGGTTTGCTATGCTGACCTCCTTTCGACTCAAACTAAGATTGGAGGTCCGGGAAAAACCGTCGAAATAGACGAAAGCCATTTTGGCCACCGTAAATTCAACGTCGGGCGGCTCAGGTTTGGGAATTGGGTGTTCGGCGGGGTGGAGAGAGGCAGTGGCAGGGCCTTTCTCGTTCCGGTTCCCAACCGGAGCGCCGACACTCTCCTGTCCACCATAGAAGAAAATATCCTCCCCGGTACTACAATCATCAGCGATTGTTGGAAGGGGTACCGGGGATTATCCCAAAATCCCAAAAACCTTCACCTCACCGTTAACCACTCCCTTAATTTCGTCGATCCCTCCTCAGGCGCTCACACACAAACTATCGAGCGTCTGTGGAGCGACGTCAAAGAAAACCTTCCCCGTTCCGGCCGGTCCCGTGAACACCTCCTAGGATACCTCAGCCTTAGGTTGTGGCTGAGGAACCACCGGGCGGAGGAGTCTCTCCTCCATGACTATTTCCGGGCAGTCGCGAATGTATACACTCCCCGGTCACCCTCCTCCGTAAGTTTTGATTGCCTACAGTTTTTATCGCAGCTCACGAGCTTCTTCCATATTCCTGTTACTAATTCTGTTAATTCTTCCATTTTGCCACGTATTCCTATTTTATTGCAGTGAACGACTTCACGCCCGTCCTACTAATACCTGTTTCCTTTTATTTTCGCTTTCATTTTTTTCATTTTACCCTATTTAATTTGCTTTATTTTTAATTCCATCGCCCTTATTTAAACATTAGCCTCTATTTCTCTTTATGTTCCTCCTCAATTTCATAATAAGTTACTATTTACACCAAACCTATTCCTTTTAAAAACTGATTATCGGGCTTTGAGGTGCCAATCATCGTCTATCAACCAGAACATCACTTCAAATCACCCGCTCCAACATCGACGCACAAAGAATCTCTAGAACATGGTGAAGTGAGTGTGGTATATATATAGGCAATCCTGCATCACAATTTTGTCGTTCCGTTGGAATATTATTAATACTTAGTCATGTATAGCGAACGTGTAGTGTAAACGTCTGGAAAAGGAGGAAGAAATTGCTGACGTCCTAGAAGAACTCAGTGATGGCAACATATCAGAGTACAGCGATTACCTGAGTGGCGATAATGATGAAGACGAAACTACTTTCCTCCGGACAGCAGTCTCATCAGCAGTTGATTATGAAAATGTAAATGTGATTTCATTGGTGTAATTTATACTGTGCATCATATCTGAATATTTTACAATCACATTGTTATTAGCTTCGAAAAAGAGTGCATTCACTTTGGTGGTAGAAAATTACATCATATATCACAAGTTGCACACCCTAACCTTATTTTTTCCCCATGCAAATAAGTCGAAATGTGCACGTTGATATTAAAATGTAAATTCATTTAGAACAGGGATCATCTTACAGTGAGTAATGACATCAAAATTCGTTAAATGCTATTTTTGCTCAGTCAATCTCTCGCTGAACTGTGTTTGTTATTATTAAAAAAAAAAATAATTTAATCGTCTGCACTTTGAATAAATAATTTTCTGGTTCATCGTAGGAATCACCCGAGCCAGAAAGTCGTCCGAGGCAAGCACTAAAAGATAATGAAGTCACTCCATCGACGTCACGTAAGCTGATGAAAAGGAAGAAGGAATACTCATTCCGAAAATGTGATTTTGCCGTGGAAGACGCTGCTTGGAAGAGTAGTTTACCACCACCTTCAAATGAACCACATACGCCATATGACTACTTTTTATGCTACTGGTCCAAAGATATTTTCGCCATCATGAATGAAGAGGCATCCCTCTACAGTCACCAAGAAGATGGTGTGGTGCTGAACTCGTCCCCGGAGGAAATGGAGCAGCTCATAGGTATTTTTCTACTAATGGGAATCATCAAAATACCATCCATTAGAATGTACTGGGCAAACGAAATTAGGTTTTCTCCTATTGCGGATGTCATGAGTCGCAATCCCTTTCTGTTTTTGATGCGGTATTTACATTTCGCGAATAACGACAATCAAAAGCCCAAGAATCATCCTGAACATGACAAATTGTATAAATTAAGGCCTCTTTTGAATACTATACGTTCCAACATGAAACAAACACCACCAGAAGAGCGAAATTCAATTTACGAGCAAATGATTCCCTTCATCCACCCCCATAAAATATTCAGTCCACCCTTTTATGTTTCAAGCTTGGTTGATAGTGAGGAATTTTTAATTTGTATGTTTTGTTATCCAGTAATGGATGATATTCAGGTGTTTAATCTGATGAGGAGGAGGGAGATGGATAGGGAGAGGAATCTCCATATTAGGGAAAATAAATTGAGATTGCGTCAAATTAGGGATGCATCTGATCCTTTTGCAATCCCTGACGAAATATTTCAAGGATTGTATACATTAAATAAAGTTTTAGCGAGAAGAACAATAGAAGAGTTGCGGCCTTCCATTCATGTGCCAAGGAGGAGTACAGCTGTCCCACCAGAGATTAAGGTAGGTGCAATGTACACTATTGCTAAACATGTAAACTTTTTTAATGCATACTTACGTTAGGCATTTTTATAGGTCCTATGCGCCCTGCATTTTTATGGACAAGGGTGCTATCAAAAAGGAGCAGGAAGTGACTCAAACCTTGGGTTGATCCAAGCTACAGTATCTTTTGCCATTGAGGAGGTGACTAATACCCTCAATTTGCCACAAGTTTTGGCAAAATTGATATCTTTTCCATTAACAAGGGATTAACTGTTCTAATTTCGTTGATGCATTCGTACATGTTGCGCTCGTGTTTCAGAGACACCTAGCGGTAGATAACGAAGACGACGCTCTAGCTATTTGTTTACGTTTTGTGAGATTTGAATTGTTCGTGATTGACTCCGCCTTTCCGTATTTCTTTGACCTTTGCTTCGTATGGACACTCTCTACTTGGCTTTACCGTTTGACTTCTGTACTTCCCGGACAATCCTCAAGGAACCGTTTTTGACTTGTCGCCTTCTTCGGACATTTCTCTCCCGTTAACGACCTACGCACCGTTTGGACTACCCGATTTCGACTCACATGGCCTGGACCTCACATGGCAGGTAGACAGGCCATTTTTTTAAATTAGTGAGAGGCCGTATTTGTTCGACCCCTGGAATACCCTATACAAGAACAAGGGGAGGAGGGCAGTTGGGATGCCAGAGGTAGCGGAGATGTGTGCTGCAAGGTAAGAATTACGAAAATTTAATATTTGGTAAACTTGTGTTTATGTTGACATATGCACAAATAATTACATTGGAAACTGCAACATATTGATAGACTTTTCATTTAGTTGCAGGCCTAACACGACCGCAGAGGAAGCTAAAAAAAATGGTATTCTCTGCGGACAAATTATTTGGCGGAGAAGATGAAGGTGTTGGCCTCCAAAAAGAGTGGGGCGGGACTTGATACTGTAAGTATGCAATTTTAACGAAATTGAGATATTTTTTTATTTTCTTTCATATTTTATAACGCATTAGTGCCCTTATAAACTAAGGAGATCTTTTTCGACAATTCCAGATGTATCTTCCCTTCATTAGTACAACGATATGAGGTTCATTGATGAGTATATATCGCCCAGGGAGAGTACTTCCACGTTGGACGATGAGCCAGAGGTGCGTGTATTCCCTTTGTTTACGTATTTCGTTTTCACAGTTTTGGCAATGTAAAAGACTTTTAAAAAAGTGAGCATAGGAGACCGTGTTATTGACTTCGTTTACATTTTCAGGAGTGTCATCGTGCCGTGGACGATGAAGATATCCCCGTGGTAGAGGAGGGAGAATTGGTGGAATGCAAGGAGTTGTCCGGCATGGACATCGTCTTCGTGGATGAGGTTGCGCGTCCCGCAAGTGCCCCACCGCTTGTACAGGGAGGTAATGACGGTGATGACCCTTCAAGACCTGGCCCATCGGGAGTAGGGAAGAAGAGAAAGCTGTCGACTCCCCATGAGACTTCTGTCCTGCTGAAGACGGCTTCACAGGCGCTTGGCACATTGACTTCCTCTATGAGTGTCCAGGACACTGATGCTGCTTTCGGGAAGCTTGTGACAAGCAAGCTTCGGGAAATAAAGGACCTAACCAAAACAGCAAAAACATTTTGTAGTTGACGAAGGTTTTATTCGAAGATTAAAAATAAATACCCTTCAAAGAATTTGGAAGGAAAAATCAAGAAGCTGTAGAACCGGCACCAGCCATAGAAGAAATTGAAAATGTGGTCAAGAGGCTTAAAAATGGCTGCTGGTTAAGATGGAATTCCAGTGGAATTAATAAAATACGGTAGTAAGCCAATGATTAAGCTCCTTCATAAAATAATATTTAAGGTATGTAACCTGGAAATTATGCCCAAAGAATGGAAGGAGTAGTAGTAGTAGTATTATTATTTTTGGGTGCGTCGACTACTATGGTCATTTTGCACCACTCTCATCCTTATAAGTACAAAATATAAATTACGAATAAAAAATTAAAATTTCGCTTGCCTACATGTGATAAAATGTGCAATTAAGCCTAAAACAGTGAATTTATAATGTATTTAAAACATTAATATCTTTTAAAAAAGCAATTACTCGGGTGAGACTATCAGGGGAGTCGCCTAGGATAGTTTCTAAGGTCCCGTTAACCTTATGTCTTTCTCGAGAAGACCGGTATTTTTCACACTCCGTCAGGATGTGTCGCACACTCAGAGAGGAGTCGCAATCATCACACCGAGGTGGAGTCTTCTCTTCTGTGAAGAGGTATGAGTGGGTCAGGGCAGTATGCCCTATCCTCAGACGAGTGATTGCGACTTCTTCCCTTCGGGTACTCCTGACAGAAGAGGGCCACACTGTTACTACCGGTTTCACAGACCGAAGTTTGCTATTATGTATCTCCTGCCACGATTCTTGCCATCTGCCCATTGCTATGTTTCGAAACATAGATTTTAGGTCTTCTGCAGTTACCTTGTTCGATACAATTTGTGGCATGTGCAGTGCTTCCTTTGCTGCTTTGTCCGCTCGTTCGTTACCAGCTATTCCCACGTGTCCAGGGATCCAGACAAATGATGTTTTAATTCCCTTGTAAAGAAGGGATTGGAGGGTGCATTGTATATCCTGGACAAGAGGATGGTGTGGGTAATAGGCCGAAATGGACTTCACGGCGCTTAAAGAGTCGGTGCAGATAAGGAAAGAGCCAGAATTGCAATTGATATTCCTTACGGCCATCTTAATTGCGAATAATTCCGCAGTGTATACGCTACACAGTGGATTAAGTCTCGCCTTGATGACCTTGTGGTGTGTGGAGGACACGGCACATGCGCATGCTGAATCAGTCTTCGATCCATCCGTATACACGGGAGTGGAGTCCGGGTGGTTACCCAGGAATTCTAAAAACAGGCTCTGGTACTCCTGCGGTGTGACAGAGGATTTCTGGCGTCCATCCACAACAGTATAGCACTCTGGTCGCGGTAAAGACCAAGGCGGGTATTTTGAGTACCCGACCGCATACACATCAGGTAGTGAGATGTCAAATTCATCAATAAAATCTTTAAAACGAATACTTAGTGGCCTAGTAGCCCTCGTCCTTCTGTTAAAAATATCTAAAAACCTTGGTTTAAAAACTATGTCAAAGCATGGGTGTCTCGACATTGATAAAATTTTTGACACATAGTTGCATGTCAACATTAGCCTACGAGTATCCAGCGGCGGCTCCCCGGCGTCTGCATAGAGGCTTAGGACAGGAGAGGTCCTAAAAGCGCCAATTGCTAACCGTAATCCTGCGTTGTGGACCGTTGTTAACGGTCGCAGATAAGACTCTCGTCCAGATGAGTAGACTAAACACCCGTAGTCTATTTTCGACCGAATCAGCGCACGGTATAGTAAGATCGAGGTCGTGCGATCAGCACCCCATGTTGTGTTGTTTAAAATTCGTAAAATGTTTAGGCTACGGCGGCACTTATCGGCTAGTTTGCGGACGTGCTCCTGCCATGTCAACCTACGGTCTAAAATCATACCGAGAAATCGAACCGATTCCACGTAAGGAAGGTTATTTCGTCCCAAGCGTAACGGCGGAGCTATGTGGATACCTCGCAATCGGTGAAAATGCATACATACAGTTTTCTCCTTGGAGAAACGAAGCCCGTTTCTCTTTGCCCAGTTGTTCAGTTTGATGACAGTCAACTGTGTCAGTCTTGCAACGCTGGCCAATGTAGACGACCTGCAGAAGATTGAAAGGTCGTCTACGAATAGGGATCCCATCACCGGTGTCTTTATACAGTGCGCAATATCATCAATGGCGATTGCAAATAATGTAACGCTTAAAACAGAGCCCTGGGGTACGCCGTTATCCTGAGAGTAAAACTGTGAAAGGTTTTTTCCCACTCTCACTCTAAAACCACGGTTTGTTATAAAGTTTCGGATAAAAATGGGTAGGTTACCCCTGAAACCCCAACTGTGCATTGTTTACAAGATCTTCCAGCGCCATAGCATGTCATAGGCCTTCTCCAAGTCAAAGAAGACACCAATGACATGTTGACGCAGAAGAAAGGCCTCCTGGATAAAATTATCAGTCCGAATGAGATGGTCGATAGTAGATCTTCCCCTACGAAAGCCACATTGTATGTTGGAAAGAAGGTTTCGCCGCTCCAACCACCAAACAAGCCGGCGATTGACCATTCTTTCCATAACCTTGCACAGGCAACTGGTAAGAGAGATGGGCCTATAGTTGCTAGGGCTACTGTTGTCTTTTCCCTGCTTCGCTATTGGAACCACGATAGATTCCCGCCAGGATTGTGGAAAACTACCCTCCAACCAAATATGGTTGAGGGTATGAAGGACGTCCAGCAGCGCTTTCTTCGGTATGTTCCGGAGAAAAGCGTTGTGGACACTGTCTGTTCCTGGGGACGAATTCCTGGATTCCGCAATTGCAGAGGCCAGCTCCCATAGCGAGAAGCATTCGTTATAGTCAGCAATACCCTGCGTTTCACGGAACGTTAGGGATTTTGCTTCGCAGCGTTGCTTTATTTCTCTGAAGTCGGCATCATAATTGTCGTTACTGCAGATGTTGCTGAACGTATGGCCAAAGATCTCACATAATTCCGAGGGAGATGTTACCACCCGGTCATCAACTTTTAGTCCGGAAACGCCGCATTGCTGACGGGAGCCCGAGATGCTTCGTACCTTCCTCCAGACCTGTGCAAGAGGCGTCCTGTGGTTGACGCCTGAGATGAATTCTATCCAGGAGGCCTTCTTCGCCTCCTTTACGATTTGTCGGGCTTTCGCTCGAAGACGTCGGAAGGAGGCAAGATTGGTTTTCGTGGGGTACTTCTGAAAAATGCGAAGTGCTCGCTTCCGCAATTTTATTGCCTTCACGCATTCCTCTGTCCACCATGGCACTGGAGGTCGACGGACGATACCCTTGGATCGTGGGACGCTGGTATTTGCCGCCTCGATGATTGCAGATGTAAGGACTTCGACGTTTTGCATTACGTCACGGTTGCCGTCATGTTTATATGTAAAATTCTCTCTGAAAATTGACCAGTCAGCTTTCTGAATAATCCAATTTCCAGGAGTTATAAAAAATGGATTTAAAAAGATATTCTTTCGTATAAAAAGGGGAAAATGATCACTGTCACATAGATCTGTATGAACGGATAAGTTGAGTTTCGTGGAAAGACTGCTCGAGCAGATGGCGAGGTCAATGGAAGAAAATTCTCCATTAAAACTATTAAAACGAGTTTTCTCACTACTATTCAGTAGAACAAGGTTAAAATCCTGGATAAAATGTGATAAAATCCGCCCTCTTCTATTGCACTGGCTTCTAGAGCTACCCCACAAAGGGTCATGTGCATTAAAGTCTCCTAAAAGTATAAAGGGCTTGGGTAATTGAAGGATAAGATTCTCGAGGTTGTGTTCAGTGACTGGAGCGCACTCCGGTAAGAAAACGTTGCACAGCGTTATGGTCTCTGGTGCGTGCACAGTCACAGCAACCGCCTGAAAGTGTGTTCAGTTGTACCCGAGAGTTGTAAAGGGTCTCCCAGACAGCAACCGCCACTCCACCCTGGGCTCGTTGGCCGCTGGCATCGTCGTATCTAAAAACATTAAAATTCCTTAAGATACCCTTGTCCGTGGCTTTAAAATGCGTCTCTTGGAGACAAATACAAGACGGATTAAAATCACGAATTAAAATGGTTAACTCCTCCTTGTGACGATAAAACCCATTACAGTTCCACTGTAAAATAGAATTCATTTAAAAAGGGAAAAAAATAAAAGGCGAGAAACAAGTTAAAAACAGCAGTCTGTCCATCCGTTAGGAGGATCAGCGCCTAATGCGGCTCTTTTTCCCCTTTTGCCTGGCTAAGAGGACGTCTGTCTCAGACGGGTCATCCTCCTCCATAGCCTCCTCTGGGCATGGAGCGCGTACCCCGGAGGGGCCGGGGGATGGCGTTTTCTCACGCCCCGAGGGCGGGGTCCCAGTGGGTTTCGGCGGGTTCTTCTTAGGAGAACCCGCACAGGTGACATTCTTTGGTTTTGCCGGCTTTGTAGCCTTATCCGGCTTGGCTTCTTCATCTTTTCTAGACTTTCTTGTGTCCGTTGTCTTATCTGCATCATTTTTCTGAGTATTGTCAGATCCATTTTTATTGGTTGGGGTTTCAGCGACAGCAGCGAAAGATCTGGAGAAAGTAGGGGCTATTAGGGTGCGGTACTTTTTTCTGGCTTCTATGTATGGCAACTTTTCAACGGTTTTTATCTCCATTATCTTCTTTTCCTCTTTCATTCTCGGACAATCGCGGGAGTACACTGGGTGTGCACCCTCGCAATTGACACAAAAAGGTTCGGAGGTGCAACCATCATCCTCATGCTTTTCATTACCACAGCGCGGGCAGGTGGCCTTGCCCTTGCATCTAGTGGCGATATGGCCAAAGTGTTGGCATTGAAAACATCGCATGGGGTTAGGGATGAATGGGCGGACAGGAACCGATTCATACCCAACAAAAACCTTGTCGGGGAGCGTGTCGCGCGAGAAGGTGAGGATAACAGACGTGCTGTTGATCAGCTCACCGTTCCGCTTTATTTTTAATCGACGACAGTCTATAATGCCCTGAGGGGCCATTTCCCTCTTTATTTCGTCGTCGTCGACATACAGCAGGTCGTAACTGCTTATCACTCTCCGACTGGTGTTCAAGGTGCGGTGCACCTCGACCTTCACTGGTATATCATTTAAACGGGTAAAATTACGCAACTTTGCACTTTGGGTATCATTGGCCGTTTCTATTAATAAAGTTCGGTCACGTAGCTTCTTGGCAGATATTAAGTCGCCAGTAACTGCTGCAGAAAGGACTCTACGGATTAGGAAGGGAGATACCTTAGTGAGGGTCTCATCTTCCTTTGCACATCTCATTATCAAGTACCGCCTACAAGCGGACACCGGGTTAACTCCCCCGCCCGTTTCCGGACGGGATCTTTTTAATGGAGGAAGGGTATCTGGTTCCATTAATATAAGAGGTTCATCCCCTGGGCTCCCCACCCACCACGGAGCCACATATTTGGGACGCCACACCGCCAGCCGGTGTGGTCGCCAGGGCTACCCAAGGGATATAGCACTATCGTGTAGGGGATTTGCTTCAGGTTAGGTCTCCAGTGAATGGGCCCTCCAAACCCATACACCTTCGGCCGCCCTACACAGACCCCCATCACTCCAGCACTCGCCATCGAAACGTGTCGATAAGCCGATTGATCAAGACTGGCTAGATCTTGACCGCCCGTTTACAGGGGATCCAGGGCCGAAGTGGGGTATTGAATCCCGGCCCATACCGGGTATCCGACACCCGGCTGGGTGCCGAAGAACTCACCCACCAGGATCCCCTTCTCCCCCTTACGGGTCTCCGCACACGGCAAACATGCGGGTGGATCGCAGGCCAGGTGGTATGGCCGCACACAGACAGTTGACCCACAAGACTGTCCGGACTCAACCCTTGCTGACACTGGGGTTTTTTCCGGGGTTTCCTTCCCCGCCCTTTTAGTCGCCTCTTACGACAAGCAGGGATACTGCGGGAGTATTCTCCATCCCCCTACCCGCAGGGGTGGAATGGAAGGAAGCAGTGATAGTTCCCATTTACAAAAAGGGGATAAATTAGAATGCTCGAACTATAAAGGAATATCTCTACAAAACTGTACATATAAAATTTTATCTGCAGTTATATTAAATAGATTGAGAGTGTATGGAGGAGAAATAATTGGTGAGCACCAAGCTGGATTTAAATCAACTACTGACCAAATATTTGTTATGAAAGAGTTGGCCTCGAAGTACTGGGAAAACAATAAAGATTTATACATATTATTTATTGATTTTAAAAAAGCTTATGATAGTTTAATTAGATAAAAGGTATGGGATGTACTTAGACAGAACAACATTCGAGAAAATATAATAATACATAGAGAGTGCCAATATGGCCGCTAGTGGGAAGACACGTATTTCACTCGCTCTGGTGATTTTTAGTGTTTCTGTTATACGTTTCTCTCCTTTTGTGTTCTTCTCCCTCCGTGTGTATGCTGTTTTGTCCTCTGATAACTCCCTGTTGTTGGCGCGTCCTCCTCAAAATTACGTCAGTTATGGAAGATATAGTTTCTCTGCCTACGCCTCGTATGGTCTATCGCCCGTCAGCCTTCGTCTACCCGTCTCATCGTCGCTCCGGTCCCGGCTTTCCCCCTTGCCCTCCTCGGCCACCCCCACGCCGTACCCTCGGCGCGGAATCATCTTCCTGCTCCTCGTGTTACTTTCCGGTGACGTCAGCCTCAACCCTGGCCCTTCCAGTTTCTCGCTGAGTATCTACTAACAGAATGTTAGGAGCATAAAAAACAAGTTATCCATTTGCACCTCCCAGGACCCCAGTCTCCCAGTTGGATATCATTGCCATTTCTGAGACATGGCTAACTCCTACTGCTTGTGACAGTGAACTACCTTTTTCGAGCACTCATTGTGTTATCCACGTTGAAAGAACACACAAATGGTAATTTCCACACTTTTTAATAAAACAACACTTAACAACCGACCATGGTTTCAACACATTGTGTCATTCTCAAGGTGAATCCCAGCGAGGACATCACAGTGGGACTTCACCATTTCAACGCCAGCTACGAGGGATAAAATCAGCAATCAAGGAAGAGGATTTAGTTTTTACTAAAGCAGATAAAGGCAATAGTATTGTTATTTTAAATAAGTTTGACTATATTAGTAAATGTGATTTGTTCTTGAAAACCCATGATTTTGTCAAATTACGCGCCGACCCCACGGTAAAATTTCAGGCCATTCTTAAAAGTGAACTGGGTAATTGTGAAAGATTACTCACGAAGGCTGACAAATGGCGAGTCATTAATATGAACCCTCTACCCCCAAGATTTTATGGGTTACCTAAAAGTCACAAAGTTGGTATCCCTATTAGACCGGTTGTATCACACTTCACGGCCCCTTGCCATAAGCTAGCGGCCAAATTAAATACTTTAATTAGGCAACTTTCTATTTTCAAACCTAAGCACAGCTTTAAAAATTCAATTGAATTATCAAAGAAAATATCCTATATAATTCCCCCTTCCAACGCAAAACTTATTTCTTTCAATGTCAGTAATCTGTTCACTTCCGTTCCGGCTGCTGAAGCCTCTAACTTGACCATAGACGTATTAAAAGACGCTAAATGTGATCCGGTGATACTTTAAGCTTCTAAATATGTGTCTCTCACAGAATTACTTCATTTATAATGGCTGTTTTTACTTACAAAATACTGGCCTTGCTATGGGATCGCCTCTCTCCCCGATTCTTGCTGAAATATTCATGGACAATCTGGAGTATAAACTTTTCACCTCTGGTAACCCCCTTTTGACCAATGTTGTCTATTGGTTTAGATATGTAGATGATATTTTATGCTTATGGACGGGCTCATCACGCCAACTAGATAATTTTAACAATGTTTTAAATTCCATCCACGACAAGATTAAATTTATGATTGAATATGGTGGGGACAATATCAATTTCTTAGATTTAAATGTTTCAATTAAAGGTGGAAAACATGACCTATCTATATAAAGAAAAGAAACGTTTACTGATGTTATTATTCCGGTAGATTCTTCTCATCACCATACTCATAAGCTTGCTGCATTGAGGTGTATGATCCACCGGTTAATGAATATTCCTATGACTGTTCACAACTTCGATAAAGAACTCAAAATTATAAAAACCATAGCAGTAAGAAATGGCTTCAATACCTTGTGCTTAGATAAGATGCTTAAACGCTATCGCTCCAAAAGAACCACAAAGTTACTGACATCTCTATGTATGGTCCCGACAAAAATTAACCGCTGCACAGTGGGGCCAAATCCCGAAAAGGTGGTCAAAATATGAAAATATAATTCAATTTGCACGAAAGTTTGTATATAGGGGTTTTTGAGGTTGCTAATTATGAATCCAGCGTCAAAAGTTAAAAAAAAAAAATGGTGGATCCAATATGGCGGACTAAAATTTTCAAAATCATAAGATTGAATTGAAATTATGTGCCAATTGAGTTATATATTGGATTTTATTAATCTAATAAATGAATGTTGTCATAAATTGAGCAATTTATATGTTTAATGTAAAATATATTTATTTAAAAATAAATTTCCTTTTGAATTCAAAGAACTCTTCCACATGAGAAATGAGGTATTTCAGTTGCTTTTAAAATTGGCGGAATAATTAACTACAGTGTTTATGGTGGTAACAGTTTTAATTACATGTTATTAAATTACAATGCTCCGCATTAACCAGGACTTCTTTATAATACATTACATGACATCATATCATATCCCTCACGACATATTCTGAAACATGTACACTTACGATTCCACTTCAGAATCACTCGAGTCTTCAGGAGGAGAATTTTCTGAGTAGTCATCATCTGATTGCGAATCGCATGATGGTGCAATGAGAATGCTCATGGCGTCAGGCGTCAATGTTTTGCGCTTCTGCATTTGATGGTGATCAGACTGACTGGATATGATTGGGTCCGACTGAACCATCATCCGTATAAATACATCCTCCATATTTTTGAACGTGAGCACTTGCGAGCGTAATTCTCGCGGTAGTGTCTGAGTAATTTATTACATGCCTCTTGAGCCTCTTCAGACATTTGTTCGATTGGTAACAGAGCATGCTTTATCACGTCTTTGCCGTGCATTAGGATGTTGTGCACAGCTGTTGAGCTGTTGGCATGCAGTACCATGGGTACAGCTGCACAAACATCCGTGCTGTTTCTAGGGCATACTCTTCGAATATGTCTACATCTACCCTGTAGCCACAAGAGAGTACTTGCAGGATGGTGTAGAAGCGTTGTAAGAGTTCAGGATTCAGTCCTGTTATTTCTGCCGACAAGGTGTAACTCTGAAAAAAACGACGGGGTGTATTACCGTCGTTGCTGTTGCCATGAATTTGCTTGGGCTGACCCACAATCAAATTCATTTGTTCTTTGAACCCTTTTTGTATGCATATCTTTCTTTCATTTACCCTGAATTTCATATTCGGATCTCTGATCTGCCATGTTTTCACCATTAGCCTATATGCCACGCTCAAACAGCACTCAAACATACGGATCCAAGCATGTAAGATGGGGAGCCCGAAATGGAGGTGGTCGATGTTTATATGTCTCTGCAAAATAGCATCCAAATCATTGAAGTCCTTAGATGTCGCGTTGCAGAGGTGGCATCTCTGGGTTGACGATGTGTTAGTAATAGCATGACATACCTTTCCATCGATCATTGTTAGCCCGAGTTTGAAGGATATGTTTATTCTTCTTCCATCTATAACGCTCTTAAAAGCACGAAGATTCCTCACCTGCTGTTGGATATTGTCTACGTGCTGCATCGTTAACTCCTTCGTCTCCTTCCTGAATTGAATATTCAGAGGACGGCAAAATCGAGGTGACGAAGGCAATGGATATTGCCATATTACTGCTTTTTTCTTCACGTCTGTCTTAGAGACAAGCTGCAGTGGGACCAACGATGTAAAAAACAAGCTGGAGTCGTCAATGACCCGACCATCTCCGTCAATCAATGCCTGTTTATAGTTGCTCTGCCCTGAGCACCCATCACAACCCCACTTGCAAACAAGTTGCAAATCGAACAAATCCTCTTTAGGCATGGTAGAAAACACTTCCGCTTGCAGCAGTATAAGTCGCTGGGCTGTATGGTCGAGCAGCGACTGAAGACTCAATTCAGCACTGCAGTCTGTAATGGTCATATTGCGTGTATCGGGATGGCAGCTGCTATTTGCTTTCATTACCGTCTTGTAAGGAGGGTATAATCTACATTGATTTGCAACAGAGGTATTCCGCATAAACTGGTATTGACCCTTAGTCAGCCTCATCTGAATCATAACAAACAATGCATGTTCGGCAGACAAAGTCGTTTCCTGTGAGTCGTTGAAACGACTACGGTACTTCTTCGCTTTGGAAGGTGTACCCTCGGTCATGTCCCGGACAATTTTGGCCGCGTCTATCTTTCCTTCAGCACGTAGAGTCATCTGGGTCGCGTAGCAAAGCTCCTTGGGGCTTAACTTGGACCGTAATTGGTGAGTCCGCCTGCGCTTAATTTGGTCGCTGGCTGCTGAAAAATCAGTCTGTGGTCGTCCACTGCTCTTCTTCATATTGCCCTCACCAGTCTTCTTATCATTCGAGCCGAAAAGATTCAAGTGGCTCATTGCGAGCCATTCTCTGTGCTCCACGGTGAATCGCTGCTCTATACGAAAGCACCTTTGCCACCTGGTCTGTAGCTTGGATACAAGCGATCTCAAACGGACCTTCTCTTTGGCAGGCATTGAATACTGCACACAAAATTTTACCCGGATTGCTTCCTCCAGAACGCCATACAGAATCTCAGCTGTTTCTTTCCAGTAGGGCTTCGTCAAAATGAAAATGTCGTGACGCGTGAGACAGTAACCTGCGACTAGTAAAGCACAAAATATATCAATTAGCAACCAGTTAATTTCTGTAAAAGGCAAAATTTCAACTAGAATTAAAATTTTAATCAAAATTAAAACACAATATGTTATCAAAAATTTCGTGCTGAACTGCCATGCACGTAAATATTTTCATCAATAAGTACTAAATTTTCATTGTAATTGTGTTGTAAATAACTCGATTATTGCATATTATACGAATTTCTTAAATAATTGAATCAAACCATATCAATAATAATAAATAAATAAAATTCTACTTACTTTCTGGAGAAGATTCCATTTCACGGAATAGAAATCGTTGTGTAGTTGACAAATCACAATGAAATATGTGAACTGCAGTTAATGATAACAGCAATTTCCACAAGTATTATATTTAATCCACGACCGGTTTCGCTTTTTACAGCATCTTCAGGTACATATATCTCTAAGTGGGAATCAACTTAGGTCGTAGAGACCCTTCAACCTACGATGGTATCCTTTTTCTCTCGTTAAGAATTGGTTCCTACGATCTCGCCTACGCCTTTGCCAAGGCTTACTTCGAAGGTGATATAACTAATTCAATTTTATAACGCACGTGATAATAATTTTTAGTTAACAACAAATTAGTTAAATAATATACTATATAATCTTTATAAATACACTTTTAATAATATAATATTATAGCAGTGTTACGTTATTCCAGTATCATATGCACTTTACCCGTATATGTATACGGGTGAATGGGGATAATGCACTGACGCTCTCATTTTATTGTTAAACCTTTTTGTGCAATTATGTGCAGATTTTTTTTAGTACTGTGTGTACCTAATACCTTCTCCTACAACCCTTAATTAAAAATTTAGCGGTACACTGCGGTACACATAAACTTTTTCATCGATTTATACGACATTTTCCCAGAAAATATTGCAAAGTTTCCCTTTCAAATAATTGTTAACAAATATTTTAATATACCCCATATTCTCTTTTTAAAGAAATAAATAACATTAAATTACATTCTAGAACTGATTACACTTTACTAAATATAAATCGGGGAAATACACGAATTGCAATAGAATTTTGAAACGGCTAGTTATCTACGGGATTTCTTCTGTTGCACTGGTGAGCCCCAGGCATTCTAATTCTACTAATAATTTATACGTAATGTCATCGTTGACCTGCCTATTAGATGCAGTTTTACATGGCCCAAATATTGCTCTATCCATTCCAGCAGAATAAAAATCTAAATTAGAAAGTTCAAATTTTGGAGTTTTGACCACCTTTTCGGGATTTGTCCCCACTGTGCGCTGGGTCAAACTACCTTTTATTAAAAACATTTCGTATAAACTCCAGAATGTATTCCCTAAAAATAATAGTGTGCCCTAAAATAAAGGAAAATCACATAGTTCTGTCGAAAGTAATGAAGATGAGAGTGAAGCTGGCTACCCAGGTACAAATTATTATTACAAGTTATCGTATAGTCTTTAAATGCTTCCTATTGTTTCAGGCTATGCTTAGGATTCATGAAAAGCATGAGTACGACTAATCATCTTCCTCACTTTTCCAGATTTTCACCAATTCTGTGGTCAGCGGGCTCAAATTTTACCATCAACATCATGTTCCTGGGCTGCAGCATGTGTCTGCAACTTAGAACTTCTGTAAGCGCATCAACGATATGTTCGATGCACTTAATAGTAAAGCTGTGTATTATTATTATTGTTTTATTCTCCCAAAGACATACACTTACATTTGCATATATGTATCAAGGAGTTGAGGAAGGATCATCAGATTTTGTGGTATGTAACTTTTTGCTATTTTGATAAAGCATTTTCGTAGATTCTATGTGATTTCAGTCGGTCGTTATTTGTGATTAAATAACTTTGAATCTTCACTTCAGGTTCTACAAGAGTCCTTGGAATGGCTCGATGGTTGGGAGAGGAGAAAGAACGACGGAGTAATTACCAGCTCTCAGTTCCTTACCTTATCAACTGCCGAAGGACTTTGGATGACGTCGACGTCAAGCATTGAAATTATAAAATACTTAGGGCAATTTGGTTTTAAGTATGTTCTGACTGGAAAAATCAACCAGGATTCTCTTGAGGTGATAAGAACAGCTATATTGGGTCTCTTATGCTATTACACATTGTACACTTTCATAAATAATTAAATAATGTGGTTTGCATTTTTTCAGAGATTCTTTGGTACCATCCGCCAAGCTGCTGCAGCTAATGACCATCCAGCGGCTGTCACTGCTCTGCAACTGTATAAAATACTGTCAGTCTACAGCATATTGAAGCCACCTAAGTATGGCAATTGAACTATAGAAGATGATGGACCCAAGGATCCCTTGATAAAAATTAGTGACATCAGGAGAATTTTTTCCAAAGAAGGAAGTATTTCTAGAGTGAAACAATTAAAAATAAAACCAAATGGTCAAATTGAGACCAAAGATTGGGAGGCCCATGATGTGATTGAGCATGATTACTCCTTAGCTCCAGTGGTAGACTGTGTAGACATTTACTTTGTCACTGGGCATGTGTAAGCAAATAATGAAGCACAGCAAGTGTTCTGTTTGCCAGGCTGCAATTGCTTCCTCAGATAGCTGGGGAGCGGAGCCTCAGGCGCGCCGGGGCGCGGTCGAGCCTGAATCAGTTAATTTAAAAACAGAGGGGAAATTAATTCACCCCAATTTAAATTCTTATTTATTTATTCGTTTTGTGGAGAACTGTTTAATTAAGCATGTCACGAAGGCCAATGTTTTTAGTGCCACTGTGGAAGAGGTCCTGGATGCTGTTCCCTTGAGCTTTGCATGCAGTGAGCACAAGGATGAAGTGTTGGCCTGGGTTCTGTGGTATTATGTGAACATGAGGATGCGCTAGTGGACCAGGTAGAAGAATCGAGGCATTGTGAAAAGCTTTTCAAGCCTGAAAAAGCAATCAAACCTCTGTAAATCATGAAATATACATCCTGTTGTTCCTCTACCAACAATTTGTTTTTTTTTTAATTTTTGAACCCTTAAATATTCATCCTACTATACTTCCCATATGTTATATAAGTCCTGGATGTAAATCATGAGCTTTTGTTTTTGTTTCATCACTTGTTAATCTTTGGCTGAAGGAAAGCATGTAGGTACTGTCATTCTTGTTTCCAAGTGGGTGGGACCCTAGGTTGACCCTAGGTGAGGCCATAGGGGTGTATTTTAATTCAGTTCTGGGAAACCTTTTCCCATTTGAGCGAAGTTGAGTACTCAGTGCGCTGCTTTGAACTTCAATCATGTCATCAGGCATATGGATATTGCATGCCACATAGCTTGTGGTCTTGTCTAAGTTTTACATAAGTTATCGCCTCAGTTTGACATTATCTTTGCCAAGGGTTGTGCATGAATTACTTTGTTTGTGGTCCTGTTTTTCCAGTAGTCATGAACATCAAGCTCCTTGAAAGACCAATAGCCTATGAGATGAGGGTGTTTTGGTGGTTTATCTTGTCAGAGTACTTGACACAACATAAAGGTTCTGGGATCGCATACCAGTGAAGTTGATTTATTTTTCTCTGCAGAATTTGCATACTTATGCGCACTTTCTGGCGACTCCATTAAGGTATCAATGCCGAATATGTGCCTCCTTCAGAATTTCCCAGCCAATTGTTAGAAAATGGGGTTCCCTTCCATGCTCTATGCCTCATTACTTCTCGAGTAATCTGTAGTTTATTTCCTCATCTTTGAGACTAAAGCTTACATCTAAATGACGTCGAATTTTCTATCAAATATGGCTACAATTTGGAGTTAAAAGGATATATCTATATTGAATCACCATTTAGCTGTCTAATTTCGATTGATTATCCTAACTTTTCTATGGCCATAAGGAAACTCTTTAATTTTGTTGTCTCCCTTTATTTCACCAACTCATAATATAGAATTAGCTATAGAGACTAGGGACCTATTAATGCAGCATTTACCGCGAGTTTTCAACCGACAACTGTAGGTACTTTCCGAAGGGTGAGGGATGAATAGTTACTGATAGTTATTCTCATTCATTAAATTCATCAATTCTTAATATTTACCATTACGATAGCGTGTATTAAATTGAGATTCGTGTAACTACACCGTCGAGGTTTGACGTCCGAGAAGTATTTTTAGCCCGTCGTCCAGTACTTATTTCTATTCCGAGCATTCGGAATTTCGCCTTATTATCACTTATGTCAGTCTCAATAACCATCATTATTTGAAAGACAACGAGATGTAATTTTAACTGAACATTCGTGGATGCTTAGTAATAAATTTTTATCTGGGTGCCATGTAAGACGAATATAAAAGGGTGAGACAAATTTTCGATGACGCAAGGGGTAGGATGGAAGGGGAAGTTAGGCAGAGTTTTAGTCGGGGGTATCTCTTGGCGTTAGAAAGGATGAATAGGGAATACCAACATGTCATGGAGGAAATGGAGACATTAGTGGATTTGGTCGAGAAACGACGAAACAGACGGGGCTGGATCAATATTGGGGGCCAAGTATTAAAAACAGTTTTCGGAACGCTGGATGAACAGGATCTCCGCCGGATTGAGGAGAAGATCAATAAATTAGAGCAGGACGGTGCGGGGATTCGGGGAGAGTTGACAAACAAATCATAATGATGGCAGGATTAGAGGAGACGGTGACAAACAACACACGATTCTTACGAAATTTAGTTTCGGAATTGATTAGCGAAGCGAACAATAGCCGAAAATTAATTCACGGATTAGCAGAGGCCAACCGGGAGTTGAGGCAACTGATAGGGACCGAGGAGGCGTTGAGGCAGATTCGGAATGTTCTTGTAAATGTTAGGATTGACCTTGTGGGGCTAAGAATGTCGCTAGAAAACAGCGAGTATAATAGTCTTCGTAGTAATTTGGTTCCCCCTGGAAAGTTTTAGAAATAATTAAAAGAATTCGTGGTAATATTAACCCTCCACTCCATATGTTAGCTCCTTGTGATCACGAATCACTGTATTTGTATTACAATATGGCGAAAGCATCGGCTGTAGTAGTCAAAGACCGGCTGCGGTTAGTTGTAGAAATCCCTTTGGGAAGGATGGTATATTTGAACACTATAAACTGAAGTCTTTCCCGCTTTGGCATCAAAAACGGATGGTTTTCGGAAAATGAAGGGTTAGGGACACATTGTTAGTGAATGGGGATCGGTCATATTATTCAGTATTAAATGAAGACGAGATGTTTAATGTAAAAAGGGGCAAATTCATACCTGTCCGACAAAGATTGTTTTGCGAACCGGGTCGTGGAAGAGTTGCGAGTATGATTTGTTTTTAGGAAGAGGAGCTGCTGAATGTGAAAGGGAAGGAAATAATTTCACTGAGCCATATTTCGACCGAGTAAATCAAGGGTGGATTTACGCAATGCCAAGCCCATCCCATATCACAGTCGCGTGTCGGAACGCGGCTGCAGCGAATAGGCCAGACTCTCGCCGACTCGAGGGGAGTGGGCTAATTACGAATGTCAGCCACTGTGACATAGTAAGTTATTGGCCAGTGGGTACCAACGGAGCGAAATGAAGGGTAAATTATTAGAAATAGTCCTTCCGGATGTTAGGATAGTCGAGGATGAAGGCGGCCTAGATATTGGAAACAACTCAAATCTGGAGGTCTGCGAGACGAGCTGGGACGGGAATTAATGACAGGCGCTCAGCGGATTTTACTAAATGAATAGGGGGACTGTGAGCAGTTAGCACCTTTACTCATAATGGAAATTGGGAAATCATTGGGGGTTAGGGAGCGTCATTGGGATAACAATTCTCATTTTATATTTGTACTGGAAGCGGTCGTTGCTGAGTAGTAAATGCGGCGGTGGTGCGGTCGAGAGGAAGAGGAGGATAGGAGGATAGGAGGATAAGAGTAGTCGACGCGAAGAATGTGCGCGTCACGCAATTGAGCTTGGAAGCCCCTCATCAAGAAGTGGGTGCAGGGCCCGATGAAATAATTAGGAATTAGGCCCGAGGTTGGAGTAGATGCAATGTCTTACAGCGGGTATTTTATGAACGGGACTTATTATTCCACTAATTTCAAGAAAAATAAACACATCATTGTGATGAATAAGTTTGGTGTCTATGTTTTGATAGTGATGTTGATGAGGGATTTCACTTGAACTTGAACATTTTATTTTTAAATGAATATTGGTAATTGTCAAAATAACAGATGGACTATATGATAAAAGTGATACGAACAGTCAATGTGCAATAGATGAAGAATTTCTACAATAAGCCTTACAAGATATAACAACCATTGCATGAATAGTAGTAAATTGTAGAGGGTGTTAATTTGCATAGACTTTATGAAATGGGACTATGTGTAGTTATGTGTATATATTTGTTGCCCTGTGTCATTTCCATACAATTTATTTTGATTAACTATGTAGGTTATGGGCAAAACCCTTGTGGTGAGTCTTTACCTTGTTTGGTGAAACTTATCTTTCAGGGGCAGTGTCATTTTCTGGGTTGCATTTTAACAGTTATATGTGTAAGATAGCAACCCCTGCCGAATGCCTTTCTCCTCCATCTCCACCTTCCCTCCTCTCCCTCTTTCTCCTCTCCCCCGCTTATGCAAGCAATCTCAATCTCTCACCTCTCACATGTCTACCACCCACACCTCCCCCCGGAGGAAGTCGTCACCGCCAACCCCACCCCCTAGATGCATCCGTGGGAAAGTGCTGAAGGGAGCAGAACGTGACTCGGAAAGACCTCTACTCGAACGGTGTCGAGATTTGGGAGTTCGTCGTTGTAGTATTCAAACGTGGCAATAAATCTATTATTTGGAATGCGGGGTTTCATTCCGAAATAACCCTGCCTTCCCTGACGGTATCGATGTAGCGAACCCTTACATATGTATCATCCGATTTCAGAATTTTGGTTGGCTGATTGGTTATTGAATGAATCGCTGATTACAACATGTTATTCATTATTATTCAGCGATTCACATTTGGGGGGAAGTGGTGTAAGCGTGCGCGCAGCAGTCAGCGCTCGCGTCGGCTCGGTGTTGGCTTCGGCGGAAACTGTAGACGCCGGATTTGGAATCACATTTAGGTGTGGTTCCTCTAACACCCTGCGACGCCTTGCCGTGGGATCTTGCTCCGTGGGAAGTTGCACGGGTAAGGTGAAAAGCCATTGCCGGCCAATAGGAAGCCCTCGAGGGGGTCACGGGGTGACGCGGGCGCTGGGCCACGACCCCCTAGATACAAGGCTTGAGCGCTCATGTCTTTCTCTTTGCTGGCGTCACGAGTCAGAGGCGACCACGTTGAAAGCTGTCCATGCCTGCAGTTTAGTAGCCATTGCGGTGAAAACGGTGTTGACGGAGTAACAGGTGTCGAGTGTTTGTGCAGTTTTTTGAGTTTCGAGGTGGTTTTGTGGGCCATTTTGTTGAAAAAATTTTCAAGAAATGGTTTTCAAGTGCAGTGTGCCTCGGTGCAGCGGAAATTACAAGGAGGAAACTAAAGTGTGCGTGTTTCAATTCCCGAAGGACGATGAATCAAAGAGGAAGTGGATCCATGTCATTCCAAGAAAGGACTTAAAGCCAACAAAGAATTCCAGGGTAAGTTTCAATTTATTTTTATTTCAATCGCGTGCGCAACAGCAATAACCGTAGCGTACTGTTTTTGTTGAGTCAATAAAGGTGAAGTAAACTACTGGTAGACGGAATTTTGTTGCCTGAATGGAGCCAACTCGTTGGTAGATCGGATTGCTATTTATTTGAACATTTTTCTACCATCGAGAGTATTTGCCGGTTGACTACATGATAGCATGTATTATTGTTTCAATGATTAATGACATAAAGCGTCCAAATTCCCAGAATTAATACTTTGCAGTTCCTTTATACTAATCAAAACAATAGCGTAGGTATCGAGTACTTGCTTATGGCATGCATGTTGAAAATAAAGACTACTAGAGTTTTGGGAGTGGTATAATAAATAATTTTAAATTGGTTATAAGAAGTGAAAGCGTTCACCTTAACTACAGTTGATTTTCTACATGTTAATGAAAGTTTCTCCATCATTAGGTGTGCATTCGGCATTTTTTAAGCGAAGATGTCCTGCAGGAATCCTCATACTTCGATGAGAAGTCAGGAAAACTGCTGACGGTCCCTCTACACAGGCCCAAACTAAAGGATAATGCTATTCCGATTGTTTTCCCTGATTGCCCTGGGTACCTCACTACGTTGATGAAGACCAGGGAGTCACCATAGAAAAGAGGGCAACGTCTTGAAAGTGCTGCTGTGGAAGCTGCAATAGCTGAGAGCTTGAAGGCCCAAGAAGGTTACGAGGCTGAGCAAAAGTTAGATACGTTCGACAAGGTAATTTCTTTTGTGAAGATGAATAAGCACTCTGGATTTTGGGATGTAGCCGTGAAGCCTGGTGCAGTGATTTTTATGCATTTAGAAGCGTGCGCTCCACCTCTTATTTCATACTCATTAGTGATAGACAATAATAATAATGTTTAAGTATACCACAAATCAAGAGAATTAAAAACAATCGGTAAATTCGCTCTACCATTTCAAGCCTCTTTCATGTATGAAGTTTACGATATGTTGGAATCTGTTGGAATCAATTGAAAAATCTGATAAAAATTTGAATAATGAAAACATCTATGACGATGTCATTGCTCTCTTAAGTGAATGCGAAAATAGAGACTCTGAAAATGAATCATTTTATAACTTCATCGAATCACAATTTTCTCTGGTGCAAGAAAAGGGGTGTATCTAGGGGGGGGCTCTGGTGTATCGAGAGGGTCTTGGCTGGGCGCGGAGTGGGGGAGGGGAGACTCGGGAAGTCTCGCGCTGGGTGACCGATGGAAAACATGTTTTTGTTGTGTGCGTGAATTAAAGCGTTAAAACAGAACGTCCGACTTGTTCCCTTAACGCGTCTTCTCCGGACCCAGTCCTTTTTATTTAAGCTAAGCGCTTACAAAGTGCTTCAAGTTCAACAGTTGTTACAATCCACCATCGTAGGTGGTTTTGTAGCACCTGACACTTCACATGAAACGGGAGTTACTCCCAAAATTCAGTACCTTACGCAGTGGAAAATCCCGTGGAAGCGTGAACCGCCGAATTCATCGCAAAATAAAATTCAGGAAGATACGCGTCCCATTTCATGGTTACGGCATTAACTTTCCTAAAATCCAAACAAAATTTGATTTTTCCGTTGGACTGGCGTACTAAAGCAATTTGACTTGACCAAGCTCTATTAGAGGGTTCAATAATACCAGAAAATAGCATTTTATCAACCACGTGATTAATAATTTCCTGCATTTTGGGATTAACGAGATAATAACGCTGCTTACCGGGCGAAGAGTCCCCGACATCAACACGGTGTTTTACTAAATCCGTGCATCCTGGACTTGCGTCAAATACCGTTATCTCCTCTAAGAATTGTGTCAACTCCTCACTCTGACTCGGAGTCAAGGCAAGTACACCCGCCACGGAGTAAATGTCTTCCTAACCAAACTGAAAAGTAAAGCGGTACTTACAACAAGTCCAAATACGAAGGGCAGGGAGTGCCAAAGATTTCAAGTAGTAGCAGTAGTTGTAGGTTTAGCAGGTGCGTCGACAGCTAAGGTCATTTTGCACCGCTCGCAACCTAATTTATGTCAATAAAAATGTATAGGAAGTGGAATTCAATATTTATTATCTAAGGATTAAATTTATTGATACCAGAGAAGGAATAAAATAAAGCGTGTTTCCCATTAAAACATTATATTTTAAAGTGCCTTAAATATGTCAATACATTTTAAAAATTCGACTACGCGACCGAGGGCAATCGGGTTATTGCCGAGAACTTGTTCTAGCCCACCACTAATGTGATATCTTTCTCGGAGAGCTCGGTACCTTTCACAAGCCGTCAATATGTGTCTTACACACAATGGGCAGTCGCATTCATCACAGCGAGGTGGGACCTTCTCTTCGGTGAAGAGGTATGAATGGGTCAGGGCACAGTACCCTATTCTCAGTCGCGTGATGACAACTTCCTCCCTGCGACAGCTCCTGACGGAAGAGGCCCACGCCTGCGTATCTGCTTTAAGGCAGCGCAATTTGTTATTCATTTCGCTCCTCCACGAGTCCTTCCATCTCTGTGCACATATATTTTTTAGGGTACACTTAAGGTCCTCTGCCGGTACCAGAAAAGTAAAGGCTTCGAGGTCGTTCAGGGCTTCCTTCGCCGCTGAGTCAGCCTTCTCGTTTCCGTCTATTCCCACATGCCCAGGAACCCATGAAAAGCTTACTCTTATTCCCTTTTTATTAAGAGAAAGAAGGGCATTATGTATATCCTGAACGATAGGACTGAGTGGGGAAAAGTCAGAAACTGCATTCAATGCGCTTAAAGAGTATGTGCAGATTATAAAAGACTTATTACAGCCATGTATGCCGTGGATAGCCATCTTTATAGCGAACAGTTCCGCTGTGTAAACACTACACAGCGGACTGAGCTTCGCTTTCACGACTCCGTGGTTAGGGGAGTATACTGCGCACGCACAGGCTGAATTGGACTTGGATCCATCCGTATGTATAGGGATGGTATCCGGGTGGGAATTCAGCATTTCCTTGAACATAACCTGGTATTCTGAATCGATGGTGGAGGATTTTTGTAACTTGCTCAGTTCAAGGTAAATATCTGGCAGTGGTGTATTCCATGGAGCTTGGTTGGAATAACCTACCGGGTATACTTCCGGAAGAGAGAAATTATTCTCTTCGATAAAATTGTTAAAACGTACGCTTAAAGGGCGAGTGGCCCTTCTCCGTCCATTAAAATTGTCTAAAAATCTAAGGTTAAAAACAATATCGTAACATGGATGCTTTGTCATTGATAAAAGTTTTGCCACGCAGGAGCACATCAGCATGTTCCTGCGGACATACAGAGAAGGCTCTCCGGCGTCAGCATAAATGCTCAGAACCGGACTGGTCCTGAAAGCACCGGTGGCCAGCCGCAATCCAGCATTGTGAACCGTTGTCAAAGGCCTCAGGTACGACTCTCGTCCGGAGGAGTAGACGAAAGAGCCGTAGTCCAGACGAGATCTAATGAGGGCACGGTACAGTAAAAGCATCGTGGTGCGATCTACAACCCAGTTCGAGTTAGTTAAAACTTTTAAAATATTTAAGGCCTGACGACATCTTTCACTTAACAGTCGTACATGTTCCCGCCAGTTAAGTCGGTAATCAAATATCATACCGAGGAAACGTATTGACTCCACATATGGAAGGATTCTACCACCCAAGCGCAGAAGTGGTGGAACATGATATCCCCGTTTTCGGTGAAAGTGAACGCATTTCGTCTTCTCAGCTGAGAAACGGAAGCCATTGCTGCGAGACCATTTATCCAGTTTATTTAGCGTCAGCTGTAATATTCTGGTTGCACTGACGAGTTTGGACGACCGGCAGAAACTAACCAGGTCATCAACAAACAATGATCCCATCACCGGAGCCTTAATACAATCCACGACATCATTGATGGCGATTGCAAAGAGAGTGACACTTAAAACGGAGCCCTGGAGTACTCCGTTTTCCTGCGTGTAAAACTGTGACAGACTTTTCCCCACTCTCACTTTAAATACACGGTCCGTTAAAAAGTTTTTAATAAAAATGGGTAAGTTACCCCTAACACACCAACTGTGCAGCGTCTTTAAAATTTTTTGCCGCCAGACCCTATCGTATGCCTTCTCCAGATCAAAGAAGACTGACGACATGTTGGCGCAAAAGAAAGGCTTCCTGGATGAACTTATCCGCTCGGACGAGATGGTCAATTGTCGATCTTCCCCGCCGAAAACCACACTGGATGTTAGCAAGTAGGTTCCGCCGCTCCAACCACCAAACGAGCCGGCGATTGACCATTATTTCCATGACCTTGCACAGGCAGCTGGTAAGAGAGATGGGTTTATAATTGTTTGGATTAATCCTTTCCTTACCTGGCTTTAGAATAGGGACCATTGCAGACTCCCGCCAGGATTGTGGGACAGTACCCTCCACCCAGAGTTGGTTGAGGGTGTGGACTTCCGACAATGCGGCCCCGGCAAGATTCCGGATGAACGCATTGTGGACGCCATCCATTCCTGGGGAGGAGTCCCGGGAGTCCGCAATTGCGGAAGTCAGCTCCCACATAGTGAAGCATTCGTTGTAGGCAGCAATAGGACGCGTACCATTAAAGTTAAAATTCAGAGCGGCAGCCTCGGATCGATCTTTAATCGCTCTGAACGCTGCATCATAGTTGGCGTTACCGCAGGTCTTCGCGAGTAAACGACCAAACACTTCACATATTTCCGGCTGGGAGGTCACCATCCGGTCATCGACCTTCAATATCGAAGCGCCGTGTTCCTGACGAGAGCCGCAGATGCTACGCACCTTCTTCCAGACCTGTGCAAGTGGGGTTCTGTTATTTACGCCGGACACAAATTCCATCCAGGAAGCCTTCTTTGCTTCCTTCACGACTTGCCGAGCTTTTGCCCTCAAACGTCGAAAAGAGGCCAGATTTGTTGCCGTTGGATATTTGCTAAAAATGCGCAATGCTCGCTTGCGCAATCTAATTGCATTGGCGCACTCCTCGGTCCACCACGGCACGGGTGGCCGACGAGCGTGTCCCGAAGACCGCGGTATGCTGCAACTTGCAGCCTCAACTATTGATGCTGTCAACACTTCGATGTTCCGTGCTGCGTCAATAGTGGCATCGTGTTAAAAATTAAAATGTTTTCTAAAATTCGGCCAATCCGTTTTCCGGGTGATCCAGTTTCTTGGGCTGGTGAAAGTGTTATTAAAACTGCCCTCCTTATGAATGAGGATGGGAAAGTGATCGCTTCCACATAGGTCTGTATGTACCGACATTCGACATTTCGTCACTAAACTGCTAGTACACAAACAAAGGTCAATGGATGAGAATTCTCCATTAAAACTGTTAAAACGAGTTTTTCCCCGGTATTTAGCAAAAACAGATTAAAATTGTCGATAAAATTTGATAAAATCCGCCCTCTCCTGTTGCGCTGTCCCCTGGAGCTTCCCCACATACGATCATGGGCATTGAAATCGCCTAAAAGAATAAAAGGTTTTGGTAGCTGACGGACAAGATTCTCTAGGTTGCGCTCAGTGACTGGTGCTCCCTCTGGAAGATAAACGTTGCACAACGTTATGGGTTCCGGGGCGTGCACGGTCACAGCTACCGCTTGAAACGGCGTGTTCAGTTGCACCCGAGAGGTGTAAAGGGCCTCTCGGATGGCAACTGCCACTCCACCTTGGGCCCGGAGGCCACTGGTGTCGTCAAATCTAAAAACGTTCAAATGTTTTAAAATACCCTTGTCCGTCGTTTTAAAATGTGTCTCTTGAAGACAAATGCAGGGCGGATTAAAATCGCGAATTTAAATATTCAGCTCCTCCTTATGACGACAAAAACCATTACAGTTCCACTGTAGTATAAAATTCATTAAAAATATCAAATTTCAAGTTTTAAACCTGAAGTCCGTATGTCCTTCGGGGGGATCAGCGCCGAAAACGGTGCTTCTTCCCCTTTTGTCTGGCGAGGAGGATATCCGTCTCAGAGATATTCTCAACCTCCTCCATAGCCTCCACTGGAGATGGTGCGCGTACCCCGGACGGACCGGGGGATCGGGTTTTATCACGCCTCGGGGGCGTGGAACCAGTGGTTTTTGGCGGGTTCTTCACAGAAGAACCCGCGCTGGTGGATATAGAGTTTGCCGGCTTTGTGGCCTTATCCGGCTTGGCTGGCTCTTCTTTGTCTGGGCTTTTACTGTCAGCTTTGTCTACTTTCGGGATTTCGTCAGAGATTGTGCTACTCTGAGTGGTAGCAACGGCAGCAAAAGAACGAGAGAAGGTTGGGGCAATTAGTGTTCGATACTTTTTCCTGGCCTCGAAATATGACACCTTGTCAATAGTTTTAATCTCCATGATCTTCCTTTCCTCCTTCATCTTTGGGCAATCACGCGAGTACACTGGATGTGCACCCTCGCAATTGACACAAAGCGGATCGGAGGTGCACTCATTACCCTCGTGCTTATCCTTTCCACAGCGCGGGCAGGTGGCCTTGCCCTCACATCTGGTAGCGATGTGGCCGAAGTGCTGGCACTGAAAGCATCGCATAGGGCTGGGAATGAATGGACGAACGGGAACAGACTCATATCCTACAAAAACCTTGTCGGGGAGTGTGTCACGCGAGAAGGTTAGTATCACAGACGTGCTGTTGATGAGCTCACCGTTCCGCTTAATTTTCAGACAACGACAGTCAACAACACCCTGAGAGGCCATTTCTCTCTTAATTTCGTCGTCGTCGACGTACAGCAGGTCATAGCTGCTAATCACTCCCCGACTGGTGTTCAAGGTACGGTGCACCTCGACCTTAACCGGGTGGTCATGGAGTTTTTTCATATTTAGCAGTAGTAGTAGTATTTGGGGTTGTGGGTGCGCCGACGGCCGAGGTCATTTTGCACCACGCCCAATTTATAAATGCTGTCAATGCATTGAGCGGCGCTAGGCTCTTTGTTGCAACTGAAATAGTTTTAACTAAATAGATAAACTAAAATAGAAATAAGTATTTTAAAAAAATACTTAAAATATATATAAATTTATATATAAATATAAAATATAAAATTATTAAACTGAGTGGTAGATATTTATCTCTTTTAAAAACCCGATTACCTGATTAAGTCGGTCAGCGTTATCACCCAGATCGTATTTAAGATTTCCCCTTAGGCCGAAAAGATTGCGAGCATCTTGGTAGTTAACACACTCCGCCATGATGTGTTGCACTGTCTGAGGCTTATCGCATGTATCACAGTGGGGGGGTATCTTATTTTCCGTGAGTAGGAAAGAATGGGTCAAGGCGCAGTGGCCTATCCGCAAACGGGCAATAATAACTTCTTCCCTCCGATTACCTCGGACTGAAGAAGGCCAAGCCAGAGTGTCAGGTTTTATCCTACGCAGCTTGTTTCCCTCCATACTACATACTACTACCAAGTTTCATTCCACTGCTTAGTGGCGATCCGTCGAAGCATGGACTTGACATCTTCCGATAAAACCAAGTCCAAGACGGGTTCCGGGTTTTCCAACGCCTCTTTTGCCGCTCTATCTGCTTTTTCATTACCTGGAATGCCTACGTGGCCAGGAATCCAAACAAAAAGGATTTGGATTCCTTTTTGAGTAAGGGATGAGAGGACAAAATTTATTTCCTGAACAATAGGATGGTCTGAGTACATGGCTGATATGGCTTTCAAGCAGCTTAAGGAATCAGAACAGATTAGGAAATATGCTTGACTGCCCTTAATATTACATAAAGCCATTTTTATGGCGAACAGTTCTGCGTTAAATACACTAAAGAATGGACTTAGCCTCGTCTTAAGGACGCCGTGATGTACGGATGCCACTGCAGCCCCACACGCAGGATCTGACTTGGACCCATCAGTGTAAACAGGTATGAAGCTGGGATAAGCTTCTAGAAGTCCCTTGAACATCTGCCTGTATTCAATAGGGGTCGTTAATTGTTTGCAGTATTTTTGTAAACAGAGGTTTACGTTAGGCAGGGGCATTAGCCAGGGTGGTTGGTTACAGTATTTAACCTGATGCACTGTGGGCAGTGACATGCCCACTTCTTCAATAAATTCTCTAAAACGTATTCCAAGTGGACGTGTGGCCCGTTGCCTTCGATTAAAAATATTTATGAACCGAGGTTTAAAAACTATATCAAAGCAGGGGTGCGTTTTCATCGATAAAATCTTTGCTACATAGTTACTCATTAAAATTTTCCATCGCGAGGCCAAAGGTAGCTCCCCTGAGTCCGAGTAGATACTCAGAACGGGTGATGTCCGAAAGGCACCAATGGCTAGTCGGAGTCAGGTGTTGTGCACGGTATTCAAGGGTTTCAAATAAGATTCTCTTCCAGCAGAGTATACCACGGACCCGTAGTCCAGTTTTGACCTCACCAGCGAACGGTATAATAAATACATCATCGAGCTGTCTGCGCCCCATGTCGAATGGTTTAAAACTTTTAAAATGTTTAAAATCTTTTGGCATGCGTTCTTAGTGTGCTTAATGTGATCTCGCCAGTTAAGTTTCTTATCTAAATAAAGGCCGAGGAAACGATGTGATTCCACAAACGATAAGACCTTGTCTCCAAGCCTTAAGGTTGGACTAGGAAAGATTCCCCTCAGCCTGTGGAAGTGCAGGCATTTCGTTTTTTCTTCAGAAAAACGGAGACCATATGCAAGGGACCAGTCTTGTAGGCGGTTTAGCGTCATTTGGACCTGCCTCTCAGCCGTTGACAATTTCGATGACCTGCAAAAAATCGCCAGGTCATCGACGAAGAGTGAGGCCGTTACGGGCGATTGAACGCATTTTGTAATGCTGTTGATTGCGATAGCAAAAAGTGTAACGCTAAGGACCGCACCTTGAGGAACTCCGTTCTCCAGTACGTATGGTTGGGAGACGGTATTTCCTATTCGGACTCTGAAGGAACGCCTATTTAAAAAGTTACACACGAATATGGGTAGATTTCTCTTAAAACCCCAGTCGTGTAATGACTGTAAGATTACATGTCTCTACGTTGTGTCGTATGCTTTTTCAATGTCGAAAAAAACCGCGATTACGTGCTGTCTGAGGAGAAATGCCTCCTGAACGAAGGCCTCGATTCTCACCAGGTGGTCGACAGTAGACCTGCCACGTCGAAAGCCACACTGGATATTCGATAGGAGTTTGCGGCTTTCAAGGCACCACACTAGCCGTTTGTTTACCAATCTTTCCATCAGTTTGCATAAACAACTCGTTAAGGATATTGGGCGATAGTTAGAGGGGAGAGATTTGTCCTTTCCCTGCTTGGGGATCGGAACGATAATGGATTCTCGCCAGCTCTCCGGAAATACCTGCTCCGACCACACTTGGTTGAGTGTGGCAAGTAGTTCAGGCAACGAAGAGTGAGGGAGATTTCGCAAGAAAGAGTTATGTATTAAGTCACTCCCAGGTGAGGTGTCTTTAGCGCTTTCTATGGCCGATTTCAACTCCCACATTGTGAAGGGGTTATTGTTAGAGTCTGAGTTCTTAACGTCACAGAAATTAAGACGCCTTCTTTCGGCTCTGGATTTAAGGCTTTTAAATGATGGATGGTACCTGTCACTGGCGCTAATAGCGGCATAGTGTTCACCGAAGGCTTCCGCAATATCGATAGGGGATGAAAGAATGGATCCATTTAGTTTTAGCCCTGAGACCGGAGAGAAATTGCGTTTGCCCATCACGGATTTTATTTTATTCCAGACCTGTGTAGAAGGCGTTCGATGGTTAATACTGGAAACGTACTTCGTCCACGATCTCTTCTTTGCTTCTCTAACGACCTGCCGGGCCTTAGCTCGCAGTCGTCTGAAAGCTGCAAGGTTAGTAGAGGTAGGAAATTTGTTAAAAATACGCAGCGCCTTTTTACGCTTTCGGATGACATCGGCGCATTCCTCGTTCCACCATGGAACTGGAGGGCGGCGCGGGGTGCCGGTGGTTGACGGTACGCTACCTTCCGCGGCTTCAAAGATAGCTTTCGTAAGACACTCTACATTACCCCTCGCTGACTTACTGTCCGAGTATTGGAAATGTAACTTACGTTTAAAATCAAACCAGTCGGCTTTCTTTAGAAGCCATGTCCGTGGAGTCCGAGGCCAAAGTGGTGCATTGCAACTCGACTTTCAGAGGATCCGACCCCCATCCAGACCGGGAAGCTCAACCACCAGGATCATCTTTCCCCACCTTACGGGTCTCCACGCACGGCGAACACGCGGGCGAGTCATTAGGCTAGATGTCATGGCTATACTCAGTACAGTAGGCTCACATACTGTCCGGACACTGCCTCAACGCACTATGGGTTTTTTTAACGAGGTTGTCTCCTCGGTGGGCTCGGGTCCGTGGGGGCGCTACTCCCCATAAGAAGGGATGACCCCCTTCCCCCCGTGCGGGGTCATATTTAACAATTTCGCACTCTGCTTGTCGTTGGCCGTTTCTATCAGTAATGTACCAAAGATTTCAAGAACTTACAATGATTTGGCAAAGAACATTAGAGTGACGAAAGGGTACCGGTACTCTGGAAGATATAGGTACATTTCACAAAAATGGTAAATATCCTTAACAGTTGGTTGACTTATTCAAGGAGCAGTATTTCTTTCGAGCACAAGCCGGGAATATTTTTCATAAATTTTTCCAAAAATTAGAATCCATGCTTAGCATGTTTTTTTCAATATTTCTGACATGCTCAAAACTCCTTGTGCTGAACTTATGACTTATTAACATATATGATTTAAACAAAATAACTGTTTAGGGTTAAAAATTTAAAAAATTCTGACATGGAACATTTTCCGAGTACCTATAAGCTCAAAAAAATTGTTCCATTTTGGTAGGTAACTTTTATTCATTATCATATTCACATATAAATGTGTCTGTCCATCATAGAAACTTGTTACTGTAGTGCAATGAATTAATTGTAGCTGAACTGGTGGCTCATTAGTGTAATACACTAACCAATAATCCAATAGATAGACTGTTGGCAAACAGTGCAACAACTTGAATATCAGACTTTTCATGCACACTTTATTACCTAGAAGTCTGTGATTGTTTTTTTTTGTTATTTCAGGAGGGCAGCCAAGGAAGCAAGGCATTCAGTGACCAGTGAATCAACCGAAGATCCCAATTTTTACCACTCTGCAGCATTTAGGGAAGAGCAGTTTTAGGTTTAGCCATATATATAAATAATAATTATAAACTGTGTATATATCAAGAAGGTGCGGGCTTAAAGAAATAAAATTCAAGTGCAAGAAATAAAGTGTTACAAATAGTGGGCAAGTTGATATGTTGTATTGCATTGTACCCACCAAAATTGTGTATATTAACAAATACATATCTTATTGTTGTTGATTGCTCTCCACAGAGTTAGAAAGTAAGTTTCGGCAGAGAAAGCACTGAGGTGGATTCCTGATGATTTCTTGTATTTTTTACGCATTCAAGCATTTGTGTGCTTCCTAGACAAACAGTGTTGAAGTAAATTTTTAGTGCTTTTTACTAAAAATATGCATTTCAACGTAGAGTAGTATTAGTCAATTTTTCCCTCAGGGCCTGCTTGCTTGCATATCCATACATATTTAGGATTTCAAGTATTAATTTTTTTATGCTAATGAAATGGTGGGAGTAAAGGATTGAACACTGGGATTGACTTCCACAGTATTGCCTGAAACTGTGTCGTATACTAATGAAATGGAACTATTGAGTTCCAAATTCAATGGAGTGTCTGTTTGGAATATGGCCTATCATTACTTTGACTAGTTCAACTTTGAATGAGTGTTATCATCTCAACCACTAATATACCTTTGGTAATTGGTCTTTCCAGATTCAATTCAATTTTTTCTGTTTCTTAGCTTCCAAAAGGCTACAATGAATGCAATAGCCATTTATAGGGCAGTCAATTACTTAGTAGTAGAGCATTATAAAAGCGTTCAGAAGGCGTATACTTGAGAAAGCGCCCACAAGGCATTTGCATTGCTGAACCAACGCTATAAAATCACCAGAACGCATGGGAAACGCCCTACAAATGCTCTATTTATCATTTTCACTCACCGCAAAACCGCCAGGGGGCCTATGCCCGAGTTCTCACTCGTATGTGAGGGAGCCGTGAAACTCGAATGGGCGATCTCGCCCGACGAGCGTTCGAGACGAAATTCGGTATGCCCGAGGTAACTACGAAGAGAGGTGTACGAGTGAGAGAGGAGCCGTGCGTAAAAACATGGCAACAATGTGCGAGCGAGAAGGGAGGAGCAAAGAGGAGGATGCGGGAGAGGGGAGATTCGTGTTTCAAGACGTGGCAACACAGGTAGGGTAGGGGTACGGTACGACTTCCGGATAGCGGGCACCCAATCATCGCCTACCTTTCTGTATTCACCATATTTTCTGGGAATTCAACAATGTTGCTAATGACGTTCTAAGAGCACGCCGAAATTATTTCCACTTTCACCTTGAAACCCTGAAGAAGGCACCGGGAAGCAATGTCGGGAGGAAAGATAAATAAGGAGCAGAAGTACATGCTGCTTCAATTTATTGAAAGTAAGTAATTGGTAATGCTTACATTGAAATGTTAATTTTCTCAACATTTTTTATACCACTATGTTTTCTATTCCAGGCAATAAAGCTCTTGCCACGGGCAAAGTTTCCTCCCCGCATGGCGCAAAGGACGCCATAAAGCTTTGGGAGGAATTGACCTACAAATTAAATTCTTGTGGAGTAAAGAAATCGTGGAAGGAGTGGAGGAAGGTGAGAGCATATGTTGTTATACAGTGCGTTATTTTGAGATGATATTTCATAAAGTTCAGCAATTGGGATGCGATTGTTGTTACTTGCGCTTCTGTTGAAAAGTGCATTGCAGGTATGATGGCGATAATTTGATCGCAAGTAATTATTTTCATAAATTTCAAATATTCCGGTTTTTTTTCATAACAATTTCATGTTTTTGTTTATTGATTATGGTTTGTTGATGTTACTATGTTCTATCATATGTGTGTCACGCGCGTCTTCTACAATATGTGGTACATACCTAGTTGGTGTTCGTTGATTCTATTTATTCATAACACCTTAGGAAGGCCTAACCTTTATTTCGATGCTTAGAGCTGATGATCGCGAAGGTGCCCTCATAAACGGAGTTAAATCTTTGATTAGTTCCGTGGTCACAGCTTTAGTTAGACGATACATTTTAATAAATTTTGAATCGTCTAACTCAAAGGGCGATTTCCGTTCCCGTATTTCCCGAGGAACTCCTTGTGCCGCTTGTTCTTCCTCTTCTAAATCTTCAAACACTTGCAAGCGTAACAATGCCAGCGCCATGTTTGTTGTTTATTCGCACGTACGAGAAGGTTTTCACTGGCTTTGAGTGAGTCATGGTACTAACACATAGGTAGGCCGTTGCGCATCTCGGTCATCTATCGATACCTCTGTGCTGCGATAGTATCGACTGTGTGACGTAGCGTGGAGGACAGAGCTAGAGAATTCCGTGGTTTGAGCGTTGTGGATCATTGTGGATTTTGCTTAGTGATCAGCTCTTCGGAGTAATTCCTATTCCCTGAGGAAAAGTATCTTCCGTGAAGATGTCTTCCTGCGCTGTATTTGCAACAACAGCCGCAGAAATGGCGAGGGGAAATTGAAATTTTTTCGTTTTCCTCAAGAAAATTCTATGAAAATGAAGTGAGTTCGAGCATGCCGACGAAAGGACGACTTTATGCATTGCGTACTGCCTACAGTGTTCTTTTAATCATTTGCAATGAAATATTGCTATAGTTTCCATCAATATTTTATAATAAGGGTTTAATTCTACGAATTAAAGAACTCACTATCAAAACAACGAAGATGGTCACCCGATATTAATATCACGGTGACATGAAAATGAAATAATTGCTATGAAAAATGATGTGGTGCTTGCAACAGGTCTGATTATGATCTGGACGAAATGTTTTAAGTTTTTAAACGTTTTGAAAAAAAAAACAAGTTCTTTGGATTATGACTTTACAACGATATGTTAAAAAATGTTTGCAAAGGAACGTAGGAAAACGATCAAAAAATTCTCACCACTCAGCAGATTTGAACCGACTGTCTCCACTCACTCATCTCATCGGGAGTCGAACACGCTACCCACTCGTCCATCATACCTTGTTTAGGAACGAGTATTTATACAATTATAGAGCTAATATATTCAGTTGGCGGTGAGGAATGAATGATTCACTGTGAATACAAGTATGATTATTTCAATAAACAGGTCCAAAGAGAGATCATTGCCCTAACATCTGTTCTGCGTTTCTGCATTTGGTAGTATCTCCCATAGTTTTTAGCCTAAAACTTTGATGAAAGCAGTAGTGTTGATATCGTTCCGAACATTTTTCTGCCGTCCATCCTGAAGTCAAAATATGGCCAGATATGTTATACTCGTTGTACTGCAGCCCTGAATAAAACAATTCAAGGTCTGGTTAGATCTATTTAGGTTAATCCTACGAGATTTCGATGTTTTCATATTGCAAAACTTCCAAGATAGTTTTAACCAAATGACCATTCCACGTCTGCCAAAGTATGTGCAATGTACCTATCCCGCCTACAGAGATATTTATTTCCAAAAACATTGATATGACTTTCCTTGCCTTCATTATATGTTATTATGAGTTTGCTTTAGCGAAGTGAGGTGAATTCAATATCAAAACAACCAAGATGGACGTACTGGCTCCTATCATGCGATCATTCACGGGATCATGCGAGAAAAAATAGACCAAGAATTCGCCGAATTTCCAGCTTCGTATGCCCGTGAAATCAGGATAAAAGCGAAGAATGTGCATATCAATTGTTTCATCTATTTTAATGATGTCTAAAGAATTTTAAATTCTAAAATATCGTATCTGCCTTCTTTTGAAATTGATATTTAAATGCCGACTATGAATGTAGCACTCACTCAGTTTCTTCTTTATACTGTAAGTTAGCGACAATCTCACTCACCGTACTACTTCTTGAACACAAGCTTTGTTTTTTCATGCTCTCTTGAGTTCTAAAAGCCGTTTTATCACTCAAGGTAACATAACAGCAAAATTCTCAGCGTTATCAAAGTGACATAACATCTCCTAATGTCAAATAAGTTTTCATTAAGAGAACTCCATCGGCACCCGTTGGTATCTGGCGAATTCGTTTCGTTCAACGAACAACACATCATATTGAACATCAACGATGTTCAATGTTTTTTTAAGTTGTTATGCGATGACAGTTAAGTTATTTACTAGGTATTTTGCATGTGTTAAGAAGTTCCATAAAAGTGGTTTGGTTGACATCACCGGTTACGTGGAAAATCCCAGTTCCTTTTCAAATGCTCCGCCGCTGCTTGTCCTCCAGTGTACGTCACAGCGTTGGATGCGCAGAACGGACGCATTTTCGTTCACGGGAGCGACCTACCCAATGTATTAGTACCATGGAGTGAGTGAGTGAATTCTCGTACGTACGAGTGCACTCCCCCGACTCAAGCATACCAAATTCACCCGTCGTTCGAGAAACGGTCACGTGACCCCTCGGTTTTCACTCACTCGCATGCGAATGAAAAGTCAGGCATAGCCCCCCAGGGCTGTCTTATTAACTAGAAGTATTTCAACTTAATCTGGGGCTTCTCTGTGGATTACATGCACTGTCTTCTACTTGGTTGCATAAAGACACACATGAAGCCTTCGTTTGATTCTACGAGGAAGACATTTTGGATTGGTATTAATGGCAATGTTGGTCTTGGTCACATTATGCAAAGTATTGATAACAAACTTTTAAACATTCAACCACCAACAGGTATCACACGAGCTCCTCGTTCAATATCTATGTACAAGTTGTGGAAGGCTTCAGAGTGGAGATCGTGGATTTTGTTTTATTGTGTCCCGCGTTTGGATGGTCTTCTTAAAGAGAAGCATTTGGTTCATGTAACCATGAGAGCATTCTACTTGTGCTTTAAGAAACAATCTTTATAAAGAAAAATACCGATTCGCTTTGCGGAAAATTACATAAACTAGTATTTAATTATGCGATTTCATAGCTCTTTCTTCTGTAATTTAGAAATATGACTAGCCATCGTAAAAACACAATGTTGACATTCCGGAGTCCCTTCTGGACGACGTGTAGACCCCGTAGACCCTGATCACTGCGGAAACACGTGTGCTTCGAGAAACAGCGTCAGTCATGGTGTGCTGTTATCCCCTGGTTGTGATTTTAATGTAGAATGAGCAATTTGTGTTAAAGTTTGTCGTGTTTGAAAAATTAATTTCAAAATGTCTGATGTCGGGAAAATTGTAAATACTACTTGGTATGTGTACGTTAGGTATAAGAATGGTGATTGGGAGATCGTACCTATAATTAACATCAAAGTAAAGTTGGAAGGTGGCAAGAAGCGACGATTCAATCCTCAGCATTTGAAGGACTTCGAGAAAGGCTTCTTATATTCAGTTCTGTCTTCTCAAGGGAGCGCAGATGGATCTTCATCTCGGTGGTACGCCAAAATTGGAAAACTTGGAGGTATGCAATATGTTAAGTAGTAGTAGTAGGTTTAAGGATGTAGGGTGCGTCGACGGCTAGGTCATTTTGCACCACTACACAGTCTTCGTAGTAAAAGTATTAAATATTAGTCACTTGCACTCATGTCACTTATTTAAAAAAAATTTATATAATGTGATTACAAATAAAAAATAAAAACTTATATTTTTTGGAATAGTCCTGTCCCTTTTATAAATAAAATGACTCGGCTTAAAACATTAGGGTCGTCTCCTAGGATGGATTTTAGGTCTCCCCCTAAATTAAGCCGCCTTCGCGCGTCACGGTATTTGTCACACTCCGTCAGGATGTGCCGAATGTTGAGAGGACAGTCGCAATTATCACACTGCGGTCGTACTTTCTCTTCCGTGAAGAGAAATGCGTGAGTTAAAGGGCAGTGCCCTATCCTCAAACGTGTGATGACGACTTCCTCTCTTCGGCTGTTCCTGACGGAAGAGGGCCACACTGACGTTACCGGCTTGATGTCACGAAGTTTATTATCCTGTGTAGTACGCCATGACTCCTTCCACTGCCCTAGGATTATTTGTTTCAGGGAAGATTTCAGGTCCTCGTGAGGAACCAGCGTCGACTTAGTCTCGGTATCGTTCAGAGCCTCTTTGGCCAAAGCGTCCGCCTTTTCATTTCCGGCTATTCCCGCATGCCCCGGGACCCAAAGGAACCAAACGCGTACTCCCTTTCTGCTGAGAGACAGTAGGGAAGAATGAATGTCCTGAATGATCGGGTGCATGGGCGAAAAGCCGGAGATTGATTGTATTGAGCTGAGGGAGTCGGTGCATATAACGAAGGAGTGACCTTCGTCACATAGGTTTTCAAGTGCCATCTTAATGGCAAATAGTTCTGCTGTGTATACACTACACATCGGATTTAATTTTGCTTTGACTGCTCCTTGGCTAGGCGAGAATGCTGCGCAGGCACAGGCCAACTCTGACTTAGATCCGTCTGTGTACACTGGCACAAAATCGGAGTGATTCCCTTTAAACATTAAAAACTGACGCTGGTATTCCGAGGGAGTGGTGAAGGATTTTTGACGATCACACAAGACCGCTTTAACCACGGGGGTGGGTGTTAACCAGGGAGGGTGGGATGAGTAAGAGACAGGGTACACTTTAGGTACCCTGAAATCACACCCGCGAATTAAATCATTAAAACGTACACAAACAGGCCTAGTGGCCTTCGTCCGTCGGTTAAACATTTCTAAAAAACGAGGTTTAAAAAGTACGTTAAAACAAGGGTGTGCCGTCATGGATAAAACTTTGGAGACATAATTGCACATAAGCGCGTTCCTCCGGTGGCATAGAGGAGGCTCCCCTGCATCAGAATAGATGCTTACGACCGGGCTTGTCCGAAATGCCCCCGTACAGAGTCGTAACCCCGCGTTGTGTACGGGGGGCAGTGCTCGTAGGTACGACTCGCGGGCGGACGCATAAATAAAACAACCGTAGTCTAATTTAGAGCGCACCAGTGTGCGATACAATAAAAGCAAAGTTGTGCGATCTGCTCCCCATGATGTGTGGCTTAGAAACTTTATAATATTCAGAGATTTAATACATTTTGTCTTTAAAATATTGATATGTTCTCGCCAATTGAGCCTGTGGTCGAGTGTCATACCAAGAAAGCGGGCTGACTGGACAAAAGGGAGATTTCTTCCCCCGAGGTGTAATGTGGGCTGCATTTGGAGTCTTATTTTCCTGTGGAAATGGACACATCTGGTCTTCTCATGGGAGAACCGAAAGCCGTTCCTTTGGGTCCACTGGTTCAATTTGTTCAATGTCATCTGAACCATTCTGGATGCAGTTGCCACCTTGGATGATCTGCAGAAAATTGCCAGGTCATCCACGAACAGTGTGCCTATCACCGGAGCCATGATACAATTCACGACGTCATTTATCGCAATGGCGAAAAGCGTCACGCTCAAGACGGAGCCCTGGGGAACTCCGTTGTCAAGACGGTAAGAATCAGATAAAAACTGCCCTATTCTAATTTTAAAAACTCGTTGCGTTAAAAAATTTTGAATAAAATTTGGCAGATTGCCTCTAAAACCCCACTCGTGCAAAGTCTTTAAAATCTTCCGCCGCCAGACCCGGTCGTAAGCCTTCTCCAAATCGAAGAAGACACCGATCACGTGTTGGCGGAGGAGAAAGCCTTCTTGGATGAAATTGTCGATCCTCACTAAATGGTCCATGGTGGAACGACTGCGTCTAAATCCACATTGGATGTTGGAGAGAATGTTTCGGCGCTCTAACCACCAAACGAGCCGCCGGTTCACCATTCTCTCCATTAACTTGCACAGGCAACTGGTGAGAGATATTGGCCGGTAAGAATTCGGATCAGCTCTATCTTTCCCATGTTTGGGAATGGGGACAATGACAGACTCCCGCCAGGACGAAGGAAAGTGACCTTTAGCCCACAGCTGATTATACGTCTGCAGGACTTCCTGCAGCGCTGTCTCCGGAAGGTTGCGGAGAAAAGCATTGTGGACCCCGTCTGGTCCTGGAGAGGTGTCGTGGGAGTCATCGATGGCAGATTTCAGCTCCCACAAGGAAAAGGGGAGGTTGTAATCTGCCATTGTACGCGTCTCCTTGAAGCTTATAGGAATTTTCTCGAGACGTTGCTTCAACGTTCGGAAGGCAGGATCCAGATTTTCATCGCTGCTCACCTTGGCGATTGACTGGCCGATTATCTCGCCAATGGCAGCTGGAGAAGTAACCACTTTTCCTCTGACTTTTAAGAAGGAGACGCCGAGCTGCTGATTGTTTCCAGAAATGCTCTTCACCTTACGCCACACCTGTGCAAGGGGTGTGCTGATATTGACACCAGAGACAAAATTCATCCAAGAGGCCCTCTTTGCCTCCTTTACGACCTGACGGGCTTTAGCTCTCAGACGCCGAAAAGAGGACAGATTGTTTTCAGTGGGATATTTGTTAAAAATTTGCAACGCCTTCTTGCGTTTCCGAATGGCTTTGGCACATTCATCATTCCACCAAGGCACAGCAGCTCTCGACACGATGCGCCGAGACCGCGGTACGCTCATGTCGGCGGCGGTGATGATGCTGTTAGTCAATAATTGTACATTAAAAGCGCTATCGCGATTTTTATCGCACGTATAATTAAAATTGCTTTTAAAACAAAACCAATCGGCTTTCCGCACAATCCAGTTGCCCGGACGAATTAAATCAGAGTTAAAACGCCGCTCCTTAAAAATTAAAAAAGGGAAGTGATCGCTCCCACAAAGATCTTCGTGCACAGACAAAGACACCTTATTTGTTAAACTGCTCGATAAAATGCATAAATCAATGGAGGAGAAATCACCATTGAAAGAGTTAAAACGGGTCTTCTCCCCGTTGTTCAGTAAGACTAATTTAAAATCTAAAATAAAACTTGATAAAATGCGTCCCCTGCGGTTACACTGTCCCGCAGTGCTTCCCCAGAGAGTATCATGAGCGTTAAAATCTCCGAGTAAGATAAAAGGCCGAGGCAGCTGGTGGACAAGGGATTCTAAATTAAAACGGGTGACCGGCGCACCCTCCGGCAGATAAACGTTGCATAACGTAATCGCCTCCGGTGCGTGCACCGTCACCGCCACCGCTTGAAACGGTGTGTTGAGTTGCACTCGGGAGGTGTAAAGGGCCTCCCGAGTAGCAACCGCCACTCCACCCTGGGCTCGTTGGCCACTGGTGTCGTCCAGTCTAAAAAGGTTAAAACCATTTAAAATGCCTTTGTCCGTTGTTTTAAAATGAGTTTCCTGCAAGCATATGCAGGACGGGTTAAAATCACGAATTAAAACACTCAGCTCCTCCTTACGCCGATAAAAACCATTGCAGTTCCATTGCAAAGTAAAAGCCATTAGTAATATAAAAATTTAAAAATATATAAATAAATTAAATAAATTAAATAATTCAATTTAAAATGTAAAACACAGTTGGAGGATCAACGCTTGATGCGATTTCTCCTCCTACCTTTGGTTCTAGCCCGGAGGATCTCTGTCTCCGAGAGACATTCGTCCTCTTCCATTGACTCCGGGTGGTTGAGTCGGGCTAAACCAGATGGTCCGGGAGATACTGAATTGCCACGCTTATTTTGCGTGGCCCCGGCGGTGGTTATAGTGGGGTTCTTCCTAGGAGAACCCGGAACGGTGGCTTGTGTTTTGTTTGCCGGATTTGTGGCCTTAGCCGGCATGGCCGATTTCTGTACAGAGACTTCAGTTTTTTGGCTCACATTATCTTCTGTCTGGGTCGAGATGGTGACCTTGGCAATAGGTTGGGAAGCGACACGGGCGAACGACTTGGAGAAAGTAGGAGCAACTTGTGCTCTGTACTTTTTCCGAGCCTCGAAGTACGGGATTTTTTCAACCGTCTTGATTTCCATTACTTTTCGCTCCTCGATCATCTTTGGGCAATCACGTGAGTACACCGGATGTGCACCCTCGCAATTGACGCAAAGTGGGTCACCCTTGCATTCCGCACCCTCATGCTTTTCCTGGCTGCAGCGGGGACAGGTGGCCTTGCCCTCGCACCGTGTGGCCATGTGGCCAAATCGCTGGCACTGAAAACATCGCATGGGTGCCGGTATGAATGGCCTCACTGGTACCGATTCATAGCCGACAAACACCTTGTCGGGGAGCTGGTCACGCGCGAAGGTGAGTACAACAGATGTCGTGTTTACTCTTTCTCCGTTGCGCTTTGTTGTGAGTCGACGAGCATCGGTGACCCCCTGAGAGGCCATCTCCTGCTTGATCTCGTCGATCTCAACATATAAAAGGTCGTAATGACTAATCACTCCCCGACAAGTGTTCAAGGTGCGGTGCAACTCGACCTTGACGGGAATGTCATGTAGCTTTTCCATCTTTAATAATTTCTCACTTTGCGCTACTGTTGCCGTTTCGATGAGCAGTGTGCCATCGCGAAGTTTCTTGGCTGATTTTAATTCCCCAGAAACGGAACCAGACAATACTCTTCGTATAAGGAAGGGAGACACCTTTTTCAGGCTCTCACCTTCCTTTTGACACCTCATCACTAAATAGCGCTGACTAGCGCCGGGAACATTAACTCCCCCGCCCGTATCCGGGCGGGATCTTTTCGGAGGTGGAAGAATTGTTTCCGCCATACCAAATGAATCTTCGTCCCCCGGGCTCCCCACCCACCATGGAGCCACACATTCGGGACGCCGCACCGCAAACCGGTGCGGTCGCCAGGGCTACCCGAAGGGATATAGCACCCTAGAGGTGGTTGCCTGTTTCGGGTTGGATCTTCGATGCACGAGCCCACCAAACCCGTACATCTCCGACCGCCCTACGCAGACCCCCACCTCCCTGGCACTCGCCACCGTTGAACTGAACGCCACGGAAGCCGATTGACCGGGAGTGGCTAGCTCCCGGCCGCCCGTTTACACAGAATCCGAGGCCAAAGAGGGGTATTGGCGCCAGGTCCATACCGGGCATCCGACACCCGGCTGGGAACCACGGACCTCACCCTCCAGGATCCCCTTCTCCTCCTTACGGGTCTCCGCACACGGCAAACATGCGGGTGGATCGCAGGCCAGGTGGTATGGCCGCACACAGACAGTTGACCCACATGACTGTCCGGGCTCAACCCTTGCTGGCTCTGGGTTTGTTTTCGGGGTTTTCTCCCCGCCCTTTTAGTCGCCTCTTACGACAAGCAGGGATACTGCGGGAGTATTCTCGATCCCCCTACCCGCAGGGGGGTGCAATATGTTAAGATTACTTGGAGAAGGTAAATGTTAAGATTACTTTTACCTCCGATTTTCTCAGTCATTATTTGTGTTTATGAAGTTATTTCTTCTTCCTTTGTTTGCTGGGATAGAACATTAGTACTGAATATTGTCAAGAAGTAGTCACTAAATTTTTAAGATCTAAAAGAAAAACATTACAATGCATTTTCTACTGCTAATGCGTGGAAAATACTCCAGAAGGTTTAATCTTGCTGTGGAGCTTAATGTGATGCATAACTATTTTTGCTTAAGGATTTTAAAGAGATGATGCTTTTTTGCCAAAGCATATAAGTTTATAGGTTGCTAAATTATTTATGTTACAGAAACAAGTCAGTCTCTCGTGGAGGAAGTAGAAAACGGCAAACGTGTCGTTTGGCATTTGCATGCTGCGGATGATTCTGAGCCTTTCACCACTCCAACGGAGGAAATCCCTACGTCTGCAACAAATGAGAACATTTTGGGAACCTGGAATTTAAATGTAAGTTGCAATATTTCCTCACGAGTTTTATTATAATATCCTTTTACTAATTAACTTTAAATAATTTTTCAGAAAGAAGTAAAGCGTTTAAAAAAGAAGCAACTGATTCAACACATGCAAAACTTTTGAATTCATGGGCTCTGTCTGTGCAATCCAAAGATTCTTCCATTGATGCCAGTGAAAAATAGAAGAGGCTAGAAGAAGAAATAGCTTTATTGAAAGGACAACTGAGAGCAGCAGAGGGGCGTGCTGAAGCTGCTACAGCTGAGGTGACTTTTGACAAATTGTCTGCTCAACTCAGTGAATTGAAGCAGGCAATCACTGAACAAAACGAAAAGTTATTCCAGCGGATGGACATGATGGAGAAAAAGGTTGAGGAATATTGCGGTAAGTTTTCTCAAAACGCATAACAGTATGTCGTAGATTGAGTTGACAACTTACGAAGTGTGGTCTGTGATGCATGGCTCTGATATTTAATAAGACCTTTAGCTTGCTTGTTCATTAAATGACTTAACAGATAATCCTTTTTGGTGCAATGGCCACTGTGGAATAGCGCATTTTAAGTGCCCTTGAGGGTGACTCCGTAAAAGGTAAATGCTAATCCCGGTATTCTCAAAATTGGATTTTTATTATTCTTTCCTTGCAACCAATACAAAGAATAAGAATGATAATTAGTCTGAAGCAACTGATTGTGTTAATCACCAAATATTGGCAAATGGTCCTTTATCAATCTTTGGTGTTCTAGGTTTCTCAACACGCCCATCAGCTTCTGGGGACTTCCACACTCAATATTGCAGGTGCGGCAGAAGAAGAAAGAGTAAGTACGAATTAGACAAATAGAAATACTTTCCAGTTTTTTTGTTAACCAAATGAAAACCCCGTTAAAGAATGCAATATTAACCAATATATTGCTTTTGTGCCTGTCTTAGGTTGCTCTAGGGGTTTTACATGCCTGAAGTCATGTTATAAAATACAGACAGAATCGAGAAACAACTGAGTGGTTTGTTGCATTACTACAGGGCGTCTTTGGCGATAACGAACATCTGGTGCGAACAAGGAAAAGCCCTGGCTAGATCAAGGTTTCAAAGAACTTCTAACGAATTACAGATAGTAAGTTCAAGACCACCACCAGTGTTTTTTCTTTGTACTACATACTCTGTTTTACGAACTATGTAGCTAAATGCTTTTTTTAAGCACTTTACCGCCGTTGGTTAGGAATACAATTCGTCAAGGACCCAGCCACTAACCAGCTGCGTCCTGACTCTGATGTGGAAGTTACGGCAGCAACAATAAAAGCTTAATTCGGTGACCGGGCATATCGCCTTTTCAAACAGGTGGCGAAAGATAGTGCCACAGAAGAAGTTGGTGGTCCATCCCTTAAGCAAAAACAAGTGGACCAAAATACTCCGAAGCGGCAGTACAGGAGGAAAGGTCAGCTTGAGGAATCAATTACTTCTCCAACTGAGAAACCTGTGCTGGCGCCTGTTTGTGTAGCCCAGACACCACAAGAGCAGCTTGTACCTGCACAACACCCAAATGCTCTGCCAATTCAGGAATTCTCTGAAATAATTAGCTTTCCTCTTACGGGACTTAATGAAATGGAAGGATTCCCTCCCGGGACACAGGGCCTATCTTCATAGCTCATTATGAATGGGGACAAGGATATAGTGTAAGTTGAAGTTTATTTTAGCCTAATATTTCTATTTTCACCATCCTACTGCATGCATAGAATCCTGGTGATCCTTTAACTCGTTTTTTTGGTTATTTTATTCTGTTTAATTCAATTCCATAATCTTAAGTCCTGTTCTTTGTTATATTATAGGAGTTAACTGCAACTGGTGGAAAAATTAACAGGAGTGACCATTGTGGGAGGAAAAAATGATTTTTAATGTACAATGTATACATACTTATATTTCTGTATTATGTTGAAAATTTTTAATTATAAATATCTTTTGAAAATTTATATTGAAATTTGATAAAACCTTGTCACTTCAGGTGCGTACATGTTGAAGAAGCCAAAAGATTTATTAGAAATATAGACTAAGCAACTAGTACATAACAAACTATCCGCTCTTTTGCTGAATTAATGTGGCCATAGTTGAAGTTGTGAACAAAATACATCAGCTGAAAACTGAATCTGTTAAAAAAATTGAATACCCTTATCATTTGAAGGCATGAACTCGTAGTCGAGTGAATCAATGGTGTGCAAATGTTGTTAGATATATGTTGATTAATCTTTGGGGGCATATTAATTGGGATTGTTTTTTGTGAGATGGATTCTGGTTCTCATAATTCTATTCTCGATCCCCATTCCTAGGCTGTTCGAGGAGAATTCACTAATTCTTGCAATTGAAAATATTGCTTAAATAGCAAAATTGTGGGGTTGACTTAACTCCACAACCTTTTTAAAAGTTTCAATCCATTGGTTGAGCAGTTTTTACACTTCAGGGCTGGCATGTGACTGAAATAAGTAAGTTTCCTAGTGAAACAAAATGAAGATATAATAATAACTCTTAACGGGAGAAAGATGACATAAAAGAACTATATGATTGCATGTCTATTTGGTATATTCCAATTCTGATGAATTCTTTACTCGGACAATTAGGAGGGTCAACCCTCGAAATTCGTGTCGAGCACAAAGATGCTAAATTTCAAAGGGTGTTTCCACCGTAGGAGGCCGTTGTTTTTCCGTGATCGAATGTGATGACAAGAAAGAATTCCATTGCTCGTTTAAACAAAATGCGAACTATGAATATTTTCACATATCAAGACCAAATTTCGAATTTTAACATGATTGAGGACACACTTTAAATTACCTGCAAGCTCTTTGGATCCTGCACAAAAAGATTTATGTTGTGAATTTAAAAAAATGTAAAGGAAATGGGTAGTTATTTTGAAAAACTAGTGTGGGTGGTCTGAGAGTGACACAGCTGATGAACGGACTATGTTGGGAACCAATAAAGACTCGGAGCCTGTGCACTTTTTTGTCACCAATTCATTTGATCAGTTGATACTATATATATACTACAACTTATATCAGTTGATACTCATGTCATGTGTCAGTCTGTAGGACTAAGCATGATTTATTATTTGAAGTGGCCACAATAGAAATATCTGTCAGGTAGGTAGGTTTTAGTTTATCGGGTGCATTGCATGGGCTGTTGCATTTTAAGAACTTATAATATGGGTGACAGAATAATACTTTTGGGGATAAATAAGGAAGTTAAGGAGGAAGATAATAGTTAGCGAAAAAACCAAATTGTTTGGTTTGTTCCCTTGCTTCTTTTCCGCCAAAGAGTAACCCATCATTTCTTAAACACATAGTGATACTGCAGTTCCGCCTTACAATGATATGTATTATGTGTAGAAAATGTCTAAATAATTTGGTAGCAAAAAGTCTGTTCTAAGTAGGTTAAAAATGCTTTTGAACTGGCGAGACAAAAGTGCACATTACCCTTATCTTCATCGCTGATGAAATAGTTCTTCAGTTTCTTATCGTAGGCCTGTCTCTCCTAGCTGAATGCACTCATTTCACAGTCATGTCAGCAAATTTTACTGCATAAGTAATTTCACTAAATATTTATAGACTACAATGTTGAATGTATGCTTACAATTTGAGAAGCCCTGTAGCCTTCTTGTGGTGTTCATATGTCAACCATGCTTCTTGAGAATATTCTTCCCTGTAACCTTGAAATTTAGTGTTGAGGACACTTGCTGATATTTAATATCAACACATTGGAGTAAATTTGTTCCGAGTATTTTATACATTTATAAATATAATTTGTCGGTCACATTCCGTGAGCATTTGTGAATCCAATGTTATGCAACCAAATACTTCTGCTCATGGATGTGACACTTGGGCTGTTTTCCAATCCACGTAAAGGCATCCAAGAAATACTTAATTTCCCCCAAATTCAGGAAGTTATGTCACAGTTCCAAGCTTGGGACCAGCATCACATTTGCTTAAGGGCTGGTATAGACTAGTATGAGAAAGGGCTCACTAGCTGTTCATACCAGTCATACTATTTCATCATGTCATCCGATATGCCTAGGGTTGTGAACTTCGTGAGGACTAATTTGATTGCTTATTATTTAATCTCCCATTGTTAAATTTAAGAACTTATAATGTTCCTGCATTTCCTGATGAACATTTAATTGCCAGTAGAATATAATTTCTTGGGGTTTCACTTTCACAAAAGATGCCAATATGATAGCTGCAGCCACTTTTTTATCTGACGTATTTTTTACCACGTGAACGTAAAAGCACTAGTTGTCTGTTCCACGTGGCAAGCATAGCCCAGACTCGTCATGAATGATGTACATGGTAAAGTATACTAAGCAGGTACACCTGAATTGCTTAAGTCCAAAAACCCTGTTTAGCAAAGTACTTAACTTTCAGTGCATTCCCAATGTCCTCTGCATTTTCCAATTTGTTTTTGCTGTTCAGTATTATCTAAAGGACAATTATAAATTGGAATTATTATTGTCATAAAATATTTTTTTAATTAGGCTTTGGATCGTCAAATAGATACTCAACAGGGTCACTCAGGGATACTCAGACAACAAGGTCACTGGAGTTGACAGATGATTTGGAAGATTTTGAAAATAGATTAATCCTCGATACTTTGTCGGAAGTTAAAAATACAGATAATGTCCAATCGGTGAGTACAGATGGGCTTTTTTTCATATATTTTCCTTCTAAGGTAGTTTGAATTTCCATTGATCTGCTTAAAATAATTTTTCTCGACATTCAGAAAACCTATGCTTAACTAGAATTTATTACACTGTATTCTCATTTAAACAGAAAAATAAGAAAATCTCAATGATAGGAAGAAGACGTCAGTCTCCTGGAGAACTGCAAACATAGAACGATGCCTTTGCAGCATAAAAACAATCACCTACGACGAAACAGGAGTTAGATTCAGGGGAATCGCCATTATAGAGTATTATTTTATGTTATTTGTTTTTTTCGCGTCAATAGAGATTTGGAATGTCATAGAAAGAGATTTTAAATTATTCCTAAGCTACAAGGAGGCCATCATTGACGGTGATGCTTTTAGCTCTAGCATTTATGACCTGCAGTGAAGACGCTGGGAGCATAAGAGCTTAAACTCTGGTCGCACTCTTATCGCAATGGGTACGCATAATCCCTGGTATTTTTGTTTTAATTCATAGGTGAGCCGAAAAGCGCTAATGGTTCCCATGATCTCAGAATTGCTAAATGCATTTACCTTCCACTCATTCCATGCCAATTTTTAATTCCTTATTCTCGGTGAGAGAAAGCATTGCACAGCGGAACTCAAAGAGTAGAACCTTTGTGTATCAAATTGTCTTGCATTAATTACGAATATTTTATAATAATTAAGTCCATAAATTGTAATAATGAGGCACAGCTCACAGTTGCGACACCAAGGCTCAAGAGAAGGAAGGCAAAGAGTGTGAGTGAGGCAGATTAAGAGTTCCTCACCTTTTTAAGGTCATCAGGGGCAGAGACGCAGTCCTGTCTACAAAGAATAGAGGAGAGGGATGAACAGATGGTGAGGCAGATGACTAAGATTACCTCGGCAATTGAAGTCCTGTCTCAGGAGCCCTCAACCTCCACAGTCACCCAGTCAGCTTCCCCGAGTTTTATAGTGTTACCTGATGGTCAATTAGTTTCCTTGGAGGAAAATATGAAGAAAATGTAATATGCCTTTAATAAATGTACTCCTCTTAAACTTGCAATCACGCTTGAATTTATTTTTTAACCCTTTCACGACGGAGCCACATGCCAGAAAATGCTACTTCCCACATGTATGCCACTAAAATTTCTTTGCTTTGCCAGTAAGGAGCACTCACTGTGATGGATTACATGAATATGTACATATAATCATTGTGTATACATAAAACATTATCTCGCTAAATACCCATGCGCTCATATGCTATATGTAGACAGTACAATTCCATTATGGACGTAAATTATTAGTTATCACAGGACTCGAAAACATAAAATTGTGTCCTGATGTCCGTAATTGCCTCGTGAAACATGCATTAAAGGCAATAAATGAAGATTTCCACGGTTTCTTTTTTCTTTCATTGCTCCGTAGAAGTCTATAGTGAGAGTCGCTGGGTTTTCCTCTTGTTTTCGCCCCTCTATCGATGCAATATTTTTGCGACTGCTAGTTAAGCTAGTTATTCTCCTATAGTATAACTTTTCAAAGTCTTGCGCGTCTGTCAATCGCGTTGGTTTACCAGTTTATCCTGGCGCCAATGGGACATAGCGATCTTAACCTACTACTCCTGTCCTCGGGACTTAGTTTACCATGAGTGAGAAGCTTATATGGCAGTGTCAAAATTCAGTAGCAAAACGTTCCACAACTGAATTCATGTTTCAGTTGTGGAAAAAAATAGGACGATAATTGAAACAAGTTTTCATGTGAATGATAATGTGTGAATAACACTGAGTTAACCTGGTATGAAGTTAACTCACATTCAATATTTTTGGAAAGCCTGAACAACTTTAAGGGGTGTGCTGAAGCACCATTGCCTCCCCCCTGGTTACTCCTGCCCCCCCCCCCCCCCCCGGGGTTGACTTAACTCCACAACTTTTTTAAAAGTTCCAATCCATTGGGTGAGGAGTTTTTACACTTCAGGGCTGGCATGTGACTGAAATAAGTAATTTTCCTAGTGAAACTAACTAGACAAGTTACTTACTCGTGTGTTGACAGAGTAAAATTAGTGGTATGTTAAAATCCATGGTTACCACCAGTTTGTATAGCATTTTTGCAGGATTTATAATGATTAAATATCAGGTGAGTTAAGGTAGTGGTAATAAAAGGTAATTAGTAGGTATCCGTGTATTTATAACAATTTTATATTTACAGGCTGCAGTAAATTGCAGTTTCAATTAGTCAGCTCATCGCGTGGATGAGAGACATGACAGCTGGTTTTTCTCGCCTTGAGAAAAAGGTTGATGCCCTCTTTAGCTGGTAACCCAACAGAACGGGACGCTGTTGGGAAAGAGATCCGTTTCGATGAATTGCCGGTGACAACAGATAAAGCTTTTGTTGATCTTTGCCGAAAAATTAGTGAAGATCTCTCAATGGAGTCTAAGTTGGCAAGTGAATTTGATGATAATTTGAGTGCTGCCATCATGATTCAAACAATGTTAGATTTTTTTGAGAAAGAAAAAACAAATTTCAATTTTGGTTGGGTTGGCTGATGGGTTTGTAAGAAATACATTTTCGAAATCGATGTGAATCTTGAGCAGGCCAAAAACTGGCACATTCATGGTATTCCAAGTGTTATAAAAATACTCAAGTATAACAAAATTTTGAAGTGTACATGGATTGATGTGCAATGAAATATTAAACCATTATAGCATAACTGGATTTTGGTTACTTCACACTCTCTTCAAACTTGAGTGCACACATAATTTTCGTCGAAAAGTAGTTCGCTTGATGATTAAGGGTACATTTTTAGGGTATATTTTGTTCAAATTTCTATTTGATTGTTTGCTTGTCGACCAATGTAAGAAGCCTTTGTGCCGTTTTTGGAGACTTTGAAATAAATAAATAAAAACCTGAGTAGTGTCATGGTCTGGGTGAATTTTTCTTCTGGCTGTGAACATCTATTTTCAGTTATTCTTGTATTACCTTTTAACTCTTCATTGATGTTTTCTTGGGTTATTAAAAACTGGTCTTTTTTAAATCTCTAGGCACAGCTGCAACTGGAGGCAGAAATGCAAGAACACTACTCCAAAGTGAGCTGCGTCGTCTGATAACTGACGACGTAGCAGAATTGTATTCCCTTACGGGTAAAATGCAGAGGAATTCCCTGAAAATATCTTTTTACAGCACTTCATTGTCTCCTTATTTTCCGTGAGTACATTTGTACTCAGTACTCCGCTGAAATTTTCCTCTAAAACGATGCAATCTATTTCTGCTGGTCTACTATCTATGTCATATTTCATTCCCGTTGAATGTTGCCGGCGACCACGCTCAGTAGATCATATTAAGCGTCGGAAAGCCACTGAATTCCGACAATTTCTTCTGTACACAGGACCTGTTGTTTTGGCAGAGGTGTTATCTCGTGATTTTTCTCCCATATATCAGAACTTTATTAGCTTGCACATAGCTTTGACTATTTTATTGAACAGCAACTATTGCTTCAAATACAATTCTTATGCCAAAGAACTTCTAGAACATTTTATCATTAAGTTCCAATCTATTTATGGACAGGAATATATTAATTCCACAAACTTTCTTACGCTGGCGCGATAGATAAAAAGCTCGAAAAAAAGAGAAGCAACAATAGATGAATACACAAGCAGTGAAAAACCCCTGGACAGCCGCCGCCACCTGGAACGAGTACTGGGTAGTTGTGAACGGGCTCAAGAGGGCAGCTGACCCATACCAGTGGCTCGACGACATCCAGGCGGCCGGTCGGCTGTTGGAGGAGCATGTGTGGGGCAACGAGGCCGGACTGCTTCTGTACCTCAGATTCGCGGATCGAGAGGAGGCCGAGGCGGCACTCCTCTTCCGCAGGATCCTGAGGCGCCCAACCTTACTGTGGAGCCACCCCCTGGACGTGATCCGGAACCATTGGGGCCGGACGGGAGACCCCGGGAAATGCCCCGTGGTCCCGGAAGGCAGTGACGCTAGGCGGGGGACGATCTTGTTTTTTGTATTGTTGTGTCTTGTGTGTGTGTTTCATTGTGATTTGTGAGTTTTTTTGGGTAAATATAAATATTTTGAAAAAAAGGGCAGCACTGAGAAAATTAAATATATCCCAACATTTTTTTTCTCTTCAAAGTAACAAATATTGTTTTCTTCTTTTGCTGTCCGCGTTCTCGCGAGTGACCTGCGAGTGCCGCAAATTAGCACAGTCCGTCACCAGCCGTAAGCCAGCGCCGTCCAGCCCTCCTCCCGCCTCCAGAAAAACAGCGACCAGCTACGCAGCCCAGAGAGAGACGGATAAAAAGGTAGATGCCCTTTTCTATTGCCCTTTCGCTGGCCGTGGGATGCGGAATTCCCACATGCTGGTGGTGCTTCCAACTAGCGTAGAACTTGTGTATTAGGTGGAATACAGATGTGCGGGCGTTTGCTTACTGTTGTTGTTATCAGTGCGAGTTTTCTGCGAGTGTATCTGCCTTTTGCTGAGTTTGGGCTGCATTCTCGGCGTTATTTAGGTTATCATATCATCATTCTGTGTTCAGGTAAGCAATAACTGTTAACGTATTGTATATGTGTGCATACATTGTTAGGTTATGTTATGAAAGTGTTTGCATAATATTTTGTTGTTGTTTTTGTAGGTGGGAAGGATACTTCCCACGGCCTTTCCTGGAACAGGGGATCAGTCCGAGTTTTATTAACTTATTATATGGTAAATATTAATTCTTCTAACATTGTATTTGGATTATAAGCATGTTTTATCAATCCATGGTTTTAATATTTTGCATGTTATAACAACTCGTTTTTCTCAATTGTTGATTTTGTTTTAACTTCTCCTGGATTGTAAATTTTATGAGATTGTCTTCCCTATTTATTCACAGATGTCTCGTTCCCTTGACCTCAATAATACAAAACATGTGGAGGAAATTTTACATTTATTGCATTCGCTCCCTGAAGATGATAGTGACTCTGATGTTGAGGGAGATGAGGGTGCTGCTGAGGAACTTGGTGCCCTGGACGAATCCAGAAGAGAGAGAATACAGAACAATGTGCAAGTAAATGAAGACAATTTATGTGAAAATGAACCTGAAGACTTCATAATTTCAAATATTGGTGATAATGTTGAGCCAGAAGCTGAGGATGAAGAATGGGATAATGATAGGAATAATTTTATAGTTGCAAAAAATTCCTTCTCTCAGAGAAGGTATTCCTAAGCATAATTTTAGTGCTAATGATAGAGAACTAATTTATTTCTCCAAAATATTTGATGATAGCATGTTTATGCTAATAGTAAATGAGACAAATAAGTATGCTTCTCAGGAAAGATATCTTTATGGTGGCAAAAAAGGAACAACAAAAAACTGGGTAGATACTAATATTGAAGAACTTAAAGCTTTTTTAGGGTGTCTTATACTTATGGAGATACATGATTTACCTGCTATTTCCAACTTTTGGACCTCAACCCAATTTTGAGGGTGGATGCCATTGCTGATATTATGACTAGCAAACGATTTTGTAAACTTGTTGACAATATTCACTGCAATGACAATTCATGTCAAAAGCCAAGGGAACATCCTGATCATGACAAACTTCATAAGCTGAGACCTCTTATTACTAAATTATAAAACAATTGCTTGCACACCTACAATCCTCCTCCTTATCTTTCTGTTGAAGAGTCAATGGTTCCCTTCAAGGGGAGATCATTGATGAAACAATACATACCGATGAAACCTGTAAAAAGGGGTTATAAAGTATGGTGTTTATCGGATTCTCAGAATGGCTATATTGTGAAATTTGATATTTATACAGACAAAAGTAAAGAGCCTTGTGAATTTTCGTTAGGTGAGAGGGTTGTCACCAACCTTACAAATGATTTTGAGAATCAACACATTCTGGTGGCATTTGACAATTTTTTCACTACTACTAGACTTATGACAAACCTTTGCCGAAAAGGTATATATGCTTGTGGAACTGTGCGAGCCAATCGAAAAGGTCTCCCAGTAATGGTGAAAGAGAACAAAAAAATGAAAAGAGGGGAATTTGAATTTCAAGGTGGGAGCTGTAAAATGGATGGACAACCATCCAGTGATGTTTCTTTCTACACTGCATGATCCCCTGGAACAACAACAGTCAAACGGCGCAACAAGGATGGCACAAGTACCCAGGTGGAATTCCCTGTGGTTGTTGAGGAATAAAACAAAATAATGGGGGGTGTTGATCGCTTTGACCAACTGCGTGAAAGGTACGCTGTAGGCAGGCGGTCTGTCAAGTGGTGGCACAGGCTGTTATATTTCCTAATAGATATGGCAATCGTAAATAGCTATATTTTATGGAAGATGAGAAAGAGAGATGCAAAACATGATCAGCTATCTCATAGAATTAGACTTGCTAGGCAACTAATTGCAGGATTTTCGTTAAGAAAGAGAAGGGGCTGCAAATCAACATTTCTGGCCAAAAAAGGAAAGATTCCTGAAGAAGTGCGCCTAATTCAAGTGGGTAACCACCAACCAATTCTTGGAAGTACATATAGAAAGAAGGTGCAGGCATTGCAGCACAAATGCCTCTGAAAAGAGGACAAAGCACATGTGCACAGCCTGTGATGTCCCGCTATGCATTGAACCATGTTTCAGGAAATTTCATGGAAAATAATTAAACATTTAGTGAAAGTGTTTTGTAAAACTAACTGTATTCCTGTACACCTGTACACCTGTACAGGATCAATTACAACATTGTTCTGCATGAATAAACATAAATATAGAAAATCAATTTTTTTTCCTTATCGTACCATAAAGTGCCCGTGGGAAGAATACTTCCCACCTCATTGTCTAAAAAGGCTAATGGATAAAAATAACTGGAACATATATTTAAAAATATTATGTAAAATTAGTAACCAAATTTCATGCTGTTTGCTAAAATATATCCTTTTAATTTGCCTACTAAAGGGTTAAAATGCAATTCATGTACCTTTATTGATACCCGACGCCAAGGGCAAAATCCCACGTATCCGTGTTCGAGCCTCGGCGGCGCTCCCGCCCGGGGTTCGGTCACGACACAAGACTGATGGTTATCCAGGCAAAGGGTAGCGGCATGACGCCGTATTTTACAGTCCTTGAGGACATAAGAACCTTTGGCGACTTCCCATGGGGGAAGGTCAACATTGCTAAAGGGCAATGAAGTAGAGATGTTCAAGGGTATCCGGGATCAAGTTCGTGACAATCCTTCTTATAGATTTAAACGTAATCTTGGAGACTCTTCAAGCACCAGATATCAAAGTCTCGCATATGTTGCTAAAGAGCTTTTGATAAAAGCAGGTGGGAAAGCGGAACTAGGGCGATATCAAGGGTGGACCCGGGTGCCTAAAGTCAAACCTTTCCTTGATACACTTCTGTCAAATTATATTGACAAGCGAACAGGAGAAATAGATCAGGAAGGTGATGGCCAAATCTATAATGTGGCAGATTTTAGTTATGTTCTGTATGCAGAGGAAGGAGAAGATGTTGTTGAGATGCAATCACCCCCTTAAACACAACAATAAGCAGTATAAAAGTTAATACCAATCCTATATATTCATTTCTTTTGTCAACATCCCTGCCAAACTCTTGCTGTTGCCTTTTGGATGGAAGTGTAGTCTTAGTTAAGAATGTCTTAGTTCTTTGTAGTGTATGGCAATCATCTTCAAGAAATTTCTTTTAAAAAGTGCGCTTTATGGCGCCCTGATAGTTCTTTCTTGGGTATTTGGAAGGTCAGTGACCTTTCAGAATTGCAAGTCCAATCAGTAAGCAACATCACTCATAAGATTTCTTTTTTTCTTTCCAGTTTTGCTTATCTATGAAGTCATCTCACATATTTTTGGAGGTGGGATTAAGATCAGAACCTTGCACCACTTGGCATTTTGTAGTTGGCAATTGGAAGCACACGAGCATCATTAATGTTTATACACAATACTCTAGTCATAAAAATAAGGCTGTCACAGAGGGCTTGGAAGGTAGTAGTAGTAGTAGTATTAGTTTTTTTAGGGTGCGTCGACGGCATGGTCATGGCATGGACGGCTTGGAAGGTTCAATCAATTTAACCTTCACGTATGTCTTCACGTAGTTTCTAGCATGTGTAAACCTGGGGTAGAGAATGCAGTTAGTACATATTGAATAATTTATGCATGTTGCATTTTTGAACAATTTCTTGTTTTCCTACTTGTCTTTCTTGTGCCTGCCTCAAAATTTCCTTTGCTCAAAATGCTAATTAATTCATCTGCAGAAAATATGTTGTAGAAGCTGATGGTGACAGTGAATTCCCAGCAGAATTGCATTGAGGCCCTCAATGAGGCTAATGAAAGGCTGGAAAAAAGGTAGACTCGCTGCTTGCAAAGGCAGATTGCCAGCCACTAGCATCAAATTATGACGACTTGGAGGGAGCCCTCATCAATTCCTTGCCGTTAGCAACAAAGGCTGATTTTACCGACTTTGATAAGAAGCTGAAGGACTCAAAAAGACTAAGACAGAGAGTGGTAAGTTCTGAAAAGCATATGTATTTAATTAATATAATTTAAATATCATCCCAGACAGCACAGATTTGGTATTACTACCGTATTACAGTTGTATTACAATCATATTACAAAAGTGGGCTATTTGTATTACAATTGTATTGCTGCAGCGTCAAATTCTCCGAAGCATGGGAGGGAAAACTTCCAAGTCATGTGTGCAAAACTACCTGAGAAAAGTCATGACTGACGACGTGGCTGTCCATTATAGACTAATGGGCAGAACCAATAAAGCCTGTTTTGCTGACACATATACCTTTTAAGTAATTGAGAGTAAGTATTTTCTTTCTTAAATGTGTAGTTCTGAGACCAGGATGTTTTAAAATGGAATGGGTCCCTTCATGACCAATGATTTAATATTAAGACGTAAATAATGTATTATGTATGTGGAATAATGGCACGTTTTTGGCTGGGGATTATTATTAGCTATTGTGGCATATTAATATATTGACCTGACCCATTTATATAGAGAACTTTTTAATTACTATACTTCATGCATTAAAAGAACACATCCATGTCTATCGTCACTGTAATCACTATATATTTCTTCAGTCTTCTTTCATAAGGGAAGGATTCATTAGTTGACCCATTGACTTTACTTGAAACCATCCTGGAAAACGCAGTAATATTTTTGTTTCCTATTTACTTTTTTCCAGTACTCCTTGGTACGGTATTTGACAGCAATGCTGACGTAAGCTTGGCCCGGGAGGCAGCTGCTGACTGGCAGAGTCAAGCTAAGACTCGGCAAATCAGGCGCTATGTTTCCTTTCCATTATTAAAAAAATAATTTCGATCATGTTGTGGTTATTCTTGGTGGTTATTAGGTTACTATGGGCTGCAAAGATAGCTCATTCTTCTCACTGCCAGATAATAATGAAGGCATCTGGTTCTAATTTATCCCTTTATGTTGTACCAGCTTTGTGGTAATTTTAATTCAGTGGTTCAGTGGTATGTAATTAACATCTTTTAATTGTGGAATGCTAATAAAAAATTCTTCTTTCTAGAATGCCCTGGGTAGTAGCCGAATTTCTCCCACACTGGAGCTATAAACGGCGCACTGTGTGCAATATTCCCGCGGGATGGCTGAGGAAAGTTGGCCAGACATTGATATCCCTGTATCCTTCTGAAGGGATTCCGGAAACGGACATTCGGGATTTTAAATTGAAGGAGGTGGAAGCGGCAGATGGGTGGGATAAGTTGCCGGTTAAATATGTCTCCGAGCCCTCTGGTATGGTGTCACCAATGTTACAACCCCTAAAATTACCATCTTTTTATGTATTAGAATGAAACATATACTTAAGGGCAATTCCATGAAAATACGGACACCACATTAAATTTCAAAACTCCAGTATTTGTGTATGTATTTTGATTTTTCTATAGTTTATTATAGTGCGTTTGACATGGCAACGCTTACATTGTTTGGAAAAACAGTTTTGACAACATGGCTGATATTGAAAGTGTACCTTTCAGTTTGGAGCTTTGAACCTGGCAAATGTACCTTATGTTTAGGTGGCCACAGAGTAAGAAATCAGGTAAGTTTACTATTTTAGTGCTACATAAATTAAAGAGCAAATAGTTTTTTTTATATTATAGAGATTAATAGCTTGGTTGCAATGTTAAGGTTATGTTTATAAGAAATAAAGAAGCAAACCTGTTAAAAATTGTAATGTGGGTCACAAATATACACTAAAAGTAGTCTGAAAGAAAATATAAGTGCTAAGCAAAAGTCTTTTTTGGTATACTGATATATTTTAGTGTGATAGTGATGCTTCCAAATATTTGTGCATCAAACTCGAGTTTTGACTACATTTATGCACATTTAAAAATTGTAATGTGGGTCACATGTAAAGTGGGTCACAGTAAACTGTAATATGGGTCACTTTTATGATAGAGTTTCAACGTTTAAATTATTTTACAGAACCACTTAGAAATACTGAGGTTGTTGACTTAGGCCTAGGCTTAATAATTATATTACATTTTTTGTAGGGTCATGAAATGGTAAAACAGTGAGCAGAGTAATTAAAATAGAATACTGCTTGATATGAGAGCTCAAGTGTTGCCTGACTATTAGCAATTCTTTTGATTTTTAAGTACATACTATTCAACGAAACAAATTAGACATCAATTATGTGTACAAACCTTAATTAATTTTTAGAAATTAATATCATATAATTTTTAGCTATTTCGTAAATTATGGAATTGGTACATAACCTTTTTGTTCGTCAGCTGCACATACTAGTTAGATAATGTGTTGTGTAAATACATGTTACAGACAGTCCTTTATTGTTGCAGGTAATATGTTTGAATCATGGCTTTTACTGATGCAGTGAGAGAACGTAAAAGAAGACAGAAACTGAAAGAGTCAGATGTAACTGTAAGTCAGAAACTGAAAGAGTCAGTAGGGCAGTATGAAGAGTACAAGAGAAAGAGGCCAGAGGGTATGACAAAAACGTATGGAAGAAGAACAGAAGCTACCTAAAAAAGAAAAGCTGAAGCTTTTAAAGGAAAAGCGGGAAAATTCACGGATAGCTGTAGCAGAATGGAGGAGAAAATCCATCAGCAAAGGAGTTACTTCATTAGAAATGCCTACCAGTCCAGCATATAAAAATGCGAGTGCTTTAGGCAAGGCAACTGCCAGAGCAAAGCGTGCCCTTCCATCCACTCCTAGGCGCTCCAGAGCTGTTGTAAAAAAATTGTTCACAGAGTTTGTATCATGTGATATCACTACAGCATCAGGTTCCAGTGATTCAGCACATAAACGCAATGCTAAAGCACTCCCAGATGAACATTTACAAGCAGTGCAGCATTTTTATAAGCGAGATGATATAAGCAGGCAGGCACCAGGAAGAAAGGATGTGGTAACAGTTAGAGATGTCAATAGCAAAGCAAAACTTCAAGCAAGACATTTAATGTTTTCTATTATTGAAGCGCATGCTCTGTTTCTTCAAGAACATCCACATATTAAAATAGGGAAAAGCAAGTTTGCCCAATTGCGTCCAAGAGAAGTTTTGCTCAGTAGTAAGCTCCCTCACAATGTGTGCCTCTGTAAAGTACATGAAAACTTAATAGAGGCTTTGAGAAGCCTTCATGATTTATGTAAAAATATACCTAGTTATTCATATGAATTTCCTTCTTTGGTTTTGTGCGAAGATTCAACTCAAACCTGTTGGCTCAATCAGTGTGAAAAATGCAAGGATGGAAATGGTTTCTACAGCACCTTTATGTCAGAGGAGATTGACAATTCAGTTGCCAGCTGGTATAAATGGGAAAACTTGAAAATGGAAAAGTTCAAAAAATCTTAGAAGAAGGAACAGTATTTGACCTTTTTGAATACATAAGGACAATCATGCCAAATTTTTTAGAGTACTGTTACATCAAGAGGCAGCAGGCCACATCATATAACCAAATGAGGAAACAAGTAGAAGCCATTGATAATCCGAATTCTATGGCTTTGCTTCAGATTGATTTTTCTGAGAACTACACTTGTTTACAACAAGATGAAATCCAAAGTGCCCATTGGCATCAACACCAAGTCAGTCTGTTTACAGCATCATTGTGGCACACTCAGAAACAGCATCCTATAGTGATAGCCTCAGATAACCTGGGGCACTCAAAGAACACAGTTGTGGCATTTCTTGACAAGATATTTTCCGAAGTACCTTTGCCGACATCAATAAAAGTACTCAATATTTGGTCCGATGGTCCAGCTTCCCAATTCAAAAATAAATTCATTGCTGCAGCAATCTATGTCTTACAGCAAAAGTATGATATCTTGATCAATTGGAACTATTTTGCCACAGCACATGGGAAGGGACCAGTGGATGGCATCGGTGCTGTGGTAAAAAGGCAAGTCTGGGACCTGGTTAAAAAACGTAAATGCATTGTGACTAATGCAGAGACATTTGTTGCTGCAGCAAATAAAACTACTGCCATCTTTGTTGCACAAATGAATGATGACGAGATAAGCAAAAGGAACGCCACTGGATCTGGAACAGATATTCTCACGTGCTGCAACGATGAAAGGTCTCTCAAAAAACCATTGCTTGAAGAATATAAATGAGCAAGTTAAAATGTATTACACAACTGATGTTTTAATATCTTAAACTAAATATTTTGAAAATCATTTAAAAATGTTACATTATTTTCCCCAAAAAAGGATTTATTACAACATTTGAAATAAACGATATTTTAACGTAAAGATTCTGTGTTTTTTCAAAGGTACATTAACATTTTTTATGTCGATTAAATTGTTTTAGCATGTAGAAATTGTTTTGCAAATTCATATTAATGGCCATTATAAAGTTAAAAATTACATTAAGTTAATAATTCACTCCATTGCAGGTAGTACTCAGTGTACTCCTTTGCTCGTCGCACATGGTCGTCGTCGCTGCACGATGAGGTTAGGAATCGAGTTTTTCTGTCCCTTTGCCTGAGGCAAAAGCTGTACTGAACCTTCGTTTGAATCAGTCATCGTTGCTGCACTTCAGGCTCCTCAATATTTAAGATGATGCTGGAAAAAATGATGAACCCTATTTTTTGCGGTACTTGAAAGCTGTCTTTGAAGCCAATATTATCTTTGCAATTTCTTAATGTGCGGAAAAAGTACTTAGTTCACTCGCGTAAAACCGTTCTTAGGATGGACAACATCGGGTAGCACTTAGTACCTCTTCTTTCAGGCTCTTTCGTAATCCGACAATTACTGGCTTTTCCTCGCACGTAGGCTGTCTTTCTGCATCTAGGTCGTTTTGCGACTGCTTGACTTTCTTCTTCAATAGTGTCGTCGTTACATTCAATGTCTCTGTCTGCATCAGTGGCATCTTCCTCACCATCAGACTCCGATTGCTCCTGAACGGAATCCACATCACTGCCTGACGCCTCCCATTCCTTCCTGCTCAGCCACCTCCTCCAACCCCAATAATTCCTGACGAATATCTTCATCACATCTGATGTTGAATCGCGACGTATAAATTTCTAATGTAGCGCCCATTCACTATAGAAGTGTGCAGGCAAGCTACATGCCTCGAGCTAGAACCAACTATAAGTGCCTTATCCTATTTTTTAACAGATGTTAACGTAGATTGGCTTCGAGTCACAAACCCCTATTTCTGTAAAATTCCCGTTTCTGCTCCTCCACATTCCACATTTCTACACTGAAGAAAAAATAATTCCACAAAAACTACCATTAGCTACACAATGTGGTCCAATTGATCCCAGACTAGTTTTATCATTTTTTAAAATTGAACCTCGCATGTCAATGACTGCGTCACACTCAGAGTGGAAAAAAAAGTGAAAAGTAATTTACATTGAGGTGAGCTCCTATATTTCACGTTTTGCAAAAGTTACTGCAAATAAAAAAATGCTGGGGTACTCCGTACAAATACATACTAAACTGCAACCACCAGAAATTATTAACTATAAGTGGCATCGTCAGTTACATGATATGTAATGTGGGTCACATTGTTCATGTAATGTGGGTCACGCTAGTTTCTATTTATAATTACATTCAGTCCATTGAAAGTGAGAATATTACTATTTATAATCACATCTTGAATATTTAATTACTCAGGAATGTAATGCAACAAAAACTTCCGAAGTTATATGAAGGAGAAATAAAATATTTTTAAGTAGCTTCATGTATGCATGTCTTTTTGGTGTAATGTGGGTCACACACTGAAATTAATTTGTATACTTTTTTTTGCTTAACAGCTGATATTTTACTAACATGTTTACAATACATTTAATCTGTAGTTCACAAATATATTTAAACATCAGGCTACAACATATATAGCTGCAACTAAAATATTGTAAAAAAGGTACAATAATTGGTCAATATGTAATGTGGGTGACTGTGGAATGGCCCTTAAGCATTTATATTATTTTCAGCTGGCTATTGCTGCCACATCAGTGGAGATGAGTGCTGTCTCGATTATAGACAGCGATTTGGAGAGCTATTTCTAGGCTCTTCAAAATGATAAAAGGTACCGGAAACTTCAGCATCCGTGTGAGCCTGGTGAAGAGTGTGAGCGCTGTGTCAGAGGTGGTGTGGCTGAGGGTGTATCTATTACTGATCCTCCAAAACTACCAGGTACAGAACTTTCAAGCATCTGCTAAGTCATTGAGTGATTTATAAATTGGGAATAGCATGTCATTTCAAGAAGTGTAATGGGGGCCTACTTTTGCTTTTACATCATACTTCAGATTCAATTTTGCCTGTCAATTGCATCACTTCCATTTCGCCTTGCATTTGCAGCCGTAGCCTCAAGATTGCCCGTTAGTGTCATATCGGCACATCGGAAGACCAAGGCTGTCACTATGTCTCATGGTAATGGAGTCTGCTTGGTTGAAGCTCGTGGCACAGTGTCACTATTGAAGCTATCTCCAGTGCCACAATTAACCAGAAAGGCTCAAGATGCAACTGCAATATCAATGTCTAGCAAGCCCACTACAAGCCGCTTACCTACTACTGAGCTTAAGCGAGTGTTGGTGCCAACAGGGGTCAGGAAGGCACATGGCTCCAAGCAATCTTTTGAGCGTTTGAAGCACCCTCAGCATTGCGCGCAAAGGGAACATGTGCCAACAGGGGCCAAGGAGGCACATGGCTCCTTACGCTGCGTAGAGGGCTTAACCTCCCTAAATTATGTTCCAAGGGCAGATAACCTCTCTTCTGCCACCGCATTCACATCCCGGGTGGGTGGGAAGGCAGTGGCACCACGTGTGGTGCATTCTCAAGGGTTCCTGTCTCCCTCAGGACACTCATCCCCATTGTCCGACACTGGGAGTGTGATTGCTGGTCCAGGACCAGTCCTGGAAACAGCTGATCCTCCATCTATAGCAGTAGTCGCTGGTTAGTTACTTAGTGATGATTGGCCTTGTATTTAAATGTTCTTTGAGGTTATATTTCTTGTGATAAGAACCTAGCCACAATTTTTCCGAGCTAAAGACTTTCATTCAGGAGAAGGTACGGGTGCAGGAGGAAAAGCACGATAGATTTAGGGAGTTGAAGGCCCAAAGAATTGAAATTTCACTTCATTTAAGTGAAAAAATGGATGCCCTAATGGACAATATTAGGCCTCTGCAAATCAAACACTTAAGTGGCTTTGTACCACATGCTTTATAGCAGCCAACATGTTTCCATTTAGAGTACAAGGTGAGTGTGGGATAGTGTAGGTAATTGTTGAAGGTTGTTGCTGTATTTGAGCAGTGGAGGTGAGTTATTAAAATTTTCTTTTCATTTGATTTCTCTCATCTCCAATACTCTCAGGCTGGTCCTCTTCTATCAAACATGTTTTCTTAAGGCGTTATGGTACGGACGGCTGAGAGCAGTTCTAGCCGACCGCCTAAGGCCTTCTTTTCACTCTGTCCGTGTTTACATATCATTCATTTATGGGATAACTATTAAAGATAGAGACTTGCGGTTTTCTTTATTTGATTCAGAAGATGTCATTTCATATGCAAATTGGAAAGAAATATTTTTATTCTTCTAGGTTAGTGAGAAAACCTAGCTGAACTTTGGCTAAGAAAAACTTACTTCAAAGTTAGAAATTAGAAAATCGGAAAAGATCAAACGGTAGCTGCATCTTTCTTGTACAAGTTCCTATGAACGCATAGATCATTATTTATTTCCGAGGCCGCTATCACCCAAACGGTGGACCCCTGCACGCCTAAAATCTTATCTTTTTCGACGACTACGTCGGCTAACCGGGCCGTTACGAATTTCGAGCCCTCCAGTGGTACTCCTCCCACTGCCTCTGCGGCAACGTGGCGGTAGGTGGAGGGGGTGTGTGCATTTTTAGGGAATGTTGTGTCGCCCTTCTCTCGTCCCTTCCGTCCCGGACAGTCTTCTCTCCCACGTGGGTTACTGCCGACTGGTCAGGGCAGGGTATGAAGGGACAGTGGGTGAGGGAAGAAGGGTGAGTGAGGGGGGACCGTAATTCCTTGTACAATAGGAAAAATGGTGATCATAACGCATTCCATAACCCACAGACCCCTGGTATATAGCAATCTGCCCCCACTAAACGGGCATTTTAAAGTTGTGAAGATCAGATCAGTTTGTCTTTTCAGTCATGGGCGCCTAGATTATAATAAAAACTGTTGGCAGAAAAAAACTTTTCTCCTGCTACGCTCATAATACTATTTGAAAGAGAAAGATATAAGAAGTGAAGTAATTATAGTAACTCGTCGTAGAAGCTCCCGGCACTTATTACTACCTATTTGGCACTCTTGTTAAGTTAATTTATGTATTTAACCAGTAAACGGGTATAATGCCCTCAACATACAAATGCCATAAAAATTTTAAAAAAACTAAGTAACTAACTTTGATATTATTTTTTTCTCCCGTTCTTTCAAATCAACTCTCATATTTCTCTCGAGACTTATAACCTCAAAAGTAAATGTTTTTAGTTCTTTGCAGGCAACTTCAAATTATGTATTTCACTTTCTTCGTCAAAAAAATAACATCAGCTTTATTCGCTCGTTACTTATCGCTTGCAATCAGCAATCCTCGGCGCACTACAGTAAATATCGGTCCACCTATACGAGAAAAATATCACTCAGGAGCAGGAATTATGGTAGGTACTGATTATTATTGGTGTTTCAGGTGTTTTTTCGAGATATACTTTTCTGCAGTCAGAGGGTGGGGGAGAAGGGGAAGGAAAGGGAATTTAAAATTTCTAATTGTTTTATTAATATTTTTTATTAAATTTGAGTATGGTCAAATAATTATTTTTGTCTTCTTTTCCGCCATCGCCTTGATGATATGAGGAGCCTCTCTTATGTCTTCTACATAAAGTCTCTTTCCATACCGAGGGAGGACTATCTCCGGCAAGAGGCATTCCATGTAGAACCTGAAAAAGACAATGAAAAGTGGTTTTTATGTCTTGCACTTTCTTTAATTAAATAATCAAAATAATTATTGTATTTTTACCTCGTGAGCTTGGGCTCTACTTCCTTCATCCACCATTCACCGTCAGGAATAACTTTCTCTAACTCGCGGTTCCAAGATGCAGTGTATATAAAAAATAAACAGCAGGACCTTTTTGTCATCCTCAGCTGACTTTGTACTTGATAAAAATAATTGTGCGTCTCTCTTAGGAAATATTTTCCGTCTTTAAATTGCACGAAGGGGAGCTGTAACAATAATTAAGAGTTGTAAATCATTGCAGGAAATAATTGCTTCATAGTCATATCCTTATAACTCCGTCACAACTCGTTCGCTATATTTAGCAATATAAAATGTGGTACAGATCCCGAGTGCCTTAAAATTATGGAGACTACGAAATAAATATTTGGCGAGCAAGACAGACCCGTCCAGATAGAAAAAAATATGTATCAGCAACATTGGTTAAGCTCATGTGTGACGAGCATAAATTAACTGAGAATCATTATGTATAGATTTAGGAACATTATGATCATTGAAATATCTGTTTATAACCTTTTTTGCCTTAAATGCAGCTTCAAATGTTGGGAATGCGGCAGCGGTGGTACCAGGGCACTTCACCTCCAACACAGTATCGCCTCCAATTAGACCGTCTAAAATAGAAATTAAGGACATATATGAATAAAAAGACCATTTAAGTGGTAAGATTTAAGATGCAATACTGAATAAAATTCACAGGACATTGGTATTTACCTGGACTAGCCGAAAGATATGGGAACTCCTCATCAACGAATAAACCACTGGGTTCAATCATGTACCCCATGCAGCGTAGGTGGTCTTTGGCTTTCTCCTCCATCTTCTTCCCATTTAACATATCGGCTGTGCAAACCGTCCCGTATAAAATGGAATGGACGAGCCTTTTACATGAGGTGTAGGGTCGCATGTGGCAAACCTCCCCATGATTTGAAGCGGACAGTCGCTTCCGACGCTCCGTCATCCACAAACTCTTGTCCACTTGCTGAACTGTAGACGCCTGCAATTGAAACCTATCTTCACCTGACATATTCCTTAACTTTTTCAGAAAATCCTCCTTCTTCTGAATTAAAGTGTCCATTGGCTCTGGTTCATCTTCATCAACCATGCCATAATCTCTATCCGGGCCAGCTCTTTTATTCTGGACTTTTAACTTTTTTCGAGGTTCCTGGGCTCTTCTTTTCCTCATCCTCAAGGTTTGCCTTCTGTTTCTCTCCTCAAACGTTTTGGTGAACTTTCCTGGGATATACAAATTATATTATTGTTGTCACTAAGTATCTAAATTTTACATTTAAAGTACAATTTTTAATCACCTTTTTTATTTCAATCAATGAAAAAGGTGGTTGTCAATCATCACTTACCTGGGCTGTAACCACCGGTAGTGGCTTTGTGGACTCTCCCTTGAAAATGGCAAGAGGAATTCAAAGATATCACCGCAGAACGACAGCGGGTACCAAAAGATTTATTTTTGGCGTAATTTATGCGTTTTCCATTCAGGTATTTTGCAGCCACACTATTGAGGGTTTCACACATATTGTTGGTTGCACGGAAAATCAAACTCCGTGACTCATTTGCCAACCTCTCCACTAATTTCTGTATTGGAATCCACATGTTAGCCGACACAAAGGCTGGCACTAAATTCACTTCATTCGGTTTCCCCTCAGGTCCTTTACAAAAGTAATCAGCGCATCGATCATGCTGCCCGAATACATGATTAATGCTGTTGATGATGTCGTGCCGGAGTGACAATATACGTCTTTGCATAGACATTTCTGTGAAAAGAAATTAACATTATCACGTATTTTTTATTTACTAGCACTGTGAATGTCGTCTTCAGGAAATATCATTTCTAGTCTAATTATTTTACTGAAGACTTTATTTCCCGGTATGAGATTTTCTAATCATTACAACCTACAGTATTAATACCTTTCTGATTTTTCCAGTGCAAACTCGCACATGATATAGCTGTGCGAATCGTCAAGACGCTTGCGTCGAGTTTATGGCGAAGATGGGCAGGATATTGGGTATTATCCCGTATTTTACGCAAGTTATTACAAAAGTTGCGTAATAGGTGGCTAATGCACTCAATCTTCTCTACCGGCATGGAAATTCCATACGGGCTGGTCTCTAGTAACCGCCGATGGACACTACTGTCCCCGTCACCTGATATAGAGCAAGAAAAATTAACACTAGTTAAATTAATCAAAAATTTCCATTTATCCAATAATATTTTACTTCCATAGGAGTATATTCTTAATCTTTTTTCGAGAAAATAAATTTCATTAAGTAGGAGTAAGTACCTATCAATTGGTTATAAACCAGATTATGCACTGCTTCGCTCTTCGCGAAACCTTCAGCAATAATGTCAGCTTCCATCCCAATTCTTTGCACATTTAACTTTGTGATCAGGGTCCACAGACTCATTTCTCGCCTCTCGTAGAGCGCAGTAACTGCAGTACTTATTCCTTACTGCCAGAAATAGAACCTTCTTGGTTCGTGCTCCCACTATAGCCGCCTAAAATGAAACAATGACAAGCCACTATTTACTATGTGATATCGAATCTAATAATAACTGCAGGGCATTTTCCCCACGCATAGATTTTGAAAGAGAAACAGAGATTTAGATGTAACTTCTTACCTGTCCAGACGGCGAATCATACTTTGTCTTGTAGCTTCGCTTGCCCCACATCCCATCAGCGATAACGGGTGTACCCTCCTTATCAACGGAGCCCTCCTTCAGTGCAATCTTCCTCTCCTCCTGCCCTGCTATTACCATTTCCTGGAATGCTACAGTATAAATTATTTCGCCCAGCTTATCCTCATATTTACCATATGTCTTGGCGGTCATGCAATGCATGTTGAGTGCTGCGCATAGTGGACTGAGATTTGAGTAGCCCCCGCCACCAGCAATTGTCCCTGTCACTGCTGCGTCATTCACGTCCATGACCACCCCAGAGTCATCCTGACTGTGGATCACAGTCTCTTTCCCGCACATTTTGCATCGGAACTTCCAATGGCAACGAAGACCATTCACCCATTCACCTACGTATTTGCAATCCATAAAGGAGCAACCCAATTTGTGTTTGTCAGATAAAATCTGGGAGAAGAGGAAGAAATGCTGGACAATGCTGCGACTTCTGTCATTCAGGGGGTTTGGCCCGGGGTTTGCGTTTCCGGTATTTTGTAATTGAGGTCTGCAAAAAAATAATTTGAATAAAAGATATGAACGCCTCCAGCATTTTGGCATCATAATAGCAATACGGGATACTTGGTTTCTCACCTTTGGCGCAATTGTAGTGGTTTAATGGGGGATACATCAATCATTTCCATTCTGTACTCGTCCAAACTGAATGGTCTCCCACGACGAGGGGTGGAGGCTTCTGCCATTCCAGGTGTTTCGTGGCGTGGGGTAGAGGCTGTCGCATGAAATATGGTAACGTCTGCTTCGCTTAATCCCCTGCCCAGTGTTTCGATCTCTTTCCATTCCTTGGATTCACTTTAAAATTTCACTCCATTGAAATACTAATTGTATTACACTTGCCAACATCACGACAAATTCTTTAACAGGATAAAGAAATACGGCGGCCAGCAGGCACTATCCGCTTACCAAACCTACCTCGTGTATGTTTCTACATCTTGTGATGCAGTAATAATGTGATCATCATTAATCAGGGCAGGGCCGTTGCTGGAACCCTTTTTGTCACGCAATGCTTCACGACGTTCCACAGACCAAAGACTAGAACCAAACAAAAACTTGAAAAAATGACCTTAGTCGCATACTTTGTAATTGAACAAAAGTTTACCTAATTTACATTTTATCCAGGTTTACTACATTTTTATGATACTCCATGTTTTATCACGTTTTATTCATTCTTCTCCATACTCCCACAGTCCTTTCTGAACGCTATATTTGTTTACAATTTCTAGCTTCAATGCAATATTAATTAGGTTTGAAGTATTTTTTCTCTCTAGCATGTGAAACTGTCTCCGCAAATATATATTTTAAAGGAAATTTGGAGATAATAAAGTAATTTAAATAAAGAAATAGGAGCGAATTTGAACAAATATTTCAAAAGAAAAACCACTGCCAAAATGTCGACATATTTCTTCTGGTAAACCTCAAAATTTAAAAGTTTGAATGAAAAAAATTTGAAATCAACCAAAAAAAAATGAACGACAAAATTTCTGAAAAATTGATCAACAAGTTGGTTGTTGGTATTTTTACCTTTGAACGAAACTGATCACGAAATAGCACAGTGTTATTGCATAGCACCTTGGACCACCCTCTCCCCTTAAAAGAGGTTAAATTCAGAAATCTGCCCCCCTAACCCTTTCCAGGCGAGCTGGATACTTTTTTGCCATAAGATAAAAATCTTCGGCGGAATAGTTACAATAAGGTCCCGCGCGTTGCCCATCTCGCTGCTATAATGTACGGTGAAAGTAGAGGAATAGGAGAGGTATTGAACGGATTACTACGTTTTGCACACCTTTTACATTTTACTCCGGGTATCAAATGTTTCCGATTGCTCCTCTCTTAATATCATGTGAAATTATTATCGTCACAGTAATTCTTTAGCGTCATAAATGAAGTATTTATATCGCCAGGAGCTATGCACGAAAATACCAGTTACTTTCCAGCGAAAGAAAGTGATCAAATTTTGCATTATATAAGAAAACATTGAGCCGATAATAAGCACCATTTTACCACTTTATAGTAGCAAAATTCTCCCCCTACACCAAGGTTAGCGTGTAATATATTACGCAGAGAAATAGATGCAGTAGTGAACAATATGACTGGATGACTTACTTCCTTATTCCAATAGAACTTCTCTTCCTCTTGTTATAGTCGCTCTTCCTTTTTCCCATTTCTTGAGTCCACACCACTAAAAAGTAAGTCCTCACTAAGACAACGCGATCTGCTACAGGCGTGGGGAGCTAGCTCTCAATGCAACTACACCCTCCTTACGGTTCCTCACAAATGAGAGAAGTCCGGCTGGAGGAACAAAGGGAGCAGAAAACGTTTAGGCACCCTTGAACGCACGACAAATGCACACACCCCCTCCACCTACCGCCACGTTGCCGCAGAGGCAGTGGGAGGAGTACCGCTGGAGGGCTCGAAATTCGTAATGGCCCGGTTAGCCGACGTAGTCGTCGAAAAAGATAAGATTTTAGGCGTGCAGGGGTCCACCGTTTGGGTGATAGCGGCCTCGGAAATAAATAATAATCTATGCGTTCATAGGAACTTGTACAAGAAAGATGCAGCTACCGTTTGATCTTTTCCGATTTTCTAATTTCTAACTTTGAAGTAAGTTTTTCTTAGCCAAAGTTCAGCTAGGTTTTCTCACTAACCTAGAAGAATAAAAATATTTCTTTCCAATTTGCATATGAAATGACATCTTCTGAATCAAATAAAGAAAACCGCAAGTCTCTATCTTTAATAGTTATCCCATAAATGAATGATATGTAAACACGGACAGAGTGAAAAGAAGGCCTTAGGCGGTCGGCTAGAACTGCTCTCAGCCGTCCGTACCATAACGCCTTAATGTATTAGCCATATTAAATGAGCATTGCATGATTTTATTTTACTGACCTGAGTGAATGCATGTTATGCTGTCTCGAACCATTACTAACATTGTGTTAATGCAGTCGTTTATGAGTTTTCTTGCTCTTAAGTATTATTCTTTTACTTTTCAGGCTTTGATGCAGTTCCTTGATGTTCAGTGTACCGGGGAAATGAAGTTTCTACACTATGGGGGGAGATATTTGTAGCTTCACTGACATGATTATCTGATATGGCTTGTTCTAATTTCTTGTTAAATAAACCAATATTTGAAAACATTACATTTTTTCGGCTTTCCCTCTGCTAGTTGCATACGTGGTGGTCGGTGTTTTTTTGCGACTCGGCCTCATATTTTTTGACCTCTGCTTCGTTTGGACTTAGCTCTCCTGTTTTGACCTACGCACCTGATTGAACTACCTTGACGGAACCTTTATTGACTCCGCGCTGTACTTTGGACCTCACTCTCCCATTTTCGACCCTCGCACCGCCTTGGACCATCCGCTCAGTGAATTTACTTTGACCCTGCCTCCTTCGGACTTTCTTTGAGAGTAGATTCATTTTGACCCTGCCTGAATCGGACTACTCTATTACATCGTTTTACTTACCCGATTTTTCTGGGTCTGTTTTGACATTGGTAACTTGAGTGTCGTCGTACGACGTGTGCGAGTCGTGTGCATGCCCGGACATCGCCTTGAATTTCGAGGTAAATTTGGTTCGTATGCATTCCTTTTGCTCAATTTATAATAGGTACCGAGTTATGTTCAGTTCGCAATGAAATATATTTAAGTAACTCATTTTGTTCTCGCCCTACTTTTGAACCCTTCACGGAATCGGGACATTTATTTGGGTCATCCTCTTCGGATTCCTAAAAAAATATTATCACCATTCCTGCTTTGGACCTCTCCACTGATCACAGGCTTCGTTTCGATCCGTTTTTCCTGGGATTGGCTTGTTTTGTCGGACCCTCGTGTACATCGTACACCTCGTCTGGTTCGCAGAAAGTGTACATCGTGCTGAAAATCGAGGTAACGTTCATACAGTACCTACTTATATCATAAGTTAACTACGGAGGGTGAGATATGTTCGTGACTTGCTTATTCTATTCACCCTGATCTTGCTCTACATGTACACAAGGGCGTACCATGATGAAAATTCCAATTCAATCTATTTTGAGGAACTAGAATAACAATAATATGTATTAACCATTAGCACAATTAAGTAAAATTAACCCTACTTACTTGTTTGAACTAATTTTTTCAATTAGATTTAACCTGGTTATGTCCAACCTGCATTAGTTTTAACTGGAAAACTTCAACCGGAACTAGCAGCTGGGCTCAACTTGTCTCATTTCACCCAGTTTTATTACTATAGGAATGAACTAGAATTTACAGGCCTCACTTGCATTAATTTAACTGCACTTAACCAACTCTAAATTGCATGAAATGAAAGAAACTAGAACGAACTAGCTTGGTTTTAACTGGAATGAAATAGAGAACTGAATATTTCAACAAGAATTAACAGGTTCGAACTGCTTGACCCCAGCCAATTTTAATTGGAATGAACTTAAATTAACTTGCTTCTATCAATTAATTTAACTGGCATGAACTAGCACCAAAAGTGAATAGCTAGAAAAAATTGGCTTGGAATTGACTGGTCTTAACTAGAAGCATCCTACATTTCAACTTGAGTTAACAGGTTGACCTCAGTCACTTTTAACTGCAAGGAATAGGACAAACTGCCTCCAAAATGTGGATGTTAGGCCCATTCTACACGAGCGTGAATCCCGCGACGGGATTCCCGCGTCGGGGCCGCGCGCTCGACAGGAACCACTGAGTTAAATTGACGTGTCTACACGAGCGGGAATCACGCCGCGGGAGGACGCGGCAGGAGGCGGGAGCGCGGAGCTGACGCGGACGTCTGCGTCAATCCCGCCCAGCCATTCTACACGAAGCTGTCACCGCGCGCGGCAGCTCACTTCACTTCGCATCCATTATCAAGTTGGGTTCAACACGGTGCGGTGCAATGTTCGATACAGAGAAGTTTATTTCTGAGATAGAGGCTCAACCTGCTCTGTATAACGTAAACAGCAAGGATTATTCGAATCGCGAAATGTAGGCCAAATGTTGGAATATAATTGGTAAAGCGATGTACGAAGACTGGGAGTCACCAGAACTGTCTTCTAAGGAGAAAGATGAAAGAGGTCTAAGTCGTCGTCAGATGGAGATGGTGTCTGTCTGATGGTCTGCCACACCTAAACCACAGGACTATTCTGCTGAAATTTTGCACAAATGTAGTCTATATACCGAGGAGTGTCATAGGCCTATTGCCGTTTGGTAATGTCCTCAGGGCTCTGCCCTACGGGCCTTTGAAGTTCCCATGTTATTCATATGGAGGAGATTTTTATTTGGTTTAAGTCACATGTGTGTTTTCCTAGTTCAATTTAGAACTGTAAATAAGATAGGGTAAATAATGACAGGTAAACAATGTCATAGGTAAACATTTTATATTCCAAGATAATTTTGTCTTAAATTTATCCTAGTTTCAGAATACATTTACTCGTATAGGCCTCCTTTGAAAAAAAACAAAGTTTCAAGTTTTAAAAAAGTACAAAGTAAAAAGTTACTAAAATATAACCAGGCCTCAATGGAGATTTCGCGACAATTTTTATTATATGCTACAGTGCGATTGAGTTACTTAAGTAAAATTACCTTAATTGATAGAGCTATATCGTCTGACAGTCCTATGATCACTTTTCAAACTAGCACTCGCTTGTTTTGCCACGGAACTGCCCCATAACCATTGAAATATTTACAAAAAACTTCTCTTACATCAATTCCCTTTGACATTCCTCCAATCACAACTGCATCATCGAAATCTGTCAGAGAGCATGATAGGGTGTCCTCAAAAACGTAACCGTCTCTTCGTCGCACGAAATTGTGTATAGTACAGCAGGCCTGCACCACTATATTGACGAACTCTGGATGGATCAGCATAGCAGAATGCATCACGCGCCACTTATTACTTAGGATACCAAAGGCACACTCTACGACGCACCTTGCTCTGCAGTGCCCGTAGTTGTATATTCTTTTTTCATGAGTTAGGCCCTTAGAGGGATAAGGTCGCATTACATGCTTGGATAATCCAAAAGCCTCATCACCAAATAGGATATAAGGCACGCATGGTCCGTCGTCACAGATGTTTGTTGTGGGCAATGGACGATCCGGGGGTAGATCCAGTTCTCCATTTTTAAGTCTACGGCCAAAGTTTGACTTCTTGAATACGGATGAATCCCCTTCTCTACCATAAGAACCAATACAGCGGTGAATAAATACTTGGCGTCCGCTACAGCCATCAAGACAACTGAAAAAAACTTCTTGAAATTGAAGTATTCTGACCCCGAATTGGGTGGACAAATAGTTCTCACGTGCTTGCCATCTATGCAACCAACACAGTTAGGGAACTGCGTTATCTCTTTAAACTCTTCAGCTTTCTTCAACCATAATTCTTGATTCGGTGTTGGCATTTCCAGTGGTTGCAAAACTGTCCAGATTGCACTGCACGTTTACCTTATTATTACTGGTATTGTCTTCCTAGAGATATTAAACTCAAACTCCAAGTCACCAAACGTCATTCCCGAGACCAAATACCTGAAAATATAGTATAATAATAGTATATGTAAAATAAGTATTATATGTCATATATGTAATATAGTGTTTTGTTTTGTTCCAGTGAAAGACCTCATGAAAAAATGGAAGACATTGAGAGACTTCGTCAAAGACCACAGGTCCGCAACGGCACCAGGGACTGGAAAGCAGCATCCTCAAAAAAACGATATGTCTACTACGAGCAGCTGCAATTCATTTTGCCATATGTCAAGGGAAACCTGAATACAGGATCAAATATTGCTCCGCCGGCGCCTACAACTTCGGATGCCTCAAATATTGAGGCTGAACAAGATGACGTGACCACGACTCCGAACATTGAATCAACCAACGACGGCAATGGAAATGCTGTTACTGAAAAATGCAGCAACAAAAGGAAAACTGAAAATCCAAATGTGGTTGCTGGTAAGCGAGCTGCTTTAGAAAGGTCCGTATCTTATTCCGCAAAGGAGTTAACAAATGTCCTTTCCTCACATCTACAAATGCAACGTGAGGAAAAAGCTTGTGACAAGTATGGCCACAGGGCTTTTCTGTTGTATTTCCTTCCAGTTCTTGATAGTATGCCGTTCCAGCAATCAATGCTTTTAAGAGGTCAGATATCTCAGGTATTCACCGATTACTATGTAAACCAACAATTCCCGTCAAGGAGCCACTCATCCATGTCTGGAGGTACACGGACTCCAGCTTCAGAAACATTAACAGATACAAGTGAAGGGACTGAGGAGTTCGATATTTCTAATATCTAAGGTTATAAACTGAAATTTTTGGTAGATCTCTACAAAATGTAACTACTAATTTTATGCATTTCTATTTTTTGAGTAATGCATAATAACTATATTAAATTTAAAAAACCTATTTCTTTCAAATACAATAAAATTCGGCTTAGGCTAACCGGATCGTCCCCTAGAAGCGTATCTAGGCTACCCGTGATGGCCATTCTACTGCGTATAACCCGGTATTTAGTGCACGTTGTCAGTAGGTGATTTACAGTGAGAGAGGCGTCACAATCATCGCACTGTGGAGGGGTCTTTTCAGCAGTAAATAGAAAGGAGTGTGTAAAATGGCAGTGCCCAATCCTCAAACGGGTGATTGCGACCTCATCCCAACGTTTGCTTCTGCAAGAGGAAGGCCACGCTGAAATTTCAGGTTTGATGCTACGCAGCTTGTTATTCTGAAGATTCCGCCATGTTCCTCTCCAGTCCTCCAAGAGTACAGGTCGTAGCGTAGCTTTTAGGTCATCCGCGAGGACCACCGCAATATCAATTTGGTGGTTTCCCAATGTTTCTTTTGCTGCGGCGTCGGCTTTCTCATTACCCGTAATCCCTACGTGCCCAGGTATCCATAAAATCATGACTCTTACTTCTTTTTCCGAAAGTTTTAAGAGGGCAGTTTGAATTTCCTGTACGATGGGATTAAAGGAGGAAAATTCGGAGATCGATTGCAGTGAACTTAACGAATCAGTGCATATCATGAACGATTTTCGACGGCAGTCAATGCTGGTTAAGGCCATCTTTATCGCTGTGAGTTCGGCAGTAAATGTGCTACACATCGCACTGAGTTTCGCTTTTAAAACTCCGTGGAAAGAAGAAGTTACTGCAGATCCGCAAGCAGATGACTTCGCCCCATCCGTATAGAAAGGTACGAAGTCAGGATATTGCCCGAGATATTCCTTGAAGAGCTGTTGGTATTCACATGGCGTAGTGCTCGACTTCAGGGACTTATGCAAGTCCAGCCTAATATCTGGAGGTGGAGCTGGACCACGAAGGAATGTCAAGGTACCCTACTGGGTACACATCAGGGAGAGAGAAATATTTTTCTCCATCAATTCATTGAACCTTATGCTTAAAGGCCTTGTGGCCCTCGTCCGTCTGTTAAACACATTTAAAAACCGTGCCTGGAAAACAATATTAAAACAAGGGTGCCTCTTAATTGATAAAAGCTTTGAGGCATAGTTCGACATAAGGATATTTCTGCGGGTAGCCAATGGTGGTTCCCCTGCGTCTGAATAAATACTAAAAATTGGAGAGGTCCTAAATGCTCCCGTGGCCAGTCGCAATCCAGCATTAAGTACAACAGCCAGCGGCCTTAAATAAGACTTCCTGCCAGAAGAGTAGACAAAAGCGCCGTAATCGAGTTTTGACCGGACTAATGCTCGATACAATAACAACGTCTGGCGATCTGCACCCCATGTGGAATGGCTTAAATAACGTAAAATATTTAATGTTTTCAAACACCTGTTTCTCAAGTCGTTGATGTGGTCCCGCCAATTTAATAGGCGGTCCAGGGTCAACCCCAAAAAACGAACTGAGTTCACAAAAGGCAAGTTAATATTGCCAAGACGCAGTGTTGGTGTTGGATGGTCACCTCTACGCCGGTGGAAGTGAATACATTTCGTTTTCTCTTCCGAGAAGCGGAAACCATTCATCTGTGACCATTTCTGGAGCTTGTTGAGCGTCAGCTGTATTTGTCTGGCTGCATTTGTTAGTTTAGCCGACCTACAGAAAATAGCTAGGTCGTCCACAAACAGCGAACCTATTACAGGTGCCTGGATACAGTCGACGGCATCATTAATGGCAATGGCGAATAGCGTTACGCTCAGCACAGATCCTTGGGGTACTACATTTTCCTGATTATGAGCTTGAGACAGATATTTTCCAATTCTAACTTTAAAAACACGATTGGTTAAAAAAAATTTATAAATATAGGTAGGTTTCCTTTAAAACCCCAATTATGTAATGTCTTTAAAATCTTGAAGCGCCAAACTCGATCGTACGCCTTCTCCAAATCGAAAAAAACGCCAACGACATGTTGACGGAGTACGAAAGCTTCTTGAATAAAGTTGTCGCATCGAACGAGGTGATCAAGGGTTGATCTACCCCTTCGAAAACCACACTGTATATGTGCAAGAAGATTTCGCCTCTCTAGGCACCAGACAAGTCTGCGGTTAACCATTCTTTCCATAACCTTACAAAGGCTACTGGTCAAAGAGATCGGCCTATAGTTATTAGGGTCGCTTCTGTCTTTCCCTTGTTTTGGAATCGGGACAATCGCAGATTCGCCAGGTTTGTGGGAAACTACCATCACTCCACACTTGGTTTAGTGTGAGGAGGGCGTCAGATAATGACGACTCAGGAATATTTCGCAGGAAGGCATTGTGTACACTATCCAATCCTGGGGAGCTGTTTCGTGAATCTGAGATTGCGGATTTCAATTCCCACATTGAAAAGGGATCATTGTAGTCTCCTGGAGAACGCGATGTTATGAAGTTTAGATGGGCCGCTTCACAGCGGTTCTTCATTGCATTAAATTTGGGGCAGTAATTCGCATTGCTCGTAGTGTTTGAAATATGACGGCCAAATACCTCACAGATTGCAGGAGGGGACGAAACGATTTGACCATCGACTTCAAGTGATGCAATGCCATCTCTCAACGTGGAGCCCGAGATACATTTCACTTTGTGCCACACCAATGGGAGTTCTGTGGTTGATACTAGACACAAATTCAACCTGGAATCATTCTTGGCCTCTTTGACTACCTGCCGCGCTTTGGCTCGCAGCCGTCTGAAAGAGGATAGATTTATAGCCGTTGGATACTTGTTAAAAATACGCAATGCTTTTTTCCTCCGTCGTATTGCTTCGGCACACCGTTCGTTCCACCAGGGAACTGGTGGCCGTTTGATGGTACCTCTTGAGCGTGGTACACTGCATTTTGCCGCGTTAGTTATCGATTCCGTCAGAGCTTCAATATTGCCCAAACTACCACGATTGATATCATGTATAAAACTGAAACTAGATTTGAAAAGAGTCCAATTAGCTTTATGAACCAGCCAAGTGTCAGGAGTTCTAAAATTCATATCGTATCCAGGTCTCAATCGAATAATTATCGGGAAGTGATCGCTCCCACAGAGGTCACTATGTACAGACATATTAACCTTGTTTATAAGACTGCTCGACGTTAGACATAAGTCTATAGTTGAGTATGAACCATTATAACTATTAAAATGGGTATACTCCCCATTATTAACCAAAAACAATTTAAAATCGTCAATAAAGGCGGATAAAATACGTCCTCTTCGATTACAGTGAGCCCTAGAACTTCCCCATAAAGTGTCATGGGCATTAAAATCGCCAAGTAAAATAAACGGTCGAGGTAATTGCCGAACTAGCTCTGAAAGGTTGTTGCGCGTCACTGGTGCTCCCTCCGGGAGATAAACGTTACACAACGTTATTGCTTCCGGAGCATGCATCGTTACGGCTACCACCTGGAACGGTGTGTCGAGGTCCACTCGCGAGGTGTAAAGGGCCTCTCGAGTGGCAATTGCGACTCCACCCTGAGCCCTTTGTCCAGTGGCGTCATCAAATCTAAAAACATTATAACCCTTCAAAATACTTCTGTCAGTTGTTTTAAAATGCGTTTCCTGCAAACAAACGCATAACGGGTTAAAATCGCGAAGTAAAACACAAAGCTCCTCTCTATGTCGGTAAAACCCATTGCAGTTCCACTGCAGAATAAAAGCCATAAAAATATAAAGAAAATAAATTATATATATATATTAAGTGAATAAATAAATAAATATGACTACTGAGTAAACAGTCAAATGTCCGCCCAGTAAAGGATCAGCGCTTGAAGCGATGTCTCCCTCCCTTCTGTCTTGCGAGGTGAACTTCTTCATCGGTGATTATAATATCCTCTTCCATGGCCTCCGGAAGGTCATGTTTCTTGGAACCGGAGGGAACAGGGGAGGGAGTCTTGCTACGCCCATTTGGCGTGTCCCCCGATTTACTTTTGGACAGGCTCCGGTGATGGGAGCCAACAGTAGAGGTCTTATCTTTATTTGCTGTTGTTGAGTTATCGATACTTTTTTCATCCGTATTTTCAATATTTTTACGTTGTTCAGGGTCCGTTTGCGTTGCTGTAGTGCATTTCTTCACTGTAGCGACGTTTGCAAGGGAACGAGAAAAAACTGGTGCCATGAACTCCCGGTATTTCTTACGGGCTTCGAGTAGTAGTAGTAGTAGTATTTGGGTGATTTGGGTGCTTCGATGACTAAGGTCATTAGCACCACGTCAATCTAACATCACCATGTCAAGTTATTTAAAATTAATAATTAAGTAGACAAATAAAAGCAACACAACTGACATTAAAATGGGCGTGAGAAAAACACCAAATAATGGTTGATCACAAGGAGTTAAAAAGCCCAGACTCTTTTAAAAATAACATTATCCGACTGACACAGTCAGGATCGTCTCCTAGGACGTGTGCTAGGTCTCCCCTGATGTTCAGCCGGATGCGCAGAGCACGGTACTTATCACACACCGTCAGGTGGTGTCTCACAGTAATGGGAGAGTCGTAATCCTCACAGTACAGCGGGATCTTCTGTTCGGTGAAGAGGTAAGAGTGAGTGAGGGCACAGTGCCCTATCCTCAACCGTGTGATTGCGACCTCTTCCCTGCGAGTCCTCCCGACTGATGTGGGCCACACTGATACCACCGGCTTTATGGTGCGCAACTTATTCTCTGTCAGGGAATGCCAGGTTTCCTTCCACTGCCCAAAGGCTACGTTTTACAAAGGGTAAGTCTTCGTGCGGTACCAATGCTGACGAAATGTGTTCGTCTTGAAGAGCCTTCTTCGCTGCCGAGTCGGCCATCTCGTTACCGGATATTCCCACGTGTCCAGGTACCCACAGAAAACGGATAGCGATTCCCTTATTAGAAAGAGATAAAAGATGATTATGAATCTCCTGGACAAGTGGGTGCATCGGGGAATAACCGGAAATGGCCTGCAGCGCACTCATAGAGTCACTGCAGACCATGTATGCGCCGCAATTGCCCCTAATACCCTCAAGAGCCATCTTAATGGCGAAAAGCTCCGCCGTGTAGATACTGCACAGCGGGCTTAGCTTCACCCCGATGACTCCATGGAGGGACGAGAACACCGCGCATGCGCATGCCGACTCGGATTTCGAACCATCCGTAAACACAGGAGTGAAATCGGATTGGCGGCACAGCTCTTCCCTAAAAAGTTGTTGGTACTCCATGGCCGCCGTGGAACCTTTCTGGCCAGTTAATAGGCTAAATTACACTTAGGATAGGGCACTCGCCATGGTGGGTGACCGGAATATCCATGGCGGTACATTTCTGGAAGTCTCACATCTGTTGCTTCCATAAAAATTTTAAAACGGACGCTCAGGGGTCTGGTGGCCCTTGTCCGCCTGTTAAAAATGTTTAAAAACCCGGGATTAAAAATTAAGTTAAAACACTGGTGAGTCCTCATGGATAAAATTTTTGCGACGTGGTTAGCCATTAAGATGTTCCTCCGGGTATCCAGCGGGGTCTCTCCGGCATCCGAGTATAAGCTTAAAACGGGAGACGTCCTGAACGCTCCCGTCGCCAAACGTAGCCCCGCGTTGCGAACCGTTGCCAGCGGTTTCAGGTAGCTTTTGCGGCCCGAGGAGTAGACGAAACATCCATAGTCCAACTTGGAAAGCACCATTGCCCTGTAAAATGAAAGCATGGTGGTCCTGTCGGCGCCCCATGTAGTGTACGATAAAATACGTAAAATATTTAAAACTTGAAAACATTTTTCTTTAAGAGTCCGGATGTGTTCCTTCCAATTAAGCTTGGAATCGAACACCATCCCGAGAAAGCGAACCGATTCAGCGTATGGTAAAGCCCTACCACCGAGACGTAACTCTGGTGGTATATGGTTGCCCCTGAGACGATGAAAATGTACACATTTTGTCTTTTCCGCTGAGAAGCGGAAGCCGTTCTTTTGGGACCAGCCGTCCAGTTTATTAAGACAGAGTTGTATCTGTCTGGACGCGGTTACTAGTTTGGATGACCGGCAGAGAATAGCCAGGTCATCCACGAACAATGATCCCATGACAGGTCCCGTGATGCAGTCGATAGCGTCATTGATCGCAATAGCGAACAATGTCACACTAAAGACTGATCCTTGAGGCACTCCATTTTCCTGCGTAAAGGGTTCGGAAAGGTGCTTACCTACTCTTGATTCTAAAAACTCGGTCAGATGAAATTTTTTTAATAAAAATGGGAAGATTTCCCCTAAAACCCCAGCCATGCAACGTGTTTAAAATCTTCTGACGCCACACCCTGTCATACGCCTTCTCCAGGTCAAAGAAGACCGCGATGACGTCCTGGCGCAGAATAAAGGCCTCCTGGATGAAATTGTCGCTCCGAGCGAGGTGATCAATGGTTGATCGACCTCGCCGGAAACCACACTGGATATTCGACAGAAGGTTCCGCCGCTCTAACCACCTAACGAGCCGACGGTTTACCATCCTTTCCATTACCTTGCACAGACAGCTAGTAAGGGAGATTGGCCTGTAGTTACTCGGGTCCGTTCTGTCCTTTCCCTGTTTAGGGATCGGAACCACCGCAGATTCCCTCCAGGAAGATGGGAAACTACCCTCGAACCATAACTGGTTGAAGGTGCTCAGGATCTCCATCAACGATTCCCCCGAAAGATTTCGAAGGAAGGCGTTGTGGATTCCATCCAGTCCCGGAGAGGTGTCCTTGGAATCCGCGATGGCTGACCGTAGTTCCCACAGCGAGAACGGGTCGTTATACTCCGCGATTACGGACGTCTCAGCAAAGCAAAGAGGAGTTCTCTGGAAGCGTTCCTTGACGGCCAAGAACGCTTCCGAGTAACTCCTGTCACTGCTTATACTGGCTAGTGACTCGCCAAAAGCCTCTGCTACGTTGCGAGGGGAGCTCACAATTTGGCCATTAATTTTCAAGCAAGAGACGCCGTACTCCCTACGGGAGCCCGAGATGCATCTCACTTTATTCCACGCCTGTGCAAGTGGTGTCCTGTGGTTAATGCTATTGACGAATTCCCTCCAGGAGACCCTTTTTGCCTCCTTCACGACTCGTCGAGCTTTCGCTCGCAGTCGGCGGAAGGACGAAAGGTTCGTTGCGGTTGGGTACTTTTTAAAAAGACGCAGGGCACGTTTTCGGAGACGAATTGCCTCGGCGCACTCCTTGTTCCACCAAGGAACCGCTGGTCGTGGGACGTTACCCGATGACCGTGGGACGCTGCATTTCGCTCCTTCGATCAAGCACCTAGTTAAAACTTCCACATTGTGTGTGGCATCACAATTACAATTGTGTTTAAAATTAAAAGCGTCTCTAAATTTCTGCCAATCAGCTTTACGGACAATCCAATTGCCCGGTCAGATTAAATCAGTGTTAAAACTTCGTTCATGAATTTGTTAAAATGGGGAAGTGATCACTCCCACAGAGATCTGTGTGCACGGACAAATTAAACGGGTTAAAAAGACTGCTCGTTACCATAGCCAAGTCTATACAGGAGTACTCTCCATTAAAAACATTAAAACGGGTTTTCTCACCGTTGTTAAGTAATAAAAGGTTAAAATCGAGGATGAAACTGGCTCAAATCCGTCCCCTCCTTGTGCTTTGGCCTCTTGAGCTTCCCCACAAGGGGTCATGGACGTTAAAATCGCCCAATAATATAAAAGGCTTCGGCAACTGCTGGACAAGTCTCTCTAGGTTATAACGAGTTACCGGTGCACCCTCCGGCATATAAACGTTGCATAACGTTATATTTTGCGGAGTAAACAAGGTTATGGCCACAGCCTGAAACGGGGTGTCAATCCGTACTCGAGAGGTGTAAAGGGCCTCCCGAACAGCAATCGCCACTCCGCCATGGCATCTATGACCAGTAAGGTCATCTAGCCTTTCGACCTTGTATCCCCTTAAAATTCCACTGTCTCTCGCCTTAAGATGCGTCTCCTGGAGACATGTAAAAGAAGGGTTAAAATCTCGGATTAAAATGGCCAGCTCCTCCTTATGCCTATAAAATCCATTACAGTTCCACTGTAAGATAGAGGTAATAAAATTTAAAAATATATAAATATATATATAAATAAATAAAATACTTAAAAATAAATAAAAATTTTAAGAAAAAAAAGGAGCAGCCCAACTCCGGACTACGGAGTGATCAGCGCTTGAGGCGCTGCTTCCTTCCCTTTTTTCTAATTCTTTCAACTTCTGTATCCGAGATACAGAAATCTTCCTCCATGGCTTCCTGTGGAGGCATTTTGCCCCTGCCAGATGGACCGGGGGATTGTGAGTTACCACGCTTTGTTTGCGTGGCCCCGGCGGTGGATTTAGTGGGGTTCTTCCTGGGAGAACCCGGAACGGTGGTTTGCGAATTTTTTGCCGGGTTTGTGGCCTTAGCCGGCGTGGCCGTTTTCTGTGCAGAGTCTTTAATTTTTTGGCTCACAATTTCTTCCGTCTGTGTCGAAATGGTGACCTTGGCAATAGGATGGGAAGCGACATGGGCGAATGATTTGGAAAAAGTAGGAGCAACTTGTGCTCTGTACTTTTTCCGAGCCTCGGAGTACGGGATTTTTTCAACTGTCTTGATTTCCATTACTTTCCGCTCCTCGATCATCTTTGGACAAACACGTGAGTACACCGGATGTGCACCCTCGCAATTGACGCAAAGTGGGTCACCTGTACATTCCGCACCCTCATGCTTCTCCAGGCTGCAGCGGGGGCAGGTGGCCTTGCCCTCGCACCGTGTGGCCATGTGGCCGAATCGCTGGCACTGGAAACATCGCATGGATGCCGGTATGAATGGACGCACTGGCACCGATTCATAACCGACAAACACCTTGTCGGGGAGATGGTCAAGCGTGAACGTGAGTACGACAGACGTTGTGTTTACTCTTTCTCCGTTACGCTTTGTAGTGAGTCGACGAGCATCGGTGACCCCCTGAGAGGCCATCTCCTGCTTGATCTCGTCGATCTCAACATAAAAAAGGTCGTAGTGACTAATTACTCCCCGACAGGTGTTCAAAGTGCGGTGCACCTCGACTTTAACGGGAATTTCGTCAAGCTTTTCAAATAGCAATAGCTTTGCACTTTGAGCCCTCGTAGCCGTTTCGATGAGCAGTGTGCCATCGCGAAGTTTCTTTTCTGATTTAATTTCACCAGGAACTGAACCAGACAGTAACTTACGAATAAGGAAGGGAGACACCTTCTTCAGGCTCTCCCCTTCCTTCTGGCACCTCATCACTAAGTAGCGCAGACTAGCGCCAAGAACATTAACTCCCCCGCCCGTATTCGGGCGGGATCTTTTTGGGGGTGGAAGGTAGTAGTAGTATTTGGGGTTGTGGGTGCGCCGACGGCCGAGGTCATTTTGCACCACGTCCAATTTATAAATGCTGTCAATGCATTGAGCACCTCTAGGCTCTTTGTTGCAACTAAAATAGTTTTAACTAAAGAGATAAACTAAAATAGAAATAAGTATTTTAAAAAATACTTAAAATATATATAAATTAATATATATAATATAAATAATAAAATTATTAAATTGAGTGGTAGATATTTATATCTTTTAAAAACCCGATTACCTGATTAAGTCGGTCAGCGTTATCACCCAGATCGTATTTAAGATTTCCCCTTAGGCCGAAAAGATTGCGAGCTTCTTGGTAGTTAACACACTCCGCCATGATGTGTTGCACTGTCTGAGGCTTATCGCATGTATCACAGTGGGGGGGTATCTTATTTTCCGTGAGTAGGAAAGAATGGGTCAAGGCGCAGTGGCCTATCCGCAAACGGGCAATAATAACTTCTTCCCTCCGATTACCTCGGACTGAAGAAGGCCAAGCCAGAGTGTCAGCTTTTATCCTACGCAACTTGTTTCCCTCCATACAACTCCAAGTTTCATTCCACTGCTTAGTGGCGATCCGTCGAAGCATGGACTTGACATCTTCCGATAAAACCAAGTCCAAGACGGGTTCCGGGTTTTCCAACGCCTCTTTTGCCGCTCTATCTGCTTTTTCATTACCTGAAATGTCTACGTGGCCAGGAATCCAAACAAAAAGGATTTGGATTCCTTTTTGAGTAAGGGATGAGAGGACAAAATGTATTTCCTGAATAATAGGATGATCTGAGTACATGGCTGATATGGCTTTCAAACAGCTTAAGGAATCAGAACAGATTAGGAAAGATCCTTGACTGCCCTTAATATTACATAAAGCCATTTTTATGGCGAACAGTTCTGCGTTAAATACACTATAGAGTGGACTTAGCCTCGTCTTAAGGATGCCGTGATGTACGGATGCCACTGCAGCCCCACACGCGAGATCTTACTTGGACCCATCAGTGTAAACAGGTATGAAGCTGGGATAAGCTTCTAGAAGTCCCTTGAACATCTGCCTGTATTCAATAGGGGTCGTTAATTGTTTGCAGTATTTTTGTAAACAGAGGTTTACGTTAGGCAGGGGCATTAGCCAGGGTGATTGGTTACAGTATTTAACCTGATGCACTGCGGGCAGTGACATGCCCACTTCTTCAATAAAATCTCTAAAACGTATTCCAAGTGGACGTGTGGCCCGTTGCCTTCGATTAAAAACATTTATAAACCGAGGTTTAAAAACTATATCAAAGTAGGGGTGCGTTTTCATCGATAAAATCTTTGCTACATAGTAACTCATTAAAATTTTCCTTCGCGAGGCCAAAGGTAGCTCCCCTGAGTCCGAGTAGATACTCGAAACGGGTGATGTCCGGAAGGCACCAATGGCTAGACGGAGTCCGGTGTTGTGCACGGTATTCAAGGGTTTCAAATAAGATTCTCTTCCAGCAGAGTATACCACGGACCCGTAGTCCAGTTTTGACCTCACCAGTGAACGGTATAATAAAAGCATCATGGAGCGGTCTGCGCCCCATGTCGAATGGCTTAAAAATTTAAAAATGTTTAAAATCTTTTGGCATGCGTTCTTAGTGTGTAGAATGTGATCACGCCAGTTAAGTTTCTTATCTAAATAAAGCCCGAGGAAACGATGGGATTCCACAAACGATAAGACCTTGTCTCCAAGCCTTAAGGTTGGACTAGGAAAGATTCCCCTCAGCCTGTGGAAATGCAGGCATTTCGTTTTTTCTTCAGAAAAACGGAGACCATTTGCAAGGGACCAGTCTTGTAGGCGGTTTAGGGTCATTTGGACCTGCCTCTCAGCCGTTGACAATTTCGATGACCTGCAAAAAATCGCCAGGTCGTCGACGAAGAGTGAGGCCGTTACGGGCGATTGAACGCATTTTGCAATGCTGTTAATTGCGATAGCAAAAAGTGTAACGCTAAGGACCGCACCTTGAGGAACTCCGTTCTCCAGTAGGTATGGTTGGGAGACGGAATTTCCAATTCGGACTCACTTTATTCCACGCCTGTGCAAGTGGTGTCCTGTGGTTAATGCTATTGACGAATTCCCTCCAGGAGACCCTTTTTGCCTCCTTCACGACTCGTCGAGCTTTCGCTCGCAGTCGGCGGAAGGACGAAAGGTTCGTTGCGGTTGGGTACTTTTTAAAAAGACGCAGGGCACGTTTTCGGAGACGAATTGCCTCGGCGCACTCCTTGTTCCACCAAGGAACCGCTGGTCGTGGGACGTTACCCGATGACCGTGGGACGCTGCATTTCGCTCCTTCGATCAAGCACCTAGTTAAAACTTCCACATTGTGTGTGGCATCACAATTACAATTGTGTTTAAAATTAAAAGCGTCTCTAAATTTCTGCCAATCAGCTTTACGGACAATCCAATTGCCCGGTCAGATTAAATCAGTGTTAAAACTTCGTTCATGAATTTGTTAAAATGGGGAAGTGATCACTCCCACAGAGATTTAAAAAGTTTCGGACGCCTATTTAAAAAGTTACACACGAATATGGGTAGATTGCCTTTAAAACCCCAGTCGTGTAATGACTGTAAGATTACATGTCTCCACGTTGTGTCGTATGCTTTTTCAATGTCGAAAGAAACCGCGATTACGTGCTGTCTAAGGAGAAATGCCTCCTGAACGAAGGCCTCGATTCTCACCACGTGGTCGACAGTACACCTGCCACGTCGAAAGCCACACTGGATATTCGATAGGAGTTTGCGGCTTTCAAGGCACCACACTAGCCGTTTGTTTACCAATCTTTCCATCAGTTTGCATAAACAACTCGTTAAGGATATTGGGCGATAGTTAGAGGGGAGAGATTTGTCCTTTCCCTGCTTGGGGATCGGAACGATAATGGATTCTCGCCAGCTCTCCGGAAATACCTGCTCCGACCACACTTGGTTGAGTGTGGCAAGTAGTTCAGGCAACGAAGAGTGAGGGAGATTTCGCAAGAAAGAGTTATGTATTAAGTCACTCCCAGGTGAGGTGTCTTTAGCGCTTTCTATGGCCGATTTCAACTCCCACATTGTGAAGGGGTTATTGTTAGAGTCTGAGTTCTTAACGTCACAGAAATTAAGACGCCTTCTTTCGGCTCTGGATTTAAGGCTTTTAAATGATGGATGGTACCTGTCACTGGCGCTAATAGCGGCATAGTGTTCACCGAAGGCTTCCGCAATATCGATAGGGGATGAAAGAATGGTTCCATTTCGTTTTAGCCCTGAGACCGGAGAGAAATTGCGTTTGCCCATCACGGATTTTATTTTATTCCAGACCTGTGTAGAAGGCGTTCGATGGTTAATACTGGAAACATACTTCGTCCACGATCTCTTCTTTGCTTCTCTAACGACCTGCCTGGCCTTAGCTCGCAGTCGTCTGAAAGCTGCAAGGTTAGTAGAGGTAGGAAATTTGCTAAAAATACGCAGCGCCTTTTTACGCTTGCGGATGACATCGGCGCATTCCTCGTTCCACCATGGAACTGGAGGGCGGCGCGGGGTGCCGGTGGTTGACGGTACGCTACCTTCCGCGGCTTCAAAGATAGCTTTCGTGAGACACTCTACATTGCTCCGCGCTGACTTACTGTCAGAGAATTTGAAATGTAACTTACGTTTAAAATCAAACCAGTCGGCTTTCTTTAGAAGCCATGTTTGAGGGGCATTAAAACAACACGCATTCCCCGTTATACTCGTTTATAGGGGGAAATGGTCGCTGCCGCAGAGATCATCAATGACCGACATTGCAAAGAGAGGGGCTATGGACTCTGTACTAATCCATAAATCAATAGAGGAATATCCTCCGTTAAAAACGTTAAAATGGGTTTTTTCCCGATCGTTTAATAAAATCAAGTTAAAATCGTTTAAAAATATTTCTAAAAGACGCCCTCGGCCATTAAAATCACGCATACTATCTCCCCATAGGGTGCTGTGTGCGTTAAAGTCGCCCAATAAGACGAAAGGCCTAGGAAGCTGGTTGACTAGATTTTCTAGGTTTTCTTTATTTACTGGCATCCACTCAGGGAGATACAAATTGCAAAATGTAATGACCTCCGGAGTAGCGATGGTGACTGCTGCGGCTTGAAACGGTGTCTGCAGGTCCACCCGAGAGGTGTAAAGGGCCTCTCGGACGAACACAGCAACCCCTCCGCGAGCTCTGTCACCACCAAGATCGTCTTTCCTTTCTAATTTATAACCTCCTAACTTCACTTTGTCGCAAGCTTTAAAATGGGTCTCTTGTAAAAACAGGCAATCAGGTTTTAAATTATTTACCAAGAGTTTCACCTCCTCTACGTGGGAGTAAAAACCATTGCAATTCCATTGCAAAAATAAGGCCATTGAAATTGTAAGAAAAAATAAATAAATAGATAAAATAAATAAAATAAAAGTAATAGGATCAAAAATTAGCTAAAATGCTATACTATCTTTTGATTTTAGCTTTTGGCTTATTTTTACTGCGAACCTGGAGAACTTCTTCCTCAGTTGGACTGAAGTCCTCTTCCATAGCTTCTGCACGGGAGAGTGAGTTCTCCCGAGATTGATTTGGTGAGGGCGTTTTTTCGCGCCTCTGAATATAAACTTTCTTTGGCGAACCGCCATTTCCCATTTTAAGGTTCGCATTCTTTGGGGCAGCAGGTTTTGCATCGGCTTTCGCTTCTGCGTTTTCTTTTGGCCCCTTAGGAGCAGGGGGAGGATTATTTTCCTGTTCTTTTTTATTACACAACTCTTTTCCGGTGTCAACAATTTCCATTTCTGTTATTTCAGTGGGTTCAGTTTGTGTACTGATGGTTGACGTTGGCTTGGAGACCACCGAGGCAAACGAACGGCTGAAGCTTGGTGGAGCAAGGGTCTTGTATTTTTTGCGGGCCTCAAAGTAGGATATCTTCTCTATGGTCTTGATTTCCATAATCTTTCTTTCCTCTTGGACTTTTGGGCAGTCCCGAGAGTAAACCGGGTGAGGACCCTCGCAACTGATACAAAGTGGAGCTGATGAACATTCTCCTTCATGCATATCCTTTCCACAGCGAGGGCAGGTAGCCTTACCTTCGCATCTTGTGGCCATGTGCCCGAATCTTTGGCACTGAAAGCACCGCATAGGACTTGGAATATATGGTCTTACTGCAACTTTCTCGAAACCGACATTTACTTTTTCAGGAAGCTTATCCAAGTTGAAAGTTAGCACAACAGAAGTGGTGTTGATTGTTTCTCCATTCTTTTTGGTTGTGAGTCTGCGACAGAAGGTAACCCCTTGCGAAGCCATCTCCTGCGTTATCTCTTCGACATCTACATATAAAAGATCGTAATGGGATATTATTCCCTTACACGTATTTAGGGTTTTGTGTAAACTCACTTGAACGGGCATCGTGTGTAACTGAACCATTCCCAACACTCTATCGCTTTGCTTCTCATTTGCGGTCTCTATAAGAAGAGTGCCATCACGGAGTTTCTTCACTGACCTCAATTCGCTCGCTACATAAGCTGTCAAGGCTCTGTGTATAAGAAAAGGTGAGACTTTCTTAAAAGACTCACCCTCTCTTGTGCACTTCATCGTTAAATAGCGCTTACATGCGCAAAAAGCAGTCTCCCCCACCCGTGTCCGGGCGAGGTCTTTTAGTTGGAGGAAGGTTTTCTTCGCCCATTCACTTTGAAACTTCGTCCCCCGGGCTCCCCACCCGCCACGGAGCCGCACATTTGGGACGCCACACCGCCAACCGGTGTGGTCGCCAGGGCTACCCGAGGGATATAGCGCTTCTGGCATGGTTGTCTGCTTGGGTGGAAGGTTAGTTTCCGCCATTTCCAATTATTCTTCGTCCCCCGGGCTCCCCACCCACCATGGAGCCACACAATTGGGACGCCGCACCGCGAACCGGTGCGGTCGCCAGGGCTACCCAAGGTGATATAGCACCCTAGAGGTGGTTGTCTGTTTCGGGTTGGATCTTCGATGCACGGGCCCACCAAACCCGTACATCTCCGACCGACCTACGCAGACCCCCACCTCCCTGGTACTCGCCACCGTTAAGCTAACGCCACGGAAGCCGATTGACCGGGAGTGACTAGCTCCCGGCCGTCCGTTTACACAGAATCCGGGGCCAAAGAGGGGTATTGGCCCATAGTCCATACCGGGCATCCGACACCCGGCTGGGAACCACGGACATCACCCTCCAGGATTCCCTTCTCATCCTTACGGGTCACCGCACACGGCAAACATGCGGGTGGATCGCAGGCCAGGTGGTGTGGCCGCACACAGACAGTTGACCCACAAGACTGTCCGGGCTCAACCCTTGCTGGCTCGGGGTTTGTTTTCGGGGTTTTCTCCCCGCCCTTTTATTCGCCTCTTACGACAAGCAGGGATACTGCGGGAGTATTCTCCATCCCCCTACCCGCAGGGGTAAGTTCCTTTAGTAATTCAATTTGTTTACATGGAAAGCCCCATCTTATGGCACATTACATTTAAGGTATTGAAAAGATAACTCAAATGTATGTGTAAAAATTATTTACGTTCAAAATGGTGGCATAAAATGTATTCAATATTTGAACTACATTTTATGCCGCCATTTTGGATATTGACATTGTAAAAGATTTTCAGACACACCATTTGCTTTGTCTTTTCAAGACCTTTAAAATTATGTATAAAATTATGTGGGGTATTTACAAATACTGTGTATACACCATTATAGTATTTAAACCTATAACATATTACAAGTAATTCTTCGAAGATAAGAGACTTTATATGTATCAGAGTATAAGGAATTTATATTTGTATGTGTGATGTGAAACTTCAAGCAAGTATATCGCCTGAGTGGAGACATGGTCAGAGCGCCAGAGCGGATGTGCGGCGGCGGAGGTAGCCGACAAAGGCAAAGGCTCTAGCTCTAGCCCCGTTCAGGCGCCTTTTATTGCTCGAGCAGTGAGTACTACACTGAAAATCGTAATATAAATAACAAAACAATAACTAAATCTCTAAACGTTAAACAATCGTAGCTCCTGAAAAATGTCTATATTGACTTTCGACAAATATGCTACTTAATTACATATTTTTAATATAGGATCTTGGCTATATTTATGCATAATACATACATACCTCAAGTCACTACATGCCGTTCAGCTGGCTCGATACTCTTCCTCATGACAGTATCTCTCTTCACAATGTGTGGCACTAGTAATACTAACAGTTCATCGAACGTTTCGACAGACATTCTATAAAACTGGAAAAACTTTTCTGGGTGTCTACGATGTTCACTAAACATGACATGGAATATCCCTGTGGTGAGTCTGTTCGATATCGTCGGATGCGTCCACCAACGCCTCTTCTTTCGTTTCTTATTCAGCAGTTCGAATATCTGGAGTTGGACAACCACAACTACACAACCTAGCTCCACCGCGTCCATCTCGCGTCTAAACCGCTTCGTGTAGAATGGCCCGACGGGTTTCACGCGGACACCACGCAACGGGGATCCCGCCATGTGTAGCATGCACAAAATTTTGGAGCGGAATCCCGTCGCGGGATTCACGCTCGTGTAGAATGGGCCTTACTGGAAGAAATTAGCTCTAACTGGCATGAACGGGGCACAATTTTTAACATTAGGAGTTAATGAAAAAGCATGGCCTAGTAGCACGGAGTTAGATTATAACCTAGTGTGGTAGTACCTAGTAAATTATGACCTACTAGCAAATGGAATCAATTAGCACCATGGAAAATCACATTCATTGGTGTTTCGTGCACTTAACCAGGGGAATTTCTTCATGAAATTTTTGTCCCCTAATCTAAATTTTTTCCATTCCAACTCACTTTCACTTGCAATCAAGCATTTTCAACATCATTAAGCGGATGTTATTCATAGTATTTAAATATTTTTATTTATTTTTGTAAGTGATATAAAAGCCTTATACTTATGCTATCTTCAGGGCTAATAAATCAGAACAATGAGAAAGCAGAAATCATTTTTTGACCTCTCCAGAAGCCAAAAATCCCGAAGGATTAAGAAAATACGACTGGCATTCAATGAAGACTTCGCTAGTATCTCTGGTGAAGTGGATGAATCACGAAGTTGGTCTGGTGACATGGAGAAGGGTGTACCTCAGCAATCAGTATCAGGACCTGCTAATGTTGCATATTTGGAGACAAATAGCTTGGATTTGCCCAAAATTTCAAATGATGATGGTAATGAGTCACCAGAAAGAGATATTAACTTGGCAGGATTTCATACACAATTTTCTTGCAATGCATCTCGGTTACAGCATAGTCTTGCCCATTGGTGTATTGGCAACAATGTACCTCAAGCCACAGTAAACAAGCTACTGAAGATATTGGTCAATGAAGGTAAGCTGAATCTACAAACCACAGCAACACCTCGAACAAATAATATTTTTTTAAACTAGTTTTGGTGAATATTTTCACTATGGCCTACGATAGGCACTGACTGAACAGTTGCAGAGTGTGAACGTGGAATATTTTGTTGACTCCATTAAAAAAGATTTGAATATTGATGGCCTCCCTTAAGCTAAAAGCAGCAGAAATGTGTTCTGGGTCATTTCAGGGAAGATTTATTGCAATAAATTGCATCTCTCACCCTTTGTTATTGGAGTTCATCATAGTTACGGGAAGTCTACTTCAATCCCTCATGAATTGCTGGAGGATTTGGTTGAGGAGTACAAACTTTTAAGAGAAACTCCTTTGCAACATGCCAATAAGTCATTTGAAGTTAATTTAAGAGCTGTCATTTGTGATACCCCGGCTCGCACATTTGTAACAGCCACTAAGGGCCACACGGGTTTCAATTCTTGTGGAAAATGTGTCCAAAAGGGCCATGAGAGTAATCACCGTATGCTCGTTGCTGATATTAACTGCGAACTGATGAGTCCTTTCAAAACCGGGCTGATGTAGGACATCACATTGGTTTGTCTTCTTTTGAAGACATGCAGTTAGGAATGGTGAGCCAGTTTCCCCTGGATTACATGCACTTAGTTTGCTTGGGTGTAATGAAGAAGCTACTACTGCTTTGGAGAAAGAGGAATGCCAACTTGAAGCTGCCACCTCATAAAAGGGAGGGTTTTTCCATGAGGTTAGTCTCAGCCGCCCCATGGATTGCCGCTGAATTTTCCCGAAAAACCAGGAGTTTTGAAGATGTCAGCAGATACAAAGCTACTTAGTTGAGACTATTTCTACTCTATGTGGGACCCTCTCTCCTGCCTCAATATCTCCCGGAAAATTATTTGCGTCATTTTCTTAGTTTTCAGGCTGCAATTTTCATCCTTTGCCATAAAACAAATTGCATTAAAAAAATGAATATGACCATAGTTTACTGCAGTATGTAGTTAAGTTCTTTGGCAAATTATATGGTAAAGAAACATTAACGTGCAATGTCCACAATCTGATCCATTTAGCCAATGATGCTAAACAATTAGGTTGTAGTTTAGATGAATTTAGAGCATTCCCGTTTGGAAACCATTTAGAATTAATTAAAAGATTAATTAGGAAGCATGAAGAACCACTTGCCCAATTGCATAACCGCCTGCATGAGAAATCATTAATCATGGAAAAAGAAGAAAACCTGTTTGTTAAGCACCCTACACTGTTGAATCCCATGAAGATGAAGGTCCCTGGGTTAAGCAGTGTGTTTGGAAAAGTTGTTTGAACATTTCGTGTTGTCCTGTACAAGTGCTGCAAACAGTTGTTTTTTGAAATCTGGAGAGGTGTTCAATATAACAGAAATAGGTCTAAAAAATGGCATTCACACTGTGATTGGTAATGTCCCTGAGGACTCCGAGGATATGCCATTCTATCCAATCAGTTCTCGTTCCATGGACATTCATGTTGGAGGAAGATGGAACATGAAGAAAGTTTTCCCTGTGGAACATATCCATTGCAAGGCTGTGCGCCTACCATATCATCATGAAAAGGACTGCTTTTTCCCCATGCTACACACCAGTGCAGGATAAATTTCTTTCTTGTGATCTAACATTTCTCCTCATCATTTCATCACATAAATAGGACTAATAAATATGCTCTCAGGTTAGTAGTCTACTGTCGTGTAATATGTACCCTACCACCTAATATGTTATTTTCACTGTTAAGTTCTCTTAAATTGCATATGTCCTACTCAGTCGTGCTGGCAGAAGACTGGTGTGCCGCATTGTCCATTTCGTGGGTTGATGAGAAAGATGGGGTCTATTGGTGGCCAAAAACAGAAAAAGTGAGTGTGGCAATTCTTCACCGCCTTGAACCCGTTGCTTCCTGGCAGATGGCCACCTATGACAGAATATTAGGACCTTGCGGTATGTATATGTGAAGATGAAGTGCTTTTAGCGAAAAGAGTTAAATTGAATGATGACATAATGCTTACTTTTTCTCCTGATACCTTGAAAGAAGCACGTACAGTGGAAATTAGAATGGCTGAGTTAAGTACGGAGGATGAAGAGAATATCGCCTGAGCATCAGAAGAGACTCATGAAAAGAAAAAACTACACAGATTATGTCACTGAGTCTGGGAAATACGGTAGGCTAAGTTCCGTTAAGAATATTTGCTGAGTGGATAAAGTTCAACTGGTCCTTTTGATAACATTGGAAGTAGCATATACTTTATAAATATTACTATTTTATTCCAGGTGATATTAGAGATTAGCTCTCACCACCTCCTCCAACAGGGTATAAGGTGTTAAGAAAAAAGTTATTGGAGGTGGCTGCTGATGCTGGAAGGCCAAAGGAGAAAGATGTATGTGTCCGCAATGGACAGCAGTGCCCAAAATCATGACCTTTCAAAATGGTGAGTTTCATTGTCAATGACAGTTTAAACTTATGAATATTATGCCATTGGAAGAGGGAATGACTGTAGTTGTAACTGTTTTCCATCATGAATACTTGATAATTAAATGTTGTGGATAAAATTGAACTAGTCGTTTTGGTGTCATAGAAAGTAACGATCTCTAAATATTACCATTTCATTCTAGATGATGACCTTTCGGAGGGGCTTGCATTACCAACCCCTCTATCAGGGTACACAGCACATGGGGAAGTGGCTAATATTCAGTCCACTTCCTCATACCAGGTGGACACCTCAGTCAATGGAGGTCAAGCTACTTTCAATGTAGTAGAAGGTAATATCATTGAAAGACTCTGAATGCTACTTAGCTTTACATTATGCTTTTGCTATTAGATTCTTCAGTTCCACCGTCATAAAAGACTTTTCTTCCGTAGCAGTTGTCAATGATGTTGATAGAGGCATAAATTAATTTTTTCATAAGCCCACCTCACCCATAAATTTTTTTTTAGTCTGCATTGTCTATTTATGGATGGCATAGTATCACCAACACTTCTTTCAGAATATGACTTAGCTGGAATGTTAAAGACAGTTTGAGAGGCTACACTCCCGCATGGATGAGATTATAAAGAGGCAGGAAAACAAAAAAAGTGGATTATTTATTGGCTTCCCAAAATTGCAATATTTGCCCTTCACCTATTGGATGGGCACAATTAGAGTTATTGCCAAAATTGCCATTTGGCTCCGTATTTGAATTTCGGAACTTGGAGAGGAAACTCAAAAATGAGGAAGACGTCCGTAAGCTGTTGGTATTAGTCTTATCTTTATTTATTCTTAGAGAAAGCAAATAACTCATTCTTTCTGCCTCAATAGAGAAAAAATTGTATATATAGTATATCAAAGTTCAATTCTTCTCATGAATTCAAATTGCTCCTAAATATGTATAGAACATTGTCATTATATCATATATACTGATATCATATTATTATATAAACTGATATTACGTACTCGAAGTACTTCATTTCCTCTGATTTGCAGAAACTGAAAATTAAAATTATGTGTCTGGAGATGTGCACCGGAGGAAAACACTGACTGTATTCCTCACCAATCACCTGGCCTTTGAGTTGACGTGGATGGGACCTCAGCAAGCCAGCAAAAAGGGAGGATGCTCTCGGATTCCCTGTTTGAAAACAACGGTTTTTCATATTTCCTGATATGTAAGTTGTGACGGCTCGAACAAGGGTTGATCGAGTGTTGGTTCAGGGTACTTAGTAATGCGGTGCATTTGTCTGGTGTGGTGTGATGTCATCGTGTGTAGGTGTCATAGTGAATGGTGACCGGTGTGGCGTCCCCAAGTTAACTGGGGCTACCTAGGGACCCACTTTTCCCCCGGTATGTGAAACCAAAAACCTCCATCCCTCCGCGAGTGACTACCCCTCCCGAGGGATATAAAAAAGCCCAGATTGTGCGCCTCGCGGGGGGAAAACATTAGGTGAAGTACTACTACGATGAGCATTATAGCCATATCACCCTCCTGATCAAGAGAGAGTTATATGCTTGTGCTTGCCACCCCTTGGTCCAAACCTAGATCCGCCATTGGCCACTGATAACTTATATCTTAATTTCGAGAGTCTCGTGGCGGTGGTATCGTCTCGTTTCGCAAAAATGTGGTCTCGTCTCGAATTCTCACCCGCGGTCTCGTCTCCGGAATCACTGCTCAGATATCACTTAAGTATGTACCTCACCATTAACACTGACTGTAGGTTGTTTCAATGTACCCGTTTACCTTTCGGTGTCTCAAGTGCGCCTGGTATACTCCAGGCGGTGATGGTAGAGATAATCAAGGGTTAACCAATGGTGGTGTGCTATCTGGATGACTTACTGATCTCTGGGAAAGATGTGCATGATAGCATGCAAAGGGTGGAAATTGTGTTTGCTAGACTTAATGACTACAATGTTAACGTGAACATGGCCAAATGTAAGCGGTCGACTGAATCTGTTGACTATCCTGGTCACACTATAAATGCACAGAGGGGATTCGTCCGATGGCACATAAATGGGATGCCATTGTGAAGGCCAAACCTTCAGGAGGTCACCCAACTAAGGTCCTTTGCGCCGATGTTGAACTTTTATCACAGATTGTTACGTAACCTCTCTAGACTTATAAAACCTTTGTATAACTGTAGTATAGGTTTGCTCCATAGACATCTTTTCATTTATAAAGTTTTACGTCGATTTTTTAATAGAAGTGGAAATACTGGGTTGTTATTGTACAACCACCCTTCCTCCACCCTACGAAGAGCCCGTATATCTTTACCAAAACCTAACCTTACGCTATATAAACGATGTTTCTTGTTCATAGGCCCAAAAGTGTACAATGCATTACCGGATTCATGTCTGATATCGAAATATCATAACTCAATTATGAAAAATATAGTCTTGGTTGTTTACAAGACAAAGTATGGAGGATATATTCCTGAGATGTAATACCATGTAATATATTTATATACTGTAAATTCAAATGCTGTCTAAAAACGTTTCTATGTGCGCATGACCTTTTTGTAAATGATGGTAGCCGTAAAACAGGTTCTCCTTCATGGATACCTAAAGTTACTCCAGAATGTATGTAATCAAGTTCCTATACTGTAAAATTTTGTTTGAGTAATAAAACAATTTATTATTATTATTACTTGTCTAAGAAAAATGCCACATGGAAATGGACTGATAAGTGCAACCAAGTTTTTAAAGACAGTAAAAAACTACTTCTGGGACATTCCTTGTTGGTGCACTATAACCCTAAGTATACCCAAACTGGTTTCAGCGGACGCTTCACCTAATGGGATAGGGGTAGTTCTTAGCCACATGATCGGTGGTGTGGAGAAACCTGTGCTGTTTGTGTCAAGTGCCCTTAGCACGACACAGCTAAACTGTTCTCAGTTGGACAGGGAGGCATTGGCCTTCATTTTTCCCGTTAATAAGTTTCATAAGTACCTGTATGGCCAAACGTTCACATTAATCTGTGACACGGACTTAAAATAATGAGACCCTAACCCCTCCGCCATTTATTTGCACCTGATAAGGGAATTCCAACGGTGGCTGCAGCAAGACTTCAAAGATGTTCCAATGTTCTACCTGCTTATCAATATTAAATTGAGTATCGAAAGTCTGCCTTGGTGTGTCCTGCTGATGCATTATCTAGACCACCGATTCCCCCGGAAGACGGAATGGAAAATATTAAAATTTGGCCTCCCACTAATTTTCCCATAACTTACAGTGATATATCAGTAGAAATGGCCAAGAATGTAGTGCTTGGTTAAGTCATAAAGGCTGACCAAATTATAATAATGATCATGCCCTTGCTCCATTTTTCCGCCAGAGGAATGAGATTTCACTGGAAAACTGCTGCCTTCTAATGGGCGACAGGGTGATCATTTTAAGTCCTTGAGGAGTCGATTTTAAAATTGTTACTTTATTCTCATCCTAGTAGTGTGCCAAAATTTCCCCCCCTCGAAACCTCGAGACTCGAAAATCCTCGGAGACTCAGAAACCGCAGGAGACTGTCGCGTCTCGCAAAGTGCCCGAGCGAAGAGCTAAGTGCATCGATCTGCCCCGGTCAGCGCGATCGCTCCGGTCATCGCGGTTTCTACAGAAGCACCCTTTTTATACTGTCAGGCGCTGGTGCTGACATCTTTTTCCATGTTCGAGTCGACCTGCGGATATTCCCACCAATCCACCGTGTGATAACATTTCCCCTCTTCACCCCACTCCTCCACTGGCCATCTGTTTCCCCTCCTGCGCTGGCAAAGTGTACCGCCATCATAGCAGCTCTCTTTGCAATTGACCGCGCCGATGAAAGGACGTGACGGCTTGGTTCCACTTGTGATCTTCTTGCAAAGACAAGGCTAACGGTATTTAGCCTACCGGCTTGTGTTATACTGTAATAATTGTAAATATATAAATACTGTCATTGAAGTTATTTCAAACTAGCTAAGGTTGTTTTCATTGTTTTTTCTCTCGTTACGCCCACCAAAAATCAGTCAATTCGTTCGCGACGTCAAGTTTCACGGGCTTGCATTGCAAGTGAGAATGAAGGAATTGGCTCGCTCTTTAAGTTGGTGGCAAAATATGAATAGGGGGCATGGAAGATGTGGTGCGTAACTGTGAACAATGCGAATTTGTAAATTTCAGGCCTTACTGTTCAGCAAATATAGCCTGAACCAAGTGCTGGCCAACCAAATTTTTGGTACAAGGTGCATTTAAATTTATTTATAATGGAACAGAAATGTTTTCCCATTATTGCCGATAGCTGTAGCAAGTAGATCGAAGTCTTTTACATGCCATACAGGACCAATGCTCACAATGTGTAATAAATTCAACTTTTTGGTTAAGCACCTTTGGATTTCGTTTGCAGATAGTGACTGACAATAGCCCACCATTCGATTATAAGTATTTCACTGAGTTTTTCAGGTGAAAAGGTATTAACATTCTTTAAGCACCTGCCTACCACCCTCTATCAAATGGAACTGCAGAGAGGGCAGTGCAAACATTTAAGAAAACCCTCAAAAAAGAACTATGCTCGGCTATTAATGAAATTTCCTAAGAGTTTTCCACTTTTTTTGTGAAAAACTGCTTAGAAATTTCATAACTATGAATGAATTCCACCACATCTGCCCTGATACAACTTTATTTATGCTCGGGTACTTTAGATCACAAGGGCATTCAAGGGGTTCTTAACATAATACTGCTTGCCTACCACACCACCCCTTTCCAAAGGTGTTTTAAGTGTATCAGACGATGTTGCAGTTTAAGCTTCGCACTCTCTTTTCCTTAATCAAACCTCAGTCAACCTTCCCTATTATTCATAACCATGAATATCCAGAATATCGGCCAGAGGAAGGAGAGCTGGTAAGAATAAAGGTAATAAAGAGTGAGCCTGTTCGTGGGATCATTATGAGAAGGGTTAGCCGAGTGATGCATGAGGTAGACATCGGAGGTCAAATCAGACTCATCCATTTGAATAAAATGACACGCTTGCCATTACTCCATGTAAGTGCTGAACATAATAACACCTTGTGCTGGCCATCACCAGCTAGAACCAGGTTGGACTCATCAGCTCAACCCTCAACTTCCCTGTTGGAGCCCCATACCTCTCCCTTCTTACCAGCATGTATTTGACCGCATATTCCCGACCTGACTCCAGCTCCGGATCCTGAGGATGTCCTCATGGACCACCCACGGAATAGAACCTACAGTGAGCTTCGTCGCTCCTCTCGGCAAAGGGTCCTGTGCGCCTTAATCTGTAATGCTGAGGGGAGGGGATCACAAATCTAGCAGGGGGGACGGACGTGTGTTGAGCGAGCTCCGCGAAGGTCAGGTTTTCGGCGGTTTGGCGTGTTTCTGCCCGGCGATCGACTAGCTCGATCGCCCGGGGCAAGTTTTTCGCGTCCCCGGTACGTGTAAGCGGTGTGTTCTGGTGGTTCTTTACCACGGATTTAGCGTGCCTAGGGCTTCCTAGGCACGCATTTCTCTAGCACTCAGCCGAGTGTTTCGTGTTCGTGTGGTGCCTGTTTCTCAAGAGATGCAGTCGCCATATTCAAGAAAGGCCACTATTGTGGCTAACGTGGTGGAGATGCGGGAGCAGCCCTCAATCCTCGAGGTCCACGATTTTGTGCGTAGGGCAAAAGTCTACTTAGAAAGTGCAACCAAGAGAACGACTGTTAGGGTGTTGCTCCTACCAATTGAGGTCCCAAACACGGAGGTAAAAAGTGCTCTGAATAATTATGGTGAAGTGAAGGAAAATAAAGAAAAAAAATGGGAGGACAAGAAATTGATACAATGTGCAACCGAGACAAGACAGGTGAAGATGTTTTTAAGTAGAAAGTAGAAATAAGTTTTTTAGGGGTGCGTCGACTACAGGGTCATTTGCACCGCTCATAGTTCCTAACGTAAAAAGAAGCTAATTTTCTTCTGTTACAAGTATTTAGTATAGAAAGGTCTCCGGTCGTTTGACATTACAAGAGTTTCATTATACCTGTATTTATGATATAGAGGATAACACTGTTGATGGCATCTATATTATTACCCAGGACGGTTTGAATTTCCTTGTTTTCAATTAGTCTCCTACGTTGGTATGAGTATTTCACGCATTCTAGCAGAATGTGTCTCACAGTAAGATGGCAGTCGCAGCTATCACAGCGGGGGACCTGTTTCTCTTCGGTGAAAAGATATGCGTGTGTGAGAGCGGTATGGCCTATTCTAAGCCGAGTGAGGGCGACCTCTTCCCTACGACTGTTCCTCACTGAAGTGGCCCATGCAGATGTTTCCACTTTTATGCCTCTGAGTTTATTGCCAACGACGTTACTCCACAGCCCTTGCCATTGCTTCATGCATACTCTCTTCAGTTCGGCTCTTAGATCGTCGGAAGAAATTTTCTCGAAATCGGTGGTGAGTTTATTTAGTGCCTCCTTCGCTGCTGTATCCACCATCTCATTCCCTCGAATTCCAACATGCCCCGGGGTCCACATAAAAGAAACTTTAATACCCTTCCTACTCAAGGAGTAGAGGGTATCCTGTATGGTCTGCACCAGGGGATGGAAAGGAAAGTAATCTGAAATGGCATGGAGTGCACTTAAAGAGTCTGAGCAGATAAGGTAAGACTCGCGTCGAGTTATATTTGCCAGAGCGAATTTTATGGCAAGGAGTTCTGCACTGTATATACTACATAGAGGGTTGAGTTTAGCTTGGACCGTGCCGTCATGTTGGGAAATGGCTGCACAGGCACAAGCTGACTCGGATTTTGAGCCGTCAGTATAAATAGGGATAAGCCCAGGATGGCGATCGAGAAATTCATTAAAAAGGAGCCTGTACTCCGAGGTTGATGACTTTGGATTCCCCGCTAAATAAAAACTAACTTCCGGCCGAGGAATGACCCATGGCGGATTAATTGAGCACCCTTGACCGATAACCTCGGGTAGTCGAAATCCTAACTCCTTGATAAAATTGCTGAGCCTCACCCCAAAAGGCTTCGTAGATCTTGTCCTTCGGTTAAAAACATCTATAAGTTGAGGTTTAAAAATAGCGTTGAAACACGGGTGCTCTTTCATCGATAAAATCTTGGCGGCATAGTTGCACATTAAAATGTTCCTGCGGGTGGACAGAGGTGGTTCTCCCGAGTCGGCGTAAATACTTGTAATCGGGCTGGTTCTGAATGCGCCAGTGGCCAGCCGGAGGCCAGCATTGTGCACTGTCGTCAAAGGCCTTAAATACGACTCTCGGGTCGAAGAGTAGGCCAACGACCCATAGTCAAGTTTAGACCTTACCAAAGCTCTATACAACAAGAGCATCGTGGTGCGGTCAGCACCCCAAGTCGTGTTTGCTAAAACTCTCATTATGTTTAAAATTTTAAAACATTTATCCCGAAGAATAGAAATGTGTTCGCGCCAATTCAACCGGTAGTCAAAAGTGAGTCCTAAAAAGCGAGTAGTCTGAACAAATGGCAGCTTCTTACTACCGAGGAACAAGGACGGTAGAGGGAAAAGTCCACGTACCCGGTAAAAGTGCATACATTTTGTCTTTTCCGCCGAGAAGCGGAGACCATTGCTTTTGGACCATTTCTCGATTCGATTAAGGGTCAACTGAATCTGCCTCGTCGCGGAATGGAGGGTGGATGACCGGCAGAATACTGCCAAGTCATCGACGAATAGAGACCCGATTACCGGAGGTTTTATACATTCCTCAATACTGTTAATTGCAATAGCGAAGAGTGTAACACTTAAAATACAACCTTGTGGAACGCCGTTTTCTTGAGTACGAGAGCTTGACAAGAAGTTGTGGACCCTAACGCTAAAGACTCGTTCCTCTAAGAAATGTTTTACAAAATTTGATAAGTTGCCCCTAAAACCCCATTCATGAAGTGCTTTTAAGACCTTATGTCGCCACAATCGGTCATACGCCTTTTCTATATCGAAAAATATACCTATAACGTGCTGCCGGAGCAAGAATGCCTCCTGTATAAAGTTGGAACTTCTAACGAGATGATCCGTTGTCGATCGGTTGTGGCGGAATCCACATTGGATTTTGGATAGAAGGTCTCGTCTTTCCAGATACCAAACCAGTCGTCGGTTAACCATTCTCTCCATTATTTTGCATAGGCTACTTGTGAGGGATATGGGGCGGTAGCTCCCAGGATCGCTGCGATCCTTACCATATTTAGGGACGGGGATGACTATGGATTCCCGCCATGCATCCGGGAACGATCCCTCGCTCCAGATCTGATTGAATGTTTTCAGCACATCGGCTAAAGCTGTAACGGGAAGATTACGAAGGAAGGCATAGTGAATGTCATCGCTTCCAGGGGCTGTGTTCTTAGAGCATGCAATTGCAGATTGAAGTTCCCATAGATTGAAGGGCTCATTGTACGGAGATACTGCCCTACTACCGAAATTAAGTGGGACTGCCTCAGCTATCCGTCTCACATACATGAAGGCCTGGTCATAATTTTTGGAAGAGCTGATGTCAGCGAAGTGCTCCACAAATGTTTCAGCAACTTCTTGCCTGGATGTTATTATTTTGGGACCTACCTTTAGGGCAGCGACAGCAGTAGACGTTCGGGTTCCCGCGATCTTATTCACCTTTTCCCATACATTCGATATAGGAGTTCGGCAGTTAATTTGAGATGCATATGAGATCCATGAAGCCTTTTTGGCTTCACTTATTATCCGCCTAGTTTTTGCTCGTAGTCGGCGAAAGGCTGCCAGGTTCATTGGCGTTGGGTACTTTTGAAAGTTCTTAAGCGCCCTTTTCCTTTTACAAATGGCAGCTGCACAATCTTTATTCCACCAGGGGACTGGTGGTAAGATGTTTTTAAAAAATAAAATTCCATCATATATTAATATCGCAGGACATAGAGCTATGATAATCTATCCGAATCAGAAATGTTCACAATGTGGCTCGAAAGATCACTTAAGAATTCAGTGCCCTGTCAGTCTGTCACAGCTCGCGCTCTTTCTTCATGACGTTTTCAAATCTGGTGAATCGAAAACACAAGTGGACGCATTATTCCTAGATTTTAAGAAAGCTTTCGACACGGTACCTCACAACAAACTTTTATACAAATTACAGTCATGCGGCCTAAACGAAACAGTAGTAAACTGGATACGCGACTTTCTGAGTGATCGTAAGCAAAAAGTAGTTCTTGACGGAATTAGCTCTGATGTAGTTAAAGTGACATCAGGTGTCCCACAAGGAAGCGTAATCGGCCCCCTTTTGTTCATTATATACATAAATGATCTATGCTCTCGAATTAGCAGTAAAATACGTTTATTTGCTGACGACGCTGTCATCTATCGCGAAATTAATGATCACTCTGACTTTGAAATTCTATCATCGGATTTAAACAACGTTCATGTGTGGAGCCAAGAGTGGGGACTCGAACTTAATCTGAGCAAATGTGCGGCGGTACATTTCTTGCGGAGGTCGTCCAACTATCCCCGTGTATATGCTGTGGATGGCGTTAAGATAAAGGCGACAGATGAAGTTAAGTATCTGGGAGTTACGATTACCTCAAACCTATCGTGGGGAACACATATAAGAAATATTTGTGGCAGAGCTCTGAAGAAGCTAGGATTCGTCAAGCGTATTGTGGGAAGATTTTCGGATGAAAAAGTAAAAGAGAGGTGCTATTTCGCACTCGTCCGGCCACACCTTGAATATGCAGCAAGCATATGGGATCCGGTGCAGAAAGACTTAATTCGGGAACTTAATAAAATACAAAGGAAAGCTGCGCGATTCGTCAAAAACTGCTACGGGCGTACAGACAGCGTTACACAGATGTTAAACGAATTATGCTGGGAGCTGCTAGAGACTCGGAGACTACGCGCTAGGCTTAGATTACTTGAGCAATTGAGAATAGATATCTTTCAGAGCGACACGGAGAACATCATATTAGAACCCCACTATATTTCCAGGTCCGACAGAAACGATAAATTAAGAGAGATATTTTGCCGAACGGATAGGTATGGGAATTCGTTTTTCCCCCGAACAATAAGGGACTTTAATAAATGCAAGGCGTAATCTCATAGAGCGTTTCCTTTGTATATGTAAACGGCTGGTGTCCTAACACCCCCCGCCACACGCCTATTGAGGCGGCTTGCGGGGTAGTATGTAGATGTAGATGTAAATCAAACAGAACTTCGTACGCGGAAGCAACAAGTGGGGCCGCGGCACTAGAGGAGGGAGCTGATGTATTCGGAATAGCGGAGGAGTCCAGAATGGAGGTGGGAGGAGAAGGGGCAAGATGATGAAACAAAATCAAACGGGACCGGACTCGACGAAAGTGTCAGAACGGTTGCGAGGGAAGGAGAGACAGAGAAGCAAGGGAAGGGAGTGAAGAGGTAGAAGTCAAAGGAAAAAAGAAACGACACCGGCCACACTCTAAGAGGGCGGTGTTATCCATAGAAAAATAAGACGAGTCAAATACCCTAAAGAAGAAAAAGAACGAGGTCGAAGAGGGGCTGACAGAGAATGACAGAATGTGGAGTATTTCATTATGATTTTGTAATCCAGTGCGTCCGGGGCTATGCGGTCTATGCGTGCCCAAGCGCGTGGAAATAAATCAGTATAAATAATGGCAATCATTATTTATCTATGAACGTGGTGTCGGGAAAACTCTACATGGTATTGGTATTATTTACTGCGACTATTGTTGTTAATCTTTGTGTTTTGATATGGTGTTAAATCCCTGAAGATGCCAATAAGTTTATCGAAATGTTGGCGATGAAAAGTTAAATTTTATTTTATCAACACTCAAAAATCATAGACCATGTCGTATATGTGGTCAAGAAAATTCCCTAATTGCTATGAATAATTCCAATTTAAGTTCCCCGGGAGGCAACCTTATTTAGCAAGGGCATACAGAAAAAGGTGTCAGTGTGAAGAGTGGATGGATTAAGATAATCAATGCGGGAAAATAGCTCCATGCAAGTGCGTAGGAAACTTTTGAGCAAAAAAAACTTGGTTCTTTGTTTTGCACCCCTCGGAGGTTGAATTCCAAATAGCCCTCATCAAAATTGTCTTACTTCATCACAGAATAAAGTGACAGTGGTCACAGGTGGCACGATATTTTGTCGGGTCTGTCCAGACCAGTCCCGACACATCCCTAGCAGGTTGAGGGTTTATTTGTTGGATTTTTTCCTTACCCTTTTAGTCGCCTTTTACGACAAGCAGGGATACTGCGGGAGTATTCTCTGTCCCCCTACCCGCAGGGTATGTTAACTTGCAACACTATATCCATCAGTTTCGTGAATTGCTTGATTGTTGTTGTTCTTCTGATGCAATACTTCCAACAATCGACGTCACATCAGTGATAAGGTAAATTTCCCTAATTTTAATGAGCTTTCCTGTATTCCTAATACACCACATTCACCTTTCAAACAATCCATATCAAGGATATTGCTGAAGTTTGAAATAAGAGCCATTTAACATAGACAGGTCAGTAGCCGTCACAAAACCCTCCTCCTTGACCCGGGCTTGGGACCGGCAACAACAATGATAAGCTACTCAATCCACTAATCATTGTTGCAGGCGGAGTTAATCCTCTAATATTTAATACCGATTATGTCCAGACAATTGGAACTGATCCATATCACAAATTTGTGACAAGAGAACTGGTGGTTCATTATCAAATGTTAACCGCTAATACTGCCATGGCATTTTCTACATCACTTACTTGCAGGGTATTTGGATTTGAATCACAGCCTAGGTGGATGGTATTTTTCACCAGGGGCTTCACTTGTTTGCCTAATATGTACTCACCTGTTGACTCCATTACATTCACCTACATTTCTAGCCGCCAGCATTTGTCTTCAACCTAGTTTGGCTAGTTAGATAAGCAACTATTAAGATAAAAACCAGTTTAAATGAAATAGATGAGTGCATGATGCAATATCACACACAAAAATGGAATAGAATAACAAAAATGGCACATAAAATACATTCAGCTGTGATGTGGTGGAAGCATTCCATAATGACAGAAATAAAACACTTACAGTTTTCCACTAATAAAATATTTAACACGACTAGTTTCAATGCTTCTACATCATCCTCAAGTGAAGCTTTCAAGTTACAGGTTAAAATATATGCATGTGGCACATGATTAATGATTATGCCACAGAGTGGTGAAATGCGTCGTGCCATAGAAATAAATCTGTGGAAGATTACCAAGTGTTTCTTATTCATTATGAATGCCGACAACTTCCACCAGGTCCAGCCTGAAACAGTCATTTAAACTATAGGTGTTGACCTCAGCCAAAAAGCTATAGGAAATACCTTGAGAATAAGTAAACAAAGACCAAGAATTGAGCCATGGACCTTAGGTTTGCCCGGCTGATGTACTTACTACCGTGCTATCCAGGACTCTGGATTCTCATGGCATTTTTATGAGGATTTCAGGATACCAGATGGTTTGCCCTAATGGTGCATCAAGGATGACACTTGCAAGGAAGAAGGGGGTTTCAAGAAGCCACCACCCAGTGGCTTCCATTAAGCCCCCACTTGTCACTAAAATATTTTTTAATTTCAATATACACAAAAAATAACCCATTTGCAATACTATTAATAGAATACAAGTTAACATATAAACTATATCAAATTGAACACCTACTAGTGTTTCATTATTAGCAGGTGAAATGAATTACAGAGTATTTAAAGCATGCTGACAAAAATATTATTACCATGTGGAAATAAAATATGGCAAAGAAAAGAAAAGCTATAACAGTATTACAGCATTAAATAAAATAATAAGGATATAAAAAATGTTATCGATTAAATATCATCAAAAAGCAAGTTAATATAATAGATATCCTGAGCTCGCAGGTTGAATCTGAGCAGAGCAGCTGCTGGGTTCCATATAAGGTCCACAGATTTGACAGGCTCTTTCAAGTCTATAGGTTTTGCAGGCTCATTATCACGATGCTGGGAGGAAATTCCATGCAAGAGAGCTGGATGATTGACAGTCCATTAGTCAAGTTCGATTCCAGCACAGACCAGAAGTTTCACAAGTTGAGTTGCAATCCAGTAACCCTCTACGGTTCATCATCATCCAAGAAGATGTCCTCGATGCAAGAGTCCTCTCGGATGCGAACAGCTCGGCAGTGAATTCAAAGCAGTGACATCGATAATTGGTCAGCACGAGAGTGAGGTCCCTTAGCTAGACAAAAGAATATCATTCTGACAATGTTGCTGTGAAGTACTGTATGATGCATCCAATACCACTCAAACTTTCAAAGATGATGCTTGAATGATGCATGGTGAGGTAGGTACCAGGCCCGCTTGACCTGAGAGTCCTAAGTGGTTTAATTAGTTTAATTTAGCATGCAGGAAAAGTTTTGCTTAGAATACTAAATAGAAGGTTGGAAAGTAGAGCGAATTGCTATCGAGGCATTGACCAGTTTGGGTTTGGGAAAGGGAGGGCAACTCGGGGTGAAATTGCGGTTATGAGAACACATTTAAAGATATGTAGAAACAAAAGAGTATAATCAAGATGTTTTTGCTTGCTTTTTAGATTTCAAAAAGGCATTTGACAGAGTAAACTGGGAGAAAATAATGCAGATACTAGGGAAAATAGGAATCGAATGGCACGATAAGAGACTTATCCGAAACTTAAACATGGGCCAGAGGGCACAGGTGAAGGTAGCTGACGGTGAATCAGGGAGGGCAGTTATAGGCCACGGGGTAATGCAAGGGTGACAGTTGTCGCCATTGTTTATTAATATTTATGCTGAGGAAATGGTAAGAGAGGCATGGGAAGAGCTAGATGTGGAAATCAAAGTAGGAGGCAAGGTGATAAAGTCAGATTCGTGGGCGACCAGTTGGTTAGTCGATCATCGAAGTGACTAAGCTTTCGTAGATGAATTGGAAAAGCAGTGCGGGAAATACGAAATGAAGATAAATCATAAGAAAACAAAAGTAACGAGATTCTCTAGGGCAAAGAAAGCGAGGCTGGTCATAAAAGTGGGAGGTCATAAATTGGAGCTGGGAGAACAATTTAATTACTTGGGTAGTACACTAGAAGAAAATGGGCAGAGTAGTAAATGCACTAGGAGGAGAGTAGCGCTAGAGAAGGAAGCATTCAGTAATACAAGGGAGCTGATGATGGGGACCTTGAGTACGGATACCAAAAAGAGGCTGGTGAAGAGCTTTATATTGAGTGTGGCATTGTATGGAGCAGAAACATGGATTCTGAGAAAGGAGGACGAAAATAGGCAACAGGCTTTCGAGATGTGGGTGTGGAGGAGGATGGAGAAGGTGCAATGGATGGAAAAGAAGAAAAATGAGGAAGTGCTTGACATAGTAGGTGAGGAGAGGAAACTTCTGGATGAGATAAAGTGAAGGCAGGGCAGGGCAGTAATGAGAGGCAATGGTTTGCTGAAGGCCGTGATAGAGGGAAGGATGTTGGGTAAGCGGGGAAGGGGAAGAAAGAAATAGGTTTTATGGATGGGATAAAGAAAGGTAGGACTTACTCTGAGATGAAGAAAGAAATACTACAGGTAGATAGGGACACTTGTAAAAATCTGTTGGATTTTCTATGACTTTCACCATAACTTACCTTTAACCGGAGGATTACTCTAATGAATCAATATTATTGTCAGTGTAAATACTCCTCATTCTATATCAAACTGCATATGTAACACTGTCCAATTTTTTTTTGCTTAATACAAACATGTATGTCATTAATGATTGATGCTGGTAAGCATTTAAGTTGAGCTGATGAATGAATTATGGTGCAGGTGATGGCGGAATATCTGACTTTAAGGGCCAGCCAGTGTTCATCAATGCATTTTGTTTGTGCTTAGTGACAAGACTCACAAAGCTGGACTGAGAGGAGTAACGAATTTGTATTTGTTCCAGTATTTATTGTGGTGAAGGGAGAGTGATTTTATTTAATGGAGTTACTAATATTTTTTCATAGATTTTCCCAGTTCATTTTAATTTTGGTAAGTTTCTTTTGGATTTCTGCGATATAAGAATAGCACGGCGAAACTGTTGCTAAAAAAGTATAATTATATCACAGAAATCCAAAAGAAACTTACCAAAGTTACTGATGTTGTTTAAATCACAGTAAAATTTTTAGCATGATTAACTTTTTGCTAAGAAAGCCTCTTTACTTAATGCCCTCACCACGAACAAGTCTGTATAATAGATCGTACACTTTATGTCTAAACATATCTTTATATTGTCCTTAAATCATATTTATATTGAAGCCAACATATTTACTAACTCATAATATCCATAATAAGTAAACAATGATCATACAGTTCACTATAATATATCTCAATGTATCAATACAACTTACTGTAATAATCATTTATCTCAATCTAACTGCCTGGGGACTCATCTATTGACCTAGTGTTTCATTTTTTTTGTGGTTGGATGTAATGAAACTACCCACTGAAACTTGTCACTGAAAATTTGCGATTAAATCTTTACTGTATCTCATACGGTTCAAAAATCTCAACAGGCTCCAAATTATAATGGGCCACACAGCTCGCTGTTGCATCAGCATTTTGCCCCGCTGTTGCATCAGCATGCAGAGAAACACCACATTTCGTCGAAGGCCGGCGGATGGGTTCACATGACCTTCGGCCGCTCTTACTATGCCTGTTTTCATAACCTCCCATCTTCCCTCAATATCTCCCATTTGTTTTGCTTCCCCTTCTCCCTTAGCTCCTGCTATTCCCTCCTTTTCAATGCTTCCACATTCCAACTCTCCATCCTCCTACTATTACAAAGCCTTTTCAACCTAACATCGCAGGTCATCATCACTAAGCTATGATCCAAGTCTGCAATCTGCCCCCGGATAACTTTGCTAGTTTCTGACACTGTTCCTAAATCTCTGCCTTACCATAATATAAGCAATTTGATATCTCCTTGTATCACCCAGCATTTTCCATGAGTATCTACAGCTGGGTTGATGTTAAAACTAAGTGTTTGTCACTACTTTATTTCTCCTACAAAATTCAACTGCCTAATCACCATTTCTTGTCCCTAGCCCGTACCCTACCACTTCAAATCCATCCCTCCCTTCCCACAACACTGCATTCTACTTGCACATACACAAAGGAAAACATTAGAGAGCAAGTCTGAATGCTATCACGAAAAAATGTTTCTCCATTTTATAAATGCCAACAGAAAGCAGATCAAGAAGCAAAACATATTCGTAATCTTAGGTAACAGATGGGAAAAAATTGTCTCTTTAAGAGGTTGGTTTAAATTTATACATGGAACATAATTTTTCTGCACTAATGGTATCCTCAGCTTCCCTGGTCTCTGAGATAGACAAAGAAAATTACATTTTACAAAGACAATGAGCAAGTGCCCACTTTTATCAAAAGTCCCTGGCACAGATCCCTGCATGGCAGGGATGAGTGGAGGGAGTTCATGAAAATGGCAGTGAGAGGAAGGGCCACGGGCAAACGTAAGGCAAGGGAAACAAACCACTTTGCGAAAAAAGACAAATTTTCCATTAGTCTTTTGACTCCAAGTCAGAGCCCAGTTTGTGGTGACTCACCCATTTCTGGCTGTGCTCATGTCGGCAGCTATTATAAAGGGTTGTTGTGCTGACCCTTCCATTCTGAACAACCTACCCCCTAGAGGGTGATGAAAATGAAGATTTTCCTTTTGATAAGCAAGGGAAGGATGACTCTATTTTATAACATTACAAAGGCATGGTAGCAGTATTGGCACAGTGGTTTTTCAGTAATGACAAAGTACAAATGTACTACTACAGCTATATTGGTGGTTCTTCGGGTTTCTGACTGGGTCAAACTCTCCATTACTGCCGACGTTTCAATGAACGATGCCCTGAGGATGATGAATGACTCGTTCATCAAAACGTCGGCAGAAATGGAGAGTTTGGCCCGGTCGGAAACCCGAACAACCACCAACATCGCTACACGCCGGGAAAGCCTTAGATCTTTCAGTACTACTGCAGCTATTGAGATTCAGATGCAATTTGCATTTTGTGCAATGACATTAATCATGCTTTATCGCAACACCTAATGTTTCTATATTTCTCAATTCTATCAATAATCTTAAGCCAGCTACCACAATTTTGATTAGAATACCCATGAATTAGAACTACTGAATTACATTTTTAATGTGTAAGAATGGAACAAATGACGAAAAAAAGCTTATAAGAAAAGATTTCATTGACAAAATAAATGAAATGGAATTCCAAACGATTTGTTGAAAACTTCCACAAGCAAAGTGTGTGTGTAACACAGCTGATGGAAGGACTAGGTTGGGAGACGTATATATAAGGCTTAAATTACTTTAAAAATTCAGATCAAATGAGTTTCAGTATTACACAAAGGATATATCTTGGCCCTACACTATGTATACATATCTCTAGATTTGATACACAGTGAGAAGTAAGCTGTGATATGTCTCGCCTGGGAGAATTTTTTTTGATGAAAACCCATGCAAAAGTGCAAAATCGTAAAAGCATTACTGGTTAGTGTAAGGATTGCTCAATTATTAAAAGTAAGAATTATAAATATAACTGTTACAGGCTGGATATGGTGGAAGTTCTCGATATTCATAATGAATAAAAACACTTGGTAACCTTCCACAGATTTATCTCGATCCTAGAAATGATCCCCGTAAAACGAACGGGTTAATCGAAAGACACTCGCCTTTCTACTGAGACATGTATCGGACGCCCATGTTGAAGATTTTGGGAAATGCACTAGAGCAAAGACGGCTTGGGATATTTTGGAGAGAATTCATAACTCGTACACCCTTGTCCAGACGGTAAGATTGCTGAAGGAGATGGTCAATATTGAAAAGACCGAGGATATATCTATGGCGGAGTACATGACTAAGATTCAAGCATTAAACAGGAAGATCGAGAGAAGTTGAAATAACCTCCAATTCAATGATATTCAGCTTGCCGGTCTATTTTTGGTTGGTTTGCTCTCACAGTATGAAGTCACCATTGAATTTCTTGGTCGAGAAGATGAGATAACCACAGAAGTGGTGAAGAGACGACTTTCACGGGAAGAAGCCGATATCAAGAGGCAAAACAGCTTGGCCTTGACTGCCAGTCAGCAACCGCGGTATGAACGTCGCAAGGGGAGGATGGAGTTGCAGAAAGCCTTCAGAGACACCAAAGACACGAGCAAGATGGTGCCGACCCAGAGTCCGGGAGGAGACTTCAGAAGATGTTACCGCTGCCGAGAACCTGGACACATCGCAAACTTTTGTAACAAAATTCAATGTTTTAACTGTGGAGTCTTAGGGCATTGGGCTAAGAACTGTAGTGTTCAAGGGATTCAAGTCAATCAAAACATATCAGAGCCTCCTAAAGTGGGGAATTCAGAAGGGAAAAAATACAGGGCATGTGTAAGTACAAAAGGGATAGGGTTAGCATCCCAAACAACTGGTAAAAATCATTGATTAATTGACTCAGCAGCATCTAGACACATCACCTATCATACGGATTGGATGATTGGCTTTGTAAAATGTCAGGGGAAGGTATTAGTGGGTACTGGGTCAGCAGAAGTAGAGGGGCAAGGACAAGTTGTGATTCGAATTAATGATAACTGTGGAGGATTTACTTTGAGTGTTTCTGATGTATTGTATGTTCCTACTTTCAATTATAATCTTTCGTCTTGTCACTGTTTAGCCAAGGTATCCTCTCAGAAATCACAGCAGATTGTGCCCTTGGTAAGGATTTGTGGAATGATAATGAAATTTTAGTTACAGCATTTGAATGTGATGGATATTTTGTTTTGGAGACTGTTGATAGTAAGACAGATGATGTTGTTGCAGCAGGAGCTATTACAGAAGTAAATTGTGACAATGTAGGCGAACAAGTAAATGCTTATGCTTTATCTTGCGGTGTGGAAATTTGGCACAAGCATATGGGCCATTTGCATGTGGAGGGGTTGCAAAAAATCCCTGCTCTAGGAGTTAAGGGGAAGCTACCAGAAAAATGTGAGACGTATTAAAGGAAAAATGACCAAGCTAGGTTTTCCCCAGGTTAGTGATAGAAAGAGTCTGGCTTCTTTGGACTTAATCCATAGTGACGTTATGGGGAAACTACCTACTTCACAGGGAGGTTCAGTTTATATTGCAACATTTGTTGATGATTACTCCAGATTTTTTAGTGTTAGTTTTTTGAAGAAAAAGAGTGAGGTATTTAATTCTTTAAAGGCATATAACGCTGAAGTTGAGAATTTTCATGATAGGAAAATTAAAGCAATTCAAACTGATGGAGGAGGTGAATATGCGAGTGATGATTTTGAGAACTTTTTAAGTAAGAATGGTATAGTACATAGGAAGACAGTCCCACGTTCCCCACAACAGAATGGAATTGGTGAAAGAGTTAGCAGGTCCATATCAGAGATTGTCTGTTATTTCAGTCAGGTGCCCCTATGGGCTGAGGCAACAAATGTAGCTTGTGCTGTGAAGAATTTGTTTTCTTGTAGGGCAATTGATTACCAAATACCATTGGGATTATGGAGAGGAGCAGATGTAAATAAAAAGGATTATGAAAGATTGTAGGTTTCCGGTTGTCAAGCTTGGATGAAGGAGGATGGAAAAGATGAATTTGACAGTGAAGCTGTGAAGTGAGCGTTTATGGGGTATCCAGATCACATTAAAGGGTATAAATTATATTTTACAGATAATAAATTGATTTAAGTCGCACATAATGTGATTTTTGAAGAAACCGAATTTCCTTACCTGTGTTCCTTTAATGTAATCAAACCGAAAATTGTGAGAACATTTTCAAACTACAGAATCAATTATTATGGTTCTGAACGCATTGAGGCTGAGGAGAGTGTTAGTCAAGAAGATACAGAGAATGAAGTATCTTCTTTAAGGTGGAACGGGAGTGAGAATGTAGAAAATGATATTTTAGTTTGGGATGAGAATGAGAGTGTGGATCATGATGAACCCTTTATCGGGAGTAGTGAAGAAGATAGTGTACCAAGGGATCATATGATTGTCCTAAATATGAATGAGAGAAATGAGGTAGAGGTAGGAGAGAATGCAGAATGTGCAATCGAGGATTTTCGAGTCTCGAGGGTTCGAGGGGGGGGGAAATTGGCTGAAATCCACTGGGGGAAATTTTTTGGAAAAGGAAACTGTAGAAGGGGAGGTAGAATTGCACAGCACTGACACAATCACAGAAAGTTCCTGGCTTGCTTCCCTCGATGAATGGATAACACACTTGAGGTTTAAATAACCAAACATAAGAACAATATAAGCACTGACCAGAACACAAATGAACATAAGACTTCGATGCCTGTATCTCTGCCAAGAGAAAAATTATTTGTGTGGTTGCCAAAGGGGTGACAAACCAAATCACAGTAAGACTAAAGATAGAATGACAACAAATTTATAAGCTACAATATTAAACTTAATGATTATACATATAAACATCATAGAAATAGGCGAGAGTGGGCCTTAGATTTTTTTTGTCCATATTCAATTTCTGTTAATTTTTTTAAAATTAATCAATAATATTTTTTTAAATGTATTCTTATTTAGATTATTATCAATTTTTTTGTATAAATTCTTTTTTTTTAATCTTTTCATGGCCCACATCTTACCGCCAAAATTTAACAATTTGGATAAATCAAATATGGCTTTATACAGAGAAAGTTTACACCACTACATAAATTAAATAAGAACCATAGCGAGTGATCAATTAAAAATTTAGCTAGAGATCACCATTTTAGGCCCTTTAAACACATCAAAACAAACAAAACAACTGCCCATGAAAATAGGTAATCAAATTCAACGTTACTTGAAGATAGCAAGAGATCATTTCATGGGTTACATCATAATCACGAATCAACATCCAATATGAGAAAAAATGTAATAACAGCCAATACATTTGCCAATAAATGGGCAGAGATATGAGAACAGCATTTTTAAAAACAGAATTCCTTTCCACAGCAGCATAAATACTAAGTAAACCAACTGCATGTCTCCAGTATGATACTACACAAAGCCAAGTGGCATAGAAATTGATTGGGATTAGCCCATTGACGGCTTAAGTGTGGAAAATGGAAAACTTTTGCATCATCATGGACAACAAGAATTTAGAATTAATAATAAGACAATAGGAAATATGGTGTGAGATTGGTGTAACATATATAGAAAAATCCCCAATATACTTTAACCTTAAACCTAGTTAAATTTCATGCATGTGAAAGCATAGTTAAGCCATTGAGACTTTCAATGGAAAAGTTTCATATAAGAAATTGACCTCTAAACAGAGGGTCAATTGGGTCCAGGGCCGGTTAATGCCAAACGCGTTAAAGAAAGCTAGAATGGGAGAACTAATTTTGATGGCCACACATACGTTTTTCATCCATAGAATACATATAGTATTTGGGGGACAACCCCCGAAACAGATATTAAAGCTGGGTGCTGTCTGTGGCAATTGCCGGGAGATGCGATCGCACCGCTACGCCAGAAGGTGGATAGAAAGAATCAATCCTCTAAGCCCGTGAGAAAAAGTTTCATCACGGGGTGACCCCCACTGAAGGGATATCACAAAGAGTTCAGGCTATCAGCACAGAACAACATTTCAATTTCCCCAAGCAATCAGCTGACTTGGGTTGGACCACTTGGGTTCATCTTCGCCTTGGGTTTAAGCACTCAGGCTCAAATTAGGACCCAATAATTTCCAAAATCAACAGAGTTGGGTTCATAGGCTGCCTGGGTTAAGCCTCTCAGTCAAATTAGAACCCCTCAAATTAGGAAAACCCACATACTTTGGGTTGGACCTCTAGGTCCAGAATTTCCAGTCAAAAATATTGATGACGACATCATCAGATCAAATCTGCCAAACCAGAACAGAGTTTATAGACCCCAAGATGCAATACATTCCACTTTCCAAAATTATAGAAATCATTATTTTTAAAAACTAGTGTCTGGAGACCCATGCAGTGGCAGAATAACATTATACAGTAAAGAGTAAGTAATATTGAAATAATGATCTAGATATTCAGATGTATTCAATTATTTAACATGAAATATCACTTGAAACAATGTATCATTAATCATCAACCATTATTATGAAGGTAGATATCGGCATAATCCAGTAATTGATCATAGCATAGCATATTATTACCCTTTTAAATCTATACAACTTTACATGGAAGATATTTTTGTTCTCAACAGACAATACCTATATTCATGGTATTCCTTTAGATGAGAGACATGAGCTATTCTCTCCCTTTTAACACGTTCAACTTTATTTATTATATATTTTGCAAACTCTTGCCGGTGACTAAATTTTTTTTCGCTAATTCTTATGTAAAACACTATGTTAACATAAGATACGTTAATATTTTTCGTTTATTTCATTCAAAATATTGTGCAAAAAAGGATTTTATGAAGGACTTCATTTGACGTCCGCCACAATCAGATAGAACTTTAAAATTATGTTGCGGGTTTCGTTGCAGCCCCTTGAAACTGCAAACATTTAATTTTTTTTCTCGTCAAGGTTAAAAACTATTTTCTTTAAATTTTGACGATTAATCCTTGTTATTTCTTGGGGAATATACCTATAAACATCTACTACATGCTGAAGAAATTTATCAACGATCGCTGTTCAAGTCACTGCATGCGAAAAACTTCGCATACACTAATATGATTATCGTTCATCGTAGTGACATTTCTTCTCGCATCTCCTTCACATATGTATTAATATCTCAGGACTCTTTGTATCACAGTCATAAACAAACTTTCACATAAAAGTCAAATGATGAAGTGTTTTGAATCTTAAAAACTTGACCGAAAATAACGAAAACCGGGGACGAAACGTGGAGCACTTTATCGGAATGATTTTAAAAATTCTGATATATTCATTACGAATTTGTGCGTTTGTATTTTGTTCTTTAGAAGATTGTGGAGGAAATCTATTTTCAGTGGAGTTGGAAATAGTATAATACAAAATGTACAGCAGCCCTCTCTATTCTTTGTCTTTCTCCGCACTTTACTATCAATGGTGTTCTGTTATGTCTTTCTTTACCGACCTCAACACATACTCCACATCTCTGTCCCTAACTCTGAGGAACTTTCTTTCAATCTCCCTTGCCCCGTTGATCCCATGCACGATACTTTCTTTCTCTTGCCTACCCCACTTCCCAACCTGCGGCAACTGAAACTTAGCACTGTTTCGAAGATCTAGTATTTATTGAAAAATATACTGATACCTGAAACGATGCAACTTAAGCCATCCATGATGAAAAGAATCTTTTAATTTTCCCTATCATTGAAACTATGCCAATGGAAATGAATACAGTGAAACCCCGTATTTGCGTTATCGGAAATTACGTTTTCCCGCAATTTACACCACTTTTACGAAGTCCCATTCCATTTCCTATGTTTCCAATGTATACAGAACCCCGAATTTAGACTGTACATTTTTCAGTTTTCCCGCAATTTGCACCACTACGCGCTCAATCGAAATAAAATTTAACTTTCAAAGTCCATTACTCATGCATATAATCCTTTGCTAAACACTTTTTGACTTTTTCTTGCACATATTTGCGGAAAAAATACGAAAGAGAGCAGTAATAGGACCTGTTTGAAGCAAGAATTTGAATTTGGCGGGGATAGTTTACAGCGCCACTCGTAGCAGAAATTGGAACTACGTCAACTCGTCAATCTGCCAGGAAATGATTCAAGCTATGAAATGAATACATTGTAAGGCTAGGAGCTAACTACGTAATTTCTATAATGTAATTAAACCTGCGGATGAGTATTCATGTTATACCTAAGTAGAAACTTTGGAGAATGAAAATGGATTCTTATCCAGACGTGATGAAAAATGAAAGAACTCGTACTTGTGGACAACAGATCATTTGCACTGCCTCGATTCCCGAGTTATAACTATGATAGGCTACAAATGAATTAAACTTATCGAAACTTGCGTTATCGTAACTTAACTAGACTGAATCATAAAGTTTATTTTTTAGTTGAACAATTGTTTGGACTAGTCAAACATCACGGCTGATCAGATTCTCATGTGTTGTTAAGTCATCCTCAACTAACTGGGACGTAATTTTATCCTGCTTGGAAATGGAAAAGCGAGGAGGAAAAAGGACTTTTTCAATCAAGGAGACAATTGACATTTTAGAACAAGTCGATTCTCATGGTGGAACTCGCGTCGATCTAGCGAAACTGCTACGATTGCCTATCTGTACACTAAATACTATAATTGTGAGAAATCGCGATGGGATTCTGAAACAAGCCAACCAGTGCGGTCATTTGTCTAAAAAGAGAAAATATGTTAAGAATTCTAAGTATGAAGAAATGAAAGGGTTACTTAAAGAGTGGTTTTTGAGTGCTAGGTCTTCAAATATCCCTATATATGGTGTCATCATAAATAAAAAGCTCTGCACATCGCCACAAGATTGGGAATTGAAAATTCACAGCATCCAATGGTTGGTTGGATAGATTCAAAAATATTATTTTCTCAAGTTAATGTATCTATTATTATTATTTATGGGCAGGGTCCACAGTTACCATATGAGTGAAGTGAATTTTTAAGAAGCTGTTTCTGTAAATTTTATTTATTCATTTGATCTTGATTTTGTGAGATATGTAGTAATACCTTATTTTATGTATCAATATAATGAAGGAGAAAAATAATTTTCACATTTCTATTCATCTAAGGCGTTCAATGTCTTTTTTTTCATCGTATATAAATTAATGAGAAGAGCTAGTTCAAAGAATAAATTATGACACTGCTCTTTTTCAGTTTATCAGTCTATTTGTTATTTTTACCCTTACTCCAGTGAAGGAACATGGCTGTAGAAGTGAAAATTCTACTTTTCCCACAATTTGCACTTTCCCGCAATTTGAACCTTTTTTTTAGGGTCCCTAGAAAAGTGCAATTTAGGGGTTTTACTGTATATTCCTTACCCCCCTCCCCCGGCCCAAAATTACCGTGGAAATATATCATACTTCTGAAGTCATGATTTCATTTCTATTAGATCATATTCCGGATTCTTTTTTAAGTTAAATTAAATTGAACTCGCAATGAAACAAAAAAATTCAGTAATTAATACTGTCATTTTGATTGTTCTTTTTGTAATTTGTAAATGAATACGATTGAGTTATTTATGTCCACTACGAGATAACATTTTTCATAAAACGATAATTAAAATTTTTTGATACGTATATTAACGCCTGGCAAAAATGAGAAGGCTAGGATATGGTTATGCATAATTTCAACCAAATTGAAATTTCGCTGTTTTTTTTTGGAAAATTATGTTTACTTTACAAGAGAACATAATTATATTCTGCAGAACATATATGGTAGAATTTTCAGATAAATTTTACAGATTTGAAATTTTAGACACAATAAAAGCAAGTGAAAGTTACATAAATTACATTAAAATTCATTTCTATGGGCAATTATGATGACCGTGACATAAGATTTACATAAATTACATCACAATTAATGTACAATAAAGTTTAATAAAACAAATTAGACCCTAGTTTTAAAAAATGACAAAGAACCCTCAGATTTAATTTCAAGTATTCACTCCACCCTGACTATATTAGCGTAATTTATCCTTCTTCATTAGCCTAATTTAGCATTCTAATACAGTAAAACCCCCATACAACGAACACCCATACAGCGAAATTTTAAAGAAAACTCCCTATATCGAAGTCATTGGCCCAGTCCCGAGCCAACTCTGATGGTTCCCACAATAAGAAACGTGCAAGGGAAGGGTGGATGAGTAATGCACCAAGAGGGGAGGGGGAATACCAGACATTGTCAGCCGGCCAGCCGTAACCCAATACAGAAAGGTAATCAGAGAATATTTCTGAGGGACTATTCTCTAACTCGAAGCATCGGACCTTTCTGGCGGAAATATGCTTCAAGAAGCTACTTGCTCCCATCCGTATTCTCTATCATGGAAGCTACCGGAGAAAGTGCAAGCAGAAGCTACCGGTAGCTTATAAGGCTCCCACCCGTATTCTGTATATGTCACGAAGCTACTTCCGTAGCCCCAATAAGCTCCCACGGTAGCCTCACGAAGCGCGGCTTCCAAATACCCTGCTTAAATATTGGTCATTTTATAACGCTTATCTATTTATCCAACGCACGGGTATGTTTCTTACATTTATTAAATACTGATTCCTTGCACTTTCACTGGGTTACTTTGTTATTTTCGCCATTTGCGGGATCTTTCACAAAAAAATATTAACTGGAGTGACGGAAAGCTATATTTACCTTCGGTAAGTAACATGATTCCAGCCCATAATGGGGTACTTATTGGTCCGTGGTAGCGTGTATCACCTTCGCATTTCTTTTGAAAGCTTCATCTTCGTATATTATTTAAATGATTTGAAGCAACTAGTAATTGACGAAAGCAAATAGCATGAATAATATTGAATCATATCATCGACATGAACCCCAATTTCCGAATATATTTACGAACAATCTTATTTCAATTGATCAAAACAGCCAAGATGGACGTCGTGCGTTCGTATTCACGAGATTGTTCACGAGATTATGTGAGCAAAAACAAAACATTTTAGAATTTTGCTCGCATGATTTTTAATGCGTGGAATTTTTCGCTAAACACGATGCACGAACATCTTCACCGTCTAAAACGACCTTTTCAGGTTTCACCAGTTTTATCCACGGAAAAACATTGAGACGAGCTTTCCCATTGGTTCTAAGAATGGCGTCACCAGAAATGAAGTTTCCGCGGATTTGGTTAAAAAATGTTCTCATACCCGCCTTTCGCCAAACCTCTTTCCACTTCCTATTACGTTCTTGAGAAAGCTCCCACGAGTTAGAGAATACGGTTGGTAGCCATTTCTGGTAGCTTATTCGAAGCTACTGCATCGGTAGCTTCGAGATAGAGAATAGCCCCCCTGATCTGATCTTCTCAGAGAATCTTTCTGTATTGGATTACAGCTGGCTGACTGGAAATGACTGGTATTCTCCCCTCTTGGTACATTACTCATCCACCCCACCTCATTTGCCAGGGTGCAGGTGGTGAGGATGGAGCTCAATTTTCCCATTTTAAATCGTATCGGATTACTTTTCCGTATTAGGTTACATTCCCGGGACCCAGTGAATGGGAGGAGCTCCATGTTTTCCTCTAAAATGGTTTCAAATTACCTTTCGGTATCCGATTTTATTTTGGGAGAGGCAGGTGGACGGTTATCCTAAGACCGTCCACCTGCCTGTGGACCGTGTTCATTCCCATCGGCGATAAATTTTTTCATGTTTATTTTCTTTGTTTTTCCTTCGTTAACATCTAATTTTTACTTTTCTATTCAAAGTTTCCATTCGAAGCCAATGTAATTTCATTGTTTTCCCATTCTTTCACCATGCAAACTTCATTTGTTCCTTCATTTACAAGACGACCTGTCGATATCATAATTATACAATAGTCTAAATAATTGCTACATCATTATTTATAAGACCCACGATCAAAGATCCCCGTTTTCTTGTTTTGTCGTGCATTGAAAAAAGGAGGGGAAAATGTGCTCGGCTTATCTACTAATTTCTGTAATCGAATCACCATTTCACGATCTAAAGACATACAAATAAATACATTGTAATAAGGGTCGTGTTATAAATGGGGAGAGTGACCACTTGCAGAAAATTTTCATTATTGTATAATTATGATATCAACAGGTCATCTTGCAAATGAAGGAACAAATCAAGTTTTGTGTGGTGAAAGAATGGGGAAACAAAGAAATTTCGCGGGAAAGAAAAAAAATAAGCCCTATGGTATTCGTGAAAAAAAAAATTTCCACTCTTCAAAAAAAAAACTGAATAGAAAAGTAAAAATTAGATTTTAACATAGAATTCCACGAAGGAAAAACAAAGGAAATAAGCATGAAAAATTTGTCGCCGACGGGAATCAAACACGGTCCCTCCGCACCGCAGCCCCGTACACTGATCAATGGACCACACCACCCTTGATGCCGGAGGCTGATAAATAGTTTTTATAACATCTATAAATGTTTAAACACCTTTTTTGTAAACTATTGGATTTATACGCCCATATGTGGGGTGATTCGTGAAAAGCATTCGGAGTCCTATATGCATACGAAATTTCATCAAGATCTGCGACCCGTTTATCGGACACTCCCCTTGTTAGGTGGGCGAGATGTATTCAAAACTTCATTGGTTGGTGTTCAACCAATGAGAGCAAATTTTTATCTACTCTGTCCCCATCCCAAAGGAAAATCTGGAGTAACCTCTCTATCCAAATATTGCTATTGTCGTCTTAACCTTGATGGATGCGGTCTGTTAACTGGCAAGTGGTGCGTTTCCTCGAGATCGCCCGAATATTAGCTCGATTGCTTGAGGATACCTTTTTCCCCAGAAATCGCAGCCGAAAATGAGGGTGCGCCTCTTACACGAATGTTTTATCTGCCAGCCTTCGAGCCTCGGTCACGATATGAGCGGCAGAGCAGTATCGCGGCAGGGCAGTAGTGGCCACGAAACGAGCAGTGATTCGACTTATGATAAGTTCAGAATCAGAAATGGCAGTACATGCTGTCAGAAGACAGAACGTTCTCGGCCTACATTTTGCCACAGAATGAGTAGAACGGCACAAGAAAAATTTAATATCTGGGATTGGAGGCGAGCGGCACCTATGTCGCTCACGTCTATCATGGCTGGGTTCGAGTGTGATCCATGTCAAACATTAGGAACATAAAACTCAGCGTTGCCACTCTATCACTCGCCTACCGCCGCGCCGCTCGTATCGTCCCCGAGGCAAGTCCCTGGAGAGCTGAGTGACCTTGGTGCTTAGCGTGAGTCATCAAGGGGAGGGTATCATTTGCTCGCTTGTTTACGGGGGACGCAGTTGCCTTATAACTTTGAAAACTTGTTTTATGACAAGGCAGAGTGTGGGGTGCAATTTGGGGACAGCGATTGGCCGCGCGACAAGTGCAAGCACTGGTATTTTCCACCCCCCTAACTTTCTCATTTTCTGTCACCTGAAAACTTTGAGTGACTCAACTGTATGCACCTGCCTTAAGCTCAACTGAGAGAATTCTGTGAATTTTTACATTTGTGCATGCGTCAACATAGGTCAGTGTTGTTCCAAAATGAACGAGGGCAAAAAGTTGTGGTCTTTCACGGTAGTTGAAAAAATTGAAGTGCTTTAAGTCATCAAAAACGCTGAGGATGTAGGAAACCACGCTGCCGGACTAACAAGGGAAGTGTCCCATAACCGGGTCGCAGATCTTGATGAAAATTGGTATGCATATAGAACTCCGAATGCTTTTCACGAATCTTCCCACATATGGGCGTATAAATCCAATAGTTTAAACAAAAAAGGCATTAAAAGATTTATAGATGTTACAAAAACCCTATTTATCACAATACGTTGTCAAGGTAGTGTGGTCCAGTGTTCAGCGTACGGGGCTGCGGTGCGGAGGGACCGTGTTCGATTCCCGTAGGTAGCAAATTTTTTATGCTTATTTTCTTTTTTTCCGTCATGGAATTCTATGTTAAAATCTAATTCTTACTTTTCTATTCGAAGTTTTTTTCTAATGAGTGGAAATATTTTTTTTCGCGAATACCATAGGGCTTATTTTTTCTTCTATCGCGCGAAGTCAACGTAATTTCTTTGTTTCCCCATTCTTTCACCACGCAAACTTGATTTGTTCCTTCATTTGCAAGACCTCCTGTTGATATCATAATTATACAATAGTCTAAATAATTGTTACATCATTATTTATAAGACCCACGATCAAAGATCCCCGTTTTCTTGTTTTGTCGTGCATTGAAAAAAGGACGGAAAAATGTGATCGGCTTATCTACTAATTTCTGTAATCGAATCACCAATTCTCGATCTAAAGACATACAAATAAATACATTGTAATAAGGCTCGTCGAGAAAGGCTTGTGTTGGCGAGTGGTGAGAGTGACCACTTGCAGAAAATATCCATGACAGCGCAGGAAGGAACCCCTTTCTCAGCGCATCCGTTCGACCATCTAACGGTTGTTTTCCGAAGGCATTATTGGCCCTCTCTTCGACCCTTCCTCAAATCCTTTTTTTCGTCAGCATTCCTAAAGGGAGTAACCATATCACGAGGATTGGGAACCGAATGGTTTTTCAATGAAACAAATGATATTCAGCATGGAATTCAATTGAATTCTGTCTAAATATTATAATTAATATAATAAATAATAAAATAATAATAAATTTACAAGGTAAATAAGTCAATGGGGGAGAGGAGAAGTCGTAGTCTTCGAGCGACGTTAACGTCGGACCTTCACCGAAGAAAAGACGCAGGGTCCCCTTGGAAATTTCTGTATTTACAGCTCAAGGTGAGTGTTTTCACAGGTACCTTGTCTACAACTTTAAATTTGACTTCAGAATGGAGCTTATTATATTTTAGAGATTGTCTCTGGTGTGCAGTTTTTAAGTTACTTAAAACATCAGACCACAAAGAGGACATGTCTTTGTTATTGACATCATCATTAATCAAGTTATTTGGGATTTCCCAGACATTGTTAAGTGGGTGGGGGAGTTCACGTCCCAGAAAAATCTTGGCCGGTGAATGGCCAATGCTAGAGTGCATTGCGGAATTGAAAGCAAAACACAGATCAGGAATGAAATCTTCCCACTTGTTATGAGCAGTGCCACAAAGTGCAGACAATGCACATTTCAGATTTCTGTGGACACGCTCTGCTTGTTTTGCCTTAGGATAGCAAGGAGAAGTGAACACATGACTAATACTGTGGCAGCAGTGCTTGCCAGCGTTGTTCTTATTTTTTATTTATTTAAGTGAAAGTTTATTTTTATTTGAAAGAGGACGGAGTTTCCTCTCCCGTATTTTATTTTTTTGTAAGTGTGTTCATTAGTTGTTTTTATTGACTGTAAATGTGGAAGTGCTGTGTTTCAAAAGTGCGCGCCAACCGCACAAAGATGATTACGAGTGATATAGGTGGCACTGAAGTGCAAACTACTAATGCAAAATAGGTGGCGCTGTGAGCAAGCCAAGTGTTCTCCCCCCCCTCCCCCTTCCCACGACATGACAGTGACACAAGCAGCAGACAGACAGAAGCAAGCTGGAGAGCTTGACACAAGCAGACAAGCAGCAAACACGAGAAGCAAGCTAGATCTTGGCGGTGTGAGAAGCAAGCTGGAGCTTGACGGTGACGCAGAAGCAGTTGACCCCAGAAGGCGTCGGGTTGAACCCCGAAGCCAGATCAAAGGACGGGTCCTGTTGTGTCCAGTCGCCCAGCAGAGAGGTCTGATAAGCGGCCGAGTCTTCTCCTTCTACGAAGCCCTTAGCCTGCAACACTGTGTCGACAACAAAAGTAAGACCGGAGGTGTTACTTACTCCGACAAATCCCCCCGAGTCCCCCCATTTTTCCCTACCAACGAATCAACTCCTACAGAACCACCAAGATAGACCGAACTTTCGTGCAGCCCCTGTTAAGAGTGTCGATATGTTTATTTGCAAGTGAAATTTAATTTTTTTTTATTATTGAGGACTTGTTTTTTTTTTAGTGTTTACTTAAAATCATGTGTTCATTTAGTGTTAAGTTTTTTAAAGTAAATTTGCCGCCCCTACTAACCTTTGAATGAAATAAACCTTGCTCTTTTGATTACAAATGTGTCAGTATTTTTGAATTTGTGAAGACAGGTTTCCTCATTCCCTACCGTAGACCCGTTAATTCCATTCAACCCGCTTGTTTTCCTACCCCGCCCTGAGATCTCGTGCGAAAGCCGCCCGTCACAATACCAAGCTTAAAATTCATATAATGAAAGGCTTTGGCTAGAAATGCGGGGCCATTGTCTGACACAAGGAATTTAGGATAACCAAATTTAGGGAAAATCTTCATTGACAACAGACTTATCAACAAAGAGGCAACTTCGTTTCTCATTGGTTCAATAAGTGTGAACTTTGAAAACCCATCTATGATAGTGAGTGCATATTCATTGACATTACCACTTCGAGGCATAGGGCTCACATAATCAACGTAAATTCTCTCCTAAGGATAAGTAGAGGGAACAGAAGACTTATTACTTTGAGGGAGACGGTTTAGTGGCTTTGACACCTGACATAAATGACACCGTTTAACCATATCAGAGACTTCTCTCCTCCAATTCTCCCACCAGAATTGACGCCCAATTTTTTCACATGTTTTGGCAATATCCATGTGACCGGCCAAAGGGAGAGTATGGAAATATTTAAATATCATAGGCCTCACTGCAGGAGGGACAACAATTTTTGGCTTAGTAGCCCTACCAATGACATGGCATAGAAGGTGCTCTCTTAAGCAGTGGCGGCTGGTGGTAATTTATCCTGGGTGTGCATTAGTGCAGATATACGATGATTTACTTATATTATGTTAATCCTAATCCTTGAGCATCATATTTCGTCGTAATATAATACATAGCATGCAAGACATATCACTGGTATATTCTAAACTTAAAACTGCATGAACAGAAATAATATAAGCATGCTAATGAAAATAATTATTCTAACCACACCTTTACAAGTGACGGTAGGTGAAATTCATTCTCCTTTCCTTCTTCTGAGCGAATTTGTCTATCACCTTGTCGTTGAAACCTTCGATTTCATCCAGGAACTTTTTTTCAATTGACAACATCGCCAAAGCAGTGAGCCTGTCCTCGTCCATCGTGCTACGTAAGAATGTTTTAACACGCTTTAGGGTTGAAAAACACCTCTCTGCTTCACTGGTTGTCATCGGAATTGTCGCAAGAATTTTCAGGAGTTTAGTTGTTTCACTGAATGTGTTTTGAATGTTATTGTCAACAATAAATCCTAGTAGGGCAACGACACTGGATACTTTCCGGAAGTCCTCACGCATGTAAATTATTTCAAGCTCAGTCCGCAGACGAACTTGTTCTATGAATGGGTATGACTCGCGCAAACTTTGCAAATACTTTTCTGGGAATGCCTTGTTGAATTTCGGAAAATTTTCGGAAGAGAAGAGGACCGATGCCATAAGATGGCCAGTAAAAGAGAATCGCTCCTTAGCCTGACTGATTATTACATCACACACCTCTTTTGCAGCTAGGTTTCTTGAGATGAAAGTGTCCTCACGTCTTCTCTTTTCATGTCGTGTCTCATAATCTGAGTTATTGCAAATAGTGTCAATGCTCTCCCTGACATTCATTACTGCGGATTCGAAATCCTTAATGGCTGCATTTGCTGACACTGAGTCTATCAATTTTCTCTGTAGCTGATTGTAGAGTATACTCACGTGTGGCATTATTCTATCCCAGATAGCACGTAAGTTTGCTGCAAGTTTGCTCTAGGTTTGATTTTCACTTGCTAGACTTTCCTTGCATTGTAACCGTGCGGAAAGTTTGCTGCAAGGCACCATGCAAGTATGCTGCAAGTTTGCGCTAGACTTTTTTTTTCACTTGCCTTGATGGCGTGAAGCAAGTTTTCTGCAAGTTTCATGCACGGTCGCGGCAAGTTTGCGCTAGACTTGATTTTTACTTGCCTTGATAGTGTTCGGTAGGTTGATACAATGTGAGTATCGTTAACAACTACGTAATATTTTATATATTTAACGAATTAATTAATTATTTCACGACTAATTGCATGAGCAACTGCGATTTTTTACACTAAACTGTTGGTATTTGTCCAATATGTAATTGGACCTGCGTTGTTTTTGAAGAAATAGATGAATAAACTCTGCTTCGGGTGTGTTTCTCGTCAAACTGACTTAAAGCTTATTTTGTAACTCATCTTGCACCCCGTGTATAATCTTTGGTTGCTAGCTTACGACCTTAAAACAAATACTACTGCGCGGAAACTTCGATTGTCATTGATCATCTTTAATTGCTACGCCAATTATCTGTACGTGAAAGTGAGGCAACCGATGAAACTGTGGAGTCACTTATAAAGACGAGGACTTAACTAGGCGGATATCCTGGAAGGTAAGTATCCTACCGTAAGTACCTACAATCTCTTCTATCTACTCCTCATGTTGCTACCATTTCATCATTTAATTCTGAGGCGATGTGCTATCTTTAGAGACACAAGATCAGTTAAAACACGACTGCGTATTTGAATATGTTCATGCATAATGCTATAGTCGAAGCACATGAAGTCTGAGCTTTCACCGTGTGTCACGGCCGTCCAAATTGGTGGTCCTCTTGCTTAATTCGCTGCTGTCTTCTCCCTTACCTCCCCCAACAAAGTTACGGCCGTAGTTTTTTTAGCCACATCATACCGTCCTGTTCTTCGGCCACTAGCATTTTCAATGTTCAAGGAATTCTTTTGCATGGAAGTGCTTTAAACCACCCCCTCTCTCCGGTCTCGGCAGCGCCCCGTTGTCTAGGGCACAAGCAACCGCATGAGGATAATCGAGAAACCGAGCTATTTGAAGGGCTTACAGCTTCAATGGGTCGGGTCGCTTGAATGCAGGGGCGGGGGAGGAAGGGCTCTTGTTTATGGCTTACAGATGTTGTCCACTAACCAGTAACCGGAAGGGTCGCAAGCGTCGCAAGCCAGATTTTGGAGGGAGAGCTTTTCTCTGAACGCTCAGTACTGCTCAGTATACCTTTCGGAAGCCTTCGTAGTAAGGAGAGCATCGCAATAGAATTTATTTTGACTACCGTGCCGGAATTTTTGTCACCTCCAACGTCATCCGACTATATATTTGGTAAGCTTAGCCCATAATTTCTATTTTTGAAAAATGTATCAGTGATTTCCGTTTCGAGTAATTGCCGCGTATTTTCTATTCAGTCCCTCCTCCGAATATCCTGGGTGCGGCCAAGCCCAAGCGTCTATCTGGTGAAAAAAGCGATGTGATACCTCTGGATAAGTTACCACACTGTGATGTGAACTCTATCTCTGTTAACACCCTGAAAAATTATGGTATTTTGTTCATTGACACAGAGTAGTTTGTGAGCCTGCTTATAGGTTCCTACTCATTTACTTATGCCATTGTTTTATATGTTTTTAACCTTGTTTTATGTGTTGTATCATTTATTATAATTGGGTAGTAGCCCATTAAATAAATATATCATATCCATTCTGTGATTCTTTGCCCTCTTAACCCTTTTGCTGCCCTGTACTTTTTATTTCTGTACGCATAGAAGCAATTTCAGAAATATATGCCTTATGCACTTTCCCAATGCATAATACTGTGGACTATTGGACAGCAAAATTATTATTGGAATAAATATAATTTTTAGTCTCAAATACCAATATATCAAAGAAGTATGCACATTTTCCATACAGTGCGCTTTATAATGTAGTCTTGCAACAGACTTACTGTGGACACTTGCAGCAGACTTACCGTGCACACTTGCAGCAAACTAACTGTGCACACTTGCAGCAGACTTACAGTGCACACTTGCAGGAGACTTACTCTGCAAACTTGCAGCAGACTTACTCTGCAAACTTGCTGCAAGTGCGCAAAGTGGAGACTTGCAAGTTTGATGCAGACTTGCTGCAAGTTTGCAGAGACTTGCAGACTTGCTTTGCAAGTTTGCTGCAAGTTTGCGAGACTTGCTTTGCAAACTTGCTGCAAGTTTGCAGCAAGTTCACTGTGCTATCTGGGATGGAAGACTTCTAACCAAAACATAAAAACTGGCTGTTCAATCCTAAGGCGTAATCCTCTTGCTTGAGCAATAGCACTACTTTGTCTACTGCTATTTTCAATCTGCTCCAAACATTCCAATAATGACTCTTTGTGTGCATAAACTGTTTCAACTAACCTCGACTTAAAATTCCACCTCACATTTGACACGCCAGGAATTCGTTTTCCAACCACTTCATCTAGTACTTTCACCCTCTGCGGGGAATTTGAAAAAAATGTTGGAATTTCATTTAGATCAGCGAAAAATATTCTCACCTGAGTGTTCTGACTTGTAGCTTGAGCCATAATCAAGTTTAACTTATGTGCGTAGCAATGCACGTAATGCGCGAAAGGATAGCCCTCTTTCACCAAGGCTTGAACTCCAGAGTGACGACCACTCATTACGCTGGCTCCATCATAACTTTGCGAAACTAGTTTTCTTTTGTCCGGAACCACTTCAGTCAACACTTCTTTGATATTGGAAGACAAAGCCACAGCATTGCAGTCACTGGGATTTAAAAATGTCCAGAATCGTTCAACCGGTTTCCCATTTGGAAGCACATATCGAAATAAAACTACCATTTGATACAACGAGGATAAATCTGTGATTTCATCAGCTATAACCGATACATAGTCTGCCGCAGTTATTTCACTTCTTATTTCTTCCTGACAAACTTGAAGCATGCATTGCAACAGGTCATTCTGGATGTCTTTAGATGTCCCTTTAAAGACAGTAGCTTGGAGCAGATGATCCTTCAGAACTGAATCTAATTCTGCCGTGAAGTTGATCAGACCTCGAAAAACGCCCGGATTTGCGGAGTCCGCAGTTTCATCATGTCCTCTTAAAGCTAGCTCAAATGCACCACAGAATCGTACGCAATTTATGATCTGAGACAAGACATAACGATTTTTGGCAACTTCTGAATTTTGTTTTTCAACATTCCGTCTGAAGGCACTGTCGAGTTGTTCTCTAATGTTGTATTTACCTAGCATGCTAAATTCTAATTCAGCATTCATATGACTCTTAGAACTTGCATGCTTTACAGCCTTCTGCTTAAGATGAGAAAGATCACCAAATCCATCTTGCGTCCAAATGGTGGATTTGTCAAGAGCAAACATTAGGCATGGAAAACAGAAAAGGCGATTTGTCACATTACATCCACACAGCCATTCGTATTTCGCAAATGAATTTTCGTTGAACTTCCTGGCCACATCCTTTCCTTTACACTTAGTAGTCTGGATTAATTCTAATGCCGGTAAAGGTCTACCTTGCTGCTTTATTTGCAGCTTTTCTTCAATCATTAGTTGAGAAAAGTTCGTATTTTTCAATTCCTGGACCGTAACTGGATTCATGTTAAAACTTGTACAGTCACTAGCACTAACTAAAACTATAAGTGAGTGTAACTATACGAAACGAAAGACTTTTACCTATTCCACTTGAAATTGATACTATTTTTAAATTAGCACCGTTCAACTTCAGTTCAATAGAGAGCTTAAAAATTTTACAACAAATAGATTTCAGATTCACATTGTAGTACAGAAAGCACACCAGCCAATAGCAACACACGAAGGAAAGCGAATTTAGCATGAAGTTCAAATGAATGCCGCTAGATGGCATAGGATGTATTGACGGACTAGGATCCTGGGCGCAGATAGTGTAGGTGGCAGCTAATTCGAGTTACACACCAAATATGCGCGTGCGCACTCGCGTCGTTTTGAGTCAGCTCCCATCACCCATTACAACAGTACATGCCCCCCCGCTTACCTCGTCCCGCCCGAGCACCCACAAGCGATCGCGTAGAACGAATATGCGGCCGGCGCGAAGCTAGCTGAGATCTCACACTTCTTGAGCGGTGAATTCGCCAAGGGGATAGCTGTAGCGTTTGGAGCTTCATATCTCATCCATATGTAGACAGGATTTTTATCTTTCTAGTTGAAAAGGAATAGTTTTCTTTCATAATTCATTCATCTTTGGGTGTGCACTTGCTAACATGCGTATATGCATGCGCCGCCACTGCTCTTAAGATCCAGCCTGGGTATAAGGGTTCTCTTCGCAAATCCTCGATAATAGATTTAAGTTTAGAATCTGAGCTTTGATGCTCGCGAATATTTACAAAAGAAAGGGGGACTAAATCGAGAAACAGTGAGCACTGAGGGCTAATTGCCTCGGAATCATTTGGGCGGGATAAACAATCAGCAACACGATTTTGCTGGCCTTTAATGTGATGAATGACAAAACGGACAGTAGATAATTTTAATAGCATTTGCCCAACCTTACCTAATTGCTTAGGGTGCTTGAATAACCACTTCAAAGCGTTATTATCAGTATATAAATTAAACGATTTGAACTGCAAATAAGGGTGGAATTTCTCAACTGCCCAACAACAGCTTAAACATTCTAGTTCATAAGAAGGCAAACGCTTTTCATGTTCAATAAGTACTCGACTAGCATAAGTAACAGGCTTCATCTGACCATCACAGGACTGATTCAAGACTGCTCCCAAAGGAAATCTGGCTAGCATCAACATAGAGCTGAAATTCCTTATCAAAATCCGGAAGAATATGGACTGGTGGATTAGCTAAGCACTGCTTTAATTTTAGAAATGAATTCTGGAGCTCGGTGGACCAATTGAAAATGGCACCCTTGCGTTTTAAGCGATTTAAAGGAGCACCCAGTTCTGCAAAATTCGGAATAAATTTAGAATAACATCCACACATACCCAGAAATCTCGCAACTTCTTTTACCAACCTCGGAGTGGGAAAGTTTTTGACAGTCAAAATCCTTTCCTCATCGACCATCAGCGTCCCATGTGAAATTCTGTGGCCCAAGAAAGCGATTGAGTTTTGCACCAGGTTCAGTTTTTCAGGATGCACCGTTAGCCTGGCATCTCTCAGTCTGGAAAGTACAGCCGCGACGTCCAACAGATGCTGCTCAAAATCCCTCGAATAAACACAGAGATCATTAATGTATGTAAAGACACAAGAATACTTCAAATCGCCAAGTACAAGATCCATTAGCCTGCAAAAAACCTGGGGAGAGGTAGTCAGACCGAAAGGAAGCCTAGTGAATTGATAGAGGCCGACGGGGGTGACGAACGCTGTACACTGCTTTGCCTTGTCGGTTTGAGGAATTTGATGAAAAGCGGAATTCAAATTAATGATAGAGAAAAACTTGGCATTGCACAGATATTGGAAAGAATTTTCAATATTTGGAGTGGGAAAATTGTCCGCCTTTACCTTTTGATTAAGTCTGCGATAGTCAACCACTAGACTGTCGGATCACGCTGAGTGGTTTAGCCAGTTAAGCTACCTAGGTATCCTTCTCCCTGGTGGATTTTTGAGGGCTTAACAGATTTCCTTTAACTCCATTAAGGTAATATCGTGGTCAGTCCCTCAAAATCACTGGAAATTATACAACTTCATTTCATCAATACCAACAATCAAGAGCAAATACATAAGGTCATCCCTTAACTTTCTTCTTTATTTTTTCAGCAGTAGCCTGTCTATTATTCATGTGTTAGAACCATTTACTATTGCAAAGCGCTTTATAATCTGAAGTTCATCTGCATAGGCTACAGGTGTCAAAGGAACAGATTTCTACCATTAGGCAATGAAAGGCTGCTAATTAACAACAACACGCACATTGAATCCTATGGTTTGTGGAAGTGGGTTTTTTATAAATTTTGGTGTATATGATCCCACCAAAATATGTTTAAATTAGAAAAATTTATGGAACCTGCATCCTCTGTCACCACCATAAAATTAAAAAATGTTGGATGTACTGAGAAACATAAGTAATTCATCGACCTAATTGGCAGCTAGTCCCTGTACAACAACAAAATATCGTCAATGTACCTTAACTATTCAAATGAATTTCTTTCTAATAAGCAGGGGAAATCGAGGAATTCGCATATGTGGGCTTCGAAAGTATTATCTAAGTTTTAAAAATTTTGTTTCGTACAACGGCATTGACTTTAATGGCTAGCCAGTAACCACCGAGCGATTGGGGATGTTCCTTAGCGGTATATGATGCACCAAGCTTTTGTTTATTAGAACAAAAAATTCTGAATTTTGCATTTCAATAATTTTGTACCACCCCAAAATGTGGCCATAAAACTTAACACTTTCCTCTAAAATAATGAAGTAGAAAGGGGAATTATAAGACCATCATATTTTGATGCTTACACCAAAGCAAACAAATGAAAATTAAGGAAGAAAAGAGGCTTCACTCGGTGAATAACGCATGGCGGAAAAGTAAGGCGGGGTAGCCTCTTCACAATACATAAAAGCAACTAATAGTTACCATCAATCGTTGTCGCATAAAATAACACGTACTTCTGTAATAACTTCGAAAACGTAAAATGATGCACCTATCATTCTCCATTACGTCAGAAAATAATTGCCGTTGCTAAAACTAATGGCCATGATGGTCATCAAGTTGGTCGTCCATAGCATTCTTTTGTCGGATGATTTCTCACCTCTGATTCAGCCTATAAATACCAAATTGGTAAAACTGCCAACGACAAAATGCTATTAAATTTATTTTTCTTCGATAGATCCAGTGACGATCTCCAAGGAATTTTCTTCCTGTTCAAGCAGCTATCTTGATGATCTCCGGCTCCTCCGATCTTTGCAATGGCGTTCACCGCGTTCACTACGAATATCGCTTAGATTTTGTTTTGCCAAAACAATTCTTGTGCGTTTGTGTACATACGGAGTGTAATGTATTGGTAAACTGTCAAAAAAGATTTCGTAATTTTTGGAGAAAGTTGACTACTTGACAGTAGGTGTCATTCTTTTGGCAAAATAACTGCATTTTCATGTCATTATTTATATCTGCCCACGCTTTGCTCGGTGACGTATTTCTCAAATATACTTCATTTGCGCTGTAATGGTATTTTTATAGTTAACTACGTCAGTGGTAAGCGTAAGCCTTTGCCCTTAGTTGTAATTCGGTGAAAATTGGAATCAGAAACGATGAATATGCATGCCGAATAACTTAAGTAAAAACATTAAAATGTATATGCGCTTCGTTCTAAAACGAAAGCTTAAATTGTAATACGATAGCTTTGAAGGAGCACTAAGTTCCATAGTTATTTCGCCCTTACAGAGGAAAATCAAATATGGATAACTCAACTGCTAGTGTTGGTGGTGATTCCGATTTGTCTGAAAGCTGGACACTTATTGACAAAGAATCTATTGAGCCTGGTAGGTAAATTATTTCTACTGAAAAATATTGAAAGTAGTCATCAGTATCGTCTGAGTTCATCGTCTCATTATTATTGGATTTTTTGTAGACGATGGCCTGGCATCAGAAGAGAGTACAGCAGAGAAATCCTGCTCAGAAATATTAACGGACGGAAGGGCGGAAGAAACTCGGAACACTTGCGAAATATGTGACTCTGGGGATAGCCGTGAATTTCTCCCTCCAGACAGCACCGTAAAATCGCCAAGCGAAGGTAGTATCTGTAGCTTTAACCATAGTGTCTTATTTTTAGTGCTTAGAGGCTGTTTTTCATAGTGTAATGGCATACATATGTTTAATTGCACCGTATGTGGCGATCCCTTCTCCAAATTCACCGGCTTGGATGTAGCGACTTGCGAAATCCACGTATTTTATTATGATTGAACTTTTTTTTTAATAAAAAAAATTGTAGATGTTACACTTAGCTATAATTTAAAGTTAGGTAGCCTAGGCTAGTTAGATAGCTATCTGATGGTACTAAAGTGCGAACTCACACCAAATAGCTGTCCCCTTGCAATAAGTAGGTAAAGGAAGAAAATGAATGCATTTTACAGACATGAAGAAAATTGCTCACCATGATCTGTCGTCTCTCTTTGCTTCTCCACCCCTTTGTTGAATGGATAGACATTATGAAGGTCAAATTTATAGAACCTCATGGAATGATGAAGAGAGAGCCTTCGCTGTGGCACTGCGGTGGTGGCACGCTCCAGCAAAAGGGAGGGATTTGACTGACGTGCGATGTCACGTAAGGTACAGAGTTATCCAAGGAATACCAACGAGCTATCCACAGCCCTTTTAACTGCCCATGCTTATTAGGAGGCTTCCTTGGTGAAAAATAGTGTTGTGAATTAGAGAAGTAATCTGTATGAAAAGCCGCTTGGAAAAAGCACTATGTAAATGGGACATATTCGTCTTGAATGTCCCATTAATTGGAGAAGATTAGGATTTTTGGTTTAACCAATGTGTTAAGCTGAGGGGAACATTTGCCTATGACTTCCATGACCCCCTCCCACCCCTGCCCTCTTCTCTCCCTTCTTACCCCTCTCTCCTCCTTCTCCTCCTACCCCTTGTTCCCTGCCTCCCTACCAGTGTGTCACCTTCCGTCTGTGAAAAAGGTTGCAATTGCAACCGAAATATCAGAATTTAATTTGTGATTGTTCCTTTTTGTTTCTATGTTTAATACCGCCTCACTTGTGGCATCATTTATCTAGATTATCACATGTGTGATTTTTCCACAAACTTATTTATTGTTGTGCCGTGCAATCAACTCTTTGTGTTCTTCTGTCCATGAGCGGCCTCTTCAGTTCCTGAGCCATAAACTGTAGTAATCTTTTTTACTGTCCTATCACTCCATTCACCACTTAGAAGTTATAGAACTATATATTTTTTTCTCCTTTCCTCTCCCTCCCTTGTTCTTTTCCTCTATTCATAAACCCTCGTATCCTTAATAAGCCCTCTCCCAATCCCACCAAAATCTGGCTTACCAATATAAAAAAATATTCCTTAAAACTAGCCCAATACACTTGCCATGTAGAATTTTTGTCCTAATGTCTTTCCCTTGCCGTAATTCCGAACGGCTTAGTCATCAAAATTCCTACTTTAGGCTCCCTCTTCCCTCTATTCGAAAAAGACATCTGACAAACCTTTGTGACTCCTCGACATGAATGTTGATAACCATACTATGATGAATGTAAACAATATTAATAGTCCCAAAAGTAAAAGTTTAATATCAGGGTTACGGAAATCAAATAATTTTGTACAGATTCTGCATCTGAATGTGCAATCCATACGAAACAAAATCAATACCATAAATTTTGAATTGTCTAAAAACAAAATTGACATTTTGATTTTCTCTGAAACTTGGTTAAAATCCGAAGAAGCAGACTTGTTCACCCCTATTAATTATGTACCAGCTGCCTCTTTTATAAGATCTGATACAATACATGGTGGTGTCTCAATATATTGTTCTCCTCATCTGAGGTGTGCACAGGTCAATATTCCACTTGCTGCTGACATTCATTTTGAATGCTGTGCAGCCAAGTTCACCAACATTAATATGATTGTAATTGGTTTATACCGTAGTCCATTATGTGACCCTGAGCTGTTCATCAATAATTTAGAGAGCACTTTACATTTCATTTCTGGGAAGTATGGTCTCAATTTTAAAATATGTATTGGTGGTGATTTTAATATCAATTTTCTGTCTGACAATCAAGAAAAAGTAAGGCTACTGGACATGCTAAATTCTTTTGTTTTTTGTTTGAACTATTATGATCAACCCACTAGAATTTGCAACCTTTAAAGTACAGGCTTAGACTATCTTCTAACAAACATAAATAACCATCTCCATTCAGCTACTGTGCTCCCCTTACACATTTCAGATCATTATGCTCAGTTGCTACATATTGATCCTGCATGTTTTAATCAATCGGCCACAAGGCATGGAAAGGAGTTGAGGAGACAAATGAAAGAATCAAACATGGATGACTTTATCTTCGCCATAATGTCTGTAGACTGGTCCTCCGATTCGAAGGAACATAACACCAATAGCAGGGTAAAAAGTTTCCTAGAAAATTTCTCAGCTCAGTTCTATAACTGTTTCCCAAAACAGTTAGTTCGTGTAAGACAAGGAACTTGTAATCAATTTTCACCCCATCTTTATGATATGAGCCAGCACCTTAGGCACTGGCACAATGATTGCAAAAGAAACAATGTACAACTTCCTCCTGAGTACAAAGCATTAAAAAGACACTTCAACAAATGTGTGACAAAAGACAGAATCATGCGAAATGATGAAATAATTCTGAACTCTAATAACAAGATCAAATGTTCCTGGGATCTTGTTAAAAGACACACAGGATTCATAAACAAATATTCAAATATTGAGTTGTGTATAAACAAAATAACAATAACTAATCCTAAAGATGTCTCCGAAGTGTTCCTTAATACATTCCTAGATGAGTCGTCTTTAATGAATGCCAGAGGCAGGCAAGAAATGAATTCAAACACTTCTCCACATAACCTTCATATGCATAACATGTTTCTACATCCCACTGATAGTGAAGAAGTCAAATCAACAATAAAATCTCTATCCCACAGCAGGTCAGTAGGTTTTGATGAAATACCAGCAGGAGTACTCAAATCTGTGGCACATATGATTTGTGTACCACTTTGTGATATCATAAATGATTCCTTTTCTTCAGGTGTCTTTCCCGAATCCTTAAAAATTGGGAAAATTATACCAGTACACAAAAAAGGACCAAAAAATGATCCTAAAAACTACAGACCAATCACTTTAGTATCGTCTTTCTCAAAAATAATTGAAAAAATATTTGTTAAGAGGCTAATTCAGTTCCTAATCACTCAAAAATTGCTCTATGAAAATCAATGTGCTTATATAAAAGGTAATTCAGTTCAGCTAGCAATATTCAATTTTTTACATTATGTCTATGATTCTTTAGATCGATCGGAAAGTACAATAGGAATATTTTATGATTTTACCAAAGCTTTCGATCTACTTGACCATTCAATCTTATCAAAGAAGCTGTCGGATCTTGGAGTGATAGGCACTCCCCTGAACTTCATCAAATCTTACCTTTCAAATAGGAAATTGTGTGTGGAATTGAAATATATTGATGATGATGGGTTTAGTAGAGCACACATGTCGGATATGAAAATCTGGAACCGAGGTGTACCACAGGGCTCCTTACTGGGACCCATTCTGTTTGCAGATGACACAAGTCACACACTTTCAAACAAAACCCTAGAAGGGCTAATTAACCTGAGTCGTGAAGCCGTTCAATCTATGGCTGAATGGACCTACAGGAATGGATTCCTAATCAATGAGACCAAATCAAATTTTCTACTATTTCATTCAGCATATACTAAACACGACCAGTTACCTCTCCTCTATATTAACAACTCCACTATCAGACATCCTGACTACATCTCTTTCTTAGGCTTAAAATTAAATGAAACTCTTGATTGGAGGGATCATATTAACTTTATCTCGCACAAATTGTCTCGTGGTATATACATTCTCAAATCCTTGAGAAACACTGTCTCATTTAATACATTAAAAATGGTGTATTTTAGTTATATATATACTCATTTGTGCAACAATGTTATCTTCTGGGGTCATTCCACCCTCTCTAAACGGATTTTGGCCTTACAAAAAAGTGCTCTGAGAGTTATTTTCAATTTAAAACCTAGAGTTAGTTGCAAGCCTGTCTTTGCTGAAAATGGCTTTCTGACTCTTCCATGTATTTATGTATTGTATTGTGCCTTATTTGTAAAAACACACTCTGAATGTTTTGTAAAGAATGATAATGTGCATTCCTATGGAACAAGAAGAAATTGTGATATGCATATATTTCCCAATAATAGTGCTCAGCATAAGAAAAGTCCCACATACAGGCTCTCAAGAGTCTACAATAATCTTCCTATCAAAATAAAGAAAATTGATAATGTTATAAAATTTAAGAAAGAATTATGTACATTTCTGGTAAAGAAGAGATATTATTCCTTGACTGAGTTTGAAGCACATGTAAAATATGTTTAAATTACATGTACAGTAAAACCCCCATACAACGAATTTGTTGGGACCGAAATCATGACTTCGATGTATGGAGGTGGTGTGCGGGTTGCGTCTCCACAGGGGCATCCAAGTGTTCCGCGTGCTTTACGATGCAAGTCGAGTAAATATCACAATATTGCTTTATTCACCATTAAAACCACTTCACCAAGAGTGATGATAAACAATTTTTATTGTTTACCATCAAATACCGTGGCTATCACCGCGTTATTTTCAATCTGCGTATTTCTAATTGAAATTATTGTTTTTTTCGTTGATTCTGCTCTACGCCTCATCGCTTACTTTAGTTACGGTCTGAAAGTAAAGGAGCGCCAAAATTAATGACTAAGGATTACGTATTTTAAAGTGCTCCATAATTAGAGTATCTAGTCGATATTATTCTTAGAGTGCAATAATTTAAGTCAATATCAATTGGTAGTTTTATGCAGCAATTTTGCTTGAAAGAGCACATATTGCCATTTAGACTTCCGAAATAAAACGCACTGTTGGAATCCCATTGAAATACCGGTAAATATCTATGTTCGTGACCAGAATATACTAGATATCGATAAACGACGATGGAATTTAGGTGGGGCGAGTTAGTTACCACGAGTAAAAACGTGGCAGTCAGCAATGCACTGAGGTCACAATGGCAATCTCAGATGATAATGCATTGACGATGCCGTTAACGCGTGTAAGAGGCGCACCCCTCTTTTTATGCTTCGAAGTTGAAGAAATAATTTTGGGGCTTTTTTTCTCCTATTGCGAGGTGTTGCGGGCCTAACTTCGAATTTTCGGCCATTATCAAAGCCGCTTGCGATATTCTCTTATAATTTACGCGGTATTTTTCATAGGCATGTATGGACCTCGGAGGCAAGTATTCACTTGTAGCCTTAGCCCTACAATGCTTGCATTGTTTATTGTCCTTTGGAATGAGTGGAGTAATTGATATTCATTAAAACAAAACAAATTCGACCTCGCTACAATTCGTATTTAGGTGGCAAGTGCGGACATTCGCACCGAGCTCTGATTTATAAATCCGAATCCCCCCACCGCTTTACTAATGCACAAGTCATAGTCTCTGTAAGTCGCCTTTTAAAACGTGGTTAACTTCAACAAATTATATTTTGCTGTAAACGTTGACGAGTGGGAATGCAAACACGTTAAATGCAAAATACCCAAGCGTCAGCCGCGTAAAAAACGAACGATAAGGCGTAGATACGACATCAAAACTTGAAATAAATCAAACTTTGAAAGAAATCATAACTGTCTATGGAATTTAAAGCATTTATTATTTCAATATGGTCCAACAAAAATCTTCAATGAATGACAAAATAAAAAAAATTCATGATTTACATAAAAACGGCTGACTTACTAGTGAGACGGGCGTCGCAGTACGGCGGCACGCGCGCGCATGTCCTGTCACAGCTCGTAGATTTTCCCCGAAAAGACCTTCTGTCCCTATTGGTATGGAATAGTGCTACCTTATCCTTCCTCCATCTTCTAATGCACGATTCCGGCACATCATGCCTTAGTCCGGCAGCGCGGTTTCCTACATCCTCAGCGTCTTTGATGACTTAAAGCGCTTTAATTTTTTCAACTACCGTGAAAGACCACAACTTTTTGCCCTTGTTCATTTTAGAACAACACTGACCTATGTTGACGCATGCACAAATGTTAATATTCACAGAATTCTCTCAGTTGAGCTAAAGGCAGGTGCATACAGTTGAGTCACTCAAAGTTGTCCGGGAACAGAAAATGAGGGGGGTGGAAAATTCCAGTGCTTGCACGTGTCGCGCGGCCAATCGCTGTCCCCCAATTGCACCCCACACCCTTGCCTTGTCATACAACAAGTTTTTAAAGTTATTAGGCAACTGAGTCCCCCGTAAACAAGCGAGCGAATGATACCCTCCCCTTGATGACTCACGCTAAGCACCAAGGTCACTCAGCTCTCCAGGGACTTGCCTCGGGGACGATACGAGCGGCGCGGCGGTAGGCGAGTGAAAGAGTGGCAACGCTGAGTTTTATGTTCCTAATGTTTGACATGGAACACACTCGAATCCAGCCATGATAGACGTGAGCAGCATAGGTGCCGCTCGCCGCCAATCCCAGATATTAAATTTTTCTTGTGCCGTTCTACTCATTCTGTGGTAAAATTTCGACCGAGAACGTTGTCTTCTGACAGTATGTACTGCCATTTCTGATTCTGAGCGTCATCTACATCTACGATGTACCGTGCAAGCCACCACTAGGGTGTGTGGCACGGGGTGATTCCACACCAGGCATGCAGCACTCGTCCCAGAACAAATCAGGACCTCGCACGCTCCCCCTGGCGCTAGGCGCAGGCCAAAAGCAGTCAGGAGAACAGTGCGCAGTCCAACCGGAAACTGGGAGAGTGATACGTAAATGAACATACAAACTTATCTTAGGTCGAATATAATAAACTTATCTTAGGTCGAATCACTGCTCGTTTCGTGGCCACTACCGCCCTGCCGCCCGCCGCCTATATCGTGACCGAGGCTCGAAGGCTGGCAGATAAAAAATTCGTGTAAGAGGCGCACCCTCACTTTCGGCTGCGATTTCTGGGAAAAAAGGTATCCTCAAGCAATCGAGCAAATATTAGGGCGATCTCGAGAAAACGCACCACTTGCCGGTTAACAGACCACATCCATCAAGGTTAAGACGGCAATAGCAATATTTGGATAGAGTGGAGAAGTGGGATGGGGACAGAGTAGATAAAAATTGGCTCTCATTGGTTAAACACCAACCAATGAAGTTTTGAATACTTCGCCCTTCTAACAAGGGGAGTGTCCGATAAACGGGTCGCAGATCTTGGTGAAAATTCGTATGCATATAGAACTCCGAATGCTTTTCACGAATCACCCCACATATGGGCGTATAAATCCAATAGTTTAAACAAAAAAGGCGTTTAAACATTTATAGATGTTATAAAAACTATTTATCAGCCTCCGGCATCAAGGGTGGTGTGGTCCATTGATCAGCGTACGGGTCTGCGGTGCGGAGGGACCGTGTTCGATTCCCGTCGGCGACAAATTTTTCATGCTTATTTTCTTTGTTTTTTCGTCGTGGAATTCTATGTTAAAATCTAATTTTTACGTTTTTATTCAAAGTTTTTTTCAATGAGTGGAAATATTTTTTTTCGAGAATACCATAGGGCTTATTTTTTTCTTTCCCGCGCAATGTTTTTGTTTCCCCATTCTTTCACCACGCAAACTTGATTTGTTCCTTCATTTGCAAGACCTCCGGTTGATACCATAATTATACAATAATGAAAATTTTCTGAAAGAGGTCACTCTCGCCATTTATAACACGAGCCTTTCTCGACGAGCCTTATTACAATGTATTTATTTCTATGTCTTTAGATCGTGAAATGGTGATTCGATTACAGAAATTAGTAGATAAGCCGATCACATTTTCCCCTCCTTTTTTCAATGCACGACAAAACAAGAAAACGGGGATCTTTGATCGTGGGTCTTATAAATAATGATGTAACAATTATTTTGACTATTATACAATTATGATATCAACAGGCGGTCTTGCAAATGAAGTTTGCGTGGTGAAAGAATGGGGAAAATAAGAAATTACGTTGACTTCGCGGGAAAGAAAAAAAATAAGCCCTATGATATTCGGGAAAATAATATTTCCACTCGTTAAAAATAAACTTTGAATAGAATAGTAAAAATTAGATGTTAACATAGAATTCCACGAAGGAAAAACAAAGAAAATAAACATGAAAAAATTTATCGCCGACGGGAATGAACACGGTCCATAGGCAGGTGGACAGTCTTATGGTAACCGTCCACCTGCCTCTCCCAAAATAAAATCCGATACCGAAAGGTAATTTGAAATCATTTTAGAGGAAAACATGGAGCTCCTCCCATTCACGGGGTCCCGGGAATGTAACCCAATACGGAAAAGTAATCTGATACGATTTAAAAAGGGAAAATTGAGCTCCATCCTCACCACCTGCACCTTCGCAAATGAGGTGGGGTGGATGAGTGAGTGGGGTGGATGAGTAATGTACCAAGAAGGGAGGGGGGAATACCAGTCAGTGCCAGCCAGCCGTAACCCAATACAGAAAGATACTCTGTCAAGATCAGATCAGGGGGGCTATTCTCTATCTCGAAGCTACCGATGCAGTAGCTTCGAATAAGCTACCATAATTGGCTACCAACCGTATTCTCTAACTCGCGGGAGCTTTCTCAAGAACGTAATAGGAAGTGGAGAGAGGTTTGGCGAAAGGCGGGTATGTGAACATTTTAAAACCAAATCCGCGGAAACTTCATTTCTGGTGACGTCATTCTAAGAACCAATGGCAAAGCTTGTCTCAATGTTTTTCCATGGATAAAACTGGTGAAACCTGAAAAGGCCGTTTTAGACGGTGAAGATGTTCGTGCATCGTGTTTAGCGAAAAATTCCACGCATTAAAAATCATGCGAGCAAAATTCTAAAATGTTTTTTTTTTGCTCACATAATCTCGTGAACAATCTCGTGAATACGAACGCACGACGTCCATCTTGGCTGTTTTGATCAATTGAAATAAGATTGTTCGTAAATATATTCGGGAATTAGGGTTCATGTCGATGATATGATTCAATATTATTCGTGCTATTTGCTTTCGTCAATTACTAGTTGCTTCAAATCATTTAAATAATATACGAAGATGAAGCTTTCAAAAGAAATGCGAAGGTGCTACACGCTACTACGGCCCAATAATTATCCCATTATGGGCTGGAATCACGTTACTTACCGAAGGTAAATATGGCTTTCTGTCACTCCAGTTTATGTCTTTTTGTGAAAAATCCTGCAAATGGCGAAAATGACAAAGTAACCCAGTGAAAGTGCAAGGAATCCGCATTTAGTAAATGTAAGAAACATACCCGTACGTTGGATAATTATAGATAGATAAGCGTTATAAAATGACCAATATTTAAGCAGGATATTCGGAAGCCGCGCTTCGTGAGGTTACCGTGGGAGCTTATTGGGGCTACGGAAGTAGCTTCGTGACATTTACAGAATACGGGTGGGAGCCTAATAAGCTACCGGTAGCTTCTGCTTGCACTTTCTCCGGTAGCTTCCATGATAGAGAATACCGATGAGAGCAAGTAGCTTATTGAATCATCTCTCCGCCAGAAAGCTCTGATGCTTGGAGTTAGAGAATAGGCCCTCAGAATTCTCAGATTACCTTTCTGTATTGGGTTACGGCTGGCCTGCTGGCACTGATTTTCCCCCCTCCCCTCTTGGTGCATTACTCATCCACCCAACTATCACCCGGCTCAGGTAACGCGGAGCTGAGCTTTGGCTTCCCTTGCACGTTTCTTATTGTGGGAACGGTCAGAGTTGACGGTTCCCACCATAAGAAACGTGTAAACGAGCCTTCACGGAGCCAGAGCGTCAAGTTTCCTTCATGCCCTCTGCTCTGTAGGTCTCGGATGGGAACATTTTCGAAGCCCGGAGCGGAAGGGCTAAGACGCGGTACTCCCCGCTGCGGTTTTACTTCCGCCTTATTACGTAAATGTCTACGGAAAAATTACCTGTAAATGAAGAATGCTACGTTTTTTTCTCAATAATTCGTTCTAGAGGGGCACTTTTTATGTGTTGGGCCCAAGCGCAGACTTCGATGTACGGAGTTTTCGTAGTTAGAGAGGTTCGTTACGGGAGGTTTTTTTTGCGTGCATTGTCCATTGGAAGGGTCCGGGACCGGGTCAATGACTTCGAAATAGGGAGTTTTCCTTAAAATTTCGCTGTATGGGTGTTCGTTGTATGGGGGTTTACTGTATTTATGACGTGTTCTATGATTTGTAGAAATCCCACAGAACAAATAAAAATTATTATTATTATTATTATTCACCCTCTTTTTCATGCTCACTCGTATCAAATCTCAGATAATCTATGTCTTTTAGTTCTCGGCCAATATAAATCCCTTGTCTCCCAATACCATTCTAACATTCAATCCCTCATCCATATCATCAGCCTATACAATTCGGAATTACTTTCCACAATCCACAGACGTCTTACCTCTGCATTAAGCTCCCTTAATTTTAGATGCCAAAAAGCTTTTAACCCTTTCGCTGCGGTCAAACTGCGGAGACATCCCATCCCCTGTGCGGCGAAAAAGTGAACGGTCACTTGCGTTGGCACAAAAAGTATGTTCTTTCAGTTTGAGACCTCTTATCCAGAGAACGTCTCGACCAATTTTTATGAAACGGACATCATAGCATAGCTTGTTTTAATCCATGTCAAAACTGTATCAACAAAACTTTTTCCATCATTATTAAATATTTGCTTTCTGGGCGAGAAAGAAAATAGAGCTAATTTTTTGACCCCCAGAAGCAATGCTCAACTTTCAGAGATTCGCCTAAATCCGACCTTGGAGAATAATACTTTAAAAAGTTGAAGCACTATTGTGGTAAAGTTGAAAAGCCATCAAACCTAATTTTTTTGCTAAGTATTCTCCAAAATTTGGGCCACACTTCTTAGTGGTCAATAAAAAAGCTCTTTTCGCCCGGAGAACCAATTTGTATTAGAATTGAAAAATGTTAAATTCGAAATTATTTATCCTGGATTGAAACAAGCTATATTTTGATGTCTGCTTCATAAAAATTAGCCAAGAAGTTCTTTGGATAATAGGTCTCGAATTTTGGGATGTATACATTCTGCGCCAACTAATATTTTCTGCATTCATAGTAGAGAGGGTGATGATGAATTTTTAGGTACACTAAAAAGAATACCAAATTTTGAGAATACTTGTTTTACTGTCCAATCTACTTGAGATAACAATTAAAATATTTTCAAAGGCTGATATTCTCGAAAACAACCTTCAAAACATGACGCCTTGTCGCAATCACAGCACCAATATCACGTGTCTTTTCTGACACCCTTTCTAAGCTTGGTATGCTTGCATAAAAAACATGGTCTTTGGGTATGCTTCTTTCTTTCAGTCTCCGGAATTTTTTCACAAAAATGCCTTGCTGTCTCTCACCAATGTTTTCATTACAATTTAAACTTGCCCAGCCTGTTGGCCTAGAATTTACCACAACACCATATTTTCCCAGTAACTGACGAACAACAATATGAATAAATTTCTTCATGGGAATTTTTTTCCTGGTGCTTATCAAACACAAATAATATGCGTTCAACATACTGACATCAACAAAGTAAAAAAACAATTTTTTATATCATTTCAATGTCTTTCTTACACACTCCACAGAGCCCACCATCATATCAGACTTATCGACTAACCTCATGTTTGTAATGTACTCAACAATAGCATCGGGTTTGAGTATTTTTTCGTTTGTTTGAAAACATCTTTTACCACTATCCACCATTTTACCCTCGTGAATTGTGGACAAGACACAAACATCACGTTTATCACGTCACTTCATAGCAATAATATTCCCATTGTGTTTCTTCTCAAATTCACCCTTAGACATCTTTTGCGTAAATTTTGGCATTTTTTTTCTGTTTACCCTCACTGTGCCACAAGAACCAGTTCCACGTTCAGCAAGAAATTGACTAAGCTTTGGGCTTGTATAATAATTGTCAGTGTACAGAACATGTCCTTTATTGAAATATTTTTCCATCAACGTTTTCACAACCTCACCAGACAAACCCAAGTCACTGTCTCTCCTTATATCTGTTTTCATTCCAGTGTAAACAATCATGTCCAACACAATACCGGTCGCGCAATCACAAAGTGCAAAAATGTTTATTCCAAACCGATGCCTTTTAGATGGAATATACTGTTTGAATCCTAATCTCCCTTTGAAGAGCACCAGGGATTCATCAATAACCACCTTACGAAACAGCCTAATAACATGATTGAATCTAGTTTTGAGGTAGGAAAATACATGGTTTATTTTCCAGAGGGGATCATTCTTATCAGGAACATTGTTATCTGCCAAATGCAGACAGCGCAAAATCAAAATAAAGCGATCTCGCGACATATACTTCCCAAAGATGGAAGTTCTAAGGAGAGGATCTTTAGCCCAGTAATCTTGGATTGCATGTTTTCTTACGAGAGGCATAAGTAAACAAAGTGCCAAAAAACATACATTTCGGCAATATTTACATTCTCCCATGTACGAAGCCTAGATTTTGGCATAAGCACTGCACCGTCCACGATTGCACTGCTGTTCTTGTTTGTCTCGTCAACAATGTGAGTCATCAAAAAAGACTTCAAAAAAGCCACACTCACTTGTGTTCTCGTCAATCCCACTATTGTCCTGAATTCCAGCTGCTGAGTCGTCAAACTCAAAAATCTGTGGAGTAAAATCACGGACACTGCACCAAACACTGGAAGATGCTGAGCCTATGTCCACCTGAGGCGGCAGGAGATCACTATCTGATTCATTTTCTGTATAGTCACTTTCTTCCAAAGAACTTACAAACTTATCGCTAAAATTTTCATTTTCACTATCCGATGCAAATAATTCAACAAGAATATCTTTGTCATCTCCTTGAAAAGGTATTCTCCTTTTTCGGTTGCGAGAAACACTTCCACTTGCCATAATGACCCTTCACTCACTGATGCAAAAAAGTAAAATCTAAAACTATGCTCACCTTTTTCCCCTCTGAAACATCAATACCGAACACCTGCAACCCACTAGTCACTAATGCTCCTGTCGCAGGGGTCGACGACATAGTGGGTATGTTCTATGTACTAAATGAAAAGGCCGAGTCAGAAATACACAGTGTCAATTTAATTGAGAGAATTCATTGAGGATCTTACATTACTTGACTGGTTATAGTTAATCGGGTCAACCCGATCGTACTTACAACTGCCTGGGTGAACACCTGGCCTGGAAAGGAACTTGCACAGGTGGGTGGGTTCCGGGTGACAGGAAGGGAAGGTTCAGCAGCGCCGAATATTGGCGAACGATTCGCATGGTCACAACTTAGTATGACCCTCCCGAAGGCACGCTCATCGCCGGTCACCTTACGATGACCCAGCCGGGAAGTCAGGGAAGGGCAGCGGTGGATATCGGCAAACGATTTGCGCGGTCACGGCTAGCATGACCCAGGCACGCTCATCGCCGGTCACCTCACAATAACCCAGCCGGGAAGTCGGCGAAACGATGTGCCTGGTCACCTTGCGATAACCCAGCCGAAGCGTACGCACACCGAGTGGTCACCTTACGATAACCGTGCCGACTGCCCCGAGGCAAGAGTGTCTTCCCTTTTATATCGTAGGAAAAGGGTAAGGGATGGGGTAGGAAAGGAGTGGTCCTCGCCAGCTTCCCACGATATTCGGGGCCACCTTCTTATCAGGAGCTCTGGCCTCCATTCGGAGCGTACGCTATGACATCATGGCACGGCATATCCCGCTGACTCCGTGGCACCAAGATGTCCAGCTCCTCCGAACGAAGCGCTCCGATTTAATAAGCAATATGCTTGGGAAGGAGAAGGGGCCATACGATAGCACGTCGCGCTACGTGTTCCGCGGCTAATGGTAGGGAAGGAGATGGGGTCGTTTGTGCCCCGTGGGCCAGTCGGCGCTCCGACACTCCTAGGAAGGGATTAGTATAACAATGAACTCGAAGAATGACCTTCGTGGTAAAAAAGGAAGTTCGGAGGCGTGAGTAGGAGCGACCACTTGCCAACGGAACGTAGGAGCTTCGTTCACAGCAGTCCACCGGGCGAACTTAGCTCCTACGTTCACAGCAGCGAAAGGGTTAAAAAAACTGTCCTCCCTATGTATTTCCTTCATGCGTCACGGACTCTCCTTGCTGCTAAACATTGCGGTCCTTACCCCACGGTATCTGCCATTGTATTCCTCAAAGCCCAACTTAGCAGGCATTTTTCATCTCGCCCGCCCATCCCCTCCCACTTCCCGGTTTTTCCCACAGCACGTCCCTTCTTTCAAAAACCCCCCACTCACCCTGCCGAAGACACCTACGATCCCACAAAACAAAATGTCGTAAATCTCTCTTCTTCTTCCCTTACTCCCTCCAAAATCTCAGTTTTAAGCAAAGGTCTTTCCTTCTCGCCGACACCTAAGGTTAATCCTGTCAAACTCCTCACTGACACTCTTAATTTTTCCGAAAATTAAAATGGAAATTCTTCTGGGATTCCCAGCGCTCCCAACTGCCATTTCCCGATACTTCTTTTCAAAATTTACATCCTGCTCTTACCAATTTCAAACCGCCCTCTACACATGAACCCAAACCTTTGCTTTCCAATCATCCCCTAGACGTTTTCATGAACCTTCTCTCCAAAATCTCCGATCCCTCTTTCTTCACTTCCTTAAAGCCTGCACCCAACCTATCTTCGTTAGAAATCAAAGCCTTAAAAGACCTTTCTCACAATTCCAACATAGTAATCACTCCTTCTGACAAAGGTTCTACTGTGGTAGTACTGAACTCTTCAGACTACATCAACGAAGCCCTCAGACAACTCTCGGTCGCCTCTTCTTACCCCATTTCTCATGACCCAAACCCAAAATTCCATGAAGAAATCATCTCTTTCCTTAAAGACAAAGGTCCTAAGGAAGGTCTCACTAGTAATGATATTTCTCTGCTTTTTCCCGCTCATCCCCGCACTCCCCACTTTTATATCCTTCCGAAGATACACAAGCCCAACAACCAAAGCATCGATGTTTCGATAGAAACCTCCATGCATGGGCTTATCGGTATGCACCTTGAGCAAGGCCTTCTGCTCGGCTTTTTTTATTTCGAGCTTGAGGACGTCTGCCTTCAATGACAAGATGGTCGTGTCATTGTCGCTTCCGTCGGATGACGGGTCGAAGTCTAGACCGGTTTCGTCCGCTGCCCTCTTTGCCACCTGGTAGAGAAACGCCCCTGCTCCCGCACTCTCGTGATCTCTCACGAGATTGAGCAGGGGGTCCCTGCTTTTCAAAACTCGGCAAGCTGTACCCAGGACAACTCTGTTGTGGAGACACTCCAGACTCAATAGTCCTCTACCACCTACATTGCGAGGGAGATACAATCTGGCGACGGAAGATTTCGGATGAAGACTTCTATAGATGGTCATCATCTTCCTCGTTCCCCTATCGAGGTTCTGCAACTCGTTGACGTTCCACTTCATGCATCTGAAGGTATACAACAGTGTAGGAACCGCAAACATGTTCGTGGCAAGAACCTTGTTCTTGCCTGACAGCTCAGAACTCCTGATGTTCATGAGAGTCTGTCTGTATTTGGCGGTGAGCCTTTACTTCACTGCTGCAACCTCCTGCATTCGGCGCTGGGGGACGCCGAGATATTCATAGCTGTCATCGTCCTCGAGGTGACGAATGACGCTCCCGTCAACAAGTTGCACGTCTTCTTTGATCTCCGAAAATCTTCCTCTCGCCAAGTGGATGGATGCACACTTATCCAATCCGAACTCCATCCCTATAGCCTCACTGTATTCCAGTACAGTGTCCAGGGCAGTGCGAAGGTCTTTCGCATTAGAAGCGTACAGCTTCAGGTCATCCATATAAAACAAATGGGTGACCTTATGCTTCCTGTCACCTGGAACACCACACATGTATCCTTTACCTCGTCGTAGCCTAAGGGACAGGGGTAGGAGGGAAATACAGAACAGTAAGGGGCTCAAGCTGTCGCCTTGAAAAACGCCACGGTGGTATGTTACCAACTCTGTGGAAACTGACCGCTTGCCTGAGGTCAGAACGAAGCGCGTTTTCCACAGTGGTAACAGGCGTTGGATGCAGGACACAACCTCAGGGTGGACTTTCATCAACTTCAGCATGGCGATCAAAAGCTCATTCGAAGTGGTGTCAAAAGCCTTCTTGTAGTCCACCCAGGCCAGTGATAGGTTTCGCTTATGCCGGATGGCATCCTGGCATATGCACCTATCAATGAGCAGGTTGTCCTTGCATCCCGCGATTTCCCGCTTTGAGCCCCTCTGCTCGTACACCTCCTCCCAAACCGGCTGGACTTGGTGTAGGATAAGGTCGCTCAAGATCGAGGTGAACGCCTTATATACAGTGTTGAGGCGGGTTATAGGGCGGTAGTTCTTTGGATTGGACAAGTCTCCCTTCTTAGGTATTAGAACCGTGCGTCCCTCAGTCAGCCAAGGTGGAATTGGTTTTCCACCATTTAGAAAGGACGTGAAGATTCTGGCGAGGTGTTGGTGGGTGGAAGTAAATTTCTTCCACCAGAAGTTATTCACGGCATCCATTCCTGGAGCCGAGAAATCTCTTTTGCCAGAGAAGGCCTTCTTCACGTCACTTTCGGTGACTGAAAGAGGTCCATCCACATCTTGTAGGTGGCGGTCACAAACCTCTTTAAAGAGGCCTATGGCCGGAGTGTCTCCGTTGAATGGCTTCGACGTTTCGTATATTTCCTTCCAGAAACGTTCAACCTCTTTCCTTCCAGAAACGTTCAATTATTATTATTATTTGGGGCGGTAAAGAGGTTTGTTTTTCTCTCAGCGTCGCCTTATTTTATTAATTATTTCATCTTTTTTTTCATCATTTTTTTTACTACCGGTGACCTCCGGTACGGGCGGGCTAAAGCGTCAGGAGGAGTGGCAAGAAGGGGCTGTGTGTGTGTCCCATTAAACTTTAATTCTTATTTACATATTTAAAGATGCAAACGAACCTTTTTTATTCCATTTCCTAAAACTAAGTATTGCGGTATCTCACCACTTATACGAATGTGCGAGGAATACAATACTGTGTATGTGAACATTTAGATCTATCATGGGATAAAAATGTATTTACCTCCAAGGTAAATTATATCATGGGCAAAAATATGTTGTGATGCTTGGCATTGTTTTTGTATATTCTTTGTATTTTGTCTTTTAACTTCAGTATTTTTTGTTTTGGGAATTGATGTCATTTTGAATGTGTGTATTGCGGTACTTTTTTCCCTTGGTAAATTTGGAAAACGTTAATAAATAAATAATACTAATATAAACAAATAGCAATCAAATGAGTGGTACTGGGCATTCTTAGGAGGAAAAGTGTGAGCATTCTTGTTTTAAAGATACATGAAGATGACCTAAGTTGCAAGCTTGAAAACTAAATTCAATGAAATTAATTCAATCATTTTAGACTGAAATCCTACTGTAGGTTGAATGACTTATACCACCCTTCTATTTTTGTACACCTAGTCATCAGCGAATGACCCTTTTATGCCAAAATCCCTCCTTGCTGTAGCTATAAGTTGTTCTCAATGTGTCTTTGTCGTCATGTGCTTCAGGGACTGAGAGCATCGATTCAGATGGCATATCCATTATCAGCGAGAGTGAGGAGGAGGAAGAGCTTCACCTGCTGCCATGCAACCCTCCATCCCCTGAAGCTGAAGAGCGATCGGGGTCAAGACTATCTAATAAGTACTTTGATGAAACTGATACATCATCACAGTGTTCTAGCAGATCTCATGATTTACTGGGAACTGAATCTGAAAAGAAGTACGTCCATCAGCCCAATAGTGCCTTGAACACTTCACTCAACATTCTGCTGGCCATTGCTTTTGCGGCTGTTCTAGGACTCGGAATGGGACACTTCATGGGTAAGTTAGAGACCAGCATTATGTGACTTTCGTTTTTTAAATATTGCATATCGACTGAATTTTGCACTATTTTTTGTTAATTTATTTTCATAAATCTTTAATTTTATGCAAATATGTATCAGTCAGCAGGTGTGAGCATAATTTCATTTGAAGTAGTCACAATGGACATCTCAATTGCATGGAAGGAACTTATGATATATTTATGACGAAATAACAGTTTAGGAGATAAATAAGGACAGTTGGGTGCAATGATAGTTCGCAAATATGCAGAAAATCCATGGTTTATTCCGTCTTATCATTTCCGAAATAGAGTTACCCAGTGATGTCTTGCAATAATAATATTGCATTTGGTAGACTCTGCAGAAACATGATGATGATCAACAAGTCTCTCTCGAGTTTAGAATTCAAAATCTTTGGCATCTATTTGTCATAATTGAGAACCAAAGTCGAAGGTGTATGGGATATCATGGGTAAATTTCTTCCTAACTCAATATTTTCTATGAAATAATTTGTAGTGCTAATAATATGTATGATGCATGGACGAATGCTCAAGTTAGGGAAACTGACTCGTTAGCAATATAATTCATAACAGCATGATATTAAGGATAACTTGTTTAAAATGAAGAAAAGAGTGATTCACACATAGTAAACTTCCTTGCGCTGGTGTAACAATGAAAAGAACTAGGTTACACAAACACCACAGCAAGCTGACCACAGTCAATCATCATAGTTTTCCATTCGAAGCCTGTTATTAGTTCTCTGTATCTCTTTTCTCCAATTTATAGAAATTAAAAGTTTTGATCACGGAAGAAATAAAGATCAAACTATATGTGCTAATAACCATGTCATGATTTCAGCTGATTGTCGTCAATGAAGTTGAGTACATAGCCAAAATTAAGATGGATAAAAACTGCAGGTGTCACAGTTGGATAAAGAAGTATATGTATAAAGAATTATGGTTATCAATCATTTTAATTGATTATTCCAAAAAATCATTGGTATGCTGACCTCTTCTTCAGGTCAGCATAAAAATTTGGTTTGATGTGCTGTTTTGTTTTGGTGGTTGGCTGTTAATTGATACATGAATGCCCTTTGCCCTTTAAATGAAATAATGAATTCATATTAGTTAAAACTTAAGTTAAATAACTATAATGCCATTCATTTTAATTTGATGTATCATGATATGACAAAGTAATCGCTAGATTGTTTTGCAATTAGTGATGTGGGCACAAAAAAGTAGCTTTGAGCAAAAGCAGACAACCGTGATGGTGAATTTATCGGAACACTAGCCACGGCCAACCAAAAACAGACTAAAGAAGGTGAAAGTAAGGACAATGGCAGAATTATACTTATACAATTCCCTCAATAATCGTTTTTAACTTTACAGCAGGCGCGTACGTGTACTGAGTACACAGCGGTCGGTTTTCGGCGTTTTAATCCATTTTACCGTAATGGGACTAACTTGGGATCCTTTTCTATTCCTCATTTGTACAAATAGCCTTCGTAGTGTGCAGAAATTATTTTCTTAGAAATATTTTTTTGAGAAAAAGAAAGCGAAATTCGTCGTGAAGTCCGTACGTTGTACGCCACGAGGCCCTTTGAATTAATGAACAATCGAGGTCTGTTTGTATATTTTTTGTTATTCTATAAGATATTGACTTTTTTATAGTTAACAATAGTTGGCAAAAAATATTGCAAGTTACTGATTATCTATTCTTATTTTTATATGATAATAATTATTTTTAGCCTGAAGCAAAATATTGCGTGTGTTGTGGAGACCTACTGTGATCATGAAAACAATATCTTAGTAAGTACAACATTTACCTGTAATCCTTACATTTATATCAGAGAATGAGTCATTTTTTATTGCATAAAAATGATGTAATTATGCATCAATACAATTTACATTAGTGAAAGTAATTTTGAAATGAACAGTGTTCCAAATTGAAGCCGAGGAGCTATCAACTCGAGGCTTCTGTTGGATTCCGACAAAGAGGAAAAGGAAGATGATGCCGTCAACAATGATGGTTCTGATTGCGAAACAAAAGGAGAATGTAAGGATGTGTATAGCAAGTTGGAAGAAGGAGCCTCCGAAGTTGAAGAAGAAGTGCATTTCTGGTTGGTATAAAGCTTAGCCGCATCATACCAATCTTCTAGAACTACGTAATCCAGACGGAAGTGGAATCGTATACTTACTCACTTCCTCGGCACTACAGCCCAGTATGGGCTTTGGCCTCCCTCAAGACGCCTGTTCATTCTCTTCTGTTCTGCACTTTCTCTCCCACCATCTTACGATCCTCATAGCCTTTATGTCTTCTTCCAAATCCTGCATCCATCTTTTCCTTGGTCTTCCTCTTTTTCTCTTTCCGTCCATATCTCCATGTAGCAGCTTCTTAGGCATCCTTTCTTCACTCATTCTTTCTACATGACCTAGCCATGCTAACCGTTGGGCCTTCACAAATCTCACTATGCCTTCGCCTCTGATAATATTTTCTATTTCCCTGTTTGTTCTTATCCTCCATGTTACCCCATCTGTCACGGGGCCATATATCCTTTGCAAAACCTTACGTTCAAATATCCACAGAGCTTGCTCATTTCCAGCAGAGATGGTCCACGTTTCTGCTCCGTATGTCACGATCGGTCTGATAAGTGTCTTATAGATCTTGACTTTCATCTCCTTAGATACCAGAGTTGACTTCAGGAGCTTAATATTAGCAATGTAAGCCCTATTTCCAGCCATTATCCTCTTGTTGATCTCTTCTGTCATTGAGTTCTTACAGTTTAAATTAGTACTGAGGCAACTGAAATATTTTACATTTTCAAAGTTGTACTGCCCAAATGTAATGTTATGAGTCCATCTTCTATCTTCCATGGCCGACATTTTCATGTATTTCGTTTTTCTCTCATTGATTCTAAGCCCTATATTCTTACTCTTCTGTTCTAAAATTTTGAATATTTCTTTCAGAGAATCCTTACTCCGTGCCACTAGAACTATGTCGTCGGCATAGGCAAAGGCCTGAGTAGATTTATGCACAATTGTTCCCTCTGACCTCAGTTCTTTCATGGCTTCATGTAGACACAGATTAAATAGTACTGCAGATAGAGAATCTCCTTGTCTCACTCCAGTTGTTATCTCAAAGGCTTCACTAGTCTTGCCCCCGATATAAGCCTTAGCTTGAGATCCTTCCATAGTCATATTTTCCAACTTGATTAGTTTTTTTGGTATTCCAAATCCCTCCAATGCATTCAACATTTTTCTTCTATTGACACTATCAAAAGCTTGCTGGAAAACAATGAAAAGCATATGTCGGTCAATGTTGTACTCATAACATTTCTCCATGCATTGTCTCATTACAAAGATTTGGTCGGTTGTTCCTCTTCCCGGCCTGAAGCCACATTGGTATTCACCAAGGATTTCTTCAGCATACGTGTTAAGTCTCCTCTGCAGTATACAAGAGAATATCTTATCAGTTAAGTTATAAGTTTAATAATGTGATTCCCCTATAGTTGCTGCATTGCAACTTCCCTTCTTGAAGATAGGGCAAATAAAACCAATCTTCCATTCCTCAGGCATCTCTTCTTTCTCCCAGATTTCACATATCAGTCTGTGTAGGTTCTTTATTAAATCTTTCCCTCCATACTTGATCAACTTCGGTACAATTTAATCTTCCCCTGGAGCTCTCCCATTCCGCTGCCACTTTACCGCCTCCTCCACCTCCTCTATTGATGGCTTGCCAATCTCTGTGTCCACCCTCATGTCCAACATTCCTCCATCCTCCTCATCTCTCTCATCTACATTCACCAATACTCTCTCATTAAAGTGCTCGGCCCGCCTTCCCAGTACTTCTTCCTCTGTTCCAACCAACCTCCCATTCTTATCCTTTGAGTTTGCTCTTGGTTGAAATTTGTTTGTCATCCGTTTGATTGGCTGGTATAACTTTCTACTTTCATTTTGTGTGTTCAGTTTCTCAATCTTTTCCATGTACCCCCTTAAGAATTGTTTTTTTCTTTTTTCGTTGTTTTTTCTTTTTTCATAGTATTCTATTTGCTTGTATTCTGCTTTCTTTATATCTTTCGACATTTTGTCTTGTCTCTTTCTGGATAGTGTTCTTTCTATCTATATTCTTCCTTTCTATAGCTTTTCTGCACTCATTATCAAACCATTCTTCATTCCTTGCTCTCTTTCTTTCTCCTATAGTCTTCTTTGCAGCCTCTTCCATAGCCTTCTTAATATATAGCCATTTTCTCTCTACTGAGTCAGTTACACTCAGGTTCTCTGCTCCTTCTTCCAGTTTCTTACGCAGGGTTTCCTGTTATTGGGCTACAGCTGCTGGTTGCCTGAACTTTTCCACACTCCACTATATACTCTTGGGTCCTTTAATACGTCCCACATTCGCAATTCTTTCCCTGAGCTTGGCCTTTACCAAATAATGGTCTGAATCACAGTTCGGGCCTTTTGCAGACCTTATGTCAACGACTGAAGATGCATGTCTCCTGGAAACCAGAACGTGATATATTTGGTTGACCACACCTGTACCTGCCATTTTCCAGGTTCCCTTATGTATATCTTTGTGTGCAAAACAGGTACTTTTGATTATTAGTCCTTTAGCTTCTGCCAGCTTGCTTAGCATCTTTCCGTTTCCATTTGTTTCAGTATGTAAAGAGTGTTTTCCAGCTACATGCTGCAAGAAGTCCTCTTTTCCTATTTTTGCATTGAAATCTCCTAGGAGAATCAACACATCATATGTAGGTATCTTGCTGCATTCTCTATCGGTCGGTCATAGGAAGCATTCTTCTCATCATCATTAGCATCTTCTGTGGGTGCATAAGCTGAGATGATAGATAAGTTTCAAAAACGTCCTTTGAGCATTATCTTACACATTCTATTCCCCAAAGGTTTTCAACCCTCAGAAGCTTTGCTTCATTTTGTTATTAAGGATAATCCCTGTTCCACATTGTCCAGTTCTCAGTTTAGGCCCACTATAGAACATTGAGTAGTCCTTTTTATCCACTCTTCCATTTCTGTTCCATCTTACTTCTTGTAATTCCACTACATCCATCCCATATCTCAGTACTTCCTCAGCAATCTCTACCATTTTTCCAGCTTTCAGCATAGTCCTTACGTTCCATGTAGCTAAGGTCAGTGTTGCATTCCGTTGTCGAGTTCCTGATTGTTTACCAAGTTCATCATCCGTAAATCCGTCTGTATTCCGAGGCTTCTTTATGTGTTTCGTAACAGCACATTTTTTTACGGTGTGGGGTTGTTAGCCCCACGCCCAACCCCCAACCTAGAGAACGAGGGTACCTCTTTTTGTCTGGCCTATCCCCTTGACCTGTCCGGCTTGGGTGGCCCTACCAGGAGCTTTCGCTCCCGCCGGCATAGCTCTCAGGTTCGCTTAGGCACACAAGCCCCCTCATCACGACAGGATAGAGATACCAGCGAGGGAGGAAGCGGAATCGTGGCACCTGTAATTGCCATGAGGAGATTTCTGTTGTATTGTCTCCAATTTAGAAGATTATACAATCAGGAAGGCTAGAAGAAATGTAGACAAACTGGTGGAAATATGGTTGATTTTTAGTGGCTGCATAAAAAATTACAAGATGAGCGATTACATTGCAATTGAAGAAATGTTGCATCCATTCAGACATCGATGTAGCTTCGTGCTGTACAATCTAGCAAGGTATGGCCTGAGTGTGTGGTACAATGTGACGCTTAATCGGTTTACTCTGGCAATAGAAAATTCAAATGCGGGCAGCAAATGGATGGAAAACATAAAGTATGGAACTCACCATCAGTTATAGTCAGAAGTCTCGTACAGTTAGACAATGAAAACAGAACTCTTCCCACATACAATTGGTACACTATACATTAGCTTAATATCTTCTCATGATAAAAATAACATTGATCGGGAGGTGCTGAAAAACAGCAAGAAATCCCGCACGAATTTCTGACGAACGAAGCGAGGTAAGTTCATATTTCATGGCTTGGATTCTAAAGAAACGTGACCCTCGTGTTATACGTACAAAGACTCAAAACTGTCATTCAAATGCCTACAATGCATGGTTCACATAACATCAATGCAGCTACCAACAGATCAAAAATTATAGCACATTACAATGAAACTAAAAGTGCAGTAAACACAGTTGATAAAATGTGCGTAGCCCGTGGCCCACCACTTGCATTATGTTTAGTTTTCTTGAATATAGCTGGCAGAAACTCAGATTCTGTCTTTTCAGTAAACATGGTATGATAAAGAACAGCATCGAAGAAGAATATTCAGAAACGGTATAGACGTGGGTCTCAAAAAGGGGCATTAAGTGTCAAAATCGATGGTTTTGACTACGCCGTCTGATTGGAATCATACCAGAAGCGCTACCACTCTCAAGTAAAAACTACTTCTCCCGTGAATTTTGTGAAAAGAGGGAGATGTAAACTATGCATAAATAACTCTTCTACTGTGATATTGCATGTGGTAAATACGTTAACAAAAAACATTAACGAGTCTTTGTCACTTGCCTTTTGTGCCTACAAGACGCCGAGGAACAAGTATATTCGGCAAGCTAGACAGCTATTAAAATTTGTAATAATAAAAAATAAGCACGTGAAATGTGAACAGTTAGGTAAATAATATAGCCAAACAATGACATTAACCATTATATATAACAAAACTCCTAATTTATTCTTTATTATCATCTTCGTGTACTGCGTACTCAACGCATCCGCTCGCGTGATTTAAAAATGCGTGCCTGCCGCCGGAAGGTTAATGTGCAGGTATGAAAGGAGGAATCAGTTTCAGAACATTAATAGGTGATGAAGGTTCACACATCAAAGATCTAAGGCTTTCCCGGCGTGTAGCGATGTTTGTGGTTGTTTGGGTTTGTGACCGGGTCAAACTCTCCATTTCTGCCGACGTTTCGATGAACGAGTCATTCATCATCCTCAGGGCATGATGCCCGAAATCAAATTTGGGAAAACGTTTCCGGTGTGACTTGGTGGAAATTTATAATATTCATATTGAAACAATCACTCGGCAAAAAAAAGGCATACCTTGAAAATGGCACTGAGTTGCCGAAACCTGGGTCGGTTTTATTATTAAAGTGTGGATTTTTTACCAAGTGATTGTTTCAATATGAACAAAATCAAATTGTCACCCGGCAACTCATGATATGTAATAGCCTTCCTTGTCTAAAATGTCGCTTTGGTAAGTGGGCATCCTATGATAATTTACCCATGAACATTTTCAAGATGACACCCACCTACTCAGGATTTTGCAAAATATCTATCACTGGTCACTGTCTCCAATTTAGTGAACCATATAATATTTTCCTGAGTAGAACTTACAAGTTTCAAGATGTGAGGGGTCAAAGTTGTGGGTATTTGTTCATAAAGATTGTTTGCCGCATTATATTTTTATTTTACAGTGTATAAGAAGAAAGTAATTGCTCAGCGACCAATTAGTATATGTATATCTATGTCAGATTTGACCTTATGTCAATGAAATTGTATTATTGATTCTGGGTGAAGTTTCCTGATATAATAGATTATTTATGACTTTCATTTTAAATTTTGCTGATGAGATGAAGCTGAAATCTCAACTTTCTGGGTGTGCTGCTGGGTTTCGAGAATCAATGAAAGAAAGTTATTTCATTTGTGAATTACTTATTCTCAGTCAGATATTGGACTTTTATCAGAATCTCATTTTCAGGTCTTCATGAGGAGTGTTCTTCTGGGAATCCTCTGGAAGACAAAGTTGTAAACGACACTCAGAAGGAAGAACTGTCTGCTTTACTGTTGAAAAAATTGGAACTTGAGAATATTGCTCTGAAGGAGCAGTTTGCTAATTTGCAATCAGGTGTGTTCTTTTAATTGCTAGTTCATTTGTTCTCAGTTATTATGAGGGGAATCAGTTGATGCATAAAAGCATTTCTATAATTATATTTCTTTGTCCATTAGTTGTTGCTATATTATGGCTGAAACCAAAGCTTTAATATTTTTGTGAGGCTGAGCAACTTAGGCTCAGTTAATACATAAATTTTAACTTACTTAAAGTTAAAAACATTAAATGCTTTTGGCAACTTTTTCATAAACACGAACTTACAAAGTAACAAATAATCATGGAATTCATTGTTCATAGCTGCATACTGTGTAATAATTAAAGCATATAAGTCATAAAAGCTATATTGAATTGCAGAACTAATAATGCCGCTAAGCATTGAGCATGACTAACTCAAAGATGATGTTTTAAATAAATCCCTTGGTTTTGTGATCAAAATTGAAAACCTTAAGAAAATCGAGATATTTACAAACTTGTTAAAGTACCTATATCAAGTTTCAAAGCATTTATTTTTATCTTTACGATTAGAATATTATCAGAATTTTGAGGTGTAGGGAGGAGAGAGTAGCGCACAGATAATTCACAAACCACGTAATTGGAGGATGGACTAATAGAGAGTTTTCTGTATATTGACTGTTACAGAAATACTTAATGATAAAGTTCTTCTTTATGTATTGTTTAAGAAGCAGGAAATACCTTAAGAGCCTCAATAAAACTGAATAAAAATGTCATCTGTTGCGTTTTTAAATTATATTTCCTACTTCTCATGCCATTGTATGCAGTTTGATGAATATACATACATACATATGTATTTGGTTCCCCTGAGAACGTGTTTGGTATTGCTGACTGGATTTCCTCACATTGGCTTGTAGATGTGGCTTAATGTAATTGAATTTTTATCAATGTATCTGAAAACTGATCTTGACTTGTTGCATTAATTTCGCAGTGATTGAAGAAATCCGTCAAAAAAACTCTGCCTCTCTTTGCCACAATAAGTATCTCCACGACGAGAAGGCTGGAAATGTGGGTAGCGGAAAAGAAGAGGGAACTTTTGGCGGCACTACAGTGGGGTAATTTCATTTTTTGTCTCAATTATGTTATTGGTGGAGAAGTTTTCTTTGTTTGAATCTCCAATCCTCGTAGAGTGTCAATTTCAGCTAAAGGCAGGGACATCGTATTCATGACCTCTTGAGGCCCCCGGCGGAATCTAGAATGAGGCCACCAATGTCATAGTCTTGCAACCTAGCAGCTTGACATAGACTTTTCCTTGCTTATAAAGACAATACATAATGAGTACAAATATCTATCACTATTAATACTCTGCTAGTAGCCACCAGGTTACTTACGACTATATATTAACATTTTTTTTATTCAGTACACTGCAAATCCAAGTGGACCATAACTCTTGCGAGGGACCCAGGGCTCGCGAGCCCCCCAGCGGCCACCGGGTATGCCATATCCCTGTAAACACAAAAAGCTGCAGCAGTGCTGCACAAGGATGTCAAGGTTGCACGCACAACTCGCATTGAAGGAAGCTCTGCCACGCGTCTCTGCAGCGATATTTCATAGCACGCTGCCAAAACGTGTGGCTGCAGTGCATCAACAGTGCATGTGTAATGCATGCCAGCAACACGCTGCTGATACGCTACCAAAGCATGTTCGTGAAGCATGAAGCCGCTGCTGAAAGAACATGGGCTCTTTCACTCCTCCCTTAACACGAAACTATGAGTAGGTTGAATTGTTAGTGATAGTATATTTTCAGGCACCTGTTTTATCATATATCGAGATAATTTAAAATAACTTGAAAAGATAACTATTGATGTAGAGTACAAAATGAAGTTCTCACAATGGAACACGCAGTTTTATGAGCCTCCCGTATTTATCGGTGTCACTTCCAATTTTCACAATTTGTCGGATAAAAAAATTATCCATAGGGCGAACAGCTTGCATAAGAAGCTATATCAGATGCTGACTACTATTTATATCTCAGATGAACTGTGGATTGTTACTGCGCAAAGTGCAACTTTTAGTGAATAGTTTTGCATCACATAATTATTTTAGAAACTACAGCTTTACCACGAGGCACAATATATATCATCGTAGCTTTCATGATGAGCCATTATAAAGTACATATCTTTGGCTCTCGACATACGCAGCCGTGTGGGACACAATATAAGGCAAGGGATACAATGTTGTGTATATTTCTGAAGATATGCCGGGCCGAGATGGTCTTCTTTTGAGAGTATCTTATTATGAGAAGAACACATATGTGGTTTTCTTAATGAGGTATCTACGTGGTATTTCCTTTTGGACTTTTATACTTTTAAGTTTCTCTGGAGCGGGTTGTAAGGTTTGGCATGCAGGTTGGTTGTAGTAATTTTGGGGCTGTGGCTCGTCAGGTTAGAGGTAGCGGGAGGATCGCCTAGAGTTCATAAATAATAAGCCATTTGGAATGTATTAAAAATTATAACAAAGGTGTTGCTGCAGCGCCACTGTAGTGCTGCTGACATGGGTATATCGGAAAGTTGAAGGTGTCGGGCATGCTGCAGCAGCACTGCAAAGTTGCGCTGCTGCTGCGCGTCAGCAGCATTTTGTGTTTACAGGGATGGTAACTACAGCCCTGGCTAAAGGCATTGTAATATTTTTGAGCATTTCTACAATCTGTAGCTTGAAGAGAATTTAAGAGTCAGATGAATATTATTTCACACCCAATGAGAGAAAATTCCGAATTACTTAGGACTCATGCACATCCTTATCTGCACCATTAAATGTCTCACAGAAGGATCAGTGCATACTAATTGTCCTACTCCATCAAAAGTAAATGTTATCTTTCAAGAGGTCAAGGTGTCCATAATTTTATTTCAGTTTTGTACTTTAATATACATATTCAGATTAGGTAATAATAATATTATAATATTTTTATTTGTCCAGAAGATCATAATAATAATAATAATAATAAACTTTATTCATCCATTGCACATATACATTGTGTTAGATGTCGTCAAAAAAACAAATTTATCAATGAGAGATACAGAATTACAGACACAGTAATAATACAGAATTAAAATCGAACAGTAGTAAAGTCAAGCTCAAAGTATTCCTCCAACGAGTACAGAGCATTAGCTATGAGCCATTTCTGTAGGACAGAACGGAACACTTTATTTTCAACAGTGTTGGCTGTGCTAGGTAACATATTATAGCACTTAATAGCCAGGTTTACATGGTTATAAGATTTGGTAAGTCTACAGTAAGGCATATTTAGTTTATGGTTGGCTCTGGTGGAATGAGTATGTATATCACTCCTGGTAGAATACATATCCAAATTTTCTTTAATGTCCAACAATATGTTAAATATATACAAGCTATATACAGTCATAATACCTAAACTAACAAACAGTGGTTTACAGTGTGCAAGATAGTCTGCACTGGTGATAACTCTAACCACCTTCTTCTGAAGTAACAAAATCAATTTTACGTCAGTTGCATGTCCCCAAAGTCTGATACCGTATAAAAGATGAGATTGAAAAAAAGCGTGGTATGCATTGCGAAGATAGTCATGAGTCACACACCATTTAAGTTTTCTGATTAAAAATAGCGCTCTGGCTAGTTTCTTCCTTACTGAAAAAATATGGGCACTCCAAGTAAGTTTTGGGTCAATGTGAAAGCCAAGAAGTTTAACATCTTCATTTTCAGGGGCAACATGTTGTAAAGAACATATTAAGGACTGTGTTTTAGTTGGATTCAAAAATAGTCTGTTGGCTGAAAACCAGTCAGTTGCAAGCGCTAAAGTACTGGATATGATTCCAGAAACCTCAGTGTAATTGTCAAACTGATGTAAGAAGGTTGTGTCATCAGCATATAAGACACAATTTGTGGATACATTTGCTGGCAGATCATTAATCATGATAAGGAAAAGGAGGGGACCAAGCACAGACCCTTGTGGGACCCCATGCCTGACCTTAAGGAATTCAGATTGAGTACCATTGAGTACCACTAACTGCTTTCGATTACACATATATGAGGCCATAAATTTTAGTTCAGTGCCTTGGAAGCCATAATGCTGTAATTTCTGTCGAAGTATTTTATGATCAACACAATCAAATGCAGATGAAAGATCACATAGGGTAAGAGACAAGCCTTGCCTCACTTCAAAGGCATTGATGATATGCTTAATTATACTGTCAACTGCTTTTGTTGTGCTTTTGCCTGGTCGGAAACCAAACTGGGCTGTTGTAAATAAATTTAGAGATTCAAAGTGGTTCAATATTTGAGTGTAAGCAATGCTTTCAAATATTTTTGCAAAAACAGGAATGATTGATATTGGACGATAACTATTTGGCAATTGTACATCTCCACGCTTATAGACAGGAATCACTTTTGTATATTTGAGGGCGTCAGGAAAAATGCCAGACTGAAAACAAGAGTTGATAACAACTTCAAGAGGATAGGCTATTGTATGAATAATAGACTTAATAAGGTTACTAGTAAGGCCATATACATCCTTACTCTCGGAGTTGTTGAGTGCTTTCACAGCTCGGATAATTTCTAACTGGGAAATTTCTTTCCATCGGAAGGGAACACTTTCAGTAAAAATATTATGGAGGAATTGGTCTGCAGTTACCTTGCAATTACTGATACCAGAAAGAATACTCTCTACAGAGTTGATGAATGACTTGTTGAGAGTATGCACATCAATTGGTATGTCCTTGCATTTAGTATTCAGACCTGATTCCATTTTAATGATGGACCAAGCTGCCTTACATTTGTTTGGGGCATTAGAGATAAAATTACTGTTGTAGTTTCGTTTAGCTCGGATTAATTCTGCATGATATTCCCTTTTGAGATTGATATACTGTTTTTTGATGTCTTCATTACCTGCTATTTTATACTGTTGATGAACGTTTAATAAGACCTTTCTCAGTTCTTCATGTTCATTAGTGAACCATTTATGCCTTTTAGATTTCTGATGTGAAATTTGAGTTGTTTTTTTTGGGAAAGCATGTTCAAATAACAAAATGAAGTGTTCAAAAAAAGCTGTGAAACTTCTTAGGGCATCGCTATATCCCACCAAGGAATCCCACTCCGTTTCACTCAGAAGATAATTAAAATATTCAATTTGATGGGGAGTTATATGCCGAACCAAAATGGTATTAGGAGTACTCAAGAAATCATCACCTACTTTCGTGTTGACAGACATTGAAATTGCACAGTGATCAGAAAGCATAGGATCGAAGACATTTACACTATAATCATACTCGTTAAAATTAGTTATTGCATTATCAAGACAAGCCAGCTTTCTTGTTGGCTCAGTATTGGTGCAATACAGATCAAATGACCTTAGAAGAATACCAAGCTGCAAGCCATTCCTAGATGAGCAGCTCATGTCAACATTAAGATCAGTTCCAATGACAATTTTAGACTTGAATTTCTGGAAATATTGCAGGACCATTTCCAGATGTTCACAGAATAGTTGAAAATCACCATGAGGCGAGCGATATACAGAGGCAACTATCAGTCCCAAATGCTTGAGGTACACGGCTGCCACTTCAAAATGCAATTCTATGCTAAAGTTATTCAAGTCCATTGCTTTACACACCAGGTCATTTCTTAAAAATATACATGCGCCACCATTCTTATGTTTAGTCCTGCAAAAAATGGCGGCAAGATAGAAACCTTGTAACTGGTATAACTGGGTTTCCTGATCATGTAACCAGTGTTCAGTAAAACACAATATGTCGTAATTGGCAGAGTGTAGGAACAAGTCCAGATCCAGGGTTTTGTTCCTCAGGCACTGTACATTAAGTATAAAAATATTAATTGGGGGAGATACACATTTTTTGATATTATTAGTGTGTTTGCCCGTCACTAAGTCTCCAAGGTACTCTGGCGGACCCTCGGAAAAAAATATTTTCCAAAGAATATATTTTTGGGCCAGAAACATGGGTTAAGAAGCTTTTCACTTAGGTCCTCAGTCACTGCAATGCGGAAAGAAGCATAGTTTCCGCGGGTTACCTTTAGCTGCACAATTTCAGCTGACGAATCCTCGATCTCCGGCACATGTTCCTTGACGTATTTCCAGACAGCCTCTTTCGTCGTGGAGGAATTGAAGTTCCAAACATGTATATTTGTTGGGCGGGGGACACCAGAAAGAGAGCAATCCTCCTCTGAGGTGCCCCTAAATAGATGACGACGCCGGCGTTTCTTGGTAACGCGAGTATATCCACCATCAGCGTGACCATCGGTATCGGCAGAGACTAAATCAACAGTTTCCTGTGCACTAGAATCATCAGAGGCACTGTCCACACGATTGTTTTCAGAATTATTATTGCCAGATTCTATGGCCAATCCACTCAACGAACATTTTTGTTTTGAAAGACGGGTAACTGGTCGTTCAATTTTAGACGCCGTAACTGTCGAGTTGTTTGATGCTGACGAAACACGCAATTTATTATCTTTGATACCCGTAGGAGGCCCTGGTGCGTTTTTAACAGAATCGGCAAAAGAAACACTCTTACTTTGTGCAGGAATAACTCTCCGTTCACTTTTCAAATTTTTCAGTTCTTGTTTTAAAAACTGAATATCGGCCGCCATGTCGGAAATTTTAAACGCTGACGCACGGCAAAAAATGCACTTCCAAAATATTTCTCGGCACTCAATTAGCGCCTTCAATGATAAATCTTTCAAGCCCGTACACTTAGAATGAAAAGTATTAGGGCACTGGTCACAAACGACGGCATTATCTTTAAAATTTACGTTTTCATTGCACGACGCACACGAAGTCCTACGTTCAGTATCCGCCATCTTGAATACCCCTTAATCCTACAGTGTGACACAAAAACATAGATATAGGACACGTCATTGAAGTTAGACAAGCCAAATATAGGATTCCAAATAATGTACATAAGATAATGAACAATGAACATAATAACAGATAATGAACAAGTAACATTCACACATTAATGCATAGTTAAGAATTGCTGTAGCACTCTTGTAGGCTGTAGAAACATTTTTCCACTGGATACCTTTTAAGGTCGGCTTTAAATTTTTTTACTGAGATGATACATCTTAGTTTGTGGGGGAGTAAGTTATATACTTTTGAGCCCATAGCTATGGGGCTTGTGGAGGACAGTTTTTGTTTGTGGAGGGTTATGTGCACGTATGAATGTGACCTAGTTAGGTGATCATGGATATCCTGATTTACCTTCAGTCTATGGAGGTTGAGCTTAATTAAAACACACAATTTAAATATGTAGAGGCATGGTACTGTGAGAAGCTCCAGCTCAACAAACAGTGGTCTACATGTATCTCTTCTTGATTTACCCATGATTGTTCTGAGTGCCCTCTTCTGCAGGAGGAACACTTTGTTTAGGAGAGTAACTGCTGACCCCCAGAATTCAATGGCATAATTAACTATGCTGAGGAAGTTACAATGATACAGGGTCATTAGTTCCTTATGTGATAGTGAGTTACTTAGTAGTCTTAGACCATAAAGGACTACAGATAATTTTACAGATAGATTATTGACATATAAAGACCAAGTACCAGAGTTTTCAATGATTAGTCCCAGGAATTTTGTATTAGCAGTTGGATAGAGATGGACATTGTTTAATGTCAAGTGATTAAAAGAAGTGTCATTATTGAATAGCAGTAGTTGTGTTTTGGAGGTATTCAAATTTAACTTGTTAGTTGCACTCCATTTCCATACTGAGCACAAAACCTCCTGACTGTGGCAATGAAGTTCGGTCATATTACTGGCCGATATGAGGAAGTTTGCATCATCTGCGTACATTATGGGTCTTATCTTGCTGTTTTCAGAAATGAATTTAGGTAGATCATTAATATATATAAGAAACAATAGGGGGCCAAGAACACTGCCTTGATGAACACCTATGTTTATCACATTAGGGTTGGATTTTCCAACTGTTATGCAATACTAATTCAACACACTGGGTTCTGTTGCTCAAGTAGGAATCTAACCATGCCAATGCATTACCTCTTATTCCATACTTACAACATTTTTTCAAGAGGGTTTGATGGTCAACCATATCAAATGCCCTAGAAAAGTCTATAAAGAGAGCTGACACTTTTTCTCTCCATTATCGAATGACTCTGAAATGAAAGTCCAGGCATCTAGAAGAGCATCACCTGTCGATCTGCCTTTGTGAAAACCCCACTGGAAGTTAGAAAGAATATTGTTCTTGTTTAAGAAAGAGACCAGCTGATTATAAAAAATACGTTCAAAAACTTTTGATAGTTGTGGCAATAAAGAGATTGGTCGGTAGTTACCAATGTCATCTTTGTCCCCCTTGTTTTTATACACAGGCACTATTCGGCTGAGCTTCATCTGGTCTGGGAAAATACCAGTACTCATGGATGCATTAATCAAGTGTGTTAATGGTTTAACTATTAGGTGTTTGCATTCAGTAAGTAGTCTGCCTGGTATCCCATCAATACCTGGAGTTGAGGACTTAGATAAGGTATTTAGTCATAATAGGACTTCCTTTTCTTCACAGTGGTGAAGGTAAAGGGAAGATACTATAGATACATTTTGTACTGTGGTATTTGAAGAGTGATTATTGGAGTTGATTTTTGGGAGATTGCAGAAGGCATCATTCACCAGATTACATATTACTTTTACATCAGTGATCCATCTTTATTATAGAATTAAGGGGTGGATGGATTCGCCTTCTTACCAAGCTCTTCCTTAATTATTTTCCAAGTTTCATTGGTTTTATTGTGAGCATTGGCAATCCGTCCATCGTTGTAAGTTCTTTATGCATGCTTCAGAAGTTTTCGGTATTCACTTTTTAGTTTGAGAAATTCAGTATAATCTTTATGACTACAGCCTTCTTTACACCTAGATGATTTTTCCTTCAAGATACGTGAGAGGGTAATTATACTGTCAGTGAGCCAAGGTTTACTACAATTATTGTTGTGGGTTTTCGCAGTGACTGTAGGTATGCAATAATCAATGTGGTAGAGTAGTTTGTCATGAAATTGGGTGAAGATGTCATTGAAGTTGTTAAGTGAGTATTCACCTTCCCAAGTTTCAGTGGCTAAGGTGTGTTTGAGACAAGAGACGTATTCAGGTGAGAATAATTTGAAGGTGGATTTCCTGACGTGGTTAGATTGAATCTCCAAGTTAAAGTCAGTCATAACCATACAGTGGTCAGATAGACCAGGATCTACAACTACAGTTGAGGTTTTTTCAGAATCAAGACTTGTCACCATATAGTCAATTGACGTTTTGGAGTTTGGCGTCACTCGGGTAGGTACATCAACAAGACAATGTAGTCCATAAGACAGGAACAAATTAAATAGATCTGTATATTGAGTAGAATACACTAAAGAGGTTGGTTCAGTTCTTTAATTCTTTTTTATTTATGCTCACCGTTGGCAAATACATGCATGACTACGTCATAGACAATACATAGTATACAGACATGAAAAGTAATCCTGAGAAGAAAAATAAACACAGATAATTAGAACACAATATGTATTAGTATCAGATTCGAACAGTCAGTGAATCTTCTAAATATTCTGTGACGCTGTAGTAACACCTCTCGTTTAGAAAATTTTTTACCATCTTTTTAAATATGGAAGGTGAGTAGGTAGATTTAATTTCATTTGCAATTTTATTGTAAATTGTGGAATCAGAATTATAAGGACCTTTTAGGCAGAGAGAAATTGAGTATTGAATGTTGTGTACATTATTTCTGAAGCAGGTGATGTAATTATGGTAAGAGGCATTGGAAGGAAATTTGTCCAGGTTGGAATGTATGTAACAAGCACAGGTTAAAATGTATAAAGAAGGAAGTGTGAGGATTCTAGCGTTAGAGAAAAGAGGTTTGCCATGGGTACGTATGGAGACTTGGTACATATGGTCTTAATTGCTTTTTTCTGTGCTGAAAAAATGTCTTCTAGAGGCAGTTGAATTACCCCAGAATAAAATACCATAAGACAAGTGTGAATGAATTTTAGAAAAATACAACTCTATTAATGTATCAAAGGAGATGACAGGTGCTAGCTTTCTTTGCATATAAATGCCCACTGATATTTTATTTACTATGGCTTGAATCTGATGTGACCAATCGAGGGTATCGGAGATGATAAGCCCTAAATACATGGTGGTATTTATACTATCTAAGTGTTGATTTTTATTATTACTGGGAAAAGGAACCACTTTATTAGGACTCTTATGAAGGAATTGAAGAAAGACTGCTCTTTCTTTGTTAAGCATGAGATTATAATTGCTGCACCATTCTGTGCTTCCAGTTCTTGAGCTTGGAACTGGTGCCAGAATCAAAGCAAAAGGTATTGGCACTGAAGTCCTAGCCACAAAAACCACTTTGATTAATTATTGGACCCCGAATTACTCTTCCTTTGGTCTCATGCCTTGACTTAGCGCATGTAAGACAAGTTTTCTGTCATGCTCGAAGGTTCTCCTACAGGAATGCTCCCAAAGGTTCTTATTTTAAAGTGATCAGCTAGCCTAACAGTAGGCAGCTGACTAGTCTTTTACTTTAAAAAATGGATTGTATCTCAGGGAAAATATATTCACAAATGGACACTACGTGCAGTAATATTCCTATCAGAATCATTGCTATGCACTATGTACTTCCTTTCCATATATTAGTCAAGTAAGAACTAAGTTAAATCCTTTCTCTTGGTTCATCATTCTTTTTTCTCGTTTTTCTTTTTGACTCGGCCAAGTCTGACAGAAACCTTTATCTCTGCAAGCCAGCTCAACAGAGACATCAGATGTATTGCCTAGCTTTGCTGAAATTTTTTTTTGAAAGAATAGAAATGATGCTTGTAAGTTTTTGTTGACCCGTAACACCAACCTGTTGCTCACGGTAAAATTTTCCATAAAACAGTTTTATACAAATTTTTATTGAAAGTTTTATGAATAGTGCGTAAAACGTACTTGCTTTCTCACGGTAAAACTGTTCATAAAACCAGAGTCCTCTGGATTGCCGATAATACACTACATAGTTGAGTCGTCGCATTCTGCCATTTTTGTTCAGAGAACATCTTGCTTACTGTGTGAAAGAGAAGGCGGTAGGCAGTCGCTCTGCAGGATTTTCCTTTTTTTGCAGAAGAAATAAAGCAAAATGGTTGGTTGCCCTGCTCATAATTTCTCTAATAGCACTGAGAAAGGATTTTTATCCCAAGCGGTTTACCTTGGGTGGCCATTTTTATAATGTTGCGCGAGCCCATTTTTGTGTTTGTAAAGGTTTACGTAAAAGTCTATAACTATTAAAGTATTTATCCTAGAAGGATGAAACAAAAAGAATTCTGTTTGTAATTTCTCAAGAAAAAAAATAAATCCAGAGATTTTTTTACCAATCTCTATCCTTTCTAAGGTAAAACTACAATCAAAGTTAAACAAAATTACGACAGAAGTTTCAGTGTTTGAAATTTTTTTTCAAATAGAAGGAGTGGATTATACAGTTTAAATTATTTTAAATATATATTTGGAAGAAAGTTTATTATAAAAAAGTATTAATAGTGATACTTGCCCTTGAATTGTTATAAATTTTTAAAAAGTAACTTTTTTTCTAAGTTTGGCTTAGAATAACCCACATAGCAGAAACACATCTCTGAGATGTCTCAGAGATGTCTCAAATGTCTCATTGAATCTCTCAGAGACATTCCATGACCTCTCAGAGACTACTCTGAGATGTCTCTGAGACAGCTCTATGTCCGCTTTTGTCGTAGTCTCAGAGACATCGCATGAGATGTCTCAGAGACATCACTGAGAGGTCTCTGAGAGGACTCAAATGGATCTCAGAGACATCACATGTGATGTCTCTGAGATCATTCCATCACGATGATTAATGAATTTCAATACATTTATTTTCGTAATAACACTAACATGGATATTAACATATAATTGACATTTGTCTTCTTTAGCAGACTCCCTTGCGTCTTTATCCACGACTGCCCTGGAAAGATAACGAAAATTGAAATATTACCGAGTAAAACGTTTGCTAAGCTTTTTTCAGGCTATTGAGAGGTACAAATAGAAATTCCGAGGAAATACACTCATAAGAAGAAATATTAAAACTTTACTCATAAATATCCAGAAATATAATAAAACATATAGGTATGTTAGGATCTCGTCAAAAAGCTGGGACAATGACAGCTGGCACATGCCAAACTGCCCACCTATAAATTGGATAGGTTATTTGCTCTGGTTTATTTTTCGTTTTTAAATTGTAATTTTCACTACTTGTTTAAAATTTTATAATACAAACAGGTGCGTAATTTACGTACTTGAAAATGGGCTTTGCCCCTATGCATTATATTGAACTACATTATTTTCCACAATTAAATACGTACCTAATTTGAGGCTGGTGTCCTCACAAAGATCTCGCATGATAGCCATCTTGGTAGCTACTATGCCGACCATGCCGCAATGGGATGCCGTAAAAAATAATGGCATGGAAATCGCCATGTGACCTTTCTGGAAATATTATTTGCAATCTTAAGGCTCTACAGAAGGCACATATAGTTAAGGTTAAATCATAATAATAATATTAAGAAATTCACTCACCTTGCAAGAAGCTCCCTTATTAGGATGGTTGGACTCACTGACCAGCGGACGAAGCTCAACTCGGACACGTAACACCATTTTTGCCAGTGTTCTAGACAGGATTTAAATCTCTCTATCGATGAAATCAATGAGTAATTGATGATAATGAGTGATAAAACGAAGGTGATGGATGGAATTTGAGTATAAAAATGAAAATTGCCTTAGAGAGAAGAGCAAACTAAGGTTGGAGCACTGAAGGCCCCATCACACGACAGCTCCGCGGTAAACCTCCGCGCTATGGATATAAAATAGTGCCTTCTATGTACCTACCATGTGTATCCGGATATTCTGAAGTGCATCCCTAATAGATTTTGACTAGTCAATCGTCAAAATTAGATGTGAAGATTAATCTGGGTAATCAGGGCATATTTTGTATTTTTTAAATTATATTTTGCGTGATATTTTGCATGAGACCTCTCAGAGACGTCTCTGAGACATCACTCTAAGTCAATTTTTCGTTTTTAATAAATCGTCCTCTTTTTCATGTAAAAAGTATTTACAAATGTACAGGATTGATGAATAAGGGTGGTTGCAGGAATATGAGGGTAAATAAAAATTTTATCGTGATATTTTGCATGAGACCTCTCAGAGACGTCTCTGAGACATCACTCAAAGTCAATTTTTTTATTCTAATAAATCGTTCTCTTTTTCATTTAAAAAGTATTTACATATGTACAGGATTGAAGAATACGGGTATTTACAGGAATCTGATGGTAAATAAAAATTTTATCGTCTCATAGTGATCTCTCGGAGACGTCTCAGAGACAAATGCGATATCTGAGACATTTGAGACTTGTGAGAGACGTCTCAGAGACATTCTCTGCTATGTGGGAACTGTGATGGAGTTGGAGATAAATATCTCAAATTAGCAGAACTTACAGTCTTTGTGTATGTGTACATGACATATAAATAAGTAAGCTGTGTATTTTACTAATAAAAAATTTACAACCTCTCAAAAATGACAAAAATCTTACAAGGTATAAAATTCTCCAATGGCCGTAATAAATTGGCACCACTCGTCAAAAATACACCACAATTGCTGTGTTGGTTTGCGGGAAAAAAGGGGGGGAAATCCACGCCAGTGACCAACCACAACCTCTCGACCAGAAAACCCCTGTGGTGGTTTACGGGAATGTTACTTCCACGCCAGTGACAACCACAGACACACACAATCAACCCGAATAGGGATCCTTGGAGTGGTGCCAATTTAATACGGCCATTGGAGAATTTTATACCTTGTAACTTTAAGAGGCCGTAGAGATCACGCTCCCTAGTTTTGACAAAAATCTTGTTTAAGCGAAACCATTTGGCACACTAATGCCTGTTGCTCACGGTAAAATTTTCGGTAAAACGTTTTATAAAACCGACTAATTTTATAAAAATGAGCTTGCTAACGATAAAACCGTTTTATAAAACAGAGTTTTATAAAACGTTTTACGGAATAGGACAGGTTCTATTTCCATAAAACCGTTTTATGCAACAACCAATGAGATGTTCCGCTCATCGCGAAGGTGAGCTTTCGTCTCGCACTTGTTTTCGTGATTTTCACCCACTTTAAACAGAGATATCGGAACCAAATTCACCTCACTTATTATGCAAACTTTGCAAATTTGTTTAACACTTTCAACACAACAATACATCAACTACTTTAGAAATGGGAAACTTTCAAACCTGAGAAGTGCGATTTTTCCTCTCCGCCATCTTGTGAAAAAATGCCGTTTCCTCTTATCCACTGTACGTGGCGCAGCGATCGAGCAGTTGCTTCTCTAGCATATACACACCTCTCCTACATAGTTTCTTCCCTCCTTCAACTCAAACTCGCCCCGCAACAGCCATTTAACACAATCATTTTAAGACTAGAAATGCTTGGCCTCCCACGCGGTTGCAGCCCCTCTAGCGGCCGAAGTTGGAACTTGATTTCTTTCGCGGCCATTGATAACACGATCGAAGTAGGAGATAAACGTCCTCTTATAAGGTTCTTGAGTTTTACCGTGAGCAAGCTAGTACGTTTTACGTATGATTCATAAAACTTTCAATACAATTTTTTATAAAACTGTTTTATGGAAAATTTTACCGTGAGCAACAGGCATAAGGCTTTGTAAGATGTTTCTGATCTTCTTTACGATTGGCAGTTCTATCCTTAGCCTATCTGTAATGCAAATGAAGTAGATTATTTTATTTATTCAAAAGTTACGATTGTATTTTGTTTTTAATATTTCTTTGTTACGTTGTAATAGAAAAATTTTGGCAGGGCATTGTGGGAGGAGTGCTGGGGTGAGGGAGGGAGAGTCTCAAGGGTTTCTGAGAATCGGGGTTTTCCACTAGACACAAAGGGTTCATTGAAACGGAGAGTAAAAGCGAGGGGGATGAGAAGGGACACTGTGGGTGATACAGTCAAGGGGGGGGGGGGACGCACGGCCCGACGGGGTGAAAAAACGGGACGGTCCAGCTTGTGACGGTCTACGAGGGAGAAAGGAGGGTTAGGCAGAAAGGAATCTGTATTTTCAGCTCTTGAATTTTCGGCATTAAATATCAAGTGGCACGTACCAAAGTTGATGACAAAATAGGACTTGATAGAAAAAAATCCAGATTAAGTGATGCTAGTGATGTGGTTGAATGTTTGTTTACGTGGTTTGTTCGGAAGCACAGTGAAGGTGTTTCATTATCTGGTCCACTTTTACAAGCACAGCCAATTAAATTAAATAAACAAATAGGCGGTGCTGATGATTTTATTTCTTCTGCTGGCTGGCTATCGAGGTTGAAAATTTGCCACTGGATAGCGCAAGTCAACATGGAAGAAGAATCTTGTTCCAGTGACAGTGAAGTACCTAGAGAGTTCTGTGGGAATTTACACAAGATGATTGATGAGGGTGAGTACACTTAAGAGCAATTGTATAACTGTGATGAAACTGCCCTCTACTACAGATTGCTTCCTACAAAGTCGCTCGATATTAAGAAGTCAGCTAATAAATCTGGTATGCAAATGAGCAAAGAAAGAGTGACTTTATTACTCTGCGAGAACAAATCAGGAAGTCACAAATTAAAACCTTTCAGTATCAGTGAAAACCAAAGTCCTCAGTGCTTCAAGCACGTTAATATGACAGCACTACCTGTCAGTTTATAAAAACAGTAAGAATGCGGATGACTCGTAATGTATTTATGTCGTAGTTCAATGAAGATTTTGTACCAGCGGTAAAGAATCACTTACGATGAAAAACGTTAGAAGAAAAAGCACTTCTGCTTAGGTATGCGTCCTGACCATCCTTCTAATGGTAAAATTGTGGCAACGTTTTTACCAAAAAATACCACTGCCCTTTTTCAGCACTTGGACCAAGGGATTATCAGAGCATTTAAAGCCAACTATCAGCGGGAATTGCTCACTGCTGTCATAAATTCAGAACTGCATGTACAAGAATTCCTGAAAACTGTTACCATGAAGAATATGGCGTACAATATTGGATTGGCATGGAAGAAAATAACTTCAGCTACAATTCACAATTGCTGGTCAAAGTACATATATACTGGTATAGTGGGCGATAGCATGGAAGACGGAGACGAGTTGTTGGGTTTTACAGAAGAAGATGCATGTTAAGCTTCAAATGTTTTTTTCTGATAGACTAAATGTGAATGATCTCGTGGCCCGGGTGCGTGAAGATGAAGAAATTCCTGTATCTGCCCATAAGAACGATGAAGAAATTGTGCCTGCAGTCCAGAGCGGCGGAAGAACAGTTGCATTATCGGAAGATGAGAGCAAGAATGAAGAAGTGGAAGACGTCCATGATGAGAAAACCACCTTTGTTATTTCCACAAAACTTTATTACGCTGGCACGACGCGCGTTTCACAAAGTGCACATGAGCCGCATGAGTATGCCACAGTGTGGTGAAACGCGAGTCGTGCCAGCGTAATAAAGTTTTGTGGAAATAACAAAGGTGGTTTTCTCATCATGGATATCCATAATTTCCACGAGGTCAGGCCTGATATCATCAGTTTTATTAAGTAGAAGACGAATGTGAGGTAGAGGTGCCAAAAATAGGAAAATTATTTGATAACTTGAGTGAAGTGATGAATTGGTTAGAGAGAGAGAGCGATTGCGATCATCTTCATCTTTTACATTTGGAAAACATTAAGACTTATGTGACAACTATGAACTATCAGGCCAAGAGAAAATACGGGGTATGTAACACCCGCTAAAGTAGGACATGCATTTAAATCAGAAAACACTTGATTGAAAACAATTGATACTTTATTACGCAAAGCTATATAATTTAGCTTTACGGGTTTTTTTATTGTTTCCCACCCAATTTCTGAATTTTACTTAGTGACGTTTTTATGATCTTTGAGAGGTTGTAACCTTGTTATTTGTAAAATACACAACATACTTTTTTATATGTCATGAACACATAAACAAAGACTGTAAGTTCTGCTAATTTGAGATTTGTATCCCCAACCCCATCACAGTTATTCAAAGCCAAACTTTGAAAAAAAGGTGACTTTTTGAAAATTTATAGCAAATCAAGGGTAAGTATATCACTATAAATATTTTTAATGATAAACCTACTAGCATATATCTACAATTGAAAAAGTAATTCAAACTGTATAATCCACTCCTACTATTTGAAAAAAAAGTTCAAACATTGAAATTTCAATCGTAACTTTTTTTTAACTTTGATTTTAGGTTTACCTTAGAAAGGATAGAGATAGGTAAACAAATAACGAGATTTATTCTTCACCTTGAGAAATTGCAAACAAAATTCTTTTTGTTTCATCCTTCTAGGATAAATACTTTAATAGTTATAGACTTTTACGTAAACCTTTGCAAACAAAAAAATGGGCTCGCGCAGCATTATAAAGATGGCCGTCCAAGGTAAACCGCTTGAGATAATAATTTGAAAAAAATAGTTTTATTGTTTTAAGACATGAGGGAAAGAAATAGAAAAGTTTCAATTTTTTTTAAATTGGTCAAGCAACCAACTTATTTTTTTGGGCCAGCTCAAATGGATTGACCCTCTTGTTTTTTTTATTTTGCGGGAGGATAATATTTCTGATTTGTCAGCACTTAAAATTGACCAGACTCATCCTCAAGTTCCTCGGATTATTTTCATTGCACGGTTTTCATGGAAGTTTACTCGATATTATATGCAAAATATCTTTCAGCTGATATATAATTCCAAAAGCTGTTATTATTCCTTTGAAGAGTTAGCATCGCTATAATAGCCATGAGAGTAATAATAGTACTTTCGGAAATGACTTAACCAGTCAATACTAAAATATAGTAAGTTTCATATCCGGAAAAATGTCCCGTGAAAAGAATCAAGACTGATTCGCGTTTAATTTGTTATTTTTCACGATTTCCAATTTATAAATTATTGGTAAAATGTTCCTACTAGGTCCAAAATGAATTGATTTCAATTTATGATCACTCAAAATGCGACGGGAATCGCGTATTTGTGCAAAAACGAAGTTAATCTCACTTTCCCCCATAGCACTCTATGGAGACGTTTGAACAAAGATGGCGGAATTCTCAATTCCCATAGTGGAAATGTATGCGACGACTCAACCCTATGAGGGAGTAGTATTGAGAACGGCCATCTGGAGGACTCTGCATAAAACTGCATTGTCCTGCCATCTATGAGATGCTTTGCGAACACGTGAAGTGATAAATGCACTCTCTTTTGGATGACTGTTAGGTTAAAAACTATATGTATTGTTTATTTACTTACTTTCTGATCAAACTCAATGGTGTTACGGCTATAACGCATTCTTCTAACAAGAAGGATACTTCCTCAACGTTCCATGAACTTCCAGCCATAATTGTTTACGTTTTCCTTGTTTGGCAACCCATGGATACGAGATTATTATCAACGCGATGAGCGGAACATCTCATTGGTTGTTGCATAAAACGGTTTTATGGAAATAGAACCTGTCCTATTCCAGTAAAACGTTTTATAAAACAAGGTTTTATAAAACTGTTTTATCATTAGCAAGCTCATTTTTATAAAGTTAGTCAATTTTATAAAACGTTTTACCAAAAGTTTTACTGTGAGCAACAGGCATAAAGCTGTGTCCAAAGCGATATCTTTGCACCCTTGAAGGGCACTCAGCAATGTCAACATTGATTTTGATAAAAACCATTGACAGAGGGACTTCATTTTCGATATGGTTTAAGTCAAAAGATAGCTGGAATTCATTAATGAATAAAATGAATAACGGAAGATGTTACGTCATCACTATCAGAGCAATAACAAATGAATTAGTGCTTTGTACTAAACCTTTGGAGTGCTTCCTTCCCTATGTGCCATGCTGGTGAGATGCTGTCAACAGTTTGGCTTTAGATTGATACTGACAGCCAGTAAAGTTACATATTTCTTCTATTATTGAATTCTCATTGAATGTTCCCCAAAGTGTAGAAATGCTTTGTGTTAGTTTGAGTCGATGAGTTTTCCACGTGGTGCAATACAGTGGAGCCCCCCTGTATGCAGTCCTTGTATCCTCAGTTCACTAGGCTTGGAAATAAGATGAGAAAATTTCCCTGGAATAATCAATCCTAAGTTCAAATACTCACCATTCTGTGAGGTGAAACCTCGTCCCCGAGCCCTTAGAGCATCTCAATCTGTCCTCAGCTGCTACCCTAGCCACAACCTCTAAGATTTACTGATTGATAATAATAATAATGGCGTTTATTTGCCCAAAGACCAAGGTACATTTGTCCGATGATATAAGGCACGTCAATCATAAACAGAAGTTACATTAACAATACGTATTAAAACAGTCAATTTCAGTCAAACACAAAAAACATATTGAAAATACTTCATCAAGTCCTTCCTTTACTCACATAAATATTCCTCCAAAGAATAATAGGACCCTTGTAGAAGTAACCTTTTTAATTGTATTTTAAAGGTATTATAATTTTTAATATTTTTTTATTTTAGGAGGAAGTTTGTTGTACAATCGCATCCCCATTTCCCTGGGGTCAAATTTGTTGACGTTTGTTCGTATATATTTGTGTCATGTATATCGTGTTTGCATCTCGTGATGTGATGGTCACTATTAAGGAGGAAGCGGCCAATATTCGATTTGACGTTCAACACTGCGATCATTATGTAAATGCAAGGAAGTGGTAGAAGGCTCAAATAAAGGGTCTGCATGAATGTCTGTAGGGTTTTTGGGCTATTGATCATCTTGGTGGTTGCTCTGAAGCCCAAAAACTACACACAAGTAGACCTTGAGCATTCTCTGTGTTTTCATATCCCTTGTCGTGTCACAATGACTTAAGTCATTTTGATGTTACAGTTAATTTGTTTTTTAATTCGGCTCCCAAATTAAAAAATGGGGACAGTAGTTCAGTAATAGTGATGAAATGATTTGGAGTTCAAATTATCAAGGAAAAAGTGCCACATCTCAATTCAGAAATGAAAACAAAGCTAGTGTTGCTAAAATTAACAAATCGAGCTTATCTTCCATTGGTGAGGTGGTACGTGTAGAGAAAAGTAGATATTCGACCAATGGAATTTTTTTCACCCATTCCCTCCACTCTACCTCTCGATTCTCTCTCTATGTGAACACGTGTCCCCCCCTGCAGGCTGTTTACCCTGTGGATTTAGCCAAGCATTGCCCGAGGCACATTTGGCGTGCTAGCAGCATTACGCCAAGGACACCGACACTGTGTGTGGCCCAAAATTGCAAATGACACCATTTCTGCGGTGCCCCGTTCAGATTACTATCGTACGTACCATCGTAGGAACCCTGCATGCATTCACACTACTATCGTAACTCAGTGCTGGCCTCACCAGGAATCGCGACGAACAAGTAAAGAGCAAGTGAACAAAATAGGTATTCCCTCATCCCATTGGCATTTTTAAGACTTTCGACATGGTTTTACAAGAAAATGATGCCTATCTTTGTTTATTCATCAAAGTACCACCTTCTAATTCAATATTGTCGGGATTTCAGCTTAAATAAAATGTTTCTTTCGATGTACAACATAAGGCTTTTTATTGCCTCGTAATAGAACATTGCCAGGTTAACAAGAACAACAGTACAATGGCAAGCTCGGAACCAGACTGACCTATTGACCCGACTCAACCACACTCGAGCACATGTGACTATGACAGTACCACCAACGTGACTTGTGTCGCCGATTATGCTGCCAACACAACAAATATAATGATTGACTTTTTTTATTATTGTCATTCATCATTTCCAGTTTCCCCTCGTGATACCAGTGCTTACCACTGTTAAGTGACAGCATTACACGTAGTTGTGTTACCACTGTCCGGACATGCATTCACACTACGATTCCTGCCTACCATCGTAAGGACAATCATAAGTACGATAGCAGTATGAACGGGGCATAACCTGTGGCTTCTACCAAACCTATGGCCCGACCTTTCCCTCGCCAACCTAGTCATCATTTATGTAGCAAATGACATCAGGAGAATTCCAGCCCCCCACGGTCACTCAGACCAAGAGACAAGGGCCATAGATACGCCACGCACTTAGACGACCAACTGAGTCAGACGAATCGCCACTAGCTTCATGGATTCTGTTTTATATCTTTATTTCTTAGTACCAATTATTCGTAAATATTCTTCTCTGGCAAATGTTCACATCTCCATTCTATCTAATCTAATGGTGGATCCTCGTTCAAGGCAACTTATCGGATTCTGTGTTGGAAAAAATTTTGAAAAATCACTAATATTTTCTCCTCTTCATTTAACTGTGTGCTTTCTTTATCTTCTTTGCTAGATGTTTGAATATCTTGTCTTGGCATAATGAAAATTAAAGAAAACTTTAATTCCACTTAAATATTTAATGTACAACCCAGGTTTCGACGTAGCACGTCATCATCTGGTGCAATTGCATAGAAGGTAGAGAATAAATAGTCTCACACAAAATGATTTCAAAAACAAAAAATCCCAATTACACATCTGCGGTAAAATATACGCAAAATATTGAAGGAAAATATATTACAAAGTAATTTTCCCATTCCCAATCGTGATTTAGTGTTGCGTGATCTGTTGTCATCGTGATCTATTGTCTTCGTGATCTGTTGTCGCGTAATATGTTGTCGCGTGATCTAATGTCATGGATCCCGCTAATGCATATCCAGTTGTCCAAAGCGGAAAGTCTATCCTGGGAAAAGTTGTCACTTACAGTTTTTGGGGTCTCAGATTTTCTCTATTTGCATCAGGATAATGCTCTGGCTGGGTCTTTGGACCAATAATCACACCTTACCATACTTGAACATACCTTAGGCATCTCAGGAGGAGCATCAATGGCACAATACTTTTCATCACCTTGCTAATATTTCCCCCGCCATCCGACAAGTCCGTATGTATATTTTTTTAATGCAAACCCTTCACCTTCTGTGGAGCTCAAATTGCACTGACTGCTCCTTCTAATTGTTTGAACACTCTTAAGAAATTTAAGTTTTGAAACTTCTAACATCTTTCCAGATTCCAATGGATTAGCAATGATCATGTGAAGTGTTCCTTCTACGTTGTGAATTTGGCCGGATGACTCCATTTGCTAATCATTGCTCAGATATATTGTAACCACAATACGAATTATGTGCATTTGTAGCAGATTTTGTCATAGTAATGCAATTCAAATGAAATTGTGAAAAACTGGAATTCACAGATGATGGTAACACTACCCACACAGCACAAACCACATTGTTTACGCTTTTGTTGTGTTTTCCAGAGACGTTTTTACTGGCCCATTTACGTTTTGAAATGGTGCTGGAATGGTGCAAACGTCCGCCACTTTTCGGCAGCTTTTCATTTCTAAAATGTTTCTTTGATAGTTCTGGATACATTTTTTTATCGTTTTCTCTCTTGTTCCAGCTAGTTCAGAAACGTGTGTGGCCGTTTTCAAAAACGTATTCAGCCAAGTGGGAAACGTATTATTTGTTTAAAAACGTTTTTCTCCTGTTTCTATGCGGGCATAATTATGACGTTTCTTGGCATTTGTGGCTTGATACCAGCATTATAATTATGCTGGTATCAGGCCACAAATGCAGTACCAAGAGCACCATAAATTATTTGCCCTTTTACAATTAAAATCACTCACCCTTATCGGTTTCACCGTCATAACCACTCACTCAATGAAAATACGACCCCTTGATCACGTGATTTATAGCCAGGGTAAATTTGCACACTGGGGAAGAGTGAACAACGACATAACTCTGAGACATAAATCACATACAATTCTCTTCTAAAGATGAAATTAAATGGCCGTATTTTCTAAAATGATAGAAAAATAGGGCAACTTTAACGAAAACGTAAACTTACTTATGTAAAGTAACTTCAACATGCATATGTTCTTCAACTTGAAATAACGGTCTGGGACCAAACCAGTGGCAATTATGTATTTCCTGTGAGTAAATGGCAACGCTAAAAAATAATTACTTTACGTACAATACCTACTTTAGTGAATCCTTAAGACACTAATGAATGAGGCAGCATGACAAATCAATAGGTACCTACAGTGGATTTCTTAACAAGTTTTGGTCAGGAGAAAGATGTTCTCAGAATGGTTATGACATCAATGATTTAATATTAAAATCAGAATTAAAATGCTTAAAAAATACCATATCAGAATATTCACGTACAATTCTTTGTTCATCATTAAACAATGCAGATTAATCACTTGATACAAAACAAAATTTAAAAAATCACACCAGAGTTTTTCTTTTAGAGTAGCCTTTGACAACCTTATCTTCTGAATTGCTACAGAATACCTAATCACCTTATTTCACTTTAAATGATTTGGAGAGTATGTATTGAGAAAAACTGCCCTTTCCGTTACCCTGAGTACCTACCTATAAGTGAAATTGTCCATGCTATTTACATTTTTTTCTGGAATCACTCATTTTGATAAATATTTAATTAAAATGGAGTGAAAAGCCTTTTGAATAACCACCATAAATTTGAGAAGTTTCTGATGGATTAGCTCAATGGCTCCAGATATTATGTAGAACTTAAAAACCTAAAGACTCCAAGCAACATAGTACATGTAGACTAGAAATTATTTTACGCCTGTGCTTAAAACTGATCAAGCCGAATTGAATGTTTGTAATTCACCAAATATGTTCATTTTAGGTCAAAGTGTCAGATACGGGAGATTCCTGCAAAGAATGGTGTGGATGGAGTACTGCCACAATCGAGACAGAAGGAGCCATTGGTAGAGAATTCCAACGTGCATGAAGACAACCAGCACAGAGCTTCTTCCCCTGGTGACACTCCCTCCCCATCTGATGAAACAGTGAATGGCAAAGATGAGATATTTCCTAAATTGGAAAAATCTCTCGAAGACATTGCCTCCCTCTTCTATAGTACTCTAAATGGTGAAAAAACTTTTCCTGAAGGTTCTCAAGAGGCTCTGACGGTGGCTTTCTCCGTGGTCTCATCTCTCATGGACAACGTCCAGGAAAAGGTGAATGGGCTGAGGAAGTCTGTGGATGAAGGCTCTCTCAATTTTGATGTCCCATTCAAGGCCATTGGTAAAATGGAAGACGTTATTCAGAAGACATCGCAGAAAATTCAAAAGGTTGCAAAGGATGCGTTGAGGGAGGGGCAGCCTCTGTACACCATTTCCAGCGGAATCACATCAAAGCTGAAAACAATTAACAAAAAGCTTGAGCATAAGTGGTGTCAAATCAAAAAGAACCTCTCCAAGCATAGTACAGTATTGAGTTGGCTGGATGAACAACTTTTCCATAACTGCAGTGATGAGGAATCCGAAGGTGTAGGAGTCGACCCTGACTCTGATTTGAATGGGTATGCAGAATCCATGGAATACGTAAGAGTAAAAAATTCAGAGCTAGGGTCAAAAAAAAGAAAGTTTGAAGGGAAGGATGTTAACTATGAGAAGTATATTTATGGTAATGGGAAGAAAGCAAGGACTTCCAATGGTGATGAGAATTATAAAAGTAAAGACCTGAGTGGTAAAAATGATTACCAACAGGAAACTCCCAAAGACAAATATAAGAATGGAGATTACAGAGATCCAAATGCATTTGGCTTTGAGTATGTCCCCAAGAAGGGAAAGAACAAGGAGAACTGGGCAACCAAGACGGAAGGAAAGAGAAGGAAGGGGATGGAGATGAAGAATGGTGGCGTTTTGGATGGCAGGCGATATGTTGATGGCAGGAGTCAGTTGGAGGATGCAGGGAGTGGGGAGTGGGTGGAGGCCATGTTCAATTCAAGGGCAGAGCGACGTAGGGATGAGAGGCGAAGTGACTGGTTCTTTGCACGAGCTCGCTCCCGATCAAAGTCAAGAGAGGTCCAACCATCTCGCTGGTACTTGCGAAGGAGTGAAGAGAAGCTGTGAATCTACTCAGGGTGGTCTCTAAAAGAGGAGCTGTCCACTGGAGGATAATCAGTTTTTGTCTCTTAAACGAAGCTTTAAAAAAAATTAGACTGTATTTTTGTAGATTTTGAAAACATTAGGAATTGATGTGGAATGTTTCAAGATGTGTGAAAGTTGTGATGGTATACATTTGTTGTATATATATAAATGTAGTAAAATATAGTACACATATCAAATTTTCTTCTTGAAGAGAAAATATGATTTTAACTGCTTTAGTAGTTGTAATTGCTATGCGTGCAATGTGCATTTTTATTTTTTGTTGATTCCCCTTTTTTACACTGTCCACCTTTTGACTACGTTTGGGTTTTGTTTTATTTTCTATGAATATTTTTTATTGTATTCAGCTATTGTAAAAGAAATGTTTTTTTTACAAATGTCCTCTTCATTTAGGTGATGTAATTTGTGATACCCATTAAATTATTTTCTATGAACCAAATTTTTGTTTCAAGCACTGATGCCAGTGTAACCATGTATACTAATGAAGTGGGTCCTTATTGTAATGAAAAAGAAAAACTGCACCATCAGAGTGAAGCATTCTGGTAATTCAGGCACAAAACATGACAGTGAGGTTAGAGGCAATAATCTCATGCGCCGAAGCAGTCATGCATATAAGAAAGTTATACTTAAGCCAGAGGTAGACTACAAATATTTTCTTCTCTATGCATTTAAAAAAATTGTTGTATTTTTTGGAAGCTCAATGATTGTTGCTTAATTGGGCACCATTACGTGAGTGGGCAGGATATTTAACATTTTTCGTATTTGGCTACTAGATTTTATTTCTTAAGCTAAATGGCAAAGATGAACCTTTTATATAATTTTATTTTATATATTTTTAAATTTTGAGGGCTGATGACCGTTTGCAAGAAGCAATCATGAAATGACATACTTCTGCTCCAAGGTTATAAGAAAGCCAGGAATCATGGATTTTAAATACATACAATCACGCTTAGATTGCTCTTGAGTTCTTCACTGGGTCAGGTTCTCCATAACGGGATGGTGTGTTATGTTAGTGACTGGAATCTTTACTAAATCAGTTGAATTGGTTTGATTTGTGAGTTATTTTGATAGCTATACAGCATGGTAACTATGAAGTCTCTAGCAAGGGTCTGACACATTACTCCAATGGTTATACATTTCACACAGAGCACTCTAGCGGTCAGGCGCTAACTATCAGCACGACAGGTATACTCTTTAATTGAATATCTTGCAGATTTAAGTGGGAAATTACCTATTTATTTCTCAGGGGAAACTTAAAAAGGTAATTATATAATCAATTCTGCATCCTGAAAAATTCTGGAACTAGATTGCAGCGAAATAATGCTGTCCAGCCCTTCTCTTGGAGTTTTTGCAGTGTACTTTCTCTTTTTCCATTTGCGCCTGAAACAATTGGCGCTAGTAGTCATCCATGCGAGATATCGCAATTCCACCAGACCCTTGGTCTCTAGGTTACAAGTCCTCAGAGCCACAACTACCATAAACAATCACTTCATAAGTCATCACTTTTATCAAGAGATTCAGGGTTGTTGCAAATGCGGTGGTCTCTGATGGAGTGTCTCTCTCCAACCATCAATTCACCATTTCTGTGCACATAAAAGCCTCCATAACAAACAGCAATACCTAACAGCTGTGCCACCCCTCTCCCCCTGGGGCGGCTCCAGACCAGTGGCTCTTGGGGTATGGAAAACCCCCCAGGAAAAGGGGGGTTCGTGGGTCTGATCCCGGAAATTTGTAACAAACTATGTGTAAAATGGTGCATTATAAGTGGTTTGGAAGCATGCCTTTTAAGAAGAGCAAGTTTTTACTAAATGTATATTTCCCTTTTAAATTATTTCCACCAAGTTTCGACTAATTCCAAGATTATTTTGATTTACATTCGCAAAGAGCTTGTGGTTTTAAAAACTTTTGTTTTATATAAAATTTAACTGGATTTTAAAGTAAAATAACAAAAAAAAAGCAAAATCATTTCGGCTTTTAATTTAAGGTCTATGACAAAGAAATATACCAGGTTTTTTTTTGGGGGGGGGGGGGGAAATTGCCTCTAATTGCGGCCGCCAATGCTCTCCCCCCACATTATTTTCTCTGCCCTGTCCAACTTTCTTCCTTGAAGGTCCTCTGAACTCCTGAAGAAGGCCAGACCATTGCTGGCTGAAAATTTGAAATTTTTATTGCTCTGAGTGCTCCTTTTTTGTGATATTCTCATTCCTATTGGCTCCACATATATAAAAATATACACTCACACACTTACCACCCCTCTTTGACATAAGGTAAAAATCGTAGCGCAATCATGATATGGTAAATTATGAAAATTTAGGGTGAAATTACATAGTTAAGGATAAAACAACTTTGAGGGGTTTTATATATATGTGTGAGCAATCTAATATCATATTATGCAAATCATGATGCTTACCATGAATTTGCCTGTTTGTAAGTTCGACAACTTTCTACAAGAATTAAGTTTACAAAAAAAATTAAACGCAACCGATTATCATACTTACGTACGTACCATTTAATTTCATTGGTTAGTTTATTATAAATTCCAGATGCACCATTTATGTGGACCCTTTTTTATCTAACATCAACCCTCAATATGATTTCTTATAAGTTCCTACTAGCTTTTGTCAATAGGCAAAAGCGCACTAATAATTAAGAAAATGAAGATGCCACGGAAAATTTACATTATTAAAATTGATTGAAATGACTCCTTGAAACTGCAGAGGCTATCACCATGGAGTATAGAAAATAATTTTTTGATATCCTTGGTAGTTCTACTGGTATAAGGTATAGCGAAACTTGGTGGCACTCAACCACTATGTCCGTAGTTACAAAACCATGGATACGATGGATACTGACTGACGTGGCTACAAACTTCCCGCTGGTTGGCAAGCGTACCCGACCCGCTTATGTATTTCGTTGCTCATTTATTTTACGACACCACGAAGCGGAAATAGCTCGATCGGGTCTTCATCAAGGAAACATGGCAGAGGTAATGGTCGTCATCTAGTTTTGTATCTCGTTATTTTCTTTCAATCCTTTGTTATATCGCACGGTATACAGTCGTTTAAAGTATTTGAAGCAATTTCTTGATTTTTGATCATGTTCACCCGTCTTTTAGAGTGGTGGCATCCCCTTTACATGTCATTAGCAAAACAAACCGACCCAATTTTAGATCTTTTCTCTAGTGAGCAGCGTTCTTTTAGGCTTCACGCAGAGTTGTCATGATTTTCGTTTAATCTTATCTTTTCACGGGAATCTGATTGTAGAATGTGTCTGGGCTATGATTTCATAATCAGCCACATAATATTCCACCTCGTGTCTTGCCGAAGTGCCGATGATGACGTCCGTTTGTTTTGTTGTGTCTATTTTTTCTGTTTTTAAATGTTTATAAAACTTAATTATAGCAAGCAGAAGAGACACAAAAGAAGGCGAAGAGGACCTTCAGGAAATTCACTTTCCGTGGGGTTGACCTGGACCAGCTGCTGGATATGCCGACGTGAGTATGGCATCATAAGATAAATGTTTAATGTGAGAATACATAATGAACAAAAACGTTGTGCTTGGGAATTTCCGACGGTGTGGAAGCAGTGTGTTGAAAAAAAAGGCTGATAGATGCCATAAGTATGTAGGTGACGTTCTCTGTTAGTAGTTACATAGGGTTAGATGGAAGAAGGAACTGTCCTAGTCTCAATCTCGCCCCAATAATGTCTCATTATTATTTTTATAATAAAAGAATACCCCCATGTGGCAAGAGAGTGCATCTACATCTACAAAATACCCTGCAAGCCACCTCAGAGGTGTGTGGCAGGGGGTAAGTATTCACCAACACGCACTACACTATACCCCAAAGTTAGTGCAACTACGACTAATTATGCATTACCATAAATCGCTAATGCTTGTCATGAGGCGAAGCCTCACAAGCATGCAACACTACACTACAGATGTCATCAAAATGGAGAGTGACCTCAATATACATGCATTCTACAACTACACAGATGGACAGGGACTCAAGACCCATGTAGAAAACATGCTAGGCGTGCTGTTAGTATGTACTAGGTAACAGATAAGGATTCAAGTATTAGGAGTACTACCACTACTAAGAGCTACACTACCTAACGACAAACCTAGATAAAAGTCTCATGGCAGCTATTATGGTCCCTTATCGTTCGTGGGAAAAATGACATCTTAAATCTATCCGTTCTGCAGTCTAGTTCCCTAATTTTACTCTCATGATCTGATCTACCGTAGTATGTCGGATTTTGCAAAATATTGTCAACGTCGTCAGAGAATAGACCGGTTTGGAACTTACATAATAGATTTAGTCTAAATTTTAATCGACGGTCTGAAAGCTTTTCCCATCCCAGTTGCTGCAAAAGGTCAGTAACACTAACGAGATTATCATAACGGCCTTTAACATATCTTGCCGATCTTCGCTGCACGCGTTCTAACTCAGTTTCCAAGCCTATCTCATAAGGATCCCAAATACTGGCGGCATATTCTAAGTGGGGTCTAACGAGGGAGAAGTAGCTGATTTCCCTAACTTTATCGTCGCACTTGCCAAGTACTCTTTTAACAAATCCCAATTTACGATTAGCTTGACCGGTAATTTCTCGAATATGTTTACTCCACGATAGATCATTAGTCAGTTTAACTCCGAGGTACTTAACCGATTCTACGGTGTCTAGTTTTATGTTGTTAATGCAATAGCTGTTACAAGGAGCATTTTTCCGTTTCCAAAAATTTACAACAACGCATTTTTTCAGGTTTAATTCTAGCTGCCACGCATCGCACCACTCTTGTATTGCCTCGAGGTCCTTAGTTAGCGCTTCTTGTCATTAAAGCTACGAATTTCTCTATACATTACTGCGTCGTCAGCAAATAATCTAAGCTTACTGTCAACTTTGTCACCGATGTCGTTTATGTACAAAAGGAACAGAAGCGGGCCTATGACACTTCCCTGTGGGACACCCGATGTGACTTTTACTTCATTAGAGATAGCGCCATCTAATACAACCCTTTGCACGCGATTACTTAAGAATTCTCTAATCCAGGAAACTACGTCGTCGTCTAAACCGTAGGTTTTTAATTTCATGAGTAGCTTTATGTGGGAAACTTTATCAAATGCCTTTTTAAAGTCAAGAAAAATTGCATCAACTGGAGCGTTATGTTCACCCGACACTAAAATATCGTGAGCAAAAAGTGCTAATTGAGTTTCGCAAGATCTTCCCTTTCTGAATCCGTGTTGTGTTTTTGTTAACAAGTTTTCTATATCGAGGTGTCTCATAACTGAACTAACAATTATATGTTCAAGGACTTTGCAAGAGATAGATGTAAGAGATATCGGTCTGTAGTTCGATGGCTGTTCCTTATCACCGCTTTTGAATATGGGAGTGACATTTGCAATTTTCCAGTCCATGGGTACTTCGTGTTCGTTGATGGATTTACTAAATATATTCTGCAAGTAGGGTGCTATTTCACAAGCTAATTCTCTATACACACGGGCAGGAATTTCTTCAGGACCTGGGGATTTATTTGGACTTATAGATTTTAGCAAGTTTTCTATTCCGTGAGTGCAGATGTCGATAGGCGGCATCTTTTGCTGGAAGTGATCATTTAACTTTACGGGTGTACTCTGCGTTGACTTGGTGAACACTCTTTGAAAATAAGAATTTAATAAGTTGGCCTTGTCCGAACTGCTTGTTAATAATTCGCCATTTTCGTTTCGTAGTGGAATAACTGTTGATCTATTGCCTTGAACTTCCCTTACGTATGACCAAAATGCCTTTGGGTTGTCCTGTAATTGTTCTCCTAATGTTTTTCTTTTAAAATCCATGAATGCATTCCGAAAGGCTTCCTTTGTAGTGGCTTTAGACAATTTGTATTTTTCAAATATTAAATTTTGATCACTAGAGGACAAATCTCTACGGAGTTTTTTCATCTTGGCGTGGCATACTCTCTGATGTCTTAACGATTTTCTCACTTCTGCATTGTACCATCTTGGTTCGCTGCCCTCTTTTTTTACTTTACTTGGAATGTATTTTCTGATCCCTGAATGTACAATCGAAAGAAAAGCTTTCCAACTACCCTCCGTGTCTAACTTTAAGCTTGATTCCTGGAATTCGGGAAGAGAATTTTTTAGATGACTCTTAAACGCATTGAAATCGGCTTTTTTAAAAATGTAGAATTTTCTTCTTTGTTTAAAACATTTAATGAAACTCAAGGAGAACTTTGCGGTAACTACTCTATGGTCACTAATGCCCTCAACAGTGTTTACCTTAATTACTTGTTGCGGTATATTTGTTGCCAATAAATCAAGAATGTTGTCCCCTCTGTTAGGCGTCGTAGCTATCTGATGTAGGGCATTGGATGAGAACGTGTGCAGCAGGGACTCGCATATATCTTTGTCTCTTCCTCCTGATATGTAACTGTAGGTCCTCCAATCTATAGAGGGCGTATTGAAATCTCCACCTATGATTAAATTTCTTTCGGTGTTCCTGGATGTGATGTTCTTTATTTGTGCTTCGAGTTCTAAAATTGAGGTGACGTCGGTGTTAGGTGGCCTGTAGTATGCGCACACGAATATTGTTTTTGATTTAGGGCATCTAATAGAGCACCATACAGATTCTATGCTGGTATCTGGGACGGTTTCCGCTCGGCTGACTATGGTTTTCTTTACAGCTATAAATACTCCGCCTCCGGTTCGGTTGGACCTATCTTTTCTGTAAACTTTGAATGATTTAGGAAATATTTCACTATCAGAAATATCGTCCGCCAGCCAACTTTCTGTGCCAATAATGACGTTACACTCCGTGCTATGAATAAGGTGGTGAAATTCTGGAATCTTATTTTTCAAACTACGGCAGTTAACTACTGCAACGACTAATGCTTCATGATTATTGTTTATGCGATTCGGGGTAATTTCAAGATTGCTGTCTTCAATTAAGCTATTCTTGGACGCTATATTCAGAGTATTCTTAGCTAAATTACTAACTGGCAACACATAATTATTGACCCCACTAATTGACCTGCCCTGTAGCCTACCGTCTATGTTAAACTCGACGAGTGTGCTCAAGTATCCTGCGCGCTACCTCCTGCGATGCCTCGTATGTATAGTGGACACCCGAGCGATTTATAGGCACCCGACACGAATCCAGCACCGGCCTGAGGTCCAAGAACTCCGCTCCCTCGCTCCCACAGACTTCACTGAGTCTCTGGTTTATGCCTTCCACTCGGCTCCAAACCATCGAACCCCGATCCGTCCTAGGTACCAAGCTGCATATGGTAAGCCTCAAGTTGGTACCAGATTCTCCGTGAATACGGCGGAACTCTGAGCATAGGTCTCTCACAGAGCCTAAAATCCCCTCGGATCCCATAAACACGGCATCATTGGTCCCAACATGGGCAACCACATGCAACTTGGAGCAGTTCGCGCCCCTGACCGCCGACTTCATCTCCTTCGTCACCTGTGGCACCTTTCCTCCCGGTATACACAAGGAGGTGACCCGTGGTTCTCCTCCTTCCCGTCGGGCCTTTCCACGCATCGGGGACACTATACGCCGGACATTGGAGCTACCTATCACTAAAATTCCCTCCCTTCCCTCTCCACTCCCACTCGGCGACCCACCTCCCAGCTCTAGCTCCGATGGCTCAGCCTCCGCCAGCACATCGAACCTATTGCTGACGGGGATTGACTCAGCCTCCGCCCCTGCCAATCCTCGTTTTTGGAGGGTGACCCCGTGGCTACGCCTCGAGACCACTTTCCATGTCCCCGAAGCAATGGAGGGAGACGACACCGGAGGCACGGAAGTCCGAGAAAGCATCCCTCGAGTAAGGCAGTGTAGTCTTAGCGTGTGAATGGCATTGCTATCTGTCGGCGTTAGTTTATTACTGTGTACATCTACATACTATCCTGCAAGCCACCTCAAGGGTGTGTGGTAAGGGGGGAGATATCCCAGTCATTCACTACACTATTCCATGTTAAATGTTATGAAACTCCCACCCTCAATAGTTAGAGTATAATTTTCACTCGTGCTTAATAACACAACTTCATTACTAACACTTCACACCGCTTGGTATGTTCTGTATTATTTTATTTTGTTCTTTGCTTAAAGTAGCATCTCGTAGCATTCAGAAATTAACAGTATTGGTAATATTAACCACTAGATGTGTCTATAGCATAGTTCCGCATGTTTGCATGTTCATTTACGTAGCATTCTCCCAGTTTCTGGTTTGACTGCGTACTGTTCTCCTGACTGCTTTTGGCCTGCGCCTAACAGCCGGGGGAGCGTGTGAAGTTCTGACTTGTGCTGGGACGAGTGCTGCATGCCTGGTGTGGAATCACCCCATGCCACACACCCTAGTGGTGGTTTGCACGGTACTTTGTGAATGTAGATGAAACTACATCTGTCAATATATCAGCAAAAGGAAGAGGATATCGTCTCATCGCACATGAAATGCCTCATGATTTTACTTTTTGTGCGAATTATCTCTCTTGGTATCCATGAATTACTAAGTGGTTAAGGTTGCTACTGGTTGGGAACAGTCTTAGGAAATGAGACTTCAAAATTAGTCAGGAGCACCATGTACCAGGGGGGCCTATTCTGAACATTTTTTATCCGGAGCTAACTCATGCTCTGAATCGGGGTGGAGAAAAGTCAGCACACAAAGTGGTAAACTAAATTCCGGCTAGCAAATGATCCGCCAATTACAACTGCTGTTTCATTTTTCTTATGTTTTTCCGGCTTGTACTTGTACCGGAAAAGAGCAGACAGCCTTCGTGAATACTAAAAGTTAATAATATAAACAAAGTACCTTGTTAGCAATATGCCGACTATTTGACAAGCTATAGAAGCTCAATTGCATCTATCCAGACATACCCTGCCGAGTTTAACATGATTATAGCTGGGAATACGTCAGCTTAATGCATGCTATTACATGATTTTACTTCTAGGTTTTCATCGAGAAGAAGAAAAACACAATAACTAAATACCTTGATAGCGAACATTATTACCTGCATCAGTTGATTTTTTACTTAAAAGAGGACAAAATATTATAGTAATCATCTAAGTAACTTCAGTCATCTTCAACAGCTGTTTCTGCGGAACGTGAATGGCGAATTGAAAATAATAAGATTTCCTTTTATGTTTTCCTTTATTTTAAAATTTTTTATGGTTAACTTATGTACACGTAAGGTAAAATGCTTTCTTTAAACCTGTAGCAGTCGTTAATCAGTAGGTCAGCAATCGATCATGTATACCATCGTTGGTGCAATGTAGTGCATGATGGTAAATGCAATTGATCGGTCATTCACTGATGATATCTTTGTTATTGTTATATTTGTATTAAACTTGAGTTAATTTCCAAAGCAAAGAACTAAACTCAAAGACAAATACTTTAAAGTAACTTAAGGTTCTACGTTAGGCTGCTTGTACTCGACAAATCTGTATTACCTACATACGCTCACAATTTTTTAGAAAACATACTAGCTGCTTAGTAACTATTTGCATCATTAAATTACAGGTTATGCGCTTATGAGCAATCATTCTGAAAGTTCAAGTCATATAATCACTTCAACATACATCTATACCTACACGCTTTTATAGATATAGATTTTGTCATCGTTTGAACTTCCATTAACGTACCTTTATACATTCGTGTAATTTCCTACTCTCCATGCAGCAATGTCAATTTTAAGATTCATACCTCGAACTACAGCTGATAGAATGTTATTAATAGGTAAGCACAATAATCGTACTTGACCACACATTAAGAACTTGCTTAACAATAATCAAATAGTTGATCATAAGCTGATAAAATGGAATTTACGATCATACACTTGCGGGTTAACAACATCAAAGTAAGAGCATACGTAAAAACATCACAATACAGTAAAACCCCCATACAACGAACACCCATACAGCGAAATTTTAAGGAAAACTCCCTATTTCGAAGTCATTGGCCCCGTCCCGGACCCTTCCAATGGACAATACACGCAAAAAAAACCTCCCGTAACGAACCTCCCTAACTACGAAAACTCCGTACATCGAAGTCTGCGCTTGGGCCCAAAACATGAAAAGTGCCCCTCTTGAACGAATTATTGAGAAAAAAAACGTAGCATTCTTCATTTACAGGTAATTTTTCCATAGACATTTACGTAATGAGCAGGAAGTTGAACCGCAGCGGAGAGTACCGCGTCTTAACCCTTCCGCTCCGGGCTTCGAAAATGTTTACATCCGAGACCTACAGAGCAGAGGGCATGAAGGAAACTTGATGCTCTCGCTCGGTGAAGGCTCGTTTACACGTTTATTATGGTGGGAACCAGCAAGTCTGATGGTTCCCACAATAAAAAACGTGTAAGGGAAGCCAAAGCTCTGCTCCCGCTGAGCCGGGTGATAGTTGGGTGGATGAGTAATGCACCAAGAGGGGAGGGGGAATACCAGTCAGTTCCAGCCAGCCAGACGTAACCCAATACAGAAAAATACTCTGAAAAGATCAGATCAGGGGGGCTATTCTCCACTCTCACTCATCCATCCCACCTCTTTTGCGAAGGTGCAGGTGGTGAGGATGGAGCTCAATTTTCCCTTTTTAAATGGTATCAGATTACTTTCCCATATTGGGTTACATTCCCAGGACCCCTGAATGGGAGGAGCTCCATGGTTTCATATTACCTTTCGGTATCCGATTTTATTTTGGGAGAGCCAGGTGGACCATTATCGTAAGACAGTCCACCTGCCTGTAAGAACCGTGTTCATTCCCGTCGGCGATAAATTTTTTCATGCTTATTTTCTTTGTTTTTCCTTCGTGGAATTATATGTTAAAATTTAATCTTTACTTTTCTATTCAAAGTTTTTTTTAATGAGTGGAAATATTTTTTTCGCGAATACCAATGGGCTTATTTTTTTTCTTTCCCGCGAAGTCAACGTAATTTCTTTGTTTCCCCATTCTTTCAGCACGCAAACTTCATTTGTTCCTTCATTTGCAAGACCTCCTGTTGATATTATAATCATAAAATAGTCTAAATAATTGTTACATCATTATTTATAAGACCCACGATCAAAGATCCCCGTTTTCTTGTATTGTTGTGCTTTGAAAAAAGGAGGGGAAAATGTGATCGACTTATCTACTAATTTCTGTAATCGAATCACCATTTCGCGATCTAAAGACGTACAAATAAATACATTGTAATAAGGCTCGTCGAGAAAGGCTCGTGTTTTAAATGGCGAGTGACCACTTGCAGATTATTTTCATTATTGTATAATTATGATATCAACAGGTCTTGCAAATTAAGGAACAAATCAAGTTTGCGTGGTGAAAGAATGGGGAAACAAAGAAATTTTGCGGGAAAGAAAAAAAAATAAGTCCTATGTTATTCGCAAAAGAAAAATATTTCCACTCATTAAAAAAAACTTTGAATAGAAAAGTAAAAATTAGATTTTAACAGAATTCCAGAAAGGAAAAACAAAGAAAGTAAGCATGAAAAATTTGTCGCCGACGGGAATCGAACATGGTCCCTCTGCACCGCAGTCCCGTACGCTAATCAATGGACCACACCCTTGATGCCGCAGGCTGATAAATAGGGATTTTATAACATCTATATATGTTTAAACGCCTTTTTTGTTAACTATTGGATTTATACGCCCATATGTGGAGTGATTCGTGAAAAGCATTCGGAGTTCTATATGCATACGAATTTTCATCGAGATCTGCGACCCGTTTATCGGACACTCCCCTCGTTAGGAGGGCGAAGTATTCAAAACTTCATTGGTTGGTGTTCAACCAATGAGAGCCAATTTTATCTACTCTGTCCCCATCCCAAAGGAAAATCTGGAGTAACCTCTCTTCTCTATCCAAATATTGCTATTGCCGTCTTAACCTTGATGGATGTGGTCTGTTAACCGGCAAGTGGTGCGTTTGCTCGAGATCGCCCTAGTATTTGCTCGATTGCTTGAGGTTACCTTTTTTCCCAGAAATCGCAGCCGAAAATGAGGGTGAGCCTCTGACACGAATTTTTTATCTGCCAGCCTTCGATCCTCAGTCACGATATGAGCGGTGGGCTGCAGAGAAATAACGCGGCAGGGTGGTAGTGGCCACGAAACGAGCAGTGATTCGTCCTAAGATAAGTTCAGAATCTGAAATGGCAGTACATACTGTCAGAAGACAACGTTCTCGGCCGACATTTTACCACAGAATGAGAAGAACGGCACAAGAAATATTTAATATCTGGGATTGGTGGCGAGCGGCACCTATGCCACTCACGTCTATCATGGCTGGGTTCGAGTGTGGTCCATGTCAAACATTAGGAACATAAAACTCATCGTTGCCACTCTATCGCTTGCCTACCACCGCTCGTATCGTGGCCGCGGCTCGCGCCGCTCGTATCGTGCCCGAGGCAAGTCCCTCGAGAGCTCAGTGACCTTGGTGCTTAGCGTGAGTCATCAAGGGGAGGGTATCATTGGCTCGCTTGTTTACGGGGGATGCAGTTGCCTAATAACTTTAAAAACTTGTTGTTTGACAAGGCAAGCGCGTGGGGTGCAATTGGGGGACAGCGATTGGCCGCGCGACAAGTGCAAGCACTGGAATTTTCCACCCCCCTAACTTTCTCATTTTCTGTCACCAGACAACTTTGAGTGACTGTATGCACCTGCCTTAAGCTCAATTGAGAGAATTCTATGACTATTAACATTTGTTCATGCGTCAATATAGGTCAGTGTTGTTCCAAAATGAACAAGGGCAAAAAGTTGTGGTCTTTCACGGTAGTTGAAAAAATTAAAGCGCTTTAAGTCATCAAAGACGCTGAGGATGTAGGAAACCGCGCTGCCGGACTAAGGCATGATGTGCCAGAATCGTGCATTAGAAGATGGAGGAAGGATAAGGTTGCACTATTCCATACCAATAGGGACAGAAGGTCTTTTCGGGGAAAATCTACGAGCTGTGACAGGACATGCGCGCGCGTGCCACCGTACTGCGACGCCCGTCTCACTAGTAAGTCAGCCTTTTTTATGTATGTACCTAAATCATGATTTTTTTTTATTTTGTCATTCATTGAAGATTTTTGTTGAACCATATTGAAATATTAACTGCTTTAAATTCCATTAGACAGTTATGATTTCTTTCAAAGTTTGACTTTTTTCAAGTTTTGATGTCGTATCTACGCCTTATCGTTCGTTTTTTACGCGGCTGACGCTGGGGTATTTTGTATTTAACGTGTTTGCATTCCCACTCGTCATCGTTTACAGCAAAATATAATTTGTAAAAGTTAACCACGTTTTAAAAGGCGACTTACAGAGACTATGACTTGTGCATTAGTAAAGCGGTGGGGGGATTCGGATTTATAAATCAGAGCTCGGTGCGACTGTCCGCACTTACCAACTAAACACGAATTGTAGCGAGGTCGGATTTGTTTTGTTTTAATGAATATCAATTACTCCACACATTCCAAAGGACAATAAACAATGCAAGCATTGTAGGGCCTAGGCTACAAGTGAAAACTTGCCTCCGAGGTCCATACATGCCTATGGAAAATGCCGTGTAAATTATAAGAGAATATCGCAAGCGGCTTTGATAATGGCCGAAAATTCGAAGTTAGTCCCGCAACACCTCGCAATAGGAAAAAAAGCCCCAAATTTTTTTCTTCAACTTCGACGCATAAAAAGAGGGGTGTGACTCTTACACGCGTTAACGGCATCGTCAATGCATTATCATCTGAGATTGCCATTGTGACCTCAATGCATTGCCGACTGCCACGTTTTTACTCGTGGTAACTAACTCGCCCCACCTATATTCCATCGTCGTTTATCGATATCTAGTATATTCTGGTCACGAACATAGATATTTACCGGTATTTCAATGGGATTCCAACAGTGCGTTTCATTTCGGAAGTATAAATTGGAATATGTGCTCTTTCAAGCAAAATTGCTGCATAAAACTGCCAATTGATATTGACTTAAATTATTGCACTTTAAGAATAATATAGACTAGATACTCAGAAAAATTATGGAGCACTTTAAATATACCTAATCTTTAGGCATTAATTTTGGCGCTCCTTCACTTTCAGACCGTAACTAAAGAAAGCGATGAGGCGTAGAGCAGAATCGACGAAAAAAACAATAATTTAAATTAGAAATACGCAGGTTGAAAATAACACTGATAGCCACGGTATTTGATGGTAAATAGTAAAAATTGTTTATCATCACTCTAGGAAAGGTTTTAATGGTGAATAAAGCAAGATTGAGATATTTACTCGACTTGCATCGTAAAGCACGCGGAACACTTGGATGCCCCTTTGGAGACGCAACCCGCACACCACCTCCATACATCGAAAACCCCCTACATCGAAGTAATTTTTCTGGTCCCAACAAATTCGTTGTATGGGGGTTTTACTGTATATGTTTTATGACACAGGAAGTGCTCCTATGATCATTTCCTACAGTTTCATTAATTTAAAACAATTCTGAAGTCAGCCGGACAAGGAAATTCAATGGAATAACCTAGTAAACATGTAAAACACATTTTTAACGATGAATGTCCACAAATTGATCTCCAAAATAGAAGGCAGCAAGATTGACAAAGAAATTCTTTTTCCATGATGTTAACATGAATGGAATTTCTTGATTAAAAATAAATCCTTTGGATATCTTGATTATTCCGTTGTGGTAGACAACGGCATCGCCTCACGAAAAACTACCAATAAAAATAAAATGTCATCGGATTCACAACAACGTGCACACTTCATGAAAAATCGACAAAACACTGGGAATGCACATGGATTCCACTGGAGAAAACTTTTAACGTGGTCTGGGCCTCTCATCCTTCACGAGGATCCTGTCAGAGACTATTTTAGTGCTGGAAGGCGCTCCGTGACGATTACAGAATATGGATTGGAGAAAAGGAGCCAAATAGTCTCTCTTTAGCAGTTAGCTCCGGAGAAACTGTGTTCAGAATAGCCCCCCAGGAGCACTTGTGAGCTACCTGAGGTAGAGGAGTTCATTTGGTGTTAAGAAATTAATAATGCCCCTTAAATGTTCACGTCCTATTCTTATCATGCATGTTGAGGAAGATAGATTGTTTCTCAGATTTTGTTCAAGTAGAGTACGGCCATCATGGTTGCTGAGACTTTAGAGTAATAAGCAGCCAGAAAGAAAGCAGATTTTCCCCCAGAGAAATAATGGTAGCACTGTTATATTATTGCACCTTCTTAGAACACTCATCAAATAGCAGATACCTGGGAAAGGTAAAATTTTGGCCTGGAAAGAGTCCTGGAGGTTCATAATCTCTGGTCGGCAACAACCCTGAGTGAAATTAATGCGATCTTAACATGTGTACTGCACACCATGATACATCATTTTTCGTGTGAAAAAGGAAATTTCTGTTTTGTGTGAGAAATGTGTACATATCCCTAGCAGTTCTCCTTTTATCACTTTGTATCCATTGGGCCATGTTTATGTATGACTTTATTTAAGATAGGGCATTTCCCTGTGTGCACCAGCATTTTGCCCGTTGAGATTTTTTGACTGTCTGAGATATAGCAAAGGTTACATCGCAAAGCTTCAGCTACAAGTTTCAGTGGTGTGTTTCATTACAAGCCTTATCATGGAGAAGGCCAGTTCTATCAGGACCTTTGGTTTGAAGCTTGGTATATATTTTAATACTTCACAAATAAATTGATTTTCAAATCCTTTTTTTATAATCCAACTACCTTTGAAAATTGCTATTTTTGGCAATAAGAAAGGTGACAAACAGTCTTGTATTGGCGTAATTTAATTGTTGATGCTGTTTATACATCTTCCAATTAAGTTTGTTTAACTTTGCATCTCTATGTTTGACTAATTTCAAGAAAGTGATTGGTTGAAAGCTGCACAAATACCTAGCTTAAAGCAAGTTGTTCAAGCATCTTGAAGATAGCTGTGCATGTATGAATTTCTTTCGTGATTCAGAAAGGGGAACTATGTTTTTTTAATGTAATCAAAGTTTAATTAAACAAAATTGTAATTTTCACATTTTTTCTAACATTTCTAATTTCATTTCTCTGGTTTACTTCTCATTTTGTTGCATAGTGAGCAGCTCATGGAGCTGATGCACTCCAGAGCGCGGAGGCGTTTCTCAAGGGGTTTGAAGCGGAAGCCAATGGCATTGGTCAAGAAGCTGCGCAAAGCAAAGAAGGAAGCACCACCAAACGAGAAGCCTGAGGTGGTGAAAACTCACCTTCGCAACATGATCATTGTCCCTGAGATGGTTGGTAGCATTGTTGGTGTGTACAATGGAAGAACTTTCAGCCAGGTTGAAATAAAGGTTGGTTGGTTTGTTGATTTGTTTTTTTAGAATTTAAAATATATGTATAGTCGAGTATATATGATCTAATTTATGAATTTACTTTCACTTACAGCCGGAGATGATTGGCCATTATTTAGGAGAATTCAGTGTCACTTACAAGCCTGTCAAGCACGGTCGTCCGGGTATTGGTGCCACTCACAGTTCCCGTTTTATTCCACTCAAATGAATATGCATTTTGTTTTTGCATAAAATAAAATATATAAAGTCCTATTAATTGTTTTCTATTTTTTTCCTTTCTGAGTGGGTTGGAATCACAGTAGATCTTAGTACAGAAAAGTCTGAAAGTGTTCAATGTTCTCAACACTGCTACCGTCACCCAATCTTCTGTTGGATCACTCGGTAGTATAGATAATTATAAAGACTGCTCATTTCGGGTTAGGTGTGCAAAGAATGCCAAAGCCATTCTTTTTTTACCATTCATATAATCTTATATTATTCTTCTATAAAATTATGTGCGTACATACTTTGGAATTGGGTGATAAAATACTTGCTTATTGATGTGATGGCAGTAGGTATGTTGAAAGTACGCACTAATATTTTAGCATGGAGCAATTTTCACGTAGGAGGCAGAGGATTTGTATCAGCTGCATGGTAGTGTAAGGGTCGAGATGTGCTTTGCTTGCAGCACCCATGCGGGTGACATTCGTAAAATGTTTCCTTGATCAAAATTCCCTATAGTCCATCTTTGAAGATTCCTCTTTTAGTTAGGCATAACCTTTAGATAGGGAAACAAATTTAATAATTGAAGCCCCCACCATTTTAGACCAAGATCGGCTACCTTAATTGTGAGGGGGCTATTGTCTAGCATGAGAAGAGAACCACTCATTCCACAGCGGATCGGTCAAATTAACAATAATCAAGCATTAAATTATGCAGTAAACTGTAAATAACCTGAGAATTCGCGAAGTTCATTATTAAATATATCGTTCTTAATGTCTTGACAGCCATATATGTAGCAATGGTTTTGGACCGCATGCAACCTGCAATTCAACTGCACCTTTGACATCTTTCCACTCTTTGAGTACAACAAGAAAAAAGACATGACAACTGTGAGCCGTGGAATAGTCCAACATTGAAATTGCATCCCCAGATTCAGAATAGCCCCCATGCATTTAACTATCATTTCTGAAAATTAAAAATCATTTTTATTATCTTGTTCATTTTTCTAAATGGCAAATTTATTATAGCCCTGTAATGGGGGTGATTAGGCAGCCTTGCAATACAATTTTGCTTTTGATATTTTTTGATGCATTAGATCTTGCTGCCTGTATGTACATACATTGAAAAAAAGTTAGACGTTATTTGGAATTCAAATCAGATTGATATAATTCGGACTTCTAATTATATTTTCCGTATCATTAATTCCAAGTTAGTGGTTTCTGTTGGGTGTGAATTGTGTTTGATAGGGGCAAAAATGAAGAAGCATGATTTTTTTGGGTTGCTGCATGCCTGGAAAACCTTGAATTAACGTATAAATTGAAAATGGGCCTGGAAAAAACTACAATTTGCCAATGGAAACTTTCTTTTCCAAGTAAGAATCGGATTGTGTTCAGTGAGAGACCATTTAGAGTACTGAGTCTGTTTGTGTGTGGACTTAATTACCTTGCCTCAATGAGGCATTGGAGCTCTCATTGGATGTTGATCACTTAACCCTTTCCAACGCTGAGCCTATATTTGTGAACCCTTCACCCTGGCTGCACGTGTTTTTTGTTTTTGGTACGTTTATCGGCTACAAATATGACCCCTTATATTTTTTCGATTAAAAAATAAAAATTTTATTTTTTATAAAATTTTTTACTGGAATTCCAGTCCTCAGTCAGCCACAAGGATCTTTTGTGTGATGTGCAGGGTTGCATCGTTTCCCCTGCAAATTAAATTTGTTAAGATATAACTTATCTATTTGTTACCAGTCAAAGATAATTCAAATAAACTTTTGAACTCTTATTGTTAGCATCCTACATGATGACCTTAATGTAGCTAAGCTTATCAGTTAATTACATATTGATACATATAACTTTATTTTCGTTTTTCGTAATTATTTTCAACTTTCTTTTGGGCCGATGGCATGAAAGGTGTATTTTTCTCTTAGATACATACATATATCTGGCCAAGGAATTGCTAGAGTATAAAAGAGGTATAAATATTTCCGTATTGACGATTTTTATAATTAAATGTGCAAAAATGCCAATTTTCCTCGTTTAGCATAATTATGGAAGAAAAAAAATTACGAAAGACTTCAGTTCCACAAAACTGAATATATAGTACAAGTTAATTAATAAATGTATATGGACACGTATAATGCAAATACAAGTATTTATTTCACAATAAAATAAATTACAAAACAGTAAAATACATTTAATCAATCGAAATACTATACTAAAAATGGAAAAAAATACAAAATGATTTATGATAAAAACATACAATTTTATTCCATAAAAAGGCACTCTTATGTTCTAATATTTTTATGGAAATTTACAAAACGGGTGGATGGTCCTCGCAGGCAGGGCAAAAAAGAACTTGTCTCCCTCCACAAACCCTGTTCCGTGCACTCCTGACACCTTTGCACTGTCCTCTTTCTTTTTCCTTTCTTGTCAACAGGATTTGTCTGCGGAAAATGCTTAGATAAGCCTATGCCTCTGGAGGGTAGGGAAGGAGAAGGTCGGGTAAAGACAGGTTGTAGCAAAGATTTGAAGAAAAAAGCTATTTTATAGGAGGAGGTGGAAGATGTGAATACCCACCTTTTTGTACCACTTGAGCGTTTTTCGCTGAATCGGGTAATAAGCCATCATCTGATCAGCATGATCGATGCCACCCATTGCCTCGTTGTATTTCACCACTGCCTCTGCCACTGTATTGCCTTGGGGATGGGTTCCCCTCCCCTTCGGTGGGGAACATCGACCATATCACCAGTAAACTGGGAGCTAATCATCATCACATCTCTCTTATCCTTCCACTTCAAGACGCACACACAGTCTTCAATGAAAGCATTCACAACTTCCCCCTTTTTTAAATTTGAAGAAATGACATGGGGAGGATTACCCTTCCGGTTACTTCTAAGAGTAACAGTACAATAAGTCTTCCGCTCAAGTAGTTGGTGGGCCAAGCTGACACTGTTGTAGTAATTATCCATGTATAATGAATGGCCGGCATTAACCGACCCTCCATCAGTTTACTAACAACATGTCCTCGGCCTCCTACATAAGCATCTCCAGACCCAGTGTACACGATGAATCTGAGAACTAAACCAGAAGTTTCGGTGAGCATATAAATTTTAATACCGTATTTGTTTCTTCCCCTTGAGAAAAATTCAAAAAACTAATCGTCCCCTCCAGAGAAGCATAGACTCATCTATGCAAAGTTGCCGCGTTGCGATTACTGTTCTGTCCATGGAGCTGTGGAGGTCAATAAGGGGGTGTATCTTAAATAGTCTGTCAGTAGGCTGAGGCTGACGAGGTTCTGGGTTTTTTGCAAAGTGTAAACATTGCAAAATACCCGAGAACCTGTCACGCCTCATTTAGCCCCGAAAGCAGGGAAAGTTAAATAGAAAGTCTGATCTCCTGCTCACAGGAATAGTTCCCATGTGAAACAGGATGCCGAGGAAGACCAGCAGTTCGTCAACGGTTTCCATTTAACTATCCTCGCTTTTGGGGCTGCATTCTGTGCCTTCAGCGAATCTGTTCGTTTCGACAACAGTCAAGTTTAGGATATCGTCAATCAAAAGAAGGTCAAAATAATGTCGGGGTTCGTCTCCTTGAGGGGGATCAGTCAGTCCAGGGGTCTTTGTAAAGGGGAGGGGGGCAGCCATTGGTGTCTCTTGAGGTCCAAGCGTAGGATTTTTTTGTCTGTCTGGCAGTGGTCATTTGCAAAGAAGGGCCAGGGAGGCAGATCACCACGGTTGACTATAAATCATCCTGTGAGGGATCCCCTTCCTCATCATCACTCTCCCCCCACTCATTCTCTCCAGAGAAATCACTATCTCTTCCACTTTCATCGTCATCTTCTTCCTCGATGAGTCTCTGGAGCTCTGCAACATTTTTTATTACCCTGGAGTCCTCCACCCTCTGGGTTTTTTGTGGAGGAGGGCCAAGCGGAACTTCCAGGGACTCTTGAGGATATAGCGATTGCGGAATTTCTCGCGAGGTGGAGGGTTGAGGGCTTTCTACCATCCTAGGCTGCTCCACAGCCCCTTTTCTCCCACCACGAGTTTTGACTAGTCATGATTTAGAAGAAAATGTTAACTCTATGGATTTTATCTTCGAATTTTAGAATTTGGTCATTTATAATACCTGATATGATCCGCCTATCTCTCTGATGAAATGATCTCTGTCTTTGGCTTTAATATGCTCTACTATGGTGACTCCTTATATTGTGTCAGAAAAATAAATTCAACAATTAGTATTATGGAAAGGACATTTGCAACACTGTATAACTTTAAGTGTATAAATAAAATGGTCTATATGGTACTTTCATTACCAAACCAATACTCAAAAGCAGACAAAATGAAAGTTAACATGGCAGCTTGTTTAAAAAAATATGACTAAAGCTTGAGAGATTAAAAATTCTATGGTAATAATTTAACAGCCTAATAACACTGAAATAATCCACTAGAAATTGAAGTTGTGTCAATTCTACTCCCTTTCATTTTTTGAGTCTTTAACAAATAACCAATTTTACTTATGATATTTCCAACTTTGGAATAAAAAATTATGTATGCCAACGATATGATCAAACATTTTACACCATTTTGTTTGTGGTTTCGAATTGAAAATTAAACTTAACCATTTCCTGTCGAGCGTCATCTATAGACAACATGGAGATTGGACACCCTCATAAGGACATATGGACACCCTCTCAAACGAATGAATGTCGGCTTCATATCATGAGGCTTTCGACTTTCCAAATATAAATAATGGATGACTGCTTTTGGCAAGAGAAAGGAAGGTACTGATTGCCAAGAGTCTGCTTACCTCTTAGTTTCAACTCAATGGGAGCCATTTTACTCTCAACAACTGGTCTCAATCCAGATTATATTCTCGCAACCTTCTCACGGTGATGCACTTAAGTTGCAAATATTTAATTAAATAATTGTTTTATAACCCAATATATATATAAAACATCTGAAATTAGTACCTTGTGTTTGTTATACGTTTACAAAATGTATGCGACGCTATCTCCTTGGTAAAAGCGGATATTGAGGAGAAAGTATACCTACTGAGTAAAATGTCTGCAATTAGGGTTAGAACTTCGTTTAAAATTGGAGAATGCTCAGTTTCAAACAAGAAATTCATTAACAAGAGCATGTTTTCAACTGCACAACAAATGTTGGTTCTGAAAAATTGCTGCGAATATAATCAGTTGCCCGTAACTACATGCTGTGAGAGGGCCCGGAAATGACGGGAAGGGTCGAGACGAGTACCTAGGAAAGTGTTCCCTTGAGAGGGGGCAACATATCAGAGAGGATTGCCGCTTTGAAAGTCAAGGCCGCACAAAAAATACACAAGGCTCAGACTACTGAAGATATATCCATGTAAATTTTGCTGGCATGAAACTGTTGGGATTTCACAAGTGGCCAAATTATCAGATGGCATTGACCATAGGCTGTTGAACTACGAAGGGAAAAATTCCACAGCTGGGCGAATTTCCGTGCACACAATCTTTCTGTTACTTACGATGAACCCCTTTCCAATGGAAAGTTCCTACTTCCACCCAAAACTGCCAAGTGTTGTTTTGCCCACCGCCTACATTCCTTTTATTTTTCACAAGTGAGGAAACCCTACTCCAATACCCTACGGCTTGTAGGTGTTTCTGACCGTCCCTTTATCCTTATTCCCTCCCCAAATCCTAGTCCTTTTCACACAGCAATAAAACCTGCCCACCTATGAGACCCCCCAACCAGGGCATTTACTGCCTCTGTGCCTGCCAACTCCAGCATTTACTGTTACATGTGCGAGAACCCAGGCGAGCAACTGTGAATAAAACAAAAACAAAATATTTTTTCCTCTAACATATGTGAAATATATGAGAATGACTGACACGCTTGTCTTCCAGTATTATCATATGTTCAATTCTTTGTGCTAAATGGATTCCTTTTTATAGAATCATTGGTAGTATATTTTGTGCGGACACAAACACTATATATATATATATACACACACACAAAACGAAAATTTCGCCAATAGGCCACAACAATAAAAACACTTGACAGGGGGTGGGGAAAGAAAAGTAAAAAGAGAGAAGACTTACTGTACGTTTTGGGCATGTAGGCCCTTCTTCAGCTATTGCATATATATATATATATATATATATATATATGCAATTCATAAACGATAACAACAATTAAAATACATAAAATTTGTCAAAATATCGCTTCTATCTTTACATGATACATATATTATACTCGCAAATGATTTACTTAGCATTCTCATTTACAGACCCTGTTAATGGAATTCACGTTAAAAATTGGTTATTCGTTGCTAATATAAATGCCAGTTGAGAACCTTGAGCGATGAATAAAAAGAACGTAAAAGCAGTTTTTATTCACTGAAACTCTTCCACAATCACCATTGCATTCTAATAACTGGATTTTTATTGCAAACGGTGTAAGAGTAAGATAAGCTAACAGAATTTTCTTCCTTACAATTAAAAAATGGGTATCTGCACTATTTTTTCGCATTTTTCATGATGTACAAAACTGTGGTTTAAAAACAAAATAACAATAGCCAACCAAAAAAAAATAGAAAAAACCCTCACTAAACAGATGAAATAGGTACCTTTGAAATTAACCAGCAAATAAATAGATGGAATTGCATTTGGAAGGAATTGAAGATGGTACAGTAATGATGTATTGAAAAACTGGAAACATTATAAATAATTTACTCAACGAAATGTTTTCAAAATTAAAAAAATACAAATTATAATAAAAATATAGTTTGCATAAATTATCGATATTCATGTGTGCGATTCTTTCAATTGACTCTCCTCTTACATAAATGAGTTTTGAAGGAAGTGTGATTCCGAGCATCGCAGGGTTATTCAGCTAGTGAAATATACTTGTCACTTGGTTGTAAAATAGGTTGTACAGGAGAAACTTCATCATATCCTTCACATTAATGCGAAACTATTTCCTGAAAATTTTTCTCTCGTTTTTAAGTTACATATATAAATCAAATAAAATATGCTTTTGAGCAATGTATTTTTATCTGAAAGATATTATGCCACCGGATGGGATGATTTGGGGACAGAAATGGGATAGAAAACAACTAGTTTTAATCCACACAATTTATTACATACGACCCGGGTTTCAGCAACTTACACTTCATGACATCTTCTGGTAACAAATTTCACAGGTGGCATGGTATATGTATGGTTGAAAGTGAGGAACAAATGGGCTGGGCAGCATGGAAAAGGGGGGGGGGGAAGGTTGAGTCAATCATTGTTTTTAAAGGAAGGAACGTGCGTTCATAATGTGAAGGACTGATAAGGTGGCCGGGGCGGTTAACGGTTTTAGGGTCGGGGGAGGTTTATTTTAAGGAGGGGGGAATGAGATGGGAACAATTGATCATTACATAACATATGCGAGCTATTAACAATTTCAAATTGTTTTACATTTTAATGACAAAGGTGCCAAACTGGAGTTTTTAGAACAGTTCAGAATCATGGATGTTACCAACTTCCACAAAGTTAAGCCTGAAACGATTGCTCACATTTTTTGTTTATATCCCATTCAGTGCAAGAATCTATTCCATTCCACTGCTTGAAATGCAGCACTAAATTCACTCAAGTAAAAATGAGAGTAACTTCTGACAGTCAAAGCCTTCAAAGGAGGTGGATAAGGTATTGTGTTATAGATATAAGTTACCAAACGATGATCAGACATGCCTAATGATTCTTGGGTCTTCGCAATTCCAGTTCAAGCAGTTCTGATATGGAAATTATATCAATAAGAGTTTCACTGTTTTCTGTGATCCTCCCTGGTTCATCTACCATTTGTTTAAGATTAAACTGGGTGAAAATTTTAAGAATAAAATTTAGAGGAAGACTAGGTTGAAAAAATTTGTTTAGTTCATCCAGCACTAATAGGTTGTTACATGTTATATATAACATTCCGAGTGTGCTCTCAATTTCTTCTATGATCGCATACAGTATACATGGCTTGAAAATAACCCAGGGGTTATTTTCAAGCCACCACGTATACTGTATGCGATCATAGAAGAACTTAGTAGGGCTACTAAATATATGTATGTTTCTGCCTAGAGTGAAAATTTACATCAGAGCTCTTCCAATGAGGAAAAAAGTTTCCCAACAAAAGGAGTGCCACCACTATCACTCTGGAGAAAAATTGGCTTCCTCTCTTATAGCATATTATTCCTTAGTCTCTGCAACGACAAGGGAAATTCGAACACAGTAAGGTGATGGACTCATCGTGGAAGCCAGTGATGGCTTACTGGCTGCTTGCATTCTCCAAGCGTTATTCGCACTGTCTTCCAAACAGAGACATTAGATGACCTTGTATGCATTTGAAGCGTATCATTGAACTCTCTCATTCTCGCCGTAGTTTCCTCTGCATTCTTCCTCTTTCCTCCCTTTTTTTATTCTAGGTTTCGCTTCTCCTCTCGTACTCTGACAAGGTCCTGGGATTCACCCGCTGTCCACTTCGTTCCCTATAACCGACAATACTTAACAGAACACCACTGTGAAAAACAGTTTCCACTTTTAATCATGAATACAAACGTATGTTGAACGCATCTTTCACGCATGGCCGTAGATTCTCAATGGCTACGCAAATAAATAAGCTGTGAATGTGCAAATACTTATTAAATAATACATACGCAAATAAAAAGACCAAAAAAAACAGTAAGTAAGAAAGACATTACATTTTCCTTTGTACTACTTTGGTCATCATCATCATTGGTGTTTCTGTCCGCAGACAGGTTTCAACGGTAGCGTTGTCTCCACAGCATTCTGTCCTGGGCCTCTCTCTCTTCATCTCCGCATAACTCCTTCCTTTATATTCCTCAGCATTCCGTACCTCCTCCTTCCTCTCTTCCCTTCTATTATTATTTTCTGTAGGCAGTTATTCCTTAAAATATGTCCTATCCATTTTGCCTTTCTCTTTTTAATTTCTCTCAACTTTTTTAATTTCCCGGGTTTCTACTTTGGTACTACTTCGTTTATGTATGGATGCAATGAAAATGCAAAGGATTCGGACGTAATCATCAGATGTCATCTGAGGTGGTGTTCTCAATAATGGTCCCGGCACAGCAGCATAAATTGCTTCCCAAAAACGCAGACATAAATGCCCAGATCTATGTTTTATTGGGTGATACCTGAAAAAAAGGAGGAATACTTTTTTTTCTAAATAGGGGAATGTTCTAAAGAGTACTACCAATTGCTAAAGTTATATTTACCTACAATTGTGTGTTTTTCATTGCTAACACTTTCATACTCAACACACAACAATAATGTTTAATCATTGATGAAAGTTACGATATTCCAATATGATTGGTTCATGCCTCGGTATGAATGAGTGAAATATATCCTAGCTGTTTAATTAGTTTCGTTTATAGCTGGCTTTCTTGTCAGTCTGCAATTTCTTGTACCGGCTTCATGGAGGCAATTTCTCACTATACAAGTTCTTTTTAGTTTAATTTAATCTTCATCACTGCCACCCTGCCAATAGTAATAGGATTTTCAGTAGGATATTAATTAGGGATGAGTCGATTCCACTTTTTTTCGATTCCGATTCCTTCAAATCGATTCCCGATTCTCGATTCCGATTCCATCGATTCTTATTCCTTCTAACAGGTGGGATATTGATTTATCTGTAGCATTGCTGTCATTAAAATTTAAGAATTGAATGGAATAAAATAACAAAACAATTAAGTGGCCCAATAAGTATATTTAATAAAAATAGCAAAATAGTATGATAGCAATATATCCTCAGGTTAAATAAAATAATAAACACTGACTGTTTTAGAGAAACATTGTGAACTTAATAATGTACCGTGCACTATGTAATTAAATTTAGATGACTATCCAGCATTACTAATTATGCCGTTCTGATATTTTACATAATATATTATGCATTAAATTAGTATTTTATTTAACCACCAAAGTAATACGCTTAAGGATGCTCACCCATGTACACTATAAAAAAAACACAAATATAAAAACTGTTACACGTGAGAGTTAAAATGACAAATATTCAATGAAAATGACAATCTATTCAATATTTTTGTTAAGGAAAACAAGCATTTTTACTCTGTCAGGATCGAGTCTATTTCTTTTTGCATCGCATATATTCCCTGCTGTACTGAATAGTCTTTCACTAAACGCAGTGCTAGGAGGAACACACAGATACTTGAATACAATATTTTTAAGTCTCAGAAAGACACTGTTATCCCAGTAATGGGAAACTTTTTCACCGTCTTTTGGATCAAGGTTTTTTCTCCTAGGTACTGCAGCAGTTCATTTTCGTAAGAAGAAGCATTGCAATCAACTTGCTCAACACTTTTGCAAAAGTAGTCTTTATAATGGGACCACAACCCCTTACTAGACTTATCACCTGGAGAGTCTAATGTGGAGGTTGCATTTTCAACTGCTGGTTCATTAAGTGAGGTTGAATCCGTCTGTGTCAAGGCCACCATTTCTTTGATTATTTTCACCTTTACGTCTTCAATAGCATCAGGGTTTTGAAAAGGTGTAGCTTTAAAGCGAGGATCCAATATTGTTGCACAAACATAGGTCAAATTTGCTTCCACATTATGGTAGCGGCGTTTCAGGGATGATATCAAATCATTCTTCAGTCCTTGAAGTCCAGAACCTTGGCAATTCGAGTTCTCCACAACATTTTTTACTGTATGTATAAGTGGAATCACCTGAGGAAAATTATTTAAAAATCATCCTGTCTCTTTTCTTGATTATATAGTATAAAATGCTTAACCTCATTCAGATTTATTTATGCCCCATACCCTCTTGTTTTCTAGTAACCTATAGCCTATAAAATTTACTATTTGTACTGCCCATGAAGCAAAATGTTTAGCAAAAAATGTTATTTTAAGGAGGTCTATTGAAAAAAAGCATAAGAAAATTGTAATATCCACTAATAAATATGTAAGTATGGTAGTTGGATTGAGATACCTTGTAAAATAGTAGCCACTAGGCTATATGAATCAACAAATCTGATTAATAATATTTAATTTGCAGCTCAAGCTTAAGAACCTAAATTCAACTAAAACAATGGTAACAGATGTAAACGGTGGTGGTAACAAATAGTAATTTACAATAAACCTATCTCGGAAATAGTTGAAGATGATTTGCTCACTTGAAGAGTTGCTTGCTCAAAAATCTCAAGAATGCTTACAGCAAATTGCATTGTCATCCAATCATCAGCAACCATGTCCACAGAAAGTTTGATGTCACTCTTACTCGAAACTAAAATTATTGCTTCTTTCTGCTCAATTACTCTCCGAAGCATGTGGAGGGAGCTATTCCAGCGGGTTGGTTCATCCTGTATCATCCTATGCTGCGGCAGTCTTAGCTGAGTTTGACAGGTTTTTAATAACTTTGAGTTTTTTGCAGAATGTTTGAAACTTCCCACAAGTTTCTTTGTTTTCTTCAGTAGAGTCGTAATTTTTTGGTTGTTCATCAAGCCATCTTTAATTACCAGTTGCAGTGTATGCGCTACTGGCGCTACACATGATATTGCTTCAAACTGTGATCGGTTCAGAGCCGCGGTTATGTCTGTTCCATTGTCCCTTATGATAGCAACAACTTTAGAGGATATGCTCCAGTCACTGAAAACTTTCAATAAGAAACTCTTGAGGTTGACAGCAGTATGGGATACTTCAGTAAAAGGCACTACTTCCAGGCACATGTGTGTCATTCTGAGGGCATACTTTGCTCCGGAATAGAAGTGTGCTGTAACAGCCATATAGTCCTCATTTGCAATAGATGTCCACATATCTGTTGTAATAGCCACATATCTGGCCAAATACAACTCTACCTTAACATTTTGGTGCACCTCACTGTACATTAGGGTGCCTCGTTTTGCCTTTTTTTTCTAGGAGCGAATCGTAATACCCGGCAAAAGTTGCGTACCCGGATGGATATTACAGATATGATTTTTTTTCTAAATCGGATAATATCTTCTGCTCGCTACTTTGCCTTAAAGTTTCGAAAATTTCGACGAAAAACGCTAAAATTGTCAATAATTTAAATTTGGTTTGAGCGAGCACACTTTTTTGGTAATGAGATAAAACTTAGGTCTGTAATTGACATTTAAGCGCAAATGCGCCAACTATATTGCACTTAATTATCGAGCAGATGACCTTTTACGGTGCCCCCGAAAGCGCGGTTGCGTGGTAGGCAACCCGCAACGCACTAACCCATTTTACGCGCTGCCTGCAAAAAAAAAAAAAAACGTTATTATCATCTGCACGTTTTTATTATCATCAGACTTCTAATATCATTCGAAAATAAAAAATATATATTTCGATCTATTATACGTTAAAATTGGTGGTCCAGATGAATTCTCCGATGGTGATTCATAATCGCAATAATTTGATTTGCCGTGACCAGCGGTTAATAAAAGAACGAAAAACGCATGCATTGCTTCCCGATCCCGTGGTTTCCAATTTTTTTTCTCTGAGAGTTGCTCATGAACACGCGCCATTTCAGGGTTCGTCGGTTTGTCGCTCTTGCCAACATTTTCATGTTTCCGAGGGCGCTTAGGTATGTTCGTCGCAGCACCCGCGTGCCGGGCGTATCCTCCGCGCGGGCAAGGCTGACACCGCGGCCGCTTTGGTGTGTGGCGGCCTTTATGCCCCAAGCTTATAGTCTATGCTCAAAACCATGGGAGTCCAACTCAATGTTATTTTTCATTGCAAAAGCATGTGACGTCAATAATGTTTCATGCCTCACATCTAGGTGGCAGCCCCAGTCGCGGCGCGCAATTCGATTTTTCGATACAAATTTCCTTAGGTACTACGAATGGTAAATGTAGAGAATACCACAATACAAAGCAAGTTATCACTGTTAAATTTTAATTTTTCCTTAAACATCAAAATCAGACTACATAGGAACACTGAAAACTATTGTTGAAGCGAGTACTGACAAATACTGAGTAAAGAACTTTTGATGAAAAGTGGTTTACTAAAATGTGAAAATATTTATAATGGGAGTATCGTGAAAATATTTTAAATGGTATTAACGACGATGGAAACACAATTTCTAATGATATAAAAGAAAAAAAAACTATTTAAAAAATATAAAAAAAACTTCCGGGGTAGGGATACGAACCTCCGACCTTCTTATTACGAAACATCCACGTTGCCACGAGGCCACCGCTCTTTCATAGAAGTTGACCTGTCACAGGGTTATTTGTAGTATTTCATTATGTCTGACTTAGGTTAGGAGACGACTGGTCGGTAGTACTATTCCTGCGATGGTTATAATTAAGATCGGTAGAACTGAATTGCACATCTGGGAGAAGTAAAGGGTAGGATTTCAAGTCAGTCAATTGCATTCCAAGCCCGCGAGCAGCGTATGATTTGACGAGGTTGGAGGTGGCGAGGCAGATGGGCCATGGCGGGCATAGATGGTTTGAAATAATAATTTTAAAACAAAATATTAATACCTTAATGTTCGCGGAATGGATTTAAATAATTCAATGAAGAAACTATTAACATTATTGTTTTAAAGTATTACTTAATAAAGTTACGGATCGCGCGCCCCACTTATAGGTGGCGCTGTTAACAGCTGGAAATAAATTTGAATTTCAGTTGGACCCCCATGCTCAAAACATTTATCTTCCTGGAATCGATGGAATCGGAATCGACTTTAGGCGATCGATTCTCGATTCCGATTCCATGCCCGAGAATCGGTGGAATCGAGAATCGACATTTGGAATCGACTCATCCCTAATATTAATGAATGCTGCCATCATCATCTCGAGAGGTTCATCTTGGTCTCCGCTTCTTTGTCGTGTTACCATCGTCTCATCCACCTCCCTGTAGCATTTTAGTCAATATACTGTCTTTCTATTCCAATCCATTGCACTCGATATCTGAGTGACAGTTGAGCCTATCTCAACTATCCCATCGATTAATCCCCTCTCTCCTGAATGTAATTTTGTGAATATCCGTGGAATCGTCACAGAGAAATAGTGTCTGCAAAAGTAAATGCATTGAAATCTGCATCCCATCTAACCTACCGATCAACTGCCATGAGTATTTTAGCGATACGCTGTCTGTGGTCTTACCTATTGAGTTTTGCCTCAGGAAAACTGTTTATCATTACCTGGTTTCGGTTTAACCGTAGGAGAGAGTTCAATGGAATGTTTCAAATGCATACATGGATATCTAATGCGCCTCCGTTCTCGTGGGCAGCGCGAAACACGCTCGAGGCAGACGAGCGGCCCGGAATCCATCAGCAATTTGGATGATCACTCCATCACCTTACTGGGTTTGAATTTCCCTTGTCGAGGTCGAGACCTAAGAATAGTATGCCATCAGAAAGGAAAGTGATTTTCGCCCGAGAGCGATAGTGGCAAGTTTGTTGAGAAACTTTTTTCCCCCATAGCACATCCACCTCCTCGGCTTACCCTGTAATTTCCATAAATATTGTACCCATTAATGTTCACTTTACTTGGTGGGAAGTCTGGAGAAAGTCAGGTTTCAGTGCAACAAATATTGTAAATTGTTCCCAATGGACAATATCACGTAAGTCGTTGAAGCTTGTAATCATAGATCTAATTTTTAAGTGTCCCATGTACACAGTACTGTTGTATTGGTTATTTGTCATCAAGCTCTGATAACTCTTGTTTATACTACCTGAGCTGGCTCCTAGTTTTTTTTGTTTCACAATTTTGGGTATTCCATGTATGAACTTGATGGTAAGTTCATTCTCACCTTCGTCAGTGTGCCTTCTGAGTTCTTCTTTCCATCTCTTGAGCTTGTCTTGTTGATCCGATGTGTTGTCATTTTTAATTACAACTTCAGTGCCTTCGCAGGTGGTTTTACTGTTGTGGAGTTTGATGCCAGCTTCTTCTCGTGATTTCAAGATAACTTTTAAGGAGGGTTGGTTCGAATGGATTTAGTCTGTTTGGACTGTAAGGGGTGGATTTCATGATAACTTTCTCCACCTAAGGGGCATAGTCCTGTAAGAGACTATGGCACAGAGTGGGGACAATGAGGCTTTCCGTGGGGTTGCCTGGATGGGAGTTTGGTCATGAAATGGTAAGAGAAAGAGGGGAGGGTAATGGGCCAAGAGTCTAGCCTGCAGCTGAGTTGGGGGACTGTGTTTTTTATAACTTGTGTGAGCACCATCACCTCTGCAGAGGAAGGATAGTGAGCAATACTAGGAGAATAGAGAACAGGAGGCAGAATGCATTACTAAAGATTTGAGACATTCATCTGTTGAGAATCAGTTGCAAGAAAAATCTGCCACCGCTGATCCATGCGCCACACAGTGGGTATCGCTGTGCCATGCCAACCATAAATCGTATAGCCTATATGGTAATTGTGCAACAATTTGGAATTGAGTCACACAAACTAAGTAATAATCAAAATCCTCATATCAGGGTGGCCACAATGGTTTAATTCTGAAATTCCCTGACAAAATGTCTCCGTGAAAAAATGTAGTCATTTTTTAATAATTTTTTTGTTTTGACGATGGCACGATACATAGTAGAAATGCATTTCTATATTTGAGATGCAGGTGCTAAACACTATGGAAGGATTAAGGTGAAGCACAAAATAAATACCAGTAATGCTCAAACCATTTGTTAATGCCCACAACGACTGCCGTTCAGCAAACGTGAAAAGGCAGAGAAAATCATCCAAGACATGCATGAACAAGGTGTCATTGAATTGTTAAGTAGTCCCTGGACATCACCAGTAGTTTTGGTGAAGAAAACTGATGGGTCGACAAGATTTTGCATAGACTACAGACAACTGAACAGCAAGACTGTCGGGGACAGTTATCCCCTACCCCGAATCACCATCCTAGACACCTTGGTCGGATCCCATGTGACCTCAACACTGGATTTGAAAAGTGGATATTAGAAAGTCGAAATGGAGCCCCAAGATCGAGAGAAGACTCAATTGGTATGGGCCTCCAGCAATTTACAGCAATACGCCTGCGACCTTCAAGAGATTAATGGAGATAGTTCTACAAGGACTGTCATGGAAAACCTGTTTGATTTACCTGAACGATGTGATAGTGATCGGGAGGACATTTGACAACCATCTCACGAATCTGAAAGACATCTTCAAAAGGTTTAAGGAAGCCCACTTGAAGCTGAACCTGAAGAAATGCAAGCTCCTTCAGGAAAAAGTTAAGCATTTGGGCCACATGGTCTTGAAGGATGGCATGTCAGTGGACCCTGAGAAGACACATGCCGAAACATTGGCCAGTCCCGAGATACTTGCACGAACTCCGAAGCTTCCTGGGATTGTGCACCTACTATCGACGCTTTGTGTTTGAATTTGCTGACACAGCCAAACCGTTGACTTGCCTAACAGAAGGCCGAGAATATGTATGGAACGAAGACAGCCAAGCAGCCTTTGAAAAGTTGAAGACATAGTTGGCTACCGCATCTCTGAGCTGCTGAGCACTGAGCTATACACGTGCTGCTGGCTTGTTTGTACTTGACACGGATGCAAGCAATGCTGGAATCGGCGCAGTCCTATCACAGATTCAGGATGGACAGAAAAAAGCAATAGCTTATTCCAGTAAAGTGCAGTCAAAACTTGAAAGGAATTATTGCGTGACCAGGTGAGAATTGTTGGCAGTAGTTAAGTCAGTTGAACACTTCTACAAGTATCTGAACAGGAGGGAGTTTCTACTCTGGACAGACCACGGCGCATTGAGATGGCTGATGCAATTCACATACCCAGAAGGACAAATCCCCCACTGGCTTGAGCGTCTGCAAGAATATGACATTGAGATTAAACATCAGGCTGGAGTCATTCACACGAATGCTGATGCCTTGTCTAGAAGGCCGTGTCCGGCAGAATGTGGCCATTGCTTGCAACAAGAAGGAAATATTAGTCAGGCAATACGAGTGACTATGGTCAACGAGGGTTAGGTACCCACCGTGCTTCATACCAAACAATCTGAAGACCCGGATATTGGTAATATCATCCTTTGAAAAGAAGCGGGGCACCAACCTGGGTGGGAAGAAGTTGCTCCTTCGATTCAAAAAGTAAAGTCGTATTGGGCACAGTGGGACAGCTTGAAGTTAGACAACAGAGTTTTGAAGTGTGGTTGATAGCATCGATGGAACGACTTCGAAGACATAGGTCTTTGTTCCCCAGAAATTGGTTCCTGAAGTTCTACAGAATCTACACGACGGAAGCTCCGGAGGTCACTTTGACATCTGTAAAACATGATCCAAGGTCAGACAGAGATTCTACAGGGTTAACTGCAAGAAGGGTGTCAAAAATAGGTGCAGGTGTGAAGCTTGTGCCACCACGAATGGGCCAAGAGGAAGAAAAATGGCACCCATGTGCCAGTACAACGTGGGAAGCCCATTCGAGAGGTTAGCCATCGGCATAGCGGGCCCCTTTCGCTATCAGGAAACTGGCTCTGGAAAGAAACATACTGGTAGCCGCAGATTACTTCTCGAAATGGGTAAAGCGTATCTAATACCAAATCAGGAAGCTGCTACCACCGTGACTGTCCTGGTGAGGGAATTATTCTCAGGCTTTGGTACACCTTTGGAACTACACTCCAACTAAGGCAGGAACAAGAAATCAGTCGTATTCCAATAAGTCTGTTCGCTCATGGGGATAAGAAAAACAAGAACTATTCCACTGCACTCCCAATTGGATGGCATGTTCCAGCGTATGAACAGGACGATTGGCCGACCACTTTCCAAGGTGGTCTCAGAGAACCAGCATGATTGGGATAACCATCTGCCACTATTCCTTCTGGCATATAGATCTTCGGTCAATGAAACTACACGACAGACCCCCGCCTACATCCTCTTCAGAAGAGAATTATGCCTGCCATGTGATCAGCAAACCTGGTGAAGAGCTTATAGTGGGAGAGGATTATGTCAGTTGTTTGAATGGGACAATGGACCAAATCCATGATCTAGTCTGTAAAAATATGGAGGAAGCCAGTGGCAGAATGAAGCAGACCTACAATAAACAAATGCAAGAGGGAGGTTTCCAGGCCAAAGACCAAGTTTTGTTCTACAATCCCCAGAGGTGGCGTGGCCTGTCACATAAATTTCAACGACCATGGAAAGGCCCATATGAAGTTCTGAAGTGAGTAAACGATGTAATTTATCGCATTCGCTAGCTCCCTTGAGGAAAACCTAAAGTGGTCCATTATAATCGACGGGCACCTTACATAGGTGGCAACGCATGAGTCTAGGAAGACCAAGAGGTGGAAGCTCACCTGGTGGCTGATCGACATGGCCAAGACCTGAGTAAGAATTGTTCCGAGACGAAACAACTTTAAGAAGGAGGCAATGTAGCGGACGAATCTTCGATAGGATTCTGGAAATGACGGTTTGAACAGGGAAGCTTCCAGAGCCTTGGTGATGGGTCTATGGGGGAGAGGAATCAACAAGGATGTTTAGGGAAATGGAATCATTGTGACTTATAATGTTACGGTGTATACACTTTTGGTGAAGTAAATGTGTTAAGTGTTCCGTAAAAAGAATACTTATTTTTGCACCCACGCACGTAATCATATGGAATGCAGTAGTTTACAAGTTTGTAAAATGTTTTTCTGAGGGATGATAAAGTTGGGGACTACAGACAAGGATAGTCAAGATAGCTTTTATTTATTTATTTCCACAATGCCGAGAACAGCTCTATTGGCCCAATACATCGTGTGTTTCAACAAGTAATAATGGACGAACACAATCAATTGTCCTTACATGTGAAAAACTGTGCCTTAAGTGGTGAAAATCCACTAAGTCGGAACTCAAACCCATGACCCTCAGATTATCAGGAGAGGACTTTGCCACCAGGGACAAGAAAATATATGTTTTAAGAAAAACAGTAAGTTAAGTCTACCATTTTGTAGTAAAAAGGATAGTTGTTAATGCTAAAGACCATTTGACAACAACACATGGCAATGCAGCTTCACCAAAAGTACTGGCTCAGAATCACCAATTAGAGTTATTCACCAGACAAAGAATCACGTAAGTGATTCTTTGTCTGGTGTCTCAGATATCCATGGGCTTTAAAAAGTCATCTGCACAGACAGCACGGTACCCACCTAGTCACAACAAATACAGGTTTGGAAAGCATCAACTTGATCCATACATGGTTTTTCCTACATCACCTGTAACTTATTAAATTGGAAAAAGATTGTAGTAATAATTCATAATATCCACCACCTATTGGTAAGTACATGATGATGCCTGCCATCTCTCTGATGATCCAAATCATGTAGTTTGTCATATATTTTCATACCATAAAAATTTTAACGAAACAAAACTGAAAAATATATGGTAACCGTTCGAAAACGTACCGATAATATCAATTTCCCATTAATATCCATAGCTAGGATGAGGCAATGTGTTGTCGTACATTGATCTATCAGAAACCTAATTAATGTTCCTCAATCTCATTTCCGCTACGTATCACGAGACTAATAGTAAAGGAAAAATGTTTTACAACCACTTCTTCTGACTATTCCCAACCCTGACAAACTAAAAATCAAATAGCACCATGTAAAACTTGGAAATTCAGAAATCCGACACTCTTCCTTTTCTTTCCCAGTCGCCATAACGAGTAGGTTCTGGGCCTCTAGGACCACCAATTTCTCCAGTGTTAGGATTCACATTATCAGGCCATGGAGTCAAGGGTTCTTTTTCTTGGTGTGGGTGTTTTCCAGCTTCTAGTTCATCAAGTTTCCCTGCAATAGCAATAATGTTTTCCCGCTTAGCATTTGAAATACATCGCAGCCATTTTCCATGGAAGAGAAAAAGGGAATAAAACTGTACCGATAGGAGTTTTTTCTCGTAGTTTCTTTTTTAAGGTTTCCTCTTTATCTTGTGTTTTTACAGTGCTACTTAAAGTACGGGCAGCAGTGTTGGCTACAAGAGAACCGACCATGAATATGCACACTTAACTTCTATCAGACAAAATTAAAAAATACTACAGAAGATATAGAACTCACATGATAAACTCGCTAACAAGGATGAATTGCATATAACTTTCATGAAAGCCATTCTGAAATCATTAAACTAAATGCGTTGAGATATTCGTGTCTCTGGAAAAAATCTCACTCCTGAGATTGAACATGAATTCCAGCACCCAGATACAGACTTAGGACAATATTTTTCTGCGTATTTGAAAACATTAAAATCTCACCGTACACCCCGATGCCTCTCTTTATCTCCGTGTTGTTATCACGCATTTATACATTCATTTGTTGATTCTCTCTTGAGTTTTCTGAAGATTCAGTTCATATGAGCCATTCTCGGAGCTCCTTCGATGGTTCAAGAGAGCCGTTTCGACAGCGATTATTGGTGTGGGTTGGGCTGGGTGACGCCCCCTGGGAATTCCCCCCCCCCCCGCGTTTCAGTGACACCGGACTCGTTTATTTGACTCCGGTGCTTTGTTGCGTGTATCGAGAGAAGTGCAAATTACGATGAACTTCACGAAATTGTGTGAGTTTATGTGCGTGCTTTATGGTTTATTATGGACTGATATGCCTTACGATATCTGGGCTATTGACAATGTGTAGTATTGGGCCATAGACAGTTAACATCTGAACCTCATCCCGCTCGGTTTTTCTGATTCTTTGAACGCAGGCGTTATTGCCGCTGTCGGAAATGCAAGCTTATCAATGGAGACGTTTTGTGGGATGTTGAAATTCTTGCGCACCCAAGTATTTAGAAGAAAAGTGCCTAGGGAAGAGCAGGAAATATCCACATTCGACGTTGGGCTCAATGTTGCTCCAATTACACTCATGGAAGTGGACACGCGCAACCTAGCCCTTGGTACCTGGCCTCCCGGACAACTAGAAAATACCCTGAAGGACATTTTACTGGCAAACGGCACCGAAATGGGAAATGAGGATTTCAATAGATCGTTGACTGCAATCTTAGACGAATTGGACGATAAATGCCCATTTCAGTTAAGTGATCAGTATGACTTCTGTATCATTTGTGCTTCTGATGATTACCACGAAGCTCAGGAATTTAAAGAAGATATAGAAAGCAAGTTTGTGTTAGTGGGCTACATGGTTTCCGAAGCTGTGTCACTTGGCAGAGATCTATTTGAAGCATATGAAGATGTTGTAGAAAGGAGTTCCAAAGTAATATTTTACATGACAGAAAATTTTTCGAATGATGAAGTTTGTTGTCATTTGGCGAGGAACACATTTATTGCACCTAGTGAAGAGACAAGAAAGAAATGTATCCCTATCGTCGATGACTTTTCTACCACACTGCCTGATTCCATGGTGTTGGTGGAAAAACTTGTTAAGAGCAACAAGTTTCACATAGACTTACGATTACGGGCTGTATTCGATGACTCTGTAAGGAAAGAGAGGGATGAAAGAGTTTTAAAGGAGAAGGAGAAATTAGATACTGCAAGGTTGGAAATGCTTAAAAGAATACTTGTGGATCTTAATTCGAGTTGAAAAAATAAAAGAAAAACTTAAGTGCTTTGTAATATTTTCAATCTGTACAAATAATTTCTACCGTTATTGATTTTGAAAGTAGTTTTACCGGGCTTCCTCTTTTTTAAGTAAATATTACACAAATAGGGTTAACTTGTCACAGTCATTCTTCCAATCCACAACCAGTCTGTGATTAACTATCTTAGCATTTTAGTTTATTTGGAAAAATTAAAACCAGCTTTCTTTTGCGAAAGATAAGGTTAACTCAACTGATTTTCATTCTTTGTGAGGGATTCGCAGTGCAGTTGGTTTCAGGACAACTGTGCTTGAAAAAAATGAGTATTTAAACCTTCAGGCTCCAGCGACCATCTCCCTTATTTTATTTAGTGATCCACTCTACTGTTGTACATTTAATGGGAGAGATTTTTGAATCTCTCACATTGTCTTCATGTTTGGAGGTTCTCCCAACAGAGTTCATCTGTAACTCCGTTACTCTTTGTTACCTCTGTTAACTTTTTCCTTCTATATTCTACCAATTTGTTGGATCCTCTTTGAACTTCATCCATATTTTTATTCATATGTACGTTGCTAATAGGTACCAAATTGCTAATTTAATATGTTCGGTTGATAATCTTTCTATTCCCTTGGAGAAGGAATGTTGTGTCTATGATATCCACCATCTTATGACTAGAGTGTATTAACAGTACTTTTATCCTTAGTTTCTAATATATGAGTGACATACTTGATAAAACAGGCGAGCTTCTTGTATGTTGGTTTGAGAAAAGGGTTGCCATTGTGGATTGTATGTCGGTATAGGGAAGAAGTGAGTCTAGCTGAAGAAGGGAGTAGTTGAAGATGTAAAGTGATTGTGTGGGAAATTGGGCATTCAAAGTTGTTTATGTCCATTCATAACAAATTTTAAAAGATTGTTATTAGAAGTTGCTTTCCTTTCTTTGGTTTCCATAGATATGAGATAACCGCTACTTAATTATCTTTGAAAGTGACAGGTACCTACTTTCTTAAGAGTTTCTTTCTTCTGCTCAGCATACATGAATAACCTCTCATCCCATCCATTACACCCCCTCTTACTCTCCATTTACTCATCATTCTCCCATCTATAATGCCCTCCCCATCCGCACCCTCCCCTTATCACACGTTCCATCCACATACTCTCTCACATCCTCATTTCCTACAGCATCTCTTCCACCTCACCCACCATGCCAAGCACCTCTCCAGTTGACTTCCTATTCGTTCGTTGCACTTTTTAAATTGACCTTTCTCATATCTTAAGCACCTACATTTTGCTCTCATACAAAGCTTCTCAAAGTCCTGGTTTATTTATAGTTCTCAATATGTACAGAATTTTCTCGACCAATTTCAAACAGATGGTGAAAGAAAGAGGATAGGAAACACATAAAATGTGACAACACAATGGTGATGTGAAGATGGAATGATGGCCGATTCATAGTGAAAAAAAACTAGGTAGCTCTGTGGTCTGATCATTCGGCTCAACATCGAAAGGTCCGTGGTTCGAATCCCGGTCTAGTCGAATTTTTTTCACTGTGAATCGGCCATCTTCACATTACCATTGTGTTGTCCCATTTTATGTGTTTCCTATCCTCTTTCTTTCACCATCAGTTTGAATGAAATATTTATTATTTACGCCTGTGAGCGGTTTGAGTGAATGAATGAATGGTTATAAATATATATATGTATGCATATATATAAATATTTGTGAAATTTCTCGAGGTTTGGTCATATTCTTTAACAATTCATCCCCAATGCTTCACCAAATGAACTGAACTCAACTGCCATAAAGTAGACATCTGCTTCTGAGTTAATGTTGAATTTTTTAAAAATTCAAAGCCCTGATAATGCCAAAACATTTGGTTAAGCGTTGGAGATGAATTATTAAAAAATATGACCAAACCTCGAGAAATTTCACAAATATTGTCCTGGTTTATGTTCCAAACAAGTCTTGTGTGCCACATTTACTCTATTCACGAGCCTTTTTCTTAGCATCCATGCATGTGGTCCCATTCATCAGTTTCCGTCTGTCAGTTGATGTCTCTTTGTTACGCATTCCTCTCCTAATATCCATTTTCTACTATGTCCATTTTCCTCCAAAATGCTAACCAAGCAGTCAAATTGGTAACCCCTTTATATAGTTTGTGCATTCCCACTTATCTCTCTTTCTTAGTCGTAGATAATCTCATTTGTGCTGATCCAATATTAGTGACTTGCTAATTTTGAGGATACCAGTACTAGCCACGGTAGTTACCTTTACGGAGTCACCCGCAAGTGCACATAGGTGCGATATTCCACAGAGGAAAAATCATTCGCCTTGACTGGGATTCGACCTGACCACCATGCTCCTAAAAAGCCAACAAATAATCCACAGGGGAGAAGGATGCCTCAGTAGCTTAACTGGTTAAAGCACTCGGTGCGAAAATCGAGGGATCCGGGTTCGAATCCCGGTCAAGGCGAATAATTTTTCCTCTGTGGAATATCACAATTAGATGACTTGGATTAGACTTTAGATATTTGGTGGAGTTTTGTGGTCTGGGACCTGAGGCACCTGTTGGTTCATTGCACCAGAGTAATTTGAGCTTACAGAGCTGTCATTACATGCAATGCAGGAGTATGAAGGTAGGTACTATTTATTTAAATTATTTATGCCACAAGTGGAAAAAAAATTAGGGTGAGTTTGAGAGGGATAGCATGGTAGGTTTAGGTTTTTTTAGGGTGCATTACAGCTAATGGTCATTAGGGGGGTATTTCATTTTGGATAAAAATATACTTTGAAGGAAGCCTTTTACCCCACTCTTACATTCCAGACCCAATCGATCTCTCTCCCCACTCACTTAATTTACCCCCTCCCTCAACCCCTTCTCTTGTTCAAGTGGAAGGGTTGTGTAATGACCATTATCTGTAATGCACCCTAAAAAACCTAAACCTACCATGCTATCCCTCACCCTAATTTTTTCCTTCTTCAAAATGTCTTCATTTCTTTTTCCTCTCATTCTTTCCCGACAGTCTTCCCTCATATCATCTTCATTACCTCACAGGTAAGTATTCCACCCACTCTTTATGCCTTCTTCCCTCTACCACCATGTCGTTACTTGCGCATTTATTTTCTCCTTCAACCAGCTTACTCTTCCCATCCTTCTCCAACCTCTTAAATCAATCTGTCTAATCTCAACCTTAACTTCTGCATTGAAGTTTCTAAACCGTACTCTTGCTCCAATTTGGGATTTTAACTGATCTTTTCTTGATTTTCTACAAATTATAAAGGATTGAAGTTCAAATTTTTAAGACTGGATAGACTGGGTGTTTGATCGTTAGCCTAGTCAGTTGCATCTTTGTATGAATTTTTCTTATAATTTTTACCATTAATGATACACCATGTCTAACACCTCTACAAACTATCACTCTCTATGAACCTTCTCCAGCTAGAATTTCATCTCTCTTAGGTCCAAGAACACTGCCTACAGTGTTCTAGCTCAGGTCATAGAACTATGGAATTGACTTCATCCATGGTTGCTGCTATTAGCTACGATACCTTCACCTTAGGCAATATTCCCTTTCTCCACCACAAAACAAGCTGTCAAGTCAGATGAGTATGTCACAGTGTGGTGAAACGCAAGTGGTGCCAGCGTAATAAAGTATTGTGGAAATAACAAAGCTGGTTTTCTCATCATGGATATCATCTCTATTGCTAACTGACAAATAATTCCAGATTAAAACACTAATCTCCTCCTTCCTTTCAAACAAAGAATACAATAATTAGTACAAAATTGAATTAATCTTTCAAGCTTGGAGGGGATTTAATTGAATCCCATCTCGTAGGTTGGAGGAGATTTAAATGGAATTGCTGGTTTTCTGCTGATTTAAATGGAATTCGATGTCGCTCGATGGTAGGTGAAGTTCGTGCCCAACGTAGTGACTACGTCACTCGTCATTGAAGGGTTAACTCAAAGTAATGAAAACAATATATTTAATATAATGCTATTTCAACATTTGAAAAAACTATGTTAATATTAAGTTTACAAGTTGCAGCAAAGATGTACATTAAGATTTTCCCATTTCAAAATTTTTAAACTTTGATGGCAGTCTAGTACAGTCCTTGCAGGCCTTTGAATGCAATCTTTGGAGTGCATACATCAGGTCCAAGCACATACACATCCTTGGGTTACGGTGGACACTTTGGTGTTGACTCTGGAGTTCCCACCAGCATCATATCGGGGAATGTAATCTGGTTTGTCTTCTCCAACTCCTGTATTCTTGGAGTAGAAGTGCTCATTGAATGGAATCTGGACAAATCTTGGACAGACACCCTTGTAAGGAATGATGAATTTCTTCTCAGCACAGATCCACTGGGTGTATTCTCTTTCACTGAGATTCGCACTCCTAGATATTACTGTATATTTATCAATGCTGAATCTTGGTGTTAATTTTCTCCATTTTTGTTGCGGAGCTCGAACTTTAACTCCTCCAAGTTTTAGATCCATGGTTTGTGCATGCCTCCTATCATGAGTTTGTTTAAACAGCTTGATTTAAATTTCTCTGACTACTTCTTCCTGGGTCATGGCCTTGGACTTTGACTGGGTGGAAGGCCCAAGTTTCTGCCTTTTCATTATTAAATTTTCCAATGGCTTGAGACTTCTATCAAATGAGAGAGAGGATAATCTGCAATGTTAGTTTTACCAGGGCTGTAGATCACTTTGAAATTATATGGCTGAAGTCTTAATACCTGGGTATTATAATAAGGCCTTCTCTCAATCCTCATAGTTGGCTTAGAATTGACCCCATGCGTAATCTCAAGAGGTTTGTGGTCAGAGATTATTTCAAACTTCTTGTTGATCAAGTACATGCTGAATTTTTCAATGCCCAAACAATGGCAAGGGCGTCACATTCAGTTTTGGAGTAGGTAATTCTGCTCGGCAGGTGTCAGAGACTGGCTTGCACACTGGATCACCGTTGGTACAATATTATCAGGTGGTAGTCTGTTCAACCTCCTATCACTTTTCTTACATTTCGTGACTTTCCCTGCATCAAGCTAGTTGGTTTCCCTCCTCCAACACCTGTTGTACTAGTCTAATCTAAATACATATAATCCCCTACTCTTGCTTCTTTACCTCTCCCAATTTACTTTTAACATGTTATATATGTGTGTGTGTGCGTCTGTCTATCCGGTCCACGCCCTATTTTCAGAAACATTTTTCTACTATATAAATCCTCCCCTAGCACTAAAATTAAGTCAATTGATCGACGTATAAGTACATCCGTGAACATTGCAAAAGCCTACATAAATTAACCTGCACTAGGAATAGAAGCCAGGACCTGGAAAGTATTTTCCAGGTCAGAGCAATTAGAATACCGTGCTTACCTGGAAGTATCCAACTGGTTATGATTCAGGCATTGAGAGGATACATGATTCCATGGCGTCAAGCATATTTGAATAATTACGCATGACACACGCAGACTTCCAGGAAATCCCAGTCAAGTTCGGAGAAAAATCACACCGCATATTAAGCGAATTTAAGGATGCAAAAAAATAATGGTTTATACATAATTAATGTGATGAAATATTAACTTCTTGCCTTGCGTGACAAATTTCACAAGATCTACACCACTCGAACCCTGAGCTTGTCACCCATGGTCAAATAGTAAGATATTATCCGTTATCGCTAACTATGGTCATCGGTTTTAACCGTTACACAGGACTGCACAGGTACATTATACAAATTCGGCGCCAGATAGGTGATCGACTCATCTGATCCGACTCTTTGATCTGACTCATGTTATGTGCTGCCATCAGCTGCTAGAAAATCGTACTTCTCTAAACAATACGCCATGACGCTTGATAACTTGGCGTCGTATGTGCGGTTAAGTGACATTTTTGTGTCATGACTATTTAACACAGAGTGAATTAATTTCTATGCAGTTTATTGTGATGATATCGGAACATTCCGTGGACAAAATATTGTTAATGTTGATGTTCGTGCAAGTATAGATGCCGTGCGTCTGTTGCAGTGCCCACTTTATTGGGGTGAATTACACTGTATTGTTAGTGGAAGAAATACTGGATAGTGCTGTGTTAATGTGTGGTCAATTAAGTTACTTACGTGAAGTTTTCGTAACTCGACGATGACTTTAGTGTATACAAAAAGTGTACTGAGAGTAGTGGTGGCCCAAATATGTCAGACGATTGGTTGGCATACCATTCAAAACTCGGCACTGGAGATATTGGTTGATATTCTCCATCATTACGTCGCAGACTTGACCAAATTGACTCATAGGTATTCTGATTTATGTAAGTACTATTCACAAGGTACTAATAATTATCAGTGGGTGTGTATTTTCAATAATTAGACCCGTGTATTTTTTTAAACTAATAAGCTAACAATAAGGAAGTGATTCCATATAAGTGATGAAAGTTATATTTTTTTTATTTTGACCCTTGCGCTTGATTGTTTGAACAAAATCCGTTTATTTATCATATTATTTATTTGAAGCGACGACCTTCTAACTTACGTTATGTATTTTCATGAGGTCATGTCAGGTCATTTGCATAAGCCAGTGCATTGATTTAATTCAGCAGCTCATACTATATGACTGCCTCTTGGTCCCTGCAAGGTGTTTCACGGCTTCAAGGAAATCGCGTAACTGACTGATAATGTTAATGACACTAAAAAATGCTGCTTCCCAATGGTTTTTTGCCCGTTAATTCGTTATAGTTGGGAAAAAAATTCTGTGCATTTTCGTTTTCAAAGAGAAAAAATAACTTGCGTGGTCACATGCGCAAATAAGGTAGCAGATGGTACTTACCGGACTTGGTCTTAAGCTTCCCACGGCATTTTTAAGGAATAAGCATGTCTTCTTTTCCAAAACGCCGCATTATTTTTCTCATTGTAATCAGAAATTTATTCATTATTGTGATCAGTGGCGTACGGACCCACACAGCACATTGATGTCCGTGGGATATCCCGCCGGGACATTGTGACATTCCTGGGATATCCATGTATGTACCGCCGACCACCATGGGACGTCCATAGGATATCTAAATATCCGCCCGTATGACCTTCCTGGGATATCCTCGTGGGATGTCCACGGGATATCCCAGGATGTCCCACGGACATCTCCTGGACATCTGTGGGATATCTTGCCGGGACACTGTGATCTCCCTTAGATGTTCTGTATGTCCCGCGCGCCGACCAAAGTGTGACATCCCTGGGATATTTTGATATCCCTCCAGGATGTGTTATAGTCAATGTTAGACTGAGAATTGAGATTCCAGATCAAAATAACAATAGTTCTACCTTTTTCATGTAATTTATTTGCAGCTACGGCTACCGTTGAATCCAACGGTAAGTAGTAACAACAAGAAATATAGTGAGTAACTACAAAAAATATTTTCATTGACCTCCGAGAGCTCTCACGAAGAGTAAAGAACTGAGAATGAAACTGAATTGCATTTATTAGCATGAAAAAACCAGTTAAGCCATTAAACTCAGAACGTAGCTTCCCAACAACACCACCACACATCCGCCGAATGCCATAAGGCGACAGAAATAAAATGTCACAAAACCACAGACTTATCTGAATCAAGCCACACTTTGCAATTAACTCTTCGTTAAGAGTTACGAACGAAGTGCTGGAACCTACACAATTTTATCATGTTCCCAATGTGTTCAACTTTTTTTGACGCTCCAAAAGCACAATAACAATTGCTGCATACACAGCACTCCTTGAGGAAACAGAAGGCCAAGGATCACCCATCATTGCGTAGGTGCAATGAAAATCAGGTTTTGTTAATCGTCACTATAGATGCTGATTGCAATTTCCTTGCGAAGTGCCTGAAAATACTTGTAGATAAAAATCTTAAGTTAACATGTTGATGAGAACTTGCTATCTATCGTAAGTTCCAACGAGTATGTTAAACTCTTACATTTTCCTTTCAGTGGCAGAAGAATAGTCCGGAAATATGTCAAAGTCAACCATTGGCTAATCTTTCCTCCTAATATCACATTTTATAAACTCGCTAACATAAATCAAAACACGTTCCGGTAACACTGCACATGCAACAATGTGCCTCTGTATGTAAGACGCCATTTTCAAAACCGATTAATCGCTCGCAAGAAAAATCGATCTCACTGTTCGAAAACATGACCGTGAATTACAGACCTCGGTAGAATTTCAGAAACAACAAAAATCATTGACTGTTGTGATGAAATGTCTTAGGATATATGGAGTCTGATGTAATTTTTCAGTAAATATCAACTACAAGTTAATTTCTGAGGTGATCCAAGCATGGAAAGGATAAACATACATAAGAACGTAAAAATATCTAAAATATGAAAATTCCGACGGGATATCCCAGGCAGTAGCACATCCACGGTGGGGGGCAAAGGGGCCCTGCCCTCCCCCCAATAGCTCTCTACAAAACCCAAATTAATCTTTAATGGACAAGTCACAGTCAATTGGTAGCAGCAATTGGAAAAATAGGAAAAACGTGTTACATCATTTCACCCGAGTATGACTAGACCAAAGATAAAATAGGCTTATAAACAGGCTTATTTATCTGTGCTGTGACACATAGCTGTAAAAAAAATTGCTAAAGTTGGAACAATTTTCTGATTTTTAAACAGTTGTGAAATTTATACTCCATTTCCCATTAAACTTCAAAGCATTTAGTACAAAAACAAAGAAAGCACTGCAAAAGAAAAAAATCTTCAATATCCTAGCTTCATTATTGGCCAAATTAGAGACGTTTGAAAATTTACTGTTTTCCCCTTGCTTGTTAAAATGGCCATTTTAGGTGTTTTTTAAAATTGCTGTAAGTTTATTAAAAATCAATTTATAAAAATAAAAATGGCATATTTTTTTATGTCTCTTATTGGTCTATATAATATACATTTTAATATATATTATATAGACATTAATATAAATTTTTTTTTTTAAATCCTTGATGGTCACCCTGCACCTCTTGCATGATTTGAGATGACCAGCTAACAATACCACATAATCACTCGAGAAAGGTAAACTTATCGATGCTGGGTAAATAGGTATCTGTTGATGAAGCTATTGAAAAAGGGAAGAAAGCCTAAGTACTGCAAAATAGGGAAATTTTACTATCAGTAATTGAAACAGTCATTTGTGTGGCTGACAAAATCTACCCTTACGTGGCCATAGGGACCATGGTGAATTTCATCTTTTGTCCGAGCCTTCTGACAATTATGGCAATTTAAAAGCACTGCTAAGATTCAAAGTTCAGTCAGAAAATCATGTTTTAAAGAATCATTTGAAGTCTTGTGCAAAAAATGCTTCTTAACCAAGCTGGATTGTTCAAAATCAAATTCTTCAAACTTGTCACGAAATTATTCTAAAGTAGTTATTAAGTTCAATGAAGCGAAGTGTTTTTCAATATTGGTAGATGAGATGGCCGATGTATCTAATGTGGAACAAAATACATTCTGTGTTAGATATTTTAGGGAAATAGAGGGAGATGGTTATAAAAATATATGAACAGTTTCTGCAGTTTATGCCCTTACGAGCAACAACAGGAAAGGCTATAGTGCGAAGCAATCCTACAGGGCCTTGCTACTTGGAACATAAACTTGGATTATTTATGTGGCCAAGGATATGACGGTACTGGCGCTATGAGTGGACTATACAGAGATGCAGTCTTATATCAAAATTCTATATCCAAAAGCATTGTACATGTGCGTCCACTGTGCGTCACACAATCAAAATCTTGCGATTTCCAATTTTTATGATACCCAGGCTAAGAGGCACTGTTTTGCCACAGTTCAAAATATTTAATTATTTTTTAACACGCCCTAAAGGCAAATTGTATTGACAAAACACATTGATGAGTCTAACTTGGACTCAAATAAAAAGAAGAAACTTAAAAAACTGTGTCCAACTCGTTGGGTTGAATGACACAATGTCATTTTTGTCATGGTTTTGTTTTTTTGAACCTGTATTCGAGTCACTTACGGAAATATAGGAATGGAAAGATTCTGACATGTTATCAAATGCTAAAATACTGCTTCACGCAATTTTGCAGTCTTGATTTCGTCATTGCCCTACTCTTAGGCACTTGGTTACAGCCTACCTTTTAGCAAGAAGCTTCAAAAGGAAACAATGGACCTGCCTTTGGCCATCGAGTTTGTCAACACCACAACTACTGTAGTGGAAAATACAAAACGCAGAATGCAAAAGAAGAATTTGACAAGATTTTTGAAGAGGCTGCTAATGTTGTGGATAAATATGAAGTGGTAAAAATGCCTCGAATAAGAAATAGCCCTACATAGGTCTAATTTTACCTCAGGATCAGGTATGAATGTCAATAACTATTACAGAATTTAAATATTCATACCTTGGATTGACTCGTTCCTAAGCTCTTTGCGGAAAAGTTTCTTAAAGCATAAAGATATTTTGAAACTTTTAAACTGTCTGCTGCCAAATAAGCCATTACCTAATAAAGACGATGAAGAAGACGTCAGGGACTCTTTTGCCACTCTAGGTATTTAAAGAGTACCCTAAGTTAATCTTGTTTGTCAGAATTAGAACTATGGTATCCTCACTAGCATTCAAAAAGAGTTCTGCTTGCAAAAATGCTCTGAGGGATTATTAGTGTGTGATAAAGATTTGTTCCCTAATATCCACAAAATCCTTAAAAATTTTGCAACACTTCCAGTGTCCACTAGTTCTGCAAAAAGGTCATTCTCTACACTAAAAGAATTAAAACCTACTTCAGAAACACGATGGGTGAAAACAGGTTCAATGGTGTAGCAGTTTTAAATATGCACAGAGAAATTAAAGTAAATGTGGACGATGTAATTAACCTACTGGATTAGAAAAAATCCAGACAGCATGATTTTGTTTCGTAGTTAAGGGCGTAATATCTGGATACCACTGATTTACTTATACTGTGTAAAAACGTATATGCTATAACACATAATAAACTTGTAATTAGGTAAACATTGCATTCGAATCTTTTTAACCTATCGCCACGGTCAACCTGGAGGGTCTTATTGCAGTTGCATAAAAGTACTAAATTATTACGATTTTTATAAATTATATATTTTTATAATAAATAAGTAATGTTCATTACAAGAACACCATAGCATAGGCCTAAAAGTTTGACTATTTTTGTCTATAAATATGATATGGCTACTTATAGGATGCATAAATGTTGTACCTAATATGACCTAGTATAACATTCAAAATATACTGATTAAAATAACATTTTGGTTACACTTCTTTGCCAAAAATTGGACAGATGGCGGGCCCCCTAGGGTGTTGCTTATTTTTTATTTTTTCTCGGATTTTCGATTTCTACCTCTTAAAACATGCTATGGGGTGCAGAATGGATATCCTAAAAATTTCAGCCCTATTGTTTAACATTTAGAGGTCGCTCAAAGAGCATAAATGCAATATCAATCAATTTTCCTGATTTGAGGAAATAACATCAATTTAAGTGGTAACGCACAATTTTACAGCCCTTTAGGGTCGAAATTCGCTCCATTTTTACGCCCGATCAACAGTTTTCCAGGAATTAAATATTTTTCCGCGAGCTACAGCCGCGCATCACACCCCTAACGGCGAGCCGGTTGCCCGCGGGCCGCATTTGCGATCAGCTGATAGGTCCTGCGCCCTTCATTGCCTTACTCCCCCCTTGCTTCCCTTACTTCCCTAACTAGAGTCGGCGGAGGGAGGGAGGAGTCGAATACCTTGGTGACATTTGCACACTGCTAATTATTCACACGAAGTTATAATCCTTACAAGACCGACGTAAAGCTCTAATTTATACATGTGTTTACGCTTTTGTCTTAAGGAGGAAGAAAAATTACTTTTTTAACCGTTAAGTTAGTGAAAGAGACAACATCGATTCACAGAAAAACTTCCTTACTTTAATACTGTCACCAAGTCGTAAATAAAGCAGCACAACATATTAAGAACACTTATTTATTATCACAAATCCAAATGACATTGCTCTTTAACGATGGACTCCCGCAAGTCTTTTATAGCCCTTTGGAAGTGAGCAGCACCAAAGAGTAAATGCTGGAAACTATCTTCTTTGTATGTAAAAGTCTTGTTGAAATTCTCCATCAGCTTGATAGAGCGTTCAGCATGATCATTGGTCACACCCAAAGCCTTCATTTTATCTTGTCTAATTCTGTAGTCGCTTTTGGTGTGCCATGTCACAGGATCCTCTTCCAAACAATCTTCTGGAATACTAAGTAATCGAAAGAATGAGAGAATATTCGTTGTGACAAATTGTACCATAGCTAACCTGTTGGTAAATTCCAAATTCCTGGGCAGTCGTTTAGAAGGATTTGGTACACCTTCTTTGTTTTTTAGGTTGTATACAAGTTTCTTTTTTTCATATGGGCTGACACTATCGTTGAAAAATGATAGTGGCAACAACTGTTCACTCAGATACCACAAGTGCCTGATGAATTTCTTTACGGCAATGGATGCCGTTGCACTGTCAATGTTCCTATACTCTTTCAATCTGGTTATTAGCTTCAAATCATTCATTGGTGCCCCTGGAGCGTCTGTGGCTGTGTACCATGAAAATATATATATACTTCTAAAATGAAAACAGTCACAGCTAGTATTCCCTTACTTTCACTTTCTGATAAAATAAACTGATTTCTAAAAATCCATATTTTTAATGAATAAAATCCTTGGGGGGCGACTTCCAAGTACGACAATAGAAAGGTTTAAAAGTTCCAAATAGTCATCTCAAGGTTGACCAACCTGTGAAAGCATTTGAAAAAATGAATAAAGTATATCTTACGCATGTATTAAAATGAAAATGCAAGTGAATGTAAGTACGTATAAGTATAGTCAGGGGTTATAATTATCTTTATTTTGTTGAGAGCAAAACCAACTATCTTTTTTGATGCATCACCGCTAAAATACTTACCAATAAGCTTATCTGAAAGAGTTTGAACATTATGTTTGTCCATTACTGGCCACTCTTGTTGGAATCTTTTAAAGTGCAATATTTCAGGCCCGCCCACAGGTTTAAGGTTGTGCTCAAACACTGCTTCCAGGATTATTTCTAAGACATGGTGGTGGCAAGCAAGATACAAAACATCTTGTTGCATTTTATCTTTTAAAATAACTGCAGCATCATTCTTTGAACTTAATAAATGAGAAATTTTCAGGTTGAAAATCCCATAAAATATGATAAACTGAGAACCTTAAATATGAAAACAGCTCGTTACCTGTATTTACGCTAGTAGTATCAAATGAAAATGCTTTCATTTTGTTCTCTAATCACCACTCCTCAACGCAGTCGTAAATAATCTCAGCAGTGGCTCACCCACTGGCAGCTTTGGTGAGTTTTGGAATCTGTAATGTTTTTTTTTCTTTCATCAATCGACCATGAGGTTTATTGAACCATTTACTGACGTAATATGCAAAATAATATTTAAATTACTTGATTCAATGCTGGTGCGGGCGCGTAGACCTATCAGCTGACTGCGAATGCGGCCCGCGAGCAACTGGCTCGCCGTTAGGAGTGTGACGCGCGGCTGTAGCTCGCGGAAAAATATTTAATTCCTGGAAAACTGTTTAGCGGACGTAAAAATGGAGCGAATTTCGTTCCTAAAGGACTGTAAAATTGTGCGCTACCACTTAAAGTGATTTTATTTCCTCAAATCAGGAAAATTAATTGTTATTGCATTTATGCTCTTTGAGCGACCTCTAAATGTTAAACAATAGGGCTGAAATTTTTAGGATATCCAATCTGCACCCCATAGCATATTTTAAGAGGTAGAAATCGAAAATCCGAGAAAAAATAAAAAATAAGCAACACCCTAGCCCCCCCCCCCCATTAAAAAATAAGCCCCCCCATTAAAAATTTCTGGGTCCACCACTGACCCCAGGGATGTCCATGGGACTTATTCGGGATATAAGGAGTATGATGCAAAATTTCAGTAGATGTCAACTATTAGTTAATTTCTGAGGTGATCCACGCATGAAAAGGATAAATATACATTAGAACGTAAAAAATATCTAAAGTACAAAAATTCCGACAGGATATCCCGGGGATGTCTTAGGGATATGCCGGACGTCAACGGGATATTTGAGAACAAAATGCGATATCTCAGGGATGCCGTGTGATGTGTAGGGAAAGGGGGGGGGTTTAGGGTTTAAACCCCCCCAAAAACTTGTTTACAGAATTCGTTTTCGTTCGTTTACCTGAAATAGCATTTAGAATTTTGGTTATTGGGCTGAAAATATAGTTGAATTGTCTTAACGAAAAGAGAATGTTAATTTAATTATTGCTTTAGTGAATAATCTAAATATCATTTTATGATGATGCACATAAATATTAGTGAAACCCCCCCAGTAGTCAATCCTGCGTATTCCACTGATTGTGATGCTATTAGTCTTTCATGGATATCAAATGCAAAATAATCTTTCTGGGACCACCTGTATCCCCTCCATAACATAGAAGTGCGTTTAGAATCCTTATCTCTAGTTTTAATGGAGGTAAAGGTGAGCTTTCATCTCACCAGCTACATTTCTTTTTGAGAAAAACCCCCATCATTGCCGAAATAGACAATGATACCAAGGGGTAGAACTTGCCATCCTACCTGTTTTTCATTCAGTTCACATCCCTTTAAGCTCAGTATTAGGAGAACTCCGCTTTTGCCTACCTGTGAAACTGTTAGGTTGTTAAACTAAATAGGCAGTTTCATTCACGTTTTTCCCTTTCAGTCATTGTTAGCAGAGCCCGATTCAGAAAGCTGAAAAAATTTTTCCTCCCACTAATTATATCTGCTTACAAAGCCTCTTTAACATCCCCTTCACCATGTAAATGGTCTTTACCCCTGAAACTCTTAATGTTTCTCTATAAAGTCTTTCTTTTGCCAGTTCTATCCTTCATGATATTAACCAGGATCAGTGGTTCGTGCATGTTTTCCATGTTTCTCACCTTTTTTCATGGATGGATGCAAATCAGGGAAATAGCTTAATGGTGGCAAAATGCCAGACTTTATAGTGAATCCCCATATATGAAAATATAGAGGCAAACTTTACAGTGAACCCATTTTATTTTATCTGCCACATGTTAGGACCAGAAGATAATATTGCTCAATTAAATTATTGTTGCAATAAGATCAAAAGTGAATAGATTCAATTGTCCAACTCCAAAATAATATGACTTGATATAAAAATAGGTTCATTAAAACTAGGATTGACGTAACAAGGTTTGGGTGAAACCCCAGTCAAACTCAGATGTGGATTTGCCAGTTTATTTTCATGTAGTGAAATGTCATGGTCATTGAATTCTGAGACAATTTGTTGTAATTTTTATGGATCTAGTTTCCTAATGTAAAGTGGCATTGGTGGGAAATAACAAAATTCTGTGACAGAATATTCTTTGAATTTGACATAGCACTGTAATATTTACTTACTTGTTATGCTTGGTTTTCAATGTCTATTTAACTTTTAAAATTTACTTAGCCTTCATGTTAATGTGATTACATTCAATATTAAAGTAGAGTTCGGGATTATTTGATCACACCATCATCGTGGGCATTATCAATGGAAGAGCATATCCACATTGGTTATCATGCTGAGACTATGTTTTACCAGAGATTACTGGAGTGGGCCTTAATGTGTGAAAAGTTAAATGTCCATTGATGCATGCCATCAAACGTATTATCCTTTAAAGTACAATAATAACAATCCTGTTAAAATTATGAAACGTTAGCTGCATACTATGTGATAGAATGACATTATGGAGTACACATAGCAAATATGTATGTCACTGTGAGTGTAATATATTTCTGCCTTCAAACCAGTTATTTGTATCCTTGGTTGGATGGTGTGTGCACTTTGAATTTCACTGCGGGGCGGCAGAAGCAGGGGCATACTTTGGGTATTAGGTTTCCATGGCAGCAGGGTCAAAAAATGTTTGTAATTTGCACTCGCCATAACTCACTACTTTTAAAGATTTCATAGTGCATAGTTAGGAAGTCTGTTTAATGCCTTTGCAAGTAAAATTTAATGGATAGAAAATTTTACTGGGTGTATGCTGTCAAAGTGTGTAATTTGCACTGTGCACACTCTTTGAGAACTGTGAGAGAAGTGAGTGTTGTGAATTACTTCTTATTGAATTAAAAAAAAAGTTTTTTTGCGCTTCTCTTCAAGTGGCCCCCAGGACATCTGCCATGCCCTTGGTCCTAAGAGTTTTTTCTCTATTTTACCAAGGTACAAATCCAATCTTTTTTTCAAGTTTAAAACTATTTATTTATTTATTTAATGCCTTTGTTATTTAGGGCGAAATTAGGGCTATGCAGCCCTCTCTTACATTTAACCGTATACATTACATTGCACAAACACCCATATCCTGGGTGGAGAGAAAACTCCACCCAGGTGGGACTCGATCCCGCGACCCTCAGATTGGCTGATGAGGACGTTTCCCCGTCACCACCAGGGTGAGAAATCTCAATAAAAAACATTTATGGGGACCCCCAAAGTAGTATGTGTTTTACCTTTCTGCAACAGTTAATGTTAAGATGAAAAACATTCTGCAAGTGCGGGCGTTTTAGTAATAAATCTTCCTTATCTTTCTGCAGCCCTTATTTTCGATTTGCGACAATGTTGCGCCGTCGTTTGATGTTTTGCTTTGGGGATGGGGACTCCTGTTTTTTATTATTCGCTTAACAATTGGGTTCCTCTGGTAGCACTCAAAAGTGGGTGTGCCATTCCTGCAACTTTTACTCAATTTCCTGCTGGTGCTGCCATCAATCTCTTACGAGTAGAATCTCAAACTCCCAAGTTTTTACTCTTTTTTTTTTACTTTTGCATATCTTGATATTCTGTAGCCACATAAGTATTTTTAATTGCTCCCCCAACGGAGAAAATGAAGTCCAAAAATGGAACTCATTGAATTTTTAATACTTCTAAGTAAATGAAAATAAAGTGACAAGGAAATTTTCTACTGTAGTTCAATTGAACTTCACTTCAGGAATACATTATGTGAGATTTATCCAAAGTCTCTGAAGTTTTAGTGTCAGAAGCTCTGTTTTTCAGTATTTTTAATTCCATTGTTCTTATAAATGAGCATCATTATCGTAAGAACATTATTATCTGCATTATTGTCATATGTGCCTTCAAAATGTCTTAATGGTGTTTAGAGAAGGTGAGAGATATTTAATGAAATCTAACATTTTAATGTATAAACCTTAATTAAAACTTGTAAACAGTGACTCATTACTGCTGCATTTAGTGGACTTCTCCACCTATCCTGCTATACCCTTGTTTCATTTCCTTAACATGATGTTGGGGAACGTCCTCTTTAATAGGCTTCATTTACTGCCTTTCACAAATTTCAATTATTTATTATGCATAATTAAGAATGAATACTTGTTAAAGAGGTAGAATTTGCTGTGCATAAAAATGCATTCCTCCCCTATTCTTGCATGGGTTTGAAGTTTGTGCAAAACAAGAACATTAATGATGGCAGTGAGGAGGAATATTTGAGCCTCAGGAATGAATGAGAATGTTGGAAGTAATGCTTGGATGGGACATTGGTGAAAGTGATATGCTGGAATGGGAAAAATTGTTCAGAGCTTCTTGTTCATTTAAGGAATTTGGCAGAATGTACTTTAAAAAAATAGCGATTCAGTGAAAAAATCTTGTTTTTGTGGAAAGAGGCCAATGCAGATGGATATGAGCCATCATTTTCGTAAATTACTGAATGGTAACTCACCCAAAAAGCCTCTATCACATTAGTTTCTCCTATGCTTCACTCCCCGTTGCATTTCACAGGGGAAAAGGATGAAAGTGATTTAGAAATTCTGCAGTTGATAGGCCTCAATTAACAATAGGTCAAAGATTTAATACACTAAATACTTAGTTTATTTTCGGGTTTCTCAACGAGTCTCTCTCCATCCTCAGGGCTGATGTCAAGAGTTGGTGGAGAGACCTACATTACAATGCCTATATCTTTTATGCTTTCTTCGATTGTAATAGAGTCACCTTTTTATGGTAAATTTTGGTATCGTAGATACTTGAATTTCAGTGTAAGTTTGTGATGTATGTGTCAGATAAAGCCAGTGTATGTTTATGTCGTAAAATAATAGCTTTGGTTTTATTTTCATTCAGTCATAGACAATTCTGCACAGTCCATTGACATTCTTTCCACGTCCTTATTGCGTTGTATTTGATGGTGTATGTCCATGGCAGAAGCCACTAAATAGATCCGAAAATCGTGCTCATTGAGTTGGTATCTACAGTTTATGAAACATTCAGGTAAGTCGTTGATAAAAAGTGAACACACAAGAGGACCTAGAATCAAGCCTTACACAACCCCGAAGGAGGTTGGTATCCATTGTGAGAGGCTTCCATCTGTGCCAACGACGGTTTCAGTACGCCCACTTATTTGATAGGAGGCAAACCAACACACTGCGATGTGAGAGCATTTGTAGTGAGGTAATTGTTGAAGTAGTAACATTGGAATTTAAAGCTTTTTAGAATTCAAATAGATCTAGGGACCTTGCCAAAATACCCTGCGGTCCTAATGTCATCAGTTATTTGAATAAATACGCTTTGAGTATGGTCTCCACTCGAAAACCAGACTGATCGGATGCCTACATAGTATTATAGATAACGAAGATGTTCACTTGTCAGTAGACAACATGCCACAGGTTATACCAACGGATCTGTAGTCAGCTGGGTTTTAGCACTTCCGAATCGGGCGAATAAGTGAATGCTTCCATTAGTCAGGATATCTGCAGGTGTCAGGGTGTCCGGCAACCTGGAAAACTCAGGGAAATATTTTGTTCTGGAAAACTCAGGGAATATTTGTATTTTTCCAAAAAACCCTGGAAAATACATATCAGCTGATTTCCATAAAAGCAGAGAGAGAGAGGTTTATTCTGCGTCTTTGCTTGAATTTTTCTCGGCTCAGCGTAGCCTTGCGCTTCCTGTTCATTTCATACTCTTTTCGTAGCTCTGTGCCCGCACGCAGCTTGTGCTTCATCACCCCACCCCCATCTCCCTTCGCGCAGTCCAGGGGGCCGATTGCATAGCAAGGTAAATTCCACACGCAATAATTCCCATGTAGTGGAAACAGAATTGATACCAAAATGCGATTCTAAAACCATCTGCAGGAACAGAATTCTACTAGGAAATCTTGATTCCGTTTGAAGAGCCATACGATTGGAATTCTAGGTGTGGCCAAATTTACGAGAAATCTAAACGTGTGTGAATGCGCGGTGGCATTTCCCACAATTATACGAGTACCATTCGGCTGGCAACCTGAATGGATAATTGGTGCATTGCTATGTACTTGATAATTCTCTCCCATTAATCTCTATCCTCCTCGTTTTAATGTTTGCATAAATATTTTTGAAGGAGCGGAAATACATTTTGCGGTCACTGCGTGTTGAAGTCACGGCCCTTGGGTTCGAAGCCGACAGGGCCACTGTACAATGGCATCCCCAGATAATTATAATTCGTGCATTGTCCAATAAATAAAATTTTGTTCAAATTGAATTCTTCCATGAAATTTTGGTTAATTGGAAAATGACTTTCCTTATTGCTTCCAACAATGGCGAAATGATTTGTGAATGTTGCTTGTGAAATTACCTAGAAGGGATAGAAGAATTATTTCAGTGAATTCGTTGGAGGAATTTGAAAAAGACGGACGTTGTAAATTGCGGTAGCGTCAGAATGACGACTAGCCTCGTGGGGGTCCATGTCACTTCCTGCGACTGTACGTTTATTAAATATTTTATATAAATTTCTCTCAACAAATTATATTGCCTGAACATAGGCCATTACCCTTTCACAGCGTATATAGTGCTGCTTGATAGTCCAGAAAATTTTCTTTTTGGACATTGGTTATACATATTTAAATCATTACATAATAAAATCACTTCGATTAAACCAAACAAAGTGGAATACATTTCAACGGTGGTGATATGCCAATCGGGCACATCGAACTGCCTGGTTAATTGCCAATTTTTTATTACTACAGCACCTTTTTCTAAGGTAACATCTGTGTGAACTTCCAGTGTCTCAGTAGCATGGGGGATAAACACACTCGTTGGATAATATCTAATTCACTGATCAGGGTCCACAACTGAATGTCACGGGAAAACACTTGGCTAATAAGAAATTAGGGGAGTCGTAATACCCAACATACCCAGGCAAGATAACCTGCTGCCTTGGGCTGGTCAAAAGCCCTCAGCCTGGGTATGATGGGTATTAGCTGTAGCACACGATTCACTGCCTTCAGGGTTAATTTAATGGAAAGGGACTTGTTATCATTGCAAAAGTGCCTCAAAAGATCTAAGTCTATTAGCATTTGAAGCAGGTGCACCCCAGTACAAATAAAGTTGAAAGGGCAAGTTTTTCAGGTCTCCTTGGACGGCCCTAAAGTAAATAAGGCATTCTTAAAGGATCTAAAAAGTCAACTGAAAGTCAAGGGTGACCCAGGGAATCCTGTACTTTGGGATGTTCGGCTTACATATCATTCATGGTGCCTTCAAGACGGGTTGTATTAGCGCTGACTGGAACCTAGTCCAATGTTTGAGAGCTGTGTGTAATCTATGAAAAAAATGTTCCTTCTAGGCGAGCTGATTTTACCAACATTACGGGTACCTCCGTTTTCCCGCTGAAGTTTTGTACTGTGTGGTGGGTCGAAAATAAAATGGTGGCAGCCAGGGAACAACAAATCTTACCAGCTGTTGAAGCATATGTGGAGAAAGTAGAAAGGGTAAAGAAGGAACAGAGGGAGGTAAAACCAAAACCAAAGCTTACAATAGCAATTCCTGATAGTAACAGCCACCAGTTAGTGAGTGTTTGAGGTACAAGATGCTGAGAGCTTGTCTCGCATCCTTTGAGACTATGGCTACTATGTATAGTTGAGCCGTTTCTAACGAAATTTCAGTCAGATGCCATGCCCCATTAGTTCCTTTTCTTTATACTTCCCTCCAATCTCTTGTCTGACATTTTATGAGTAAATTTGTGGTACCTGAAGTCATGAAGAGTCAGACCATCTTCAAAATAGATTTGACTGTCGATGGTTACCTTCTGCTACCTCAGAAAGTTGACATTGGGTACGGAACCAAGAAAGCTCTGGGTCAAGGTAAGATGTCCAAGAAGGATATCTCAGGGTTCCGGCATGAATCCCAAACATTTATGAAGAGCATGGTGTAAACAATTCTTAATAAAACGCCCATGGCTTATTCCTTCACAAAGTCTATTACATGTTTGGATCCGAAAGTGGCAATCGACACCAAAGTTGCCAAGAGACGTTTAGGCTCAGCATTGTTTCATCTTATAGAATTGAACCGCATTTGTGGCTCTATTGATTAAGAATTCAAGAATCTTTTGGAGATTAGGTCAGTGAAGGACATGCTCAAAGAGTTTAATGGAGGTCATGATTGTCCTGACCAATTCCGGATTATTTCTATTGGAGATGAAAGTGGATATCACAATTTAAAGATATTTATCAGGCTTATCTGTATTCTATTCCATGGCAATTCCAGTCTTGAGAGAGGTTTCTCTAACAATTCCTTTCTTCTTGTTGAAAATTTACCTGAAGTCACTCTGGTTGCCCTTCATACCATTCATGATGCGATCAAGGTGGCGGGGGTGATAGATCCGTACCTATCACAAAGCAATGAATTCACAGTTTCGGGAATGCTCATGCAAATTACAGTGAAGCCTTAGCGGAGAAAAGGAAAAGAACCAAGAATAAGAAAGAGGTACTGCAAAAGGTTCCAGGCCTGCAAACCAAAAACTAAATTTCTTGAAAAGCTGAAATATTTGTTGCTGAAGTAGATTCGGAAATGTGTTTATTATAATAAATCACACCAGTTTCTTCTTTTAATTGTAAGTTCTTTATCAAACTAGTCTGATTCTAAATGATCTAAGATTTTCCCGGTGAATCTGATGTATACATTTTTAACGATAATTCCACCAGTTAATAGGCATCATATTTGCCATATAGCCTGATTCTAGTTTATTGAGTTCAAATTGCACCTGACTCAAATGTTGTTGTCAGTTAACCATTTTTGTTTATTTGTTGGTTGAAATAAAACCTGTAATATTCCACATTCTTTGTATACTCTATTATTTAACTCAAAGAAGAACCAAAATTTCTCGTATTTTTCATGTTGGCAAAATATGCCGATTTCATTAGAAATTCGTTAAAAATATGTTAACAACGAAGTGCAACAAGACCCTGGAAAATGCAAAAAGTTTGCCTGGAAAACTCAGGGAAAAAAGAAATTGAAATTCACCGGACACCCTGAGGTGTGCAAGGAGGCACCAAATAAATTGTAAAAAGACAGAAGTATAACTGGAAGAGATTTTTAATGAAGTTCATTTACATATCATCACTACCTTTTGCGTTACATGTGATTTTGTTGCAGCTATTATAAGCCCCGAGGATGGTGTAACGTGTGAAAAAGTTAACTGTAGGGCAGCGGCATCGGAGGTGGGGGCAGGAGGGGCCGAACGCACCCCCTTGGGCCCTTTTGGGCCCCTTTCCCTTTTGGGCCCTTTTGAAAGGCATCTTCTGAGGTCTCACGGGACTCAAAACTTTGGAGAAATTTTGTCGCACGAGGTCCTTCGCTCTCTGGTCTAGGACATAATGGAGATTAGATTTTTTAAACTCTATCTCGGCTCCAATTGATCGTACGGACTCTGTGTTTTTTTTTTGTGTAAGAATGTCAGCTTTCACGTGTAATCTTCGGCGTTTTCATAGAGCAAATATGTTAAGCTATTTTTAGTTGTTTATTGCACAAAACATGACTGCATTTTAAAATTTGCATTTAAACAATGTAATCCTAATAATTCAATTCGTTCTTTTATTAAATTACTATAATATAAACCTTGAACTTCAATGTGAACTTGTGTAACTTGATCATGTAGGACCGCCCAAAGCTTGGGAAATGACATTGTAAAAAACTGAAAACGGGATAAAATTCATTTGTGCATAATCTATTGAATATTTTGTCTTGAAATTTTAGTTACTTCGTCCTACTAGAGCTTTATATTGTTCAGGTATGATTTGTGCGTAATTTGTTTTTGAGTTTTTACATAACATTTTTAAACATTTTTTCATATTTTTTAAAAATAGCGGATCAAAAATGAGACAAAACGTTGATGCAATTAGGCTCATTTTGTATATATTGTATGATGCACACAACTTTTGTATGAAACGTTTACTGTAAAAATCAATTGCATTTTTATATAACTCGGAAAACCTCTTCCAAATCTTAATTGCTAAATAAATATTTTTCCTACATTTTTTTCTATGATGCCAAATATACCATTTGTTGCCACTGTCATTCTGATATTCACTCCGTCCATCAGATCTCAGTATCAGAAATGATTCTCGCTTTTGTGAAATTTCTAGCGCACTCACTCAGTGATTCAACAAAGGTTGGTTTGGATAGTTGAGGATAGAGCTCATCCGGATTAAGCAACAGGTGTGTGAATTACACTCATTCAGGGTAGGGGGGTCAGTTCCTTTCCCTGGGCCACCTCGCACTCCGAGGATTTTTTTGTCCAAAGGCTTCACCCGGATTTGAACGCGGGACCCTTCGATCAGTAGCCAAGCGCTCTACGCACTAGGCCACCACGCTCCCCGGTTGCTAGCTAGCAGTTGAATAACGGAATTTTAAAAATTAAGTGACTGTGGCTCCATCTTACGGCATTCCTGTGTGAAAGGGGCATTTCTTATATGTATAGATATTTCATAAGGACAATTTCCAGTACAAAAGAAGTGCAATAACCCGAGGGTAACTAACAACAAGTGAATAAATAAATATAATGGACGACCCTCATGCTACACTTCGTACCCATACTCGGAGCCATTGATTTTTCTTGAAAAGGCAAACGATAAAATATGGTGAAGTAATTTGGGTCATCTCAATTCAGGCGGAGTCAATAAAACGTTTGGGGCCCTGAAATGGACCTGTCGATGAACGAATTCCTATAAATAGAAGGAGAAAAATGTAATGAATGAGAATGAAAATACGAAGATCACAATAACAATCTTATAAAATGTTAAATGTCCTCGGAAGTTAATGAAATTGGTATGGTGTGCTGGGTGCAGGATGGCGATTCCAGGATACTAACTTTTCGATAGGGTAATTTAACGTTCCTGGGATCCATACAAAACATCTTATTCACCAGCAAGAAAAAATCATGCAATTTATTAAGTAAACATAAGAAAAGAATTATGAATATGCCAGATTAAATGAAACATGGACGCTATAGTAGTTCGCCTATTAATCTCCACCTCTAAATCCTGCAGGAATAGAAGAAATTTTTATATGGAATAACAAAATTCATAGTCATGGCCATTAACGATTATTATTAGGAAAAACATTGAAACGGTGAATCGAAAACACCCCAATATATACTATAAATTCATCCACCAAGGTTTGCGCACTTGCCAGCTGCCTCAAACAAACTTTTATTCCGTCCTCTCAGCCCTGCGTTCTATTTTTTGTAATCCGTGGAACAATTGGGCACAATGCGATGTGCGAACCATCTTCTTGATTTACGGTTATCTTCCGAAAATCAATAAAATTTCAAGTGTAGTCACACGCTGTTATGAACGAGCTTGCTCCGCGATGGAACCATGGCCCCGATTACTCCCAGCGACACCAGGCGGTGCAAAAATAATATAGATTCGAGTTTGGATACTGATTAAAAATGAGCCATAATACCGATTAAAAAGAGCAGTTCATGTAACATCAAACTTCAGCTAAATTTATTTTGTGCTAAGCAATGTTTACCGATAATAACTCCCCTTTAATTTTTTGTCTTGATTAGACCACTGGTAGGTACGTACACCTGGACCACTGCGAAATTCATCTGATGTGCTTTCATTTCAACTAATAGTATCCTGTCCCTCACCTGTTCAATGTTTATTTCCCTCTTCCCCGATATCGCATTCAATAGCATAGCAACAGTTGACTCTCATCTTCCTCATTGTAAATTACCACTCCATTTACCCTATAATTACCACTTCAACAGTCCTCTCTATCCGTTCATCTCACCTCGCACGGTCCCAAAGCATGTTTTTCCTTTCTCCATTTCCTGTTTAATATTTTTTAGTTAACTGGCTCTCATCATAGTTCTAAGGTTCCGAGTTCCTATTTTTACTGCTGTTTTCCTCTTCTTTTTCGTCTTCTCCTTCGTAGCCCTTGTATCTGTTGTTGTTGCTGTTGTGTGAGGATTTTGGTGACCGTGGAGGCCTCACCTCCCCCCACTGCCTGGAATGAAACTTGCCTTAGTGGGCAGCATCCCATATTTGCCAGGTTTTAATTCTTTGTGATTGACTTCCAAGTTCTGGGTAATAGATAGTTGGTGGGCTTTACCCTCACCACTTCCCATTGGCATCTTTAACGCGACACTGTCATGTGAGCTACCTTTTGTCTGACTCCTACCCTTCGACCTATCTGGCATGGATAGAGCAAGAGCAATAGTAATTGCTCCTACCAGTCCAGCTTTAGCGGTCACTGGAATGCACAAGCCCTTCCACCACATCAAGGTTGTGGTGGAAGGAAAGGGGAATTCATGTTCAGCATTAAAAATGTTAAAAATCACCATTTAGCTATTAAAAGTGTCCTTCAACCCTTCTCGACAATCCCTTATCGGACTTTAATTTTCTTAATTACCAAAAGTTTATTCATCAGCGGTTCTTTGGAACTGCAAGAAAGAGTGAATGAACCAATGCTCACCCTACAAACCCCACGTTCCTCCAGCTGTATAAACTTAGTGTTTACAGCCTTTTCAATCCCTGAAAACAGGTATGTGCAGAGTTACTCAAGATAAGCCCTCAAGGGCCTTTAATCCTCAAGGTCCTTCAATTAATCTGCATGAAATCAAAGAATATATATTAAATAGCCCCTCCAGCGTGTGCGACGCAGCATATGCGTCCACTCAATTCCATGTCTCCAGCGTGACTTTAATCGGAGGTATTTAAATCGCCCAGGGTGCCTTTTTTTCGCAAGCAGTGAAGAATTTGTGCAGACATTAGCCTAAATATTTTTAGCATTGTAATCGCTATTTTAAAAAATTCAAAAAAATTATATTATATTTAAAATTGTTTATACTGTATCATTACAAATTTATACTTACATTTTTTCATGCCGTTTATTTTTTTCTGCTCCCCATATCCGATGTTTAGTAGTTGATCTGAGTATGGTATCGCTCAAAACAGGGGTCTAGGCAGAGAGACAGTGTCCCTAGGCAGTTTTTACACCTGTACCTTGTTTCTTTTCTCTTTCCGTGTTTCGTACACACCACACACCTTCTTCTTCCAACTTTAAAAGTATCTGTTTTAGGATTTTCTTGAATGAAATGCTGACCTGTCAATCGCGTGCATTCAGTGTCGGTATCTGAGGGCCGTCCGTTGAGATTTTCTAAATTCTGCCCGCGGTACTTGCCTATGACCTTTTTCACTAAGTCTGTTCTGAATGATAGATGATTTTTCTTGTTTCCAGCCTTGCAGTAAAGAATGTAAGCATTCAACACAGCCGTATTTAGTAAGTGATTGAATAATTTTTTATACCACACTTATGTCCTTTTCCTTTCTAGCAAGAACGATTCTAAAAGTTGATCTTTCAAGTCTACACCACCCATATATTTATTATAATCTATTACACAAGTAGGCTTATTTACCAATTCTAACCCACCCTTTCGACTTACGGGTTGCATATCGTCTGAATGTTTAGTTGTCAGCATTGAGACAATGCGCTTATCTTTCCACTTCAACGCCACCAATTTACCACACTTTGCACTAATCACTTCTCCTTTCTTCAGTTTCTTTTTTAGATTTATCGGTATACCTTTGCGTGTGATTCTAACTGTCCCAACAGCATCTGTTGTCCTCTGAACCAATCTCTGGAAAAGATCGGGACAACTATAATAATTGTCCTTGTATCCATGTCCATGTGTCCATCTTCCTGAATCTAATAGTTTCTCACACAAACTTAGAACAACTTTTGTAGAAAAAAGATCTGTGTCTTTGGTTATTTCACAGCCTAATTTTGTTCCTGAGCCACTGTAAATTATAAAATTCCACAAATATCCTGTGGAATCACAAAGTTCAAACATTTTTATGCCAAACCGGGAAGCTTTCATGGGAATATACTGTTTCCACGAAAGCCTACCTTTCCACAACAACAAAGATTCGTCGACACTGACTTCTTTACCTGGCATATATACTTTCTGGAATTTATTGTTCAAATATTCACTTATTAGTAGAATTTTATACAATTTCGGTTCTCTTTCCGCAATTTCCTTTTCGGTGTTATCTACAAAATGTAGAAATTTGGTCAGCTACGAAAACCTTTCTTCGCTCATTACATGGGAAAAAAGGTGTTTCTAAGATGTGTTTCCTACTAAAGTACATTCTGAGACTTGGTTTCTGAATTATCCCAATCAACATAAGCAAACTTAGATACACTCTAAATTCTGTCAGAGTTGTGGGAACCCACTTTTGAAAGCGCGATTTTTTTTGCATCAAGATTTTTTCTTTCTCGTGAGTAAGAAACTGTTCCGCGTAACGGTTTTATTTCAGTTACTATGATCGTAATTAGATCATCGTCAAAAAACAACTCAAAATATTCTAGGGGATCATCGCCATACTGAACTTGCACTATTTGTTTCCCAACTAAATCACACGGAAAAGGAAGAGGAGGATTAGCACTGTCGATTTCTTCCCAAGTATTCTTCTCTTGATTATTCACAGAAAATTGAGAAGGTTCTTCCACTTCCTCTTCTGAACTGGATCTCAAAGTGTATCCACTAGAATCCTCAGAAATTGTATCTAAACTTTCGTTACTCGTTTCTTCCAAAGCATGAAGCACTTCCTGGCAAGACAACTCACGAGAGCTAGACGCCATGGCGAACTGAAGAGGAGTTCAGTAAGGGACCGGTCCAAAGGAAGAAAAGAATAAAAAAGCCACCAATGCAGCTTAGGCCTTTCGGCAATAGGCGTCAAGAAACCTCGACCCTTCAACTCCGTAAACATCGTAAATAAGATAGGAGACGAGGATAGACCTTGAGAAGCATTGAGTGACCAAGCCTGGATGGACCATGCCTGCGAAAGCATTGCCATGATGAGAGAGAAGGGGAAAATGTAGAGTGCAGATAACAAGGAACCACAGAAAGAAAGCAGTCAGCATCAACACGCAATCATAAGCTCTCTGAGAGTAATACATCAGAGCGTGAGTGGAAAGATCTGTTCACAATCAGGCACAAGACGCCGGGCCGTAAGCAATTTCTTTACCAGGGATGAGTCAGGAAAAAAAAATAAAAAATACGAACTCATATATACAGGCAACAAAGAAGCACAAAAAGAAAGCAGGCACCTTTAGCTCACATATATACTCACTGGAAGTATATATATCAGAGCATAGGCGATAAGAATTCTTAATGAAAAGTGTGGACGCAAACTGTGCGTCGCACACGCTTGAGGCATGGATTTAAGCGGACGCAACTGCTGCGTCGCACACGCTGGGGTATTTAATACGTCCATTTAAAGTCACGCTTGAGGGGTTAAATAGAAAAGGGAATAAGGACTTGAGGCAGTGTCTCAATAAAAATCTAGAGGCTATGGTTGAAAATAGAGATGGGGACATAGAAGACGTCATGGAACATGACTATATGCTCCCAGAAGTCAAGGAATATGTACATTATTTATCATGTAACTCATATTACATCAAGGCAAATGGTGAAATATTACTATGCTGTGGCTGCTCAGAATTTAATAGCCTACCAGCTTATTCAGTGCAATCAGTGGGTTATTTAGCAGAGTGAAAAACTAAAAGCACTCTTATGCTCCCTAAATTGAATTTATTTCGTTTTCTCCATACTGTGGAACATCTGTTAATTTTACATTGCATGAAAACCAATGTTTTAAAACTTGCAATAAACGATATCCTCCAAAAAAACAATGTGGTATTTTTTTGCTAATAACATGGTGAAGTTCAGCTGTGGGATTATTATCCACTATTATGTCAGTATTCGGATGTTGCAATTTTCTAACGGGTGTAATTCTGAGCCAAAAAAAATAACATTCAATTTAGAAAAAAAACGTCCAAATATTCTATAACACAAAGTTTTGTAGGAAAGAGTTAAAGTTAAAAAATTGTAGTCTCTAATATTTCTTAAATTCTGCAATGCACTTGACTACCCTTCGAGGGGGAATACACATGCAGACTACATACATATATGATATGTATACGTCTCCCAGGAAACAATTTTTCATTGACTCCGAAGGTAGGATTTTAATTGTAAGTTTCAATTGGCCTGAGGGAATTGTTTTTGTGGAAATCGAATGATCCATACCATAAGGTAACGAGTTTAAAATATTCTTCATAATTTTCCACATTTTTTATTGTGGCTGACCTTTCCGGTTTGCATATTGTACATCATTATCAGTGGTCATGCCAATGGGGGAAAACATCAAAATTGATCATGTCCGCTGCATTAAAAAGTGTGGAAAATTACTAAGAATTTTCTATCCCTGTGTGTACTACAAAGTTACTTCACCAACAATGGATTATATGCGTGCCATGAGGGTGGTAATATCTTTTTGGTCTTATCATGGAAATGAGAAATAGTAAATGATCAATGTAGGGCTATGTTAATGATCAACATGGTAATTTGTGCTAGAAAACTCCTGAATTCTGTGAATATTCAGGTGTTTTATTTAGCAAAAATGGTGTTTTCTTCAATGCGAATTTTAAAAATTTAACCCTGTTAAATGTTTCAATGAGATTCAAAACAATTGAAATTAAGTTTCCATGCGGTCACTTGCGAGGAGTCGGATGAAAGAACTACTGGTGCTCGGTGCCTAATGCTTGAACTAAGTGGACATTGAGAGGCGTGGTTGGCAAGGGATGATGCAGGGGACAAATGCCGTAGATAATGTGGCAATTTTCGTTTCTTGATGCAATATTTTATTTACTGCGATGGCTTCTCTAAAGCCACTAATGCACTATGGAAGCATGTAAATAACTATCAGTTCCAGCCTGTGGAGCAGCAAAATCCTGAAATGTGAACAAAAAATAATCACGGATAGGCTTTCAAAAGCTAACTACAAAAACTCCTTCGGACTGCTCTAGAATCAGTATTATTATAGTGAGTCTTCAGTGCTCCCGGCAGTTTGGTTGGTAAAAAAGAAACTGATTAGATCCTGACAGACTGAGAATGCTCCATTTCATAAGCAAAAATTAACAAGTTATTTGTGTTCACTCAGCTTTCTTTGGCATTCTTAATTTAAGAAGTAATTAATGCCATTGTGCGACAAATTGCTGCTCAAATTTATTTCTTCTTCAAAGATAAATTATTAGAATTCTGTATGACAGAAAACCTACTGCTACTTTTTAGTTCCTAAATTTACAAGAAAATTTAAAATAGATTAGGACTTTTTTTATGCACGTAGGTATGTATTGGTAATGGAACTGGGATTGATAATTAGGTGAAAGCAGGATTCGAGTTTCAGTATATGTGAGATTTGATAAAAAATGAGATTCAGGATTTGGATTGGACCCATCACTACTCGGAAGCCTACTTTTATTGTTGTGCGTGCATGATTAACCCATTTTGAGAAATATTTACTGAATCGGCTAAAATTGTTGATGTTGACGTCACGTCTTTTGTCCAGTTATTGTTGTGGATGAATGAGGGCTATGCATTGCTTCCCCTTAATTGGATTCTGTTGAAGAAGTAACAAATGTTACCTTTTAAATCATTTTGGAAAATGATAATGAAAACAATTTCTTTGGGCATGGGATTTTGATAACTCTGTACCATGGTTTATCAAATGTGTTTTGCCGCAATACATTCTTTCCTTTTGAGTTGACTCAAAATTCATGCCTGGAAAGATTGCAGATACCTGTTATTGGAGTTTAGTCTGTGATGACAGATAAATTAGGTAATTGTAGTATACATTATGATTCATTCCAGTTGAGGTTTGCATTGACAGCTATGACATATTTGGCTGTAGAGACTCTTTAAGATTTTAAATGTTAGGTGTCTTTGGAGATGAGATCATGTGTGTGGCCAACATCCTAATACAGTGGAGGTACAAAATGGCATTCTCAAAAACTAAAAGAACCTGGAAGTTATGTGAATATGGTGGGCAATTGCTCCTTAGCTCCTTGATTCATGTGTTGAGGCGCCAGTACCAATTATTTAGGTTTTGAGTTCAGTTTGAGGTCACAAGGCTTATTTTAACTTAAATGTTTACTTGAGTGGCACTATTGCAATGTCTTGTTAATTTTCTGTCTTGTGGTTCATAAAATGCCTGACATTGGTAGTGCTCTGGTATATAGAGATTTTTCTGTTATTTTTATAAAATAATGAGTTGTAAGTACAGAATATCTGCTTACTTAAATGTCCATACTGGATTAACATAGTTTATTCAGGGGTATTCCAATGGGTCAATTCTTCCATTGCAACTTCTTTCTTTTTTTCCATGCTGCATTTTTCTGTCCCCCCTTACAATTTGCCAAAATAAATTTTGAATGATAATTTTTCCCTAGTGAGTTTTTTTGTTCTATGGTAAATTCCCAATGTATATTTTCGCCAAATACATGGCTAATTGCATGCCTTTATATGGCTACTTGCTGCCAGACCTATAATCTTGGTAGTTATGCTAATGGCATGTATATAGTTCAAGGAAAAATCTTTACCGCACATTTTATTTTTTTTATTCTATTTATATTTTGTTTTTATCACTTTAATTGAAGCATCAAGTAATTATTGACCAAGAGTGCACTCACATACCATTTTCAATGAGTCTTTTCAAACTAAAGTTTTTGTTTTACATTTCCTTTACTGTTAAAGATGAAGAATGGCAAAGAATATATTTGTTGTATCGCATTTGTAAAATGGCTGATGATAATTTTAATTACTATGTTCTTTCCATTTAATTTCATCAAACTCCCACTACATTTAAATATTCTTTTTGGTTCTTTCAATTGCAGATGGTTACACAATACCAAATTTGGATCATTTAGCATTAGCCTTTCGTGACCTTGGGATCAATTTAGATGAACTGGAAGAATATGTACAGTTTGTGGAGGCAGTGCCCTGTGCAAAAGATATCCCCAAATATCCAATGCCACGTGATTCACACCTAAATTTTTTGAAACCTGGTAGCCGTGAAGTTGTTCATAGGCCAGTTCATGTCCATGAACATTTACCGCCTATGCACCCAGAAATGGAAGGTAATATTGATAATAATGAAGGCTTTTATTTTAGGAAAATTATTTTGAGTATTGTTTTTTCTATAATTATGCACATTTTGCAGTACATATTTATGTTTCAGGAGTGAGAATATGAATTTTACCTTTTTTGCTTTCTTTGCTTCGAATCTTTTCCTATATTCTGCCAAAATTAATCATCTGAAACCCAAATGTAGAGGACAGCTTCAGTACATCACCTTAGTGTGTCCATAACCATACTAAACTGGAGTGTGAGAATCAGGTTTTCATTAAAGTGAAGATAAATGTTGATTTAATTGAACATTAATGAATAATATTATAAAATCAGGCATTTTTTTGTCACCAAAAATTATTCTTTCATGGTTTTGTGTCTGTGGTAATATGATAATCAAGGAGAAAGGACCATTTTCTTTGATTTTACTTTTTAGGGAGTTTGTGTGAACTAAGAAATGGTCTCAGTACATACCATTCTGGTATTTTTTCTAATTTGTTTCCCAAATCGAATTTTTCATAAGATTTAAGCTACTACTGCAACTATGATATCATAATCCTCAAATATGTATTGTGTGAATCAAACCGCGTGTGGTTGACTCCAAATTGTAATTGCCATTTTGCTTCCTTTTGGCCAGTTTTTCTTTTTGCTGTGATTATATTCTTCCTGTGATCAGCTTTTCATGTAAAAATATGCGAAATACATTTAAATAGCCATAAAAGCCATGAAATTTTGGTTAACGCTTCGGAGTCTTTTGGTTTCGCACTATCTGAAGTGATTAGTGCGTGTGTCCTCTAAATAATAATTTCTAATTTTGTGTGAGCACCTCTCTCTTTGAGGATTTTTTCTGTGGGGAGTTTCTCACTTGCACCTTGTGAAAGTATGATTCATGCAGTGAAAGAATGGGAGTATTTTAAGGTTGGTTCTATGTTATACTCACAGGCATTTTATCTCTTTGATATGTGTCTAAATGAGAAAAAAAACTTCTCACTTTTCACATGGCAGTTTGCAGAAAATCATTGGTCTTTCATTTTATTCAAATATATATCTTGACCCTTGACTTCAAGCATTTACTTTCTTCCATCGTTTTCCATTTTAAATCATAATAATTGTGGTGGAAAACTTGGGATCTAATGTGAGGAGAAATGAAAAGAACACTGATGAAAGGGCTTCGGAAATGAGCGTCTGCATGTACTGGGAATGCTGCCTCAGTGTGATATTATACGTGACCTGAGCTAAAGATGATATGCAAAGTGGGAAATTTCTTTTGTGACTTCCTAGCAGGAGGGCAGTCAATTTATTGAATAATGAAGGGGGATTCCATTTTGATCCAAATATTTGCTGGAGGTGTACCTTTTGAAAGTGAAGTGTTTCTCTTGCCTCTTATCAATAACAAACATCTTGCTGATTTGGCTTAAGCTGGCTATCTTTTTTATTGGAAATGGATGTGTTAATTTCTAAATACATTTATTTTTGTGACTTAGCTTTAAAGTTTTATTGGTTACAAATCATAGTGGTAATGCTGGATCTGTATTTAAGGTATTTCAATGGTGTTCACCTATCAACCATACTGGTGCTCTCCTGTGTATTTTTTAAGGTTCTTGGGCAACCATGGTGCACACTTACGCTAATAAACCATCCATTTGTGTAATAGAAGTTATGAATATGAAGTCTCCTTCTATACTAGTAGAAATCCCTGGACATGTATATTAGAGATCAGTTTGGAGCTATTTACTATGGTGCTGCACCAGGATACCTGTTTCAGAGCAGGGGTCAGGAACATCCTAGGTTGAAATGAATTTCTGCTCACCGAGCCATCATTTAGTACAATTAACCAGAAAATGGGAATGCTTTGTTAGGGGAAGTAAAGAGATAGGAATATTCAAATCAGTGCAGCCTGTCTCATTTTCATGACCTTTTACTCAAATGAATCAAAGCTTTGCTTGATGATCTTCTGGGAAACCATGTGGTGGGTGAAGATTGGATTGCTAGTTGCGGAAGTTGTCCCAATTATCTTGCGAGAGAGAGAGAGAGAAGCATAATCCTCAGTTAATTCAATTCAGGAGTGACTAGGAGGATCCTGATTACCCTCCATTTGTACGTGATTGAGGAGAAAGTGACTACAGTAGAAACTCGAAATTACGAAATTTGGATTTTACAAAGCAAAATCTTCGGTCCCATCCAAAAGAGTATCTAAGTGCATGTAACAGTATGCGATATTACAAAATAACGAAGTTTTAAAATTACGAACGTCATCTTGGCCCTGACGTGAAAAAATTACTCGTTTATACGAATAGTGACCGATCACAGTAACGATTTTAGGCGCTCCTTGTCAGAGTTAAACATCTAATTAATCATCGTCGCTGAATACATTATGCACTGAATGTGTTACGTGAACGATATCTCATTTTTCATGCTACAATAGTAAAGGTGTGGTTTCGCTGGGGTGTCCCGCAGCCGCGTCCGGTATCCGCGTCCAGCAGTCAGAAGTCACTGGCATACTCATCGAATGTATATCAAATGGGTTCAGTTTCACTGATATGTCTCGGCCGTCGAGTTCGACTGCTGATGCCCGATGTCTGCGTCTCGACTGCTTTGAGAGCATTCGAGACTTGGATGCCTAGTCGGGCGATCCCAATTTTCCATGATTTTTCTGCTCTCCGACGTCTAAACGCGGCAGTTGGACGTGGCTGCTGGACCCAGACCTTAAGGACGACTTTGAACTGTAGGCATTGTAGCTCATAAAATATGGAACCAATCGGACAAAAATGCGTTCGGCTTTGTTACCACGAGTCTACAGAGTTGCCAATGAGTAAAAAAATGTAAATTAGTTGTGTACGGATACACTCACCCGCGAGAGACTAATTGCTACAACCAGCATTTTCCTCTCATGATCCCTGGCATTTTTTGCTACCAGTTTTCCCAATTATAAATCCATGATGAATATTCCTGGTACAGTATTCGTTTGCTGCGCGTGTGTGCTCAAAAACTATGACATGTATTGGAGATGGTGCTATATTGTTCGAGTGATAGATTCAGTCGTGAATATATCTCAATTAAGATTTTTTCGCACTATTTCAGACTTATTGCACTCAACCTTGCTCCACAGCATAATTATTCTGGCTGGCAATAGCTATCATCGAAAGAATCAGGTTTAATGTACCGCCCTAATTGAGCGTTTTGATGTAGACATTGAGCAAGGTATTGCCCTTCCCTTCTTCCGTCGCCAACAGCCAATAAAACAAGAGTAAATACGAGTTCGCTTGGTTCATATGACCAATTACTTTGACACACATTAATTCTAAAGTATGACTAGCACTGAGCGCATGCATAATCAATGGGAAAAATGCTCAAGCACCCGTACATATTTGTATCGGAAAATGGTGTAGGTACCTTTCTCCCCTTTCGCTTCAACCCGGTGATTGAAAAAATATCCTCAACGAGAGCTCAGCTGCGTTCCTGCAGATTGATTAAGAATTAAAGTAGGGTTTGGTAGTTTAATACATATTAGAGGTATAAACAAGAAGAAGATAAGTGGAATCATCCTATGAGATGCCGAAAGTCAAGCCCTCGGAGAGGGAGCATAAAACCTCGTCAGTATCGTAGGTAGATTGGAAGCACTTGCATCTCTTCCTTGGGTTATCAGACGATACCCCCTGGAGGACATTGGGGGTGGGAGTTAGTTGTTACCTACCAGTGCGGAAGCAGGACACCGGATTGGCCAGGATCTTAGGGTAGGGGCATTGAGGCTAGTGATGTGTCGGTCGTGAGTGATCGAATCCCGAGAGCAAGTTCTCTTAAAAGAAAGATCGATGAACGGCTACTCTCCAGTGACCGAGGCGTTCATCTTCACCGATCGCGACAGGAATGATTGTATGACATCAAAAATCGATCACGAGACTTGAGACCGGCCAAAAAAATCTTGAGTGAGTTTTCTAATGAGAGATTCGAGAGTTCCTTGCTCTTTCGTGAGATGTAGGCAGTTAATCGATGCTCCGCTCGGTTGCGCTAACAAAGACGCAGCGTTATAACAGTCAACAATTTACATCACGACAAATATCTTGCATTGAGAGAGTTTTACCAGTTTTGCTTACTCGCTTTTTAGTAGAATAATAACATCATTAAAAATTAAGACCGAATCCGTTACACTGTCGGCAAAGAGATTGCTGGGTTAAGATACAAGAGGAATGCAATGGAAAGTAAACATGATCCAGGTAATTATCCGTTTGTTAATTCGCCGAGCGATGCATAATTTGTTTCTGCGTTAGCTATGTAGTGCCGTTATTTATTACGTGCAATAGGTTAATCGTTACTTGTAAGTAGTACAGTACAATACTATTTCATATGAATTGTTTTCATTTGCCACGACGAGTCGTAAATTGTGTGATAATTAAATATCTGAGTCTATGACGTGATCGCTTAGAAATCAAACCTGATACCCTTGCCGCTATATCATATATATACCAGCCTTTTATATAAACAACTGTGCTTCATATTGCCAATGCATTTTAAAAATTCAACTCCGCTCCTCTCTCTTCAATCACTTTTTCTAGACTTTTATGGTGTTGCTGTCAATCAAGAATGTTTCCAGTGCTTAATTGGATGTCCGTTGGTTTTCCCTTCGTCTGAATTTTCTTCTCATATGTCTTCCGAAGTACCGGCGTATTAAAATCACCGGTGTATTCATCCAGCATTGTATTTTCGCCGAATTGTTTTTGGAATGCAGTTTGATTTTGGTGTTCTTGCACATATTTTTAACTGTAATCTCACCAGCGAATCCTAATTTCGGAGGATAAAATTTCGTATGTGCCAATAAGTCTCCTTTTTATTTAGAGGAATGGTATTTGAAGAAGTTTATTTGGGGAACAATAGCGTGATTCCGGTTAATATATAGGTTAGATCTAAACACCGTTCGAGACATGTTAACTGCAAATTATGATTACCCACAGGTAATTTGATTCATACTTCCATCATTATACTTTTGTAGTGAATACCTAGTAAGTTAAAAGAATGTACAGGCTTGATCAGTAAATATCAGCATGAGTTTCCGGAATTTCGTTTGCATTTGCACAGAGTGCAGCTTCAATAAACGGTACAATTTAAATATCGTAATACTGTAATTGGTTGTAAGCAAAAAATGAATTACATGAGTGGGTCATTACATCAGCCTTAGGCATCCCATTGAAATCGGCAAGGAGTTATTTAAATCAAAATGTACTAACATGTTTAGTAAGGCAATATATGACTTCATACCACCGATACTGTATTTCTGCGTGCAATAGACAGCATCATCTATTATAAAATAGCACTGGAAATTTGCTATCATCCATCAAAGTGTGTATTCCAACATGGCTTGTACACAGGAGCTTAGACCATATTCATTTAAAATTTAATTCCTTGGCAAGGACAAATTTAAATTTCTGATACTACTAATTACTCATTACAGATCCATAATCCCTTGTAAATATTTAGCAGGAAAATTTAGAAGGAACCAGCAGGAAGTTAGCAGAACATTCATAAGGATAATCAGAAATCTATAGTGGCAAAAACAATCTTATATTAGTTTAAAAACTGATGCCTATCTTAAACATTGGTGGAGTAATGCAATTATAGCATTGGAGTGTTATCAACGTCTACATCTACATCTACAAAATACCCTGCAAGCCACCTCAGGGGTGTGTGGCAGGGGGTGAGTAATCACCAACGTCCATTCATTCCACATGACCCTCACTTTAATTCTTATATTTACCTGACCATGACATTTTACCACCATTACAAATAGCTTAACAGCCATATATATTTCAGTGGTCAGTTACCACTCCACCCTTCCCGCTTCAAAAATTTCTTTCCTTAAAATGTTTCAATTTAGTTCTGTGCATCACATCCATTCATTTCACTTGCCTATACTTTTCCTACCTCTCCCAACTTAGCAAACCTTTCCATTCAGAAGTGCCTTTCAGGACCTCATTTTCTCTAATTACCTACTATCTGACATGAAGTGGACTCCTAAATTTCCTTCACTGTCATATGTAACTTCAATGCCTAGTCAAGTATCTCTTAACTTCTCATCTATCTTACTTTCATTATCCTTCTCGAGACCCACTACTTATATAACTTCAGTCTATTCTCACCCTCTCAACATTAGCCAATGGTTTAGATCCACCAAAGGATCCATCCAACCCATATCAAACCCTTTATAAAACCTTCCAAACCAACCTTTTGTTTGCATCCTATATCAGGACTTGAGGAATTACATATCCTCCATAGTTAAATTCTTGAATATTGCTGATACAAGACATTTATTATCTTGAGTAGGACACCTTGTTCAACTAAATTTCTGCCCCAGTTACAACTTCATTCCACTATTTATGTTTTTTGCTATTTATCTTAAGCCTCTATTGGTTTCTACTCAATGTCCATACTCAATCTATACTCTGGAGTGAGCTGGCAAGCCACTTACCATGAGGAAAAATATCCACAGATGCTGAGTGGACTATCTTCCCTTCGTTCCTGCTCTTTGTCCAATCTGGCATGTGTGAGCTAAACAGCTATAATTACCCTTGCTAATTTCTACTACAGGTAAACAAGACATCATAGCATGTCCTTTGATAACAGTTGATTAACATTCATAAATTGACCAAAGATCATGGCAATAGGAGTCGACTTAAGACTTAATCATATAGGGGTTCCAAGGAAGATATTCAAAATAAGCCAAGTAGTAATTGTAAAAAACCTACACGAACATTTATTTGACTTATGGATTATTAGAAAATAAATGGATCTATGAATGGTTGCACAACCCTTAGGTTTCATCAGCCCTGATGACGATGACTGAGTCAGAAATCAAAACGTCGGCCCACATGGAGACCATCACCCGGTTGGAAACCCAAGAAAGCTTCACCAACCCTTAGGTTCCTCATATCAGTGAAATAAATAATACTAATATTATGTAACAGCATTCATTAAGCATGAAGCATTACAGACCAAATCCATTTTTCACTAAAATTTTGATATAAGTGAAAAATCATTGATTACCATTTCCTTATTATACATCCATGACCCTCTTCTCCATTAACTTCTTCAACTTATAAAAGGGTGTTACCAAAACTATGAGTGCATACTTGGCTTACATTGTGACAGATATTTAATTTCAATGAGAGCATAAAAAATAATTTTATTCGGACAAAGTTAACTTTAAGTCACACAGGAACGATATCTGTAAACTTAAGTTGACTGCTAAGTAATTGAGTACCTGGGTAACTTGAGGCACACAACTTATCACATGATATTGTTTGGACTCTGTTGTTAGTGATGTCTGTTTGGATTTGGAAACTGGCTCTCTTCTAATAATTTACTCCATAATACCCTATCTTGGCATATATCCTTTGCCTCTATTGCATTCATACATTGCTTCATTCATACTCTCCTATTCTTAAGACTCCTAATCTTCCTTTTTTAATGTCTCTTCCACCACATCATGAACCCACAATTTTTTCCATCTTCCTCTTACGCTATTCACTCCTCAATCACAATCCTGTTCCACTACTCAACTCTAATCTATTATTTAAACATTGCCAAACCCACAGAGAATAATCCTTTCATAAAGTCCATTACGGTAGCATGAAGGAAGAGATAATTTCAAAATGTCAAAAGAAAATGAATAAAAAGATATTAGCTTTAGTTCCCATAAGTATCCAATATGTATATCAAGCAAAAATCAACATGAAACACACTCAGAATCTTTACTCTTAATAATCCAAGATGGTATGTATATTGTTCTAGCAAATTCAATGACTGCATGGGGGAAATAAACATTTGTCACAGTATGCACAGCTGATTTTTCTTCTTTGAATCAAAACTAGGTATGACTTACAACTGTTATCACTCATATGATATGTAAACTACTGTTTTCTGATTACAGTTCTATGATATTGTAACGAATCCGTGCTTCCCCAGGACTCGCCCGGATGAGTCCTAAAGGCACAGACCGACATACATTAAAAATTTGAAAAATAAAAGATTTTGGGGGGTCCCCCGACTCGTGTTCGGCTAGTCAAAAAGGAAAACGTAATTCAACCTAGGAGGAAGTGGGCTCAGCATCAGGCATGAGGACGAGTAAGCACAATTACTCAAGGCTTTCATTTAAACAATATATTGTACGATTAAATTACATTACAAAAAAGAAACACTAATAAGTTGCCCTCGTACCATGGCACGCGCAAAAACCCTCTTCAGCGCAATGAGAGAAAAACAAGACTGTTTTTCTTTTCCCTCCAAAATATTACACGAGAATAAAACAAGAAAGACAAAATAATTATTGGACTCAAGTTTCTTCTTCTGCCGTGACGGACGAATAAAGTACGTCGTCTCACTCAAAGTAACTGAGTCTCCTTTTATCACTTGAGACGATTCAAGACAGGGGACTACAACTTGGTGCGGGAACTCCCGAGCAGACAACTAGACGAAAAAGGTGTGGGGGCTTCTCTTCGGCCTCCCAGCTAGGCCCACTGATCACTTGGAGGGGGGGGGGGAATGGCAGTGGGAGAATCTTACGCCGCTGATCCTGGTCGCCTTTCCTTGCGATGCCGCGGGTCCTCCCAGATCCCCCGTTTCTCTCCTCCGCCCTGGTGATCTGCCCAGCTCTGCCTCTCGTCTTCTCGTTCACCAAGTCCCTGACTTCGTCTCCTCTTGTGCAGTACTGTGACGGCGAGTAGTCTTAGCTCCTTCTCCGTCACACACCAGTATCAAGATAGTCCTCGCGCTCTTCACCTCGGGCCTTTTTATACCCGGGTGAAGAGGGGAGGGGGAGGGGGTCACACACTTGGATGGTCGACTGGGATGTAGCGGCGGCACTTAACTAGGGTCGCCGATTCCACCTTAGGTCCCAGTCGACTCGGCGACTTTCGAACAACACTACTCCCATGCACTCACACACACACGCACACATGGAGCCGTCGTCGAACTCATGCCTGCTGTGGAGGCCAACAAAGGGAAATATACAAAAAAACTGCGATGGCCGCAGACCATCACAATATAGAGAGCACTGGCACAGTTGATATTGGTCTGAAGTTTTTGATGGCTATAACCATTGATAAGCACTAAACCATTCTGTAAATTAATAATTGATCAGAGACTATTTCTTGCAAAGATAATAAACATATATATTGAGGTCAGATATTTTGTAAACATTCTTATAACCTGATTGTTCCATGCATTTCATAACATCTACAGAGTAAACTATGTAGTTATAATTTTGCCTAGATATCGTATTCCCTGCCTGTTACATGATATAGTCTAGTAAATGGCAACTAGTAGCAATCAGATAGCAGAGAAACTCACTGACGCTTACATATTTTATTGCATTGCATTGGTGCTTCTTAATGATAGCAGCAATATCATCTAGAGGAAGAACGAATGTAGTGGGTTTAAAATTAGCACTGTCAGTGCCAAACAATTTAAGAAGATTCATCACATCCTGCAATCAGTTTTTAAATCCCTACTCATACACATCATAATAACAAATATTTTGTGTGTATTAGGCATTTCTTATAGGTAGCTTAGAAGCAATATATGTTAACACTTACTGATAAGAATTTGATATGTATAACTGTTGAATACTCTGTAAGACATAACTATAATAATCAAATCGTGTTCGTAACCAATTATCATCTCCAATGTACGGGCAAAAGCATTTTGTGAGGGGGAATTAATATAGCACTAAAGAATCATTACTATAACAACTTGCATTTTTACTGAATATACAATTTATTGAAAGGTACGCAAGTACATATAAAAACCATCATTTAATAATATGCATTTTAAACATTTAGAATCTATGTGGTATTGCGAAAAACATATTTACTGAATATCAATATAATTGACTAGTTTGATTAGTTAACTAAGTGACGAAGTGCATGGTGAAACGACAACGATTTTAATAGACAGCAACAAACGAAGCATGTATTGTAAGGAGCGTTTTTAATTCGATATAAATCACTCAAGTGGCTGTAAAAATTCATATATTTCAACAAATATTGAGAATGGTAAACGTGAAGTCCTATGCAGTTCACTTTGGCACAAGAAGTGTTTCACGAGAAGAAAACAACACCACGACAGAAGCAACTTCACAAAAAAGCAATCATCGTAGGGCTGATTGTTATTATTAGAATAACAGATATTATAAGATACATTTTCTATACTCCATGATTATATATGTACTTCTATAGAATATTCAATACATGAGACAAAAACCCAAACCAATGTAGGTATCTACACAGAATGTCTTGGGCTCCTGTATTTGCACTAATACTCGGAAGTTATGCTTTACCTTTCCGATGTAAACAATAAACGACAAATATTACGTTAACCTATGAACAAATCTTCGATTTTGGCATTTATTAACATTGTAAGCACTCGACGATCACGAGACAGTATTTCAGAAGCACAGTAACTAAATTATAGATATATATTACGATGTAAACAAACTTTTACCAAAGTTGAACGTTCGCTTTTTTACATGCAATTCACTCTTAGAATAACACACAGCAGCAAACTATGAGATTATTTCAGGGGGCACTGTAACTTAAAAATCTACGACGTAAACAAACAAAAACCCACCATTAACTTCACTATCAAGGCCATTTTTGAAGCACTAACTCTTGGTAAATTTACATACGACATAAACTATAACTTTAGCACAAGTTGAACATACACTTTCTTCGTGTAACTTACGTCCAGAAACACAACGCAATATTATGACATTTCAGAAGCACAGAAACGTGTATAACCTCCACGGCGTATTTCCTGTCATAACACATCCATTAGGAGCGTAAGTCTACCTAACACAAATTACCTTTAAATATAAAAATATCACCACAAGAACACACGCAATACATCACAGCACATATAACATTTGTGATCACTGAATTTCCATAATTGCATAGTCACTTAAACACATGATAAACCATCGTTTCAATATTCACGACAAATATTACGTCTCTTGCACAAGTGAAACAGTGATACCGACTGTAATTGAAAATTGAATTTAAGTGCTACAGTCGGATAATTTGCTTTAAATTCTTACAGCCAAAAGAAAACGTTGATCGGTTCGAACTACATACCATAATAAAATTTCGCAGCGTCCTATGGTATCTACTATTTATCATTGGTTTTTATAATGAGTTTTTAATAATTTGTGGTCCATAAAATATGTCACCCTTCAATAGTTTTGTAATCAAGTGGGATATTTCTAATATTCTTCGTATAACTACTTAAAATCACAAACCAAGAACATTGTGTAAAAACAAAACAAACCTTCGAACGTATTGCACATTTGTGCCTTCAATTGTTTTCGAAGAATTACCCACAAATCCACGGAAACCGGCACTGAACGAGGTAGCTGTACTAAAGCTCTGTATAGCTATCAAGAGCATTAAGCTGTACACATCGGTCATGCTTGCAGTATATCTCTCACTCAGTATATGACTCACGAACGACCAGATTTTTTATCTATCACGACTTTCCTGAGAGATCATTGATCGTAGGCAACTGGAACTACTCACTAGCTGGAAAATCGGTCACTCTGATCGAATGTAGAAGATCGAATCACAAGTGGGAGTGATCGACGTGACCGAAATCTCTCAAAAGACCGACTTTGCCCATCACTAATTGAGGCATTACTTGTCACAAGTTGGCAGTTTATTGGTTGTAACCCCCAGCAATTTAAATCGATAGATCACGATCTCCAGGCTTTAACGAAAATGACCACGTCCTGATTTCTCCTAATAAAAATGAAGTTTTTCTCACTCGGGATACATTACATCGATTCCAAATTGTTAATGACGTCGACTCCCAGTTCAGTTTGCATTTATCCAAATGAGAGGCCATGGTGAGAGGCTCCAACGATGTAGTGAAGTAAAGTGAAAATGAGGTGTACTAAAGGATCCAAAGATGTACATACTAGTGGAATCTATGGTTTGAGAAAAAACGCTCAAAATTTTACTAATTTTTTATGTAACGTGATCAATTTTTGAAAATATGCAAGTTCCTCAGGCTCAATGTAAAGTCATCATGTAAAGAATAAGAAAAAGCTGAAAAGTTAACTTTGATAGAACAGTTAACATACCCAATGAAAACTGCCAATGAATGCACATTCCTAGCCTGTACTCATCTGGAGCTGTCTAGGAAGTAGTAAGGACTGCACTTACCTATAAAGACTTATAAGACTATTTTAACGGGTATGTTTATGGGAATTCATTTTTAATTATATGTTAACATCATCACTCTATGCATATGAGAATTTTTTTTACTAACCTCTAACATGTCTTTCAGTATATTAAAATATGCATGTACTTGATAGCAATAATTAAAGGCTTGTATTAACCCTTTTGTGTTGGAGCTTTGCTCAAGGAAAAACTTACCTGTGAAGCATGTTCATTTCCTCTTCTCCTCTGTATGGAGCTTTCTGGTGACAACGAATCGCACAGGTATGCTCTTCGTCCATCTTGGGACCCAAGTCAGCGGGAAGCGGGTCCCTTTCCTCAGCCATGGGGCTTTGCCCTCCCTCCAACCCATTTCATAGCAGCCTCTCTCGCAGCTTAAGTCCTTGGTCAGCTGATTATGTTTGCAGTGGTTTTTTTAAACAGAAAATTGTTGTAAACTCCAAATATTTAGACTCTGAAATGAATTCCTTGTATTCCACTGACAAGGAGACATCGCGTGACTTACGTTCGGGACTCAAACGAGGCAATTATTTTCTGAAACTATAGAGAGAATGCGGGAAAAGTGTCACGGCTTTCTTCCAAATAGGCCGGGGTTCGAGAGAAAAATGGTATTTAAAGAATCTTCCTCCCTGTAAATCCTTTACAGTTCACGCCTCTCTCAACAGAGGTCGTAGTTAAGTGGGTTGAGGCTCTGAGCCAGTTATCCTCATATGGTGGCTGGGATTCGATCCCAAGTTGCGGCATTTTTTTTCTTTCGAATATTTTACGGAATTACTGTAAATTGCTCACTCCCATACATTTACGGCAGTAGCAACAATTTTTTAAAATTTTCAGCCTATTTGCTGGATTTTCAATCAACCTCCTTGGGAGACTTTCGAAACTAATTTTGGGATTCTAGTTCATCCGAAAAGAGGCTTCACATGCTGACAGACCTACTATGTTTAGATTTTGAAAATATAAGGATACTTCCGTGAAATGGATGGGCTTTGATTGGTCGTGGGTCTTTCTCATGACCGTAAACAATGAACGGATTATTACTTTTTAATTAGCAACGATGTACGCACTTAAAATTTCCCAGGAGCTGTGTTCGTGTAATGGCTTCTGTAACTCTATTTCTTGTTCAATAGTGAACATGATATTGTAAAAAAGAGATGGTAACTGTTTCCGAGGTTATGTAAAAACATTTTGCTATGACCCTATTGCGGAGCAACATATAAAATTGAAGCGAAGCCTGTATCGTGGGGGAGAGGAAAATATCACGTAATGATAACACTATTTCTTTTCCCACATCATTTTTTTTTCATTTGAAGGAATTTAACTTTTCATTCATGGCGTGGAATTGCATACTTTCGGATGACAAATGTATAGTCCAACCCCCAATTTTTTGCCCAAAAATTTGGTTTCTACATGAATATTAAATAGGTAATTATTTTTGTTCAAGTGTATGAAGGAAAGGGTTGTACTTTGTCTGAATTAGCATAGGGAGTTTGATGCGAAAGGACTGATAGGTTATAGTAGAGAATAGATTAAGAAGTTGTGAAGTGTTTTGGGTGAAGGCTTCTTAGAACTTCCATCAGGCGAGGTAATTGCTGGCCAACATTGAAATGGCCTAAAACCATAAGATAATCGACGCCTTCATGATAGTTGACTAACTATGTATTCCTGCGTTAACATTTTTCAAAGGTATATGATTTAATAGTGATATGTTGTATATGTGGTTTTATGCGCATTTTTAATTTTATTAATGTTCTCCTTTGTTGTTTTGCTGTAATTTTATAAATAGCTTTGATGATGCTGATAAAACATAGCGAAATGTTGGCAGTGAGCAGCAATGAGCATTAATTGACCAAAACTCCAACATAAAAAAATAATGAAAATTAATGGCCTAAGTTAGTATCCGTACTAAATTATATACTTAGTATTTTTTCTACAGTTTTTAACTTTTTTTTTAACTGTATAAAAATACAAAGTATATAATTTAGTATGGATACTAAAAATGTCTACTATGTAAAGCCTCAAAACCATAGAGGACCTAAGTTAGACTTTGAAATGTTGTCAAGCAAATACCTTATCTGTTAGGGAGTCCTAAAGACTTCATCCACATTTTTATAATCAATTCAAAAATCACTTTTAAAGATTGTCTAGTATGCTAGTTACAATCAGTCAACTTTTGTGATAATTTTAATCTTAAATACCATTCATTTTGTTGTCTACCATGCTGATATTGGTGGGGTAATGCTCACATCTACCAAACTGAAGGTCGCGGGTTCAAGTCCTGCCTGGGTGGTTTTTCCCATCCAGGGCATGTTTGTGTATGTTTTGTACATAATTAATAGGCAGCAGTTGGTGAAAGCTATTACCTACAGAGAAATGATTGTTATACATATCTCTTTTGTGTTCCTAGTTAACAGTAATGCTAGGCCTTTGTTGTGTATTTTACGTTTTGGATAATATCTACAGTATAATAAGTCGGCATTTCATATTTGGTGAGTACACAGTATGTAATTGATGGTGAGCATACAGTAATAGTTGGTGAGTAACGTATGCTTTTTACATCATGTATTGATGTCATCACCATTGATGATTTGTTTGAAAATAAGAAATATCTCCGTTCTCATGCTCTAGCAATTGTTATAAGGTGTGTATTTGCCCTCCTGTCATTTCACTGATCTAGCTGTTGTTGCAATCTTATATCGTCTAGAATGGTCAGTATTTATGAAAATATTTGCTATTATTATCCTTTTGTTATTGTGTATTTACAGAATTACTTGCTGAATGATGTTTTTAATTTGTTTTTCACTTCTTATGAGCTGCTGCTTCCCATTATTTTTTGCCAACTGTACTAATTATCTTCTGTATTGTTACCCACTAATTATCATCCTTGATCTTGCCTGAAAACCACTTGGCCTTCAACACTTAATGATATTATTGCATGTTATATGTGCCTCATGTGACCACTGAATCTGAGCTTGCTAAATTTGGTGTTTATTTTATTGCTTCTGGTTTTTTTCTTTCAGTTGCACTGCCAATCTTTTCTGTGACTTTTATTTAAGCCTTGGGATAAATTTTCAGGAAAGTATGGGCTGCTCCCGCAGTGTAGTTCTGGAGGAGTAATGAGCTTTCATGGTGGAGTGTGCCAAATTGATGGAAAGGTTTTTTTGCACCATCCCTATCCCTGTTGTGACTTTGTCTTTTGCTAATATCCTGTACAGCTTCATTTCTTTTGATATGATAAGGGTAAATCTGGTGAATTTTTTAATGGGTTCAATCCTCTTGCATTTAACCACTCGAGTATGAATTTTTTCTATGTCTTGGGGGCTTATTTACCTGTTGCTCATGTGACTTTCATCCATCATGTGTAGTTGACCCCTATGGCATTTACATATTACATTATTGCGTAACACAAATGAGGTTGCCAATTAGAACAATCCTTCCTTCATAATACAATTTCTATTTTTTGTTGTTATGATACATACTTGTGCAACAAGTATTTTTCTATATTTTCATGTCCAAAATGGTTGACTGAAAAAATTAACCAGTTTATGCACTAGTTCATTATGGTATTGTTTCATATTTCATTTTTCTACCAATTTTCAATCTCATCCTCTCAAATAATACTATAAAGTCAATAAATGAGCTCCTTAAAAAAAAGTAGACCAAAGCCCGAGAAAAAAACATTCAATAAAAAAATAAAGCTAGTGTAATTAATATTTAGAGGTCACTCAAGAGTCATGAATGCAGCAGTGTTCAATTTTCCAAATGAGAAGGAACAACACCTCTCCTTGGGGTAATGACATAGTTTAAACCCTTTTTTTTTTGCATCCGCATGGCATGCAGTATTCCACCTTTGATTCGAAAGGAGAATGTATCCCTGAGAAAGGGTGCGTGCCCTGAGAAAGAGTGCGTGATGGGAACCCATATGCTGTGGGTCCTCATCCTCTATAATGGGCTTATGCTCGAATCATTGCTAGCCCTTTCCTCATCCCAAAAATGACAGTCATGCTGATGCCCATGCTGTTGGATATACAGCAGTGATGTGGTCAGGTTTCGATCAAATCCTTGAATCCATGGATTTGAAATTCAGTTGAATCCTTCCAAAAAAATATGCCAACCCTGGTTGTGTGGGTGGCGTATGTGATAGGTCAGGGTAAACTGAAAATTGTCGTAAAATCTCAACACTGAATAATAGCATCTTGACGTCTTTTTACTAAAAAGTGTTGATTTGCATAAAAGGTAATTATGTCATAAATATGTACATAGTGGTGATTTTATGGATACTAACCATGAAAAGTTTCACTTAAAATTTGGCGCACAGCTCATGTGTACACTGCCCTCATAACCTCACGATGCTTCATTTTCAAAGTCCACTATTACGCCTGTCGTTTTTATTGTGTTCCAGTGGAAGACCTAACATTTCTCTTTTTGTCTCTGACAAAAGTTTTGAGCTGCAGAAAAATATATAACCTATCCTGGAATGCCAATTGTCAAACATCGCTTTTTTGCGCTGCTAAAGTTGCAAAATTTTCTTCTGACCATTTTTGCTGATTTGTCATGCCATGGTTTTGCACCACGAATATATGGCCATGCATTTCAAGCAAAATCCTGCATCTTGACTGTTCAGTAAAATTAAGTCCTTCCTAAGCGTTAATAAAGGGGTCATTTGGTTCTGAACGTGGGTTAAATTAAAAAGGGGCAAAATTAAACTCCACAAAGAGAGATGTGACCAAATTTCAATGGAAAAGTGAGGTAGCTGTCTCCTTATTACATCTTTACATTTTAAATTTGGCCTATGTATGGACATTTATCGGAGTCACAGTAAACTACTTCTTGCCATTTTGAACTAAATTCTGATACGTATTCAACGTGCCATATCACGACATTACGAATATTAAGAACTAACATTTTATTCTTTGTGCCCTAAATATCAAGAATCGAAACCAGTCATGCCATGAGTACTCGTGCAAGGCCATTTGCATGGAATTGCCTAATTGTGAAATTAGGTATTACTTTTTTTTCGTCTTTTGTGCCAATATTGTCTTTCTTGTAATGGCATCCCTAAAACCACTAATGCACTTTGGAAACACATTTGGAGTCCAGGCTTACCTTCCATTGTCTCACTCCGTGATTGGTTTTAATTTCTAGTGTCATTCTTTTGCCAATGACAGTGTCAATTATAATTTTGATATCTCTCTAGATATGCTGTATATTTTTTGCCAACTAGCAGGGGTATCCTCTCCTGTGCATTGTAGACCTAGTTTTTCTCTATCTACACAGTCGACAGCCTTCACATAGTCGATGAATGCTAGATATGTCTCTTAGTTAAATTCCATGTGTTTCTTTATCTGTTTTAGGGAGAAAACATTGTCAGTGTATGATCGTCCCTTTCGACATCCAGCTTGTTCCTCTAACAATACTCTATCCAAGATAGTTGAAAGTCTTTCATTAATTATTTTAGCACATAATTTGTAAGATACATTTAGTAAGCTGATACCTCTGTAGTTTTTGTCTTGCTACGGTCTCCCTTTTTAAATACAGAGATGACTTTGGCAATTCATCTATTGTTTGAGATATCATATTTCTTCCAGCACAAAGTGTAAAAGTGGTACATGTAATAGGGCTCCTCCATACTCTATGAGTTCAGAATTTATTTCATCTAGTCCAGGTGCTTTACTGTTTTTTTTTGTTTTTTTTTTCTATTGCTTTCAACATCTCTGACATTTCTATGAGATTGATTTCCACTGCTTCTGCTTTTCTGTTTTCGTCTTGTTTCTCCGAATCGTACCATGGTCGTTGATAGTGTGCCATCCATTCCTTTTCTGGTACATATAGCATTTATTTGTGCTGTGCCTTATTCTGTTTTGTTAAGCGTCTAATCATCTTGTAAGCAATTTCTTGCTGGCTATGTAAATCATTTTCTATTCTGCTGATAAAGGTATCCCATGATGTCATGTGTGCTTTTCTTACATTTTTTTTGCTCTATTCCTAATCTGTTGGCATTTTCTTCTTGCATCTTCAGTTTTTCTTTCGAGATATTCACAGTAACCTTTCTTTTCAATGGCTTCTTTTATCTCATTGTTCCATATTTTGAATCCTCTTTTTCGTTTGTCCTTTTACCTCATACTGAGTGCTTCATTTCCTATTCTTAATATACAGTGCTTTTGATATTTTTCCATTTTTCATTAATGTTATCGCTCGTTGGAGTATTTTCAAGTAGTTGTGGGTGTTCTGGTGTAGGGTTCTGATGTTTTCTTGTGTATTAGGTGTGTTTTAAAGATTTTATTATCTTCTCTTTTTTATCAAGGTTATTTGGTTTTTCCATCTCGCCCATAATTATTTTTGGTTTGGCTGAGAAGTGATCTGTACTGACAGTCTAGGGTAAATCTAACATGTTTCTCTTTCTGTCTCATGTTATTGAGTTAGACGTTGCAAATTTGTTTACTGCAATGCCATCATAGTAGTCCAAGCCCTTGTCCTCATTTGAGCCACCATCTCCCATTTCGTCTGGAAGTGCTCCGCTGAGGTGTAGAATTGGAAAATGTTGACTGCTGTATCGAGTACAGCTTGTGATGAGCACTTGAAGTTTATCTCCCATCTTGACTTTGACTGATGAGAAATTCTTCTTGGTACTGCTGACATTTATAAAACCAAACAATCCCATTTGGGGTGCACTACCTCTGGGGAAGTTGATGGACTCATTCAGTGTATCTGTCTGAAGACGCCACACTTTTGCACTCCCAAGGAGCATGATATAATGATTTTGAAAGGAATTGCTGCTAGTTTGTCAAAATATACTAGCTCACAATATTTAACACAATAACTATATTTGCTGGAGTCGATAACTCTCCTCAGAGACTTGGAATTGAGAAAATCTTGAAGTAATTTCTCCTTGACTGGTTGTTGAGCATACCGTGTCTAAGTTGGTATTAGGCTTGTCCTACTCTCTTAGATGTCAGTCCTGGCTCTCCATCTCCCCAACTTCTTTTCACCTTATTTTCAATATTTCAGGTTTTTCCATCCCAAAATTCAGGGTTTCATTTTACCCTTGAACAAATGTAAAATCTGTACTGCTTAATTCATGTAATTATCAAGATAGAATTTTACTTACCCTAACTTATAATGTATGTATGTACTTTTAAAAAGATAATGAAAACTATAAATCTTGAAAAATGTCTCATTCTCTAGTATTGATGACAAGTTATAAGTTGTAGTTGTATGGTGAGTCCTGAGTTATCTTCTTTATGAAAGCAATCCATTCTATTTTAATAACAATCTTGATATATTTATGGTTTGCTGATAGCTTTGTTAAAATATATTTACTTATTTTTAGAGTTAGAAGATTTTACACTTGAGCAATGATGCTTGGTTAATTATTTTGCATTCATATAAATTTGTTAATGAACATGCCTGCTTAATTACCAGCACTGTGTATATGGATGATGTGATATGTATTACTTTTGTTCAGAATACATACTCAGAATGTTTATGTGAATGAATTTTCCATGTCTGCCATTAAAAAAATCTTGTGCAGTCCAACAAATTATTTGGTTTATAAATTTTCCTTCTGAAATAAAGGCAGGAAACAGCATCTGCTAAGTTTATTTAGAGGAATCTGTGGCTTCAGAGTATCTGCCATAATTGTTGTTTTTTAATGACAACGGTTTCATCAACTCTCCCGCTGGCATCTTCTGTTCTAATTACTTTGATCCCTGGAATCCTAGAGAAATTGTTGTCCGCCAAACAACTAACTCAGTGGTAACCCTGAAGCCGAAGATCCCACTCATTTCTCACTCCATAGAAGCCTTTGCATGAACTTTAAAATAACTTGTTTAATTAATTTTTTTGTCTTTATTATCCCTTATTATATATTAGATGACTCATTAACTTTTTATTCAATACCATGACGTATAGATTACTAGAGTTTTATCTTGATCAATTTGTCTCAGAATCAATACCCTACAGTGGATGTAAGAGTGGAATTTATCTGATATTTTTGCTATTTTTTCTTTTACAAAACAGAATGTAATGCTCAAACGTTGTACTCTTACCTTAGAATTGCATGGATATTATTTCTG